>OU911052.1:2500000-5000000 GCA_918358695.1 Melinaea menophilus ssp. n. AW-2005
TATCGTTACCAGGACTTGTGTACCGAGTAGTTTATTACGGCTATTCTATTCTAATATTATGGGACGTTCGGAAATCTTTTGTGGAAGAAAATATAATTTTCAAATACTTCACTCTTGGAATTGATAAATATATTTTAATATATAATACTTAGTACAAGTATAAATTATTTAATAAACAATTGATTTTCATAAGATTTTAAATATTTTAATTCATTTCTTTAATCTGAGTTTAATAATAAATTGAATGTAATATGCATCTCAGAAACTACTAATGAGTACTTAATAAATGGGCTTCTAGTTAGGAATTAGTCCTGGAGCAGTGACCTAATTGTATACAGGCACTGAGGTAACGAGCACAGGTATGTGTGTGTACTGTGTGATTATGTTACAACCTGACTGGGATCAGTTGGAACTAATGAAACAGAAATAGCTTAATCTAGTACATGTACTATGATATTTAAGTATGTTGTGAAATCTAACATCTCTTCTTTTGTGATCTTTTCTAAATTTCTAAACAATTTTATCTTTATAGTGTTGATATAATTCAGAAATATTTATAAATTTTACATTTTATATAATATGTGAAATATTTGTAGTGGTAACTTTAAAAAGTATAGTAAGGTATTATTTATATCGTTTCATTTCTGATATTTCTGATATTAGTACTAAATAATTAAAAAAAAATACATATCCGTGCATAAAAATTATAATTTATGAACACAATGATTTATAAAATCGAAGAGTAATATATGGATGTGCAAAACACAAAGGGTTGATTCAAGTTTTTTATTATATTTTTTTATCTTTATTTGATACTGATTACTACGTAACAAATATTACGAATATATATATATATATATATCATGGTATATTTACTGAGAATAATACCTAATCTTATATTGTCGAAAATAACAGACCTTAATTTTCTATACTAAATAGAAACTTGTTGCCGTAAGTAAACGATTAAGTGCTTTATTACTATGTATTAAAATACAATTTATCAACAATATAAATTACTCCGTTTATTCTCAAGTGTATTTGGCGAGCTTTTAGAGATAACTGCTTTGAAAGGCTTCCTTTGTCTTATTATTCATTGTTTTGTTTTAGAAACTATAAATAAATCTGTCACTTGTTTTGTTAGTACGAGTAGAAATTAGATTAATAATACTTACTTTCTTATGAAATATCAATACAGTTAAAGGTATAACTTTGTCGAGTTGATTGACTGATTAGATTTTAGTGCGTATTATAAGAATAAAATAAGTGACCAATTCTTGACGAAAGCTTTATTGTTTGAAACTAGTAATTCTTCTGAATTTTCCAAGCCACAAAGCAAGAACTTATAATAACTATAACAATTTACTTGACCCACAGGAAAACGTTTGTAATTAATTTTACTACAAAAACGGGGCCAGCTTTTTTCATGAAATTCCTCGGAGCTGTCTTGTGCTAAGATAAACGGGTTCCTAAATTGAATGAGACGTTCCTCAACACACATTCCACGCGTTGATATTATTTTGCAAATTATGAATAAACCTGAACAAACAACGAAAAGAATGAGAGGTTGACGAGGTTGTAATTTTTTTAGATTATTATATTCGTAAGTTAATTATAAAGACATTTTGAATAAAAAAAAAGTCAATTGTTTTTATTAGTGTAGAATTATTTCCTAAAATTTTAAATTTCTGCAACGTTATAAAATTTGTTTGAATACTTTTTTCCTCAGGTACCGTTTTCACAAAATAGAAGATGTGGACAAAGTTGACGCAGCGATATGCACAGAAATAATTAACTAGAAAACGAAGCACATTTATTTTGTCCAATATAAAAATATAAATATTTCGTTCGTTCTGCTCAATACTTTACAAAAACATTACAAATACAATTAAACATAATAAATTGAGTTTGAATTGTGATTTTGTAATAAACAAAATGTGTTATGTAATATGCCTTTCACTTTTAATTAACAGTCCTGAGGTAGAAATACATTTAAATTGAGAGGTTATATAAATAGTTTACAGACAAATCCAATTATTACATTTAATAATACTTCATAATTCATTTTCAGAAGCCTTTTTATTTTTTTTAAACATATAAAAAATATACAAATATATATTTTATTAAAGGTTGTACACGGGGTATGTTAAGTTGTTAATTATAAATATATAAAAAAAAGTATGTCATTTCAAATTGATGAAGTGATCAAAAATACCAAAAGTAATGTTTTTAGTTGAAAAACTAAAGAATATATATGCCAAAAGAAAGTTTTTCCCGTATGTTTCTCCAGTAATACTTCACTTCAGCACAGATTTTGTGTTTTACATAATAAAATAATGTTATATTTAAGCACTTTATATTTCACGACCGCCAGCTCAGCTATCACGACTATAAATGATACCACATATCTTACGTCTTTCGCCAGATCTTTTTATATATGTTATCTTGTTGAAACTGGGTATTTTTGGAAAAATAAAATGGTTACTTTTAACTTTTCGTCGGTTTTGTGCTATAATACATAGCATTGTTATAATAATATACTACAATTTATGTCATTTACTCAATCAAAATAATCGGCAACAATATTATTTAGCATTTTAATTTTTTATTTGTTTTAGCTTATACAAATAAGCATAACATAAGTACTGTAAGCAGTTTGACCATAAAAATTCTAGTTTTAAACCGTCATTATTTATTATTAAGTGTTGTTTGCAATTAAATTTAAAAGTCCTAATTGTCACATTTTTAGTATCTATAGTTTTCTCAATATTTTAGAAACATATTTCATTTACCTTTAGTTAAAATTGCAACCTGTCGCGGCTTTCCACTGCACTCTCAAATCACAGCAAAAGGTCTCGGTTGAATGGAAGAATGAATGGAATGGTAATCGAATGAACGTTAAATACAATGGCCGTCGATTTTCGTGACCGGGTTTCGGTCAGCAATTTATTGTTTGTCTGATAAAGTTCGCTTGACACCTCATTCATTCGTCGGGTCATTAGATTACGTAGGTTGATTTATTTGCAACTACCATTAGAGTGTCGATAATAGCTTTTACCATTAATTGAGAACTCAGGTTGAAGCAAACTTTCAAAAGATAAGATTGTTTGTAGGTTATTGTAATTGTTGGCAGACGAAAATTAACTGTACTCGACTTGTAGACTATAAATTTTAAATTTAATAACTTCATCCATTCCTGTATAATTTCTCCCGCTCACTTTTATCTCCTGTACAAATTTCCTTATTAATTATATTAATATTTAAAATTAAAGATAAAGTTTTATCAGTAAAAGTCAATGTTTTATTTGTATTTTACAAGGCAATCGCAGTTTGATTATATAATTACAATTTACCTAGAACAATAGAAAAAATAAACCATTTGCCAAGTTTCATGACAATAGTTTTATGAAATCGAATTCGAATGGTTTGAACATAAATGTTTTCTATATTTCTTTTTTGGTATGTGTTAAATATTTGCTTAAGGTTATAGCAAATTTTTTAAAGTATATACTGAATGTTTTAAATTTAACCATTTAAATGATGGTTATACGATAAGCCAAATTAGATTAAAATATGAAAATAAATATTAACGTTAACGCAGCGTTTAACAAACTATGCTATAGTGTTACACCACCCTCTCTATAATCACTGCACAATAGGGAGAAGCAGAGCAAGGGTAGCCTCAACCGGTCAAGCACACTGCCGTCAAAGGTTATCTCGTCTATAGAGATCTCCTAAATGGGAGATTGCTCTATTGTATTATGAAAAGCCCCGTTCGTCAGGGAATAAACGGTTTATTGTAAAGGATTTTCTTGTATTAGTCTAGATACTTGATCATGTGGTATTGAATCATGGTGTTAACGTTTAATTTACTTGAATGTACAGTATGTGAATTCACTATTAATATAAATTTATGAAAGATTAATGTTGAATTATCCCTTTATAAAATAACAATAAATTAAGTGCAGTAACCGAAATACTCAACTAGATTGCTGGTTGTTTGAATCATACTCAACTATGTATGTTACATATTTGCATAAATTATTCAGTAAGCTGTTAGTGAATTCGTACAGCGACATAGCACATGACAATCATTTGTCTGGTAACGTGGTCAGTTATTTAGGAAGTGACAGGCACGAGGCATTTTAGTCATTGTGTGAACTGAAATTGCTGCCTTATGAACATAGTTTGACGTGAATGCGTCATTTACATTACTGCAACTAGCCTAAATGTTAATTATTTCATTACATATTTAATTTCTTTATCGATATATAGATAGTATTTAATGAAATTTAATGAAGTATGTATTTAAGCTTTTATATGTTATTTTTATTTTTTATATTTATTAATAGAAAAGGGTGTGCACTACCTAATCATGCTTGAATAATTTTTAAAGGCACAAAAATAACTTTATCTAGCGTACAAAGGTAATATGGGTCGCGAGCCGCCGGCTGATTGATGAAATGTGCCTCGTATAGAACACACACACTTTAAATAAATCCTTTATTCCAGTATAATATGAAGATACCATATGTAAAGATTTACGCGAACCTACAGATTATGTTGTAGTATTATAGAACTTTTTTGTTTAGTGATTTATTACAAACTGTAATTTTATTTATAAATCTAAACAGTTCGAACGTTTTCAATGTTAGTTATTGTATTATCAGTAGTTTAATCATCAAGATTGTATATCAGGGTCAGTGTTTGGCTTCAAAGCCGTTAAGCTTATCACGTTTTAAAAAAAGAACGGAATATATAAAAACAAAAAATATTTTTAACGGATTTAAATCTCATGTATCCTTTTACATTTTAGCTTTTACACGTGTCGAACATTATGTAATATTTATTTTCAGAACACCAGAAGGCATCAGTTAAATTTAACCATACATTTTTTTAAATATATGTCTCTTTAAAATATTCTACGAGGAGAGAAAGAGATTTTTTATGTGTCACACACACACACACATACTAATATAGATATATATATTTGTTGTAATGTTTCATTTAATATTATAAATATTAAACACGTGTAATGTCACAAAGCTGCATTCATTATAAATGTATTACTTTATACCATTCCATACAAAGCCGTGTTCATATAGATTAAATTTAACAGCATTTATACATACCAATAAAGGCGAAGTGGAGAAGTCGTTGAACCGGTAATTATGACGAAACAAAATTTAGTTGACCCGGATACAATCCGAAATCCGGATCAATAGACAGCGGACTGATGACTGCTCAAGTAGCTAGAATCGAAATAAAAATCGAGTCTCCGTTCCGACTGTGTTTATTGCGTTTGGCAAAGCTTGGTGTAAACATTAACATGTACATACGGTGGTAAACAAACAATAAAAGAAGATTAGTATTAAGAATATACAGTTGTACAATCAATGTGTATACATGTGTTAGTATTTATAAAATATCACCATTTGTATATCTACATTTTTGAAAAGTATATTTACTAGATCCATCCACGGAAAAATAGTTTTGATAACTCAATCACAGTGCCAACAATCCGGTTCAGATTATGTGATTTCACCCTCTTCAAGCTTTATTTTTGCGACAGAAATAGCCTGAGTCTCTCTGTATCTCCTTTACCCAGACCTCAAACTATCTCTGTATCAAATTTTATGTTATCTAGTATAGTGGTTTCACCGTAACAGTGTAAACGAAAGAAAGAGATAACTTTATAATATTAGTTTAGTTAGTGTAAATATTTATTCGTTTTAGTCGTTAGTATTTTTATTAGCTATGTTAATATCAATACTTCGTAAAAGTATTCAATTCTAATCTAATCTAAGCTAGTCTATCGTATGAATAAGTAAAACAACTTCTATTCTGTTCATAAAAAATATATTTCTATTTTCAATGTCAAGAAAAGTAAGTTTTTTTTTCCACTCTGTTTTGATACATTTACGACAAGCCGTTATTTTTTTGTTTTCAAGTTTAATAATTACTATATAATATTAAAAACAGTATCTTAGATTATTGTGATTCTACTATTGTTACTATTATTGAATAGTAACATCGCGACCCAGCATAGACGAAGGTTAAGAAAGATTTCGATTTATATGTTTTACTATTAGTCTTTTATTTCGTTTATCGATGCGATACTTGTTCGAAACGCTAGTTGCTATATCATATTTCTTGGTATTCAGTTTGTCTAACCTTTCTAAAATTTTGTTTTACCACCGATGATTATATCGGAAAAACTCATCAATATGTGTAAGTACAGTTGATGATGAGTTTCTTCGATTAATTATGGTATGTTAAGATTGTTCGGATTTGGTATTTCGCTTTCTGGTAATAACGTAGTTTAAAGTAATCATAATATATTGTTAAGTTTAAAAAAGACGTGAAACGATAACTATAGATGAGGGTGTATAGATAGAAAAGTTCCTTGAATGAAAAAGAATAGTCTAATCCGGATTTATCGCTTTCCGACGTCCTGGGGGAGATTTAGCCAACTTTCACCGATAAATGCTCAACCATCTTGGACTTAGTTTGATCGTGAATAACTAATTAGAGATTCCAAAGTGTTTTATGATGAATATAAAATAAGGGGTTTAGTTAGCGTCTGTTAGTAATGCAGTGAATAAATTACAAATATAACTGAATTGATCTAAAGTATAATTAAGGATATATACTTCTAAAAAACTGACACTATAGACATTATCTGGATTATAACAATCATGACTTAAATGTTTAAAAAATAAACCAACAACATTTAATATTAACGATTTAATTATATGTTTACAAATATTTATTAATTTATTTAATTAATTATTAATTTAATTATAATTCCTTTTTTAGACTAGTGAAAAAATGAGTAGACGGCTCATATATCATTGTAAATATGGAAAAAAACAGTTTTCACGATCCTAAATTTAATGTGATGTACATAATACATATTTTTTAATAAATTTACATGTTTATCGGCAAATAACTACTTAAGGCCATCAGCAGTTACGACAAACCCATTGAAAGATACAACATAAGTCAGTTTTCAAGAAATAAACTCGATTATCTTTAGGATTCTCTCAACTTATTAATGAAAAGCCCGAACTGTTTCGGGCTTATATATATATCTCAAACATATGGTAGTTGAATAATACTTAAAACATCCGATATTTTATAATTGAAATGAGAATCGAGTAACCAAAAATCATTTATTTATGAAATACGTATTTTTAATATGCAAAAATGCGTATGCAATTTCAGAGTAATTTAAAATAATAAATGTTTCCTGCTCTTTGTATTATAACTTATATATGAAGTGAATGCAAGGAATGGAATTAATTTGTAATAATCCAGAATGCAATCTGTATGGTAATTCATATGTGCCAGAAGTTTACTGTGAGATCGTTATAGAACGCAAAAAGAGCATTATGCTGTTAATATTTAAAAAATGAGAATATTGAGAACATAAATAGCCTTTTTTTTTCTTCTATCTTCCTAGCAATACTTGCTTAACGTAATATAAACATCCTTAATGCTATCGATAAAATACAAAATGTTACATACGGTTGGGAATCTCACTAACAACATATATAATATATAACACAAAAATGTCGTGTTATATTTATATTATAGTTTTGAATCACATTTCTATAAGCGATATATGTTACAATCAATTATAAATCTAGGAAAATATACTATTTGTTAAAGAACAATATATAAAAATGTGTTGCCTTTTCATTTCTTTTCACATAGTGGTGCAAGTTTAATTAACGTTTCCTCTTTATATTAAATCTTTTTCTATTATTCCTTCAAAGTAATCCTCGTTAAATATATGTATATTTGTGTAATAATTTTATTTTAATTTTCTTTTATATATCAAATAATACGTATGAAATATGAATGAAATACATTTGTAATCATTTCTATTCAATATATTTTGTTTAATACAGAGGATAAAATAACATGATGAAATATTGCAAATATTGGGCAAACATGAAGTAATGGCACCGCCTGCGTCATTTAAAAAAATATGACTTTTTTTAAATCAACAAAAAAATACGCTTGAAAAATGTATGGATGACTTCATAAATGTACACAAACAGTTTTAATATGGCACAATTATTCACAACTGCGATAAATTGCACTCGTGTTTCATTTGTATTTATTTTAATATACTGAGTTCATAATATTGAGTATATTTTTCATTTGTTATTTCTATAATAATATTTTCCTTTACTCTGCGTCACCAAAAAAAAAACAAACAAAAGAAATATTCTTTTGTTATTTAGAATATAAACTACATTCAACCAGTCTTGTATAAATATGTGTATGAGAAAACGTGATAATATGCAAAAATATCAAATGCCTTTCTTGAGCCAATATCTAAACCACACTATTTGCGTTTAGTAACACTTTTAGAGACATTCAAACGCTGCGCTGCCAGGGAATTTTCCTTATATACATTATACAATTATACTAACTATGTTTATTTTAAACAAAATGACACAAATATTATATTTTCGTTACAATACATATAGATTGATAATCGCATATCCTAATCACAAATAAAATGCCAAAAGTAAAGAGATATTTAACTTCCTTTTCTGTTAAATAATAACGGGATATATCTGATAAAGACTTAAATTATCTGCAGGCTGAAATAATTCAATATGTTTTTCACACGCACTAAGTCTAGATATCATTTAATTTTTTTAGGTGAATATAACGTATGAAAGAAAAATACCAACTACCACTTATTGATTAATTCTCGAAACTCAGGAACTGTAAGTACGATAACCTTTTTTTCGTAAGAGTTCACTATAACGTGTAAACTAGGTTAGTAAAGTAGCTATGACAAAACTTTTTGGAAAATACTATTTTTAGAGGATTAAAATGAAAGAGTTTTTTCTAATTTTAGAAGTAGAAATTGTCTATTTTTAATAATATAGAATGAATGTTGGACTTCAAACTGCAACCTCTGGGAGTATTATATACTCGTACCTTTTGTAATAGACAATTTATTACAACTAATTTCATATTAAGACTACTAGTGTATAAATAAAGGTTTACGAATAAAGCTTTATTATTGGGTAGTTCATTACCATATAGATATATGACATAGTTTTCACGAATTCCTTTGTATCTATGTATTTACTTTTATTTTTGTTAGGGTAGATTTCCAACAAAGCGCGTTGTAGTGAATTTGGGGACTACGTGATTGGAAACAACAACCACTTCCTTCTAATTCTTTCAATATATTCGTTCATTCTACTTTTTACTTTTAAGACAATTTGGTTTTATATACCTCTATATATTGTTAAGTTTGTATACTTGTTTTACTGCTGTCTTAAATTTTATGTTTCGTCCACGAGCTATCGTTAAAGTGGTTTATGGGTAATCTCTCTTATTGATGCTTGAAGTAATTTTGCCAGTCCATTGTTGTAGTCATTTATGGAGCACCAAAATTTATGATTATATTAGATTTATATTGTCCAGATTACAAAAATATGGAGCCGAATTTAAATGACACGAACGAAAATTAATCAAAATAAAAAATGTCTGTTGAATAATGATTATATAATTAATATATATTATGTTGTTTACATTTACACAGACAAAGTAAAAGTTAACTTCTAAAATTGCTAACCTAAATGGAATGATGTCACTGCCCAACCCTGTTACAAATACTGATGGATACTGTAACTTCACTGTCTAAAAAGACGGAGACAAATTACTATTGACAGAAAGAGGCCCGTTTTGAAGAAAATGATAGGAGAGTAAATGGTCTAAGAAAATTATCTCATTTCTTATTCAAATGTATAAAGAAAACTAATTAAGTTGCGTTCATAATAAAATATAAAGTTCTCTATAAACTAAAATTAAAGGAATAATTAAAAAGATAATTAAAAAGAAACAGATAGCTCTTTATCTTCTTTTTAAAAAGAATTTAATTTCTTTCGCACGAAGAACGTCCAAAGGCGATTTATCATTAACCCGTACCCTAATTAACCTAATTTATTGACTGAAATATCTACATTTCATGTAAAAATGTCAAGGCAGTCTGATCTAGTTATAATGGAGATTAAGTCCTTTGAAAAAAAAGATAGTCTTAAATACAAAATAGTCTGCTAAGTAAATAAGAAATAAAAATTTTGCAAATTATATGTCGTTAAATAAATTGTATAATACTACTACAATACTAATACAATAATGTGACTTTGCAGGCAATTACAAGTTAAAATCTTATCCAATATATTTCCCTTTATTTTTGCATTTGCTTGCGTTAGTGGTGTTTTTTTTATTTTTGCAAATTGAAACATGCTATAAATAATATGAATAGACAACCATTTTCGTTGTGTGAAAAACGTTTCAGTTATTACTTTTCACTTTTGAATGGCTGACTCTCCTTTTTATTCTATATGTAACTAGTTCTTGTTGAACAAAAAATAAAACTGTGATGTTCATTTAATTCTTTATAAATTTAAATTTTATTTCATTGAATGCTTACGTAACCACAGTTAAATTTCAGTTCTCCGATATATTATATTTAATTGATTGGTCTTACTGCCAAATGGCAATACAAGAAACCAAATGAAATAAGATGAGCAAAACCATAATCCCAATCAACTCAATGTCAATTTGTTTGAAAGGAAACTAAACCATTCAACTGTTGAATTCCGATGTTTCAATCCCTTAAGGCATACTCAAAAATTTTTGAACGAAACACAAAAGTCCATTCAGAGTGTATTAAAAACGCCACTCCCAGAAGTGCCTAAAAAGTAAGGCCGGAAATTTTTAAGAATGACGTGGAATACGGAAAAGGAATAAATTATGAACGCCTAAAGTTATCTGAATTATCCACTCTCATTGTAAATAAGAAGCATTTTTTTTTGGCATATTATGTTTAGATTACAAATACATAAACTAAAGACTCCACTTATTACTTCTGGGATCAAATTAGGGAATAAATTTTATGTGTAAATTAGAGATAGTATTTCTATAGGATAGCTCTCAAATTGTATTATTATATTTATCTGTTATCTAAGGAATGGTTGGTCTAAAAATATATATTTTAAATAGAGCATTTTAACTATTTTACAATAAACAATATGCAAAGGAACTAAACAGAATTCTTTATTTATTTTTAGTGATAATTAAAATTACACGCAATTATTACGCATTTTGTGTTACTTTACGATAAATTATAAGTTATACGAGTACCTGTATTAAATAGATTTGATTAGATAAAAAATATACATATGTTTTGCAAGAACAACAAGGAGAATATAAAGAAATAATTTAATTTTATTAAGAAGTTAAAGTTAAAATAGTCAAGAGTGGATTGAGTTTGAAAAAAGTTTTGGACGGTATATATAGAGGATATTCTTTACCACTTTTCTTTACTCGTATAAAAGAACAAGAAAATATTACACAGCTGCTATGAATTTGTTTATTTTTCTTATATATAAATATATTTCTTTATTTCAATTCCAATTTTAATTATCTATTATGAGGTCCTTCTCCTTTATCTATAATAGTGTTATATGATTATATTTTATTTACACTTTGGTATCTAACATTTTAATAAATTAAGTGAATATCCCCATCATAAAATGTCAGTTTTAGTGGATCAGTTTATAATATAAGCAGGTGCAACAGTTTTTTTGATATTTCGTAAATTAATTAACTGAGTTGCTTCATAAGTTAAAATCAATAAAGCAACTCAACTATCTATACATGAGAACATGAATAAGCCTTTCCGCTGCATTCAGGCTTCAATTGATTCGACGGCAGAAACTATGAATTCAATTAACATATTCTAGAATTCAAACTAGTATTCAAATAATAGAGCTCTTTAGGTAGGAAAGATATTTGATTAATAATTGTATATATATCTTGTTTTATGTACACGGACATCGTATCGTTAACTTATCTAATGTTATAAAAGTAGATAAATGAAGAAGTTATCAATAAAAAATATATAAAAATTTGTTACCAAGTCAACTTTCACAAAAATGTATATTAAATAAATAATACAATTATATTTACTATTTTTAATTGTTAAGTGAACTGTATTAAAAATAAAGTATTTATGAAATTTTGTTTGACTAAAATTACCCGTGGTTGGTTGCTCTTATATAGAATGTTAAGCTCAACTTTATTAAAATGGTTTTCGAAATAAGAGCAATTAATAATACCTCGCAAAAGCTCTATAAAAAATTTTAGGCTAAAAAAATATTTTTATATTCGATTTAAGTACTATACTTCGTATTTTATAGTATAATGTTTTTGAATAAAAATAATAAAAAATGTGGTGTAGTATTATTTCGATAATATTTTTCATAAATTTGATAATAATCGACATTCTTTGTGGGAATAACATAAAAATATATATTTATTAGCCAAGAAATATTTGTGAAATCGTAATAAAATACCATATATTTATCCTTATTTTGTCTTTAACGCAATGTCAGGGTCTTCAAAAGGTCATTTAAATGATACATGAAATCAAATTGTATAATTCTGATAACTTCTAGATATTTATATAAAAATTTATAGTACATTACAGTATAACTGACATTCAAAAATACAAGCCATTAAAAAAATACGGATGAACAAAGTTACTTTAACTTACATTTTTAAAGTAGGAAAATAAATTTGTAATAATAATTTGAATCTTCATAGATGCGTAAAACTATATTTTAAAGAATTTCACTATATTGTTTCGAAACAGGATTACCATATATAAGGAATAAATTTATATATTGACCGGTATTGTTATAAAAAGTAAGTAAGTATTATAAGAATTATAATAGAAAGTTGGTAAGTTATCTAATATAAAACTGTCAGAAGCATCGGATTCTCATAACAATCTTGTCGTGCACACTAGGGGTTAGTTGCAGCTGAGTTTGAAACTTTTAATGATTCCTCCTGCAATCTAATTTCTACACAGAATTTGTCTGTTGTGTACTTACACAATTTTCCTGTTTATATCTGAAAGCAATACAAGATTGCTGTATTTTCATTTATAATTGGCTTTTATTATAAACAACCTTGAGAAAAAGATACTGTGTATTTCTTAAGTTATTTCATAAATATTATAGTCTTTATGAAACATTCCAGTATTAGATAAGATGTGGCTATAGAGAAAATTTCATAAAAAAGTGAAAAATTGTATAGTAAAAAATCTCTATATCACGAGTCTGTTTTAAAGAATTGAAACCTTTGAAGAACCCATATGTAGTTTTATTAGTCAATTATGACTTGGCTTTTCTATCAAACGTTATCTCAGCAGAGGTTTGTTGGATCTAAATCCTATTGGTTTACTTTCCTTAAAAGTATTCCTTAAGTACAATTTTTATTTAGAAGAAATATAAATAAAAATATTAAAATTTATTTAAATTAAAATGTGGTGTTAAAATTTGGTAATATCTTTTTAATACATTATCATTTAAACGAAATATATTTTATAATTAACAATTGCATATTTACCTAAAGTGGACTACACTAGCAAGGTCTAATTAAATAACATTAGTTAAATAAACAAGGTTCATAGTTAAATAAACTAACATGTATCTAAAACTCTATAAATTTTAAACGAGGTGCATCCTCCCAAGAGACTAGGAATAGGTACGCGCTCGACCAAAAAAAATACCCATTCTGGTGTAGACATGTCAACAACTCGTCCAAGATTGGCTTTACTCAAAACGTATTGAAAACACGGCGCCATTGGTGAGTATAAGCATTAAGAGAAACACAAAAAATTAAAAGAGTTGACGGGTAATATTTAGCAAATAAAGTGTTCACGCTTGAAACTAGACTAGTAAATAGAACGAATATTATTTTCTTTTACTATAAGCTCAAATCCAGAAGATAAAGTTAATTCGTATGATATAATTTTATGAAGAAAACATAAAATTTCACTATAAATCCTGAAAGAGAGATATAAAATTAATATTGCACGTTTCCATTAAAGTTTTCGACTGCAGTTTGATATAACTTTTAATTTAATAACGTCATATGTGTTGTCCTATTTTTAGTACCGAAGAGTATAACGTTGAAAGAATAAAATTGGAAATATATATTTTTTGTTCCCTAAGGAGAAATAACACAAAATTGGTTGCCGTGCTGCGTTTACACTGCTTTAAACTATATTTTATATGACTCTGGCGTGTACTTGTGAGAATTTAAGTCTTATGCGGAAAGATAAATTTTTATTACTTGCTTGCTTTATCACCGAAGAAAGCATCCTGAGGAACCTTGTTCTAGATTTTTAACGAATTTCAAGAAGCATCTTCAAAACTAAGACAAGCGCTGATCTAAAACTTGTATTAAGTAAATATTAAAAAGTTTTAATGAAGAGATGAGAGCTGAGCAGAGAACACAGATATTGATTTCATAAGCTATGAATATTAATCCTGTACTCTCCGAAATGTTTATAACTATTATAGTATTATGTATTCAAAATTATCCGGGTATTTTCATTTCCAAATAAAGCTTTTGTAATCTAATGGGGCTTACATTAGTTTAGGAGCTATTTGTATTACAAAATATTTCAACATAAGATATTGTTCAATAGATACGAAAATATAGTTTTTTTTCGATATTATTCGTTAAAACACGATTTTTATAGTGTACTTAGTAATATACGTGAGTTGGTTTAATATATTAAAGTGACAGGTATAATCTGAGGGTTTTGAGGTCGGCTAACTACTATATAAGGAAACCAAAGTTGGATATACCGGACGGGACAAATTTCGAAAAGTTAGTTAGGAGCACTAAGGTGTAAGGGAAATTAATATTATATATTATGTGGAATGTTATATTACCAAGGACGTTGAACGTGGGAAATATCAAGGCAAAGGTGACTATTTCTCCAAACCATTGTTATTTTATTATCATGGTCTTCGTTAAATTTATTTTATGGATAGAACCTTATTTAACATATCAGGTCCTAAAGAACTTTATACTTCTGGTATAAACTAATCCCAGACAAGTTACTAAAATACAGAAAAAAAAAGAAAGTTTAATATAAATACATCATTTAGAAAGTTAAATTGCTTGCGGTAAGAGTTTAAAAGAATTTTGCGACTGTTTCATTTAATGAAAACGTAGTGCTCGGGACGTCAAAAACTCAGCAACAATTTACATTATAATTGCCTATTATTTCATCGCCACGCACAAGCTGTCCAAAAAATTTGCACATTTTCCTAAGCCCAAGCAGTAATAATTCACAAAAAGCATTATTAGCTTTATCTTTAGCACCAGACTCGTTTCGAACCACCTCCATAAAGGTCTCGTTTAGATAAAATGAATTTAATAAAGAAAGCTCTAGATTTATAAGAATGTACCAACAACTTTCCTGCCTGTAATGAGATTACTCACAAGACTTAGAGAGTAATATTGATCAGACCTGATAAGCCGGCACATAATTTCATGGTTTATAATTTATTTTATCGTTATAACATGTAACAGCATTTCTCTGTTATATCGTTTGTACGTTATTTTTTCTATTAATATAGTGAGATACGTATGCTGATTATAAGATTATTTATACCTATCTTTGTTTGTTAACAATCCAAAATTTGTTATTTATAACACGTTATAAATATTGATTACATAGATGATAACATATAAATATTCGACCTCGAAAGTATATTGCTTCATTTTTTTATGTTGTTTTCAAGAAAGTCTAATGTTATCATACGTACTTTACTACTAATTCGCTACTGTTGCTAACGTTTCCGTGGTGTAGCGGTTATCACATCTGCCTAACACGCAGAAGGTCCCCGGTTCGATCCCGGGCGGAAACATTTTTTTTGTCATACACTATATATTTTGGTATTATACAGAAATATTCATCAACTAAACATTTCGATACAAGGACGTGTATACTTTAAAACATTGTTAATCAAGTAATCCCGCAAATAAGGTAAATACTATATTGTTTACGAAAGTTTAAAAGTAAATAAACTGGTACAAAACCTTTTTGCCTTATGCACAAAAAAATGCATTCGCACGTTATAGTTATTTTATAAGTAGAACACGACACACTACACTCCACCTACCACGTCATAAAGTGAAATATATATTAATTTACAGTGAGATATTAATAGACGTTGTAATATCTGGGAAGTTATAATCAATAAATTAATTCCTAAATAATCAAACCCAATTGAACAATATCTCTTGTAATAATAAATCGCTTTAGGTTAAAAGATCTATGTTCATTACACGGTGTCTCATATAACACATATAACCACCTCATTTGTAATTCTAAGAGGGAATTAAAGGCATTATTCTGACAGATTATCCTGCGGACATAATTTGGACCCATCGAAAATTCTCAATATGGAATAAAGTATGGAGTTTAATTAAATATCTAATAAGAATGTATTTTGTGGTCTTGATGTTTGAATTAGGTGCTGTTTTACAATTCAATAACAATTTATTTATTTTTTAATCAAAACAATCAGAGTTTTGGAGCTTGTGTGAAAATAAAATAGTTTTTTTATTCACAAAACATTTAAATTTTTCATTTAAATATATAATAGTCACGGTATTTTTAAAAGGAAAAAGAAAAAGTGGAAAGCAGATACATCCAATTAATAAGTTAATTAAGGAAAAATACTGGAGAAAACAAAGCGAGTCAAAATAGTAGTTTTTATCAAAATGACACCTCGTCACCTTTGTTTTGTTTATTATAATTTAAATCTGAGTATTTAATATTTAATATATTGTCAGCCATAAGGTATTTACTCCTTACGATGTAGACACTAAGTATCTCAGTTAATAACAACCTCGTCTTTTATAAGACTGCATTGAAACTTTATGGCAGAGACAGCTTTGAGTGTTATATTTCTAAAGTTCTTATAAAGTAAGAATATTAAATAACGTTGGTTTTTTATCATACTTATAAAATGGTTAACAAAATTATATATATTATTCATTATTATAATCAATAACTATAATAATCACCAATACTTAAATAACACTAAATAATATTGATAATAATAAACTGATGAACATTTCCAATTAAAAAATCAGTTGTTATAACTAATTAGTTCAAAAATAGTTTGATATTTTTAAATTTATAAATCTTTACACGGCTAATATATTACATTTTATAAAAAACGCTGAAAAATATACAACTTAAATGAAAACTATTTACTTATTTTTTAATTTTTTTTACAACTTAGAAGTTTTAACATATTAAAAAATATATAATATATAAAGGCTCACGTCATTCTTTTGTCTCAAAGAACTGACAGACTTGATAACTGTCTGCCATAAAAGTTATCTTTATTATTAATAAGCAGTAAAATGTTTATTATTTGTCTTTTTTACTATCACACTCACAAAGGATTTCTTAATTTATAATTCAGTTTTCGTTTCATAAAAAAAATAAATCAGATGTAAACAAAGGTTTTTATTTTTTAATATATAAATATATATATATATATATATATATATATAACTAAGTACCTTGAAGTAATTTTGATATTAAAAATTTTCTTAGTAGTTATGGTATTTATTTGTAACAATAAATGAAGATAAATAAAATGTCTATATGCTCAAATTAAATAAGTTTTACTATTTTTAACAAATTGTGGTCTTATTTTAATAAGATATAAGTGACATCTTCAAAATAGGAACTAGAATATACTGATAAATTCACCACTTCACTTTGTGAAGAGTTTGCTTTTGAATCGTTTGAGGATTACAGACACCTCCGTAAGGTGTCTTACTAACAGAATATGAAAAGTTTGACGACATACTTTGTAGATGTAGGAGTTTTATAGATTTAGGTATAGATGAAATCTTTAAATCTTACACTGAATCGTTGTGAGTATTGATAGTTTGACTGATATTTTTTTACGTAAAGCATTAATACAATATAACAAGACTATACATATTTCAAATATTTGTTATAGTTTTTAAAATATTTTTAGTTTTCTGTCAATAAATTTATATATTATAATGAAGGCATATGTTATATAATTTTACCAATCAGCATCAGCTTCACTAGAAGGAAATATTACGCTCGTATATTTTTAAATGCTTTAATTTTTTACTTTCAAACTTAATCAAAACTACAGATTTACATAAGCAACGTTATTAGGAACTATTATTTTGTAGGATTCTTTTATTTATCTGAGAGCGTAACTTGGTCACTAGTTATTTTTATAACTAAAATGGTTATACGGATTTCACGGTAATATATTCTAGATTTATAGATGTTTTGAATGCTTTACAGCAGTCATAATCTTGAGAAGATATGATAGGAAACCATAAGAATCGGTTGAAGAGGAGTGATGTGAGAATTTATATTAGAGGATAGATGGCTTATTGTTTGGAAATGACAAGAGACATTATGGGAGAAAAGAGCACGCATCATACCTTGTGTACGTACTAAACACAAGGTATGATGCGTGTCAGGAACACTAGAAAAGAATATAAATGCTTATCTTATTTTCAATTATGTCGTAACCAAAGACAGTAGAAATATATATATTTATAAAGATTAATACAAATCTTACAAATCTGTTTGGAAGAATGGTAATATCAGTTTCCGGCAGGACTATTAATAGCTCCATTTTTCAATCGACATTCTTAAATAATAGTATATTTAGAAATACAATTTTTAATGTTATATTACTATGAGAATTTAACTTGTATCAAAACAATGTCAATTTAGATTTATTTATACCAATAAATTGTATTCTCCGAGCACTGAGCTCAACGATCCTTTATATAGACTTGTTAATAAGCAGCTTAAAGGGATTCTAATGCAAATTAGAAATGGAAACAAAGATGAAATGCATATTGATTTTCCCCGTATTTAATATAAATTATATTACATAACTTTAATAACGTTCAATTAACGAGGATCTACCGCTGACATATTTGCTGACTGTAATTTAGAGGCCATAAATTAAACAGTATAGTGATTGAAAGGTATGAGGAATAAGCATAGGCATTAAAAATATCTAATTTATTATTTTGTTCCTTTCCATACTTTATAAGAGCTGTGTTGCTTTTTAATTATATTTATATTTTTATTATAACATTATCTATATAATTATGTAGAAAAATTGAATTTGTTATCATAATGTTTTTATGTTTAAATATATTCATAAAAACAAACATTGTCTTCAATTTACATAAAATCATCCTTGCTTAAAAATATTATTTCAAATAATTCGAATATTTATTATAATATTGAATTTATGCATTTATAGGTACTATCTATTCTTATATATATAAGTAGGTACTCATTCTGTCGATACATAGTTCGAATGATTAGAATTAGAAAAAAAGAAGAATTCGATTCTTCTTTTTAGTATTTCAATATGTTGGGAAAAAAAGTACTTCTAACGTTATTTTACAAGTAGTATCAAGAGATTCTCACGTAGCATGAAATAGCGAGTAAAAGCCAGTTAAGTAGTATATAATTAAATGTGTTATAATATACCAATAGCCAAAATTATTTACTATTGCTTATAAATATTGAAAAGTATATAGAATCAAATGAAAACAACAATCTTATATATACTTTTCAGTTAATAAGTAACTTATAAAACTAAATATTTAAAATTTATTAACAAAAGTTTCTATAGAAAGAGCTATAAAAAAGAAAGTAGCGTCTACTGAATAGCTAGGTAATTGTGGACAAATATGTGCAAACAGAACCATGAGCTGTGATGGCACTCAGCCAATACCGTCTTGTCGAGAAGCGGCGCTGGTTTTCAAACATAATATCCGATTTTAGGCTTTGTCGCGAAGGCATATTCGTTAAGTATATAGTACAGAAAAGCGCATTTTATATAGTCGACCTAAATTATATATAAGGCTTATTTTACTTATTGTTATTTACTGGATGGATAAAAATCACACATACTAATTTTCCTTTTTTTTCGTGATTCTGTAGTTTAAAAGAAGTGAGTTGATTAATAAATAATGTAGAGTATAACTGTTACTATATTAAAACAAATAAACTATCTAAAATGCCATTGTCAGCATTTCGTTCAATAAATTACGATGGACTGCTTTTAAATCATTGTGAAACAAAAAAAGGAACGGAACACGGACAGGTCGTATATACGTGAACTATTTTATTCGGCGGTTGCTTAATTGGGACTATGTGAAAACATTGCATGACGACCGACCGACCGACAAAAAAGATTTATTTGCGTTCAATGAAATGGAAACTTAAAGCTTCTTTCATAAAAAAGTATTTAGGTACTACTTTTATATATTATGTATATATATATTACGGTTAAATTAAAGTATATTTATGTCAATTGAAATCGTAATAAACATAAAAAAAAACTGTGTAAGTTATATTAACAAAACCATAGATCAGAAGCGATGTTGGAAGGCTAATACTGCTATATTTTTTACCGTAATACAAAGGGAATGCAAAACGAAATTGCTCTCGCAGAGCTTATGTATTAGTTATATACTTTAAAGAAGGCACACACATACACACACACTTCACTTTGTAAACGGTTTTCTAAAACGTCTGTGGATTTTGTTAAGATGCATTTAAAAGGATGTCGTTGAAACAAAATGAGAATATTAAATATTAATCTTCTCTATAGAATAAATATATTACATTTATAATAAGATTATATTATATAAAAAACCCTATAACTAAAGTGCTTCTTAAATTGTATCACAATGAACTTTTTATTATCTGAATCAATATTTAATGAGTTCTAAATATTATTCATGTATCATAATCATAATCATAATATAATAAGTAAAATTTGTCTTAGAGAAAATCTTCTCTTAGTGCTACATTAAAATATTACAGTTAAGGTTATCTTAGTTATATTTAATGTTTATACTAAAACATATCTCTGATTAATATATTAAGTCAGGCTCTAATGTTCAACCCTTCAATGTCAGGCAGTCACACT
This sequence comes from Melinaea menophilus ssp. n. AW-2005, assembly GCA_918358695.1. Classification (NCBI taxonomy): domain Eukaryota; kingdom Metazoa; phylum Arthropoda; class Insecta; order Lepidoptera; family Nymphalidae; genus Melinaea; species Melinaea menophilus. The sequence continues at coordinate 2,520,889 of OU911052.1, forward strand.
ACAAATGTAACAAGCAAGCAAGTAAATAATTCGAATCAGGTAGTCTTGAATCTAATTATTTGGAGAAATTAATTATAACTACATCACCGATACAACATATATGTAGCTTAAATCGTCAAATAATTATTATACATGTAAAATGTACAGTAAGTAAAAGTATTATTTACTTACTTTACATTTTACATGATTTTTAAAAGATTTTAAAGATGACTTTTTATGAAGAATCCCTTTTTTATACCATCATGATGTATATAGATATACCTATCTTCAATATCTTTTTATTTCACAAATATAACACTTCCGTAAGAAAAAATATAAATATAAAACTTTAAAACCTATGCATTGCAAAACCTACATTGCTAAAGAAGATTTCAAATATAAATAACATTAACACCAATATAACATTTTTATATTATTAATTATAAAAGAAATATAACTGTATTCGGTGTCGATTCAAAAAAAATAAGTAGCATCACCTCAATAGAATATGTAATTGAGGACAAATGTGTGCGAAACTGACCCGACTGATGGCACGGAGCCAATACCATCATGTCAACATTATATCCGATTTGGGCTTTGTTGCGACTACATTCTCGATGTTAGATTTAAATGCATACATTTTGAACGGAAATTGAATTTACGTTTACACCTGATGATAGTTCGAAATAGGCCATTAAAAAAGGCCGTTATTGAGGTAGCGTGTTTATTTTTATATATAATATAATACATTTTCTGTACATATAAAAATATTACTAATCTAACAACAAGTAAATGTTTAAAGTATAGTAAATGTTAATTTTATATGTATCAATCATTGATATAAAGATAGATATATTTCAATTAAAAATCATATCGTATATAATTTACAATTAATATAATATAAAAGATTTTGAGCTGTTTTGTTTTTAATATCATTAGATATTAATAATTAATTACATATTTGAACTTATCTGAGAAAAATGTTATAAAGTTGATGTGAAATAAAAAGTGTGAGTCATCTACGTAGTGACGTTATTAAGTGTAATGTGTCAATAAGCAAAGTGCTATTGTATAGCTGATATCATTTATATATAAAAGGAGAAAGATTATTAGTATGGAGTTAGTCTATTAACAGAGTTAATTAAAAACATAAGTACTGCAGGATGGTATAGTTGATCATTACTGCATAAACTATGTGATTTAATAATAAATATGCCACAATCTCTGATATCATATGCTATATAGTGATTAGCGGCTTTTGCAACGCATTAGTAATCAAAGGGTAAGTCGTAAATAAGACCTCTAGGACACAAGTTGGGATAATAATGTGGTACGAAGTTATTGCTACCTTCAATATATCTTTCGTGTTATCTATAAATTACAAACTTCCTTAACTTGTTAATTAAGATAAGCAGATAAGCATATTTTTTTTTAATAATAGTGTGACTTGTTTCTACGCCACTCATGGAATCTAACTATTTTTTAAAATTCATTTTCATCCATGAAATCATATGAAAGCAACTTTACAATAATATAAGAGATTTTTAAGACACATGCAATTTAGTTATAGGGGTGTAATGAAGTCTGTAAATAATGTTCTGATATTAAGTTTAGTCTAACAGAACAATATCTTCAAATAGTCTAAAACTTGTCAGAACTGTCGTTCAAGTTAACTTTAATTCAGACATGTTTAATACAGATCTGGTGTTTAACAGAGCTTTGGTCGGATTTAAATTTTGGAACTATGGAACTATTAATAAATTTGTATTGATTTTACGATACCTACGAATCAAATGACCATTCTAATTCAAAGACCGTTGACAGCGGTCTGTTGCTGACATTTTACCTTGCGGGTAATACCAGATAGATTTAGAGAGATACGAGATTAAATTACTTATTGATTGCTTTAGATAGTACAATCTCCGTCAGACAGAAGGATTATTTCTCTACGCACAGCTGATGTCAAGGCCTTGTAATTTTGTTTATTGCGAATAAATGTATTTGTAAGTCATGAGTAGCTTGGATATTACTCTAATAAGCCAATAAAATTGAGGATATTAGTTTATATTACGATCGCTTTATCGTTTTTAAATAATTATGGTCTTAAAAGTTTTTATCCAATAGTTGTGGATCAACAACGTGAAATAATGGTAAAAAATAAGATATAATATATAGAAATAATAATTAGAATTCATAAATAAGACTTTAAATTGTTTTCAATTATTTTCCAGTTCAACTCTCTTTGAAGCTTCATAGTTTCAGGCAATTAATTCTGTAGAATCTTAAGTAGGCGGTCGTTTGTTCGTAAGGCCTGAAATATTAAAATATATCTTGTTCAAAGTCCAAACAATGTTCAAGTAGTTTTCAATTTGAGTAACTTTGTTTATAAACAAACCCAAAAGTACTGAGTACGAATCGATGATATTATGAACCTATATGGTTTTAAAGGTTAATTACAGTAATATTCAGATACTTCCATCATAGTATTTCAATAAAATATAAATATTTTCGATGTCATGCTTCATACAAATACTGTCTCATATTATTTATATGACTCGGTACTAGCTTCATCCAGTGGTTTTTCTTAAAAAATAAATTCTATATTACCAGTACCAAAATTATAGTCGTATAAGCTATTTTACCTGTTTAGTTGCATAGAAATCTGTTGAATAATTTTTGCATGAAAAAGTACCTAACAAACATCCCTACAAATTTTCAAATTCATAATATTAGTAGATTACCATTTAAATTAAACAATATATTATAATGTTCATTAAGTGTGAGTACCAAAACAGCTCGGTCATTATGGACATTGTGACATTTATATTTTCCGCTGGCTGCTAATTTAGAACCCTAAATTAACTGGTGCATTTATATTTTTCTGTAGCATCGCTCGAGGCTATAGAAATACTTAGTCTGATAAGTTTTCTCTTGAACACAATGTCTGGTAGTGTAGAGCGTTATGAATTGTGGGTGATTTGGAGGTTTATAGTCATTATTAAAATAGGTACTATATTCTTATCTGTTACCCTGACCTAATAACCTTTATAACCTGTAAAGAACACACCATTTAATAGGGTTAGTTTATTGGTAGTTAGATCTATTTTAACGATTACTGTCAGATGTTATAGGTTATAACAGTCCACATCAGATAGTCAGACAGTCATAACCCTTCACGGGTTTAATGCAAATGAAGTATGAAGGTGAAAAATATTTGTGGTATAACAACAGATTTATAGCAGTACCTATCTTTGCCAATATTTTTTTCAATTTTATTTGTGAAATAATGAATATCTTAACAGATGTGAGTCTAAAACTGATTTCAAACAAATAATTTTAATATCAAACGCAATAAAAACAGACTAGTTGTCTCATATAATTCCTTATGGGCTGTGTGAGCAGGCACTAAAATGTAATTAAAGTTTGCAATATAAATAAATAACACACACATCATTCGTTACAATAGTCATCATGTTTGTTATCATTCATTGTATTAAATTATTCAATATTTAATTATTTAATTAGTAATTTTATGAAATGTCAATAAATTATTGTGTGAAAATGTAGTAAGCGGGTAGTAATGGAGTTTAAATTATTAATAGGTGAAACTTATTTGTATTGTTATCAGTGAGTATTTAAAAAACGAGCCAGATAAAATTATTTTATTTAATAGAATATAAGTAACAATGTTACATAGAATTTGTAGCATAATACTATAATATTTACTGTAATGCCAACGATTAATATCTCTTAATTATTTATAAGACATATATATATATGTATATAATTTACTTAATTGGATTTCTAGTGCTATATATGTCTGGAGCCATGGATAAGGAGCGTTTAATTAAAGCAAACTAGTGCCTATAAAGGTTGCTAGTATGGATGCATATTGCTTGGAAAAAGACGCTTTTATGGTTTTAAGTTACAGGATATAGCGGTTTATTATTATTAATTAATTATTTTAATTATATTAATGAAATTAATCTAAGAATAAAAGCTTACATATTACCAAAATTATATTTAAATGTGTATTGTAAAAAAACAAAAACATAAAAGGTTTTTAATTTTTTTAAAAGTATAAAGTAGAAAAATCTATATAAATTTGTTTTTATATATTTTGTCCAATAATAATGTTTTTAAACGCATACACAAATAATTTTGTTCTTGATAATCGATTATAGCTTGCGGCTCTTAATTGCTACGAGTTGATGGTAGTGATTCCACTAAGACTAGACATGTCTACACAAAGGAGTTCTTTTCTTTCTAATGTGATTGTAAATTACAATGAATTCTACCGCGTGTAAGCCCTATCTATGCTCTCTAGATATCCAATATAGAATTGTTTTAATTAAAAAGCATTATAAACTTACGCTATGAGCAGCCGGAGATTGCGAGTATTTTTATTAAATATTTTTCAAGATTTCAAAGAAGATACTGAATTCAATTTACGACCCTTTTATATCAGTTTAACGCTTCTTTTAAATACCTAGTCTGATGTTAATCGCGTTTATACTTCAACATCTCATTGTTAATTTTAATAACGTTTCTAATGTAAATATTATTATGTTGTAAAAACGTTTCAGTTGTAGAGGTTTGGATTTTAATTTTAATTCTGGCTAGTGTATAAAGGATTGTGTGAAGTAAAAAGTTTAAAATACTGTATTTGAGGTATTGCTCTGCATATATTCTGAGCAGAATAAGGTATTACCGTGTGTGGCTTACCTAAAGTAGATTTAGAAAAGGATTTTCTTTATAGCTTGGATTCACATAAACTTGTTTAAAAGGGCGGTCTTACTCCAAATGCAAGCACCGTCGTAATACGGAGTAACATTTACTCAGTAACTGTAAGTGTTATTTAATTAAAACTCCAGCATGTACTGAATGTTTTATCAGCATATGTATAAAATTAATAGAAAATAGGTAATCAATATTATATTAATGTTTAAATTAATATAATAATAAAATATTCCTGTCTATATTTTATCAAATTTACTGAAAATTAAAATCAACACATCATAAATTTTTAATTACGTTCGTATCAAAGTTTGAAAGCTTATCAATTTTGTATACCTTAAGTTTCTTAGTAAATTCATATTTAGCAAGTCTTTGAAACGGTTCATTGCGAACTTGGAAAATTATGCGCCATTGCGCTGTGAGTTTGCAACTCGAGAATTACAAGTAGTAGTTTGTAATCCAAAATAGTTATCACGACGTTTATGATATTTAAAGTCTAACTCTTTTAGCTTTGAAATTGTGGGATAACAATTTAGTTTGCGTGACTCCTATAAGTGTATAGCCACAACCACAAAAAAAGGTAAAGCCTTAATAAATGGAATTAAACAATTATTCAAATGGATGGTAAATGAGAATGATATGCAAATCGTTGGACTCCCCACGCTACTGTTAATCATTTTTGCTTGATGATGTATCCTCAATTACTTGATTTATTGAAACCTTTGTTCAATGGATCAATTTCATACCATATACGAATTTTATTAATGGACCTCAATTTTGGACGTTATTTATTTGATTTCCTTGTTTTCCAGGTCATGGTTTATTGACTTAATTGTCAATTTACATATTATTGATTAAAAAGTTAAAAAAATGTGCAAAACTTCAAGAAAAGTGTGTGTAACCTATGCCTAGTAAATATAGGATTTTAATAAAATATAAATTAATTATGTGAGTATGTATATTTCGATCCAATTTATTTTATTTGTTATTCATTAAAACAGTAATAAATAAGAATTTCGTAGGTAGGTAATATGTATTATTTCAAGTATTATAGTAATAACAATCCAAAAAAGTAGGTCAGTCTAATCATTGGAAGAGTATCATCTTCAAAGTAACAAATAAATAACAAACAATACTATTTCATTCTGATAAGAAAGACAAGGCTCCTCTTTTAATATATACACATGACTTACTAACACACACTAGAGTGAATTCGCCTAAGTGTTAATATTGAGTTGAATTTATACGATCAAACACTCCACACGTTAGACTTCAACATAGTTTGACAACAAATATCAACGTGGAAGCGTGACCAAAAATATTTGGAAATTCCTGGTCACAAGCAATTTGTGAAGCTCTATGCAAATAAATATTTCACGTTGTCCAAAAAAATTGCAGGTTTAAAATTTAGAATAGTGTTTTTTAAATATTTTTGCATGTTTGTTACTAAATAATGTTTATATACATACAAATACACTAAATTATAAAAATTTATATGTTAAAAATTTTGATATAAAATTACCATTTTAAAAACTATTCTTTTTATATTTTCATAAAATTACGGACTATACAAAAAAGAATTGTCTATTATATATTGTATAATAAATTAATTAATTGTAACTTATTTACTGTATGATTTTTTAAAATAAGATTGAAACATCAACAAATAAGTACTTTTAAAGAAAACAAAGTCAAATTCTTCAAATACATATAAAGAAACACTCGTACAAACAGTAACAAATAACAATCTAAATAATATTTTTGTTTTTAATAAAATGGTCCCTTGTAGCTTAAAACGATCGGGAAACCATTATGATAATAAGGGAAGAAAACTCAACATCTCAATGTATTCGGATGGGTCGTTATCGCATCGGGAGTATTTTCTAAATTACGTACCTGTTTCACAAACATACATACATAAACACTGCTTGGGTATGGAATTAATACAAAGAAATTACGTCATAACCATGCTTAGTGTTGGTATCTTCTAGTTATTTGTTTAAGATGTCAGTAATAATACTATTATTCATAATATTAGCGTATACAGAGTGAGGTGAAATAGAAGCAAAATCAACTAACGAAGTTTAGCAAGACTAAGTAAATTAACGTTTTTTCTATTAATTCTTTTACAGTTTTAGTTTTCATTCAATAAAACATGCTAAGAACAGGCAAGATTAATTTTACATTGACTCTCATTAGGACAGAAGCAAGAAGAAAGAAAAAATGTAATCTTAATGCTTATAAATAATTAAAATATTTAATTTGTAATTTTTTAAAGAAATCTTTGTCTAAGGATTAACATATATTTTCACAAAGTAATATAATTCTAAGTACGGATAGGAGATGGCGCTGTTTGTTAACATTTCCCAAATTGCTTCTTTTTCTTCAGTCCGCTTTATTTCTCCAACATGATTGAAGGCTTTGAAATATCGTTTATGATATCTGAGGCATAATCCCTAATCTTATATTTTTCATAACAACATTTGAAACAAATGCTACATTTGGCATTTTAATCTGAATACATTTACACGACTTTTTTTATACAAAAATAAATTTCCATTATCAGTTATTCACGGTCAGGGAAATTTCAATTAACATATTAATTTAATTTTGATATAAAAGTGTCATTGTCCATAGTGTTTGTATAATAGAAAATAAGATTGAAAATCGGTACACAATATAATAACACTTAAAACAAAATGTAGAACCTTCTTTTTTTGAAGATTTTTTAAGTTAATAAAAAAGCAAGCAATGCAAAATCGCTTCTGAGAATAGTTGATTACATAGAAGGGTTCCTAACCCAATCCGACTAGACTATGTTATACAAGATTTCATTGTCACCGAATGAAACTTACTTTATTATTTGATAACCTTACCTACTAATATAGGCACTCGAAGCTATTGTTACTTACATAAATATATTATTTTAAATAGACATTTTTTAATATTTAAATATTTGTTAATATAATTATTGTGAACATTATTCAAAGTAATATTTCGGTGGTTAATTTAATTTATTTCCTAATTAATACTCATTAAAATGTAGTCCGTATTACCATTTACATTGTTTTTGGTATTGGGTAAAATATATTTTATTTTTATCTTAACAAACCGAAAACAAACGGTTCAACTCTGTCCTTAGGGCACCGAAGTAGGTAATTTTTTTGTTTCACAAAAGATAAAATTTTAATTAAACAGTAACTTCAATTACTGTCCCTCAAAATCTGCCATTAGCGACTCAGTAATGGACTTTAGTCTGAATAATGGAATTAGAATCCTTTAATTACTTTTATTACAAATGCGCGTTTAATTTCTACCAAGATTAAAATTAATAAAATACCTAACCCATAATAATATCGGTAGTAACATATATAATATAATGTCCTTACATTCTACTAAATATATATTATATGAAATATTGGTTATTTGAAGCTTCGTACGTTTGTCAAACTAGATAAAGTGCTCGATGAACTTTAATACACCTTGGAAGAGAATAATGGTTTCTTTCTCGAATATGGCCTTTGGTTCAAGCAAAAATATATCTTAAAAAAGGAAACTGTCTGAGTAACATCAGAGCACAGACGAAACTACTAGTTCAAGGCGAAGAAACTCTACGTAAAGCTTCCAATTATAATGCAGGTGAAAAATAACAAAAGTTTTTTGAAGTTTAAATCGTAAGTGGGTTAAATGGAGGATGAAAGTTTTATTGGAAATACGAAATTTATGAAGATCCAATTTTTATAGCTCTTCTTAGGTTTGTCTTTTTACAAGAGTATTTAGTATTTTTAGAAAATCAATCTATGAGGATCTATGGGATAGAAGTTTGGATGGATATCCTCTATTTTTATAAATTAGATTACATTCGTGTTGATAATGAAAGATGATGTAGTTGTTTAGAAATCGATAGACCTTCAGAATCATATTTGAATGACATATTTTGAAATAATTAAAAATAAAACTTTCTTTGTTTAAAATATAAGCAATAGCTACGAGCACAAAACGAAATCATATACACTATGTATTTCAGTCGGACCTAGTATAACGAATAATAGTTATTTTTAGATTCGTTTATAAATAGTTTTATATAGTACGTAGTAATATAGTTTTTAACTTTAAAGAAGTGATCGTATCACCACTTTACAGTTTGCTTATTTCATGTCATTCGCTATTTACACTTGAGGTATCCTAGTGTTTAGTGAAGTTCTTTTAATTTATTTTAGGTGTCCAATGATATCGTTAATGCTATAAACTTAGATATTACATTGGGACATTTAATAGAAAACAAATTATATAAGGAATACTGAAATTACGCAGTTAAATTTTGAGATTGTATGCGTGCTTAATCATGAGATCATCTCAAAAACAGTTTATGAAGGATAGCGATTTTAAATAATGTTCGCAACTAAGAGTAACAGGACACTGGGTGCACATTTCAAAGTTTATACATAATATTAAATTCTAAAGTTAAGTCACAGAATAAATGAACATAAAAAGCAAAGCTCTTACAATGGAAAACTTTGTAATTGCAATGCGAAAAGTTCTGAGAAGTAATAAGATCCCCTTATTGGCTGTCAATGTGTTTCAAAGTTAAGTGATTTCTTGAATTACTTAAGAAACTATTTGATTTTGTTGAAAGGTGGATGGTTTTTTAGATTTAATAATTTAAATGATACATTTACTTTACCAAATTAAATTTAATAAAATAAGTGTACGTTTCTAAAGCGGTTTTAAATCAAAGGCTTAAAATATTGTAATAAATACCGCATTACAATAGCAAAAGAATAAGATATGATTTGTATTCTTTAGAAGTCGACTGAGGTATGGCGTAATACAGATAGAAATAAAGTAGAAAGTATATTTTGTGTTCACAAATAAAAATTAATTGTTATTTTATAATTTAACCTACGAAAAAGATGAATAAAATAGAACACAAAAACCTATACCTAGTTCTAAATGGCGATTATCTATTTCTTATCGTATAATAAAAATAACTTTCTTTATTTTGACGAATATTTCATAAAAAAATTGCAAAAGATTAAAGTTATTTCCTAATTAAAATATTCCTTAGTAGTAAAGCGATATCATTACGTCGCTCCCTTGACCTTTCGACGTATGTCCAAATCCACAATATTTGACTGTCAGAGTTCTTATTATAATCAATAGGCCAACGATATAACTGCTCCATCAACATGGATGCCAAATAGGATAGGGACTAGGATCAATAGGAATTACATTATGGATATAAATAAATCATAATACCGGACATTGACAGATTTCATATATATTTGGCATGATTATTATTGCACCAAATTTTTGATAATTGTGCATGCATATTTAAAGAATTTATTATAATATTGGAATGGTTTATTGATAATGAATTTAATTCTCAATATCAATTTTATTTACATTATTATGAAAATCGTAACAATTTTAAGAATGAATATTAAAAGATATCCTGAACACTTAGAATATACAAATAAAAATATATAAATATCTTAAGTATCCATTAGAGAATAACAATAAAATGTATACCAACGTAAAGGTTACCCTTATTTAAAAACAAGTATCATGCAAGAATAATCTCAAATATCAACATTATTACGATATATAATATATATGTATTATTAGACAATACTTTTAGTGGTATTTGATTACCATAGAAAACTTACCGGTCTCAGCACTTATTAACTATCACTTCAAATCCTTTAACACATTTAACTATGGCAAAGAGTTATTAAGTACACAGTAAGTAATATAAACAGGATAAACATTGTAACACTTGAAATTGAGTTCGTGGTTAACCGGCTCACAGGATGTAGACACGTGCGTCCTGGACGGTAGTCGGCACCATACTGACAGGGATGCTGTTGGTTGCTACGATACGACACCCATTTTCCACCCCCTGTAGATTGGGCCGCCGCCCTAGAAAGCAGCCTAGTTTATATATATATAGCAGGACTGCATGAATATCCAAACTGATTTTTATTTCTATGTTAATTCTTTCGATAGAAATTGGCTTTAAATTTTTATTTGAATTTAACTGGTATTTTTTTAAGGTTAATAGAAATTATTTTATTAGATTATTATGATACGATTTTTTGTTACAAATTACATAAATAAACTTCGCTAACAAAAATGATTGAAAAAGGTTTTTTGTAAGCATTAAAAAATATTTTGTTTAACAACATTTTGAGGCAAATTCATAAGACACCATCATGTCTGCACGAGGGGTGAAGCTCTTTGAAATGAGATTTTGATTGATTACCAAGCGGCCTTGCTTTCATGGTGAACCGATATTTGTGGAGGATTGAAGAACTTCGTCATTAAAGTCACCACATCAAGAGATTAGTATAACAAGATTAGTTTTTATTAAAACGTATTCAAATTTGTTTTTTTTTTTTAACAAATATAATATGTTTCAGTTGGATCTGTGTTAAATGGACTACAGTTTTTGTTACTTTGGTATGTAATATGTAAGAACTATTTCCATATATAAACTCTATTGGTAAACAATATCACTAGGTGTTGACAATTAGTGCAATTTTAGATGCCAACGATCTTAATCACTATAGCCAGAAACGAAAGTTGAAAATGGCTTGCAAGATCAAAAATGCGTCTAAAATCTTTTATCATGCAAACTAGAACTAGAGTCTACCTAGCTTAATTGAATTTCTTGTCCAGTGAGTACGGTTACCAGATATTTGCTTTAGCGAATAATTTTATTCGAGTATATTATAATTAGAAAAGGAAAAACTAATTTCGGTTTAGTTATTATAAATTTTTTAATATTTTTTTTACTTGAGACTTTAATATGAGAAGAATATTCAATGAACTGTAGGTGTAGTGCGTAGTAACTCTAACTGCTGAACCTAAGGTTCTGGGTTCATTTCTTATAAAATAAATCGTTATGTGAACCATAAAAAGTTATTCCAAATTCATGTGTACTTTGTGTCCGATATAATAATTATTTAGTATAGTCAATTTTACACTCAATGCGCAATACTCTTAGGTAGACAAAAAAATATAATACTGTTTTTTCCGAATATTATTAGAAATACTTAAAACAATAAACTTAAACTTAATAATTTAATGTATATTAAAACAATTAACTTAATGTGTCGCAGGCATATTTCATTTATGAATTATTATTAAAGTGAGAGTCAAATACCAAAATGATAATAAAACGAATTTTATACGAACGACGATATACTCCGATTAATGTTCGAAGTGACGTAAAATCTTACTTGATTTTATTGCTTTTGTAAGTCTTCATACTGTTTATTTATTTTAACGACACTATTGTGGGATACTGTTACAATAATAGTAACTTAATTTAAAATTAATCTTGTTTCTTATACATGATATTTTATTTTACCAGATAATATTTGCAGTACTATAATTATAATTAAAAACCGTTTAATTTTCATTTAATGAGCCTAAGTCACCAACGATTATTTAATTATTATTAACTACAAAGTAAATTAGACTTTAGTGCTCGTAAGTTGTTTCGAAACAAGACTTATACAAAAGCTTTGGTATTCAGGAGCTTTTGGCGTCGTGTTTCAAGAGAGAATATAGAAGCTGATATCTTGAATTAGTTTATCAAATTAATTTTAAAGTTTATTATATTTTCTCACATTTAACTATTATTGGTTAAGTCTGCGACGGTTGATCTATGTCTACCTAACTTTTTGTCTGTCAATCGTAATCTATATAATCTCTAAAACAATCAAATTACCTATTAATTGTATAAGAAAAGGTATTCCAGATTGTAGAGTCAAATTTCAGTCGTTTGACTACAAACTATATAATCTGACTCGCTAGGGGTAGCAGATCTAGGCAAAACTGATAAGAGATCGGTTTGATATACGTATTATATCTAAACTCCCACTCTTCTCCTCTTTTTCTCATTTGCAATTACAATTGAAAATGTTCACGGACGACGCCACTAATTACCATTAGATGAATTGTCTGCCTGTTTGACCGTAAATTAAAGAAGAAACTTTTAATCTATGATGTTTTTATCTATAAGTTTCTTCTAATCCTTTTTAATGAGTTATAAAATTTTGCTTTAAACATTTCTTCAAAAGTTCATTTTTTTTGTAAACTCCTTTAATTGTGTTCTAGATCGCGTAGCTTCAGATTTTTTTTAATTCTGAATACGGGTACCAACTTAAATAGTATTTATAATTATTTGTTTAAATTATGTTTTCGAGACGTAAGACAGTTTTTGTTTCAACTTTAAACTATCAAACTACAAAAATAAAATACTTGAAAACAGAACTACAGTTGTTACAGATATATTTTTTGTTACCCTCATTTCTTAATCTAATATAAAACAAATAGATAAATAAGTTTCATATTCTTCACATGCGGAAAATGGATACTTGGCCTGATAATAAACGTTAACAGGTTGTATTTTATTATCTTTCCTGAGACATATCCCGACCTATTTATTAGTTGGGATAGTATTTTATGTTGTCTAAACATTAAGCTTAAGTAACAATGTAATAGAGTAAGTGAGTCAAGTAACGCGTGACATGTTTTACTAATAGTTTAAATCCTATATCTATTTGTATACAACACTTAAGTATCGGTATAGTTTCGATGTTGTAAAACAGGGTTAAGCTTAGCTTCATTAATACAAATAGAAGTGGATTACTTAATAATGCTATCTATTTATTCTAATATTATTATACAATAAATTAAGGTAATGTTTTAATATCAAATATTATACATTTTATATAAGAAGAAATGACATTTATTCAATTGGGAAATAAAATTATATTTTATAACAAAAATCTGCAATATATTTCTGTCACGTATATAGTTATTATATAATAAATTTCGTTTTTTGTATATTTATTTAAATTAAAATATATTGCAATAAAATGTATAAAACCATTTTTTGCAAATACAACGAACAGACTAATTAAACTTAAATATATTTGTTAAGATAAAAATACTATTTTCTTTCTAAAACTTTAATTACATAACATTAAAACAGCACTAAAAAGCTAATATATATGACTTTATCACAGTCAGTTATCGATTATGGGTTAAGTAGTTATGAACGAACCTATAAAACTTATCTCAAAAAAATTTATAAAATCCAGTTAAGAATATTAAGATTGTTGGTTCCCAGGAAAATCCTGAGCAGATGGAAATATTAAAGAATTATTTAAATATTCTAATATCATGAACATTTATGACAAATTCTGCCACAAAACATTAAGCGAAGTTAACGATTCATCTGTTCTTACAGAAAAACAGAGACCTAATAATCTTAGAGCTATTGAATATACTGATAAGTTTTGTGTGCCTAAAACTGATAACACATATGGTACAAGAATATTAAAAACTCTTATACCAAAAATTTTTATTAACGTAAGAGATTTTTTACAAAAACGTTATAAATGTAAAAACAACGAAAAAAATCGTACTTAAATCAACCGTAATTCAGTGGATGAAATAAAATGTAGTATGACAAAAATGCATTATAGATTAAAAACCTACTAATAAATTAACTTAAATTTAATACATAAGATAAACTACTATTAATGTACTTTACTTAAAAATAATACTTTTCTTGCGAATGATCACTTGACCAGATAACTTCTGAGAGGTTTTTGTGGCAATTTACTTGGTATGATGTATGGAAGTAATCGTTATATATTTGATCCAATAATCTGATTAATCAATAAACTAATATACAAGACTTACGACACTGAAATGCATAGGTATTTTTTTAGGATGTGACGACTCTAAAATATGATCTTATTATTTTGTTTTATATTGAACGTTTAATAAAATATTAATAATGAGATAAAAAAAATATTTATACGGTAATTTTTCAAAATACCAATTTAAAATTATTATGTTATTAGATATTTTAGGGTTTTAAAAATTATATACACATTTCAAAGGAATAATAGATAGGAATATTCTGTAGAATTTCGCAGTATGTGAGTTCGTTGTCATAGCAACAGGTTATCTCACCCTACCACGAATTTATGTTATGGCATATTATACTTGTTATGCTGTTAACACTTCACGTCTTAACACTTGGTATAAATTTAATATAATTATTATTAGCAATATCAGTTATTATTGTGCTTTACAAAATAATAATTTAATAACTGAAGTTTCCTTTCAGTCAGAGAGATTAGATTGGAGTGTTGATTGTTTCAAATAGCTAATATAAATGTATTTTGCCAATTACTAAGAATTTAAAGTAAAATCATATATTCAAACATCGGGCTGGCAAACGATTGTTAAGTTAAGTATGTTGTAAAAATAATTAAAATGGATTTTATGGCTTTCTTATAAAATAATCTTTATACTGCAAATAATATATTTTTAGTAAGCCGTTTTATGTTTTATGCATGTAGTCTGTAGTCCTATAAAGTAATAGTTCATGAATGTTAGGCTCAATTTTCGAATAATACTGTCCCGCTTACAAATCTACCTGAGATTTTAACCCAAGATTTCTTGGTTTGGTATGGGAAAATGAAACCATTACACCAAAGGCTTTTTCTCAGAGCAAATTGAAATCAGAAAATGTATATCTACCGACTGTCTAACACCGACCATACATACCCAGAATAAAAGACGTGAACAAAATCTTTTTATAAACTTATATGCGTAATAAAAGAATAACAATTAACTTGGCGTACTTTAATTATATGACCGGTCATGAACGTTGTCCTCTGGAATATGTTCTAGTAAAAATTTATATATTTTCTCTGCTCCCAAAAATACTGCTCATGTATACGTTTCTAACGTTTATTTACAGCGGTCACTTTCCCATTTTGAAAACATTTTTTACAAATTCTTTATTCTCATGTTTCCTTACTTACCCTAATCTGGTACCTGAATTTTATATTAGCCCCGTATACTACATCTTTTTAATAGCTTCTTCTGCTTCCGCTCTCTCTTGCAAATCAAATAATGAAACATCAATTCAAAAGTTTTATTGTTGTTATTATTATTTAGTTAGGTTTAGTTTCGTCCAGTACTTTTGTCTTGTAATTATATCAGTTTCCTGTTTACGTAGTAAAAATAATGTTAGGTTTTAATTAGGGCAAAAAGCTTTAAACCCAGCCAATTTCATGAACCTCTGACGGTTACTTTTGAAAAAGTACTTATAAATAGATTATTACCTAGGCATATTTTTTACATTGTCAAAGTAAATGAATCCTAGAGTTGTCAGAAAAATAAATATATTAATTATTTAAAAAGTCATCATCAGCCCAGAACTATATTTAATATTTCTAAATCCTTAAATCTTTTCATTAACTGCATGATTGCATTTTATATAAAAATAATTAGGAATTGTAATCAAGGTAATTGTATCTAATATTATAGTTACGTCACATTTTTATAACAGCGATATTTTATACTTTTAACCAAATTTTAATCAACAGTAATAAATTACGAGTATGAAATCAATGACAGAAAAGGTCACTGACTAGTCCCCTCAGGGTCCTCTGATCACTCTCTGGTAAAAAGTGTAGTGCCCATACAAATTTCGACTCGCGCAACACCTGTAACCTGACGCATTTGGCACTACAAGTCGGCATATTAGAATAGAATGCGGTGTTTTCTTGCATCATACCCATGGGGGCAGATTTGTTTTCTTTCCAATGATCCCAGTGACTGCGTTGTGGTTGTAATTGATGTGATACTACAGGGCATGAAACTATTTGTACCAAGCTCTGTGGTACTGGCACTTGGTGGCAGAACGCGACCTTGGTTTGATACGTCTGTCTGTCTAACGCGTCTATTTCTCTACTCCAAACTTTAAGGCGTAGCCCCGGTGACATAGAAGCCTTGAGCTCTATATTGTGTTCGGCCACAGATGGAGTACTGTTCTCATCTCTGGTCTGGATCACCCCAATATCATATTCTGCCTTTTGATCGCGTACAACGGAGAGCCATTCGGATTGTTGGGAACCCGGTGCTCTGTAAACGGCTGGACTCTCTGACATTGCGTAGAGACGTGACCTCTTTGTGCATCTTCTAGCGCATTTCAACAGGAAGTGCTCTGAAGAGTTATTTAATCTGATGAACGCCTTTGAATTTTATAACCGCTCATTCATCATCGTCATTACCTGCACTACTGACCGTAAAAAATAAGGATTTCTGATACCGTTATCAAGATCGATACTTTGAATGAATAATGGGGTTAGAATTTAATAAGGGAAGGGTGCTTTTAAACATGAAAGAAAAAGTAATAGAGTTCTCTTTTATTTTGTTTTCTATTCTTTGGTACTTCTTTTTAATTTTAGCCTATCTAAAGATAAAAAAATGTGTAGGTATTAATTTAGGACAGGTTCATATAAATACTTTACATACTCGTAACATAATAATAAGTTTAAGAAAATATACATTATGTTTTGGTACCTTCATGATAGACATCACATCCATGACCTGAAACAGTTCCAGCAGCATTGTAGTATTGATGTAGAAGCTGTTGTACTGATCCTGTAGTTCTCCGTCCTTATTTTTAATCTGCGGTCAACAATAAGATATAACATGAACATCAAGTAATTTATAATAATAAAAATAATAATTTTCGGATTTTAAAAGGTAAAATTGGCGGTATAAGAACCGGTTACTGATAATAGAGGATACGTGTCAATAAAATGAAATATCGCTTACAATAATGAGAAAAAATATTGAAAAGTTACAAAAACAAAATAATAACTAAAATTAAGACGTTATAACAAAAGTTCGAGCCATAAATAGATAAATAGTCACAAGTTATAATTTTGTATATCAGTACAAAATTATACGTTATCAACTCAAGTATGGTATGTTTTTATTTAAACGGTAACATCTATATAAACATATATAAGTATATACATTAATATGTTTTTGTTAAAATTTCACCATTTATTTATTTCTTATTAATTGTATCGGAAATATTTCTCTCCCGTATGTCTCCACGTTAATATATTTTTTTTTCCCTTTAAAACCGTGTATTTAAATCCATATTTGGTCGCGTATTTAATATTATATTCACCTAAGTAATTAAGAGTGTTATGAAGGTTTCGTTAACATAGCGTTAAACAAGTAGAACCTACCACTCTCAGCTTACTAGGACGTGTAAGCTTGTCATTAGACGTCAATAGAGTCTACGTTAAAAATATTTAAAATATGCTATCTCTTATAGTCGTATAAAATTCTAAGCATGTAATAGTTTTACAGGTACTATTAGTTACAATACGGACTTTACATTTTGTTTTAATTAACTAGCATTAAATATCGTGGAAATTATAAAAGAAAGATAGCCCTTAAATTAATTTAAAAAAAATTAAAGTCGTCTATTCCCTTTGGTCATATACCTGACAACATCGCGTGAGCGTCCCTCAACTGACATTAATACATATTATAATAATGACGGCATTCAAAAATCCTTAATGGTTCACTAAGTAAGATATTTACTCACCTGTGTGCGGTCTTTAGTAATAAAATAGTGGCTTGGAGTAGTAAATAAATAGTAACATGTTGGTATAAAAACAAAAAATCCCCCGGAGCAAAAACTATTTTTGTTTTAATATCAATGTAATTTTTATAGTCAATCATTATTACTATCGATACAAAGAGTTCGATCAGTCGCCACTTTAATAAACAGATCGGATAGAGAATACTAAAGTAGAAAGCAATATAATGAGCAAATTAATAGAATTAAATAATTCCTTAAATATATCAATTAAAAGAAAATATTAAAAGAGACGGTAAATACTTAATGTAATCAGAGCAAACGTCTTATTTATTTGTATTAATGTTACAATTACAGCATTATTTTCATAACTTTATTTTAAACCCACTGTTATCTGCGACTCAGTTTGTGTAATGGTTAGATGTGCCGAAGATTAGCTAACAAATAAATAGGCTCAGAAATTAATTGCTGGCCATTAATAAATCCCCACTTAACATTTAGAATGCTTTTCATTCTGAAAAAAAAGCTTTATTTAAAAAAGTTTACTCATATAAATTATACTTAAGGATAGTCACCTTATTATTAATAAGTATAGAGAAAGATGGTCGGTGAAATAGTTATAGACAGGTTTGTAATATAAAACCTTTTATTACCCTATTTCTATATTATATAACTCCATCATGAAAGTAAATATTCAATTCAATAAGGGTAGTACACGAATCGATCGATAGAAACAAATAGAAAAATACTTGGAAGCTTGTGAAACAAACAGACCTAGTCCATAAATAGTTAAGATTCATCTCCATTCACCTTATTATTGTTGGCTTCATATCTGAACCACTATATATATATATATATATATATTGAAGCAATTTTGGCATAAACTATACCTTAATAATGACCCACAAATATACTATTATTATTATTATTGACCCGTGATTACTTTTATATATATTATTTATATTAGAAACGAACTTACCATGACGTAAGGATTGTTTTTTGTTAAGCCAAGCTGGTTTATTCAATATAAATTTAGATTTAATCCCAATAACATTTTATTTTAAGAACTCTTACCTAATAATAACTTCTTAGTATTGTTAATAAGCTGTTTTACAATAGTTGGGTTAATAATAAGCAATTAATATACTTAAATGACATTATTGGGTATTATGACGACTATTATTATAATTTAGAAATATTTATTATTAATATTTTACCCATTTTAATCGTCTTTATCGAGTCTTTGTTCTTTGAAAATATAGAAAGAGGAACAACATTTATTCATAGTGTAATTTGTCATAACTCATAATTAATTTTTTAATGTAATACTTTTATTACTAATATTCAATTGTTATGTTATAAGCAAATAGAATAAAAATATCAACAGCTACTATGTCATAGAAGGAATTCTTTTTATCCCTCGACTTCCTTTATCAGTCCTAAATTTGATTTATTCAGTCTGAAATATATTTTTAGACAGTTTGTTTACATCATTTCTATATGTCCACAACAGGGTGCTTGAATAATTCATAATCATCATCCATCTTTTTATCTACAGGTCACCAAATGGCGTTATCACCTTTGTTCTTGAATCCCTATCACGTTTGTCATGTTCAAGGGCCTTTACTTCTAGTAGTATATATTTTCTACATGCAGTTTGTAAATACCGGTTAGTGAAAGAAAAATGCTAAGTTAAAATACTTACAAAGAAAAAATAAAAAACCGATGTTGTGTTCATTGTTTATCAACGCTACAGTATAAATATTCAAATATATTTTTACTAAACTATTTTTTTATGTTTCATGTTACTAAATGTAAATATGTATGTAAAAAATATATGTAAAAAATAGTGTTTTATTAAAGTAAAAAACCGGGAAAACAAATACCAATTTCAGTTACTCAAGGCATAGATTTGGAATAAAAAAGAAGTCTACAAAAACTCAAACTCAGAAATAAGAATAAAAGCAAGTAAATCTTTTTTAACACTTACTGGTGATTATAAATATAATAATTGATTAAATTTGTTTATATAATTATAGATTTTTTTTCTTTCAGTTCGTGCAATTTAAATATATTGATTGGAATTCACTGATCATTCATAAACCGATAAGTTTGTAACTTACACAACTTGACTTTCTATAAAAAACCTGCGTATCAAACTCACGACTAAATTCAAATGTAAAACGTAAACCTCAATGTGTCACTGGCATATATACATAAAATATTAATATATTTAACTCCCTCATATTATATATATATATATATATATAATATGAGGGAGTTAAATATGAAAATGAATGAAACATGACTATACATATGCTCTGATTAATGTTCAAAGCTTACTTATTTTAAAGATTATATTGTCGGATAATGTTATAATAACTGTATCATGAAAATTTATTGAAAAATTTATAATCTATCTCTTAGAAGACATTTTATTGTTCGTATCATAATACTATAAGAATTTCTTTTTTCCAAAAAAGACGTTTCATTTTCATTTAATAGGCCTAAGTCATAAACGATTATTGGGTATTGTTAACTACAAAGCAAATTAGACATTAGTGCTGGCTGGTAAGTTGTTTGAAACAAGATTTATACAAAGGCTTTGGCTTTCAGGCATTTTCGACTTGTGTTAAAGAGAGAATAAATCTGAGATCTTAAATTAATTTA
This sequence comes from Melinaea menophilus ssp. n. AW-2005, assembly GCA_918358695.1. Lineage (NCBI taxonomy): Eukaryota > Metazoa > Arthropoda > Insecta > Lepidoptera > Nymphalidae > Melinaea > Melinaea menophilus. The sequence continues at coordinate 2,541,722 of OU911052.1, forward strand.
TGAACTTAATTTTAAATTTTAATATATATATATATATATATATATATATATATATATATATATATATATATATATATATACCTCACAACCTAACCTAACCTCAACCTCACAAAAGTTTGTTTTGAAGTAGGTGGTATAATCTATGGTATGAAATCTAATAATAATAATAATAATAATCGGACCCTTCCCTCTTTTTCTCATTTACAAAATGACATTTGAAAAAAAAAATCTTTTTCAGTAAATCCTTGAATTTTTTTTCTAAATCATGCATTTTTCAATTTTATTTAAACACTTTTGATATGCATACTAACTTAAATAGTAAAAATATTTTTTTTTAATTAAAATTATGAGAGGTAAGAAAGGTTTTATTAATAACTTAAACTATCCAATGAGGGTATGACGAGGGTATAGACAAATAAATAAATAATTTCCATATTCTCCGCATATGGTAAATGGATATTTGACCAGGCACAGGCCAGGCAACACAAAACAATAAAAATTCTATAAAAGAAATAAAGTAGTTCTTTATGTTAACAGATATTTTAAGGGGTTTGAAAGTGTAATACATATTTTCAAGGAAAACAGGCAGCAACATTGTGTGGAATGTGGCAGTATGTGACATCGTTGGCATAGCAACACGTTATCTCCGACTCTCACAAAATAATGTTATGCGATATTTTATTCTGTATGCTATTTATATTAATTTTATTACTATTATTATAATTACTTGTTAAGAAACGTTTATATGCTAATGGATACTACAGTATTTTAGAATATCTAGAACATGATGCACCTGACTACTTCAAGAAATTTAACAAATGTGATTAATAGCAGTCACTTTCTCTTTTTTACAAACTCTTCATTCTCACGTTTCCTAACCTTTACGCACAACACAGACGGCTCTAACTTTTCCGCTCAAGAAGGGCACACGACAACGTTTATACATACTTCCGCTACCGCTACCGTATGAATGATTTCTTCGTGTCTCAGTAGCGTTAACTTAACTGCATTAATAATATGAGACATGTTGACATAAAGGATCTGTTCTGTAAAATAATATATATCAACGAGGGAAGGGTCAGTTGTCACGTATGAGGTTGGCACCCACTCTATTTTGTAGCCTGATTTAATAGCTTTTTTTTTATGTATTTCACATTATAGTGTGATTTGTGGGTGATAAGTGATGCGCGTGCATACAGAGTCAATTAGCTCGTTATTATATAGCAAGGATTTACACATCTTATGTTACTTAGCAATAATTCAAAATATTTTCATTTTTATAAGAAATAAGTATCACTATTGTCAATATTCAGAATAAAATAACTTCAGATAAATGTAATGAAACCTTCAACTTACAGTTGTAAAGAGCTCTCGGTTTATGTCAATAAAACCATCGAAATTTATGATCGGTGGGTTTATCACTACTAAAAATATTTCTGAATAAGTACCACGATCTATGGCGCCGAGTTTCACATTCAATAATCGGGTTTAATATTCCAAGCTAACCTAGTATTAAACCTTGTGTATAACAATGCGGAAGTACGCTTTGTAAGTGATTTAAAATTAAAGTAAAACGAAAATAATGAACTATCCAAAAATAACAACTATTATGTTGCATATTTATTAAGCTTTTGTAGTTCAGCTTATTTCTTTTAGATTTTTTATATTATCATAAAATTTATCTTATTTATTTATTTATTTATTTATGTACCAGGAAAAAAATACAATTTACAATCTATATAAAATATAACATACATAAAAAGGATGACTTACCTCTTAAAAAAGATCTCTACCAGTAAACCTTTATTATTGGAGAAAATATTTTTACAGTTGCGGTATAGGTACAATAAATATCAAAAAAAATAAGTATTTTAAAAAGATATTTAAATATATATTAAATACATACAAATTACATGCATAAGCATTTATATCTGACGATATAAATACACATATTACTTAAATGTACATAAATATAAATATAATACATACTTATGTAAATATAATATATATACCAAGGACATTTTAGAGGGAGAGGAAGTAATTCTTCAATGTAAACTTAAAGGAAGTAATAGGTGGGGCAATCTTTGTACAAGTGAGGAGATAATGAGTTCTAGAGTTGAGCAGCACAAACAGAGAAGGATTTGCGATAATGGGCAGTGTTATATTATTTGGCAATTGTCTAGATGGGCATAAGTATAAGTGTAAGAGATCTTGCGTGAAAGATTTTTGAAGAACTTTATAGAAAAGTGTTAATACATGCACATTCCGGCAAAAGCGGATAGGGAGCCACTTTAACTCACGGCGGTATTCCGAAATTGTAGTCAAATTTACGCAAGCCGTAGATAAAACGCATGCATTAATTCTGAAGTCGATCGAATTTATCAAGCAGGTCCTCAGTCGCATCTAAATAACAAATATCAGCGTAGTCAAGAAGAGGAAGAAGAAGAGATTGGACTAGAATAATTTTAGTTTTAAGGGGAAGTAAATTTTGAAGGCGTTTAAGTGAATGTAATGACCGATATAAGCGCTTGTTTATGTCGCTGAATTGAGCTACCCAAGTTAAATGGCAGTCTATGGTTAATCCCAGTATCTACTACTCTATATCCTACAGTATCTAGGTACTGTAATGGAGTACGATCGTAAAAAATGCATGGCAAGGTCAAGAAATTAATTTTGCTGCGAGATTGCTTGTTATAAATTATAATAGCTTGTGATTTAATTGGATTAACTAATAAACCATATTCTTCTGCCCATAAGCGTAAGTTTTCAAGATCGATGTTGATTGATATTTTACCCTGTTCGATTTCAGAAAAAGGACAAATTATCTGCATAGAGATAGTAGGGAGAAGATATTATTGTGGAGATTTTGTTTATAAACATAGAAAAAAGTAAAGGAGAGAGTACGCCGCCTTGAGACACACGCAGCAAAAAGATCCGTCGAATGAGAAGAAGTGTCATCCGATTTCACAATCTGCCGATGCCCGAAAAGATATGATTTAAACCATTTTAAAACGGAATAAGATATAGAGAAAGTGGAGAAAATGCCAAGCAAAATATCAAAGTCTACTGAATTAAATGCATTAGCAAAATCAAGAAGAACGAGTATTGAAAGCTGTTTGTTATCCATCGCATAATGGATATCATCAGTGACTTTATTAGTGCTGTGGTGGTACTATGATGAGGACGGAAACAGGATATAAAAGAACTTAATAGCGCGAAGGAATTCTGAGAGTTGCTTCTGTACAGCATCTTCGAGAATTTTTGAAAGGAAAGGTAGTATAGATATTGGTCGATAGTGCGAAGATAAGGTAGGATTACTTATTTTAGGTAAGGGAATTTTATGTGCTGCCCTCCATGCATAAGGTAATGTGAAAGTTCTTTAGAAAAAAATTAAAATATATGTTATTATAGGTAAAAGAATATCGATTATAGGAATAATTGCACATCTCTACTAATGCGGTCATTACCGACGGCCTCAAAAGAGATTGAAAATAGTGATTTTTTGACATCTCCCTCCGTTAAATCTTGGAAGAAAAACGTAGAATCACAGATAGGTGAGGTGATATTTGTCAGTTGTTGCAGGGTTTTCGATTTGCGTTCTTTAGAAAGTATTAAAGGTGTAGTAGAAAAATGTGTATTTAATAGATTTAAATAAACAGTATGATCGAGAATATTACGATATTTACCCACGCCTTTAAGAAGTTACACATTTGTGCACACGAAAGATTGTGTATAGAAGAAAAGATATGACGACGTTTTGCATCACACATTTACACATCTACACATTTTATTTCATACATTACGCAGCTTTTTGTGAGTATTAATTTTGTCTAGAATGAATTTTTTTTGCAATTTTTCTTAGCTTTATCCCGTTTGGCCATGATTGATTTAATTTTTGGAGTAAGCCAAGGTGCGGGAACATGTCGAACTCTTATTTGCTTTATTATTTCTGCATTAAAGATGGTAACCATATCATTAACATTTCGAGAATCATACAGAGCAGATCAATTTATATTAAGTGTATCAGATATAAGATTATTGAGGTTAATATTTTTAAGACTACCCTGAAAAATACATTATTTGCGTTTGAAAAAGGTAAGTTATAGCGAAGGAACAAGAGATCATGGTAAGAGAAAGAGGCTGATCGAGGGTTAAAACATTTTCTGACTTTAAAACAAGGATAAGATCAAGAAGCGACGGCTTGGAGTTGGGTGGGTGGTGGGTTGAAAATGGGTCTTACATAGGTAAAATTAAAGGACGATATCATTGATTTAAGTTCTTGAGCCCTAGAGAAAGTTTATATTAAAACATCGTATGTCTTAAATTAGAAAACACTAACAATCCATCAAACTTAATAGATAAAATAATAATCATAACGACCTGTTGCCCTTGACTCCTAACAGGCAGGTTTATCTAGGAAACATTATGTCAGAACTACTAAAACTATTGAAACCGGGAACAAAACAGGATTATCCCCATTTACCATATTTTGTAGAACAAACTTCTCACACTGATTGTTAGTCCTGATGTTATGTTATTGCTTACGGCATTTTTCAATAAATAGCAACATATTGTTCAAAATAAAAAAAATTACATATAGTGCCGAAAATAGAGAACGTGCAGACAAAAAAGAAATAAAAATACTAATAAAGTTTATTAATAACCCTGCGAATTACAGACGATCTTTTAAATATACCAAGTTTTAAATTTGCAACAATGCATGGTTTTAAAGAAAATAAATATCGTTTAAATCAACTTTCCTTACATTATTTACATATATACTAGACCTCTTTACTCATGTATCTCACAATGACGCCTGAGTGTCGCTCAAATCAACGCTTAACATATAGAATTTCATTCCGGAAAATATAGTTTCTTTTAAGTATAGTTTTATAGAAATTATAAGTTGTGATAGACGGCATATTATTAGTAGGAAGGAAGACAGTGGGCCGATGAAATAGTTAGGGACAAGTTTATAATAAACATTACATACCTGTATGTTTTAGAAATTGCTTACCAATAGCTTACTTATACTTATAATACTTTGCTTAACCCTATTTTAATAGTATAAAACTTATGAACGTCAGGAAAGTAAATATTCAACTCAATAAGGTTAGTAAGCAGACCGATCGATAGAAACAAATAGAAAACAGAAGTTTGTGAAACAAACAGAACTAGTCCATTAATAGTATAGGTTCATCTCTATTGAGCTTGTTTTTGTTAGTTTAGTATCTGAACCACTCTACTCGAATTAAACATAAAGAAAAAATATATAATAAATTGTATCTTTATAAACAAACTAATGACATATTATGTTATTATGATTTTTGTGTTTGAAGTTTCGTGATCGTTATTACCCTTATATATATATTATTTATGTTAGAAACGAAGTAACCATCTTGAAAAGTTTGTTTTTTGTTAATTCCAGATCTATTATATTGTAAGGTAAAAATTTTATCACAAAACATTTTAATATATAAAGTCTTATCTAATATTAAGTTATAATGGTTAATAAATTGTTATATAATATTTGCGTTTATAATAAATAGGCAATTACTTTTAGAAATTATCTTTAAGAAAGAAAATTCGTGAAAATATGATTATTATTATTATTCGTAAAGCGACAATATCATTTCTCTCCTATAAGTTATTTAGTATTTTAATATAATGCTTTTATTACAATATTATTACAGTACTGTTTTATCCCACGACTTCCTCTAGAATACCTTAATTTGATATATTATGTCTAAAATATCTTTTCTTTTCCGCATATTTTCGGTTGGTTGACATTATTCGTATGAGTCCACAACTGGGTGCATGAATAATTCAAAATCTTTTTATCTAAAGCTCACCACAAGCCTGTATCACTTTTTTGTTTAAATCTCTTAACACATTGTATGTTCGTCATGTTCAATATTATTTGTAAGTAAAATAATACATTTAATTTTTTTGTTACTAACAGAGACAGTGTTGTAATTATTTATTGTTGATATGAAGACGATGTCATTCTTGAGGATGTACGTTTTAGGAGGAGTTTGTCGAAATTGCTAAATAACGAGTGTGTATCTCCTATGTGTTATGAAGACATTTGATCGTATGTTACTGAGAAGTCAGACCTCCACGGAACATTATTTTTTGGTATCTTTAAAGAGTATTTATAGTTTTATCCTACAAGCTTTCTTCAACCATCGGCTTAGAAACTATATTTAGAAACTAACTAAGGTGTAAGTACCTTATAACGGTTACATAATGTGTAATAATCCTAGAGGTATATATTGCAATGTTGTGGTATAATGCGAAAAGTAAAAAAAAACGAGGTTTAGGTTTAAAAAATATCGTTACAGTAGATAGAACAGAGGATGGGAGGAGAAGTGAGGGCCTGAATGATGATTGACACCCGGGATTTTTGCAGCTATATCTAATTCTATTGTTTTCAGCTTAATTTTTTTATCTAATAATAATAATATATATTTTATAACTTTTAAATTCAATTTAAGTATAAATATTCAAGTACACTGGAATGTAAATTTTTGAATACATCACGTGGCTGTATATCAAAACCAGAATATCAAATACCAAATTCTGCAACTCAACCTAGTTTTCAAATTAATAAATTTAGCAGACAAAAACTTACACCCGCATAAATCATAGGAGCAAGGAATTTTTTTAATACTTGAAGATAATTAAATATGTAGTGATTTATTGAATGTGTTAGCTTTCAAAGAGAACATAAAATATACAGCAGTAAGTAGCTAGTTTTCATCTATCCATGTGCAATGTCAATGTCAGTGTACTTTGCACGAGCACGCTCTTCACTGCAGTGTGCGTCAGATTCTAATGAACATTTAAGAACTGTTCTTATTAGAGTAAACATTCTTGTTGTAATAACTATTATAAAAATAAACTTTAACATTTTAATACTTAATAATATATATTCAGGTGTCTACCACACGTTCTTGATCCTTTTACACGCTGTAACGCAGTAAACTTATTTTATCTAGAAAATATATAATCTTTTTTACTGAAGTAAACGATTTGTGATATACATTTATCGAATTAATCTACCAATTACTTTCAAAATATTTATTTTTTTATTTAATAAATACAGATTCACTATAGTATTTACTGTCTATTTATATATTTGGTTATATATTCAACTTTGATCGACTTTATATATAATATATATATATATATATATATATATATATATATATATATATATATATATATATATATTATAAAAACAATTATAAAATGAAAACTATTTTTTTAAATTAAAATTAAGCTACTAGCACTTCAATTCTGCCAATAAATTTAAATAATGAAATTTATATTTCTCAATCTTTATACTTTTTAAATTTCTGAGAAATTTTACGACTTAGAATTTTATAACATTATTATTGCATTATATGTTAGCGGTTTCGAAGAAAATAATATAATAAAAATAAAATGTACTTACAACAATATACTTACTTTGTCAGTAAAGGATCAATAGTCACCGCTAAATCTTTAATCTAATACAAACAATTAATGTAATATCTGATATCATTTTAATAAACTAATTAATAGTAAAATCACTATATTCTATAAGTTCGGTTATGGAAATATTGCAAGAATTTATATTAAGAGAATTGATTTGTTCTACAACCCACAATAATCATTATCAATAATCATTATCATAAAAATATATTATTACGTGAAAACATTTTACGAGTAGTTCTTCATACTAAAATTCAAAATCAACAATATTAATAGCCAAATAGTATATTTAGTGGTGAGTTACTGGCTTAAAATAAAAAATCAATTAAGTTTTGCCTGCAACTCCATCCCCTGTAAATAATAGGACATTATCTACACACTTCGAACTATGAGTAAATATCGAAAAAAAAAGTCATCAAGTAACTCTAGACAAACTTTTACAAAATAATAATAAGTTAACTCTTGTACCCCATCGCCGTGAAGCATATGAATGGCAGCTCCAACGACGATCGCGGAATGCGTTCCGTTTGGTTAGATTTTTCATTATTAATTGTTTTATTTTACGAGTACAAAAAAAAAACCTTTTCTGATCGTCTGAACATAATTGGCACAGCAGTAAGATTGCGGCCTTTTCAAAATCAAGTGAACGATTCTAATTGTAGAAACCGTGATCTATTAAAGATAACTTATAAGGACGATAAATCTATGAGAAATTCGGAAAAAAGTAGCTCCTGTGTTTTGGCAAGATCCGGCAAGAGATGCAGTAGGTATATATATATATATATATATATATATATATATATATATATATATATATATATATATATATATTTATATAGCTTCACGCCATATCCCTTGCGGGGTAGCCAGAGACGACGGAGCGCCAAACGCTACGCTCCCTGCATGCCTCTTTCACCTCGGCCACAGACATCAACCTCTTCATACATGCCCTCAAGGGGGTCCCCATGCTTTTTACGTTACCTTCTTCCAGTATCATAGATACTGTGTTTTCGAAGGTCACTCGAAGCCTCCCCCTGTCTCCGTTTCCGCTCACTTTTCCTATAGAAATCTTTTTTACCATTCTTTCATCACTCATTCGTTCAAACTGCCCAAACCACCTGAGCACGTTCTTCTTCATTCTCACCGTGACATCTTCGCTAGTACCCGCCATTCTATGGGCGATTCATTCATTGCGAATTCGATCACCTAAACCGACTTCGCATATTCTGCGAAGAGATCGCATCTCCACATCATTCATCTTTCTTATATTCTTCTTCTGTGTTACCGACGTTTGGCTGCCGTATAACAGCGTCGGTAGCAAAACTGCATGGGTACAGCCAAACGTGCAGCTTTGCTGACGTTTTGCCGTTTCAACAATGCAGCCAAAGCACCATTGACTCTGTTACCGGCAGCAATACGCCTTTCCACATCCATTTCGTATCTTCTGTCTCTGCTAAACATACTTCCCAAATATACCACTTCACTCACTTGTTCTATTATCTTATCATTCACGTTGATCTTACATTCTGTTCTTTCTTCCTTTCTTTCAAATATCAGTAGGTAGTTTAGTTCCCAAATTCCTCTATTCTATTTACAGTTGTATTTTTATAATAACAATTAAATAATAATATAATAAATGTAATATGCATTATGTGCAGGCTAATGTCACCACAGCATTCACATGCTATTGATATAAAGCATTGCATAACGCTATTGTTATCTATTGTTTTTGTTAAGGCATTCTTACAGTTAAAGCTTAAACACGTCACTTGAAGATTGCGATAGTATTATTAAATCAATCAGACTTAATTCTGAGAAATAATGGTAAACCAAAAATAGTAATTTACTATGTAAGGTAGGAAGTTTTTTTGGCGTGATTTGTTACTTTTAAATAATCTACTAGCTGAGTCACACGATTTCCTCAGTAGTCATTACTTGCGGTAGCGGTAGCGACCGGGTTCTCAAATATGGCGAAGGGGCTGATGGATGACCATGGCGCATAGCTCGTGAACGGGTGCTGATGGCGGTGACTGATCGTCTGTCTTGCTAACCACAGATTTCTTTTTATAAATTATTATAATAAGGCCAGCTCTTCGAATTGATTTCTATGGTACAAGTTGTTCGTAAATTTTTCACTAAACATTGACGTTGCGACACAGTAGTTACAATAAAGAAATATCTCTCTGAGTTTATTGTATGGATCTTGTTTCCAGAACAACCCTCGTAGCCTTAGTTTTATGGTTAATGGTTAACTGAACTTTTGTTGTTTGAGGTTCGGTTACATTATAAAAGCGTCGTATTTAAGAAAAAGGGAATCATGAAGAAAGTAAATATTAATATCAATAAGGCACGTAAACAGATCGATCGATTGAAATAAAGAAAAAATACTTGGTCGTACGAGTATCTGGAATAAACAGAACTCTTACTAGAGTTGTGTATTTTATTATATTGAATCTATACAGGTTATCTTAATTTTAATAAGTAAAAAAAAATAATCAGTCGTTAATATCAATATAATTCCTAAAATAAAATAATTTTAATTTTTTACTTGAAAAACCATTGCTTTCAAAATTTTATTTTACGGAACACATCTAAACAAGCGTATTGTAATATAGGTTATAAAAAGTAACTTGAACATTTTAATACTAAATAATGTATTTCCCACAGGTGCTGTCTACCACATGTTGGAAGTCTTGATACTCTTACAAGAAAAATGCAGGAAACTTATTTTATCTCGACAATATATAATCCTTTTCACCGGAAGAAAACGTTTTGTGATATACTTTTCTTCGTTTTCTGAAAACTCGAAAGAATATTTTTGTAATAAATATAAAATAGCTTTCATATTATTACTAAATTAAATATTTATCAGTAAGTTAAATAATTTTGACCCAACTACAAATGAATGAATGAATGATTATTATTTTAATTAATAATATACAAGACCAAGGTAAAAAAAGAGTTTTTATTAATATGTTTTTGAACACCGAGTCCCCAAATGTTTAAAATAAAATAGAATTTTATAATTTTAACTTTAGTCAAGTTTTGGCGTTTTACAGAAAAGTTATTAGTTTATTTATATTAACATAGTGACCGATTGTTTTTTATTTAAATATTTTTTCCCAATAAAATACTAAATTATAAGTGTCATAATTATTATAATTTCTGTAAATAAAAAAATTCACACGATATTAAGAATTTTCTTTATAACACTGATTTAGTTTATAAGACTTTTAAACACAATGACTAATAATAAATAGATTATATATTTCAACTTTCAATTATCGAATAGTCAAAAGGATTTCGATGAAAAAAAAACGAAAAAAGGGAATTATTATTACAAATTTATTTGTACCCTCATTCTAATATAAAACAATTAAATAAGTGCCATATTCTCCGCATGCGGAAAGTAGATACTTGGGCTGATAATAAACGTTAACAGGTTGTATTTTATTATCTTTCCCGAGACATATCCCGACCTATTTATTAGTTGGGATAGTATTTTATGTTGTATAAACATTAAGCTTAAGTAACAACGTAAAGTAAGTTAGTAAAGTAACGCGTGATATGCATTACAAAATAGATTATATCCTATAACTATTTGTATGCACCTAAGTATCGGTAAAGTTTCTATGTTGTAAAATTTGGTTGGGCTTAGATCTATTAATACAAAGAGAAGTGGGTTTTAAACTTAAACCGTTATAATGTAGATAATATCTATGATGATAAAGGTAACTTTTAATACCAAATATAATACATTTTATGTAAGAAACGCGACTTTACATTAATTTAATTGGGAAATAAAATATTTTTTATTAATAATTTTTGTTATGTTATTTATGTATGTATTTATTAAAATTTATTTAAATACAGAAATGAATGAAATACTCACAACGAATATCGACTTATTTTATTTAAATGTATTTGTTAAAATAAAAAAAATCTTTTTTTTCTAAATTAAAAGTACATAATACAGAAATGTTTTAATATTAACATCTACTTTTCCAAATATTACCACTTTAACTTAAATTAACCTGGCGTTATAAAATATTTGTAATAGGCCGACACCAAACAAAATGTTCTAAATGTAGCAATCTTGATATTAGCAATTGACAAAATACTCAATTATACTATATATAAAGTATTGTAAATAGTATTGAATAAATAACTCTTTTCAACTTTGTCGAATGCTAAAAGATTTTAGTTCACACAAGAGAGGTACAAATTTGTTATATTAATAAGAGGTATTCGATTTATCTAAGAGTATATGAAGTTAAAGATACTTCATCTATATACATAGAATAAAAATTAAAGAAGCTGTTTAATCATGACATCATCACATCAGATCAAAAAGTATAATACATTTGATACTGAAATGCTTAGGGATATGTATTAGAATGTGACGACTTTAAATTAGGATAAAATTATTTTATTGAAATAAAAATATTATTTATATTTCTTCATAACACTAAACAACAAATTTTCAAAATAGAAAATTTTAATTCTTAATGTGAACAGACATTTTAATACTTTAAAAGTATTAAAATAGAGACGGAGGATACGAAATGGATGTGGAAAGGCGTATTGCTGCCGGTAACAGAGTCAACGGTGCTTTGACTGCATTGTTGAGACGGCAGAACGTCAGCATAGCTACACGTTTGGCTGTACACAATGCGGTTTTGCTACCGACGCTGTTATACGGCAGCCAAACGTGGGTAACACAGAAGAAGAATGTAAGAAAGATGAATGCTGTAGAGATGCGATCTCTTCGCAGAATATGCGGAGTCAGTCTAGCTGATCGAATCCGCAATGAAGAGATCCACAGAATGGCAGGTACTAGCGAAGATGTCATGGTGAGAATGAAGAAGAACGTGCTCAGGTAGTTTGGACACGTCGAACGAATGAGTGATGAAAGAATGGTAAAAAAGATTTGTATAGGTAAAGTGAGCGGTAAGAGAGACAGGAGGAGGCCTCGAGTGACCTTTGAAAATACAGTATCTATGATACTGGAGGAAGGTCACGTAAAAAGCACGAGGATCCCCCGGAGGGCATGTATGAAGAGGTTGATGTCTGTGGCCGAGGCGAAAGAGTCGTCTCTGGCTACCCCGCAAGGGATATGGCGTGAAGCTAAATAAATAAATAAATAAAAGTATTAAAGTGTCTGTTATGTTATGTATTATACATATTTTAATACACAGTAATACGTGTGCTTATTATATTTTGTTTGCTATTACTGAACATAATAACATAAGCAATATCAATATAAATAATTATTGTACTTTACAAAATAATTATTTACCAAATAAAGTTTCCTTCCAAGTAAAAAGAGTATTTCTTTGTACTTTATCAAATAGCTATTATAAGCATATTTTCCCAATTACTAAGAATTTATAGTAAAAATTACATATTGAGCCTGATGCTCAAATACGATTGATAACTATAATATGTTGTAAAAAAAAGATTTTATGGCTTTACTAAAAAATAATCTTTATAGTGCAAATTTAATGTCATGTCTCTGTTAGTAAAATAAACTACTAATACGTAGTTTAAAAGTACATATTTTAATATGTCCCATAAAGTAATAGTTTGTCAATGCTAAGCTTATTTTAGAGTAACATAGTCACTCTAAAAAAAATTGTCATCTGAAATTTGAACCCAAGTTTTTTTGGTTAAATATAGTATTTCATCAAACACTTTTTTTGTGCAAATTCAAATCTGAAAATTTTTAATGACTATATATACCAAAAAAATCCTGGATAAATTGATAGTATTGTTGAAACTTGGTGTACTTTAATTTTATGACATTACACGTAAGATGTCCACTGAAAAATTGTCGAGTAATAAATAATTCATATATTTTGTCTGCTTACAAAACAGCAATAAAAACGTGTTCAAGTAGTTTTACGTTTCTGGCATTTTACAGCTGTCTCTTTCCCATTTTGAAAACGATTTTTAGGTTTCCTTACCTAATCTAACCTGGTACCTTCGGAAAAGAGCTTTAAACCCAACAAATTTCATCAAACTCCTCGTAGTTATTGTACAATACTTACCTAGACAAATATATTAATACTCTTACTAAATCTACCCTCTCGAAACACTTTTCTTAATCATCAATGTATATAAATATCCTAGGTTTATAAGAATAAATAATTATATTCATAACTATATATTGCTTAATAAATATAAATCAACCCAGAAATATATTTAATATTTCTTGATAGACTTTCAACCTTTTCATTAAGTACTTGATTGCATTTCATAAAAAAAAGTTAATTACAACTTCCAATCAAGCTAACTTTGTGCAATATTTTAGTTACGTCATATTTTATTACAGCGATATTTTATACTTGCTTTACCGAATTTTAATCAAATCTAATAAATTACTAGCGTGAAATCACAATTTGGTAAATGAAATATTCATTATATTTTTTTATCTCAAAAGTTAAAAACTGATGTTATATAACCAACTAACATTTCAATGGATAATATTGTTTTTAAATAACCAAATGTTAGAAAAATATGTTAAATATAAAGGAAATCCTTTTTATTGCTTGAGAAATATATTTTAAAAAGTTAAATTCCATTATTTAATATCAATAAACTTTCTAAATCACAAAACATTTATTAAGAATATCATATAATTGGTGTGCATTGATATGTGCAACAAACACTATATATTACTTAAATCTGTGTTGAGAAAATAAAAAAAACGATATTAATTGTTATTTGCAAAAACATGTCCTCTAAATTTCAATTAATGGAAAAAATTTTAGAAGAAATTGATACTTTTTCATATAAACCACAGTTTTGGCAATGAATAATTTCCAAAAAACGAAACTTTGTTTTATCTAAATCTATTCTTGGTCTTCTTCTTCGTCAGGAATAATAGTTGTGGAGTTGAATATTGCGTCAATAATTTTCTTGAAAGTCTTTTTCGTTCCTTGTCTTAGAAGTGTTAATTTGAACTGCATTAACACTATCAGATAAGTTGACATAAAGGATATGTTCTGTAAAATAATACATATCAATTTACACATCTTTTGTTTTTGGCAGCAATATAAAATAGCATTTTCTTAAGAAAAAAGAATATTGTTCGTATTTAAAATAAAGTAACACCAGACAAATAAAGAAAAACCTTTAACTTACCGCTGTGAAGAGTTCTCTATTTATGTTAGTAAAACCATCCAAATTCATGATCGGTGGGTTTTTAGCGATAGCTACTAGAAACATTTCAACCTCCCGCTGAGTACTACGATCTATGGCGCCGAGGTTCACATTCAGTAGTCGGGTTTGAAATTCCAAACCAACCTAGTATCAAATATACACAAGGTTACAGTTGCGAGAAACTTCACGTTATTAGCAAGGCTTTGTAGTTATAAATTTAAAATTAAAGTAAAAATATAATAAGCAACAATAAATACTTTATTTGTAACATATTTGGATGCGATATAGAAAATCAATAAAAAGTGCATGGGCGTAAAAATGAGCATAATTTTCGTTAAGCATTACCTTCCTCGTGGCGTGATAAGCTTCATTACAAATGATGAACAGCAGTGTCATGCAGTACCCCACTATAACGAATAATCCCATCTCCTTGTAACTCAAACCGTGCTCTAATATTTCTGAGAGGGACCCGTATAATGAAATTGTGGTTGTGAAGAAAATCACCATGCAATAAATTCCATACATATTGGAATATGCTCTTCCTGCAAATAATATTAAATAAAGTTTTTATCTGTTGAGTTTTTGAGTTTCAATTTATTTATTTATTGTAGAAAGTTTTATTTTGTGATAATTATTATAATTTAGTATCATATAACCTTATAATTTTCAGAAGCCATAAGTTCACTTAAAATCTATGAGCAAATGTTTAAGGTAGTTGTATTTTTTTAAAGTATACATGTGTTATAAAAGTATAAAAATGATGCCTTATGGTTGCTGTGTCAAATTGAAAACTTAAGAAGTAACCTATGTTAGAAATAACCTCTGTCGCTTCAAAATTCATGAAGTATTTTTTTGATATTTGCTAACAAACATTCGAACAAATAGAACATAATTCTTAAATTTAATAGGTAGTTGTTACATTGAATTAGTTTATACAATATATTATGTAAATTTCGCACCCAACTGTTGCATCATATGTGATAAATCAACCCAGAGATGGCGGTACTGTGCCAATTTCAAAGCAGGATGTTCTGCCTCGAGAGCTTTATGGAGATTTGTAGCGAGGCCTTTCGATGCCATTCCAAATGCATTACAATTAATATACCTAAAATAAATAATTCTTTTTAACGTAAGTAAAAAAATATTATCATAGTTAAAAAAAATTATGTTACCATAAGGAACAGAATCCGTCCAGCATAGCAATAATATGGTAGTAAGCGAACGAGTGCCACAACTCAAAATCATCTTGTAGATAATTTTGAGAGAGAATAACAGCAAAACTTAGAGACCAGGAAAAAATACACAAGCCCCAAGTTAAAGTATAGAGATTAGGAAAAACAATCGGTGTTCCGGTAATTTTTAAATATTTTAGCTGAAAATAAATTGTATAACATTATTTTACTATTGTCACCGGAGTCTATTATTGTTTATTTAATTAATTTCAGAATAGTAACCAGATATGCTCCTAAATATTTAAAAATATCACCTGGTAATGTGTCCACATATTCTTAAAAATGGCTACTTCGGTTCCATGTCGCCATGACGCGATCGGAAGTAGGAAATGTGGAATAAGGATGCTAAGAAAAATGATGTTGTAGATGACTTCGTCAAATCGTTTATTGGAGCTCTGTTGGAAATTAGCGTACCGTTCCTTTCCCACTAATATATATAATATTAATTTTAAAAAATTACACTGCCATTAATGGTATTTAATTTTTTTATTGTTCTATATAAAAAATACTAACCTTTGATAACGATGATGCTTTCGAGACTCCAAACTAAATAAGCCCACAATGTCGCTTTTGATATCCAATTGAAAGTCGTTCGCTTAGTAGTTTGAGCATCTTAAAAAAATACATATATATTTCATAGTTACTGTAAATAAGTTTAAAACTTACGATAGATTGTGAAGCAACTTAAAGCAAAATGTTGTTCCTACAATAATAAAAAGAAACAACAATAATCTTAAAACTTGTTAAATACTTGTCTTTGTTTCTATTCAGTTTTACAATATTATTACATTTCATGTCAAATATATGAAATAGATATATTAGTAATAGTAGATTATAAATGTTTATACTTAACCAATGTATATAAAATATCTTTAAAAAAAAGGTTAACAAGATAACTATTATCAAAAATAAAAATACTAACTAATTAACTGTTGCACTTGACTCTGTCAAGAAAGGTCAGTCTACGAAAAAGCTTTAAATTGAGGAAACATTCATTAAGAACGACTGATTGAACCCGGGAAGAAAACAGGATTATCTTCATTTGCCGTTTTTATAGAACGAACTTTTAACACTGTTACTACAACCTTAAGAAAAATAAATGATGAGCCTACTCAACTATGATATATTAAAACATATCTATTACACAACTCTGCTTAAAAAACACACATATATATATCTATATACACACACACACACACACACATATATATATAATATATATTATATATATATATATATATATATATATATATATGTGTGTGTGTGTGTGTGTGTGTGTGTGTGTGTTTATTCTGATTACTACATTTAAATAAAGGAAAAAATAAAAAAAATAGTTGCGCATGCCAGTCATTTATCTTGCTAGTTGGTCCCCAATTTTGACTATATACTTGAAATTTGGAACGGTTATATTTTGTCTTCAGAACTTTACAGTTCGCAATAACGCATTAGCCCCTAAGTTTCAGACGCTTGCCATTTGCAGGCTGCTGTCACCCTGATAGACGCATCAGAACTAAAGCTACGATCTGCCGCCAATGGGTACCACAGAGTTTGGTACAACTACTTTCATGAGCTATAGTATCATAGTATCATATTTGTAACCGCAGTACAGTCACTAGGGCCATTGCAAGAGAAATATACTGATCTCCAAGGGTAAGATACAAAAAAGACCGCATTCTATCCGAATTCACTTACTTGAAGTACCAAAGGGCGTCGGGTAGAGGCAGATAAAGCCGGACATTATATGTCCGTATCCGTAACCAGCAATGATTCGAAAACACTAGGAACACCTGGTAATTTTCAGGATGTATAGTCAGCAGAAGATTCAATAAAAAGAGCATGTGTCTGTCCGATTTTGGTAGACGAGTGTGCGTCCTATTCATCTGGGACAGACTTTTACTAGAGTTGAGTTTGAGTTTAACTTTTCCAGAGCAAAGTTAAACTCAAATCTCTCCACATAGTTAGTGACACGTGACCCTGGCCAATCGGCATTGTGCAAATTGAAGTCTCCAAAGACTACGACTTCGGTGGAGGGAGTCTTATAAAGGAGGTCGTCAATCTTCTCTTACATGTAGCCCAAGAGTAGCGTTTCTGCATTACCGCTTTGGGGGGGCACGCGTAAACTCTGTTATGATCGTTTATGTCAACACGCAGCCAGAGTACAGTCCCTTCTATCTATATGCTTCGGTTATGATACGTACGCTTTGTCGCTAGGTTGAGATATATGCGTGTCCGTCAATTACAAGAAGGCTTCTAGGTGACAATGGACGGCATTTAGGTTAGAGTGAAGTCCCCATATATTGCAAAAATTGACATTTAAAATGGGTGCCGCTCTGTTAATTAGTCGTGTCTCCTTAAAAAACCTCAAAATGCGGTATTTTACGCTCTCCATATACGACGAGCATCCCGAGCAAAATACGAGAATTATTCCCCCGAGTTTGCTTGGGAAAGGATTCTCCGGCTTCGTCAAAGTTTTCTTTATTAAGTTTTCTAATGCATTACCAAATTAATTTGGTTGCTACACGTGGACCTTCTACGGGAGCATGGTCCTTTTCAGTTCGAGCCCATTCAATCAAATACCAATCAACAGAAGAACAAAGAGAACGTTTTCATCAAGATATTGAGGATTACGGACACCGTTACAGGGTCGATACATTGAAAATATAATGGGGTTGGTGTTTAGTGCCGGACAGTGCTTATACACACGAAAGAAAACTTTATATATTCGTAAAATAACAATGAGTTAAATGCAATATACATTACGTTTTGGTACCCTCATGATAGGCATCACTCCCATGATCTGAAACAGTACCAGCAGGCTTTTAGTATTGATGTAAAAGCTATCATGCTGATCCAGTAGTTCTCCGTCTTTATCTGTAATCTGCGGTCCGTAAATGTCCTTTGCTTGATACGCTAACAATAAAAAAATATATTGATATTTATATTATTTACTCGTAATTAAGCAATAATGTATAAAAATAATTATATTCGTACTTTTTAAAAGCAACATTATTTAAACCAGTTGCTGCTAATAGAGGACACGGGTTAAATGCTGCTTTGTGAATTAGTGTTAAACTACAAATGTATTTGTTCTATAGTGTTCCATATTGATATAATATATTGATAGTTGTTAAAAATTCCAAGAATAGAAGAAGATCCAAAATTATTATACACGATGGAGTCATAATTTATCACGACCTTTGTACTGATCCACCCAAGAACGCGTATGTTCTTTCTTTAAAGGTAATATCTAAACAAACTTAATTAAATAATAAAAAGGTCTACCTTTAATTTCTTTCTTATTAATTTTCTCAAAAATATTTCTCTTCCCTATGTCTTCACGTTGGTACAAATTGAATTGTTTCTGTTTATAAAAATGTGTACTCGTATCCATTTTTGGGCGCGTATTCAATAGAGCAAGAATACTAATTCACCTGAAGAACGAAGAGTGTTATGGAGGTTTCGCTAAAATAGCGTGTAATCAATCATAACCTACCCTCTCCGCTCACTAGTACATGCGGGTTTGTCATTAGAAATCTATAGAGTCGATATTATGCTTACAAATATTTTAAATGTTTCGACCCGTTATACGAGTATAAAACTTTCAGCATGGGCTAGTTTTATAGATACTATTAGTTAAAATATGTATTTTAATATTTATTTAATAAATAAATATCGTGTAAATGATAAAAAAAAAAACGTCACTTAAATTATTTAAAAAACTAGGTGTCTCTACTCCTCTTGGTCATATACCTGATAATGGCGTTTGAGCATCGCTTAACAGCCATTAATACATATTTGAGAGTAATTGCGGCTTTCAAAAACACCTAATGGTTCACTAAGTGAGATGTTTGTTGACCTGTGCTCGGTCTTGAATAACAAACAAGTAACTTGGAGACCTAGAGTTGATAGATTACCTGTTCGTGTAGAAAAATATACAATCCGACGGAACAAAAATTACTTTTGTTTATATTAATTTCATTTTTATATTCAGTAGTTATTATTATCAACATAAAGAATTTGCTATGTCGCCATTATAATGAACGGAGTAGAGAAAAATACGAAATAGAAAGAAATACGAGCATAATGAGGAACGTAATGGGCAGAAACAATATTAAAAAGAAAATATTAAAATGGACAGGAAATAATTAATACAATCAGAACAACCCTTTAAATGTTTCACAATTTTTATTACAAGTTAAAGTACAACATTTTTATTTTTATAACTTTATTTTAAACTAACTGTTAGCTCCTACTCAGTTTGCCTGGACTATAGAAGGTTAGATATCCCGAAGATTAGCTTACAAGTAAATGGTCTTTGAAATTAACAGCCGATAATTATCCATTTAACATAAAAAATGCTTTTCATTCCGGAAAATATAGGTTTATTTTTAAAACTATAGTGTAATAGGCATTATTATGTGACAATATTTTACTAGTCGATAGACAGGCAAAGGTTCGATGACGTAGTTAGAGACAAGTTTATATTTGATTATTTGTATGAATTGCTTATCAATATCCTATCCTTTCATAACCCTGTTTCATAGTATAAAATTCCAACATAAACGTAAATATTCAAATCAATAAGGTTATCAAACATACCGATCGATAGGAACAAATATAAAACACTTGGAAGTTTGTGAAACAAACAGAACTAGGCCATTAATAGTTAAGGTTTATCTCCGTTGAGCTTATTGTTATTAGTTTCGTATCTCAACTACTTATTTGATTAAATATAAATGAAATTTAACATAAACTATATCTTTATTAACGATCGATTGGTCCATCCATCTATATAGATTATTATTATCTAATAGTTAGTTTTAGTTATCCTCCTCTATGTATTTTATTTATGTTTATGTTTTTATATTGTGGCATTTAAAAAAATCAACCCTATATTTTCACACTGGTGGAAGTGATCAGTTATCCCCGCTAGGTCTGCAGGTCTAAAGGTAGAAACCTGTAGACCTGCATACAACACTACACAACTATTACACAAATTCAACTCCTGACTCAGTATACACCATGGAGTAGGAATGAGATCTTTTTTCTTACTACCTACAGTTTTCGAAAGTTATTATTAGGGACGTTACAATGATCATTTTAATATGGCAGTGTCATTTGACTTACTTAAGTTACTTTGAGAGCAATAACCAAAGGATAGAGTCCTTGTTGATATTGCTTCTCTTACTTTTAAGAAAATACACAGCAATCAGTAATTGACATGTCAACAATGCTCTTTCAGATGTTGTACAATGCTTTAATAATAAAAATCTGTTTCTCAATAAAAACAAAATAAAATATGTTAAATTTGTTTTTCCAAACTTCAAAAACGTCAAAATATTCAATTAAATAATAAGGAATTTGATTTAGTTAATTCTACTTGGTTTTTGGACATTATTTTGAAAAAAAAATTACAGTGGGATCCTCATTTATGTCGAAGTTGTGCTGCAGACGCGGTTCAAAAAATACACCGGTTGACATAAATAGGTTGAAACAGCTGGAATAGTGAACTTTTACTAGTTTCAAAGTATCATTTCATACGGCATACTATTATGGTGTAATACATCAGACATTAATACTTATTGAAGAAGCTTTTACTACTTTCATAGTATCATTTCATACGGCATGCTATTATGGTGTAATACATCAGACATTAATACATATTGAAAAAGCTTTTACTACTTTCACAGTATCATTTAAGACGGCATACTATTATGGTGTAATACATCAGACATTAATACTTATTGAAGAAGCTTTTACTACTTTCATAGTATCATTTCATACGGCATGCTATTATGGTGTAATACATCAGACATTAATACATATTGAAAAAGCTTTTACTACTTTCACAGTATCATTTAAGACGGCATACTATTATGGTGTAATACATCAGACATTAATACTTATTGAAGAAGCTTTTACTACTTTCATAGTATCATTTCATACGGCATACTATTATGGTGTAATATATCAGACATTAATACTTATTGAAGAAGCTTTTGCTACTTTCACAGTATCATTTCATACGGCATACTATTATGGTGTAATACATCAGACATTAATACTTATTGAAGAGGCTGATCAAGCAATCTATAAAACGAGAGTCGTTAAGAAATAAATTCAAATAAATCAAAACTATGATTGTATAGAATCGATATATTTATGAAAATTTTAATTACGTAGGTTCGTAAATTTTTAGCGAAATTATTTTTATATATTTAGGTATATAAAAATAATTTCGCTAAAAATTTTCATTTATACAAAATTAATACTAGAAATTAAAAAAAAATGCTACGCCCTTTACACTATATTGGCTATTGGAAAAAATAGCCAATATAGTGTAAAGGATTACATTAACGTGGTATGGTTTTGGGTAGACCTCGAAGAATTCGGTCTGCCCATTCATTTGTCCCCTACTTTCGAATTTTGGAAAAATTTCTTCACAGGAGGTCTTCTTATGACCGCCTGAGTCCGAAATGACCATTGGTCAAAAAGTTTATATATATATATTGTTTATATATATATAAAAAGTTTATATACATATATGCGTGCGTGCGTCCAGATTCGACTTTTGTCAGCACGATAGCGGCCGCAGTTTCGCTCGGATCGCTTTCACACTTTGCACAAAAATCAACCATCCAAAAATGAAGGTCAAGTTCGTTAACCAGAGAAATCCGTTCACAGGGGGCGCTAGGGCCTCACTTTTTCTGATTTCAGTTTTTCGACCATAACTTTGCCCTATACAAAGGAGATCAATCGCGTTCATATTATATGATGTCTTTGATAAATATCTATAACTAATGTAGATAAACCGAAAACCTAACTTCAATAACTTAGGGGTGGGGGTAAAAAAACTTATACGAGCAGAACCGACAAATAACATTTATTTAGGTTTAAAATATGTTAATTAGTAATCATTTCAGTTACTTTTGAAAATACAATATAATAAAAATATTTGTATTTTCCAATGTAAAAAAAAAAGATCTCTAGGTTTCTTGCACCAGTTCGTGTCTAGTCTTTATGCAATTAGGTTGTCGAACCCTTGGTAGCATTGGGAATTAAAAATATAAACCTATAATTTAGAATGTTAATTTTATTTATTTTATTATTAATGCACTTGAATTAAATGCCAGTTACAATTTATGCTTTTACTCATTTAGTATAAGAAGGATGTAAGTAAGCAGGGGCTTTGTCTACAGGGTCTTTGTCTATAGATAAGAGATTTTTCCACCTTTTTAATGATCTAATAGCCTGCAAATTTTTCCTTCTTAAAGCTAAAACCCATGTTCATATCCAAGACAAGTTGATATCCATAATAATTCAAAAAATTTTAACAGTTTGACAATAGGGTATTGTAGAAGCATTAATAACAATTGAGGAAAAAGGATTGAGTTTGGAAATTTATCGGAAAGTTACCAACAATATTAAACCATCGGAAATATGAAATCGCATATGAACTATAGATCGTTGTCGAACCGCTGAATTGCTTAACAGCCATGTTCAACAGCAATGGACATAAAATTGGATAACATCTGCTGGTATGGTAAGGAAAAAGTCTGAAAGATGGAAAAAAATAAGAAATAAGATCTCACTTTGAGAAACACCAGCACAGAGAGGGCAACATAACGATGTCTTGTCCTTGATTGGGGTACATTTTTTTTTATACATAGTCTAGGTTAATGCATGACTACTTTCCACCTGATTGAAAGAGAAATGTATTAAAAGACAATAACTTAGTAAGTGCCTATTCACTGTTTCTTTGAAGGATGCAGTAAAGGTGACCCAGTCCCTCGCTGTGCGAATTAAATAAGGCGAATCTAAACGCTTCGTTGGAACTAGAAAAATGTCCACGAGATAAGAGTGGTTATTCGCTGTTTTTCGGAATATTTATTTATTTATATTCATATTGCATACCATAAATTTCATCAACCAAGTAAAAAAATATAAAAACAAAAGAATATAGAAAATTCTAATATGCGATAATGGAAGGGGAAATATGTATCAACCAGTTCAGGATCGTCAATTAGCTCTCTGCTTGCCTCCCTATTGAGTCCAGAGCTACTAGATGACATTTAACAGCACCGGTCAATATGTGACTATACTGTACCGGTCAATATATGCAACATTCCTTATACGTCTACGTCTACAGATCTATGCTTTGTATAATGTAATGCTGTTCCAGTGTGAAGTACAGTAGGACCTTTGCAAAAACGCAAAGCTTCCTTGCTGCTGCTCTACCTTTGGACTCAGTTTAGCATTGACCAAAGTTTAGGTTCGAGGAAATCTCTATTCTTAATAACTGAAGGTCACTGTATTCATGTAGGAGCTACGTTGAATGGGTTCCTATTACTATACTACTTAAATCTTTTTTATAGAACGTCTTTTAAATTATAATTTATGGAATAGATTTTATAATGAAACCTTTTTATATAAACAACAGTTTTGGAAATGAATAATTTCCAAAAACAGAAGGTCTTGGTCTTTTTCTCCTTCAGCCACAGTTCTTGTTGTTTTGATCATTACGTTTATAATTTTCTTAAACGCCTTCTTCATACTTTGTCTCAGTAGCGTTAATTTAATCTGCTTTACACTATTAGATACATTGGCACGTAGGATATGTTTTATAATATTATACAATACATATCAATTTACACATTCTTTGTTATTTGGCAATAATACAAAGTATTTGCTGTTTCATAAGTATTGCTCGTATTATTAATATAAAAAATTTACAGAATACCAGATACATATATTAAAACCTTTGACTGGCTGTAAATAGCTCTCATTAATGTTAGTAAAGCCTTGCAAGTTCATAATTGCCCATCCCACCTCCTGCTGAGTACTACGATCTATGGCGCAGTGGTTCACATTCTATAGTCAGGTTTTAAATTCCTAACCAGCCTAGTGTTACATATATACTTGCAGCTTTATAAAAGCTTATCACCACGGCTTTGCATTTACAAATTGAATATAAAAATAAAAAGATAATAATCAATAATGAAAATTACAACTAGTAATAGTTGCATTTAAAATTTGATAAAGAAAAACGAAGAAAAGTAGCAAGGGTCGTAATAATGTTTATAATTTTACTGCTCTACTATTTCAGAGAGGGGCCCGTATAATGAAGTTGTGGATGTGAAGAAAGTCACCATGCAGAATATCACCATACATTTTGGAATATGCTCTTTCTGCAAATAATATTACGTACACTTAGATTTATTAAGCTTTTGTATTTCTTATTTATTTTAGATTCTGCATATTTTGGTAATTTTTATGTAATTTTATATAACACTGAAACAAATGACCTAGAGCGGCTAAAAATCCATGGAGTACTTATGTTTGTTATTTGCAAAAACATACTTCCAAACAAAAAGAAAATAATTCTTCGTTTTAATAGGTAGGTCATGTAATTGCATTTGATGTTATAAGGTCTTATGTAAATTTCGCACCTGTTGCATCATATGTGATAAATCAACACAGAGATGACGGTATTGTGCCAATTGCAAAGCTGGGCTTCTCTCCTCTAGTGCCTTATGAAGATTTGTAGCGAGACCTTACGACGCCATTCAAGGTGCATTATTATACCTGAAAAAAATACTTAGCTTTAAGAGGAAATATATAATAATTTTTAATATATAATAATATAATACTATAGTATATTATATAATAAAGTAAAAATTATAATGTTACCGTACAGAACATTACAGGAATAATATGGTAACAAGCATTTGGTTGTTACCATATTATTCTTATACATCCATCATACAACTAATTTTAGTTGTACAACTCAAAATCGTCTTGTTGATAATTTTGAGACAGAATAACAGCAAAGTTTAGAGCCCAAGAGAAATTTAACAAGCCTCAAGTTCGAATATAGATATTAAGAAAAACAATCGGTGTCCCGGGAAATTTTTAGACATTTTACCTGCAAATAAATTGAATAACATTATTTTACTATATTCAGCTGAGTTTATTTATCTTTATTTAATTGCATTGCAGAATAAGAACAAAGAACTCATGCTACGAAAATATTTTAAAATGTCATCTAGTAATGTGACCACATATTTTTAATAGCTACGCCGGTTCCTTGTCGCTACAACGCGATGGGAAGTGAGAAATGTGGTATTGGAATGCTTAGAAATATAATGTTGTAGATGAGTTTATGAAATCGTTTGTTAAAGCTCTGTTGCAAATTAAAGTACCTCTCCCTTTCCACAAAAATATGATATTATATTTAAAAATAACTGAACCAGTGTTACTGATACCTATTTTTTTTCCTTATAATGAAATGTTGCCTGTGATAAAGATGATGCTTTCAAAACTTAAAATGTATATAAGCCCACAATGTCACTTTTGATATTCACTTGAAAGTCGTACGTTTAGTAGTTTTAGCAACTTAAAAAAAACAAACATAAATGTTTTATAATTACCGTTAATACGTTTAAATCTTACGATAAAATATTACAACTTTAAGTAAAATGTTACATCTGTAGTAATAAAAATTATTATTTTAATTTGACATGTAGTGCTAAATGTTAAAAAGTTCATACTAAAAGAAATAAATCCCAAACTAAGCTTTAATATATTAGTCTTTATAGATTATTAATAACTCGGCATACAGACGACCTCTCTAATATACCATATAGGTTGTAGAAGACATTATAATTATTGAAATTCTTAATAAAAGAAGAAAAAAAGGAAAATATTTCATTAGCCTTTATAGAAGCACTATAAAGGAAATATTTTTCTTTAAAATCATGTATACATATCGACTTCTTTTAAATGTCGAAATAGAGGTTCTTTCAAAAACATTGCAAGAACATAATAATAACCAAAATTATCAAGGGTTCGAATCATAAATAGTAACAAGTTACAGATTATACTATCAGTAATAATACCTAAGTATGTTTTAACTTTAAAGGTAACATCTAGATGTTTATCTATTTATGTTTGTCTAGACAAACATAAATAAATTATAAATAATTGTATATAAATTTTAGTAACTTGGGAAAAAACGAAAACCTGCTTTTAATTTTCTTTCTAATTGATTTTCTCAAAAATATTTCTTTTCCGTGTGTTTGAATTGTTTATGTATTTAAAAATGTGAGTTAGTATTAATATTTGGGTTCGTATTCAATAGAGAAAGAGTACTGTATTCACCTAAACAACGAAGTTTGTTATGGAGGCTACGCTAAGATACCGTCTAATCAATCATAACCTACCCCTCTCGGCTTACAAGTACATGTGAGATTATCATTACAAATCCATAGAGTCGATATTACATTTACAAATATTTAAAATATTACGTTGCATTTTACTAAATTCTGACCTGATTTTTATATGTATTAGCTAATATTACTATTTTTTTTATTTAACAAACATCCTGTAAATGATAAAAGTAACATCTTCTCCTTAATTATTTAAAAATAAACCAGACGTCTCCACAACTTTTGGTCACACACCTGACAGCGTCGCCATCAATACATATTTCATAGTAATGGCGGGTTTTAAAAATACTTAACGTTTCACGTAGTGAGTTGTTTGTTGACATAGGTCAACAAACAACTTTCTCCTTTATTAGTGAAGACCGAACTTTCTATGCTCGGTCTTCACTAATAAAGAGGAAAGTTCAGAATTCTGGGGTTGCTATATTAACTGTACATGTACAACGGTACTGGGGTTGATATATATATGTAAAAATATGAACATTATTTACTTTGGTTTTAATATTAAATTCATTTTTATAGTCACTCTTTATTACTATCGACACAAAGCATTTGCTAAATCGCCACTGTAACAAACGGATGAAATATAGAATATAAAGTAGAAAGAAATACGAGTATAATGAGGGAAGTAGGAAGACAATAAAAAAAGAAATATTCAAATAGACAGGAAATACGTAATACCGTCAGAACAACCTTTGAAATGTATCACATTATTTATGTTAAGGTTACAGCATTATTTTAACAACTTTATTTTAAACTAATTGTTATCTGCGACTGCGCTGTGTGTGTATGGAATTAATGTTAGAAAAGAATAAGACCTAGTTTTTATACTCTAATATAAATTTTTATTTTAACTCATAATTATAATCAATAACTACTACACCTAAGATCTTAGTGAGGAAAGGTAATTTTTTATACAAGTAAATGAAAGGAGATAATATTTTAAGTAACATTTTAAGCATCCCTCTAATAATTCAAAGTAATAATTAGTTTGTTTATAGAAAAATATATATATTTTACACATTTCAATACGTAATAGCGTTATGATTCATAATGGTTATTTCAAAACAAAATTTAAGTCCATTTATCAATTAGGTGTTGAAGTTATATATAAAAGTATCTGATACTGAAATTTAAATTGTGATCGCATTTTCTTTTTGCTATAATACTTCGAAATTATTATTTCATCATTTTATTATAGATATTTCGATGAAGATATTTATTTATTACCCAATAATTGATGTTATGATTGGTAATTTGAACTTTGTTGTTTGTACTCTCTTCGTTATGTATGTAAGTCTCGTGTCTAATGTAAAGGAAAGCATGGAAAGTAAATATTGGTCTTAAGGTTCGTAAACAGATCGTTCGATTGAAAATAAAGATATAATACTTATATATTTCTGGAATAAATAGATTTTTTACAACCGTTGTATATTACTGTTGTGTGTACTATTTTTTTATCTACAAAAGTAACATTAATACTTTTTAGTTTCAATTATAACATTGTACTTTATCCAGAGAAATCATTTAATTTATAAACAATCGATCGTTAATATTTACCCAATTCTAAAAAACTAGATAATTTTTTTAAATATGCTTATAAATTCACTGTTTCGATTACACATCTAAATATATTTTATAACGAAACACATCTAAACATATTTATTGTGATGATTGTTCTAGAAATAAACTTGAATATTTGAATACTTAATATTATATTTCCCACAGGTGCTGTCTACCACATGTAGATATTATTGATCCTCTTAAACACTGTGATGCTGGAAACATTTTCTTGTCTCGACTATATATAATTCTTTTGACTGGAAGTAAACATTTTGTGATATTCTCTTTTGTGTAAACACAAAAAGATATTTTATTTAATAAATATACTTTCATATCTTTATATATAAAACACAAAGACACTCAATGACTCACTGACTCATTCATCGTTCTACAGCCCAAATCGTAATACCTAGAAAGCTGAAATTTGGACACAATACTCCTGACATATTGAATATGTGCAATAAGAAAGGATTTTGCAAAGGTCCAAACCGTTCCGAAGTTACAGCTAAAAAAACTGCAAAGGATATAACGCGCCTGTTTGATACCTAATAGGTGGTGTGGAAATTCAAACAATATGTTTGATCACTTTCGCCTTCCGTTGCGAAGCATGGGTAACCTGCTAGTTATCAATAAAATAAATAATTATCAATAAATTAAAAAGCTGTTACCCAACAATAAATGAATAACTAGGGGTGCCAACAGACCCTCAATTTCGACTCGCTGTGCTCGCGAAATTTCGGGTGCCGTTTGCATATTGAGCGAAGCGAGCCCAGTGTAATGAGGCATCGTTTCTAAATGACTTTAATGGGTTATCAGTTTTTTTATAATTATACCTCAACGACATGACATTTTTCAAAATTTTTAAAACCATCACCTTATGTGTGTCTTTTTGATTGCAAAATTTCATAATTTACAGTCAATTAGTTTTCGAGCCTATTCGTGATAAAGAATGCGAAAAAGACTTCAGTAGAGCGCTCCGTTCGCTTCGCTCTATTATTATATACTTATAACATAGATAATATTACATTCTAATATATATAATATATAGAAATTCTGCAAGTCACACCATTGGACCCAGACGACATATAGATGTAATAATTTTTTATCAAAAGAAGAAGTTATAATTCGGAATCATTTTACTTCACTTTTTAAAACGCTTGCGCTTCCCTAGAGTTCACGTAATTAGTGTATCTTAGTTTAAATGTTCAATTGAAAGTTTTGTACACGTTAAGTACTTAGAAAATATAAATTGTAAATGAAAAGAAATACTTTTACGGCAAAGGTTCCTATTGTTAAAATCCCTTCCTATTCTATATCGCCACAAATCATGACAGAAAAGAAAAGAAAATATAACATTTTGTAAGTTTGGCATGCAGTCATAATTATGTTCAACTAACAGTTTATGTTGAAAGTTATAGTGATCGTGAAGAAGGCAGAATGTGTTGAAATTATAATTAATCCCGATATAAATATGAATTCCGTTTATGAATACTGAGACCCTAAAGTTAACAGTTATAAACCTTTTAATTATTTTTGTTAAAGTTGTTTTTAAAGCTTCTACTATCATCAAATCACATTTTATTTTATGTGTACGGAGAAAGGAGATAAACTTTTCTTTCAATAAATAATACTTTTTAGTCTACCTCACTCGAATACTATTTATTTTCAATCGAATATCACTACAAAGAGTTCAAAAAGCATAAAAAAATAGGTAACAATATTTTAAATTTCACAAAGGTTTTTTTTATTATCAGCAATCATATTATAAATATTTTTTAAATTACATTTATGAGTCACAATAATTAATTTATACAAAGTACATTTAACTTTAACAAAGGTTCTTAATTATATAGAAAAACAATTATTTGTCAATTTCATTGATTCCTTATCAAAATTATACATTTATTTTAGCATTTAGCTATGTAAAACTATATATTTATAAAAATTAAGGAATAATAGACAAGATCATATTTTAAACTTTCCAAGCACCGCCTTCAAAGTAAGAATAACTTGGAAATTTAATTTACTTTGTACTATTAAAAGCAGCCTCAAATATTTATCTTGTAAATTTCAAAACAAACTTTTGGCAATTCGACAGTAAGTGTCAAAGTTATTAAGATTAAATATACAATAATATTATTTTGGAAATATGGCTAGAATAAAGCCTAAATACTTAGATTTAAAAGATTTCAACAATCAAATCTAAACTCTAGATTATATAGATACACTCATCATCTTAAAATAAGGTTTTTACCTTTATATATATATATATATATATATATATATATACGTTTCAGTAGGGTTTATAAATATAGTATCGAAATAGGCCCTTCTGCCACTTTCATTTGACGTACTCAAGAAATCACGGGTATTGATTTAAAGTGGAAAAGATATAAATAAATGAATATTATTCTACCCATTCATTATATAAAAATTCCTCGTAAAAATAAATAATCAACTCAATAAGGTTTCCGATCTTTGGAAACAAACAGAAAACACTAAAGATTGCAAAAAAAAAACTGTTCTATAAATAAATAAGTTTTACTTTCATTGAGCTTGTTGCTTTTCTCATAACGTCGAGTATCTTGTTATATATACTGAAGTAAGAATAATAAAAATTACATGATCATGTTGTATATAATAATTTTATATGAGTTTAAAAAGTGATAAGCGTTGACGGTATGCGAGTTGGCTATGACAAAGGAACTGTAGCAAATCTCATAGGATCTATAAATGCTTCAAGGTACCACGACGTGGTTTTATATGAAGACCGCGGAGAAGACCTAACGTTCCTTAAAATAAGAAAAACACCAAATAGGACTACGACCCCCGAAAACACCTGGGGCGAACCAAGCAACCAGAGCCTACAAAGCAGCGCCGCACGCCTTCAAGAGAGAATTGCCATCGAAATTCAATCCAACAAAATAATACAGGACAAATTAAAAACTAAGAAAGGATTTAATAAGATGATTACAATGCTGAAACCGAAGCAAAAATATCATGAAAAGAACAGAACTAGAGCCGACATGGGACAAACAAGTGCACCCGATTTGCCATCCGCCAGTGGTGCCAACGAACATATGCGAAACGCGTTTCTTGAGTACACAGCATCTATAAGGGAAGCAATCAAAACTAACCTTGCGATCTGTGAAAAGATCAGGCGGACCTTCGAACTTGAAAACGAAGGTCTTCTTAAAGTATTACTCAAAGAAGAAAAAGCCGCCATTTTCAACAAAACCACATCTGAATATGTACGGGGTAAAACACCTAAAATTCCCCACATGGCAGCTTACAGCGTTAAAAATGATTCGTTAAAATAATTGAAACCCCCAAAGGAGTAACTGGACCGCCCAAGTATTTAACACCCGCCGAAGACACAATACTTGTAGTAGTCAGCTGCACGGCGGTCTCGCTGGAAGATAACATCCTCCAAATGGCTACAGCCGTAGAGGATTCAGAAAGACCCTGGGAAGAATGGGAAGCACCAATTTTCCACTGGGTCAACGGCGTTCCTTGATGTGGAAAATCGACTTGGGTAGTAAACAACTTCGTATTTGAAAGTGACTTGATAGCAACAACGACGGCTGAGGCAGCATTAGAGTTCAGGAATAAACTCGCCCTCAGTTGTCCAAAGGACGGGAAGACCAAAGTCCGAACGATCGCTTCAATATTAATAAATAGCGTTAATGAAAAGTCTAAACGACTTAACGTTGACGAGGCCTTGATGAACCATTTCGGAGCGATCGTTATGGTAGCCCGATTAACAGAGTCCAAAGCAGTCACACTAATCGAAGACACAAACCAGATTCCTTATATAGACCGGCTAAATCTGTTCCATATGAATTATAATAGCCCATACCTCGTGACGTCTATCAGTCAAGAGCTCTTAAGAACCTACCGATGTCCCCTGGACGTAAGCTATGCTCTAAACGAGGTATACAACGGCATATAATCAGCCTATTAATTGACTCGCTCTCTGAGAACAGTCAGGTTTACGGGTGCTACCATCAAAGCTGATTTCCCTAATACCTTGTACCTGGTCCATACACAGACTGAAAAAGCTAACCTTACAAACCTAGGGTACGGAAAAGGGGAAAACTCGCGCATCCTCACCATCAATTCAAAAGCTCAGGGAGTCGGTAATAATCAACTAAACCAAAATCGTACCTGACAAGTGTCCCACACGCAGTGGTGGCTATATCTAGATACACAAGAAGTTCTACGTACTACACGGATATCGACGAAGAAGCCATTGTGAGATTCATTAGGCGGGCCGGCGATACCTCCGATAGAAACCTTGTAGAGTACAACCAAGATGGCAATTTCTCACCGTGACTCCGAGACTATGAAAAAGCTAGTGAACTTAATAACCTAGCTTACTATTACTACTATTTACTTTATTTATTATTACTATGAATTTCTAAAATAGCTTTCGAATACTTGTGCAGGTATACAATTTCCTGCTAAGTTACCATCGCAATTAAAATCATAACAAAATTGTTTTAAAATTACAATGAAAGGCATGTCCATACCATAGACAGTCTAAAACTACACGATAGATTAGACAGAAAAAGTGTCACTATAAATATTTAAATTACAACAGTAATTATATTTTTATGTAACGCAACTTAATTATTTATTAAGAGCTAATTTAAAAAACTTAATGCGTCTGTGACATTTCGTATTTTTTTAGAAATTGGATGTTGCTAGCTTGAGATTATTTTAAGTTCCTTTAAAAAAAGTAAAGAAAATATATATTGTTTATTTTTTATCTTAATTTAATGTTTAGCTTGAGTCATAAATTATATATATTGATAGCATATTGATAATTATTATTTAAGAGTAACTGTTACTCGTTTCAGTACTAGAGTACTGCCTATTTTGTGTTATTGATATATTTAGTTTTATATCAAATTAACATAAATGTATTATGTTGATCGTTCCCAAAGACAATCAGTTCTTCGATTTAATATTTCTTAATTAATTATTTTCAATTTACCCACATTTAGTTTAACGTCGCTCATGTGTAGCAACATTATTCGCATGTTTTGAATTTTGAATTTGATGTCAAGACCTTTTTAGTTCTTTGTCTCTGAAGCAGTTTTGGAAGTTATGATTTTTTTTCCAAAAATTTTCGGTTTTTTTACCTCTAAGTTATTGAAGTTAGGTATTCGGTTTATCTACATAAGTTATAGATATTTATCAAAGACATCATATAATATGAACGCGATTGATCTACTTTGTATAGGGAAAAAGTTACGGTCGAAAAACCGAAATCAGAAAAAGTGAGGCTCTAGCGCCCCCCGGGGCCGGAATTTTCTGGTTAACGAACTTGACCTTTATTTTCGGATGGTTAATTTTTTTGCAAAGTTTGAAAGCGATCCGAGCGAAACTGCGGCCGCTATCGTGCTGCCAAAAGTCGAATCTGGACGCACGCACGCATATATATATATATATATATATATATATATATATATAAACTTTTTGCCCAATGGTCATTTCGGACTCAGGGGGTCATAAGAAGACATCCTGTGAAGAAATTTTTTCAAAAACAGTAACAGATATAATTGTTGTAAATATTATTGAAATCATGGAACAAAATATCAATTTCAAGGTTTGTTGATAGATTGTAGATCTTTTGAAATAAACAGAAATTACTTGAATGCTTTTTAAAAAATCAGAGTGGATCCATTAATAGTTAAGTTTATTTCAACTACTACTTTCGTATTTATATAGTGGTGACACTGTTAACTTGTGTATTTATTAAAACAAGTGAAATTTATTGATAATCCCAATCCAGATTAAGAACAACCTAAAAATTTAAATCTTATAACTCAGTCTCTTATTTATCGATTTGATTTATTTGCTGTCAAAAATATTTTTCTCTCCTCATATTTTCGGTTCGTTTACTTTATTTTATTGCTGCGTAAAGTGTACATGAATAATTCAAAATCTTCATACGATCTTTTTATGTAAAGTTTACCAAAGACCGTTATCACTTTTGTATCTAAATCCCTTAACACATTTAGTGATGCATCTTTATAAATCTTCCAACAATATATTTTTCTACAAGCTTTTAGTATAAAGAGGTATATTACAAGGTCTAGCCACGGATTTTTATTTTATAGTACAATATTAAACTAATAGTAATTAAAATAGTTCCGGATTATTTCAAAATAATTTTGTGACCTGTAATTGTAATATATTATCGAAATAGCAGCACCATCTTCTGGCACATAGAAAAAACCGATTGTAAGAAGACCGTTTTTTATTCTATTCGATAACTATTAATATTATATTTTAATACACATTTTAGTATTTTATAAAATCATAAGAAATAACCAGAAACACCACGCGTGTTAAAGTTATATATATATGTATTATATATTGTATATATTTTTCTAGGTGGTAGAGCCTAGCTGTAGTTTTCTGACTGCTGCTCGTATTGGGCTGGCTCGACCGGGGAAGGACCAGAGTGAGAGAAACCGGAAGCCCAACCCCCCCCCCCCCCCTGCCAAACATGATAGCGATGCCTCCAAAAAGTATACCCCAGGAGGGTACCGGCTTTGATAGCCGGGGACCCCCTCCCCGAGCAAAATCGGGGGAATGATCCTCGGATTTTGCTCGGGCTGCCCGTCGTATCTAGGACGGGCAAAGTATCGCCTGTTGTGTTTTCTGAGGGCAAACGACGGCAAACAGCGGCACCCCGCTCCACTCTAGATGTGGACTTTTGCAACATCCGGGGGTTTAACTCGAACCTAAACGCCGTCCAATACCACCTGGAGACGGCGCAGCCGGCCTTGTTGTATTTGACGGAGACGCAGATATCTCAACCTAGCGACACAGCGTATCATATCCCGGATATAAGTAACTAGAACATCATTTTATACCACACGCCGGGGTATCTGTGTTCGTAAGGGAGGATATCTGCTACCGTCGCCTTCAGGTTTTTGACGGTCGGGACCTGTCTGTACTCTGGCTGCGCGTGGACATGGACGACCGTATCAGAGTCTACGCGTGCCTCTACAGGTCCCATAGTGGTAATGCAGAAACGGATCAACTCTTGGGCCATGTTCAGGCGAAGATTGACGATCTGCTTTCACAGACTCCCTCCGCCGAAGTCGTAGTCCTCGGGGACTTCAATGCGCACCATGCCGATTGGCTAAGGTCACGTGCTATCGACTACGCGGGGAGATCTGTGTTTCACTTTGCTCTGGCAAATGGTCTGTCCCAGCTGGTAAAGACGCACACTCGTCTACCGGACGTGGACAGCCACACGCCCTCTTTGTTGGATCTTCTGCTGACTACACATCCAGAAAAGTACCAGATCACTGTCGAGGCTCCCTTAGGTTCCTCTGATCACTGTCTGGTACGGAGTATAGTGCCCATTCAACGTCCTGCTCGCACAAGACCTGCAACACGACGCGTTTGGCACTACAAGTCAACGGATTGGGATGGAATGCGGTCCTTTTTTGCATCCTACCCATGGGGGCCGATTTGTTTCCCTTCCAATGATCCTAGTGACTGCGCTGCGGCTGTAGCTGATGTGATACTTCAGGGCATGGAACTATTTGTAGCAAGCTCTGTGGTACCACTTGGCGGCAGATCGCGGCCTTGGTTTGATGCGTCTGTCAGGGCTGCAGCAGCTGGCAAACGGCAGGCTTATCAAGCTTGGGCTAATGCGTTAGTCACTAAGGATCCGAACTCTAGAGTTCTGAAGAGGAAATACAACCGTGCCTCCAGATTCTTCAAACGGCAAATCGCTAGAGCAAAGTTCAAGCATGTCGTCAAAATTGGGGATCGGCTGGCAAAGTACCCGCCTGGCACGCGCAAATTCTGGGCGCTTTCCAAGGCCACTCTGGGTAATTTTAGCCAGCCGTCCCTACCGCCGTTGCACATGGGGAATGACTCTCTGGCCCACACGGCAAAAGAGAAAGCCGATCTCTTGGGCACTCTTTTCGTCTCCAACTCGACTTTGGACGACCAAGGGAAGTCACCGCCTATCATGCCGCGGTGTCAGAGTTCAATGCCGGAAATAGTTTTTCGGCAAAAAACTATCAGGCAGTCTCTTTTTTCCTTGGACGTTCATAAGTCGAGTGGGCCCGATGGCATTTCTCCATTAGTGCTACGAACGTGTGCCCCTGAGTTGACTCCAGTGCTAACGCGTCTATTTCGGTACTCCTACCTTAAAGGCGTAGTCCCGGTCTCATAGAAGCGTGCCCTTGTCCATCCGATCCCTAAAAAAGGTGATAGCTCGGACCCAGCTAACTACAGACCTATCGCCATTACCTCCCTTCTCTCCAAAATAATGGAGATTATTATCAACCGACAGCTCCTAACGTACCTCGAGGATCACCAGTTGATCAATGACCGGCAGTATGGCTTTCGCCATGGTCGATCAACTGGTGATCTTCTGTTATACCTTACGCACCGTTGGGCAGCGGTTATTGAAAGCAAGGGAGAGTGTCTGGCAGTTAGTCTGGACATATCAAAGGCTTTTGCCATAGCAAAAGCCTTTGATCGTGTATGGCACAAGGGGCTTCTTTCGAAGCTACCTTCCTATGGGCTTCCCGAGAGTTTATGCAAGTGGATCACCAGTTTTCTCACTGGGCGGAGCATACAGGTCGTTCTCGACGGTTTTTGCTCGGACCCCAAGTCCGTGAACGCTGGTGTACCCCAAGGTTGCGTGCTATCCCCAACTCTGTTCCTCATGCACATCAATGATATGTTGGATATTTCCCACATACATTGTTATGCGGATGACAGCACTGGGGATGCGGTATATTCCGGTCGTGCAGGTATCTCTCGAGAAAACGTCGACGAGTGCCGAAAGAAACTTGTGTCTTCAATAGAGACCTCCCTGGGGATGGTCTCTGAGTGGGGTGAACTGAACCACGTTCAGTTCAATCCCCTAAAGACACATGTTTACGCGTTAACCACTAAGAAAACCCCATTTGTCGTATCACCGCTCTTCGAGAGCACTCCTCTTATTGCCTCGCCAAGTATCAAAATACTGGGTCTCGACATTTCGAGCGGTTGTCAGTTTCGTGGTTATCTGGAGAGCAAGGCCAAGTTGGCCTCGAAGAAATTGGGAGTGATCAATAGAGCGAGGCAGTACTTCAAACCTGGCCAAAGACTTGCGCTCTATAAGGCGCAGGTCCGGCCACGCATGGAGTACTGTTCTCATCTCTGGTCCGGATCACCCCAATATCAGCTTCTACCATTTGACCGCGTACAACGGAGAGCCATTCGGATTGTCGGGGACCCAGTGCTCTGCGAACGGCTGGACTCTCTAGCATTGCGTAGAGACGTGGCTTCTTTGTGCGTCTTCTACCGCATTTACAATGGGGAGTGTTCCGAAGAACTATTCGATCTGATGCCTACCGCCGAATTTCACTACCGCACAGCTCGCCATCGCCTCTTTTATCATCCATACCACCTGGACGCGTGGCGATCTTCAACTGTGCGGTTTTCAAGGACTTTCTTCCCACGTACCCCTCAAATGTGGAACGAACTTCCTTCGGCGGTATTTCCAGATCGATACGACATGGGTACCTTCAAAAAAGGCATATATTCCTTTCTCCAAGGCCGGCAACGCTCTTGTGAATCCTCGGATGTTGCAAGAGTTCATGGGCGGCGGTGATCACATACTAACAGTGTCCCGCAAGCTCGTTTGCCCTTCTCTAACATAAATATATATATATATATATATATATATATATATATATAATGATATTTTTTTTGTTTATAGAGTTGCTAAAATGTATACATATCAGAAAATAGTATAAATCTATTTAAATTCAAATTTTTAATTAAAAATTGTTTTTTGCATTTCACTACATAAGATATTTAATATTTTATTAATATTTTCTCTAAATATATATTGAGCGTAATCTTCAATAATAATGAGTTGTAGTTTGGGTGCTTGTGTCCGACACCCACCTCTGCGAAACTTTACCATATTTCCGACCCGATGTGGGCTCTTATGACACCTACGGGCTACCGGAGGTGTTTGTATTGTTATACAATACCACAAGGGCTCAAAGCTTGATAAATTTTATATAAAAAGTTAGCAATATAGTTATTCGATTTTTTCTTGAATAAATGAATGAAACTGAGTATTAAGGGCAGGGATAATTGTGTGCATTTTGAACTCTGCCCGTAAAATATATTTTGGATTGACATTTTCTTAGATGGCTTTAAAATATCAGTGTCTGATTTTATAGATACATAAGCAACATTGGGGTTGGAATTTCAGGGTCGTTTATTATTAGAATTAATAAAAATTCGAAAAATATAATACTATTCTAATATCCATTTACTGCATTCCCTTATCCATTTTAAACACAATTTAGTACAAAATTTCATATTCGTACATTTGCTTGACTAACACAAATCTAGCTTTAAACTTATTTGTATTGATCCTTTTTTTTAATAAATTTAGAATGTAAAATTAAAAATTAAATTAAAGATACATAGTTGATGTTACATACCAATACTGTTCTCTAGATACAAAACCAACAACAATAAATACAATGGAGATAAACCTTTTCCATTTATAGAGCAGTTCTGTTTGTTTTGCAACCTTACAAGTATTTTCTGTTTGTGTCGATCGATCGGAAACCTTATTGAGTTTATTCTTTAGTTTCACGAGGGAGTTTTATATAATGAAAGGGTAGAATTGTAATTAAGAAAATACGTTTCTAATAGAAAAAAATAGTAAATAATATACAATATAAGATGTCATCAATTATTGGAGTAAATAAAAGACTTAGTATCCAGATTCCAGATCATGAATATCAATGTCACTTGTTTATTTAGAAATGTTTTTAAATATAAGAATCAGGGCCTGAATAAAAGCCAGTTTTTCCAAAATAATATAATTGTCTGTTTCTTCTCAATAAAATCGACTCTTACTACTGAATTGTCTGAAAGTTTGTTTCAAAAATTACAAAATAAATATTTGAGGCTGTTTCGAATGGTACAAAATAAATTAAATTTCAAAGTCTGCACAAAATAAATTAAAGTTCCAATTTGCTTTTCATAAAAATATATTTTCTTTACAATTAAAAGTGTTTAAAGTAATGTATAATTTAGATAAATATTAACTTTTACAAATTAATATGTTTTCCTAAATAAATGAGAACTTTTAATTGTATCAAAGACACTTAATGTATAATAATTATTGTAAATTATAATTTAAAGTAAAAGAAATGTACTATGATTGCGAATAATTATAAAACCTATGTGAGAATTTAATCTTGTTGCACTGATTATAAATTGTATTCAAACGCGTTTTGTTCATATATTATTACTGAATATAATGAAATGTGTTAATTATATTATTAAATATTATTACTACTGAACGTTAGTTAGGGGACTATAGTGGATTTGGCTTACAATCTCTCTTTTACAGCTTCTCTCCGTGCTACTTTTACAGCCTTTTACGTTCCAGCAGCATTTTAGTATTGATGTAGAGGCTGTCATACTGATCCCGTAATTCTCCGTCCTTACTTTTAATCTGAGGTCAACAATAAAAAATAACATGAACATCAAGTAAGTAATAATATATGAAAATAATTATATTCGTATTTTGAAAGGCAAAATTGACGGTATTGGAACCGATTACTGGTAATAGAGGATACGTGTCAAATGATGCTTAATGAAATGAAATATCGCTTACTATAATGAGACAAAATACTGAAAGTTGTTAAAAATTTACAAAAATAATAACTAAAATTACGACGTTATAACCATAGTTCGAGCCATAAATCGTCACAAATTACAATTTTGTACATCACTACAAAATTATACGTTATCAACCCAAGTATGTTCTAATTTAAACGGTAACATCTATATAACAAAAAAAAGTATATACATTAATATTTTTTTGTTAAAACTTCACCATCTATTTCTTTCTTATTAATTTTCTCGGAAATATTTCTCTTCCGTATGTCTCCACCTCGGTATATTGTTTTTTCCGTTTAAAACTGTGTATTCGAATCCATATTTGGCCTCGTATTCAATACTATATTCACCTAAGGAACGAAGAGTATTATGTTCTTCGCTAAAATGGCGTGTAATCAACTAGAACCTACCCCTCCCACATGACTAGTGCGTGTGAGTTTTTCATTAGAAAACCATAGTCTACGTTCAAAAATATTTAAAATATTCGATCTCTTATACTGTATAAAATTCTAAGCATAGAATATATTAGTTAACATACGGACTTTACATTTAGTTTTAATTAACTGGCATTAAATATCGTGGAAATGATAAAAGATCATAGCCCTTAAATTAATTACAAAATTAATAGTCGTCTTCTCCCTTTGGTCATATACCGGACAAGGCGTGTGAGCGTCCCTCAACAGACATTATTATATATTATTATAATGACGGCATTCAAAAATCCTTAATGGTACACTAAGTAAGATATTTGTTGACCTGTGTGCAGTTTTTAGTAATAAAGAAGTGGCTTGGAAAAGTAAATAAATATTAACATGTTCGTATAAGAAATTAGAATAAACCAAAGAATAAAAATTAGAATAGAGTCAAATACCAAAATGAATTTAACATGACAAACGAGCTAACGACGATATAGTAATTAAATATATACTCTGGTTAAAGTTTATTTATTTTAAAGATTTTATTGTCGGATAATGTTATAATAATTATAGATATAATATATCATAATGGAAAATGTATAAGGTATCTCTTAAAAGATATTTTATTGTTCGTACCATAAGATTGTGAGAATTTCTATTTCCATAAAAAACGTTTTATTTTCATTTAGTAGGCCTAAGTCATAAACGATTATTAGGTATTATTAACTACAAAGTAAATTAGTCTTTAGTATACAAAGGCTTTGGCTTTCAGGCGTTCTTGTCTTCGAGTTTCAAGAGAGCATGATGCTGAGATCTTAAATTAATTTATCATCTTAACATTATTATTATTATTATTTTAATATTTATAATATTAAGAAATTTGTTACATAACTTTGCAAACTACTTCCCGTCGAGGCGACATCAATTTCTATTGTTTTATGGACTCTGTATGCATTAACACTATCCATCCAAATTCCTTCTGGATAATAAAGTTTCAATTTCACTTTTTATAATATGAATCGTTTGACTAAGTTTCAGACTTCCATAATATTAATTAGAGTTAAAATATAGTTTGACTATTTATACACATTATATATTTTTATACCGCATTATTCTCTCACATTGAGCCAGTATTGGTAAAGTTTTTCGATTCTTTGGTTCATATTTACCCAATACCGTTTTGTATATAATGATCAACCGTCATCTATGTAATTTTGTAAACAATTGAGTTTATGATTAATTGTATAAGACAAGATATTGTAGATAATAGAGGCAATAATAGAGTCAAAGTCAAAAAGCTATTTGACTATAGACCATACGGACTGGCTCGCTCGGGGTAATAGACCTATGGTAAACTCACAAAATATTGGTGTGAAGTAGGTGGTATATCTATGTTTCATATGCTGAGTAAGTATTCCGGAAGTCGTAAGGAACACCTTCTCAAAGTGGGAAGGAACACCCTCTCTTCCCTGTTTTTCTCATTTACAAAATTATATGTGAAAAAAAAAATCCTTTTCAATAAATCCT
The DNA here is from genome assembly GCA_918358695.1 of Melinaea menophilus ssp. n. AW-2005. Lineage (NCBI taxonomy): Eukaryota > Metazoa > Arthropoda > Insecta > Lepidoptera > Nymphalidae > Melinaea > Melinaea menophilus. Next base: position 2,584,016 of record OU911052.1, read on the forward strand.
TTAAATTTTTTTCTAAATCGTGCAGTTTCCGATTTTATATAAACACTTTTGATATGCATACGGACTTAAAAATATATTTTTTTAATTATAATTATGAGAGGTAAGAAAGGTTTTATTAATACCTTAAACTATCGAATACCCTCTTTACGCAAACGAAAATAGACAAATAAATAAATAAGTTCCATATTCTCCGCATATGGTAAATGGATATTTGGCCAGGCACAGGCCAGACAACACAAAACAATAAAAATTTTATAAAACTAGTTTAATTCTTTATGTTAACAGATATTTAGGGGTTTTAAAGGGTAATACACATTTTAAAGGAGAACAGACAGCAACATTATGTGGAATGTGGCAGTATGTGAGATCGTTGGCATAGCAACACGTTATCTCCCATTCCCACAAAATAATGTTATGCGATATTATATTCTGTATGCTATTACTATTATTATTATATACTTGTTAAGAAACGTTTGTATGCTAATGGATACTACAGTATTTTAGAATATCTAGAACATGATGCACCTTGGATATGAAGACATTTCACAAACGTGATTTATAGCAGTCACTTTGTCATTATCTAATATTTTTTACGAACTCTTTATTCTCACGTTTCCTAACCTTTACCCGCATAACAGACGGCTCTAACTTTTCCGCTGAAGAAGGGCTCACGACAAATCTTATACATACTTTCGCTACCGCTAGCGTATAGAAGTTTAAATCTTGTAATTATATCAGTTATCTGTTTATTCGAGAAAATGAGCCAATTTTTCAAAGTAAAAAGAATTTTATATTAGCTTGGAAATTGGAGTGCATTGACATGTATTTTGTGTTTGCAGAACGTGTTTGTTAGACATAAAAACAATAAATTTTGTTATTTGAACAAACATGTCTTCTGAATTGTAATTTATGGAATAGATTTTATAATTGAATGAAAACTTTTTGTACATAAATAACAGTTTTAGCGATAAGTTATTTACAAAAACAGAAGATTGGTTGGATCTATCTGGATTTATCGACTGATATAGAAGAAGACCAGGAATAGTCTTGGTTTTTTTCTCCATCAGTCAAAGTAGTTATTGTGTTGAATATTGCGTTTATAATCTTCCTGAATTGCATAATTATAACTGCATTAATAATATGAGTCACGTTGACATGGAAAGGATAACTTTTGTAAAACAATATATATTAATTTACACAACTTATGTTACTTGGAAATAATACAAAATATTTTCAATTTTATAATAAACTAGCTGATTCCCGCCCGCTTTGCTGGGCAAATAATAACAATGAATGGCAAACTATATATGGGTTAATTGAAAATAATTACAAATAATCACATACTGTATGTAGGTAAATAGAAAATAATCACAAATAATCATAAACTGTATGTGAGTGTGTTAGAGTTGACTAATCCTACGAATAAACATAGTGAGAGGCCAAATAATTTTGTTTCTACTGCAATGGAATGGGAGAAGGGAGGGAGCGGAGGGTAAACTTTGCAGTTTTTTAGCTGTAACTTTGGAACGGTTTGGATCTCTGCAAAATCCTTTCTTATTGCACCTATTCAATATTTCAGGAGTCTTGTGTCCAAATTTCAGCTTTCTAGGTATAACGGTTTGTAGAGCGATGAATGAGTCAGTGAGTGAGTGTCTTTGTGCTTTATGTATTAAGATCTAGTATCGTAAGTATCGCTAGTGTTGTCAATATTCATAATATAATAACACCAGATAAATATATTGAAACCTTCAACTTACAGTTGTAAAGAGCTCTCGGTTTATATCAATAAAACCATCGAAATTCATGATCGGTGGGTTTATCACTACTAAAAATAAGTACTACGATCTATGGCGCCGAGTTTCACGTACAATAATCGGGTTTAAAATTCCAAGCTAACCTAGTATTTTAATACTAGGTTTACCTTGTGTATAACAATGCTGAAGTATGCTTTGTAAGTGGTTTAAAATTAAAGTAAAAAGAAAATAGAGAAGAAGTAAGAAAATAAAGAAGAAGTAACTTGAAATTTTTCTGAAGTCATAAGGTAAATACAAAATCGTTCATTCTTTTGCAAATTTATAAATTATTTTAATTTTTCCCAGAACATGTATTATAAAAATATAAATATGATGATACTCTCTTGTGCCTGTGCATATTTTCCAAGATAAGAAGTAACCTATGTTAGAAGAAATGTATTTTGGGCAAAATCAGTGGAGTACTTCTTTGTGTTATTACCAGACAAACATCTAAACAAAAAAGGACACAACTTTTAGTTTTACTTAATCGCTCATGTTATTGCATTTGATGATAAAATACGTTATGTATATTTCTCATCTTACTGTTGCAACATATATTTGGTAATCAGAGATTACGGTACTGAGCCAATTTTAAAGCTAGGTGTTTTTTTACCTTGAAAGCCTTATGAAGATTTGTAGCATGTCCTATCAACGCCATTCAAAATGCATTACAATTAATAAGCCTGAAAGAAAAACTTTGCTAAAGAAAATTAATAATTGTTATTATATCAGTTAAAATAAAGATACCACAAAGAACAAAAGCCGGCATAGCAATAATGTTGTAGTAAGCGAATAATTGAAAGAACTCAAAGTCGTCTTGTATATAATTTTGGGAAAGAATAACAGTAAAGGTAAAACAGCCCAGAAAAAAATACACAAGCCCCAAGTAAGAGTATAGAGATCCTAATCTTAAAAATTACTGGAATAACGATTGTTTATCCTAATAAACAATCGTTATTCCAGTAATTTTTAGACATTTTAGCTCAACATAAATGGTACAACATTATTTTACCATTTTCGCCTCAGTTTTTTATTTTTATTCAATTAATGGCCCAATAAGGACCAGGTAGTCACACTTGCCAAATATGTAACTTCGGCTCCATGTCATCATGATGCCATCAGAAGTAGGATATGTGGAATGAGAATGCTTAGAAATATGATGTTGTAAATGACTTCAACAAATCATTTATTGGAGTTCTATTAAAAACTACCGTACTGCTCCTTTCCCACTAAAATATAATATTATCTTTAAAAAAACGGAACCAGTATTGCTTGTACTTAACCTTTTCTTGCTTATAACAATATATTAACGTTTATAACGATGATGCTTTCAAGGTTCCAAACTACAAAAGTCCTTAATGTCGAATTTGATATCCAATGAAACATCTTTTGTTTAGTAGTTTGATCATCATAAAAAATACATACATTTTTATTAACTGTAATTAATAAGTTTAAAACATACGTTAAATTATGAAACAACTTAATTTTAAAATGTTATTACTGAAGTATTCATAAGAAATTACCATAATCTTAAAGCTTGTTAATGATAAACCTTTCCACTTAGTTTTCATAATACTTATATTTCATGTCAAATACTTAAAGCAAATATTAATCAAAGTTTATATTAAAACATCGTATGTCTTAAATTAGAAAATACTGAAAATCCATCAAAATTAATAGAAACTTAAAAAATAAAGTAATAATCATAACTAGCTGTTGCCCTTGACTCTGCACAGGCAGGTCTATTTATGGAAACCTTATTCAGAACTACTGAAACTATTGAAACCGTGAACAAAACAGGATTATCCCCATTTACCATATTTTGTAGAACAAACTTTTAATACTGATTAGTGTCCTGATGTTATGTTATTGCTTACGGCATTTTTCAATAAATAGCTACATATTGTCAAAAAAAAATACATATAGCGTCGAAATATACCAGGTTTAAAATTTTGCAACAATGTATTTTTTTAAAAATTGAACCCAGTTTAACTTTACTAGTTTAAATGAAGTAGCAATAAATATCGTTTAAATCAACTTTCCTTAAATTATTTACTAATATACTGGGTATCTCTCTGCTCATGTATCTCACAATGACGCCTGAGTGTCGCTCAAAAGTCAAACTTAACATATATAATGCTTTTCATTTCGGAAAATCTATATATTTTTTAAGTATATTTGTATAGAAATTATAATTTATAAAAGATGGATTATTATTAGTTGGTAGGGAGGCAGAAGGCCGATGAAATAGTTAGAGACAGGTTTATAATAACCATTAAATATGTTTTACGAATAGCTTACCAATATCCTATACCTGCGGCACCCTATTTTCATAATAATAAAACTCATAAAAGTAATGAAAGTAAATGTTCAACTCAATAAGGTTAGCAAGCAGACCGATCGATAGAAACAAACAGAAAACAGAAGTTTGTGAAACAAACAGAACTAGTCCATTAATAGTATAGGTTCATCTCTATTGAGCTTGTTTTTGTTAGTTTAGTATCTGAACCACTCTACTCAAATTAAACATATAAAAATATATAAAATAAATTGTATCTTTATAAACAAACTAATGACATACTATGTTATTATGATTTTTGTATTTGAAGTTTCTTGATCGTTATTACTGTTATATATATTATTTATGTTAGAAACGAAGTTACCGCCTTGAATAGTTTATTTTTTGTTAATCCCTGATCTATTATTGAAAGGTCAAAACTTTACCACAAAACATTTTAATGTTATATAATAATTGCGTTTATAATAAGCAATTACTTAATGAACATTATTGGGCATTATCACGACAATTATTACAAATAAAATATGATAATTATTGTTATTTTATATATTTAAATCTTTATCGGGTTTTACATTGATAGGTAAATTCGTAAAGCGACTCTATAGTTTCTCTCCTATAAGTTATTATTAAGTATTTTAACACAATGCGTATATTACAATATTATTAAAGTATTTTTTTATACCACGACTTCCTTTATAATATCTAAATTTGATTTATTCCGTCTAAAATACCTTTTCTTTGCAGCATATTTTCGGTTGGTTGACGTCAATCGTATGGGTCCACAACTGGGTGCATGAATAATTCAAAATCGTCACAAATCTTTTTATCTAATGCTCACCAAAAGACTGTACTATTTTTTTATTTGAATTTCTTAACACATTGTACGTTTATCATGTTCAATGTTCTTTGTATATATATATTTTGTTTCTGACAGAGAGAGTGTTGTAGTTATTTATTGTTGATATAAAGACTAAATCATTTTTAAAGATGTATGTTTTAGAAGGAATTTGTTAAAATTGTTTAGTGTTATGAAAGCATTTGTTCGTATGTTACCGAGAAGTCAAAGTATATAAAAGATTCGAATCTCTACGGAACATTACTTATTGTTAACTTTATAAAGTATTTATAGTTTTATCGTATGGGCTTTCTTCATACATCGTCTTAGAAACTAAATGTAGAAACTAACGGAGGTACGTACATAACGGTTACATAATCTTTAATAGCATTAGAGGTGTATATTGCAGTGTTGTGGATGATTATGTGAAATTTAAACAAGGTTTAGGAATATCGTTAGAGTAGATAGAGCAGAGGAGGGGAGGAGTTGTGAGGGCCTGAGTGATGACTGTCACCCACGATTTTTCCAGCTATATCAAATGATGTTTTTTTAGCTTAGTTTTTTATCATACATATTTTATAACTTTTATATTCAAATTAAGTATAAATATTCAAATACATTTTGAATGATTTGTTTTTCAATACTTGACGTTGCTGTTTTGGATATCAAATACCAGTTTCAGCAAACTCAAAGCCTAGTTTTCAAATTAAAAAATCCAGCGTACAAGATTTATAACCGTAGAGATATTCATAAAGGCAAGGAACTCTTTTTAAATACTTGAGGATAGTTAAATATATAATGATTTATTAAATGTCTTAACATAAAATATACATATATATATATATATATATATATATATATATATATATATAAGTATATATAAATAAGTAGCTAGTTTTCATCCATGAACATGTGCAATGTCAATGTCGTTGTACTTTGCACGAGCACGCTCTTCACTGCAATGTGCGTCAGATTCTAATGAACATTTAAGAACTGTTCTTATTAGAGTAAACATTCTTGTTGTAATGACTATAAAAAAATAACTTGAACATTTTAATACCTAATAATATATTTTCTACAGGTGTCTACCACATGTTGGAATTCTTAATCCTTTTACTTAAACTTATTTTATCTCGAAAATATTTCCTTTTAACTGAAGCAAACGATTTGTGATATATATGTATCTAATTAATCTACTAATTTGAAAATAAGTCCTTTTTTATTTAGTAAATACAGATTCACATATTTTATAAAAAAAACTAAGTTTTTAAATTAATATTAATCTACTGGCACTTCAATTCTGCAAATAAATTTAAATCCTATACTGAAATTTATATTCCTCAATCTTTTTACTTTTTAAAGTTCTGAGAAGTTTGACGACTTAGAATTTTATAACATTTTTATTGCATTTTATGTTAGCGGTTTCGAAGAAAATAATATAATAAAAATAAAATATACATACCACAATGTACTTATTTTGTCAGTAAATGATCAATAGTCGCCGCTAAATCTTTAATCCAATACAGACAATTTCTGTTATATATGATATCTGTTTAATAAACTAATTAATAGTCAAGTCACTATATTCTGTAAGTTCAGTTATTGAAGTATACAAGAACTTAATATTAAGAGAACTGTTTTGTTTCACAGCCCACAATAATCATTATCATTAAATTATTTTATTAAGTGAAAACTTTCTTCAATATTACTTGCCAAATAGTATATTTAGTAATGAGTTAGCGGCTTCGAATCAAAAATCAACTAAGTTTTGCCTGCACCTTCGTTCACTATAAATATTAGGACAGCCACTACAAGCTTCGAACTATGAGTGAAATCCGAAAAAAAACTAATCCCTCACGTAACTCTAGACAAACTTTTACAAAATAATAATAAGTTAACACTTGTTACCCCATCGCCGTGAAACACCTGAATTGCAGCTCCGAAGACGATTGTGGAATGCGTTCCTTTTGCTTAAATTTTTCATTATTAATTGTTTTAATTTACATTACAAAAAAAACCTTTTTCTGATCGTCTAAACATTATTGGCACAGCAATAGGATCGCGGCACTTTTAAAATCAAGTGAACGGTTCTAATCGTAGAAACCACGATCTTTTAAAGAGAACCTGTTTCGGTAAGATCCGGCAAGAGATGCAGAATTTGTAGTAGGTACTTTAGTTCCCAAACTCCTCTGCTCTATTTCCTATGACATTTTTAGAATAATAATTAAATATTAATATAATAAATATAAATTTCTAATTTAAAATCAATTTAATATTATAATATATGATGTGCATTATGCATTATGTGCAGGCTAATATCAGCTAGGCTAGCATTCACATGCTATTGATAAAAAGTACTGGACAATGCTATTGTTGTGTATTATTTTTGTTAAAGCAATTTCACACTTAAAGCTAAAACATGTCACTTAAAGATTGCGACAGTATTATTAAAACAATTACAGACAAAATTCTGAGAAATAATGGTAATTTAAAAACAGTAAGGGCGGAAGTATTTTTGATGTGATTTGTTACTTTTAAATAATCTACTGTCTGAATAACACATTTTCTTCAGAAGTCGTTACTTGCGGTAGCGGTAGGGGCCGGGTTGCTAGCGAACGGAATTCTTATTACATTTGTGTATTTTATTATATTTTATCCACACAAATTATCTTAATTTTAATTATTTTTAATAATAGTTTTGTATTTTATCCTGAGAAAATATTAAAATCATAAACTGTTAGAGATTATATTGATTGACAATTCTAAAGATAAAATAAATTTCATTTTTTGCTTTTAAAACTATGGCTTTCAGAATGTTGTTTTTCGGAACACATCTAAGCAAGCGTATTGTAATGTAGATTATAAAAAGTAACTTCAACAATTAATACTAAATAATGTATTTCCCACAGGTGCTGTCTACCACATGTTGGAAGTCTTGATACTCTTACAAGAAAAATGCAGGAAACTTATTTTATCTCGACAATATATAATCCTTTTCACCGGAAGCGAACGCTTTGTGATATACCTTTTTCGTTTTTTGAACGCTCGAAAGAATATTTATGTAATAAATATAAAATAGCTTTCGTATTATACTAAAGTAAATATTTCTCAGTAAGTTAAATAATTTTGACCTAAGTACGAATAAATGATTGAATGATTATTATTTTCATGAATACTATACAAGACCTAGATAAAGAAAAGAGTTTTTATAAATATGTTTATGAATACCGAGTCATCAAATGTTTAAAATGAAATAAAACTCTAAGTTTCGTAATTTTAAATTTAGTTAAGTTTTGGCGTTTAACAGTATATATAATATATTATATTTATATTAACTTAATGACCGACTATTTTTTATTTAAATGTTTTTCTCTATAAAATATTAAATTACAATTAAAGACTGTAATTATTAAGATAACTTGAAAAAATAAAATAATACACGACTGTAATAAGTATTCTCTTTGTTACACTGATTTATTTTGTAAGATTTTTTAACCACAGTGAGTTAATAATAAATAGATTATACATTTCAACTTTCAATTATCGAATAATTAAATAGATTTCGATCAAAAAACAGAATTTTTATTACAAATCTATTTGTACCCTCATTCTTATATAAAACAAATAAATAAGTTCCATATTTTCCGCATGTGGAAAATGGATACTTGGCCTGGCAATAAACGTTAACAGGTTGTATTTTATTATCTTTCCCGCAATATATCTCGACCTCTTTATTAGTTGGGATAATATTTTATATTGTATAAACATTAAGCTTAAGTAACAACGTTTTGTAAGTTAGTCAAGTAACGCGTGACATGCATTACAAAATAGCTTAAAACCTGTAACTATTTGTATGCAACACTTAAGTATCAGTAAAGTTTCAATGTTTTAAAACTTGGTTTAGCTAAGTTCCATTAATACAAAGAGAGGTGGATTTCTTAAGCCTTTATAATATATATATTTACTTATTTATCTTCACGCCATATCCCTTGCGGGGTAGCCAGAGACGACGGAGTGCCAAACGCTACGGGCCCTGCATACCTCTTTCGCCTCGACCACAGACATTAACCTCTTCCTTCTTAATACATGCCCTCCGGGGGGTCCTCATGCTTTTTACGTGACCTTCCTCCAGTATCTCTCCTTCCTCCACTATCTTAAAAAAATATATGTTTCATAGTTACTGTAAATAACTTTAAAACTTACGATAAATTATGGAACAACTTAAAGCAAAATGTTATTCATGCAGTAATAAAAACAAACAACAATAATCTTCAAACTTGTATAAATACTTGTCTTTATCTGTACTCAGTTTTACAATGTTATTATATTTCATGTCAAATATTTTAAGTAGTAATAGCCGCAGAGCTGGAGTCACGACTTCAATTCCATAAACAATTTATGATAGGTGCTCAAACAAATAAAGCAGAGCTAGGATCAAGTAGGAAAGAACAAGACAAAGAAATATTAAAATCCTTTATTCGGCACGATGAAAATGATAATTACCGGTTGCACGCAATGAGCCTAGAATTGCAAAACGAATGGGTGACCATAGGAGATTTTTGTAATCCATTAGCTTTACGATGGCGCACCCTGCTTCATGATTGGTCCCTAGCATTATTAAAATTTTATCTTAATGTATTTCAAATGACTCTCCCAGATCAAAGTAACTTAGTGAGATGGGGCAAAGCCACCGATAAATCTTGCAAAATCTGAGGGGAGGCAGTCAGAACCGCGAAACACTTGCTAGTAGGGTATAGGGTAGTTCTAAATAGAGGTAAATACTCGCGTCGCCACGATAAAGTATTAGAAATCGTACGAGAAGCGGTTAGTCTCACTGTAGGAAGAGCGCAGAAGGGTATAACAACCACCAAAATATCAGTAGAGTTTGTAAGGGCAGGTTCGTCCAAAAAACGTAAACAAAAACTTTATTCCATCTTGGACGCGTCTCCTGATTGGACTCTCATGATGGACACGTATGAAAGGAAATACAAAATCCCCGGGGATGTTTGTGTTTCGTCATCTAGGCCGGACTTATTCCTGTACTCAAAACAACTAAAGCGCGTTATACTTGTGGAGCTTACTGTACCCTGGGAAACAAACATACCCAAAGATCATACATATCATACATTTCAGCTTAATAAGTATTACGAACTATGTAACGAACTGATCAGGAATAAATTTATAGTTAATTTGTACGCCGTAGAAGTAGGAGCGAGAGGTATAACAGCAAAATCTCTCTACAACTTATTTAAGGATCGCGCATCACTCGAAGTGACGTTTGGTTAAATGCAGATATTTTATGAAGAAAGAAAGAATCATTATAAAAATTAGTAATTGTTACCGGGATAATTGAGAAAGCGATATTAGTAAACTTTAATTGTCGTTTCTTGTATTTTCAGGTGAGATATGTTGATTGTTAAAATGTCGTAAATCGATTGTACTAATGTTGTAAAGGCGTCGCAAATTAAACAGAAACTTGTATTGTCAGAGAAATAAATTGTAGTTTACTTAAGAAAATCCTCGACAATAATTTGTCTTATATACTTTACTCTGATTATATATATTTTAAAAGTTTGCTTATGTGATAATGATGATTTATTGTATTCATATATGTGGTACTTGATATATATTGATATACGAGTATATTGGTATATATTGATGCAATAAAAGATGAACATTTTTATTTAATATGTCCTATTTCTAATTAAGATGGTCTTTGAGCTCCACAAGTTGCAGTAATTGTAAAAGATCTTGAAGGTTTTATTTATATAAATAAATATTTGTAATGTGTTTGTCTCATTATTTGATTTAGGTTGGTATTGAGGTGATAAATCCTAAATGAAATTTGTAAGATCAAGAATTTGACGAGAACCTAATAATCGCGTGGGTAACTATTATTATTATGTTAATGCTGCCAAAAGATATAAAGGCAAAAATGCAAATCTCATAGGACTAGTACATCCTGACATTGCTTCAATTAATGATTGAAATTTACCGACAAGTAAGGTAGAGCTTTTGGGTTCCCGCTTGATGGAATAAAACTTACCTTTTTGTGTCAAAATGAAATCAACAATTCACGAAGTTATCATTAAATATTTGCTAAGTTTCTTATTTAAGAACATGAACTTTCTTATTGTAATGATACAAAAATTTGTTTATAGCTTCGGTTTAAAATACTACCTTCCTCAATAGAGCGAAGATCAATCAATAGATCACTCCCAATTTCATAGAGGTCAAGTAGTAAAGTTAAACTCAAATCTCTCCACGTAGTTGGAGGCACGTGACCTTAGCAAATTGGCATTGTTCGAGTTGAGTCTCCGAGGACTAAGGACTTCGGCGGAGGGAATCTGATAAAGCAGGTCGTCAATCTTCTCTTGGACGTTGTCCAAGAGTTCCGTTTTTACATTAGCACTATGGGGAGACACGCGTTGACTCTGATATGATCGTTAATGTCAACACGCAGCTAGAGTACAAACAGGTCCTTTCCAACTATATACTTTGGTTATGATGCGCTTTGTCGTTAGGTTGAAATATATGTGCTTTGGTCAATTACAAGAAGGCCTCTAGGTGACAGTGGACGGCGTTCAAGTTGGAATGAAGTCCCTATTTAAAGTGGATGCTCTTCTGTTGATTAGTCGTGTCTCCTGAAAAAACACAAAATGCGATACCTGGCCCTCCACAGATAACACGAGCAGCCCAAGCAAAATACAATTATTCTCCCGAGTTTGCTTGGGGAAGGATTCTTCGGCTTCATCAAAGTCTCCTTTGGTATATTTTTTAGAGGCATTGTTTCACATTTTAGGGGTTGGCTTCCAGATTCTCGCTCTCACCGACAATGCATTGAAAATGAATTTGGTTACTACACGTAGATCTTCTACGGGAGCGTGGTCCTTTTCAGTTCGAGCCCATCCAAACAAATGCCAATCAACAGAAGAACAAAGAGAACGTTTTCATCAAGATATTGAGGATAACGGACACCGTTACAGGGTCGATACATTGAAAATAAGACGGGGTTGCGGATTAGGGCGGGACAGTGTTTATACACACGAAAGAAAAAGTAATACTATTTGGTAGTTTTTTTTTATATCAGCCTTCTGTAAATATCGACCAGTAATAAATGTATACTCGTATGTATTGTTTTAGTAGATATAAAGGTTTTTGCATAAACTTTACATACTCGTAATATAACAATGAATTAAATGATTTAATTAAAAAAAATATACATTATATTTTGGTACCCTCATGATAGGCATCACTCCCATGATCTGAAACAGCACCAGCAGGCTTTTAGTATTGATGTAAAAACTAGCATGCTGATCCAGTAGTTCTCCGTCTTTATCTGTAATCTGCGGTCCGTAAATGTCCTTTGCTTGATACGCTAACAATAAAAAAATATATTGACGTTTATGAGATTTTAACAAGAGATAATATATAAAAATAATTATATTCGTATTTTTAAGGCAAAATTATTAAAATCAGTTGCTGCTAATAAAGGAGACGTGTTATAGACATGCTTTGTGAAGTGGTGTTCCATAATGATATAAAATATTCAAAATTTTTTTAAAAATTGCAAGAACTAGAATAACCAAAGTTAAAAGATAAAGTCATAATTTATCACAGCCTTTGTATTGATACACCCAAGTATATGTATGTTCTTACTTTAAAGGTAATATCTAAGCAAACTTTGTTAAATAACAAAAATGAAATAATTACCTTTAACTTCTTTCTTATTAATTTTCTCGAAAATATTTCTCTTCCCTATGTCTTCATGTTGGTACAAATTGAATTGTTTCTGTTTATAAAAATGTGTACTCGTATCCATATTTGGGCGCATATTCAATAGGGCAAGAATACTGATTCAACTGAAGAACGAAGAGTGTTATGGAGGCTTCGCTAAAATAGCGTGTAATCAATCATAACCTACCCTCTCCACTCAGTAGTACATGCAGGTTTGTCATTAGAAATCCATAGAGTCGATATTATGTTTACAAATATTTTAAATGTTTCGATCCGATATATAAAATTCTAAGCATTGACGAGTTTTATAGGTACTATTAGTTAACATGTGTACTTTAGTATTTTTTAATCAACTGGCATTAAATATCGTGTAAATGATAAAAGAAAGAACGTCACTTGAATTATTTAAAAAACTAGGTGTCTCTACTCCTTTTGGTCATATACCTGACAATGGCGCTTGAGCGACGCTCAACTGCCATTAATACATATTTCATAGTAATAGCGGCTTTCAAAAATACTTAACAGTTCACTAAGTGAGATGTTTGTTGGCCTGTGCTCGGTCTTGAATATTAAACAAGTAACTTGGAGACCTAGAGTTGATAGATTACCTGTTCGTGTAGAAAAATATACAATCCGCCGGAACAAAAATTACTTTTGTTTTAATATCTATCTATTTTTATAACCAGTTGTTTTTAATATCAACACAAAGAATTTGCTATATCGCCACTATAATGAACGGATCAGAGAAAAATACAAAGTAGAAGGAAATACGAGCGTAATGAGGAACGTAATGGGCAGAAACAATAATGAAAAGAAAATATTCAAATGGACAGGAAATAATTAATACAATCAATCAATCCCTTTAAATGTTTCACAATTTTTATTACAAGTTAATGTTACGTGAACTATAGAAGGTTAGATATCCCGAAGATTAACTTACAAATAAATGGTCTTTGAAATTAACGGCTGATAATTATCCATTTACGTATAGAATGCTTTTCATTCCGGAAAATATAGGTTTGTTTGTAAAAGTATAGTTTTATAGACATTATAATGTGAAAATATATTACTAGCCGATAGACAGGCAGAGGTTCGATGACGTAGTTAGAGACAAGTTTATATTTGTTTTTTTGTATGAATTGTTTATTAATATCCTATACCTTTCATAACCCTGTATCATAGTAAAATATAATCATGAACGTAAATATTTAGTTCAATAAGGTTAGTAAACATACCGATCAATAGAAAGAAATAGATGGATGTTTGTGAAACAAACAGAACTAGTCCATTAATATTTAAGGTTCATTTCCATTGAGTTTATTGTTTTTGGTTTCGTATCTCAACAACTTATTTGATTAAACATAAATGAAATAATATAACATAAATTATATCCTTATTAACGTCCAGTTGGTCCATCCATCTGTGCAAATTATTATTATCTCATATATAAAATTCTCATGTCAGTTTTAATTATCATACTCCTCCGGCACGGCTCGACTCATTTTAAGTAAATTTCGTATGCATTTTCAGCAGGTCTGAGAATAGGTTGTTATCTATTTATGTTTTTATAATGCCACATTACTTCTACCATCCACCCCTATTTTGTAATAGCGATAGAAGTAATTCGATAATTTTCAATTTGGATGGATTACGGATAAATTTTCACTTGATCAGTTATCCTCGCTAGGTCTGCAGGTCTACAGGTGTCTACAGGTTTTAATTCTGACTAAGTAAACAGCACGGAGTAGGTATGACATCTTTTTTTCTCACTACCTACAGTTTTCGGAAGTTATTATTAGGGACATTTACAATTATCTCTTACTTTCCTGAGCTGTAGTTATTATTAATTTTGGAATATATGCTAGAAACTTTTTTGCTCCTCATTTACATAAATGACTTGCTTACCTTTCTTTGAAAGGAATAAACAAGGGATAGTGTTCTTGTTTATGTTGCTTTTCTTACTTTTAAAATGATAGACAACAATCAGTAATTGAAAAATAAATAATGCTCTCTCAGATGTTCTACAACGCTTTAATGATAAAAATCTGTTGCTCAACAAAAATAAAATAAAATATGTCAAATTTGTTTTACCAAATCTCAAAACCACTATAAAAATTAAATAATTCGGAATTTGATTTAGTCAATTCTACTAGGTTTGTGCATTATTTTGATAACAAAATTACATATAATTATGTATAATAGACTTAGTTCTGCTCCAGACGCAGTTCAAAGAATACGCCGGTTGACAAATATATGTACGTTGAAACAACTGGAATAGTTTTAGTATCACAGTATCTTTTCATACGGCATACTATTATGGGGTAATACATCAGACATTGATACTATCATTGTACTTATTTAAGAGGGCTGTTCAAGCAATCTATAAATCGAGAACGTGAGAGTCGTTAAGAAAAAAATCATAGAAATCAAAATTATGAATATATACAATCTATATATTTATGAAAATTTCAATTACGTACCTAAAAATACTAATAATATCGCAAAAAAAATTATTTATACAAAATTAATACTAAAAATTAAAAAAAACTTGCTATGCCCTTGACTAGAAATTGGATAAAAAAAGCCAATATACTCGTAATGTAAAGAATTACATAAACGACGGTATGGTCTTGGAAAGCTATTCATTTTACCTATCCTATTTTGTATTCTAAAAGTTGTTACTGTTAAAAAATCTGCTTGATGTATAACACCGCTTCCTTAGAAGTCCTTGGAGGCCTTGTTGCTCCTCCCTCAAATATGGCGAAGGGGGTGACATTCGTGTTATACCTACTGTTACTGTTATTGTACTGTTCGCGGTGGATGATAAATATTAATTTATGAGATAGATCACAGATGTATTTGTAAACATTTTGTTAAAGAGTGTTGTCTTGTCGTACCAATGTATCCGCACACTTGTAAGGCTTTTTTTAAATACCAAAATCATGACGTTTGTGCTCAATAATAAATATCGTATTCATGGAATCCAAAGTGATTTTTGTTGAAACATTAGCAAATCTTAACACACTTAAAGGTTGCACGAATATTCAAAAAAAAACATATTAATACGCTTTTAGATAAAACTTGTTTCTAGCTGTGGCTACGTAACGTCCTTTTTTTATTTACATAGTTTAGTATATAAGTAATAACGTATTATATTGTAGTAAAGCTTTTTCAAATATATATATGTACTAAATATAAAATGTGTTAAAAATAGACCAAATATAATAATTATCCAGCAGTGAAGAGCTTGGTCATGGTTAGTTGATGGAGTCTGTTAGCAACATCAGTATGTGTAATGAATATGTAATATTGAATGCGTTTAATTTATTTAATTATTATTAATTAGTGCGGAAGGGTTTACAGACCGCAAAACTATTTTAACGGTATAATTAATACTACCTACTGGAATTTTGGCCCAAATAGTTATTATTGTTTTGATATCAGTTGAAATAATTGAATTTATGAGTTGAATATTTTACAAGCTATAATTTTAACTAATAACTAGTGAACCGAATACATATTTAATATAACTTATGTACTTTACGGAGCGCATTTAAAATCATATCACTACCTACAAATACTGATCGATCAATAGATCGAAAATATTTGTTGCAATTCTAAACAATTATTTCCTGTACAATAGAAATCTTTAAAAAGAATAAGATCCTAGTTTTATATTATAATATAAACGAGTTTTTAACTCATAATTAAATTTAATAACTACAACACCTAAAATCTCACTGACAAAAGGTAATTTTTATTAAAATATATGAAACACAGACGAGATATTTTAATCCTTGAAGTCAACAATCAGGTACTCCCTTTCTTATACTTTGATCTGATTTGTTTATATTGCCTTATGCCTTATGGCAGTATAACCGAATCAGATCATAAACTACATTCCACTTAATTGAAAGAGAAATGTATTAAGACACAATAACTTAGTAAGTGCCTAATCATTTTCTCTGTGAAGGACGCAGGAAAGGTGACCCAGTCCTTCGCTGTGCGAATTAATTAATAACACATACGACTGGATCTATGCTTTGTACAATATTAGAAGCTTGTCCAGTGTGAAATACAGTCGGATCTTTGCAAAAACGCAAAGCTTCCTTGCTGCTGCTCTAGCCCTGGACTCAGTTTAGCACTGACCAAAGTTTAGGTTCGAGGAAATCTCTGTTCCTATCAACTGAAGGCGGTCACTCTAATCATGTAGGAGCTAGGTTGAATGGATTCCTATTCACGGAAAGCAGACACTTCTCCGTTTTCGTGGCGTTAAATTTAAGAAAATTGGCATTGCCCCATACCTGAAGTTTGTCCTTCAAACGCTGCCTCATGGCTTTTCTATGATTGATCCTAGATTTCATTAATATCATTCTAAGATACTAATCTAGTCTAGAATAGTTAAAAGAATTATAAATAGTATTAGTAAAAACTTTTAAAGTAATATAAAATAAAATTAAAATAACTTTGAAGTTGGTATGCACTGCCATGTATAACAAAGACAATACTTACTTAAATTTATTTTGTAGAACGTGCTGAAGGTAAAAAAAATCTGTTATTTGAACAAACATGTCGTTTAAATTCTAATTTATGGAATAAATTTTATAATGATTTTTTTTTTTATATAAACCACAGTTTTAAAAATGAATTATTTCCAAAAAACAGAAGGTCTATTGTTGGTCTTCTTCTCCTTCAGCCACAGTTTTTGATGTTTTGATCATTACGTGTATAATTTTCTTAAATATCTTCTTTATGCTTTGTCTCAGTAGCGTTAATTTAAACTGCTTTAACACTATTAGATAGACATGTAGGATATTTTTTTATAATATACAGTATATATCAATTTACATATTTTTTGTTATTTGTCAATAATACAAAGTATTTGCAGTTTCATAAGGAATAAGTATCTCTCGTTTTATTATTATTCAAAATATACTAAAATACACCAGATAAATATATTAAAATCTTTGACTTAAAAAGCTGAATGGCTTTAAAAAAAGCTCTCATTAACGTTAGTAAAGCCATCCAAATTCATAATCGATGGGTACTTAGCTATCTACTAGAAACTTAAGGTTAAAATACCTTCTGCTGAGTACTACGATCTATGGCGCCGTGATTCACATTTCCTAGTCAGGTTTGAAATTCCTAATCAGTCTAGTATTACATATACACAAGGTCGCATTTACTTGCTATTTCACAAAATCTTATTTTATATAAAAATTAAAAGATAATAATCAATTATAAAAAAAACAACTACTAATAATTTAGTTAAAAATTCGATAATGAAAAACGGAGAAATGTAGCAGGGGTCGTCCATGTCCACGCGCAGCCAGAGTACAGACAGGTCCCGACCTTCAAAAAGCTGAAGGCGACGGTAGCAGATATCCTCCCTTATGAACACAGATACCCCGGCATGTGGTATAAAATGGTGTTCTACAGCTAGGCTCTACCACCTAAAAGTTAGTTGCAAATAGTTTTAATTAATAGAGTAATTTTTTTGTTAGTTGCAAACATACTTCCAAACAAAAAGAACACGATGCTTAGTTTTAATAGGTAGTTCATGTTATTGCATTTGATGTTACAATGTGTTATGTAAATTTCTTACCTAACTGTTGCATCATATGTGATAAATCAACACAGAGATGGCGGTACTGCGCCAATTGCAAAGCAGGGTGTGCCGCATCTAGTGCCTTATGAAGATTTGTAGCGAGACCTTACGACGCCATTATAAATGCATCCCAATTGATATACCTGAAAGAAATACTTAGCTTTAAGAGAAAATATATAATAATAATTATATAATAATATACTTCTATAATATATTATATAATAAAATAAAAATAATAATGTTACCGTAATGATAATATGGTAGCAAGCAAATGAGTGCCACAACTCAAAATCGTCTTGTTGATAATTTTGAGACAGAATAACAGCAAAGTTTAGAGCCCAAGAGAAATTAAACAAGCCTCAAGTTCGAATATAGATATTAAGAAAAACAATCGGTGTACCGGGAAATTTTTAGACATTTTACCTGCAAATAAATTGAATAACATTATTTTACTATATTCAGCTGAGTTTATTTATTTTTATTTAATTGCATTGCAGAATAAGAACAAAGAACTCATGCTAAGAAAATATTTTAAAATGTCATCTAGTAATGTGACCACATATTTTTAATAGCTACGCCGGTTCCTTGTCGCTACAACGCGATGGGAAGTGAGAAATGTGTAATTGGAATGCTTAGAAATACTCGTATAATGTTGTAGATGAGTTTATGAAATCGTTTGTTGAAGCTCTGTTTCAAATTAAAGTACCGCTCCCTTCCCACAAAAATATGACATTATATTTAAAAATAACTGAACCAGTGTTACTGATACCTATTTTTTTTCCTTATAATGAAATGTTACCTGTGATAAAGATGATGCTTTCAAAACTTCAAACTATATAAGCCCACAATGTCACTTTTGATATTCACTTGAAAGTCTTACGTTTAGTAGTTTTAGCAACTTAAAAAAAATAAACATAAATGTTTTATAATTACCGTTAATACGTTTAAATCTTACGATAAAATATTACAACTTTAAGTAAAATGTTACATCTGTAGTAATAATAATTATTATTTTAATTTGACATGTAGTGCTAAATGTTAAAGAGTTCATACAAAAAGAAATAAATCCCAAACTAAGCTTTAATATATATTCTTTATAGATTATTAATAACTCTGCATACAGACGACGTCTCTAATATACCATATAGGTAGTAGAAAGTTCATTAGCCTTTATAGAAGCATTATAAAGGAAATATTTTTCTTTAAAATCATGTATACATATCGACTTCTTTTAAATGTCGAAATAGAGATTCTTTCAAAAACATTGCAAAAACATAATAATAACCAAAATTACCAAGGGTTCGAATCATAAATAGTAACAAGTTATAGATTATACTATCAGTAATAATACCTAAGTATGGTTTAACTTTAAACTTAACATCTAGACAAACATAAGTAAATTATAAATAATTGTATATAAATTTTAGGAACTTGGTAAAAAACGAAACCCTTCTTTTAATTTTCTTTCTAATTGATTTTCTCAAAAATATTTCTTTTCCGTGTGTTTGAATTGTTTATGTATTTAAAAATGTGAATTAGTATTAATATTTAGGTTCGTATTCAATAGAGGCAGGGTACTGTATTCACCTAAACAACGAAGTGTGTTATGGAGACTTCACTAAAATACCGCGTAATCAATCATAACCTACCTCTCTTAGCTTACAACTACATGTGAGATTATCATTACAAAACCATAGAGCCGATATTACATTTACAAATATTAAAAACATTACGTTTCATTTTATAAAATTCTGAACTGAGTTTTATATGTATTAGCTAATATGAATACTTTACTATTTTTTTTATTTAACAAATATTCTGTAAATGATAAAAGTAACATTTTCTCCTTAACTATTTAAAAATAAACTAGGCGTCTCCACAGCTTTGGTCATACACCTGACAATGTCGCCTGACCGTCGCCATCAATACATATTTCATAGTAATGGCGGTTTTTAAAAACACTGAACGTTTCACTTAGTGAGTTCTTTGTTGACCTATGCTCGGTCTTTACTAATAAAGAGGAAAGTTGAGAATTATGGGGTTGATATATTAATTGTACGTATAAAAATATTAACATAATTTACTTTAGTTTTAATATTAAATTCATTTTTATAATCACTCATTATTACTATCGACACAAAGCAGTTGCTAAATCGCCACTGTAACAAACGGATGAAATATAGAATACAAAATAGAAAGAAATACGAGTATAATGAGGGAAGTAATAGGAAAACAATAAAAAAAGAAATATTCAAATAGACAGGAAATACGTAATACAGTCAGAACAACCTTTGAAATGTTTCACAATATTTATATTAAAGTTACAGCATTATTTTGATAACTTTATTTTAAACTAATTGTTATCTGCAACTGGGTTTGCATAGAAATAATTTTAGAAAAGAATAAGAACTAGTTTTATAGTTTAAAATATTTTTTATTTTAAAACATAATTAAAATCAATAAGTGTAGTAGACACATAAGATCTTAGTGAGGAAAGGTAATTTTTTATCCAGGTAAATGAAACGAAATAATATTTTGATCTTTGAAGTAGCATTCTAAATGTAAGCATCCCCTCTAAAGTTATAATAAATTAGTTGGTTTTATAGATAATAATTTATTTTACACATTACAATACCTAAAAGCGTTATGATTCGTAGTAATTATTTCAAAACAATTATCAGTTAGGTGTGGAAGTTATTAAAAGCATCTGATAAATACTGTGGAAATTTTACTTGTGACCGCATCTTCACTTTGCTCTAATATTTCAAAATTATTAATGCATAATTTCAATATAGATATTTTGATGAAGATATTTATTTATTACCCAATAATTGATGTCATAATTGATAATCTGAACTTTGTTATTTGTGATCTCTCTTCGTTATATATGTAAGTCTCGTGTCTAACATAAAGGAAAGCGTATGGAAAGTATATATTGATCTCAAGGTTCGTAAACAGATCGTTCGATTGCAATAGAGATATAACACTTGGATATTTCTGATATAAATAGATTTTTTACAACAATTGTGTATTATTATTGTGTGTACTATTTTTTTAAAGTTACATTAATAATTTTGGTTTTAATTATATCGTTAATATATACTCAATTCTAAAAATCTAGGTAATTAAGAAATTCATTATTTTGAGAGCACATATTTTATAACGAAACACATCTAAACATACTTATTGTAACGATTGTTATAAAAACTTGAATATTTGAATACTTAATATTATATTTCCCACAGGTGCTTTCTAGCACATGTAGAAATTATTGATCCTCTTACACGCTGTGATGCTGAAACATTTTTTGGTCTCGACTATATATAATCCTTTTCACTGGAAGAAAACATTTTGTGATATACTCGTTTTCTGTAAACACAGAAAGGTATATATTTTTTTTTTTTAATTTTTATATTATCAATAAAATAAATAATTATCAACAAATTAAAAAAATTGTTACCTATCAATAAATGAATGACTAGGGGCGCCAACAGACCCTCAATTTCGACTGGGTGCGCTCGCGAAATCTCGGGTTTGCATGTTGAGCGAGGCGAGCCCAGTGTAATGACTCATCGTTTTTAAATGACTTCTATGGGTTAGTTTTTTGATGATTATTCCTCAACGACACGACAGTTTTTTTTTTTTAACTATCACCTTATGTGTGTCTTTTTATTGCAAAATTTCATAATTTTCCGTCTAGTAGTTTTCGAGCTTATTCACGAATAAATTGTCATTGTCAATTGTCACGACAAAGAATGCGAAAAAGTCTCCAGTAGAGCGCTACGCTCGCTTCGCTCAATTATTATATACTTATTACATAGAAAATATTACATTCTAATATATGTAATATATAGAAATTCTGCAAGTCACTCCATGGGACCCAAACATACAGATGGTATAATTTTTTATCAAAAGAAGAAGTTATAATTCGAAATCGTTTTACTACACTTTTTAGAACGCTGGCGCTTCCCTAGAGTTCACCCAATTAGTGTATTTTAGTTTAAATGTTCAATTGAAAGTTTTGTACGCATTAAGTGGCAAGAAAATATAAATTGTAAATGAAAAGAAATACGGTTGCGGCAAAACTTCTTATTCTTAAAATCCCTTCCTATGCTATATCGCAACAAATCATAACTGAAAAGAAAATAAAATATAACATTTTGTAAATTTAGTTGAACTAATAGTTTCTGTTGAAAGTTATAGTGACCGTAAAGAAGGCAGAGTGTGTTGATATTATATTTATGCCGATATAAATATGAATTACGTTTATGAATACCGAAATCCCAAACGTTAATAGATATAAATACTTCTATGCATTAAACTAAAACCTTATAATTATAATTTTTTTCAAGTTGTTTTTATAGCTTATACTATCAACAAATCCCATTAATGTTGTTTATGGAGAGACGCGGTAAACCTTTCTTTCAATAAATATTAATTTTTCATCTACCTCACTACAATACTATTTATTTTCAATCAAATATCACTACAAGGAACACACTTTAACAAGCCTAAAAAAATCGGTAACAATATTTTAAATCTCATATAGGTTTTTTTTATTATCAGCAATCACATTAAAAATATTTTTAAAATTACTTTTATAATTCACAATAATTAATTTCCACTAAGTATTAAGTACATTTAACTTTGATATAATTAAAGATTCTTATTTATTTAGGAAAAAATTATTGATTTGACACTTACATTGATTCCGCATTAAAAATATACATTAATGTTAACACTTTCAATCTCAGAAATAATATATGTTTATGAAAAGCAAAGTAATAATAGACAAGATCATATTTTAAACTTTCCAAGCACCTCCTTCAAAGTAAGAATGACTCGGAAATTTAATTTACTTTGTACTATTCATAGCAGCCTCAAATATTTATCTTATAAATTTCAAAACAAACTTTTAGGCAATTCGACAGTAAGTGTCAAAGTTATTAAGATTAAATATACAATAATATTAATTTGAAAATCTGGCTTTGTTGAGGCCTCGATACTTTGATCTAAAAGATTTCAACACAAGCAAAATTGACTTTCATGGACAATCTAGTTTGTATACCTATTAAACATAAAAACGCATATTTTTTTTTATTTACTCCAATAAAAAATATCAACTTATATAATATTTGTTATTTTGTAATACTAAAAATGTATTGTTTAATTTTGTGTGGTATCTATTACTGTGAGTGTGTGTGGTTATTTTTAGACCAGTACGCGTTTGGAAACCTCGTAGCCTTAGTTTAAGCAAGTGAGTGTCATTACTATAGGGTTTATATCAATAAATATGCTATCGAAATAGGCTCTCCTGCCACTTTGACCTACACAAGTAATCACTGGTATTGATTCAGAGTGGAAAAGATATAAATAAATAAATATTATTATAGCCATTCCTTATATTAAAATCACTCAAAAACTTAATAAGGCGGAAACCTTATTAAGTTTTTGATCGATGGAAACAAACAGAAAACACTAGAAAGGTTGCAAAAAACTTTCATTGAGCTTGTCGAGTTGTCGTCTTGTAACATATATATATACTGAAGTAAGAACAACAAAAATTACATGAATTTGTTGTATATAATAATTTTTTATGAGATTTTAAAGTGTGTTTTTATATTCATCTTCAACTGAGTTTATTTTAATTAAATGTTTTATTGTAATATAGTTTATCTTAGTATTGTTAAAATAAATCTATAATTTAAATTATAAAATGTGTCTTTATTTGTTTTTATAAATCGAATAGTATACAAGAGTCACAAAAAAAACAGATTTTTATTACCAACAATTGATTAGTACAGTACTATAAGAAACTGTTTACTAAAACTAGTCGTATACAAGAGCAGTAAATTATATTGCCTAAACAAATTATTTTATGTAAAAGTTATGACTAGGAATTATGAAATCCTTTTTTTTACAACCTTTGATAACAGTTTTCTTCCAATAAGATTTAAACTGAGAATAAACAATACGTGGTTTGCTGAAACTCGTAACAACTCGACCAAAGAGAAGCTCAAATACCTACGCTGAGTCTGCAAACTTTTGTACTAGAAATCTTTATTTTATGATTAGAATAACTGGAGTTCAAATATTATTCTCATTTAAAATATCATTCTAAGTTTATTTTAATCAAACTCTATAATAATAACAACGATTATTTTATTACAAAAAAATTACTCCCGACAATAACATTCTAACATTCAATATCAAAAGTGAATAAAGTTACGTGATTCTAAAACTAATATCTCGTATATTTCGAGTAAGTTTTGAGAAATTTGAAAACTTTAGACTTATATCCTATTGCTTTCAGCGACTTATAAGAACAAGTTATGTAGAAATATACTAAAATATGAAAGTAAGAATGTGATTCATAAAGTGAATAAAAGACTTCACATAAAATGCACTTAAAAGCTGCCGGAATACCTCGAAATCAATCATTGTCTGCCAATATCAATTTACTTAGTTATGTACTTATTTGTCATTCCATGTCAATTTATTTGATATAAGGTTGCGTTACATAGAAATGTCATTACTGTAGTAATTTTAATTTTTATAGTGTTATTTTTTATTGTGTCTAATGTCTGTCTATTGTGTAGTATGAATTGAGAATCGGGGCCAGTTTAAAAGATTATTGGACCTATATTTTTATTCATCAAATTAACAATTCTTTTGACAATTGGAGTCGACATAGGCTATTTAATATATTACTTGTGAGGGCTTTTAGTTATTAATTTCATACCATTGCCGTGTATACGAACCTCATTAAAATTTAATATTATATAATTAATATAGAGATATTTAATTTATAACGTGATTTATTTTAAGTAATTTTATCTATTATCTTCGTTGACACTATAGTACTATCAGTAAAGTCTTTATTTTTAAATGACATCACAATAATTATTAACAATAATTGCCATACACTTTTCCAGTTTAACAATACCAAGTACTGAATTGACTTAATCCATACAGATAAGTTTTTTATTTTTAATATGGATTTAATAAAAAATAATCTGATTGACAAAATAAAACTTGATTTGAATTGATAAAAGAGAGTTTTTGAACAACACCAATCTTAAAACATTGTAATAAGAAACATGAAAGTGTAAAACGTTATAATGTTATATTTTCCACGGTATCTATCTACATGACATGATCCTCTTACACGCTGTGATGTTGTAAACTTATTTTAACTCGATAACATATAATCCTTTTCACTCGAAGCAAACATTTCGTAATGTACTTATATGATATTTTGTTTTCTGTAATTACAAAAAATATATTGAAAAGTTGTCAATAAGTTAGGATATTTTATTTAATAATAAAAAATAATTAAAAAAAAACAATAAATTTAATATAAACTGTCAAATTAAATAATAATTAAAATAATAATTAAATTTAATATAAACTATCAAATTACCACTAAATGTGGTAGTATCAGCAAATTAAGACATTTCTACTTAATAAAAAATAAATGATTACTTTTTATTATATAGATATATATGTATGAATACAATTTAATTATACACCTATCATCAATAATATTAAAAATAAAAGGGCAAATATTTTCTGAAGGGAATTAATTGCTTCTAAACTTATTAGAATTCCTAATTGGTTGCTTTAAGGCATTAGACGTTCCCAGCTAGGTTAGTCATTGTAAAGCTGATAGCTGTAAAGGTCTCCACTCAGGATAACTTTACATAAGCACGTTTTAAATGTTTGGTAAGCTATCTTTGACATGAAATCAAAAGAGTACATTAAATTTTTTATTATATCCGTAATTTATAATTAAATACAAATTTAGCAATCGAAATATTTTAATATATAATTATAACAAAAGATTAAAATATAATAGTAATTAATTTAAGGCCGAATACATAGAATAATGTAAGTTATAGGGATATAAGGATATAAAACTATTCTCTTGTATATATTTCTAGTATTGAAACCCTACCTAAAAATAAAAAAGAGATAATACTTCCTATTCTTGAAATGATTACTTGTTTACCGCCACAAGTTATGACTGACAAGAAAATACAATGTATCATTGCTTAAGTTTGGCAGCAGCTATTAAGCGACAGCTGCAGCACAAATTCTGGCATTTGTAAAATCTTGTTGTAGTTATTTATATATTTTAGTAAATAGAAAGACGAGGTGCACCTCTCTTCATACTTTATTTTTATTTCTTCTCTTTTATGTGTTCAAGTGAATTTTACTACAAGAATTAAACAAGCACACAAAAAACGGTAACAGTATTTTAAAACTCACGAAGGTAGTTTTTATTATCAACCATCACATAAAATTGTGATGGATGATAATTTTTTTTTACTTTAAATAACAATACGCAATAATTAATTTGCATTAAGTTTAATTTATATAATTAATTAATGAGTCCTTATTCATTTGAAACTTATTCGCTATCTAACTTAAGAATCAAGAATTATTTATATAGTATACATTAAATTCAAAACTTAATTTGAGAGAAGATATTTTTTTATGAAAAACAAAGGAACTACAGACGAGATCATATTTTAATCCTTCCAGAGACTTTCCAAGACACCTCCTTTCAAAGTATGAATAACTTGACTTGGAAATTTAATTTATTTTGTATTACTTGAAACAGCCTCAAATATTTTACTTGTAAATTTCAAAACAAACTTTTAGGCAATTCGGCAGTAAGCGTTGAAGTTATTAAGATTAAACAGACAATAATATTATTATGACAAGGTGGCTTTAATTTAGGCTTTATTTCTTGAAAATAAAAGATTCAAATACAATCAGAATTTACTTTTGTTTAAATTCAGATTTTCAAACGATCCATCGAAAGAAACCTTAAACTCTTAGAAGTTTATGAAACAAACAGAACTAGCCTATTAATAATTAAGGATCAATCATTTTGTATTTGAAATACTGTTTTAGTATATATTTTTCTGCGTCGTAATAAAATAACACTGTATACATATTGCACACATGTTTAGAAAATTAATACTACATTCCAGTACTCATGTCATATTAATTTAAGTACATTTAAGAATTCACAATAGGTATATCATATAATACAAAAAAGTTGTATAAGTTTAGTTTTTTAACATTGCACAAGTGAAACAATTTCACGAACCACAACAAAAGTTTAATTTAATTGAACAATGAAACAAATTAATTGAATTACCCACCACGCTCAAATGTTTTTCTCCTAATGTCGACTATCTGTAGGTGTTTAGAATAGAATTTACAGAATGTTATTGTTAATAATATTTTGAAGGAAATTTAAATTATTTTTAATTATTCATTTTCAACCCTGTTGATTTTTATCAAATATATTTGTAAAGTAATTGATATAATTAAAAATATATTTAGTAATAAATATATGAAGTTACTGTATATAAATTGTTTTATATAAAAGTCTGTACCTTAATAATATACAAAAGTTACAAAAAACTTTTTTCCCAAATGTAATTTTTAGTAGAGGGTGGGCCAAAAATTTTTGCAAATAGCAACACTTGATTTCTCCAAAACCGTGAGAGCAAGGGGCGCGCGGGTGGCGGGGAATTGTGCGTCGTTTAATGCATTTTAGTCACGATGGAGCGCTTCACGGGACAACACCGTGATTTTGCGTAAAACAATTTTACAAAAACAACGATTCCTACGTTACTGTACGACGCCTCTTTAGAGTTGAATATGGATTACAACGTGTAAGTGAGTATCCAAGTGTTAATTTAATTAAAGCTTGGGTTAAAAAGTTTGAGCAAACGGGATCGACAACGAATATTAAACAAACTGGGCGACCACGTTCAAGAATAAGCGAAGAGAACATTCGGGAGGTTGAAATTTCTGTAAAGGGACGATCCAGAATCATCTACGCGTAAGCGGTCGGCGGCTCTTGCTATACCAAGAACTAGTCTGCGGCGAATCTTGCATTTGGATCTTAAACTGCACCCATATAAGCTTCAAATTGTACAGGAGATGAAACCAAACGATTACATTCAACGCAAGTTATTTGCTGACACTATACTGGAGCGATTCTCTAGCCTTGAGAATGTATTGTTTACGGACGGGGCCCATTTTCACATTAATGGTCACGTAAATAAACATAATTGTCGATATTGGAGCACGGAAAACCCTCACTATAAACACCAAAAGCCTCTTCATTCACCAAAAACGACAGTGTAGCCCACACGCCATATCCGCAAAGGGCATAATCGGACCATACTTTTTTGAAAATAATCAAGGAAATAACGTAACTGTGAACTCAGTGGAATACGTGAAAATGTTGCGAGAGTTTTTGACACCACAGTTGCATGAATTTGAAGGATACAATAGCCGGACTTGGATGCAACAAGATGGAGCAACATGCCATACATCAAACGTGACTTTACCGGTGGTCAAAGAAATGTTTTCTAACAAATTGATTTCTCGCAGAGGTGATATCCCATGGCCTCCCAGAAGCCCGGACCTTACACCTTGCGATTTTTTCTTGTGGGGATATCTGAAGAGTCGAGTATACCTTAATAAACCGATGACCATATCCCAATTAAAAGAAAACGTCCACGAGGAGATAGCCGCGATTCCTCGCAGCATGTGTCAACGAGTTTTCCATAGTTTACGTAGTCGATTGCAGGAGTGCCAACGACGAGACGGAGCAGATCTCGACGATGTCATTTTTAAAAAATAAATTTTAATAAATGATAATTACGTTAAATAAATCATAAACAAATAATATTTGTACTTTTATTTCTAGACATGTTTCAAAAGTGCAAAAATTTTTGGCCCACCCTGTACAATAAATACTCCGTACATTTACTAAAAAATTACGAATACAAAAAAATATTATCTTTTTTTTTCATATGTTTTTACAACAGTTCTCTTCCTATTAGATATAAATCGAATTTAAACAATACTTGGTTTGTAAAACTAAAAAAGCTAAAATTTAATAAAAAATAAATATAATGAAAAACCTACACCGACTCTGCAAACTTTTATACAAGGAATCCCAAAATTATGCTTTATTCATAGATTCATTGACGTTTATTTTTTATAGTGATAACAGTCATCATTTTATTAATATTATTAGAAAAAGTAATAATAAAAAATATCAAAGGTTGTGTGAAAAGTAACCTAAAAATTAAAATCTAACTAAGTACCTCAGTCTCTTGTTTCTCAATTTGATGCATTTGCTGTCAAAAATATTTTTCTTTCCTCATATTTTCGGTTCGTTTACTTTATTTTATTGCTGCGAAGTGAACATGAATAATGCAAGATCTTCATATGATCTTTTTATGTAAAGTTTACCAAATACCGTTATCACTTTTGTATCTAAATCCCTTAACACATTTAGTGATGTATCTTTATAAATCTTTATACAATATATTTTTCTACAAGCTTTTGATATAAAGAGGTACGTTACAAGGTAGCCAATGATTTTTATTTTATAGCATAATATTAAACTAACAGTAATTGAAATAGATTTGGAGTATTTCAAAATCATTTTGTGATCTGTAATTGTAATATATTATCCAAATAGCAGCACCATCTACGGGCATGTTGAAAAAATCGGTTGTAAGAAGATCGTTTTTTATTCATATCGATAATTATTATTATTTTTTTTTATCTAACATGTTTTAATACACATTTTAATCTTTTATAACTAATAAACAAAAAAACGTACATCACAACATACAACCAGAAACACAGTCA
Source organism: Melinaea menophilus ssp. n. AW-2005 (assembly GCA_918358695.1). Classification (NCBI taxonomy): domain Eukaryota; kingdom Metazoa; phylum Arthropoda; class Insecta; order Lepidoptera; family Nymphalidae; genus Melinaea; species Melinaea menophilus. The sequence continues at coordinate 2,613,985 of OU911052.1, forward strand.
CGCTTGTTAAATTTATATATATCTATTATAATATTTTTTTTGTTATTATAGGTAAATATTAGAAACTTGTACATATAATATATTTAAATTCAAATGATATCACTTGTTTATTATTAAGATTTAATATCATCGATTGCATCTGTATTTTAAAAGAAATATTACATTGATCTAGCACTATTTAAATAAATCATTTTTTTTTTCGTTATTTAAAAATATTTTCTCTAAATGTAAGAACCAGAGTTGAGAGTAATCTTCGATAATAATGAGTTGTAGTTTGGGTGCTTGTGTCCGACACCCACCTAAGCGAAACTTTACCACATTTCCGACCCGTTGTGGGCTCTTATGACACCTATGGGCTACCGGAGGTATTTGTATTATTATACGATACCACAAGGGCACAAAGCTTCGTCAATTTTATATAAAAAGTTAGCAATATAGTTATTCGAATTGTTCTTGTAATCTTTACGTAAAAACTGGGTATGAGCAGCAGTGATAATTGTGTGCATTTTGAACTCTGCCGGTAAATATATTTTGGATTGACATGTTCTTAGATGGCTTTAAAATATCAGTGTCTGACTTTATAGATACATAAAGAATATTGGGGTTAGAATTGTAAAGTCGTTTTTTATTAGAATTAATAAAATTCGGAAAAAAGTATAAAATTTCTTATAATTAACTTGATTTGAGGTTCTAATTATTTGTTCAATAACATGCAATTAAGCACTTAATTAAAAGGTTGAAAGAATATAAGGAAATATTAAATATAATTCTGGGTTCATTAATATTTAAATAAACAATATGTTGTTATGAATCTCATAAATTCATATTCAAAGAAATCCTATAAAAATATTTCTTATATATTATTCTTAATATTATATATTAATAATATATCATTCTTTACGCAAAAAATATTTCCAAACATATTCTTGTAAGTTTAATGCTTCTAATACCCATTTACTGCGGTCCCTTAACCATTTCGAACACAATTTAGTACAAAATTCCATATTCGCACATTTCTTTGACCAACACAAATACAACTGATAATTGTAAACTTATTTATAGTGATCCTTTTTTTAATTAACTTAGAATGAAAAATTTAATCTCAACAAAATCGCCATTTCTTAGACAAAGCTCATTAAAGATACATAGTTGATGCTACGTACAATACAACACTCCAGATACAAAATCAACAACAATAAGTACAATGGAGATAAACCTTTACCATTTATAGAGCAGTTCTGTTTATTTTTCAACCTTTCAAGTATTTTCTGTTTGTGTCGATCGATCGGAAACCTTATTGAGCTGATTACTTATTTTCACGATGGAGTTTTGTATAATGAAAGGATAGAATAGTAATTTAGAAAATACGTTTTTAGTATTATAAAATATTAAATAAAATGTGTGTCACTAATTATTGGAGTAAATAAAAGACAAAGATTTAGAATCCAGATTCTAGATCATGAAAATCAATGTCACTTGATTATATAGAAATCTTTTTAAGAATCAGGGCCTGAATGAAGCCAGTTTTCCAAAACAATGATATTGTATGTTTCTTCTCAATAAAATTGACTCGTACTGCTGAATTGTCTCAAAGTTTGTTTCAAAAATATCAAGATAAATATTTGAGGCTGTTTCGAGTGGTACAAAATAAATTAAATTTCCAAGATCTAATCTAATCTTATTGAACTCTTTGTACTGATTATAAATTGTATGCTTATTTATTATTATTTTTATTATTATTAGCTATTATTACTGAACATAATGAAATTTGTTAAATATATTATTACATATTATTGCTACTGAACGTTAGTTAGGAGACTGTACTGGACTTGGCTTACAAATGCTCTTCTACAGCTTCTCTCCGTGTTACTTTTAGACGATTTTATATATCTATTTATTATATTAAAACCAACCACAACCAAACGTCACCAGAGATCTTATAAAACCATTCATCGGTGCATGGGAACTATAGATCCCTACTCCTCACCCCTTTCCATACCTTGGCCAAAGTTTCACAATTTTAAATAAGAACCAATATAACTGATGATAAGATAACAATTATGAGTAAATGAAGTTTTATCTTTAATACCATACAAGTGTTTGATATTTAGTTTTTGATTTATCGCAAACTAAATCAATAATAATGAAATAAATAAAACATAAAAACTTTAATTAAGTTAAAATTATATAAATAAAGTGTTTTATTTTGATTCTCGGTATTCATAATCCTATTTGATGTTTACTTTAACTAGATGTAATACCAGAATAATTATCAATAAACCATGCTTTATTTACGATCACTGTAACTGTCAAAACCAGCTGTTAGTTGAACAAAATCAAGTAGTGGCAAAACCCACACAATGTAATAATTTATTTTCTTTTCAATCACGACTTATTGCGGTAAACAAGTAATAACTTTGAGAATAAGAAGTTTTCTTTCTAATTTATATCACAAACAATTGTAACAGAATTGTAGGTTTAAACATATGCTACAGTACGTAAGTATAATACAGAAAAATATATTTATCGGGGCTGGTTGCCTTATTTATTTTTTTGGATTTAATATCAGAGCAACCTGCTTAAATAAATTTATACGGGTAACAATTACAAGACTATGGTAATTGGCTTACCACTTTATATAGACTTAAATACAGGTTTGAAGAAACTGTGCTTAATGTTCGAACTCCAGGACAAAGTACTTTGTAAAAATTTCAGTAAAATATTTTTAAATTATTAACTTCTAACAGATATTTAAAACATTATTTTATTTTATTTTATTTCAAAGTAAAATTTAATCTTGTGATAATGAATTATATTATCTAAATGTCTTCTTCTGCTTTGTTTTCTTATTATAATTAGTTTAAAGAATACTGTTTTGCTTTGTATGCGACTTTTACGAATATAGAATAAGAAGAAGAAGAAGTGAGGAATAATTTCTGATATGAAGAATAAACGCAAGCATCACAAGGTAGATGACTAATTAACTGATTGACATTCACCAACACATTTACAACACCAACATCGTCCTAGGAACTCGATTGCTGCCAAGCATTTAAAATGAAGAGTTAAAAATATAGATTATTATTTTTGTAGGGACTAAAATTATTCGTAAGTGAAAACCATATTAAAATTTAAAAATAAATTATTTCAATAGTGTGATATTTATTTCCTGCTAATCCTGGTTGGAATAGCAAAAATTTATTTATTAAATTTCACTAATTTATCAATGAAGTTATGAATTAACTATTCAGACCTTTCTCGTAAAAGTCAACATACCAAAAGCCATCTTACCAAATTCTGATGTAGTAATTTAATTTTACCACAAAATTTAGCCCTTACAGAATAATCTATACTTAGCTGATATAATCCTGACAGTGACCGTCCAAACCGGGCAACCGAGACGTCATTTATAATTACAGACAAACTCCCGCCTAAAGACTCCCACCAACTATAATGTCGCAATTTATATAGAGTCTTAACGTATTCCGTAACTTGGGTCATAAATTAATTACATTTAAAGTTTTCTAGATTTAACATTCTAATAATTTCAAGTGATAGCCAGCATTCCTAATATTAAATATATCTAAATAACTTTTTACCCTGAATGGAGAGCTTTACAGCTGTCAGCTTTACTATAACTAACCTAGCTGCCTAGTGGCTGTCTTAAAGCAACCCGTTAGGAATTCTAATAAGTTTTGAAGCATTTAATTCACTTAATATTATGTATCAAGGATATATAATTAGATTGTAAACACTTATCTATATCACAAACAAAAATCACATTTTTTTATCACCTAAAAATATTTTAATTTGTAGATAACTATTTATTTTAGTATTTACATGATATTTTATATTTATTATATAAAATGATTAATTTCAATTCTCATTTTTTTTTATATTTACAGAAAATAAAATATCATATCGAAATCTTTGCTTCCAGTGAAAAGGAATATATATAATCGAGTTATCTACCACTAAGAGGATCAAAAATTGGTAAGTGCATTATTATAACTTTTTAACATTTTCATGTTTCCTTTTTAATGTTTTAAGAATGTTTTAAAACTTGCTCTCTCTTGTGTGATAAATATTAATACATATAATATTGTGTGATAAATATTAATACATAAAATACAAAAATTTTTAAGTGATTATTATATTTTTAAATCAGAAAAATGTAATTAAATGCCAATTAAAATAAATTAATCAAGTCGATTTATTTCTTTATACTATCTTTATAATATCAAAGTTTAGTGAGATTTGTATTTATTCAAATAATATGGAATTAATCATTAACACATTATTAATATTAAAAATAGCAGAAAAATATATCAGTATTGTAGGACATTATTTACTCTTACTTTATAGTTCATGTTTAATCCTAGATTACTATTATGCACTTGGTACAACAATTAATTCAGTTCATACGAGTTTCCCATACTTACAGATAAACTAGAATCTTTATGAATATAATAAAATATACAAAAGATGCGAACAACTCGTTCGCATCTTTTGTATATTTTATAGAATATAATAACTTTTCGTCTTAATATAGCTGCATGTTACTTTTAGTGTACTGTCTTATTATTTTAAAACAATTGATCAACAAACATCATACTTATCTGTACGTTAAGCGATTAGGAAATTAAATATTACTATGCCTTATGAATTATGTCTACTAAGCGTCTTTGGGGATAGGTAGAATACAGACGAATAAAATTATATTTACTTTATTTTACGCAATTTATTATAGCTATTTCTAATTATTTCTTGTCGCAAAATTATAATTTAAATGTTTACAATTAGTTAAATATACAACAATGCAATTTTTATTCAACTATTCAATATGTTATGATTCTAGACTCAATATTAACTCTATTAACATCGAATGACAAAAACAAATACATAACTAAGTTAACTAATAGGGGTAGCCATTGATTGATTACGAACCTTCACCGAAACTTATGTAACGCCTTTCAGTGGATATAATATATTTAGGCCATATAAAAAAAGACTACATATACTACTATTATAACATTTACATTAGTATTAGTTGAAGAAATAAATGACGTTTGCGTTGTATAGATTACAAGTAAAGACAGATACTGGATCAGAACGACAATTTAGACATCAATTCTGAAAACTTGATGGTGCCATTCTAGACCATTGAAATGGCAATAACGTATATGGATTTTAATGATATATGACAATATTATTTGTATGTAGTTCTCGTATTATATAAAGTACCTCAAACAGAAGAGACGTATAATTTTTAAGTTGTTTCTTATATTTTCCACACTCAGGTGATATGACATTAAAAAAGGTCGCCCGAATAGTTATTTTTACCTTAAGATGTTTCTTGATTTAAATTAAGATTTCTGTAATTCATCTCGTAAAAAATAACAAAATTGTTTTTTTTTTGCTAAATCAACATTTATCATATAAATTTTTAGAGTTTTTACATGCGATTTACATTCAATGAAGAATAAAATATTAATATTAAAAAAAAAAACAAATTAAAATTTGGTTGAAAATTTATTTTTATGCTATAATAATATTTACTACTAATTAGTACAAAAATACAATAAATTCTAGCGTATTGCCACTGTTACCAAAATAACGATTTTTTATTACAGAACTACTAGACCGGCGGGGCCTCTATTGTTCTCGCTGAACGCGAGCGCACATGTGTCCACCGGCTAGCTGTCGACCGGGTCGCCAGTCTCGCCACCCGCTACGTTTCCCCCGCAAGCTCCTACGGAATATCAGTCAGGATCTATGCGCCCAGCTTTCAACTTGTATTACTCTGTATTTGTGTGGCTACGTTTACTAATTGGCTCATATCTCATCTACCTGTTTCTATTGTTCTTCCGCTCACTCCTTCTGTACTTTAATTCTAGTAATTGTTATTTTTGTGTATAAAAAATTATCCGTTGAAATAACTTTCTTTCACTGGGCTATTCAAATTACATAAACGAAATCACTACGTATATATATATATATATATATATATATACGTATGAGCTGTGATTTTTAGTTAAGGAAGCGTGCAAATAAGGAATGTTGTACCAAAGGGGCAAATTCTAATCAGAAATTAAGCTACAGACTATAAAAAAACTATTTCAAACTATATAACAATTCGATGTATTCAATATAAGAACGACTACAAGAAAGAAGTATTACATAATTAATTACTTTCATCATCTCGTGTCAGGACACGAACGCCTTCCAGTGAAAAATGCTTTAATAATGATTTATATATAATTTTCTGATCACTAAAATAGTAGTAATAAAAAAAACTTTTCTATTCTTCACGTATAGCGGCGACTTTTCCATTTTGAAATATAATTGTAAATGTCATATTAAATTAATTTAATTTTAAGATAAAATTAAACACATGTCTTTTTTTGGGATTCTAACTATCTCAATACAAAATTTTGTCAATCTTTGGTAGTTTTGCATTTTTAATATGAATATTACAGGTTTTGCTGCGTGAGTATGGAAAGTCATTTATATATAAAAAATGGTATTATATATAAAGTTATTTATATATAATCGATTCACTACTCTCGAACTTATCACGAAATCTCCGAAACTAACTGTCCGATTAACTTAAAATTTTACTTCTTTTGTGCCGTAGTGATCCACTAAGAACGGATTTTACGGTCTTCCTATCCCAACGGATTTCAACTTTTTGCCAAGTTTTAAACCTGTAGGAGCTGTACACTTAACGCGTGGGTAAGAGTTACTATAGTAACGGTTACGATAACAATGGATAATATGACAAAGGTTACTATAGCAACCTAAGTTCACATCCAAATTATTGGTGTGCCCAGCGAAGCGGGATTGAATAAGCTAGTATTGATATAAGTAAAGTACAATGTTATCGCTAAACTAATAAGATAAAATAAAAACATATTTATGATGACTTTAACTTAGAGACGATATAACGTCACAAAATTGCTAACAATAGCTAATTTGTAATAAATATTAGACAATTTGTATTAATTATTTTTGATATCCTATATCGTGTATAACCCTACTTTCATAGTATAAAACCCCATCACGAAAGTAAATATTCAATTCAACAAGGTTAGTAAATATACCGGTCGATAGAAAGAAACTAAACACTTGCAAGTTTGTAAAACAAACAGAACTAGTCCATTAATAGTTAAGGTTCATCTCCATTGACCTTACTGTTGTTAGTTTCATGTATACACTATTATCTCTTGAACACATCTTAATGTTAATAGATATATTATATTTATTATATTTTTATAAATGTATGTTATTATTTATGTTCGTAAACGAATATAAGTTCCTTAGTTATTAGCATCAGCACCAATAGACAATCTCTAATATACTAAATTTGTGTATTATTTTTATTTATTTCATTGAAGTCTAAAATAAATCATAAAACTTATTACATATTATTGTGTTATGAGATATTCATTTAGTATTCGTAATAAACACTTTTAATAATTGTGTTATTAATAAGTAATTGTATAAAACATGATTGAGCATCTTTTACTGTAACACAAGGATGGGCATTAGTATTTCATAGTATATTTTAATCTACTTTATGGTATGGTAAGAATGATAGTATAGTTTGATAGAGAAACCTATCTAAGAGATTTTTCGTTCAACTTCGAAAGAGGTAAGTTTAAGTCTTTTGTTTTAATAATATTAATTTTATAAATTATTATATAACTGTTAAATTGTAATAAAATACAAAAACTGATCAATAACTACTTCGTTACCAGAATATTTTTTATATTAATATTTCTTCGTCTGCCATTACTAAATTTGATCTATTCTGTCTGAAATACCTTTTTCTTAGAATATTTTCGGTTCGTTGACGTCATTCCTACATGTTCACAAAAGGGTATTTGAATAATTCAAAATGTTCACCGTACTTTTTATCTAAATCTCAACAAATGGCGTTATCTCCTTTATTTTTAAATCTCTTAATACTACTAAGAGTAGTAATAGATCAATGTTCATTAAAAAACTATTAGTAAACGTTGATAAAGAAAAAAATATTCAAATTATAATCTTAGAAAGAGAAAAATAAAATTCAAAACTTTATACATTCTATAAATAATTATACATAGTATTATTCCATACCTAAACAATGTATTTCGAAGTCAAATATTGTTTTGCTACTACCATATATAATGTAATATTTGTTTGTAATTTTTTTAACACATAATCATTAGATCAAATTAAGACAAAGTTATTCTTAAGCATATATTAAATATGCATGTTGAAACTCGGAATTTATGCAAATGTACCCAAATAGGGGTTTATTTATCTTGACATATGCTAGGAAGAAGTCTATTAGGCTATATAGGCTATTTAAAACAATCAACTCTCTAAGGATCCTTACACAATAATAAAAATATACGACATAGGGTTACTTCTAACTTCGATACAAAAACAAAGTACAGCAGTTATTAGAGGAACTGGAGGTATTAAGCGATTACATAAACCTTAATAAACTTAAAAAAAAAGCTTTTATTACTGCATAAATTCTTAACAACTTGCATCTTAAAATACTGCTTGCCTTAACTATCCTTTGTTTTATCGGCAAATCTCCCTGTTGCAGCTTGTCTTCTGACAAAGACCTCCTCTAAGGAGCTCCATCTCTCTCTATCCCTCGCTATTCTAATCCACTCTGGGCCAGCTGTCGTTTTAATATCATCTTCCCATCGCTTAAATTGGCTTCCTCTGCTTCTTGGATTGGTGGATACCATTCTGTTATTGTCCCTGTCCATTTTACTTTCTTTTCTCTTAGCATATGGCCTGCCCACTTCCACTCTAAGGTCCTGAAGACTGTTTGCACATTTTTTAATTTAGTTTTACTTTTGATGTCTTTCAGATTCATTCTATCTTTTCTCTGGACTCCGATTACACTCCTCTCAATCCCATTTTGACAAACATTTATTTTCTTCAATTGTCGATCCGTCAGTGCCCATGTTTGGCAGCCATATGTTAAGCAAGGGAGAATACACGTGTTGTATATTCTCCTTTTATATTCTATAGGCATTTTATTGTTTTTCATTACTTCACTGAGTGACCAGTACCTTTTCCAAGTATTTGCAACTCTTCTGTCTATTTCTTTTTGCGGAAACCTGCCTGTTCTTTTGGTTGGTTCTCGTCAAGTGTCCTGGTGATTCTAGAGAGTAGTATTTTGGAAAATACCTTGTAGATATTCGACATCAGGCTTATCGGTCTATAATTCCCAATATTTCCTTTGTCTCCTTTTTTGTGCATCAGAATTATTGTTGATTTCGTCCAGTCAAGAGGGATGTACTCAGTTCTTATTATTTCATTAAATATCTCTGTTAAATGCGGTGCAATGACTGGTGCTGTTGTTTTGAGGATTTCATTCGTGATTTGGTCTGGACTAGTAGCCTTTTCTATTTTTAGTGAGTGGATAACTCGCATTGTCTCTTCCTTTAATATGTCCAGTATAGACTCTTGATCGACTATTGTACATTCTGTCCTAGATTTCTTCAAGTTCCGACTAGAATACAAATTTCAGTAGTACTCTGTAGCTATTTTGATTATTTCTGGTCTTTTTGCAGTGCGGTTTCCGTCTTTTTTTATCATATTTGGCATCCACGTTTTGCTTGTGTCTAGTTCTTTGAGTGTTTTTTTTAATACCACAATATACTTCTTCATCATTCTTGTCCTTCTTAATTTTCGATCTTTCCTTATTTGTTCGTTTATTTTTTTGCTGATTTCTGATATTTTGTGCCGGTTTGTATTCGATTTATTTCCATTTTTCGTAAAGCAAGTTTTGGGTTTCCATCGATATCATGTTTTTATTTGTCATATTTATTTTATTAGTTTCGGTCTTGAGTGTGTTTAGTAGGTTGTGGTATTTCACTTGTGTTGATATATTTTCTTTCTTGGTTTTGCTTATAGATATAAACAAATTATGGAGAAACGTATCGGTATTGCCAGTGCATACAAGAGGTGCGTATTTGTTGTGGAATCTTCTAGCTTTCTTTATACTCCCTGATATCAATGTTGCTCGAACCATTCTGTGATCCGAGTTAAAATTCAAATTTTGGACCACGGTAACATCTGCAAAGATCTTCGGACTATTCGACATAATAAAGTCAATTTCATTTTTATGAAGTCCATTGGGAGAAGCTCAAGTCCATTTCTTCGTTAGTTTTTTTCTAAAGAAGCTATTCAAAATGTTTAATTTGTTTTCTAAAGAAAAGGTAACTAATCTTGTACCATTATTGCTTCTTTTCCCATGCTTGCCTATTATGTATATTGTTCTCCCGTGTTACATTTCCCAATTTGACCATTGAAGTCGCCCATCACGATGATATACTTTTGAGCATTATTTATGGTTTCTTGCAAGTCTCTGTAAAATTTGTCAGTTTTTTCTAGATCTTCGGGTTTTTTAGATTCTGTTGGCGAGTATGATTGAATGATAGTCCACAATGTGCTGTCGTTCCCTGTGGGTAGTCTTATATTAAGAACAGCTATTCTCCCTGAGATTCCTTCAATATCTTCTATTTCACCAGCTAAGTGCTTTTTTATTAGAAATCCTACTCCATACATTCCCGGAGTCTCTCCTTTGTTTACAATTCCTTCTCCAAGTTTTCTCATTTCGCTGATACCCAGTCTGTCCCATTTGATTTTTTCTACGGCTGTTTCGAGTTCTAATAATTTTTCTGGCGTTCTTAGTGATCTAGTATTAAAAGTAGCTATATAGATATTTGTTGCTTTATTATCTTTATTCCAATTATTCCTTAGAGGGTCAAGGTCGTTTTCCCCCACGATGACCAATCGGCTTGGGGGAGTGTTCTTGCTTCTTTTTCTGTTTTCATTTCCTGCTCATTTGTTTGTTTGGGTTTTCTGGATGCCGTTGTTTAGTTGCTATTGATTTTTCTATACTGGGTAGTTTGTGAGAGAATTAGATCTTCCTTGCATTATATCAAAGGCATTTGTGCGATTTAATTTGGATGATGTAAATGTCTGTTGTTTCTTTGGCTGGGTGTCGATTTTAGGCGACACAGATACTTCTCTCTTTCTTTTGTCTTTGTTTATCGTGTTTTCTTTGATAATTGATTTATCGTAGTTTATATATGCGATGTGACTTTTATTTCTTTCTTCGATTAGTTTTGGTTGTAGAGCTTTTCTTGTTTCAATAACTTCTTTAGGATAATCCTCTGAAATAAATATTTTATTTTTGGTTTTTAAGAGGCTTTTCTTCTTCAAGATTTCATTTTTCTTCATGTTGTTAACAAAGGAGAGAAGGACAGGTCGTGCTTTGTTACTTTCTTTATTTATTTTCCCAATACGGTGGATTTTGTTTATCTCGAATTCTTGTACATTTATTCCCAGATTTTCTCTAAACATTTCAATAACATTATTCTATAATTCAATAGTAGAATTATTTTCCTCTTTTAATCCAAAAATAACGATGTTGTTGTTTCGTTTTTCTTTCTTCATATATTCGATCTCTTTCTCGAGATGTTCTATTTTTAATTTCATGTTTCTATTTTCTGCTAGGATCGGTTCTAATTTTATATCCATATTTTCCATTATGTGTTGGTAATGGTCCCTGTTATCTGGACTGATTGATACTGCAATTCTATTTTCATTTTTTCAAAAAAGATTTGAAATTGTTTGTCCATTTTCAAATTGTGTGTAATGGAACGATTTTTGTTTAATTTATTATTGTTGGCAACACTGATGTGACATTGACAATTGGCGGATGTGAGTATTGAAGTCTTTGAAGCTGTCAATATGCTTGTCAAATCGATATTTGAACTTGACAGTTTTTTAATCTCACAATTGTTTATCACCTCCAACTTATTTTCTTCCGAGTGTAGCTAGTATCACTCGCTTTATAATTGTAATCGGTACTTCACAACACTTGAGTTCTATCCTACGAAAATTCGTTGTTAGCTGGTGGTTTTTACTATTTTTCAAACACGATTGAATGCAGACCGACAATGCAGTGATGTTTACGTCTCGAGAACCGGAACTAACGATCCTAACTAATAAACTTAGAGGTCGTATTTATTCTTATGTTGTAATGAATATTCATTTAGTGGTTATTGTAAAAAACGAGCACACAACAATCATAACAAACGTGTATCAGATTGGAGTCGAGTCTGATTTTTATATCATTGAATACCATGACTGGTTATGATAAAAAAAAATCTCATACTCCTGAGTACAAATACTCGTATAGTATTGAAGGTATTATATGTAATATTGAAGATCATAAGAATTTCAATAATGTGATTATCTTCGAAGATTATTTATATTACAGATAGTATATGATTGCAAAAAGGTGTTGTTTTTCATCAAAAGATTCATAAACAAACTGATGATAGCAATCTATCAATGTACAAACGAGTTGTAATAATAGATTATTTATTAAATAATTTATAAAATTCCAAATAATAAAAAGACAATTCATACGTGTTTTAGAACTAAAACAAAATAACTGGCACATCAATTCTGTCATTAAATTTAAAATCTTATTCCCTAAACTGTTTCTTAAAATTCTGAGAAGTTGACCAACTTAGAGCTGTATGATAGTGTTATTGCAAGTTATGTTAGCGATTTCGGAAAACAACTATAAAATAAATAAAATGTACGGGTACGTTAATAGTCATCACAAAATCTTTAATATAATACAGATAACTTATGTTATCGAACATAATAATATCCGATTTTTTGTTATTTACGTATTTAATAGTCAAGTCAGTAAGTTTGCTTATTGATATCAATGCAGGGCCGGATTTGAAAGTGTCGATGCCCTGGGGCAACAAAAGCGTGGAGCACTTAGTTATTAATTATTTTCCAAAGACCGTTTATCGTTTATTTTTATTTTTTTCCTTCTCTGTAACACAGGGGTATAAAGTACACTTTAAAAAAAGTATTGCCACTGAAATGCTCAATCAAATCCAAAATTTATAGAACCTAAATGGAAATTTGCTATGACATCTTTCTGATATATTGACAATAATATTATGTTTGTGCAAAAAATCTTGGTAAAAAAGAAAAAAAAAGTTTGGAAGGTAAAGCGTAAAACTTGCTGACCCGTCAAAATTAGGATATTTTTTATCTTTATTGTGGGGGCCCCGAGGCAGTAACCCCGCCTGCTATCCACTACATCTAGTCCTGTCGGTATATATGCAAGAATTTAATATTAAGAGAAATATTCGGTTTTCCACCAACGATAATCATAAATATTGAAATTATATTTTTATTTGCCATAAAATATTCAAAACAAAAGCATAAAAACAATAAAACAAGCCTGGCCAAGGACTTGCGTTCTATAAAGCGCAAGTCCGGGCATACACATCTCTGATCCGGATCACCAAAATATCAGCTTTTAACTTTTGACCTCGTACAATGGAGAGCCATTCGGATTATCGAGGACCCGATGCTCTGTAAACGGTTGGTTGGTTTTGCATAGAAACGTGGCCTCTTTGTACGTCTGCTATCGCATTTACAAAGGGGAGTGTTTCAAAGAACTATTTGATCTAATACCCGCCGCCGAAATTTATCATAGAACAGTACGTCATCAACTGGAATACCATCCGTACCATCTGGATGCGTGTCTATCCTTTACTGTGCAGCTATCAAGGGTCTTTCTTCCACACACTAAACTAAATTTGGAACGAACTTCCCTCGGCGGTATTTCCGGATCGATACGGCATAGATGCCTTCAAGAGAGGTGTATACCCCTACCTCCAAGGCCTAAGATATTTGGAAAAGCAGGTGATCAACTTGCATAAACTCTCGAGAAGCTCATAGGAAGCAAGCTTCGAACGAAGCCCTTTATGTCATACACGATCTAAGGCTTTTTCTATATCCAGACTAACTGACCTTCTCCCTTGCTTTTGATAACCGCTACCAACTATGCGTAAGATATGAAAGAAGATCACCAGCTGATCGACCATCGCGAATGGCATGTTGCCGGTTACTTTAGGAGCTATCGTCTCGTCAAAATAAAGCTACTCGCGGTAAATACTCATGATAGTAGATATAGGTCCTGGACTATATTATTAATTTTTAAACGAAATTTATTTTTTAATCTTTAAGATATTTTAAATTTCAATTTCCGCTTCAAGATGATATTTTTCTAGTCGTTTTATAAATATCGGGAAACGGAAATTGAAATCTTTGAAATTAAATTACTTAATATTTGAAAAGTTTTGAAAAACTTTTAACACAAAATATTATAAATATCAATTATTTTTTTTATTTATAACACTTTATTGCACAAAATATACGTGGCAAAAACCTTCAACAAATTAATACTACCTACTCGGATTTCAGTACAAACGAAGCCGTCCATTGTTTCGCGAGTATTTCATATTTATATAGAACAATGTTTAGGGTATTAACTCGAGTAGTTAAATTTTAACCTGACGTTTGTGTAACAAATATGTTCACGAGATGTAGGTAAGGAACAGTTAGTAAATTAGTAATCCATTTCTTACAGTTCTTAGTTTATGAGCGTAGAGTTCGAGATGCAGATAAAACCCAAATTAGTTTTAGTGTTCTCTTAGGATTTATGGTTTGTCAAATCTAACGTAATAATCAGACTAATCCGTATTCACACACTGCTGTTCGTTATTGTTTATACATATACAGTTATATCCATTGTTTCATTGTATCAATATGTATTTATAATTATTAAAATAATAATTATTATTTAGTAAGTGTTGAGTAGGTTTTTGAGTTAGAAAAGAACATCGAACATCAGTGATTTGAAGAACAAATCATAAAATTGGGATATTTGGTACAAAATTTTGCAGACTTACCGTAGGTATTTGATTTCTCTTTGGCCGGTAATTAAATAATGTAATTTAATTTAACAGTTTGGTACTTCAATTTTTTTTTTTTCATATATTAAACAGTATATGAAACTTACAAAAGACTTCCTAAATGTATTTTTAGTACAGTACTCCTAGACGAAATTGTTGGCAAGAACTAGTCGTATAAAAGAGGATTACGTTATATTGCCTGAAAAATGATGACTACAAGAAAATATCTTAAATTTTATTTTCAAAAGTTTTGATAACCGTTCTCTTCGTATAAGATATAAAATGAGAGTAAACAATACGTGGTTTGCTGAAGATCGTAACGAGCCGGCCAGAGAGAAATCAAATACCTACGCTGAGTTTGCAAACTTTTATATCAGAAATCCCAGTTTTATGATTAGTCCTTCAAATCACTGATGTTCAATGTTATTTTCTTATTCTAATAAAATATACGAAAATTGTAAAATTATTAAACTATCAAATATTTAACAAATATACTTAATCATCAAGCACTTTTAAAATACTTTTATATATAAAATAATTATTTACAGTAAACACACATTTATATTATATTAAATGACCATTTTCAGCTACTTTTGTTATGGTTCTAGAAATTATTTAATTTATTTGTGCAATACAAAAACTTCAAACTTTGATGATTTATATTATATTTCACACTAAATGGTTGTAAATGCTTAAAGGTATTTTTATTAATATAACATGAGTACTTAAATGGAATATTTATTTTCTAAACATGTGTATACTCTTATTTTATCAAGCAGCTTAAAACCGTCTGAAAATTAAATGAAACAATCGGGGGCAAAACGTGACTAAGTCATTTGAAACATAAATAAGGTTAAGTATAAGGGTTCCTCTTAATCTAATAATACTAATAGCCTCTACCAGTTGATCAAGTGATTTGTTATGTTTATTTCTATAATGTTACAAAACTGCAAATATATGTGACCATTTTAAACTTATTTACGAACATTTAAAAATAAATTTAGAACCAAAACACGAACACGGACCAGAATTGAATAGCGACCGCTGAA
Organism: Melinaea menophilus ssp. n. AW-2005; assembly: GCA_918358695.1. Classification (NCBI taxonomy): domain Eukaryota; kingdom Metazoa; phylum Arthropoda; class Insecta; order Lepidoptera; family Nymphalidae; genus Melinaea; species Melinaea menophilus. The sequence continues at coordinate 2,629,853 of OU911052.1, forward strand.
ATACCGTCCCGTCGCTTTTCAATCATATTAAATCATCTTATCATCAGTGGCTACATTTATAGTTATCCTATATTTATTGTTTATAAGAATATTGAAAATGTAATGAATAATAATAATGAGAATAAATATCATACAGACAAAATAATAAAGCTCATAAGATAATAAAATAAAAGATAGTTTGTGACACATTCCAATACAGTAGTCCAGATACCAAATCAACAACAATAACCCTAATGGAGATGGACCTTAACTATTAATGGACTAGTTTTGTATGTTTCACAACCTTCTAATAGTTTTATGTTTCTTTCGGCCAGTCTCATATTAGAAACTTTTCTCGTCAAAGAATCGAAGCCTAATTAAGGCCACGTGCCATAATAATTTTATTATAAATTTCACCCTAATAACTTTGACACTTATTGCCAAATTGCCTAAAAGTTTATTTTGAAATTTACAAGATAAACATTTGAGGCTGTTTCGGGTGGTACAAAATAAATTAAATTTCCAAGTTGAGTTACTCTTACTTTGAAAGAGGGTGTTTGGAAAGTTTCTGGAAAGATTTAAATTTTTTTTATTTAAGTATTTTTATAATTTTAATTAAATTAATTCATAAATATGACTCATTCTTTACTTAATAAATTAATTAATTTTATTAATCAAATATTTTACCCTACTAAATAAAACATTTAACTATATCAAAGTAACTTAAAGTAAATTAATTATAAACTTATTTTAGTTAAAAATAATATTTTCGATGAATCGTTGATATAAAAATGAATTTTAAAATATTGTAATCGTTTTTGTGAGTTTGTTTAATTCTGCATAGTAAAATTAATAAATAAATGAAGAAGAAAATAAATAAATAGTAACAGACAGAAATAGACGAACTATTGCATGTTATTGAAGAGAGATATATCTCGTTTTTTTTTTTTAACTGAAACAAACAAATAACTAAAATGACATATTACAAAGTCTGAATTTCTACTTCAATTGAAGTCGAAGACTTTCATAAACTTACTGGTATTTTCTTTTAATAGATCTGATACCGTAACATACTATTATATCAACAAACCGTGATTTCTTTACGATTGGTTTATAACTTTCAACGCTAGCTATTAGTTTAGTAAAATTGTAAATGCTGGCAAATTATATTCTCCTTCCAGTCAATACTTCTTGTGGTAAACAAGTAATAACTTTAGGAATAAGAAGTTTTGCCTCAACCGTATTGCTTTTAATTCCTAATTTGTAACTATTACAAACTTATTGTGGATACAGAAATGTATATTGATAATATTTTATAATATAAAAATAAAATTATTGTTAAGTTACTAAAGTGATTGAAATCATAGTGCAATAAATATTTTTTCTAATTTAACCAATTCTGAAATCATTTTTATGAACGTAAATTTCACAGCGAAATTTGTTTCTTATAGTACGTTTCAGAGAGACATGTGAAATTTAACTTAATTTTGTTATGATTCTTATAGGTACCATCAATACTCTAATACTTTTACAATATCAAGTCCTTATATCGTTAAAATTGAAAGCATTAAGTAAACTATTAAGACTTTCATTATAAAGATTTAGCTGATGCAAAATAATCTATACTTAGCTATATACACCTGACAGCCACAGTCCAAACTGAGAAACCGAGAGGGTATTTGTAATTACAGACCAACCCCCAGCCTAAAGCCACCCATCAACTGTAATGATATGGCTCAATTTACATAGCTTGCCTAATTCAATGTATTCGGCCATAAATGTATTAAATTATTTTAAATAAAATTATTTTGTTGTGCTGACTATTACAAAAACTTTAATTGAACAACAAATGGTATATTAATACATTTTATAAAATTGTTTAAAAATTGGAAGTATATTTAGATTTCTCTTTCTTTTCAGCAATCTCTAAAGATTTCAAGTGACAGATAGCTTAGTGAACATTTAAAGTCGTGCCAATTTATTGTCTTATCCTGAGCGGAAAGCTTTACAGCTGTCAGCTTTACTATAACTAACCTAGCCGGGAACGCCTAGTGCCTGTCTTGAATCAACCCGTTAGGAATTCTAATAAGCTTTGAAGCTATGATATATATTCACTTAAATAAAATGCCCAATTTTCAAAAACTATGTGTTTTTAGGTTGTAAATATTCAATAATCATTTACTTTTTATCGAGTGTAAGTGTCTTAATTTGGAGGCAACTATTTATTTTAGTGGTAATATAGTTATAGTTTATATTTGTTAAATAAAATGTTCGAACTTTTGTAAATTCACAATTTTTTTTTTTTTTTGTTTACAGTATACAAAATATCATATAAGTATATCACGAAATCTTTGCTTTACGTGAAAAGCATTATATATTGTGGAGTTACAATAAGTTTCCTCCATCACATCGTGTAAGAGAATCAAAAATTCCATCATGTAGATAGAACCTGTGGAAAATGTAATATTATAAATTTTAATACATTAGATTTTTCATTCTTATAGTTATATAGTTTTTTTAAATTAGTTTATGGCAAAATTTCTTAGTCTGTCATGTTTAACTGTAAATGGTCGATTCCCCACTTGGTACAACACTCACTTCAGTTTATATCACGTTGATCCCATGCTACGAGAAGATTTAGAACCTTTTAGGTTATGAAGCGACGTTTGTGCCTTTTGTATGTCTTATCATATATATAATAATTTTTCGTCATACTATTACCATAACCTACTGTTTTAATATTTTAAGATGATTGCAGATCAACAAACATAATTATCGAAACATGAAGTGACTTTTAAATTCAACATTACGAAAATGTGTCTAAAATTATTTAAAGTCCTTTTAAAAATGCTTTTCTGTTGTTATTTATGTCGTAAAATATTATCATTTGTTATAGATATTTGTAATTGCTGTTTGTCGTATAAAAGATGCTTTCAATGGATTACATTTAATAAAATTTAATATGGTAACAACAGTTAATCTGTGCTCACATTTATAAAACTTATCGCAACTTTTATTAAAATATCTTTTGGATTTGAAGCCTATAGATATCGTATGACAATTATACACATAATTAAGTAAGCTGATAGGGATAAATTATGACGGATTGCGGGGTATTTCGCTTGAGCTTACAGTACCTTTAAATGAATTAGGCCTTTTCGGATAGATAACACAGTTATATCTAATCATAACTTAAACCTGTTATCTTTTAATGAATCAAGAAAAATAACAGAGTATTTTATACTGTTCAATCAACATGTGACTTTTAGAGTCCAATAACATTCAACGTTTAATAAAATATCGCTGACAAAAATTTTTAAAATATAAAATATTGAATGAAGTTAATTTAATTGGTTGAAGATTCATCTTGATGCTAAATAGAGTTGATTATGAAGAAATAATATTTATGACTACCAAATAGATCTAAAAAATAAAAGGAATATAAAGCTACTAGAAAGTATAGAAAGGAAATCACTACGTCCAGGATGAGAGCTTTATTTGTGATAGGCAAGAAGCGTGCGAAAAAGGAATTTTGTACCAAATTGTTTTCAAAATGGCAAAGGGACGCAGTAAATGGACACAGGATGCGTAAAACGTACAAAAACATTTCTGTATAAGTATTTTTTGCGTAAAGAAAGATATATTATGTACTATTACCCAAAGAAATCTCAGTCGACAGCTTAATTGTCATATAAGTAAAGTTTAAGTCAATATTTCTGTGCTCAAATACGCTGCCATATCTTCTGGAAAATATTTTTTATTATAATTCATTTTAGAGTTGTTCGTAATTATAATTACAAATTGTTTTGTCGTTTTTTTATTGATGAATACGTTCTTTGCAATGTATTCAAGTTAATAAAAGATGTTCTATTATTAAGAAAGTCATTCCCATCATAAATACCTAAAACAGAAAGGATTCTAAATTTTCTAATATAATACCCTATTAAATATACGCACATTTTAAAGGAATCACTATATAAACAAGTGGAGTAAAAAATTGGTACCCCTTCTTAGCTGTGTCAGGTTACCTCCCCATTCTACGAATTTATGTTATACCATATTATATAAACAGCTTTCCATAATTACATACTCTAATTTCATATCAGGATACGAACACTGTTTACTGAAAAAATCTTTAAAAATGATTTGAATATATTTTTCTGTTCACACAAATAGTAATAACAATGAAAATACTCATTTATTTTTACGTTCGTTATGTTTATGAACAGCTGAAACTTTACCGATTTGGAATATATTTTTAAATTTCATTTATCTTATTTCAGGACATAATTTAAATTCAAAAGAATAGTAGACAAGTAAAAGTATGTTAACTCTTTCCCTAGAAACCAAAACACCTATTTACAAAATATCATTAAAATTGGTTTTGTGGTTTAGTTGTAAAGTTATAACAGAAATATAGAGTTGCATTTGCATATATAATATTAATAGCATAGTCTTTTGCTGGGTGCGTGTGCCAAGTCACTCTATTAACATATAACTAGGGGCGCCAACAGATCCTTAATTTCGACTCTCGAATCTCGGATGCCGTTTGCACATTCAGCGAAGCGAGAACAGTGTAATGACTCATCGTTTCCCATTGTCTTCAATGGGATATCAGTTTTTTGACATTTATTCCGCATGTCATGACATTTTTCAATTTTTTTTAAAACCGTCCCCTCATTAATGTGTATCTTTTTGATTGCAAAATTTCATAATTTTCCCTCAAATAGTTTTAGAGCTTATTCGTGACAAAGAATGCGAAAAAGTCTCAAGTAGAGCGCTCCGCTTGCGCGCTCAATAATTATAGTTAGAATATAATATAACTAACAAGTAATCAATTATGTTAGCTGCTCTCACCAATAGGTATACTGAATTAACAGACTTGGTTTAGATTGAGTTTCAGAACTTTTTAAGTTATCTTTTTTATAGGGTGCTTTATACACAAAATTTTAATTTATTCTAACAAATTAATATTCCATTCCCGAAATTCCCGAAATAAAAATATTATTATTGTATCTCTAAAGTTAGCAATATTTATTTTAAAGATAACTAACAATAAGTCAATAGAAAACATTATATAAATTAACCAAATGTATGAAAATCGTCCCAAAATATTGTCAATATTTTCAACACAAAATATAAAATGTCGTAGCTGTACCTAGTGTGTGTGTGTTTGTGTGCATCGACGTGTACATTAACGACAATATTACTTAAATCTGTTTAGCTGAACGACATGGAGATAAACAAACCAATAAATTTTGTTACTTGCACAAACATGTCTTGCAAATTGTAATTTACGTAACAGATTTTTTAATGAAATGGAAGCTTTTTATATAAACCACAGTTTTGGCAACGATTTATTACTAAAAACAAAAGATTGCTTCACATAAATCTATCCCTCACCTCCTCCTCCATCAACCATAGTAATTGTTGTGTTGAATATAGCGTTTATAATTTTGTTCAATGTTTTTTTCTTACCTTCGCTATGTGGCGTTAATTTAAGGTGCATTACTACAACCAGCTTTGTTGTCATGAAGGATATATTTTATATAAAAATATATATCAATTAACAGCACTTTAGCTATTCGATGTTAAACTATAATATACATATTTTCATTAGGTATAAATAGCGCTTCATAGGATCCATATTACAAATATAATGGTTTGAATGATGTGTGAAGAGTGCTCAGATAATTATATTTAAATATATAAAATACAACAGTAAAGATCTCTTTAGTTAGTAAAACAATTAAAATTCATGATCTTCGTCATTGCTAATAAAAACATTTCTACTAGTACTACATAAACACAAGTTTGCATTAACTAACAAATTTAAGAACTTCACGCCTAAGTTTGAGTATCCTGTCTAAGTTTTATACAATATTTATGCAGAAAAATGTATTTACGTAATGAAAATGAATACTATATTTGTACATTTAATTCTATACAGAAAAAGAAAAAATAGGTTAAAAAAAATGTGCATAATTGTCCTATCTTCCTCGTGGTGTGATAAGCTTCATTACAAATGCTAAACATCACGGTAATACAGTACCCCATTAAAATAAATAATCCCATCACTTTGTAGCTCAAACCGTGCTCTAATATATATGTGAAGGACCGTATAGTGAAATTGTGGTTGTCAAGAAAATAACCATGTAGTAAATCTCATACACGTTGGAGTATGCTCTTCCTGGATATAGTGTTAGTAGAAAATATATGTATATACATGTTAAGAATTGTATTATAGTTAACCCTAAGGTGTTTAATGTATTATATATATTTCAGCCTATACAAAATAAAGTTATGCATTAGCTACTCTTAAAATGATTTTTCTTCCAGAACATATAGAACCAAAAATATAAAAATAAATATATACTTTAACACAAAATTTTCCTGACGACGATCTAAACGATCTAGACTTTCTAGTTTTTGTGTGAAAGTACAAAAGGTCTTTACCTTCAATATATTTTTTACTGCTAGTCACATAAAGTTTTTCTTAAATAATATTGTACCAATCACGAACGCAAATGTAAAGATTTAACTGATATAGAATTTAAAAGATAATACTTAGTATGATAATAATTTAAATACAATATACGTTACTTTTTGGTTACTTCATGATAGACATCATTCCCAGAACATGGAACAGTACCAATAGACTTTTAATGTTGAACGTTTCACTAAGTGAGACGTTTGTTGACCTGTGCTTGGTCTTCCGTAATAAAAAGATAGACCTTGGAAACTTAAAAACCTGATAGACTACCGGTTCGTATATAAAATTAAATTTCGGAACGACAGTCACGTTTAGTTTTAATATAAATAATTTCCTAAGCCACCACTTTAGCGAACGATTTAAAGATTGGATAGAATACAAAGTAAAAGGAACTACAATAGGAGAAGTAATGTAAAAAAATATTACTTCAATAAATGAGATTTTTAAAAAAGAAAGGTATTTCTTAATACTACCGTAACAACGTTGGTAAAATTTAATGTTTCACAATACTAATCTTAATCTTGTGATGATGGCGCTCATTGCATTTACCCATGATTTTGTTTATAAAAATTCTTATACTATAGAATACTTTACATTCAGGAAAAGTAAGTGTTTATTTAAAAATGTATTTACTTGTAAATTTTAAATTATGATGTATTATAATTTTAGTCGAGAGGAAGTCAGGGGGTGAATTTGCTAATCGATATCTTTTACCTTGTATAACCCTGTTTTCATAGTATAAAGCTCCATCAATTCTATAAGATTTTGTAAGCAAGCGGTAAAAACAAACAGAAAACACTTAGAAGCTTGTGAGACAAACAGAACTAGTCCATTAATAGTTAAGATATATCTACATTGAGCTCAATGTTCATGGTTTCGTATCTGAACTACTGTATTAAATGGAACATAAACAAACGCTATAACACAACAACAATCATATATTTATTATTAATGTTAGTAATGTATTTTTTTATTTTTATTTATGTTCGCTAACGAATATACTCGTACGTGCCATAGTGACACCGGCACCAATAGATGTTTGTGTAATATTTTCAATAAAGTTATTTCATTAAACCTAAAGTAAATCGTAAATACTTTTTACCTATTATTGTGTAATACTTTATACATTGTTAATACACTCTTGACATAGTTGCTTTAAGTACATGCGTTAAGGAACATTATTGAACATTATCTCCGTTACATCTGTAATATTAAGATGGACATGTATTAAGGAGAGAATAGCTAAGTAGTAGAGTGAGTAGGTAGGTTTTCCTTACACTATTTAGAAAGTGGTAAATTTAGTCCCTTGTGTTGAAGAATATTCATTTAGTTTGCCTAGAAACAGTTATACAAATTTTTATATCATTGTTAAAATATAAGAAAATGCAAAACTTATCAACAAATATTTTTATATTAATATTTCTTCGACCACCATTTCCAAATTTGATCTATTCTATCTGAAATATCTTTTTCTCTCTAGAATATTTACGGTTCGTTGACGTCATTTCTATATGTACACAAAAGGGTGCCTGAATAATTCAAAATTTTTCCCGACCTTTTTATCTAAATCTCATGAAATGTCCTTATCACCTTTATTCCTGAATTTCTTAATACTACTAAGAGTAGTCATTAAATTATCAAGAATACTGTTAGTAAACTTTAGCCATTGTATAAATTATTATACATGTACTGCAAGTCAAATAATATATTTGTTACTATCAGAAAATGTTATGCTTATTTTACAAATGACTGACACAAGACATCAATTTAAGACATAATTATTCTTAAACATGTATTATATACCAATGAATATTTTAAGCAATGAGCTTGCATTATCAAGATAGACATCTAGACGTATGTTGGTAAAAGTCGGGTTCTCTAAAACAATCAACTCTCTACGGACCGTTATTTACTGCTACCTTTTAAAATATACGATTTAGGGTTACTTCAAGCTTCAGTTGAAAAATAAAATACTGGGGTTGTTAAAAGATTGCCTAACCCTTTAAAACTTTAGAAGTTGTATGGAATGCAATTTTGACAACGAAAGTCATTTAATGATTAGTGAAACTATTGCAATAAATTAAGAGTACAACAAGTATAAAAAAGTATATCAGATTGGGGGCAAGGCTGATCTCAATAACATTGAATACTCAAGAATGTATAGTACTGAAGGTCATAATAATTTTGTTGGGATTTTAAAATACTCTAATCATCTTCAAAGATTATATTTATTAAATGTAGAAAATGAATGCAAAAAGGTAATGTTTTCACTCAAAAGTATAGTACGTAAACTGATGATTGTTATTTATCAACATATGTTTAAAAATGTACTAACGAGACTTACACGTATATTATGACGTTTGTGAAACAGTGACCACAATAATAAAAAAAACTCGGTTGAGTTTGTTGTGTGGTTCTTATGATAGCAGGGCGCGTTTGGAACCCTCGTAGCCTTATTTTAAGTTGTGAGAGTGTCTTTACAGAAGGGCTTATTTTGATACATACACAAATCCATTTGACGTACACAAATGATCACTACTATGGATTCAAAGTGGAAGATAAATAAATATATTTAAGAAATAATTTATGTAATTTCAAACAATCAAAGACAATACATATTTGGTTATGGAAATGATACAAAACAGCTGCCTGGCTGCCTTTTTTAAATTCTGAGATCTTGACCAACTTAGAGTTGTAGGATATTGTTACTGCATATTACCGTTTTTGAAGATAATAAGTCATCACTAAATCTTTAATCCAATACAGGCGATTTATATAACATAATATTTTATTCTTAGTTAATTAACTAATTAATAACGAGGTTAGAAAAATCCATAAGTTTCCTCTTTGAAATGTTGAAAAATGCAAGAATTTAATAATAAGAGAAATGTTACTACCAACGATTACCATAAATATTAAAACTACGTTATTATTGGGTAAAAAATATTCTAAACAGAAACAATGTCCCATATGCCAAATAATATAATAAACACACTATAGTCAATAAAAGAATGAACTTGTTCCTTTTGTATCACTTACCAAATATTTTTTTAATTACGGGTAAAGCTCAAAATACATACAAAATTTTTTTAAAGAGTTGAATCTCACAATTTATTAAAAATTAATTAAAAATATCAAATTTAATTAAGAAAATCACAAATTATATAATGCTACAAATAATATATATTCCCATCTCTTATTATTTTTTATTCGAAACCAAGAACATCATAGTTCTTGGTATCGAATGAAAAAAAAAGTCTTCAACTCCATCCCATGTAAGTAGTAGAGCATGCTCGCTACAAAAACCAAGCACAGAAATTTTAACTCACCTAGTCACTTTTACAAATTCTTACAAAATTTAAATAAATTCATCACTTCATTTAGAAATTTAATTTATCAATTGCCAAATAAAATAGTCTTAAACATTTATTTTGTATTTCTTAAGTTCGATTTCGGTATCGGCAATAAAACATTTCGGTTTCAGTATCAAATCTGCCGAAACTACGACCGAAACGGAAACTGTCTGACTGTCTTATATTTTAGTTTATTATTTAAATATTAAAAACCTATCCCTATTATGATATTTAGTAACAATTGGAATAAGTTATTTTATGTTTAGTATTACAAAAAACCCTTGAATAATATTCCAAAGAAGAATCTACCTACTCAAAGAAACACGTCACCTATTTGAAGTATTGTTATGGCGTTATTAATATTTTTTTCCTTAATGTGAAGTTGTTATGTTGATTATCAATAAGTGAAAATGTGTGATTTAAAGATTAAAAAAATAAAGACTATAATAATTAAAGTGCCAGTTAGTAATATTAACGTGACATTTGTTTTAGATTGTGTTGCTTGTTAAATATTAACAGCCAAGAGCGATGTAAGTTTTTATATCTAAAACTTTTGTTCTAAAATGTATAAATTTATATTTGTAATAATATTCTGTATGAATTTTGGAAGTTATGTTTGAAAAGTTATAAGTAATGTAATTTATATTTCATTTTGACGTGTTGTTATATAAATAAATACATGTGATTAAAGTTCAGGTTGTTTCTTAGTTAGTGGTTTTTCTTAATTACTTTTTTCTTTATATAGTATTTCGTTTACTAAAACTAATTATGTAATCAGTAGTGGTAAGGTCTTTAACAGACAAAATCATTTGAATACTTTAGTTCAGGTTGTTTCTTAGTTAGTGGTTTTTCTTAATTACTTTTTTCTTTATACAGTATTTCGTTTACTAAAACTAATTATGTAATCAGTAGTGGTAAGGTCTCTAACAGACAAAATCATTTGAATACTTTCTTATTATTATCTGGAAGGGTGAGAGCAATGCCATCTGATGGTCTTATGTTAACGGACTCCCTCTTTTTAAATGACACAGACTTAATGAGAAACAACTGAACACATATAAGAGTTATAATAAGTTAAGGTTAATAGATAAAGTATGTTAAAAAAGTTCATCATTGTGACTCTTGTGAAATCTAATTCGTTTATACACCAAATCCATTAAGAGTAGATTTTGTATTGTTGGACGATAATGTTTTAATGTAATCGTATCTAAACGGCTGTCTAAAAGCTGCAACTACTGCTGTTGAACCTGAGACTGTCGAGGCTGAGGCTGTCCATAAACTTGATGCCATGTTTCCTCTTGGTAATCTATATTTAGGAGCTATTCGTGATGATGTAAAAAAATTATAAAACTGTAACTTTAGAGAAATACTTAATTATTGAGCGAAGCGAACGAAGTGAGCGGAGCGTTCTACTGGAGAGTTTTTCACATTCTTTGTCACGAATTAACTCGAAAACTGCTTGACGGAAAATTATGAAATTTTGCAATCATAAAGACACACATTAGGTGATCGTCTTAAACAAAATTCAAAAATGTCGTCAAAAAATATTTTTTTCATGTCAATGTAAAAAAACTGATATTCCAATGAAGTCAATGGGAAACGATGAGCCAATACACTGGACTCGCTTCGCTCAATATGCAAACGACACCCGAGATTTCGCGAGCGCAGCAGTCGAAATTGAGGGACTGTTGGCGCCCCTAGTATTATAAACATATAAAATTTAAACATATAAAATACACCAGTAAAGATCTCTTTAGTTAGTAAAACAATTAAAATTCATGATCGAAGGGATTTTCGTCATTGCTACTAAAAACATTTCTACTAGTACTACATAAAAAACACAAGTTTGCATTAACTAACAAATTTAAGAACTTCACGCCTAAGTTTGACTATCCTGTCTAAGTTATATACAATATTGATGCAGAAAAATGTATTTACGCAATGAAAATGAATACTATATTTGTACATTTAATTCTATACAGAAAAAGAAAAAATATGTTAAAAAAATGTGCATAATTTTCCTATCTTCCTCGTGGTGTGATAGGCTTCATTACAAATGCTAAACATCACGGTAATACAGTACCCCATTAAAATAAATAATCCCATCACTTTGTAGCTCAAACCGTGCTCTAATATATATGTGAAGGACCGTATAGTGAAATTGTGGTTGTCAAGAAAATAACCATGTAGTAAATCTCATACACGTTGGAGTATGCTCTTCCTGGATATAGTGTTAGTAGAAAATATATGTATATACATGTTAAGAATTGTATTATAGTTAACGCTAAGGTGTTTAATGTATTATATATATTTCAGCCTATACAAAATAAAGTTATGCATTAGCTACTCTTAAAATGATTTTTCTTCCAGAACATATAGAACCAAAAATATAAAAATAAATATATACTTTAACACAAAATTTTCCTGACGACGATCTAAACGATCTAGACTTTCTAGTTTTTGTGTGAAAGTACAAAAGGTCTTTACCTTCAATATATTTTTTACTGCTAGTCACATAAAGTTTTTCTTAAATAATATTGTACCAATCACGAACGCAAATGTAAAGATTTAACTGATATAGAATTTAAAAGATAATACTTAGTATGATAATAATTTAAATACAATATACGTTACTTTTTGGTTACTTCATGATAGACATCATTCCCAGAACATGGAACAGTACCAATAGACTTTTAATGTTGAACGTTTCACTAAGTGAGACGTTTGTTGACCTGTGCTTGGTCTTCCGTAATAAAAAGATAGACCTTGGAAACTTAAAAACCTGATAGACTACCAGTTCGTATATAAAATTAAATTTCGGAACGACAGTCACGTTTAGTTTTAATATAAATAATTTCCTAAGCCACCACTTTAGCGAACGATTTAAAGATTGGATAGAATACAAAGTAAAAGGAACTACAATAGGAGAAGTAATGTAAAAAAATATTACTTCAATAAATGAGATTTTTAAAAAATAAAGGTATTTCTTAATACTACCGTAACAACGTTGGTAAAATTTAATGTTTCACAATACTAATCTTAATCTTGTGATGATGGCGCTCATTGCATTTACCCATGATTTCGTTTATAAAAATTCTTATACTATAGAATACTTTACATTCAGAAAAAGTAAGTGTTTATTTAAAAATGTATTTACTTGTAAATTTTTAATTATGATGTATTATAATTTTAGTCGAGAGGAAGTCAGGGGGTGAATTTGCTAATCGATATCTTTTACCTTGTATAACCCTGTTTTCATAGTATAAAGCTCCATCAATTCCATAAGGTTTTGTATGCAAGCGGTAAAAACAAACAGAAAACACTTAGAAGCTTGTGAGACAAACAGAACTAGTCCATTAATAGTTAAGATATATCTACATTGAGCTCAATGTTCATGGTTTCCTATCTGAACTACTGTATTAAATGGAACATAAACAAACGCTATAACACAACAACAATCATATATTTATTATTAATGTTAGTAATGTATTTTTTTATTTTTATTTATGTTCGCTAACGAATATACTCGTACGTGCCATAGTGACACCGGCACCAATAGATGTTTGTGTAATATTTTCAATAAAGTTATTTCATTAAACCTAAAGTAAATCGTAAATACTTTTTACCTATTATTGTGTAATACTTTATACATTGTTAATACACTCTTGACATAGTTGCTTTAAGTACATGCGTTAAGGAACATTATTGAACATTATCTCCGTTACATCTGTAATATTAAGATGGACATGTATTAAGGAGAGAATAGCTAAGTAGTAGAGTGAGTAGGTAGGTTTTCCTTACACTATTTAGAAAGTGGTAAATTTAGTCCCTTGTGTTGAAGAATATTCATTTAGTTTGCCTAGAAACAGTTATACAAATTTTTATATCATTGTTAAAATATAAGAAAATGCAAAACTTATCAACAAATATTTTTATATTAATATTTCTTCGACCACCATTTCCAAATTTGATCTATTCTATCTGAAATATCTTTTTCTCTCTAGAATATTTACGGTTCGTTGACGTCATTTCTATATGTACACAAAAGGGTGCCTGAATAATTCAAAATTTTTCCCGACCTTTTTATCTAAATCTCATGAAATGTCCTTATCACCTTTATTCCTGAATTTCTTAATACTACTAAGAGTAGTCATTAAATTATCAAGAATACTGTTAGTAAACTTTAGCCATTGTATAAATTATTATACATGTACTGCAAGTCAAATAATATATTTGTTACTATCAGAAAATGTTATGCTTATTTTACAAATGACTGACACAAGACATCAATTTAAGACATAATTATTCTTAAACATGTATTATATACCAATGAATATTTTAAGCAATGAGCTTGCATTATCAAGATAGACATCTAGACGTATGTTGGTAAAAGTCGGGTTCTCTAAAACAATCAACTCTCTACGGACCGTTATTTACTGCTACCTTTTAAAATATACGATTTAGGGTTACTTCAAGCTTCAGTTGAAAAATAAAATACTGGGGTTGTTAAAAGATTGCCTAACCCTTTAAAACTTTAGAAGTTGTATGGAATGCAATTTTGACAACGAAAGTCATTTAATGATTAGTGAAACTATTGCAATAAATTAAGAGTACAACAAGTATAAAAAAGTATATCAGATTGGGGGCAAGGCTGATCTCAATAACATTGAATACTCAAGAATGTATAGTACTGAAGGTCATAATAATTTTGTTGGGAATTTAAAATACTCTAATCATCTTCAAAGATTATATTTATGAAATGTAGAAAATGAATGCAAAAAGGTAATGTTTTCACTCAAAAGTATAGTACGTAAACTGATGATTGTTATTTATCAACATATGTTTAAAAATGTACTAACGAGACTTACACGTATATTATGACGTTTGTGAAACAGTGACCACAATAATAAAAAAAACTCGGTTGAGTTTGTTGTGTGGTTCTTATGATAGCAGGGCGCGTTTGGAACCCTCGTAGCCTTATTTTAAGTTGTGAGAGTGTCTTTACAGAAGGGCTTATTTTGATACATACACAAATCCATTTGACGTACACAAATGATCACTACTATGGATTCAAAGTGGAAGATAAATAAATATATTTAAGAAATAATTTATGTAATTTCAAACAATCAAAGACAATACATATTTGGTTATGGAAATGATACAAAACAGCTGCCTGGCTGCCTTTTTTAAATTCTGAGATCTTGACCAACTTAGAGTTGTAGGATATTGTTACTGCATATTACCGTTTTTGAAGATAATAAGTCATCACTAAATCTTTAATCCAATACAGGCGATTTATATAACATAATATTTTATTCTTAGTTAATTAACTAATTAATAACGAGGTTAGAAAAATCCATAAGTTTCCTCTTTGAAATGTTGAAAAATGCAAGAATTTAATAATAAGAGAAATGTTACTACCAACGATTACCATAAATATTAAAACTACGTTATTATTGGGTAAAAAATATTCTAAACAGAAACAATGTCCCATATGCCAAATAATATAATAAACACACTATAGTCAATAAAAGAATGAACTTGTTCCTTTTGTATCACTTACCAAATATTTTTTTAAATACGGGTAAAACTCAAAATATATACAAAATTTATTTAATGAGTTAAATCTCACAATTTATTAAAAATAAATTAAAAATAGCAAATTTAATTAAGATTACAAATTGTATAATGCTACAAATAATATATATTTCCATCTCTTATTATTTTTTTATTCGAAACCAAGAACACATCGTAGTTCTTGGTATCGAATGAAAAAAATAAATGTCTTCAACTCCATCCCATGTAAGTAGTAGAGCATGCTCGCTACAAAAACCAAGCACAGAAATTTTAACTCACCTAGTCACTTTTACAAATTCTTACAGAACTATAATAAATTCATCACTTCATTTAGAATTTTAATTTATCAATTGCCAAATAAAATAGCCTTTAACATTTATTTTGTATTTTTTAAGTTCGATTTCGGTATCGGCAAAAAACATTTCGGTTTCAGTATCAAATCTGCCGAAACTACGACCAAAACGGAAACTACTTTCGGTATCTTATATATGAGTTTATTTTTTAAATATTAAAAACTTATTCCTATTGTGATATTTAGTAACAATTGGAATAAGTTATTTTATGTTTAGTATTACAAAAAAACCTTGAATAATATTCCAAAGAAGAATCTACCTACTCAAAGACACACAACACCTATTTGAAGTATTATTATGGCGTTATTAATAATTTTTTCCTTAATGTGAAGTTGTTATGTTGATTATCAATAAGTGAAAATGCCAGACTGTGATTTAAAGATTAAAAAAATAAAGACTAGATGAATATAATAATTAAAATTCCAGTTAGTATTATTAACGTGCGATTAGTTTTAGATTGTGTTGCTTGTTAAATATTAACAGCTAAGGAGCGATGTAAGTTTTTATATCTAAAACTTTTGTTCTAAAATGTATAAATTTATATTTGTAATAATATTCTGTAGGAACATTGGAAGTTATGTTTGAAAAATTATAAGTAATGTAATTTAAATTTCATCTTGACGTGTTCTTATATAAATAAATACATGTGATTAAAGTTTAGGTTGTTTCTTAGTTAGTGGTTTTTCTTAATTACTTTTTCTTTATATAGTATTTCGTTTACTAAAACTAATTATGTAATCAGTAGTGGAAAGGTCTTTAACAGACAAAATCATTTGAATACTTTAGTTCAGGTTGTTTCTTAGTTAGTGGTTTTTCTTAATTACTTTTTCTTTATATAGTATTTCGTTTACTAAAACTAATTATGTAATCAGTAGTGGAAAGGTCTTTAACAGACAAAATCATTTGAATACTTTAGTTCAGGTTGTTTCTTAGTTAGTGGTTTTTCTTAATTACTTTTTTCTTTATACAGTATTTCATTTACTAAAACTAATTATGTAATCAGTAGTGGTAAGGTCTTTAACAGACAAAATCATTTGAATACTTTCTTATTATGATCTGGAAGTGTGAGAGCAATGCCATCTGATGGTCTTATGTTAACGGACTCCCTCTTTTTAAATGACACAGACTTAGTGACAAACAACTGAACATATATAAGAGTTATAAATAAGTTAAGGTTAATAGATTAAATGTGTTAAAAAAGTTCATCATTGTGACTCTTGTGAAATTTAATTCGTTTATACACCAAATCCATTAAGAGTAGATTTTGTATTGTTGGACGATAATGTTTTAATGTAATCGTATCTGAACGGCTGTCTAAAAGCTGCACATAATGCTGTTGAACCTGAGACTGTCGAGGTTGAGGCTGTCCATAAACTTGATGCCATACACCAAGAGGATACCTCTTGGTAATCTATATTTAGGAGCTATTCGTGATGATGTAAAAAAATTATAAAACTGTAACTTTAGAGAAATACTTAATTATTGAGCGAAGCGAACGAAGTGAGCGGAGCGTTCTACTGGAGATTTTTTCACATTGGCTCGAAAACTACTTGACGGAAAATTAAAAATTTTGCAATCATAAAGACACACATTAATTTTAAAATAAAATTTGAAAAATGACGTCAAAAATTTTTTTTTTGAAAAATATAATGTCAAAAAACTGATATTCCATTGAAGTCAATGGGAAACGACGAGCCATTACAATGGGCTCTCTTCGCTCAAAATGCAAACGGCACCTGAGATTTCGTGAGCGCAGCGAGTCGAAATTGAGGGTCTGTTGACGCCATATAATATATAATATTATAAGAAAAATAAATAAATAAATAAAGCATGGCAAGGTATCTCAGTAGCGATAGGTCCGACAACAACTTCTAATACACACACTTAGTATGTATAAACTTATATAATATCCTTGAGAGTATTTATTTTTATTGAATTATTTTCATTATTATTACTAAGCTTTTAATTTTCTATATAGTTATTATTTATTATCATTTGAATAAATTTTACTATTATTGTTATTATTACTATTATTTTTAATTTACAAATTTTTCGTTTGCTAGTAACGACTATTCTGTGCACGTACTACAACCTTTAACTAACACCACAGATCGACAGTTAGAGAATGCCAATAGGCATTAAGTCCGCTCTTTGTATTCCTTAGTTTTAGGTTAACACAATAAAGTTTACGGCCAATCTAAAGGCCAATACGTAAGGCTTCTGCATAAGTATATAAGATAAGTACATGAGGCAAGTACATAAAGTAACAACATAAGGCAAGTAAATAAGGCGAGTACATAAGGGTAGTATATAAGGCAAGAACATAAAGCGATTTAATAAGGAAAGTACAAAAGGCTAGTATATAAGGGTACTTCCCTTATGTATAAGGGAATTTTATAAGACTTAGTATATAAAGCAAGCACATAAGACCAATACATAAGACAAGTTCATGGAGCAAATACATAAAGTGAGTGTATAATATACATATATTATATATATAAGTATACTTCACACCGGCTAATTCATTTATCACCTATGAGTTTAGTCTATTTGAACGTACTTTGAATATCTATTCAAATGACATAAATAAATTTATAATATGCTATTAATATTGTTATATACAAAAAGACAAATGTGAAGTAAACAAGTTTTTAAAGTTGTAATATACCTGTAATAGCAAAATTAAATCAAAATTTTATACTTGCTACTCTCTGCTAGCTATTACTATCGAGAATTGTTTTCATAAAAGCAGTTGGTCGTTTCATCAAAATGATGATACTTACAATAAGCAAGTATGACAGTAGCAAACGGTAAAAATGAATTATGAATCTTGGATTATATTATTAATTTTATAATATATATATTTATAATACTTATATATATTTTATATATTTCAATTTCCGCTTCAAGATGACATTTTTCTAGTGGTTTTAAAATGTCTGAAAATGGAAATCGAAATATACGAGTATGGAATGTAATTGAATATAACTAAATGTGTTACAACTTGAAATTCTTTAAAAATTTATAAGATAAGTTCATTCACTACTCAACGTATCGTATATTAATAACTTAATTAAACTGAAATAAATTGCCAAGTGCAATTTATACATGAAATTTCACCAATAATAAATTATTGTAAATAAAAATTTTGTATTTTTTTATTTGTAACACTGTATCGCATACAATATATATATACATATAAATTACATTAACTAGTGCATCAAGTAAAATAAATTATATACCTACATACTATATTAGTTATACAGTAATACATACACATACATTTAGTATTTTACATATATAATCCTATATGATGATATTTAAATATTAAAAATAGTAAAGGGATAAAAAGTGGTTCTTAAGAGGGCTTTTAAATATATATAATGACTGAGAGCATCTAATCTCACAAGGAGGAGCATTCCATAGATCAAGGACTATTTTTCCACGTACCACTGGAATGTGGAACAAACTTCCTTCGGCGGTATTTCCAGATCGATACGACATGGGTACCTTCAAAAAAGGCATATTCTCCTATCTCCGAGGCTGGCAACGCTCTTGTGAATCTTCGAATGTTGCAAGTTCGTTTGCCCTCCTCCAAAAAAAAATAAAATAAAAAAATATTTCACTGCCTGACTAAATGGCGTCAGATTCAATAGAAAGAATGTGAGTTTTGAGACTATCAATATAGTATCATAGGGTGGTGTAGGTAGAGACGAAATGTCAGACGTAAGACTATACACTCTGTATAGTCTTACTTCTGACATTGTCACTAAGCGGCCTGACTGACATTAAATTGAGTCAAGTAAATTAACATTTATGTTGGATCTTGCACAAGATGTTTTCCTCTGGCCTATAACCATCACAACGTTCGTCTCGTTGAGTTTGGTGAGCGCCTCTACAAGTTTTAATTTATCAGTTCTATAGTACTTTATACTTACTTAGGTTTACGTCAGAAGAATATTTGTACTTTGATTTGTGGAGTTAGTAGAGTCTATGATTCATGATTACAAATCGTTTAGTTAATATAGGTATTATCAAAAAGAAAAATTATTTTGTGTTATAACACAATGAGACAATGGGTAATACCTTTATAAATAACAACGATCAGCAGTGTTTAAATACAGACAAACCATCAGGCATGTATATATATGATGTATGATCACATAAGAATAGATTGGACAAATCACAAATCCTGGTTAAAGAACACCAAAAATAGTTTGGGTTTTATGTGCATCCTGAGCTATCTAAGCCCAGAAACTAAGAAACCGTTAAAAGTAAATGACTATTTAACTATATCTTATATACCTACATTTCTTCTGCGAACACATTTTTGGCAAAGTTTTCGAAATTTATTTATTTCGTCTTAATAATACTTCTCTTTTCATATTTTCGTTTCGATTACGTAATATTTTTTATCCACGTAAAGAATACATGAATAAAATAAAATGTTCATACATTTTTTATATATTTTAGAGCAGCTAACATGAATAGGATATAACTCGAGAGTTGACTAACTTCTCAAAACTTACTCGGCATTTACGTAAAAGAAATACAAATATACTCAGTAGTTTATTGAAAAACACTTGCGTTATATAAGTTCTAGTTTTAAAATCATATAATTTTTGATATTTAATATTGGTATTGGAGTTTCTTTATAATAATATTATTACAATAATTTTTATTATAACGATCAAGTATGTTAAAACAAACCCCGAATGTTTTGAATTAGAAAATAACATTAAACTTTGAATTTGAAGCGTAAATCATAAAATTGGGATTTCTGATATAAAAGTTAGCAGACTCAGCGTAGGTATTTGATTTCTCTTTGGCCGGCTCGTTACGATCTTCAGCAAACCACGTATTGTTTACTCTCATTTTATATCTTAGACGAAGAGAACGGTTATCAAAACTTTTGAAAATAAAATTTAATATTTTCCTTGTAGTCATCATTTTTCAGGCAATATAACGTAATGCTCTTTTATAGGTTTAGTTTATGGCAATAGTTTCTACCATAAGTACTTGACTAAATAACATTTAAGAGAAAAGTTTTTTGTTATTTTTATACACTCCTTAATCTATGAAAACAATTATACATTTTCAAGTACTTCCATTTTTTATTTAATAAAATAACAACATAATTTTGTTGGGAAAGTTCTCTTCACTGCTATATTGTATTTATTTCTACAATGCTACCAATCTGCGAGTGTATGTAACCATTTTAAACTAATTAATTGATTAAAAAAAAATTAAAACGAAAAACGGACACGGGACGAAATTATTTTTTTTTTTACTTTTTTTTATGTTATAGGAGGGCAAACGAGCTTGCGGGTCACCGTTAATATGTGATCACCGCCGCCCATGAACTCTTGCAACATCCGTGGATTCACAAGAGCGTTGCCGGCCTTGGAGAAAGGAATATCGCGTTCATGTTTGGCAGGGGGGATTGGGCTTCCGGATTCTCTCACTCACCGACGGAACATAACCAAATGAATTTGGTTACTACACGTCGGTCTTCTGTGAGAGGGTGGTCCTTCCCCGGTCGAGCCAGCCAATACGAGCTGCAGTCAGATAACTACAGCTAGGCTCTACCACCTAGATTAAATTAATGTAGATGTAATTAAATTAGCGACCGCTGGAATATAGTCCCATTGCTTTTTTAATCCTATTAAATCCTTATAAAATAATCTTACCATCAGTGTCTACATTTATAATTATCCTACACTTATTGTTTACAATAAACTGTATTGATTAATAATAATGAGATTAAATATCATACAGACAAATAATAAAGCTCATAAGATAATAAAATAAAAGTTTGTGTTACATTCCAATACAGTAGTAGATACCAAATCAACAGCAATAAGCTTATTGGAGATGGACCTTAACTATTAATGGGCTAGTTTTGTTTGCTTCACAAACTTCTAAGTTTTGTTTCTTTCCATCGATCGGTCTGTTTGCTAACCTTATTTAGTTTAATATTTTGATTATTTATTTGAACTTTTTTTATAATCAATGCGGTACTTAACGCGCTATAAGAATATATTCGACAAAACCTATTTTTAAATATAACTAAGTATCTAATTTTATATATTTTATCTTATTTATTCTTAAAATTAATGTATTGACATTGACAAATAAGATAAAAGACGCGGTCGTGAGTTTGAAAGATTCTAAATCTTAGACCGCAAGAGTAAGATTTGCTTGATTATAATAGAATCATTTAGCATTAAAGAATCGAAATTAAAGCCACCTTGCCATAATAATTTTATTGTATATGTAATCTTAACAACTTTAAAACTTACTGCCGAATTGCCTAAAACTTGGTTTTCAAAACTTTCCAAGTCGAGTTATTCTTACTTTGAAAGAAGGGGTTTGGAAAGTTTCTGGAAGGATTATAATATTCTTTTTTTATAGAAATATATTTTCATTCTTTTAAATTAAAATTGTTAAAATTGATTTATAAATTTCGATTTATACTTTAGAAAACGTATAAATTTAATTTATTAATGAAATATTTTCACCTTCATAAACAAGAACTGTACCAAAGACAACTTAATATTAAGTAATTATTAAATAATTTTAGCTAATAAGACATTTTTATAGGATTGAAAATAAATAAATAGTACACAAGGACTAATTATTGCCTGTTATTGAAGAGAGGTACATCTCGTTTTTATATGAATTGAAATAAAAGCAAATGACTAAAAAAATATTACAAAGTCACAATTTCTGCTGCAATAAATGTAAGAGACCTATAAACTTATTGGTACTTTATTTTAAGATCTGATACCGTAATATACTCAATAAACAATGATGTGTTTACGATTACTTTATAATTTTAAACACTAGGTAATAGTTCAACAAAATTGCAACTGGCAAAACTCACAAGATGTAATATTTTCTTTTCTTTTCAGGCATGACTTTTTGCGGTAAACAAGAAATAACTTAAGAAGTTTTGCCTTAACGCTATACTTTTTTAATTTATATTTCGTAGATACAAATTAACTTTCAATACATTGTAGATTTTAACAGTAATATATACAAGAAAATACTTTTATGGATAGTTGCAGTACAAATTGTAAGATTCATAGTAAGTATCACGTGCCACATCACAAGTGCAGACCCTTATTAAAAATTATTAAAACTTAGAATAAAAAAACTGATTTCTACAAGATGTATAAGTATATTTCACGACCATTAAAAATATCTGTTACTCATTAAACAATTTGTTAACTTTATTGTCATGCCTTATATTAATTCAAAAATGGTAAACAGTATGATAATTAAATGAATGTAGGATAGAAATAAAATTATTTCAGTGTTACTATAATTAATGAAATCATATTTTTTAAATTTATATATATCTATATATATTTAATTCAACCACTTTTCAAAACTTTTATAATAACAAAAAGTTCGGGATAAAATT
The DNA here is from genome assembly GCA_918358695.1 of Melinaea menophilus ssp. n. AW-2005. Lineage (NCBI taxonomy): Eukaryota > Metazoa > Arthropoda > Insecta > Lepidoptera > Nymphalidae > Melinaea > Melinaea menophilus. Next base: position 2,653,037 of record OU911052.1, read on the forward strand.
CGTTTATTATTGTTGTCGTTTATTATCGCAGCATATTAAGTTATATCAGATCCCACATAATAATGATTCTTATGAGTATACTCATACAATAACCAAATCATAAAAAAACATTAAAAAAGAAAGCATTAAGCAAACTATTAAGACCATTATGCCATCGTACATGCTGTTGCAGTAATTTAATTCAGCTCAAGCAGAATAATTTATACTTAGATGATATAATCCTGGCAGTGACAGCCCAAACTGGGCAACCGAGTCTTCATCTATAATTACAGACAAACCCCCAGCCTAAAGACGCCCACCAACTATAATGAAATATCTCAATTTATATATTAAGATCCTTACTTTACTCCATATGTTTATATTAAATCTACTGTTACGAATTATATAAAAAATATTCTTTTAAAAATTGATATTTAATTATAATTTGTAGAATTAATTAAATAGATAAATGTCAGTAAATGTAAAGTACACTAATGACTTCAAGTGACAGACAGCTTTTCAAATATTAACAGTATAGCTATCTAAAGTCTTACCCTTAGTGGAGAGCTTTAAAGCTGTCAGCTTTACTATAACTAACCTAGCCGGGAACGCCTAGTGCCTGTCTTAAAGCAACCCGTTAGGAATTCTAATAAGTTCTGAAGCAATTAATTCACTTGAATAAAATACCTGACTTACAAAATCTGTCCTTTTATTTTTTATATATATATACGATCTTCATAACAAACTAATAACGATTTATCTTGTTGTTAAGTTCTAAACTATATTATATATAAGTTATATTTAGCTGATAGCTACTTATTTTATCAAAGTTAGTAATTCAAAGTTATTTTCAATTCTACAATTCTGCTTAGTTAGAAGGCGAAAAGAGGTGTATCACAAAATATTTACTTCCAGTGAGAAGAATTATTTAAGAACATTCAACCATTCCAGCACGTTGTCGCAAACCTGCGAGAAATATATTGTTATAATTGGGTAGACCTCGAAGAATTCGGTCTGCCCATTCATTTGTACCCGACTTTCGAATTTTGGAAAAATTTCTTCACAGGAGGTCTTCTTATGACCCCCTGAGTCCGAAATGACCATTGGTCAAAAAGTTTATATATATATATATATATATGTATATATATATATATATATATATATATATATATATATATATATATATATATATATAGGCGTGCGTGCTTCCAGATTCGACTTTTGTCAGCACATCGATCGCTGTCGCTGTCAGCAGATCGCTTTCAAACTTTGCACAAAAATCAACCATCCAAAAATGAAGGTCAAGTTCGTTGACCAGAGAAATCCGGCCACGGGGGGCGCTAGGGCCTCACTTTTTCTGATTTCAGTTTTTCGACCATAACTTTTTCCCTATACAAAGAAGATTAATCGCGTTCATGTCATATGATGTCTTTGATGAATATGATAACTAATGTCGATAAACCGAAAACCTAACTTCAATACCATAGGGGTGGGGGTAAAAAAACCGAAATTTTTTGGAAAAAAATTCATAACTTTTTTCTGGTAAACATTCTTACATCACAAGTATTTTTAATAAAAAGGTTATTTTTTACTCTAAATTTAGGTTTCAAAAGTTTTTCCGTAAAAGGTACCGTTTCCGAGAAAAAAAATAAAAACCACCTTTAGCTTGAAAATTTAAGGTAGGTAAAACCACGGTAACTTTTTTCTGGTAAGCATTTCCTCCTCGCAAATATTTTTAGTAGAAAGGTTATTTTTTACTCTAAATTTAAGTACCAAAATTATTTCCAAAAAAAATACCTTTTCCGAGAAAAAAAATAAAAACCGCTTTTTGCTTGAAAATTTTTGATGTAAACAACGGCATCATGTTTTATTCTTAGGTAGTAAGTTATATTTTAAACGAGTTACACACGAGGTCTACCCACGCGTGTCCCCCTGCGGGCACGGATTTTTTTTTTTAATATTTTCATGTATGTCTTTATACCGTTTGAAGTATTTTTTGGTTTCAGACCTTCCAAAACTTGCTTTGACATAATAGATGTTACTGGTAATTGTGTTATAAAATTAGATAATTGTTATTCATTAAATTAAAATAGATATAATACAATAAACCAATTTAATAATTGTTATTTTTAGTACCAATTGTCATAGTGTATATTTGTTATTGTTGATATTTTTCGTGATATCAATTATATGAAAATTAGGATCATGATGATAATAATTAAATATCGACAGTAAATATTCCATAATTTAACTATGTAATATTGATTTTTTTATATTAATTAAAGATATATACACATACATAACGTATAGGTGGTAAAACCTAGTTATTTGACTCCAGCTTGTATTGAGCTGACTCGTTGCAAGAAGGACAATCCTCTTATAGAAGATTTATGTATAGTAACCAAATTCATTTCATTATGTTATCGCTAAAGCAAAATTCAAGCATATCGTCAAAATTGGGGATCAGCCGGAAAAGTATCCGCTTCGCATGCGCAAAATCTGAGCGGTTTCTAAGGCCCCTCTTGGCAACTTTTTCCATCCTTCTCTACCAAAATTGCACATTAGAAATGAGTCTCTGACCCAATAGAGACGGCAATAGAGAAAGCCGATTTCTTGGCTACTCTTTTGCTTCAAAATCGAACGACCAAACGAAGACACCACCTACCATCCCGCGATGTCGGAGCTCAATACCGGAAATATTTTTGAGGGTCGCTAGTGCCAGCCAAATCAATGACCGGCAATATGGCTTTCGCCATAGTTGATCAGCTGTTATATCTTAGGCACCATGGGGTAGTGGTTATTCAAAACAAGTGAGATTAGTTTAGAGATTAGCCTGGCAGTTAGTCTGGATAATTATGTAAGTGAATTATTCGCTTTTTCATTGAGCATAAGATATTGGTCGTTCTCGACTTGTTGATTTAGCCCAAATCCCAATTCCGTGGTTGCTGATGTACCCCAAGAATGCATGCTATCCCCAACTCTGTCGCTAAATTATTTTAAAGTAACATACAGCTATATTAACTAAGATATGTGAGCTGTATGTTTCTTTAAAATGTTAATTCAAGTCAAAATCATAGTTTTTAAATCGTTAAGTGTGTTTGAAAGTCAGCATTACTATGAAATTTGTATCAGGCGCATTTGATTTAATACTAAATGGAATAGAAACTCCATGAAAGTTTTAAAAAGTATAATAAAAATCTGCTAGCAGTTTTATCTTAATGCTGTCGTTTGTTATAACATGTTATAATTGAATAGAGACAGATTTTATTTTATATAATTCTCTTTCTGAATATCGAGAATCGTATGACAAAACTCACATAGCTAAACTGATAGCGGTAGGTGGTGATTGATTACGCAGTATTTTACCGGAACTTACATAACAGCTGTGTGTAAATATTAGACCTTTATGGATAATAAAGTTATATAACATAATTGTATGCTAAAATATTTCAATTAGTATCAGTTGAAGAAATACGAACGATAAATATTTTTGAAAAATCGGGGTACATAAATCTTTTTTGCATTATAGTCTTTGACCTTTAGGCCAGTTTTAAGCTTATTTTTTTCGGTTCCAAATAACGTTGTTTCAAAAATAAACTCATGTTATCTAAATTATATCTAAATCAAAATGAATTATGATATATATATCAGTAAAAATATTAGTAAAAATAAAATATATATATCAGTAAAAATAAAATAAGGAAAGCGATGGAAATTTTTATTTAATTATCTTCAAGACGCTTAAACCAATGTTGTATATTAAAAAAATATTGTTATATCTTGGAATTTATACTTTTTAGTCAAGTAGAATAGTAAATTTTTTATGCTGTTTAGCAAATTTATAGTAGAATACTTTAGAATTATATTAGATTTCTACTTTAAAATTATATTAGATATGAATATATAATAACTGAAAATTTCTAAGGAAAAATTTTTTTTTTATATTAGGTACATCAAAGTGTCTTCATAAAATTAAAAAAAAAGGAAAGTAAATGATTAATGTTTACTATTATTACATATATAAAGATAAAATTACTACAAGGCTAAAAAAAAATCTAAATATTTCTATGAAATCACTGAGTCCAGTATGAAGTATTTGGATTAGCGAAGGAAGCGTGCGAATAAGGATTTTTTTACCAAATTGCCAAAATGGAAAAGGGACCGCAATAAATGGACACTGAAAGCGTAAAACATACAAAAATATTTTTGTACAAGTTTTTTTCGTAGAGAAAGATACGTTATGTAATATTACTCAATGCCAAGGAATCTCAATTGACATACGTGTCATAAAAGTAGAGGTAAAAGTAAACATGTACTCATGGTCACGATTTGTGCAATGTATGCATATCAAAGATAAACTTTATTAATAAAGGTAATAAAACGCAGTTCAAAATATATAAACTATTTGCTTCTATTCTACCTATATACCTCAGAAAAAGATGCTGATCTTTTTCGGGATTTTTGAGTAAGTCAGTTGGAATGTGTAGACACTCACTTTATAGAATAAAATAATTTCACTAACTGCTTCAATTGAGAAACTTGAATTAACTTAATCTATTCCATGTAATATAATCCAGTCAATCCGATAGATTATCCTGTACATACATACAATACAGAGATTAATATTGTTATCATAATATTGTTAGTATCGAAAGAAATGTTGTTTGAGGTTTTAAGTAACACTATCTCCTATAAAACATAATATTTTTTGTATACAAAAAAACACATACTGATTGTAAGTGTTATTATAACACATCAGAGAATTTATGATGATTGTTGTAAAATTCAGTGTAACGTATTTTTTATAATAGGTTGGAGAAAAAGTATTTTACATTTTCTAGTAAAAAGTTGTTATAAAATATTTTATCTGACTGTATTGTTTGTAACTTGTAGCTGGTTTAAAAAAGGCAGCCATTAAAAAAGTGTCATTTTATAAAATATATTAAAAATGAATTTATGCAGTTTCCTGCCAATTTTCACTTTGGATTTGCCAGTTTAGTTTAGTGCCTTAGTGCCGTAAGCTACCACCGTTGAGAAGAGCCGGCCAGGAACTCAACAGTTGCTCTATTTACAAGAAATGTAACAATCTTAGATGATGTACATTATAACATTATTGTACTGCAAATAAGACAACAACTTAAGTTCCACACATTTCGAGCCACTAAAAAATCTTGAACGTTATAATAAGATTTATATTTATCGCGTGTCTGTCACTATTTTTATGTAACTATTTAAAATTTGGCGTACATATAATCTAAGGTTCGAATCCTTAGTGACTAACGGTTTAGCCCAAGCTAAAGTGATACTAGTGCTATTTGCCGGCTCCAGTAGCAGCTTTACAGTTGTCTGTTTCACTATAACTTGCCTAGCCAGGAACGTCTAATGCCTGTCTTACAGCAACCCGTTAGGAATTCTAATAAGTTTTGAACCACTTAGTCTATTCGAATAAAATGACTAACTTACAAAATCTACATTGCCTTTGGTTTTTTATATATACCATCTACATAACTTAACTTGCTGATTTTCCTTTTATCAGTAATATCAAAATTAGTAATTCAAACTTATTTTCAATTTCATTATGCTAAAGTTTACAGAAGACGAACAGAAGTGTATCACAAAATATTTTTTCCGGTGAGAAGAATTATTTAAGAGGATCAAGAATTCTAACATGTGGAAGACAACACCTACTGGAGTATATTATTATAATGTTTTAATATTTTCAAGATTCTGTTTAAAATATTTGACGAATGTTTTGTTTCGAGTCATTCTTAAACTTCATTTTTCATATCAAACAATGAATAATTGCTATTACATTTTTCAATAACTTTACGTTATGAATAATACAGGGTGTTTTACCGGAGCTTACATGACGACTTTGAGTGAATGTTAGACCTTATTGAAAATAAGGTTATAATATAACATCGTAATACATAATTACAAGTAAAAGATATTTTTATTATTATCACACGAAGATACACGACATAAATATTGTCGAAAGAGTTCGTATATGGAAATAAAATTTAAGAGTTTTCTATTGTTTTAGTTAATTCAATTATACATTTATTTAATTGTTGAATGCTAATTCTGATATTGTGCATAAATCATTTTTATGCACTTTGGTTTGTGATATAACTTATATTTTAAGATTATTTTTCCGTTTGAAATAATATTTTTACTTTTATTGGTATTTATTCGAATTGTTATTATATAGCCCAGAATATTTGCGAATAGATTACAGGTAAAAACGGTACACTACACATCGGCACTAGAGCATCTACTCTAATACTAATACTTATTGGTGCTGTTCCAGTTGATGAGAGTAATATTTTTTGGTATTTTATGATATTTAACTAAGGGTTGCCACTCTAATGAATATTTAGCTTTTGAAAACATTTGTTAAACTTTTCTACTTTACATTGAATGTGAGAATATAAAAACTGAACTCTTTTGCATTAAGTATGTTAGTTTTGTTTTAAATTAAATTTTCTGTATGAAATTAAATAATATAGTTGTATGAATGGTTAATATTACCACACACTATTATACACCGAAATAAAATTACTATAAAGCTAAAGAAAAATATATAAATGTTTCTATGAAATCACCGAGTCCAGTATGCTGTATTTGGGTTAGTGAAGGAAGCGTGCGAATAAGGATTCTTTTACCAAATTGCCTTCAAAATGGAAAAGGGACCGCAGTAAATGGACACTGGAAGCGTGAAACATACAAGAATATTTGTGTAACTTATACAGGGTACAACTTTTTTAGGGTAGAGAAAGATACGTTATGTAATATTACTCTAAGAAATCTAAGTCGACACCATACGTGACAATGTACACGTTCAAAGAAATATGTACTCATGATACTAAAACAAACTTTTTAATTAAGAGTCATGAAATTAACCAAAAAATATAAACTATTAGCATTTGAAATTTTTTTTATATCTCTAAAACAGTATTTTTTGTGGGATCTTTTGGGTATCAAGTCACTGGTAATCCAGGTAATATATTTGATATACTGTATTGTACATACAAAGTTAAATATCAAAAAATGATGTGATGATTCTAACGGCAGGAACCTTTTACTTTCCGGGATGTGTAGTCATCAGGAAGAGGGCATTTTTTAACCAACTGGAAAATACCATTTGCCAGAGCTAAGTTAAACAGATTTCCACGCGTAGTCGTTGGTACATGACCCTAGCCGATCGGCACTGTGCGCGTTAAAGTCTCCGAGGACTACGACTTCGACAGATAGTCTGTGAAAGCAGGTCTTCCATCTTCGCTTGGACATGATCCAAAACAAAATTTGTTCTGCATTACAACTGTGGGCGTAGACTTTAACATAATCGTTCATGCCTATGGGCAGCCAATGTACTGACAGAACTTCAAATAACCCAACCTTTACAATTGTGAAGGCTGGCAAATTTCTTTCTTACGAATACAGATGCCCCCCGCGTGTAGTAGTATGAAATTATGTTTATACCCGGGTATAATAGATACGCACTGTTTCACTAGATTTTGATATCTGCGTCCCCCTCAAAAACAACAAGGCCAGCTGCGCCTTCTTTAGGTGTAATGAAAGGTGTTTAGGTTAGAAGGATATCTCACAATGTTTCAAAAGTTCACTTTTAAAATGGGACGGGTCGTTTGCCCTCAGAAAACACAAAGCGCGTTACTTTTCCCGTCTCGGGTACGACAGACAGCCCAAGCAAAATCCAAGAATAAACTTATTAAAGCACGTATCCTCCTGGGCTAATTTTTTTAGAGGCATCGCTTTCATGTTTGGCCAGTTGTGATTCCAGATTCTCTCACTAATAGAACCAAATGAATTTGGTTACTACGTGATGATTTTTTGTGAGTGTGATCCTTGTCTGGTCGAGACAGCCAAATAACTACAGCTACCATCTTTATACATATGTTTTGGTCTCTTCAGACTTCTTTAGGTAGCTTAAGGTAAACGTCAAGGGAGGGATGTCAAAACCACTTGTCGCGGATTTTTAATGAGAAATCTCAAAATATAACGGAAACATGTTACTACCTACGAGATGACAGCAAGTTATCGAACAATATGGTACTTATACATACATCTTACCTTGAATTTTTTTATAAAAAACGAAGAATATCTTTCCCTAATATATTTTAAATTTTATAGTAATAAAAACAAATGCGTTCAATTATTAAGGAAATAAAATTGGTGACAAAGTATATTAATGATATAGAATTTGCTTATATCATGTATACTAGTAAAATTACTTATTCGTATTTGTAGTTCATCCACAACTAATACAAAAACACTCTTTTGATTTAACAATTACTTCAGCATCTTTTAATTATGTCCCTATAATAATATATGTCGTTTATTAGGAATATAACTAATGAATAACTAAACATGCCGTTTCTGCAGACGTAAGTTCTGATCCATTAAAATTTTCACAAACGGGCTGACCCCACTTCACCACTTCACCTGTGAAGAAGATAACAATCACTTATGTTCTTCACAGAGTCGGTCACGGGGACGGAGACGGAGACAATCATGGCCGTGGTAATAATTTTTCTATTATACGTTTATTACAAATATATGAAAAACCTTAAAATTATTTTATGTCCACCAACAATTACATCTAAACATATAACATATGGTAGACCACTGCATATTCTTTTATTCCATGTTGGCCGCTAACATAATTAATCAAAATATAAAAGCAAAAACTAAAACTATATTATTTGACGAAATAACAATATCCTTTAAGAAATCGATAATATAAAACTAAATTTACTTAATTTAATGATACACAGTTTATTTAGAATTATTGTCCTGACACATTATTAACGATCAACCAAAACTACTAGACACCGAGAATTCCTGAAAATTTAATCTCTGAAGTGGATTAAATAGGAAAGTATGTATGACACTTACATTTTCAAGGATTTCATTAAAAATCAAAAAGTAATTTAGGAAATTTGGAAACAAAACACCTTCATAAAGTGTTGAAGATTAAAAAGTAATAATATGAAACATACTTTTATTATTGTAATTTCTTAGAATCATATTTAGATGTAATAATGTATATTAGTATTAGTAGTACATTGCTTCAATAATCTTTAGAATAAATTATTTTCAGTTAAAGTTTCACTTATTCTAAAAAAAAGAAACTATACACATTTTTTCTCTAACTCTTTATAACGTCACATTTCAGCCACACCAGTAAAGTTTGAAAACGAAAACTTTGTTTCCACACAAGTCAAGAACAAAAGTCACACTTTCATAGTTCATCGTCGGTATTGTTCGGTGTTTCGCTTTATAGCAAGCATAATATGCAAGTTTCAAGTGTTTGAAAATTTTATTTCAAGTAAATTTCAAAGTTACTACACAATTTTCGAGTTTCTCAATAATACGAATTTCAAATTGAACAGGTTAGTAAACAAATTTAATAATTAAAGCAAGTAAGGTTTGTTTTTCTATAGTTTAAGTTAGTGTGAACGGGTTTCTGAGGTGAAAACATTCACCCATGTGTTCTAGAAAGTCCCTCAAAAGAAAGTTATTGAGCGCATTGATGCTCGCGATAGAAACTTCTGGCGGGCATGTGACAATGCACCACTCTGCATTGATGCTTTATTGTTTTTCTAACAGAATTTATAAGAAATACCCTGTTAAGTAGAATAAAAACTGCCAGTTTTATTTTCCGTTGGATTTTATTTCACTTTCTTAACCGTTAATTCGTTTGGAAACAGTTGACAGTACTGTAAACGGTAAAGTTAAATAAAAATTGAGCGAATCTAATATATTTTGTACTACTTATTTTCAACGCCATCTATCGATACACACAATAACAATGTTCTTAACTATACCTGATAATGAACTTTGAGAATACCTTAATAAGTTGACTAAAGTTTCAATAGATGACACTTTTTATAATAAATATAATTATCGTACAATATATATTTTTTACCTAATATAAGTAATCAAACTTTTTAAGAAATAAATATTTTGTTGTTTTAATCTGCATATTTTTTATAATAGCATTTCTTTGGATTTGTTACCTTGCTACTGCCCGCTAGATGGCGGTATAGTAAATATACACACAGCGATTGAATAAATAGTATCATATTATTTTATGTACTATCACACTGTTACTTTTGTTAATTATAATTAAAATATTGTTTTAACATTATATTATTTTATCTTTATAATATATTAATAAAAATAAAAAATCCTTTTGCGATTTGTTGTATTAAAAATATCAAGAATCAGTCTATATCTAGGTACAATATGTCAAACTTATGGAAACACGCCTCCTATGAATTTATAAAAGGTAATGCTTAACTCACACTTTCATATGAAGCACATATAAGATTTTATCTTAAGATATGCGGTTTTCCTTATGGTTATTTAATTTGCCGACCACACTCCAATAAGTATTCACTGTATAAATATTTTGTCTGTTTCAATCATTTACACCAGAGGATTAATATTGTTGTACAATCAGAATATTAGCTCTTACATCCTATTTATTACCTTTTATTTATATCTTTTTTCCTTCTTTTCTATATCTTATAAAAGTAGATCTCATATAGGAAAAAATGATTTGGTTTAGATGAGTTGAAGACAATAATTATATTCTATTTTACCTTCACAAATATCATATCTCAGAGCGCAATAACAAGTAAGACAAAAAGCTTTGCACTAGATAAAAACATAATGGTTGCAACTGTATTTCGCAGCACAATAATTTATATATTTATATTATGCATTACAAGTAATGACAGTTACGTATTGCCTAGCTATTAGTGGAGCTCATACATTAGTAAGTTTTCATGTTTCTTGCATGTCCTCCTTTAATCTAACGCCGCCATAGTTGTTGCAGCGCCGCCTCCTCGCCTGCGCCAATGCGCGCGCGCATCGATAATGACATGCAAAATTACCCTTCGCAACGGTCGGCAAATTATAGCTTACACCCGTAAATACATAACAAACTATTTACTTTTTACTGTGATAGTAAACAGTTAAGATTGTCCGTAATTTTAACCTGGGTCTCTATTTTTTATCCGATATGCGATATTATTAATATAAATGTTTGAAGTTTGAACTGATATCGTGATTAACGGTAGTATGTTTTTCTGTTCTTTTTCCTGCGATTTGAAGAAGAGCCAAAAAACATAGATTGGGCGATTAAAAATATTACCTCCTAGACAAGGAGATATTTTATATTACATATCTATATACTATAAACGACAAACTATCATTATTTTATATGTAATGTAAAGAATGAATAGAATATTCCAAAAATTTTGATGTTTTTAAAATTTGGGCTCCATCTTCAAATTTAACAAAATTTTGTAATTTTCACGATATAATTTTTTTCTAAGTACATATATTGATATTCATTTAAATTTATTAATGTTTTATCGAAAAAAATATTCATAAATTTTATGTCCTAAACGTCGAATTAAATCAATGATAAAATTAAAAACATTTCTACTTTAAATATAATAACTCAAATATATAATTAAACAGTTTTTCCTAAAAGAAACTGATTGAATTTTTGATCTATGTTGTCTTCAGTACTTAAATAATACAAAAATAAAGTATTACTCTCATTAGAACATTTCTCTATTGCCCGGAGCAAATTGCTTTGTAATTTTGTTCACAGACACGTTCACAAATGACATGTATCGAGAGTCGGAATGTCATTTTGTAAATTACTATGGTTTATTACATGTCATAATTGGTTGGGTCACGAAGGAGCGGGAATGTCGGTTAATCCTTCGCCGTCATTAGCATTCAAGAATGCACTCATTAAATCAAAAACAATTAGTATTACGTGATTCAAATTGTTTCACACAATATTATAACATTTATAAATTCATTGCTAAATGTCCAAAAATGGCACGCGTCTTATAAATTAAAATAAAATATTCAGAATCGGATTATCCTATTCCATTAATTTAAATCAACATAAGCTATTAATATAAAAAATAATGAACGGTTAAATATTCAACAGGTGGCAGCTAGAGTCAATGACCCAACCGACAAAAAAGCCACAAAAAATAAACAAATCATTAATCAAAAACGTGACCTTAAGTCAACACTTTCACTAATAGACCTCACCAGACGGTCGGACGCCATTATTGAAAGTGAAAACATTAATTCCATTGTCAGTTACGCTTGTTAACATTTAAGAAGTAAAAGTAATTTAATTACATACAACATGTTAATGGGATACATGATTTGATTGAAATTAGATGGTATGGTACTAAAAGTCGGTATTGTTGTTTAATAATTTAATTTTGTTAGTTTAAACTAGTAATTGCGAGTCATTCTTAGATGGTCATTTCTTGGTAGAACGTGTACTTCATAGGTATACAATATATTTTATCTAACAAAGGATTTTAAGTACATATAACGATTTACTAATCATGATAGATTTTCTGAAGAGCTGGCAAAGATACCTAATAATTTTTCAAGACGATAAAATCTTGAGATAAACCAAGGTAAGAGCAACGCATGCCGCATAATTTTCTATTTTTAATCGGGAGTAAAAAATCTTGACCAAAACAAACTTGGCTTGAAACAACTTTGAAACGATTCGATGGATTATATTCAGGAAATTGCATAATATTATTTATTTTATTTGCCATCAATTAAGACCAGTCTTCAGACAGTCACCAGTTCAGTTACCAGATCGATATTGAATTTAAAAGTGGATATTTACCGTGAATCGTCATTTTTTTAAAGTTCATCATGCCACACAGCAAGCGATTCTGTCTGTCTTTATCTTCTTAAAAATTTAAGTATTTATTTAGTTGGTAATGATGATAATAATTTTTTTGTAGTATTTTTAACCTAAAAGAAATATTAAGAATCAAAGTAATATCTAACCATACAATAGTAAAGTTTATTTATTGTTTCTCAAACCAAAATATTAATAAACAATAAAATATAATGCGAAGGCTATTTTAGAAATGCATAATAAAAAGTAGTATATAATTAAAGCTAATTTTAAACCTACATACAAAGGCTATTCGTGGTAGAGATTACAATCTGCCCTATATAATAGTTGGTGGCACCTCGCGTGACCTGCAATACTTAGCTTGATATACAAATTAAGTTTGACACTTTTATTATACTTAAAATATTTGATTATTGATCTATGTGAATGCAATATTGTTTGTTTCAACATTACGTAACATGTCCTTAGCTATAACCGGCTTATGAATGATTTTATCAGTATACATGTAATATACAATGAGAAATAAATTAAATGTTATATTTAAATTTCGCTATTGTTCAACAAAAATTGGAAATCAATAACTTAATTTTCAATGAACTATACAAGCTATTTCCGGAGCACTCGCACACACGAAATGTTCCATCTATAGATATAAATAAGATTGAAGTGTCCGCTTGTAATTCTAAATTACCAGCTTTTAACTCAGTCCATCATATGGATTTTTTGTGTAATTATCATATATACAAAACATATATGTATATACTGTAATTAGGTACATATATATATATATATATATATATCTTTTTTTTTCATTTTATCTAGCTATCTTATGGTTCCAGCTAATCTCTGAAACAATCACAAGAACACTTTTAGCGGATAGCTGATGTTATATAAATAACATCAGCTACTTTTATTTTAAAAACTATTCCGAGCGAACGAATATTTTGCTAATAGGTTCATATAATACTTTATTTAAACTTCTTTAAAGTATAAAATCATATATAATACAGAAATCAGATTCTAAATTCCACTTAGCATAAAAAAAAATTATGGCACAAGTTACATTTATATAGAACATATAAGTTAACCAGAATATTAAACGAAATTATTTTTAGTTTATTTCATTTTATTGAGCTGAGCGAAGCGAAGCTCTTTACTGGTCAGATCGCAAAAAATGCGAACTCTCTGTTCTTGAAAACTATTCCAGCTACGTTAACGAAACTCGCCACAACGATTGCGAGCATAAGGCGCTAAGCGTATATTTATTTATTTTTAAATCGTAATTCTAAATTCAGTATAATTTACTAATTCAGTTTAGGACAATTTACGTGCAAGCTCAGAAACTACGCATACCATAGTTTCGAAACTCGGCATGGTGTTTGATGCCACGTTTCTTTATGACTGTGCAAAATTTCGGATAATTTCGATCAACAGATCTTGAACAATTAACAGAACTAATTTAGTTCGATTAGTTGCACGATGCACGAGTTACGAGTGGATTGAAATCTAAGAAAGTTTGTAACTACTCTTAGCATGCCGTGCACAGGGCAAAAGTTAGCGCAGCTCATGACCCCGCTTCCGTTACCTAGTATCTTACTTAGAACACGACTTATCTTATCAAACTTTCTTATTACTTAGAAAACATAAGTAATAATATAAACAACACATTCTTTCCGTTCCATAAAAATCTATTTTTCAAGGATAAACTTAAAATTTATGTAAAAAAACTAGTGAAGATTTAATTTACAATATGACTACATATAATTTTAACCGGAATTAAGACAACTTCGCGGGCAACAGCTAGTATAAATTCAATGCAGACTGGATGCGGCAAATATGATATTTCCACATACAATTTAAAAACGATTATTTAGCCATTATATAAACGAATTGGTGGTTCTGATTACATATATATTTTCTTGAATTCCTTTAAAACTATATTGAGAATATAATGTGTATAACATAACGTATAAATAAATGGATGCGGTAATGTAATTGATACTAAACATTTATGGACATGAACAAGTAAGTGTATCTCAATTATTATTACGTGTTAATGTATTATGCAAATAAAATAGCGACATCCATTGTTTGAATACTGTGCTCTAAGCCGGTGTAATTCCGACCTTGCATGTAACCTTGTATGGTCTCTATGTCTTTATAACTGATTAAGCGATCGATATGTCTTGATATTTGTAGAAAATATACTATTAAAATTACTCAAACCATCTATAATAAAAATCTCGGTTAAAGAGAAATCCGAGCAAACAAACTGAAAAAAACAACAACAGTGTTAAAATAAAAATCACACACACGTTGTGTTTTTATCAATTATAGTATCTTTGTATTGTTACATTGTATATAATTCTTCAATAAATACTTTTTTACTCCAATTATTTAGTTTCGTTTGATGCAAACAATATAAATACAAAATAATATATTTCCTTTAATTATATTTTATTTAATTAAATCCTTTTTAATGATTGTTTTCTATTATATAAATTATGATAAGTGAATAATTATTTACTAGTTTCGCTTCAATGTATTATTTTTTAATATAATTATATTATACCTAATCTTGTGTTATTTGTATAATTGATTATATAAATAAATATTATCTTGAATTCTTTGAATTATATTACAGAGGTTATCAAAATGTGTTTCCTTTATTGCAGTTTAATTGAAAAACAATTTTCCATAAACAAAATAATTCTTGAAAACCATTTACAGTTGCGTAACAACAGATTTTTGTTTGAAAAATAATAAAATCTTTCGAAAAAATAATATATAATTTAAAATGAAACAAAATATCAAACATGTTATAAATTAATATAAAAGGTCATCCAAAACAAATTTTAATTCACACAACATGTTTGTTAATTTATATTTGGTGGGCACGCGATTATTTGTGAATTATCAATAGCGATGCTTCAGATCCCGTTAAACCCGGAAAAGTTATTAATCAATATTTACACGCACATATCCATGTATACATGTCTACACATGTCTTGTGTGAAATTATTTCGAGCACCATAATTCAAGTATCAAAAGTACCGCTGCGTACTATACTTTATGTATTAGCGTACGCCACTCGCACTTATGGTGTGCTAGAAACAATATAGTGAGTCGAAAATAAATCGAACGATTCATACGTGGGCGCACACCGGTAGTGTTGAGACGAACTCGAATCGCCTCGCCTGGTTACGCAATATACAAAATATCCATACACATTAATACACAATTCGACCGGTTTCGGCGGCGCTATTTTTCGCTTCTACAATTATGTATCGGGTTATTAAGATAGGCGTGTGAGTGTAGAATTATTCCGCCGTGCCTGTTAGTATAACTGCGATAACGGGCGGCAGACGACGTTCTTTGTGAACATTTGGAAATTTATATTTTGTGACACTATATATTATGGTAGTGCTTAAATATACATACATTCTGAATAATATGTGAGTACTGTATCTTAACACGTGGTTTCTTGAACAATTGAAGTTAATATCAACACTATAGTTTAATATTAATTCACATAGTATCAGATACGGTACACTGATAACGTGAACCACAGATATTTAAGTGAAAGCAGGCGTGTCGGTATGTCTACTAATAGTTTACTTAAATATTAACACAATTAACCTCACATTTATGTGTAATCTCAATTTGAGAATCATGTCATTTATTGCACTGGACTATGCACAAATATTTAGTCACAATGAATTAAAATTCCACTGAACATTTTATATTACACTTATTGATTAAATTTATATAATCCGAAAAATTTACAGGTAGATCTAAAATCTCAACACAATACTACAATCTACTTCGAGTTCTAAATTAATACGATTATAATTGATTACATTTCTACGTGACTTGTAACATCTATTATTATTGATAAAGATATTCATTGTTTATCAATACCTAGTTATATGAATCAGACAAGTTACATTCAATATATTAATATAAATATTATTTCCTCTCTTCTTCCATATCTTTTAAACAATTTTTTGTAACTATCTGGAAGCTTCTGGTATTTTATAGATAATTTTAAGTCAAAAAGTGTATGCATTTTGTACACTTTTTGACTTGTTTGAATTGTTATAGCTGGTTTTTAAAATATAAATATCAACAACAAAATCCACTTGACAGCACCTTGAAAAAACCAGATGTACATCAATTTGCATATTACTTTAATATTTGCTATTCAATATATTTAATTGCCAAATATGTTGAGGTATTAAAATGTTATATGTAGACAATTATTCTATTATTATGTAATTTAAAGGCTTCACGATATATCTATAACCTTTTAAATGTCAACATGGATAATATAATATATATAAATCCCGTGTCACAATGTTCGTTTCCTCCAATCTACGAAACTCTTGAACCGATTTCAATGATTTTTATAGATATCCATTTGGTTCGGTTTAACTTAAATGTTAGGGTAGTTTTTATTTACATTAGTGTTTTTTATGCATAAATGGTTTAATTCACTTTTAAGTTCTATAAGTTTCCAATAGATGGCGGTGTTAACAAAATTTTAATTAATTTAAAATAGTTTATGAAGTAAAAGACGAAATTTGTTAATAAATATTATTTGTAACTCAAAAAATAATAAAATATGCCACGATATTCTGACTTATATACATTTTTATGGCTTGCGAATGCTATATTCATTTGCTTTGCAAGTCACACTGAAGTGGCATGGAGATATGGGAAATACAAGACTTATATGATATGATGTGATTATAGTATCATAAGATTATTCGTAAGTGGCACTAACGTTTATATATCTTTGATTTTATTATGAGATAGATAAGTAACAGATGAAGTATTGTGTTGTGTTCAACGGAGTTGACATTTGATACTTAATCGTATATCAGCCAGTGAATGTGGAATGATTAGGAAACACCCACTTTTCTCATCTTTCATCGTTACAACATTGCATCAATGAAAAATTTGGTAACAAATAGTTTATATAAAAATATGAAATGTACCGTGTGTATAATTTAAATTCTAGCAAATGATTGCAATGTATAAGATAGGGTAAACTGACCTCGATCTAAACATAGATCATTATATATACATCCATTAAAATTTCCATGATATTAATCCCGAAATAAATTATTAGAGTGTATTTATATTGTATTCGTCGAAGCAGAATGTAACCTATCTAGGTTTTAGATATAAATTTATATATCTAAAGACGTCTAGTCTTTATTTGCTGTTTTTGTATAGCCTTAACAACCTTATGAAAAGAATTTTAAAGTTTTGTACTTACAATTAATTCACTACTTTAACAAAAAAACTAACAAAATTGCTTTTAACTTACAAAAAAGGAAGAACTAATCTTTACTAAATAATAATTTAATAAGATTATATAATAAGTACATCATAGAGGATTATTTTTTCCTTGTATTATTGCTAGTAAGGAATGGGCTCAATAATTATTGCATCGATTTACGTTAATTTACCCTACAGCAAGTAGCAAAGATTTTGATCCCGATATTTAAAGAAGGCAGTACTTACGCGAATATAATATGAGTAAGAGAGACAAAACTAACCGTATACATAATAAATGAACATAATATCCATTCAAAACATTCAGTACTAAAAACCACAGCAGATAATTTCATCACATGCAAAAATATTTGGCGCTAAACGAAGTGAACGTCAACTACCTCATGTACCTCATAAAATCCCAGTAAGAAATTTCCACTGCTGAGAATTTTAAGTTTTGTTACCACATATAACCACCAGTCAAATAAACTTATTATAGTGATAATAATTTACTGGAAATGACATTCCCACTAGTATTACTCGATAAACAAAAAAGCGTTAAAATATATCTCTCTCTCTTTCTTTCTATCTCTCTTTCCTCTCTCTTTCTCTGTCTTTCTTTCTGAAACTTGCAGTTGGATTAAAAAAGATTATTTTACAATTGATAGTTCATTTATTAGATAAGATTATATTACAAGTCAGAACAAGCTTTAAAAATAACAAAAATGTAGTTAGCAATCTCATTAGTTATGAACGTCTACCGCCCTTATCTTTAGCCCAATAAGTGGCTGGCAAAAACCAGAAAATAATATAACTAATTCTCGGATAATGAAGTTTGAGACGTATGCATTGAAGTCTACAATAAAATATGTATATTTTTACGATTCTGTAATACCCATTTGTAGTGGATCAGTTCAAAAAACAGCTCATTATAATTTTATTTATGACCTTGACAATCTTCTGTATTTTAATTTATCATCCAAATCGGTTAAATATATATAATGTATTTTATTACATTTAATAAAATTGAGTAAATTATATAAAAAAAAAAGATATTTTACAACTTATTTCTTAAAACACTGTTTTAATATTAATTTGTAAAAACCCAAAAATAAAATACAAAATCTTATACAATATGAAAGAACGCGATGCCTAGTTTGACTTGTTCTAATTATTTACAATGATTTGTATTTTTTTTGTAATTAAAAAAAACCATGGCGTGTTGAATATTAAACAAGGCGTGCAATTAAGAAGCAATTATTTAAATCAATTATTATTGATTTGCTCGAACACCACAGCGTCTGTCAATCAGTCATGATAAACGAGCTAAAGATAAAGATGTTTTTTTTTATTTTTAAATGTAATTATATTTAATATAATATGCACCATTGCATTGCATTGCATTTAAATAAAACTCCTACCACAAATCTTATATGTATATTAACTTGGAAGCGATTTTGTTTTAGTTTCATTATTAGATTTGACTTATCTTATCTTATCTTGCTGCAGATTTGGTTATATCATTAAAGATTAGATTTTTACAACTACATCTCCGATTTTTGTTGGTTTCAGCATTAGTTTTTTTCGTTTTCTTTGCATTTAAGAATACATTGAGATATTAATGTTATAAAATAAAGTATTATTATCGTTTTAAATTACAACTGCAGTAGTTTCAAAATGTATCTGCAAAAGACCAAGCTAACATAGTTATGAGATGCATTAAGTGGAATTTATTAATATTTATAGTGCATAGATTTAAAAAAACAATTTCCACACTAGACAATAATCTGTGTTTCACAATCATATGAATAATATAAACATAATTCAAGATATACAAAAAATATTCAACATAAATAAGAATAATGAAGTAATTAAATACTCTTGTGGTTATGGTTTTATTATTGTATTACCGCATAAGGTTTGTGTATTGATTCTATATTCATACATTTCATACATACATATCACGCCTTTTCTCGGAAGAGTAGACAGACCTACGAGTAACTTCCACTTTCTACGATACTGACATACTTCTTTCACTTCTACTCTATTTTGAAAGTGAAAGAAGGTTAAGTTTGAAAGTGAAAATATCTTAAATAGTGCGTTCTAGTTACTAAATTCTATTCTAAAATACTGGAGATTTTACTGTTACGCTGAAGATATATAAAACACATTGGAATCAACAATAAAATACTATCAAACTTTCAAATTAAAGATAAATTTAGGTTCCTTTATTGACGCCACAATTATGATATTAATGTAACCTTTGCAAAGCATTTAATGTAATTTACCACTTCTAAGTGGAGCAGAATAGAGTTATGTTAGTCTTTATTCTTATCACTTGGAGGCCTAGAGCCACAAAAAAGAAAATATTCTAAATACTCTTCTTGCATTTTGTATTAGTTATAATGTAACAACATATGTTTTTTAATAGTAGATTATGTATTTTCTTTACTGGAGGTAAATTATTATATCGGTCGTTGTAACATTTAGGAACTAATTCGCAGAATTATTTTACGACTAACGACTACTTAAAATATTTTTTCCGCCTATATCCGTATGATAACGATAACGTTCACTAATAATTATATACATATGTATAAGTACTTATATATATAATAGGAAACACAACATATATATATATATATATATATATATATATATATATACTCTCAGTGATGAATAGAATAAGTTTATAGAGAAGAATGCCATTTAAATATTAATAACTTACTTATTTCAAGTGATCTTTGAATCTCACAATTACTTTTTTTTTGCAAAGAACGTAAATAAATCAAGTATTACAATAGCTGACTAATTAAGTCAATTGTTCTTTCCTCTACATCCTCTGTGTATGTGTGTGTATGTGTGTATGTATGTATGTGTGTGTGTTAAATACTGAGCCAACGAATTCCTTTTACGTAATTTTATATATATATTTTCTTTATATAATTTTGATGTTACTATTCAGTTCATTACTTGTTTTGTAAGGTCACGGTTAACATGAAAGATGATGTATTTTTAATTCGCATTTATGTCTTAAACTATATAAAAATGGAATTCAATATAATATTAAGATCTTTTTTACTCGATTTTTTAATTGTAATGTACATCTTTGTTTTGTTCTACATGAGTTATATGTGCAGAAAACCAACTAACTGATACAGTTACCAGACACTCCTAAAGGAATTTGGTCTAGACAAGACATTTTTTTCTTTTAAAACATTATTCTTAGATAAAAAAGAAAAAAATTCAAAAGACAGTGAATAAGAAAAGCATTCCGGTTTTCCCTTAATTATATCACGTCTGGAAATCTATGATACCTTCCATTTCATATATATGGTCTTTTATTTAATAATAAATTTTATATATGATATTCTAAATAATTAAATAAATAAGCAGTAAATAACGCACGTACATTTTACTGATATCGTTTGAAGATTCGTCTGATGTTTAAATAGAATCCTCCGGTCTCGATTTACCTTGAACAGTCTGCGGAGTCTAATTCTGGACCACTCTTATGATAAATGATTCAAATTGTATAAGACTTTATAAAATAATGATATTAAATATTTATTTCCATAGATATCATATTATATCTATATATAATATTAGATAGAGTATTATAATTTAAGAATAATATATATTTACCTTTTTTGTAATATAAAAATTGTAAATAACCCAGTTTTTGAGAAAAAAATCGAACTGTTTCTAAATTAAAAATCTTCTGGTTTCAAATATTATAATCAATATTATACGAATATTTCTAAATCATTTCACAATAAATTAGAACTTTAATTGAGGTTAGAATACTAATACAGAAAAAATAAAAGAGGCAAGTTATTTGGTAACTGTATACAAATCCCGATGTATATGATTGTTGTAAAAGTTTTAATAATAATTATATTTATTTCACTTATAAATATAATTTGCACATAATACTCTTAATACATTTCAAGAAATATTTTTTCTGTGAAGTCTGTTAATTTTTCCTACTCGATAATAGATGTCACTAGCGTAAAGTCTATTTTCAAATAATTGTATTTTATATATTTTCCAGTTATATATTTTACTGAAATATTAAACATCGTATTTACTCCATATTTTATTTATTATGAAAAACAAAAACTTGATAGTTAGGTCTACTCAATAATAGATGTCGCTATTAGTAACGTTTTCATAGTTGTGTCAATAGATGTCGCGATTCTGTTTAAAATTCAAAGTCGGGCAATCTTGATCTTGATAATGATATGTCCTGTCCTGTCCTTATATAATACATAAAATTTGTATATTTATAGATTATTTTGACAGATTTTGTTTTTAATTAGTAACTCATACACTAACAAGTTTAAGTTTAAGCTTTGAAATATTGAAAGTTCTTGACAAATTAAAAGCTCTCACAATGTACAGCTTTTTGTGCCTTTCTACTGACTATGTTTTAGTACTTATTAAATAAATGCCTTATTATAATAAACTCGTAATAATAATTATTTAACATATATGTAAATTAGAAATTAAGATTATAAATTTGCAAAATAATATTATATTACATAGGTGTCATTATCAACACCTAACAATATTAAACACTAAAGTTATCATAAACTTTTTTTTCCACAAACGTATATTCATACGATAATGAAGGTTGACGTTAGCGCCGGGCGACGTCATCGTGACGTTTCGCGACGCAGACGCCACGTCACTCCAAGGTCACGTATCAACAGACTGTAATTATTACAAAATAGTATTATGTCACTCCGTAATATCGACATGTTTATTTTTAAACTTTATTATTATCGTATTTTTTATTATAATAGATTATTGGATTGCTTATTTATAAAGATAATTTTATAGCACTTCTGAAAGCGGATCTCGTTGTGGCGTAGGTTTAAATACGCAATGAGTGACTTCATGGTGCCTTTTACAATGACGTTAACATTCATTGTTTCTTAGATATTAAGACTGGGATTTTACCAAATCTTATCTGTGGTTTGATTTAATCACGAAATAATGTTTTGTGTAATAAATTATATAAATCAAGGATCTATTAAAAACATATTAAAATAAGTAAAGAATATTATAAACGGTAAAGTTATATAAAAAAAATATTAATTACGCGAGGTAGACAGTGATTACAGAATAACTGAACAATTAGCTTATTATATCTGTATACAGTAACGCGGTCAATGCCCCCGTCAAGGAATTGAGGATAATAAGAAACATAAATAAACAACGAGTCTCGAACAACTTCCTCTTTTCTATTTATTATATGTTATAATATATATTTTATTATAAATATAACGTTTTTTGTACAAATAAGTGTTGGTATAAATTTTATTAATTTATATGTAATGACTTAATAATGATATGAATCTTAATTTGTATATACAATTAAAATGCAAGATTAAATCAACTTACATATCCTGGTGGTTACTGAAAAATTCCGCTCGGAAAATGTATAAAACCTTTAAGCGGACGTTGTTACGAGGTCACTATTCTTTTATTTTCCACATACAAGTTTCCTTTACAAGTTAATTTCATGAACGGTATTTCCATTGAGTTGTAAGTCATAACTAAATGTAAACCTCCACTCATGAATATATTATTCATTATTCAATTAATTACAATTAATTTTAATTCAATTAAACTTTACATTACGATGACTTACATTTCTAATAAATACGTATAATTTATTGAAAATTATGTATTAATCACATTAACAATACAACTATGTAAAAGTCTAAATGGAAAAATTTTAATATAATGTTAAATACAAATAAACTGTTACAATCAAATAAG
Organism: Melinaea menophilus ssp. n. AW-2005; assembly: GCA_918358695.1. Classification (NCBI taxonomy): domain Eukaryota; kingdom Metazoa; phylum Arthropoda; class Insecta; order Lepidoptera; family Nymphalidae; genus Melinaea; species Melinaea menophilus. Next base: position 2,676,819 of record OU911052.1, read on the forward strand.
TATTATTGATAGTTCGATTCAGAAATTTAATAAAATCTTAACTCAATAAACAAATTTAAGATCCAGGTGTCTTGGAGGGGTTTATTATGTTCATAGATTTATGAAGTTTTTTTATTTTCACACGGATTAATTGAGGAAAGATTCAGGATGTAATTTAATAGAGGAAGTAGAGAAGGCACGTAAAATAATGTTAAGAATTTATCATGATTGTATGTAGCTCAATGCGTTTCAGTGTACCGGGAGGTTTTCCCGGACGGATCGTATCCGTTTCCGATCTGACTCAGATCAATGACTCACTCATTCATCTCCAGTTTGAATGAAACGCTGTGAAATTCGAGATTTCATGGTCAACTAACACTTGGCATGACGCTTTTTATAGGAATCGGGGTTTTGGGGATGCCCATTTTAATTAATAACCTTGATTTAATGGATAAAAATTATACATTTTTTAATAGAACATAACTGAACATAGAACTGAACTGTATTTTCTGTTCTCTTAATTCAGTTATATGTTCAGCCTGTATGTAGGTCAGTTCGTACGTATACTATCAAACTGGTAGGATATTTATTGTTGTAACCGGATGTTAGAAAGGCGAGTGAAATCCAATTAGTTTCAATATAAAATAACATAATGTTTGTAGCGCCATCTAGTTTATTAATAATTTTATGATTTCATTATAATATAGTCCATAATTATTGAATCGATCTATAAATATCCTTATCTCGTTAAGGCACGCGTGACGCGAGTCATAAGGTGACAAAATGGGTGAGTAATATATAAATAGATGAGATATACCTCGATATTCGAACCGTGTGCTGATTGTCACGTCTTCAATTGTGAAAGTATAAGTGATTTGAAGGTTTTTTCTTGTATCAATGGTGAGTTTTTTATTAATATTTCATACTAAAGTAAATGTTTATGATCTCTGTCTAAAATTTTATTTTTGTATTGATATATTAACTATTTATTATAATTATAATATTAATATTTTGGTTTAATTACGATCAAAAACCTAAGATAAATATGGATAGAAGACAATTGATCAATCGGTTGGAGCTCTTATGCGAGCTATGTCAGATCGAAGTCTCTAATTGAAGATGACCGTAACATATCAGGACATATTGGACGTACTATTCTAGTTCAGAAAACTGTGTCTAAATCATTCTCATTCTCTTCATGTGTACTTATTACATAAAAAAGTATTAGGATGTTTAAAATTGCCTGTCTTTAGTTACCATCAAGTAAAGATGCTAGTTTTCGACCGAAAATATAAAAAAATATTATCTTAGTAATACCTTAATAATTGAAGCCGATTTTTTAATATCCTGAATATAAAATACTACATTTTTTTTTTCATTTCACACAAAATTAAACGTCCAAACCAAACAAATTCTACAAACGTAACTTATTTTATCTATAAACATGATTGCATGTGCATAGAAAGACCAACTGTTACTTAGTAATTAGCAGTCAAAACTCTTTGGGCGTTATAAGTATTAATTACTTACAAAAGATAATTGAAAATAGATTATAATTGTTTAGTAACACTTTTATCACAGACTAAATATATGGTGCTTGTGCAAGTAATGTTAGTTGTAAAAACAATATCCGGGTGCTTACGTCCGGGGTTTTTTGTCTGATCGAATGTGTTTTGCTACTTTATAAATATGTTATAGTAATTTGTACAAAATATTTAATGATATCAGCTTGAATAGTTTCAAAATAATAAATTGCTCAGTAAATATTGAGGTTTGTGAAGCATAGATCAAAATAAAGAAATACCCGACTAAGTACGTTTTTCTCAGTCCAGGGCACGTTCGAACCTTCGTAACCTTAATTTTAACTTGTAAAGTATCTTTATTCCTTATTTCAATAAATATAAGATCAAAATAGGCCATCCTACCACTCCCATTTGACGCACACAAGTGATTACTGGTATTATAAGTTGTTAACTTTTAATATAAATTCCCTACATATACGAATCATTTACTTATTTAATAGGCATATCCTCCTATCTAAGTAATCATGTTAAATGAAATCAAGTACAATTTTAATAATATATTTCAAGGCAGTTATGTTTATAATAAGGAGATAAATTGACAGCTTCTCTGATCATAGGGAATAATCGTCATTTAAAGATATTTACTTATTAAATAGGCATATATCCTAGCTATCTAAGTAATCATGTTAAATGAAATCAAGAACAATTTTAATAATATATTTCTTTATAATAAGAAGGTAAATTGATAACTTCTCTGATGTTAAGGAATCATCGTCATTCAAAGATATCTTGTTAAAGAAATTAAAATGATCTCACAATATAGAGAATCAAATAGAAGAGAGATAGAGAGAAGCGAAGGATTGTTATCCAGCTTTCTCACTCTCTATATGAAACTGTAATATTTAACTATAACAATTATTTGTGAGAAGATGGTACCCTGGATGGTAAGGGCAGACAGCTCGTATATAAGCTGCAGTCAAGTAGCTAGAACTACCAACTCTAGAATAGAATTCACTTGCCAAGGTTTTCCTATTTCAAATCAACCTATTATCATAGTTTTTGATAAAATGTAGTATCATCTGTCATAGGTGAAGCTAGATTTTATTTATTGATTTCAAGGTATTCCTTAAACATTATCAATTTTGTGATTAAACTTAACTTTAAAGTATATTTATATATTTGTAATAGTAACTAAATATTACTTATAACAAAATATGTCTGAATTAAGAATTTCTCTCAATGCTAGCAAAATATCTGCCATGACTAAGAAGAAACTTATTAAAACAATGTCCATGACGTAGGTTCTTTAAGATGCCTTAATATTTTTTAAAGTTAATTTCGTGACAAATTGGAATTTCCAATATGCAATTTTCATTCAAAATTAAGTATCTCTAATACTAAACTATCCGGTATCTTTATTTAACTAACTATGACTACTCTGACTCTAAGAATTGTAGAAAAGGTCAAAAAATAACTGTTATTAAACTAAAAGTTTAAATTTATCCCTGAAATAGTTTATTAATAATATAATAATAGTTTATAAATAATATATAATATTTTATCAGATTAATTATTAAAGTACAGACGTAATAAATCAAAACTTGTTTTAAAAATATAAAAACCTAAAAATATTTTATATTTTTTATGTATAGATAAAATTTTAATAATAAAAAAATTTGCTAACTGTTATGAATATAAGTATTGTAATATGACGTGTTTTTTCTTTAGAACTGATATAATATTATACACGCAAATGAGGTAAACGGAAATTAAATACAATTATAGCAGAATATTATCTCCGACACACCCATTCGATAATATTAAAGATCTTCCTTATAGTATTTTATATGGGTAACACCTTTTTGTATAATGTAATATGTGCCGTTAATTACAAAGTCAAAATCATAGTAGAAATATCTGACTGTAAGAATATACCTTTAATTTATTAATAAATAGTGGTTACTGATTTTTTTATACAATAATATTAAAAATAATAGACCACAGAGCTTTTGAAAATAGAATTATGAATTAAAAATATTAGAGAATAGTGTTCAGATATATGTCAACAGAAATTATTAAATTAAATAAAATTCATTATTTTTTTATGGCATATATTTTGATATATAAACACAAGGTGACCACATAACCAAAGTTTTGTAAATAATACTTTAAAATTATATTACAAATAATTTACATTTCCTAACTTCGCCTTAAATTTCCAATCGCAATGAAATTCTTATGAAACAATACGTCACTCATAACACTTTCAAAATCTAAAATCCCATAACGGTACCTCATTTACTGGAGTTTCATAAGAATTTTAATTATCACCATAATGAGTCACGGGAAAGCGACCTTCACATTCGCCAAAACAAACAATGTTATGATATAGTGAGTCAGATGTCACAGATTTGGATGTTGCGTTGCGTAATTTTTTCTCTGACTTCCGTAAGAATTTCAAGGTTTTATTTCGACTAAACCACGGACTTAGAAACGTACAATCATTTTTTTAATACAAAAATCAGATATAATTTTACTAATTTAAATCCAGAAAATATAGATTTTTTTATATTTTTCATAAAAAAATGTATATTAGTGTTAAATTTATAATCGTCGAACTATATATATAAATATTTCGTCGTATTTTACGTCGAAATATATATATATTTCATAATTTTTCTTGACTCATATCTTCAAGTTAATTATATCTTATTTTCTTCTCTTATGAAACAGTAGCAACGACCTCATTTCCTGTAACATCAGACAATAATAGGTCACCCAATAAGTCAATACCTTCATACAACTATAAGTGATTCTAGGGTTTATTGAGCTTTAGAGCTAAATATTTAAAGTTTAAACAAGGTTTAATTTTGCCAAATCGGTCTTGACCTTGGCAAGACGCATTCCAGTTGACTAAGACTACAATATAATTTGCATTGTACCAAAATTACTTAAGATATGTATCTTTAAACGGAAATAAGTAGGATGATGATGATGTATCCACGAATTCTTAAAATTAATCTCAATATGGAACATACTTTTTACAGTAAGTTTTGGGAAGGAAGGAAGAATACGATTTTTACTTTTAACAAGAATGCTATAAATGTTATACCCCATGTATAGCGGTTGTAGTATAGATACTACAGTGTCGATCTATAGATATAGTGTTAGCTGTCTAAAAATATATTTTTCCGTTTCCCAAATTCAACCATCACTTTAATTTTTATGTCTGAGTGGACCAAAAATTTGATATAATAATTAATTTCAGGTAAAATTTATTTTTAAATAAATTTTAGGTAAAAATTTACGTCAGACAAAGATCTACTCTAAATTAATATCAAAAATATATTTTTATAAATTTGCAATAATTTAATCTATATTTAATACATATTACATAGACTCATTAGCTTTCTACAGGTCTAAATATAACCTTTATTGTTAAATTTTAAAATCTTACATTCTATTAAAGACTCAATATGCTCCAAAAGGAATATAAAATTTTCTCATATATCAAAATAGCGTGAAAAATAAACGAACATTTAAAACATAGAAAATTACAACTTAAATGACGTAAATAGAATACGCAATATATGTGTTATATATGTCGATAACATGTTCAATGTATATGGCTGTATCTGGCGTTTGAACAGCGAAAGTACAGCCACACGGATTTGCATGCCGGAACTGCGTGGAATCTGGCTTTTTGCGTCACTTCCTGTCGTTTGCGAGACTTAACTGACATAAAATAAAATATCCACTATTTGTAATTAGACTCTTCTAAAGATTTTTTGTATCGCTTATATAATATATATAAAAAAGTTTGTTTATCCAAATTCCATTATACATAATCATTATTGAACAAGACGCCACAAAGGAATTTGTTGGCAAGTTTTCAGCTCAATGATATATGAAGTTACATTCAAATTTTATTAAAATGGAATAGTTCTAATTGAGTCATCGTGTGTTATAAACACTACAAAAGTTAGTCAGTAATTAAAAACGTATAAAGTCGTCAAATAAGTTCAATGCTCTAGAGATAGGGATCAAACAACCTCACTTAAGGCCTCCATTCATACAACATCAGGTTCATTGATAGTGTGCGCGTGTGTGCCGGATATGTCTGTGTGGGTTAGTGTGTACTCAACTAATGTTTGTGATTGTGAGCTGACATCTACGCGTATTTATTTTCTAGTAACCATTTGTCTTTATATATAATATTATAGTCAGTTTGTTTGTCTTTGATATTTTATATTTTTTATAAATAACTATTTTATAATTTGGGATGTGCTATTATATTGTACTGTATAATACGGTTATGCAATTTGTAGGTTACGCTGCTGTGGCAGTGAAATGCGTCAGAGTAAAAGTCACGCGAAGCCGGGGGCAAGAGCTTGTAATTTGTATGCGTGTACGTACGTAAGTGCATATTTGTGACAGGACGCTCAACAATAGCCGGAATAGGAAGCGACAAGCAAAATGGCCGTGCAGACTATCTCTCCAGACAAGTTCCGTAACTATTTCGTTCCCGTCTCTCCTTGCCTCAGTTTTAGGGATAAATATGATCAAATATTAAATCAATTGATAATGTTATCACAATTATCATAGAAAATATTCATTATTACTTTAAATATGAGTTCTACGGAATAGAGAAAAAGTTCTAATCATGCTGATTCTGTCGATCCCCAAATTAGTTTTCTTAAACAATACCAATTTCCCTGGTCATTGTTAAGATGCGTACGACGGAAATCCTGGTTCATAGCTTCATTTACAGTTCATTTAGCACGTGGAGTTTAATAGTATTAATTATCTCATGTATAAAATAGCGATAAAAATATAATAACTATTTTAATAATTAAAATATTATTTTATTTACACTTAAAATTAAATATTTTTATTATTCTGACTGACTCAATTATAATCAGTTGGTTTACTTATTGTTCTAGATCGATAAAATTGCAATTCTTTTAGTAATTAAGTTATCTGCGTTATATCTTATTAAAGATACTATTTATTTGGTTTCATTTAAAATTATAAATATAAGAAAAGATAGATAGTTTGTGAAGAAACAAATATTATCCCAAATTTGAAATTAGAGTTTTGTTCGTCTTGTTCTTTCTTTATAACCTGTATTTGCTATTTCATAATAAAAAAAATATTTTGTTTTATTATATATTTATAAGAACAGCTTCCGTATTAAAAACAATTCAATTTCTTAATCAATTAAGGGATACAAAGTATACCTTTACATATTAGTATAACGGGAGTAGATTATTAAATTTTCTTCGACTTCGGATTTAGGATAAACCTCAAAGAATATAATTTTATTATCATAATATTTTGTAAATAGCTATAAATTAGATTTAATACTTAAAAACAATTTCAAACTAATATCGGATAGATCATTTTGATATACTATTAATTTTGTTGTCCTTGTCTAAAATCTTTAACACGCTAAGTGCCATAATATCAACTATCTATAAGTAAAGAAAAAGAGTATCAATATATCTATCAATATATCTATTAAACAATATCATCATCTTTTTGCCATTATTCCAATTTTGGGATCGGCGCAGTATGTTTTTTCCTTCCATACTCTCCTGTTACTCATCATCTCTGTACACACTTCCTTCTCCATATCGTCTTTCACGCCAATGCATCTTTTCTTCAGCCGTCCTCTACCTGTCCATCCCTCCACTACAGTACCCAGCACTGTTTTGGTTACATATCTCAAATCCTGACATTAGACTTTTAATATGTTTATAATATTATTAGGATTTGAAACAGTGTCTTCAGATCGAAAATACATTTAAAGAATATTTATATATAAAAAATTAGATAAAGTTATGGTATTGATTAAGGGTTTTCCCAAATTCTAAACAAATTAAGTTAAATAACTATTTAATTGAGCGTATATCATTGTCGTAGAAAAAAATCAAATTAGTTTTCTTAAACAATGCTTTTTTCGTGGGTCATTGTCAAGATGAAGACGACGGAAATCCTGGTTCATAGCTTCATTTACAGTTCATATATCGTACATAAACAGCACTGGTCAGTCATCTAATACCAATTAATTGACCAGAGTTGTCGATAAATGAATTATTTTTTGCATTTTGCATGTAATTAAAATATATCCATCCTTCCATCTAACAATTATATGGTTAACGGTTGATGAACTCAAATATGTTATAATACTTTACGTGAGGTTAGATTTTCACTAGCGATCCCGTGACGTCCCATTAAGGCGTTTAGGGCAACCGTTGGTTTTTTAGTGGGTAGCCCTAAAAATGGCAGCGTCCTCTATGATGCCGGGTAGTCCCACATAACCCTCCGGTCATCACCTTCTTGGCCGGCGGGTAACCGTAACGAATTTTTCCAAGTCAAAAAAAAGGGTTTTACCTTGAGACAGCTCTTTCACATGAAAGAAATGACTTATATCCAGTTTTAATGTATCTTTACATATAAATCATAACTTTCTTTAAACCATTTTGATGAATAAAGAATCAGATAATATACAACGAAACTGATTTACAAAAAGGGATAGATTTGAAGTTATTTATAAGTGTGCGAGTATATTATTATACCTACCATAATTAGCATTTCCTACATTGTGATTGACCTATAAGAAATAGTATACATTAATTCATTTATCCGCTTAATATAAATATAATATCAATAAAAAAAGATTCTCTTCTAAAAGTGATATTACAAAAGTTAGTGTATTCCATCAATTTCTTTATATATATGTATGTATGTATATTTTTATTCATATTTTTGGATGCAATTATGAAATATGATCCTATATTAACTTTATGATACTTAAGATTTGGTCGTAATTATAGTTGGATAAGCAAATCAAAATATATTATAATGCAGACGGATTATTATACCAATCTATTGTGGTAGGTCATGGTCTAACCCAGATAAAACCAGTTTACATACTAACGTGTTCTCATCTGTTCTGATCTGTATTTGAAAAAAGATAGACCATATAATTAGATCATATAATTTTAGAAATGCTATTACAAATTTTGCTATTACAAAGCTTTATTTAGACACGGCACCGGGAAAATGAAATTGAAAAATTAATATCTAAATATGTTTTTGATACACAATTGAAAAGATAATTTAATATTATAGACAAGACAATTAAGAATTAATAATTAATGTAATAAATTTGTATCTTTTTTTAATCAGTACAAGAAGAATCGGCATAAAGAGAATTTATTTTCATTATTCCGGTAAAATTATAATCGGATTCATTCGCTAAATGTATTTTATATTTTTTTAAAGAAAAGACTTTGAACTATCTTTTATCCGATTATTAATATGAAAGATATGATCAGAATTACATTGTGAAATGTTCAGTTATAATTACATATTATATTGCTCTCTCTATCGTAATTAGCCTAAAAATATACGGATATCTATAAGCGCATCAAAGAGTTTAAGTTCTTTAAAATGGCAGTTATACGACCTTCTCTGACTTCTCACGTGCTTCTCATGATCTTGTCACTGTTCTGACAGGTTGTAATTTTTATTACAAAATGATTTTATAACTCTTAAAGTATTAATTTTTTCGCACTATTTGCACCCTTAATCGTGTAATACAATACCGAAGTTTAACGAAAATCGTTTGACACAAACACATCTGTAAGGATCTGATTGAAGTTTGAAAGACACGAACTCCTTGCTACCAGCCTCGGGCTTTAAACATCAATCATAAATACTAAATTATTAAATGCAGACTAATCATCGGTTTCGATGCAATATTGAACCATTCCCAATCCCCTGTTTGAATGACCTTTTCAATGTTTTATTTAAATTTATTTTTTTTATTTCAGGTGCTGATTCCATCGCGTGCAATTTAAGGTAATGTATATTTTTATTGTTAAAATTTTTAAACGAATTAATTTATTTTTTTATTGTAACAACTTTTTCTGTTAATTATCTGTGGTGTGTCAAAATATTTGACAGTGCACGTTGACGGTTTTCACAACGCATCACTGAAAAATTTCGAATTTGTTTTTGAAATATTTATTCTGGATCTATTTTCGAATTGATTATTTATTTTCTCGGGGTCATGGTAAAATATCATGTGTTATAAATTGTTATTAATAACAGTGAATGTTGGATTTTTAATTCGGAGCAAGGGGAACGGTTTATTTAGGTCGGCATTATGTTGAACGAATGTTCGCTAAGAAGAAAAGAAGTTTATACAGAAAGTCGTCAGGTGAAATACATTATATACTGTAGTTGTTTATTGCTGGTTCAAGTACTTATTTTGATAATAATAATCATTTAGCCCAAATTTACTTGAGTCATTAATATTTTTTCACATTATTATTTTATATTATAAGTTTAGTTATTGATTGCGACTCTGTCTTTCAATTTACAAGAGATATTCTTTTGTATAAGCCACGCATTTTGCTAAATTATAATAATATTATATATATATATATATATATATATATATATATATATTACAATACTTTTAATTAATTATCATATCACGTTGTCCTGTTATTTAGAATTTTCACACAAATGAAAAAATATATAGTTCAATTTTTATAAAAATTATATAACTTTTAATTTTGATATACAGTAAGTTTTGAAATAAACGTAAATAGAAAAATACAAGCGAAAAATTATGCATTAGTAATATTTAAAAACTCATATTATAACATACGTATCTGGCTGCGTATCAAGGAAAATATATACAATATTGATTAATTTGATTGTATTTTTTTTGTTTCCAAAACAAACATCGGTAATTATTTTTGTATCTCGATATATCCGGATATAAAGCGATCGTTTCTCTGTCGTGTTTTTATCAATTTAATGACCTTCGATTTTAATTATTATCGAGCTAATTACGACATGATTTTACCGGGCAGTAATGTTTTAATTGTACATCGTTATCATTACGTCCTCTTGCCAATTAGCTGTTGAAATTTAAACATTATTTATAAAATACTCTCGAAGATATAAAAAGTAGGATTAGAGTAGAATCGCGTGATCTTAAAGCGATGGTCGCTTATCCCTTCGCGTGTGTTTGTACCAAAGGGTTTTTGAACGTGCAATTCGTAATTTTAAATTCGAAAGTGGCGAATGAGTAAAAAAAAATGAAGAGGGCCAACCGCCGCCGTTTGCCCACCCAGTCGGTTGGATATATAGCTCGCTATGCTGCAACTTTGCGGTCGTTGGCGAATACCGCCAATTCCTCAGCCATACCTTTTCTCAACCCATACGGCTTATAACCATAAACCGTTTCATTCGATTTTTAACTCTATAACAACATTTTAGAATTTTCTACGCCTTGTTGTCCAACATAGCTAATTTTCCGAGAGATAATGATTAAATTGTTTCGGCATGTCAAATCAAACGAAATTATGCTGTTATATCTTGTTTAATAGTTGCGTTTATGTCTGTTTCGTTCATACCAGAACGATTCGACTAAGTAAAATATATTTATGTTTGATCGTTAATCTAAATATTTTTATTTATCTTTTATATGAAGTTACGTATTTCTTTATTTCGGTCAAATAAACCAATTAGTTTCTATACAGCTATGTTATGATTATAGTATTATTACTGGTGATGTGTTCGTGAGTGTCCTGCTAATTGGCTCATTACACTTGAAAACGATGATTTTAAATGCAAAATTTGTCATTTTGTATAGGAACACTGTAGCTCAGTTTACAGAGTGATTGCACGGTAGGTATATCAAAGATCGTAAGTTCCTGTCCTGCCAAATGTTTTATTTTTCATAAATTAAAAAAAATACAGTATAATATCAACAGAATTAATGAATTTTAATTGGCAACCATTGAAAAAGCGACAAAGAAGTTGCCATTTATTAAAGTGAGATATAATTTAACACGAGCGATTAAACAATATTCATTCAGCAACTTAGTTGTTTAACCATCTGAGAAAATATTTTTATACTACTAGTTTTCGTCAGCCATCTTTTTTTTTCTGTATGTCTGTCTATCAATGCTTTATTTTAAAGACAGCATATAATGAACAAAATACGGGAAATTAAAAATCACGTGTTTTCGACGATGTTTAAATACTTAATTTAGATTAAATGAAATTTATAATATTTTTATATGGATAATCATATTTTTTACATGAAATTAAATGAATATGTAAGATTAAAAAAATCCGTTCAATCCTAGACAAATTATATCTTTTATAATGTTTATTATCGAATGATTAGATATATAAGATTTCATTATTAATAAAGATTGTTTATGAAAATTAGATATCAATAGATTAAAAGTATATAATTTATTGCCGTGTGTTTACAAAATGCACGAGTCTACGTTCCTTTGAAATACCGCATTTAATTACACTTATGTAAGTCCACACATCATATTTGCTCTCCTTTTTATAAGGATCATTAATCTAATACGATTTGCTTTCGGTTTTATCAGATATAATTATAATATATTGACTAGCCGTTAATACTTTATGTGTGTCCTTATCTAATAATATTGTCAATTTGCTTATTAATTAGATGTATAACGCCTTCAAATTCATTAATTATGTCTATCAACATTCTGTATGTGTGTATGAGTGTAAATGTATGTGTGTGTGTGTGTGTGTAAATGTATGTGTGTGTGTGTGTGTGTCGTGTTAGGAAATTTATAAATAACTTTTTTTTTTCAATATCTTTATAGGTTATGTTTACCACTCCAAAAAGTTGTATTTTACATCCATAAAATTACAAGGCTAAATAATTCCTAAACTTTATTTTATAATCTTCATGACAAGTAATATTGTCAGCAAGTGTGCTGATGTTAATACTACAAACTTTTAGCAGTCCACGTTTGTTACCATTAGGCTTAATGGGAACTTTATAATTTGCGTAAAATTGTAATTAAAATGAATAACTTCCTTACCGAAAATATAAATTACAATTCAAGAGTGCAAAAGCATGTATGCGTATGTTAAAAATACATATATATTAACTATAGTCTTTGCGCTCTTTCTAGCCTTAGAGACATAGTCTTAGGAGCTTATTCTCATACAGAAGTATAATAAGAAATTATCGATGGAGCAACACTACAATAAACTATTCGAAGTGTAAGAAAATCCACGGAATTTAAAAAAATCCTGAAAACATATATTAGTTTTCTGACTCGAGATCAGTTACCATAACATGTTAGTTCCATGAAAGGTTGTAGTCGAACCAACCCCAAGATACTTTATTTTGGTGGTTAAGAACAACAGTCTGTGACAATTACTATTATGAGAAGATATACTAAAAGGCAGAATTGGCGAGAATGCCGAGTTATGTGCAAAAGGCAACAATTTAGTCTTAACAATATTAAGTGTGAGAAAATACACACACACAGGAGGAGGATAACGCACACAGAACAGAAGAAAGCGATAATTAAACCGAACCGCCGAACTTGAACCGTCTTGAACAAATAAAACTGTATCATTAGTACAAGTTAATAATTTTATAATTTAATAACTTAAAATTGCAAAAATTGTTTATATAATGCTTCTAATACAGTAATTTGTATGAAAATTGCAATTTTCCGATTAACAAGAAAAGATTTAGACAAATTTATTTATTCATTTATAATAATAATATTTGGAAGAACTTAGGAGCAATTTCTAAAGTTTTACTGCAAATGTTAACGGGAAAAACCGAGAGTGTTTTGAATTTTGCAGATCAAACTTATATATAGGTTATCAATAATGTTGAGGTAGGTATATGATAAATGTTGCACATAGAAGATGTGTTGTTATTTGTATATATTATTTAATATATTAGTGTAAAAAAGTGTAATTTGAATTCTGTTTTCTATACAATATTTTGGGCAATATTTTATAGACAAAAATATTATTTATAAAATATTATTTATAAAATAAAAAGTGTCAATTTGGTCAAATAAATTAGTTAGACAAATTAGTCAAAACAAATCATCTATTTTAATTTTTAAAGATCCATCTCCGAAGTTAAAAAGCCTTTTTTTAATAACAACAGAAAGAATACTCATTTGATTTAAAAAAACGCGAGACAAGTGAAAAAATTATTAGCTATTACGTTTTACTCGGATATATACACTGTTTGTAGATGGCGTGCCGTATTCATGTCTGTAGTATTTTATCTCTGTTTTTTTAAGCTTACTAGATATCTTATAACATATAATTAAATTTTCCTTAATAAGAACACTTGTAAATTAAACCACAATCGCTTTACTGATAAATAAAATTTACATAAAAATAAAGCGACTTTTTACAAAATAACATCATTATTGTCATATCGTAGAAAATGTTTACTATTTTGTTATATTTTTTTAAATTATCTCATAAGTAACTAAAATGGTGACTATTCACACCAAGATCATTAAATCTTTATTGTAGTTTTTATTAAGAGCGTCATATTCCACGAAATATTATGATTGTATCGTGTACATTACCGGTTTAATTTCTATCTTGGTAATGTAATGCGTTGGATTGTTTAATAGTCAATTAGTGTATGACGAGCCGTTTGATCGAGTGGAATTGTTATCAGTCACACGATTACGTCGTAATCTTCCACAGAGTCCAGAGGTCGGACTCTGACTCACTAGGTACAGGTTCGTGTTGAAAACCTGTTGTTGAAAATTAATTATATTATATGTCTCGCATAAAACTAGTGGTATAGTTTTTATCTCGTTTAAATTTGTTTTTAAAAATGTATCTTTTAATTTTTATGTAATTTGTTTTTTTTTTTTAATATTATCGCTCATTGCAATAAATATAACGGGCTTAAAATTAACGCCCAAAAAGATTTTTTTTTTACATTGCAAATTCTTAACAGATCAATTGTGTACAGAATACGTAGCTTTGACGCTCATAACACCGGAAAGGGGCGTATTGTTGACGTACTATTTATCGCACAAAAATCCAATGATACCTCTATTGACACCGTTTCTAAATGAAATTTCACGGTGTCCACTTGTTAAAATTCTACTTGTATTCCATGCAAAGGGTCAGTATTGTGATTTTGGTAAACGCAGGCTTTATAGCGCCGACGGTGGACAAAGCAATAGTGAAATTTTTAAGGCAGTCAGTCGCACGCAAGTATTTTTTTTTTTTGCAGTAGCTTTTTGGACCTCCTCGAAACAATTCCTACTCTACTGCCATTAATTTAGAAACAAAAGTTCAGAATGGTCATTTTTAATTATACCCGATACCGGACAAAGCTTGGATTTATTGCGTCATATATAACCTAGTGAAAGTTGAATATTATTGTTTCTAATATTCATCTGTTAACGGTAAACAAAACAAGCAGCATGTTGTAAAGGAGCCGCTTGTACAGATGTCGGCAGTTTTAGTGGCCAATAAAAAGTTTGCAAATTTAAATTGCCGATTTATGGATTATATATTTTGTGACAAGTATTGTGGTCTAAACCAGTCTTGACTTGTTTTTTTTTGTGTCTAACGTCAAAATGAGAGTTCTGTAAAACAACATAAATAGCAAAATAATTTATTCCATAAACTAGATTATATGAAAAAAAATCTTTAAATGTCCACAGAAACAAAAAAAAATGCCGACAAAATCTTTAACAAGCGTACGAGATAAGCAATCTTGTTTGTATAGCAAGCGTCCCAATTCTGATCCGGCTTATTTTTTACATGTTTAACAAAATGATAGAGGCATCATTGGACGAGATATTTTAATTGCAGTCCCCTGATCCGGGTTAAAACCCACAAGATAAAAAACCAATATGCGTAACAATGGTCTATATTTTAATTAACAAATCTATTAATATAATATGCGACTGTGTCATGATAATACTAAATAAGCTTAGATGTCCTGCTCTTGTATTTTCTGTTAATGTAATGGTGTCTGTTTCATGTGTATGTCGATCTTCTTGAAGATAAGAAAGGTATCGTTGATACATGGCTTGCCTTTTGAACATTTATTTTGTACTAGCTTTTACAATGACTTTGTTTATGCAATACCTCTAGTAGACCAAAGATAATTTTCATTATAGATAAATAGTTTTTACGCAGTATACTCTACAGTAATACTATATAATCTATGACAGTAGGTACCGTCAATAATAAGGGACAGACTTGTAGAATCCTAAAAAAGTATTATATAACAGCCTACCATTTGCGCAATCACATTTTTTACTATACACTAATTTTCATCAAAATCAGTCCATCGGATTGTTTGATAAATCGATATATGTAACAAAGTTAGTTAAATTTCGCTAAATCAGTCAAAAGAAAGAACTTACATGTCTATATAGTAGTATAGAATACTGTTAGTTTATTTGTTGGGAATATCTTATTAAATTACTAACATTTCATAATATTATTCTTGCCCAAAAGACAAATCTTCCGCTCGTGGTAGGCTTCATATAATTATGCAAATATGACACATATAACAATATGTAAACACGCTTAAAATGGAGGTGTGTTATGTTAAAAATAAAAAGCAACTTCAATAAATATTATTTTTCTCAGCTGGAAGTAAAGTTTTTCAACTTGATGAATTTTTTTAATGATTTTATGGCAAGGAGCTTGTTTAGTACGTGTTTGTATTGTTCTTATAATGAAATGTAATTAAATATAATTATGTAAATCATTATATTTGCACAAATTAGATAGTATAGACATTTCTGTCGGATTATTTGATAATTACTTCTTTTTTTTCGCACGTGTCTTAGCGTATATTTTTATGACCCATGGGTAATTAGCATTCAATTGTTATTTTTAAATACATTTTTAAGGAACAATATCAAAGAAATGCGTAAAATAATCGGTTTTGTGGTAGCAAGTTCATTATTAATGATTCCACTTAAATGGGTAAATTTTTCTCGTTAAATAATTATACTATACTAATCACGTAGGTATAGAATGGTATAAAATCTTATAATTATTTAAAATATTATTTTTAATTTCTTAAATAAAGATAATAATGAATTTAAGAACCTGCAACACTTGCCTGAACTTGATAACTTATTTAAAAAAATAGAGTTGAAAAAGATTTTCATTGAAATAATTTTAACTAACTAAAATAACATTTCTTTTAACTTACTCATTTTGTAAACGTTTTTTTCGTTTCCAAGCGAGCAAAGTCACTCGTAAAAGCTTGTCTCGAACGTGTAATTTATGTATATTAGAGCGATGGTATGTTTTATCATCAGCATTTAATGACTCCATGATGCAACTCTTCAAACAAGTGAAGGAAGAAGATTGCTCATTTTATGTAATTGATAAAATATTACTTACATATGACTAAGTCATTTTTAATATCGGTATCATCCTGACGGTGCAAATCGTTAAACGTTACAATCTAAAGAGTTTATTATTCTGTGTCGTACCACATTAGTTTAGTATTACGAATGATACTTCCTCAGAAGTTGATTGATCGTCGCCGTTTTCAATAAAGACTTATATTTGTTTTTTTTAAATAAGTTTGTTATGCCTTCTAAAGAAAAGAGAGTTTCAAAAGTTTTTTATATATACGTAGTATTATGTACCAATTTTAACAAAATATTGTTTTTTTTTTTAATATATAATACGACAGTAAAAATCATGTATTCCAACCCTAAAGCCCTTAATAATTTCAGAGATTAGCGCAAACGAACATCGTAAAACGGTTTTTTTTTTATTTATTTTTTTTATCAATATATGTATATATAATTATTGAAAATCTTAGAAATAAATATTAATAGAGTAGGTACATAATGCAAATTATTTTTTTGTTCATATGAGTCAACATAACTATATTATATATGATTCAAAACCCATACTACCATGACTTTGCTTATTGAGGGGTGTCACCTATTCAGGAGACGTCTTTCATCACGCTATCTCGTCAAGGATTCTAACTAAAATGACGTTATCACTGTTCTCAGTTACGTTCAGATGTTTTGGTGTTTCCCGAGGTATCACGTAATGTGATGAGCACAATTTGGGATGGTGACTTTGATCACGTACACTTTCATCTGATTACATTGATATATCCTTATAATTAAAACTCTTTGTATTTCCTGTACACGAGTGCAGCATTCAAAGAATGCGATGGTCCAATTTGGGCCAATATAAATTACGTATTCTAAATAAATACTAAGGAAAATACTAATATTATTCTGGACACGTGTCTTCTCACTAAAACTATTTTTAAACAATTACCATAACTCGAATCTAATTTTAACTTTTCCATATATAGAAATACCGAAGAACGACCTTTAAACGCAAACCTCACTCCGCTAAACCATTACATGCGTCACATTGGAATCATTTTTCTTAAAACTAATGTTATGACGCAAGTTTCTAACTTAACACTCTAAGTTTTCTAGAAACTCGTACTAAGATAACTTGGACGTAGTTCAGGACAACGGTAGTTACCCATCTCGTATTGGTATTACCCTAAAAGTTAAAGTAAACCTTAACTCAGGAAGTTTAAATATTCGAGGTACATTGATGACGTTGCTTCACGTAATCTATTAGCAAATACAATTAAGCCTGCAACTATATAGTTTTTATTAGAATTTACTAATTTACTTTAGACTCTTCTAGAGTTTCATTATTATTTTAGTAGGTTTTATAATTCATTATCTTATTTAACAATGTTCTTCTGAGCTTTTGGAGTAAATAAAAAAATAATATTCTATTAAAATATATATTTAATTGATATTATGATAACAATAATATATATTAAGGCTCCACACATAAGTAAAATAGAAAATAGCAAAAAAAAAAACTGATAATTTTTTTCAAACGCATTACGTAATGGTAAAAAATATAAAATTTGAAGATGATTTCATTATTGATAACACTGATATGTTTAAGATATATAAAGATAGAATTACGTGTTTTCCTTATCTTATCTTAGTTATTTGATGATTAGTGAGTTTGATTCGCCGTCGTGCAGTCTGGCGATTTAGTGCTTAGCTGGATTGCCGGGTATCGCACTGCGAACAGGAAACTGGTTACTGATATTGGACAGGTGTATGTTGTTCAAGGAACTAATATGACGTTATTGTAGTATCCGGTCACATAGATAGAAACCCCCTTGAAATAATCAATCTCCAAGAATGGTATGACGAAAATAGTTATTTGCCCTTTCTATTATATATAAATATATTACGTCTTAGAAGAAGGACATAAAGATACTATAAACGGTATCTTTAATAACATTAATATTTGGATATAATATAGTCTGTTAATAATAATAATTATTTTATTTTATTCTTAAGGATTTTACGTAACAACACGTAAATAGGTTACTTTCAAAACGAATCCGGGACTCGTGAACGTAAAACGAAACGTAAATAAATAATTTACATATTTATTATAATCATAAGTAATTACAATCTTACGAATAAATTAATATTAAATACACATTTACCTGATCGACATAAAATAGTGATATAATAATTATGTTAATTTTAACTGTTTATATGTTTTTGTTATATTTTTATGTTTAATCCATACATAAACTTGTATAAAGTATGTTAAAGTAATTGTTTTAAATTTTATCAAAATATGTCTATTTTTTATTTCAACATGTTTTTTTTTAATATAAGCAACATTTATAAATGATATCGACAACTTTTTATATTATGAAATTAAACAAAAATATTTGAAATATGGCGTCATAAGTAAAATATTACGAGGTGATATAGAGATCATTATCCAGTTTTATAAGAGAAAGTAAATAAGGTATATAATGCCAGAGAACTGACTCAACTGAAATATTCAATGACTAACTAACAAGGAATGACTCAAACTGATGCTGAAATAATATAACTGAAGTATTTTTTTAATAGTCAAATAAATATATATATTTATATTTTTTATACACTCCGTATAACTAGATAATTATATATATATATATATATATATATATATATATATATATATATATATATATATATATATATATATATATATATATAAATAAAGTATATATATATAAATGTCCTTAAGTTTTTCTGTATATAAAATTTTATTAAACATATTTTTTTGTTAATAGGCTGTGTAGATTAAAAATAATAATATTTTCACAAATATTAGTGTCAAAAAAAAATGACGAAATTTCAGGATAGTTTACAAAATTGAAAATAATTTGATGTCTGTTTATTTTGTGTAATTGTCCGTCTGTTACAACAATGATATTGGATATGTTTATATTTTTAATCATATGTTACACATCATTTGCATTAAAATGTTCCATAATGACGAGACACTTAGATAAAAAAACTATATTAATTTATGCACATATATAAAATTGACGCACACCGGCTCTTACTCACTGATATCCTGGTCAAAAAGTTCCGCTTGGTGAAAATTCCCATCCCCCGTGGGACCCTTATTGCTCTGGGTGGGACTGGATCCGCCCTCCGCAATCCCCTGCAACCATTGGCCGAAGCGAAACCGCACTCGTATATCTTCCCGGCTATTCGCCAGTCCCCCACTGCAAGCACCACGTGCTCTCACAGTGGACACTAGGCTTTATTTTACGCGCGGTCTCACCAATTCATTTAGTCGCTCACCCGACGCCACGCGTGTCACATCTTTTGGGAATGACAATTGCGATTAGTTATGGATTACACTAAAATCCCGCATTTCGCGCTCTTCAGACAAGCTTGCACTGTGATAGTTAGAATCAGGATGGAATTGGATACCTGTTGCCGGGTGGCGTGTTCTACGACAGACCACCCCCGGTTTTCGCAAAGGCCTTCTGGTTGTGACCAATGTTCTAGAAGTAGATCAAATAGCCGATATAGTGACTGTGATAGTGATATAGTGGAAAAATGTCGACGTTATAGATCCAGTGCGGCGAGAAGTAGTAAGATTATTTATTTATTTATTTTTTGCAAATAATTTAAAATATGTTACCAAATACTTGTCTAATTACGAGTGGTAATGACTCTTAAAGAATAATGTCCTAATACAAATTAAATATCCCTTTTATATCAAGATCAAATCCCAACACCTAGTAGATTTCATTAAGGCGTTTGTAGGCTGAGGCTACACGATATATAAAACAAATATCCGGTCCCTCGGACCCGACGCATCTATTCCGACATCCCTCTCATTGTCGCTACATTGTCGCACGGCTATCGCTCTTACATTATCATCTGAGCAAAAACTCGGCTCGATCGCACCTTTACAATGTTAAACGCTAAGATCAGAAGTAACTAACTAGGTTTAAACTGTAATTAAAAAAGTTTACTGTTACCGGAATGACATATCTGACTAAATGTTTCTATCCTATAAGAGTTGTACAGTTATGTAGGCGGCTCGGTGGGGTCTGTTTCGTAATTAGTGCTATCGCATTGGAGTCTATCTAGGGATTAAATTATTTAACAACTATTAAACACGGGTACGGGTACGTAAGATCCGATCTTGAACGTGTAATTATTTAATATAAATTGCAAAAAAAACACCCAAATCAAAATTACATTGCACCAAAATATCTATAAGTTATGTCAATATATAAATATAATATAATGCAAACCCTATATATCAAGATTAAGATAATGCAAAATGTTATAAATAAGATTTTTTTTCAAAGCTTCAGCAATTATTTTATAATCGCAATTGAAATAAAAGCATTCTTATATAATAATCGAAAATAAATATTCATTCTCAAAACGAAAACAATTTCAATAAAAAATATTTTAATAGAAACTAAAAAAATCGCCTATTTCATGACTATATTCCTCAATAATTTTTTTTTATAATATTTTATATATTTTTGATTGTTTGTAATCAAAATAATACTATTTATTAAACAAAAATATTATTTACATTACTATTTATATACAAGTTTTCCTGTATACATTTTTATGCTGATAAGCTTTAGTGAATCAAATATTTATAGTAAGCAATAAATAAAAAAAAAATAACTATATTTCTTATTGCTTGCTAACTACTGGATAAAAGTATTACTGATAATATTATTATATTCTCATAGAAAATAAATCGAACTACGTAGGTGTGTGTATTGTATTTTTCGATAAACAATATATCAATGCCTTACATTTGTACCGGAAGGAAGTAGATACTCACTAACGGGAAATCAGAAATGAAATAAAATAAATATCTGAATTCATTTTCCTTCATGTTTAAAATTTTAGTGATTTTTCCTAACAACCAAATAAGGTATTCTAGTTTATTAAAAAACATCTTTATCTGAAAAAAAAGCACTTGCGATGTCCTGTTGTGAAATTTGCGTAAAAGTTTTTTTGGGTTGCATGTTAATTCATAAAAAATATATTTACACGTTAATATTTGAAGAAATAAATAAAAATATTTAAATAAAATATATAACTCTCAGAATTTAGTAACGTATTTCAGTTTCATTATAACGTGGAAATTAAGTTTCCTCTGTAATATTATATTTTTTCTAAAGACCTACTTTTTCAAAATTGATTTAATTATAATTATTTAAAAAACCGCTTTCACTGATTTCAATTACTGATCTTAAGTAATTTTCCCGGATATCTTAAATTTTAAAAGTATTTTGTAAAATTTTGTAATATAACTCGTTATATCATTAAATTTAATTCGAAGAAAATTTTGTGCTTGTTTCGCTAATTTCGCGGGGTCAATCGCCGATGGTTCCGTGGTATTACCATTTAAAGTGATTTTCAGTTAATGAAGTGTGTATCACCGCATTACCGTACCGTAGGTAAGCGCCGCCTCGCCCGTCCGGCAATAATCGCCCTTATTATGAGCAGTCAAATTTTATGACCACCTCGATTGTAACTCGCTACCCGCAACTTAAAGCACTGTTTTACCTATCTTAATTTTAATAAAAAAAAACTTGTTAATATATGCAATAAAAGTTTATAAATATTATTGTAAAAGTAAGTAGACGATTTCGCACCGAGCCCAAAGTTTTGAATGAGATCGAAGCGATAACGAGCGCGGAGCACGCAAAAGATACAAAAATCATCAATAATTTGACGCGCATCATTTTGTAACAAGGCGTCTGCGATGTTCGGTGTTCGGTCAGAAATTTTGACGCGTTTATGTTCTGAATTTACATAATGATTGCGGAGGCGCCGATTGCGTCCGTATCGAACGGTGCAAAACTTTTCTCGGTTTTCGAGCCGAAATTCTAGTTAGCGGGCGCGCGATTTCTTTTTAAAAAGGTTAACAAGGTGCTCTCGTTTGGGTCGTTTTTCGAGCCGCGCTGCCTCCTTTTGTGTACGAGCGAGCTGTTAAAAAATAAACGATTTCTTTGTTTCTCGGGTAGTCGGGCCGACCTCCGACGCGGTCCCTACTTTTTTATGCCCCCTTATAACCTGTGTATTACCTACGTGTAGGTATCTACGGTTTTTATGGTCGCTCGGTCAGCTCTTCAATGGGCTAAGGAATTCGATCGAGTCTCCTCTTTGTCCATTTATTGTTTTTTATAGTTCGTAATTACAGATCCTTAAATGAGCCACTATTGAAAGTTCGTAATTTACTGACAATACGAAAACATTTTTGGACCTAATTACAGACTCAAACTTTCATACTCCACTGTCGTTAGGTAATTATCGTGTATTTAGTTAATTCGACTTCAGCTTTTATACTTATATAAGGATAATATGTTTAATTAATACTTAAATAAAATATCAAAGCTCACTGTATCTACACGGTGACTCCACATCTTTTTACGAGCTGACCTGTTTTTTTTTTCTGCTTGAACTTTTGACGGCGGCGGCGGTCTCGCGGTTGCTTGCTTTTGACCGGCGCACTAATAAAATGTTATGATCGTGTGTTTAACGCGTGTTGTGTGTCGGACCTTCTTTTGACATGATCGTTATTACCCGACTCCGCCTTTGCGGTCATCCTTTGTGTTACCACTGTAACAACCTTGTTATTGTGTCAATTAGATACGAATACGAAATCTTTATCAATATAAAGACTATTTTGTTACGTGATTTATAGATGCGGGTGACGTAGAGGTGTTCGTTTTCCTGAGCGGGGAAATAGATAGCGCTATCTCGTTTTCGCCTGAACGAGAGGCGTGATAATCGGAGTCCGTTCACAGGGCTTAGTTAAATAATAAGCGGCAAAGCACCCTATAACTATAATTTTCTTTTATTTGACCGCCGCTCCGCCGCGAGCTAAATAACAAATCGCCACAAAACTGGCTAACGAGACCTGAGAAGAAAAAAACCTCACGCATACAATTTTACATGGACAACAATCGAGTTTAGCAAAAATTATATATGAACTTATGTTAACCTCTACCAATTTTAAGTACACGATGATTCTAATTAACAATTAATTAGCAGATTCTTATTAAGGACCAAATACTCGTATCTTTACGTTATTTCATAATTGTTTTTTCAAAATGTTATCAGTAGCACCAGTAATACGAGTAATTCGGGTGGAGAGTATAAAATAGCAAAATATAAAGATTTGTAACGTTAGTCACCTGTAATAGACATAACATAATGATTCACACATTGAGTCAAAACATATGAAAAGTAAATAAGAAGCCATCAGTGAGTAAGAACGAAATGATTGTCGATTATGAAATGTATGATAAACTTTTTTTTGATATGACATGAAAATGTATTTGTCTTTTATTTAATTTTTTTTTAATATCAATAAATATCTAAGATCTGTTATTTGTTTTCGTGAATTTCATTTAGCATTATCAAAAAAATGTAGGTAGCAGTTTTATGTAGTCGTATGTTATTCATTTGGCAGCCACCGTTAAACTGTACCGCATTAGTGATTCACACAAGTTCACCGGACAATTAGCAAAGGCTGTCCACCTCTGGGCCGCGATGTATTTATTCATCGGATGTCCATCGATAACCATAATCGACAGCATAGCACGTGCTGCATACGGAACACGGACTAGCGTTTTCATTCACGAGATGCACTAGAAATTTGTTTAATTGTTAATAAAATTTTATAGCTATCTAGTAGCTATCGCTTTCATACTATCTGCGACAAGGTTAATGTTATTAAAATGAAGAGCCTATGTTTTATTATATTTCCTTGAAGATTTTCAATTATTTATCTTAATATAGAAAAAAAAAAATTTTTATGGCTGTTATTTATATTTATATATCGACATTTAGTAAAATCTGTAAAACAGCCGTTTTTAATTATCCTTTCTTTTATCAGGATACGTCAACGTCTGTGCTGCAGTGTGTCTCGTGCTACTCGTCGGTGGTCTCTCACCACAATCAGCAGCTGCACCACATAAAAGATCAATGGATTCTTCAGAAGAAAACGTATTATGGGGAAACCCCTGCGATTATAAGTCAAATGTAAATATCATTTTTTTTTAAATGGTACATCTTAAATATTAAATTATCTCTTTTACTTATTGAGTATTATTTGTTTTCAGCAAAAATCTGAAGGCAAATACACAGCAGATCTTGCGAAAAAAGTCGCGTTACAAGCAAAAAGCGCACACGATTCAACGGCAAAGTACAAAGACGAATTCGTAAGTGTTATTTTCTATATAAAATTATAATTCTTCGCTTTCATTGATGGTTCCGAGGCAGAGACGAGACAAACGCGACGTAGTATTCGCGTTCACATCGATATGCCCGCCGCGTCGTTATAAATGAACGGACGCACGCTGCCACCGGTCAATACCAATAAAATTTTAAACTAAGGACATCAGTGCATACCTTTAGGGCTTAATATGATTTTATCACTTCATGAATGAAAGTTTAGGTATTATGACGGAGTTTATATTTTTTAAGTCCAAAACTATCATCAAAGATATTTTAATATATGTATAAAAATGTATAAAAAAATATTGAAATCCTAATGGTTGTCAAAATTTTCCCACCGCGTCGGATAGCCTGGAAGAGATTGCATCGACGTAGGCGCCGCCGTTTTCGCTTCTCTACATCCGGGAATGGTCACTTCCTCGATTGAAATAAAAAAAAGTTTACTACTTTCAAAGAGTCCTCGACGAATCTAAAAAGAATCAAGTTCCAATGCCAAGTTTATTTATTAACATTTAAATGACTATTCATGCAATTGATACGTGCGAAGTCCACATTTAAATTCAAATGTGAAACGAACCCGAGTTACTAGAAACATTATAAGACAATTTGTCATTTCAATCCGAAAAGTATTATATCTCCGAATCGGAAGTAAGGTGGCCGATCTATCAGCAATAATGTGATGTAGGTGTCGCGCCTCGAATCATTTATGGACAACCAGGTACTAATCTAATTACTTGCCACAAAGAACAAAAAGACGCACAAGTACATTTCTACTATAATAGACAATGACTCAAACAAAAAATCAATGAGGCAGTCAATGGATATGAAACAATAGGTCGGTTACGAATAAATTCATTGAAGAGTTGCGTGTGGTGTTGGCATATGAAGTATGGTAGCATTTGTAATAGGCTCGCCGGTCGTAACGACGGCGACGTCCTGTCCGCTTGCTGCTGCCTCCCCGTCGTAAAATGACATTATCGACGCACAGTAGCCGGAACGAAGTACAGGACGGTGCGCATACGCATCGAATACTGATTGCGCATTAATATTGCGCGACACACCTGCCCGATGATTTTTTTTTCTGCCTCTCCCCTTAATGTCGGTCATTCGTTACTAATGGATCATACTTATTGTGATTTAGGTGAACACCGGGTATATTGAAGTATTAGAGCTAGTCATTCATGGACGTTAATTTTAATATAACATATATAACATACAAATATTGTATATGTGATATTATAAGTTTTGAAGATTACTCACCGCTCAAAAATGTTATACAATGAAAACAAAAACAGGTAGCGGAAAATGAAACCGTGTGACATACGGAACGCTATATCCAAATTACTCGCGCTATCATATCTGTCGTCAACCCATTCCTTATAAATAACTGGCCGCGCTGTACCAAGAACGCAATAACAAATTCAACGAACCCTACCGGTACTGTGTGACTCTGCACCGGCAACCGTGTGAATGCGCTATAATACTTGCTTTTGGTCTGCGCCGGTGTCAAATTATCGCATCACATTTTAACTCCGAAATAATTTAGATATCCATCACGAGACGTCTACATTCTTAAAAAAAAATGCAACTCGGTAACGTGATCGGTGTCTGTCCCCACGCAGTCTCGAGTCGTGTCCACCTGGAAGGCTTATCGCGTTGTATAGTCGTCTGATATATAAACATTGAATTATACATGACATTACAATATACAATATGTACATACTTAGTGCGATAGCGTTGTTCACACGGGCGACAGGCTGTCTGCGCCGTTGGATGGCTTTGAGAACGTGTGCCGTCAATATATCAAGCTGTGTATGTGTGGGTGCATGTTTATTTGATAAGCTTCCGATGTTTCGAGCTAGGTATCCGGATGCTATGTCGTCAAATTTCATAGTTAATGCCCACCCACGAGATCTCTGTATGCGAACTTGGGATATATGATTGTGAAGTCTTTTTATTTAATATTTTCTTTATAAGCTTTTATATTAATAACCGTGATATTTAAAGTCAACTAACTAACTACAACAATGCAATTCTGTTAATTCCTTGGTAACGATTATATTAGAACTATTTTTTTTATTTAACAGAGATATATCAAAAAATATATTTTAGGTCTGAGATGATGATTTATCTGTACCCAGAGTGCTACTTAATTTAGTGCTTAAGCAGATTTTGGTATGGCACAATAGACCGGACGAACACCTGCGTTATGTTATTACATCGGTACCTACGTGACAGCACATTCC
This sequence comes from Melinaea menophilus ssp. n. AW-2005, assembly GCA_918358695.1. Classification (NCBI taxonomy): domain Eukaryota; kingdom Metazoa; phylum Arthropoda; class Insecta; order Lepidoptera; family Nymphalidae; genus Melinaea; species Melinaea menophilus. The sequence continues at coordinate 2,704,017 of OU911052.1, forward strand.
ATCTCGAAACAACAATGTCATTTCTTTAATTTATCTTCAATTGTAATGACTCAATACGTTATTTTAATTTATTTCTTATCTATAATTTCTTTTAAACATACATACAATACAAACGTATTGATTTTTACATTTCATAATAATTAAATTGTCAACATCGTTGTGTAGAAATCTTCAAATTAATTTATTGCCCCGATCGGAGATAAGAATATTGTATAATTTTATTTTTCGGTTGTTTGTCACGATTTGTATGAATTTAATCAACGGTATTGTTATGTAACGATATTTCTACCAAATCAACGCAGTTATCGGGAGGGCTGACAAAATTCTATAAATTGTGTTGCATCTGCTGCACATTGTCGAAACTTGCATTGCATTACCAATTCATAACACAATCGTTAATATTTTTGTACTATACCTTTGTTGGTCACTCATATACTGGACAGGGTCGAATTTTTATGTCCAAACGGTTCAGTTACATGACATGTATGATAGCGGTCGGTTTTCGAGTGCGATCTCATCTTTCACACGACCTTGGGTGATCCATAAAATTGGTAGTCGAGCGCACAGACGATATGAATATGACTTCCTTACTTTATTTTCTATTGTTTAACCTTTGTAACCTTATAGTAAATTGTATTATTAAAAAATAATATAACAAACATACCTCGGTTAGTCGTTGATGAAATAGGCGTGTGGTATCAAGACGGTCACTGCGAGAGTTTGGTCTTGCATTGTTATTTATACGAGCTTTAATGAAGGAAACAGCGACACATGACATCTTCCGTTCAATCGTCTTTTTCCATGAAAGTCAATCAACACTACCAACTAACTAGTATCTATTTTTATCATTCAAAGAAATCAACGGGACCCGTAGCGTGATAGAGTGATTCATACTCATTAGAGAATAGGAACTATAGTTGAAGCATTAAATAATAAAACATTTGGAATCAAATGTAGTTAATAATATATAAAAGTATCTTCTGAATATTGCAAATGTTTGTCATTATTAATTAAGGACAAAAATGTAATTATTTATTTCTTTGGTTGCAGGCACTCAAGCTACACAGCTACGATAGGTTTGATGACCTGTTGAAAATGTGGAACAGTAGCGAATGGCTGCGGAACTTAACCTGGTTCCCTGAAGAAGGATTGCCCAAAGAGAAGGTCCTTTATGAGCGCATGCCAAAAGCTTATATGGATAAACTGATGGTAAGTTAAAAATTAATTAATTAAATTTTATATTATGTATTTTATAAAATAAGTTGCAAAGAACAAAATATATACGATAAAATTGTATATATTTTTTTATTTGTACAAGATGAAAAAACGTTATCTTAAACTCTTGTCTCGTTAAGATAATGACGGTTACTTAAGAGACTCGATCTTATTGTTTTATAATCGAAGGGCGGCGAATTCGCTGATGCCAAAAACGTGCATCCGTATAAGTTTTTCAATCGATTTCAAAGAATCGACATCGTCGGTGGCACTTATTGTTGTCAGCCGACTGTCGTTTACGTGAGAATACAAAGGTTTTGCAACGTGGACGGTTTAATCTCAGTCGCAATTAAAGATATTCGACAGTTATGAATTATGAAAGATGAAAAAAACTATTTTTTACAAATGCTATCTATCACTGCAATATCGCCTATTTTGAATTTGTCTTAAGACAAATCATCAACTAGAATTTTAAAAGTATTATTTAGTAATATATTTTTTTTTGTTCCCAGAAAAAGATCGATAAAGTGTTACCGCCAATGTACAAGGCTTTGAAGATGGTGGTAGCTGGCCTGGACTCCATTAGGAAAGACTTTAAGCTCAATTCCAATATACCCTTAGCGAGCCTAGAACGTAATATTATGGAGAGCACGCATGAAGTACGGGCGGTCCTTTGTTATTTTGATGTAAGTATAATTTTGTTCTTATTAAAAAAAACTTACGAGTGCATAGCTCAGTGATATGTTGTAATTACAAAACTTAACAACTTAACAAGTAATGTTAACCATAAAATTTTATCAAAGATATTGCTATACGTTTTGTTTATGTACTGTTTATTTTGATATGTATATTTGTGTATTGAACAAAGTTCTTCTTTTGCAGGATATGATGAGATCCCGCCACTTAGAAATATTAGCATTGCCGAATTCTGAGGTTCAGAACAACAAAGAGGAAGACAAGCTTCTGTACGCTCTTCTCGTCTATCGGGATACTTTAAACTATTTGGAGTACCTGAATCAAGTATTTATGAGAATGTACGAAGTGGATTCCATTAAATCCAAATAAGGCTATAACATCGGTTGTGTTAACTAATCCGCAAAAATTGCGGAAATCATTCTGTTTCGTCCCCAATACGGTTGTATCTACTTAATTATTGGTGCTTTTATTTATGTTCATTTGTTAATGATCTGTAGCTACAGGACTGTCTTGAAAATTTTTAAAACGTATTTATTAAAAGTTTAATTTTATTATTAGTAAATTAATCTATAATTTTTAAAAACATTTATAACCTATGATTGTTTTAAATGTAATTATTATTTTTTGTGCATCTCAAGACAGTCTCGGTGACGCGATGTATCCCATTCATTGTGTGAATACAATGATTCCCTTGTAGTTCAATTGTTCGCACCTTTGGCTGTTAATAAAGTAGAAAGTATTTGCCATTACATTGCCATTTTGGTCTAGAGTGAATTAGTTCCTTTTATATATATATATATATATATATTTATATATATATTTTGTAAATAGTGACGAATTTAATATGTATTATTTATTAACAGACAACTGAACATTCGAAATTTTTCCGATATCCTAGTCAAGGTAACTTATTTATTTCTTGATTAATAATTAAAAATTGATTTCTTTGTTTATGTAATTATTAGTTTAGTATTATATTTCATTCCACCAAACTCGGTTGATATTTTGATGTGTTAGTAAATTATTTAGTTGAATGTCGTGTCTATGACTGGTTCATGATTAAAGACGTTATCTTCTACTCTACTCGTATATGTGAGGTCTGCTATATATAATTATTTGTACATTTTATATTCTACTTTCATTGGTTTAATTATTTGTTAACTATTTATATTCCTGTTAAATAAATCCAATGAAATATGACTAGCTGTAATAGAGCTTTAATAGAGCTGTTAATTATATTATTGTAAAGTACAGAGCCAGTGTATTTATGAATTAATCATGATTTGTACAGTTGAAATAGTATTTATGATAGCGCAAACTGCTGTTTGTGATATTAAATTATTATTACATTTAAATGTTTTCTTTATTTTATTCACCCCTTTTTGATATTTGTTATATATCTATCTATTATCATTTTTTAAAGATTATCTATTTAAGCCACTCGATATTACATTTTTCGTGTTGTCTTCGTAATTGTACCTACAACAGGATATATATCGCTCGGACAGTTTATAAATTGATATTATGTATGAAAATGTCATTAAAAAAGGTAACATTCAGTCTGAACTTCCACTATCAATAATAACATCAATTTAGACATTGGAAATTGCAGCCATGTGAAGTCGGGTCAAATAGCTAGTTTTGAATGAATTAATTTTCAACGACACTAAAAATATACATACAATATTTATATTTTAACGTTAATATTCCAATGTTCCCATGACTCGGGACTCGAAACAATTTTACATCTTTACACAACCCATTCACGAACCGACATATTTGCATTCACTGTCGCCCCGAAGAATTAGAGCCGTCACACTGAAAATAAAAAAATATACCCAGGAATTTTCATCTACCAATCGCCCTTATCTTCACGTTATAAGACCACAAATTGTGTAGCAAAAAAAATCGGCTTCTGAAAGTCAGTCGATCAAAAAGCCGATATTTATTTAATAAGTTAGTGATGGTAGATGTCGCCGGGAGTCCGATAGGTGTAAAGTTTGTTTAGGAATCTCTAAACCAATTATACACCTATTGTACATATAAATGTATAACAATTTAAACTTGACCTCCTACCTCGTACAGTATAATACAATTTATAATATTAATAAAAATGTCACTCATTGAATTGATAAAGTAGCTTTGGCAATATAGTTTTAGCCCGACCTCTCTGCCTACCTACTACCTTACTACCTACTAGCTTAGGTCGTAATATTAATAATGCTAATTAATTACACACTTTGTTTTATATTAACGCATTTGCAAATTAATAAAGATCCATAAGATAATAAAAATTAATTTAGTTCGAATAAAAATATTTCGTTATATACATAATTTCAAAAACTGCCCATTATTAAAAAAAATTCCTAGTATATTATTAGTGTCTGTAATAGAAATTGTCAATTATAAGCATTGTACACTTTTAACTTCAGTATGTACAATATTATAAGGCAAACTGAACTGCCCTCCCCCTTTCCCCCCTCTAGCTATACAGTATAGGGTCAAAATATTTTCACATACGTTTAACGATCCGTCGGCGATTCACAATGACATTTAGGGCTCACCGAACGAACATGCTCGCTTTATCTCGCTCACGTTCCCTTGTTTTATTTATTAGAAAGATTTATTATTTACCACGGGGCTCACACACGATGTGTCACGAATCTGGGACGAAAAAAAGTGGATATGGTAATGCGCGACCCGTTTGCACGTGACTATATATTTTTTTATTCGATCGTTTTATTCCTTTTGCTGAAACTTACTTCCTATATCCTTAATATACATAGAATGTATGAAATATAATGTAAATATTTAGTCTGTTTATTTTATATGACTTTAAAAGTATGATGATTTTAAGATTCAAATGTATTACTCAAGTAGCAGCTTACAATAAGTAGCTTAGTTTAGATTTGGCTTAGAAATGACATTCCTCTGTCTAACCTTAATTTTACTTAGAACTTTAATACGATAAGCCCATTGAGTTCTTATTAATTAAAAATGCAAAAAGTCATTGTAATGAATAGTAAGGGAGTGCTTAGGTGACTTGGGTTTTTTTAATTCTCATTTTTTTTTCCTATACCTACTTACGTCAGTATATACAATATTATTAAAGATACCTTCATATGGTGATAAAATATAAGTTTGAATGAAGCAAAAACAGAACTAAGTCTCCAAACTGGATATCCCACGACACTTACGCACTATTTAAAAAGGACAAATAAACTGATTGAAATCATACTTGACCTGCGCAAAACCACACGTCTGCCATGACCGAGTAGACAAACATACACACAAAAAGACGACAACATTCGTTGTTTGACATTATCTGTGTACTTTACGAGCCCACTGAGTAAATAAAACCGCGACAATAGCGACGCTTAAATATGAGACTGGGATTTTTTAAGTCATTTATTCGTAATTAGATTCTCTCGGATTTTAGTAGCTGTTTTGATCAGTATTTGTTAACTGTTAATTTAAAGAGAAATAAAACTATATTTATGACAATAGTTGATTAATCTATACATCTATTAATCTATAAACCATAAATAAGGATATGTTTTTTAATTATATACGTTACTTAACTTTGTAAATAAATAGACAATTTGTCTGTCTGGTTGTTCCGTCTAATCTCTTATATGGCGAGACCTTTGTTACAATTAGACCATTTAGTAAAAAGCCGTTAAATTTTTAATTATAATGAAACACTTCAATTTTATTTACAATAATTTTAATAGTAATTGTAATAATTTGTAGTTTACATCTAAATTACTATTATTTTTTTTTGCAAATCACACTAAGTATATTTTTATTTACGCCATGATTCTTTAAGATTGTAACATATTAACTGGCAATTAATTCACTTTTATTCACATTATTATGACTTTCCCGGGAAATTTGTTGGTATACAACATACCAGCATTCTATTAACAGAAGATAATTTATATTTAATCCATCCGTGATTAACAGCGTTTCATCTTGAGAATCAAGCACAGGCTTCCTATGAAATAAACACCTGTTATATCCTGCGACTTTGCCCATAAATTATTATAATAAGAATTGAGATGGAATAATAATTATTAGGTGAGCTCTGTTCTAAAATGATTTTTTAATAAAAAAATCATTTTGCACAAAACAGTAATAATCACATTATTCCAAATTCTTTTCATATTTGTAACCTTTTGATTTTTTACACTTATTTTATGTCTCTATATATTTTTATATTTTCTAAAGATATACAAACAAAATATAATTATTTGTTCAACATACAGACAACATTTCCACAATCTACAGATATATATAAAAGCTACCATGTAAAGAAGCGGTAACATCATTCATAATTGTCGCTACATTACAACCGTTTATCTCACAATTAGCTCTATCTCAGACTCTCACTTCATTTAGTTTTACTTTATAATAATTACTTGTTACAGACACCGACGTTTCTTGTCTTAATAATTAAATAAATTCCGCTGGTGTCAGCGACTCAATTTTTTGCTACCTTAATAACATTCTGTTTTGTACAAAGCGCTTATGTACAATTCAGTTCTTTCATAATTGTTTCATTCAAGTAATATAATAAATTGTAGTTCTTAAGGAAAAGTCGTGAAATTATATGAAATTCAAATTTTACTCAATGTAAATGATACTGTGAAAGGCAAATAAAAGAACTGCTTTAATAAAAATATTCAAAACAATCATTCAAACAAGGAAAATACGGTATCAAATCCTTATACATTAATAAATATTTAACCGTTTTTATTTATTGCATGAAGATTGACAGAAAATATATTTTTCAAGTGTTTAGATATTTTCCAACAAGCCCCAAAATATATCAAAATAGACATCAACAAATTAAGACTAAATAGCTGTAATTACATTTAAAAAGTCTACAAAGGTCACGCAGTGAAGGGTACGTCCTTGTTAACCTGTGAAATCTAAATGACGTAAGAAATACAGTTTTGTATGTGACTTATGTCATTTCTGCAAACGCACTCAAATCTATGACAGGAAATGCGGCGAATACCTATCCGCAGGGATCGCCAAGTTCGGTAATTTTTATAATTATTATACATTTTCTTCTTTAACAAATAAATATAGGCAATAAATTGACGAGTAAATAAAGAAAAACACAGAAAGAAAAATAAATGACAACGATATATATTTTTTTTTTAATTAAATATTATATAAAAAAAAAATAACAATATTTTAAGTATCTATAAACGCTCTAATGTTGTTGATTTTTTTTTAAATAGTGATGCCGGCAACTATGTTGCGTCCCCCCCCCCTCCGTGCTTTAAGTTATTACTTATCGCATATTATTATCATCCTACCATTTATGAAATACCCACAAATGTAGTGTTACTGTAATTTAGCCCCATGCCCGCTGATCCCATGGGAAAATCTGGATATAAAATAGCCTATGTTACTCGCTAATAATTAAAGTTTCAGCAGATAAAAGAATTTTTAAAATCGGTTGCGTAGTTATTGAGTTATCAGTTACAAAACATAAAAATAAACAAACTTTCTCCTTTACAACATTAGTATTGAATAATTTTCTTTACAGATGCCATCGCCCAATGATATTTGTAAAAATTGCAAGTTATGCATGAGTTACCATTTGCCATCCTAGAAGGAAATTCGAATACAAGGAAAGAAAATTAAAGGCTTCAAATCTACAAAAGCTATTTCAGGGGAATATTCTGTGATTGTCGTACTCCTCTCTGTATGTCTCTTTAATGGTTTCTTTCTCACAATATATTCTATTAAAAAAAACTGCTAGTAAGTTGAAATTTAATATGTTTTACCAAAGCTTGGCAACTTCTGGCTGTGACGCATTCGTCTCAACTAAATATTATCACCAATTACCGTAATCAAATACACTAGACAAAAAACCAGACACTTGAGATCATTAATTGAATAAATATTATGAATATCAAATCAATAAATTTCATTAATTATATATCAGTTAACGATTAAGTGATATTTCGTAATATTTGTTATATTTATCAATAACATCTTAAAGAAATCCTTGCGAAAATCTTTATTTGACATTAAGATTGCGTAAATAATGTCCAATAATAATAAACATACAATGGTATTTAACATGCATAATTTTTATTTAGGTCAAGCGCCGGATATATATGCATTCTCAAGAGACCGATGGAACCTTTCACACGGCACATGACCCGACGAAGGTACTGTGATTCACAATCCAGTAAAAAGTAATTTTACTCTCATAAACACATGGCATCCCCGCTAATTGGTTACACTTCGGATCCACACTTAACTGACTCATACAAATAATTTAAAGAAATCAAGTTAGAACAAAGAAATTAATAAATCATTCACAACGGTAAAACTGTGTTATCAAGTGTGCCTTAAAAGTGTTTGGTTTGCAGATTGCAGGTCGGATAAGTCTTTATTAGCACATTGTACATTGATGTAAATATTTTTGTCTTCTTATAATATTTTACTCATATCTCTTTATTGTTTGGTTTATGTCCATCTAAGATTAGTAACATATACATCCCGTCTATTGGATACAATTGTAAATATTCAATATGGTTTATGCAAAATAAAAAGCGATTAAAACGGTTTAATATATACATAACAATATTATATAGTATATATATTTATGTCACTTAAATAGGTAATCGGAAGTGCAAATCACGGGATGACAGTAATTAAACATTTATAATAAGGTAAGTATATAGTTACATCATTCGAAATCTCTCACGTCCATACGTTATTCACGAGTCCCGTCACGTAGTGGCGCTTGCCCGTGTCTTCCGATTGAGAACTTTCTTCCATTCATGAACATTATTATATATTATTACCACAATATTGATCAGTATTAACATGATGTTATATTATGACCAATTGATCTAGTAGACAAAATTAGTTACTTTAGTATATAGGTAGAAATGTATGACTACAAGTTGTAAGTCTGGGTAAGAAAGTTTGTATTTAAAATCTGTATATATATATATAATATTTATTGGACTTAAATATTATTTAAAAGTACATATTCTAATAACAGCGAATATATAGAATCGCAACAACTTGTACATATTGGGACTAATGATTTGGCGGCGCTTTGATCACAACGGAAGAACGAACGGTCTTAGCATGCTTATTGTACACAGTATGAATATTCGCCACTCCTTTATTGTGATATCAAAAGCAACATAATTAGGTCGTATATACAATAGTAACGCTTAAAATTACTTTTTCATGAATATAATTTCCTGTCCGTAATAAACGTATTTTTTATTTATATAATATAATTTTCATATTAAAAATAGTTTAAACTAAGCAAAATTAAATATTTCAGAAGAGAAGATATTTCTAAATATCTAATTCTATTTAGAAGAAAAACAATTTACACAAATATATTAAATAACACCGAAATAAAAAAGAAATACATTTTTGATCAAATATATATTCTTAAATAGAATCGATTTATCATTATTATCACTCCTTACCAAAAACAAATCTTCCCCTTTTTCTCACACTCTCCCCCATTCTTCCCTTTCCCGCATCGCTATGGATATTTTCCAATATTATATATTTATAAGTATTATTCACTACTCAATAAATACAGAAAAAACGGTAATTATAATTTGATTCTCGCTAATGAGACATAATCGAAATGGAGTTCGTGTTTCGAATTTCGATTAATATTTCGAGATAAAGCTTTAACGAGAGAAGTAAATAACTTAAAGAGTAGCACCAAAGACAATTTTAGTTATAATGAAAATAAACTTCTATTTCAATTTCATTTCATTCATGATAATATTAAGTTACCAAACCCAAGTAATTACAGGTAGGTATTGAAGTTTATTGAAGCCAGCGAACATATTTTTCAAACCTAAAATATAAAATTCTGCAGTTTTACCTTTTAACATAATTTATATTTTTAAAAATAATTAAATTCGCGGGTTGTAATATAGTAGTACCTAATGAAAATGATCAAAAAATATATTGAGTAACTTTTATTTATATTTCATTTCTTTCTCTATTTTTAATGATCATATAAGTCACAATATCACATAACTTTTCCTTTCCTTAGATCAACATCCGGTTGAAAGGTTAAAATCCTACTCGTACTTATATAAAGAAGCCTCTCACGTAACATCACCCGACGAAACACTCAAGGTCATCTCAAAACGCTATGAAAGTGATTCATACAAATTATATCGTTCAAACAAATCGAATGAGTAATTTTTGTTGTACCTATACAAACATTGCGAAAATTCTCGTAAAAATAATTTATTTGATTATAAATGTTCATACCCTGTATATAAGGTTCATTATTGTAACAATCAATTTATTTAAACAATTCCGGTTATGCTAACAACATAATGTAATCATACATCGTAATATATTTTAAGTTCATTAAACTTATTTCTTATAACTTATAGATATCTTATATATGGCATATAATAATTATTCATACGCACTGAATAAAATATTCCAAGGTTAAATAGTACGAAATATGTAAGTCAATAAAATATGAATCAGATTCAAATAAAACTATTAAGTTTAATCTTAAAGCTTTCTTATATACACTGGAATAAAAACTTTGTACGTTTAAAGAGTAATTTATCACATTATAAAGCGATTCAGTAATATTAAACCGTAGTATATAATATCGAAATGAGTCCACAATTATGAAAAAAAATAATGTTACTGTAGCGTTAATGAGAGCAAAACATTAAAAGATGTAATGTGATGTGATTCATGGAAAGCTACACTACTGATTCATCGTTGAAGTATTCACCTGTATCCTTTATAGAATTTTCACCATAAAATTTGCAATTAGGCTCACATTGAATAGACCTCACTGATGATTCAGTGTACACATGGTAGTATCTCTTGATTATGACACAGCGCAATGGCTTAGATTATATTTGCATCCCAATATTTTAACCATGGATTTGGTAACAAAATAAAAATTATTCTACTATGTACTCGTGCTAATACAGCAGCTTATTATTAAATCTTCTATGAAAACGATTTAAACCAGCTTTATCTCTTAAGAGATAATGAAATAGAAGAAGTTTTTATTGAAACATAGATTACAGTCGTGTTTATTGTCTTTAAATCGATACCTGTCCTATCTTAAATGCTACAATATATTAGCAATCTTAATTGGCCTCCCATTCAACATGATACTACTATCAGTAACTAAAAAATATGTTTTGTCCGAAATCACTTGTCCAAAGATAAGCGAGCTAAAAAGGTGTGAGGTCTTTTTTACACACAGAAGCAAGAATTACTTTTTAAGTAGGAGATTAGTGGCTATTTCTTTAAACAAACATATTGTTCGTAAGCGTATAGATAACATTTCTAAAGTGTCACGGTCAAAAGTGGGACCGAAGATAAATAAATTCCTAAGGATGTTCCCAGAGACTGAGTTTGTTTTGGCCGCGTTAATTGTTCCGTAATCTGTGATCGTGTGAATGTCTCTTTCATGACACCTTGTTTTCTCTTTCGCTGTTTGTTTTAGTTTGCGGTACAAATTACAGATTGGTTGTTTTGTTAGGCTGCCGTATCCTATTTTATTTTCTTTGTTTGCCTCCGCTTTATGGTGGTCCATAATGATTATGTTTATATAAGAACATAAGTGATTAGTAAACTTTTTTTTAACTTGATAAATATAATTATTTTGTAGAGCAACAATGCAATTTTGAGCAATTTAAAAAATATCTAATGCATGACCAATTTAAGAATATATTTAATATTATCTAATGATTCAAAATAATCCCGTAAAGCAAAGCCGCCGGAAGGTAAACCGATACTATAACAATGGTGTTCTTATTGTAAAGATAATACAGGTCGACAATTTAATGATCTTTGTCTGCGCTTAGTGTCGTATTACTTGGCATGGAAGAAACAGAAAAGAAAAGTAATGTAGTGTAGTGTTAATAATAAACATTTTATTGAAGATGACTTGCTGTTGCTCGTAAGTTCTAATTCTTACAAGTTATGTTAGCATATAATTAATCTTTTAAAGTTTACTTTAATAACCCAATTTGATGTTATCAAATATAACATTTCATGTACATAGATACATAATTTATATTAAGTTATTCTAAGCTAAATATACATAGACAAAAATAATCTTATTGATACAGACTTAACAATAATAAATAAGCTATTATATTTTATTTTATAAATTGGTCAGCGATTCCAAATTTTATCTCATCTATGATCCACACATGTCCCCAAATATACCGTCGCAAAACAAAATTCTTTAACATGTCGTGTTGGTCAAATAAAAGAAATCGGTTCTTAACAATAACATAATCGGATGCGCCGGCGCCGCTGCGGCGACCGCTTGCCACAATGAGAGAAATATTATATAAAATCGGTCAAGGGTGAACCCTGCTTTCGGATGGGACCTGCATATTTTATTTACTCACACTGATTTTGACCTTTTCATTGAAATTTTTAATAAAATTTTAACCAATATACGTAACAATTGTATTGCCAAGCCCTTTTATTATAATAGTTAATTTTTACAAATAAGTTAAATAAATCGTTTTATGATTTACCAATGCATCCCCAATATCAGATTTAAACACCTTTTATGTGTGAAATCAGGGGTGAAACCGATAGACAAAATAGATAAATCTTATTTTAAGTATGACTGTTATATTCAATATAATTATATTATTGTTAAGGAAAACAAAAATATGTGAATGCATTTAATAATTATAGCGTTTTACATTTAAAATTTTGGTGTCAATAACAAATTATTATAATATAAATATCATACTTTCAAAAAACTTAAGTGAAATATGGTATTATAAAATTAAAAATAAATTGTAACTTAATTCTATAACTTACTGACTAAGCTCTGTAATTAACTTGTTATCACTCGCTTAATTGGAAACAAATAGGCTATTAAAATGAAAATGGCAAGGCAACGCGTCAGGCTAACCGTTTCACGATTAATTGGACGTAATTAATAAAGCGTCTAAAACAAACTCCACCCAGCTCCCGACCGATCTTGTGTTGATTCGTTTTATTTGTTATACCTTAGATTTACAAAAATATAATCCACATTATCATATATAAATAGTCCTTAACGTATTGTAATAAAATCTATAATCGATCGGCATTTTGTTATTCGAACGCATAATGTTATTTTATCGTGGTGTGTATCTAAAGCTTTTTTGTTACAACATTCCGGACAAAACGCGATTTGTAAAGAGCCCCGACGTACCACCCATTCATAAGAACAGTGGTGACCTATTGAGAATGATCATTAACGATATATTAACATGGACACGCTTCCATTAATATTTTAATAATATTAATAAATTAATTTGTTTAACACACTACAACAATTTTATATAAAAAAAAACTTACTTGAGTCAGAAGTTTTATTTCAGCGAGCGGACTACTTAAAATAATAAAATATTTTAAAACCAATAAACCTCAAACGTCACATTTTTATGTTGTAAACATAAATACAAAATTGGCGATATAATTTATTTGTCAAGTTGTAAAAATCATTTAGATTTATGTTAATCCACATTATGATAGCGGAGGCCACACGCGGTTTGAGAAGCCTCTTGTAAAGTCGACTTTGGGTTTCAACGTCACTTGGTTCTTTTGTTAGGTGTCCTTGGGAGACTGAATTTACGAGCGCACCTTCGACTCATAATGACAGTCACTACTATTAACACCTTCATGGACCCGATGAAGATGTTCACTGAACTGAGAATGTGTTAGCAAAGACAATGAATGAACTTCATAAAGATGGCTGACTTAATTAATTTATGGTCATTGCATAATAAATTACATATATATTTTTATGTTATTATTTATATAATTTTATTTCATATTATGTTATAGTTTTGTGTTTCAAGGTTTAAAAACTATTTTTCTAATATATATTAATGTATTGTAACTAAGTGAATAATTTAATATCTCCCAAAAAATGTCTTTATCAATATAATATAAGCGTATAATTAGTAAATGGGCAGTTCGGTTACAAAACGCTTCCCCACACCTCCCTTGACACCTCGTCAATAAATCCACTGTCAAAGAGTCGTTTATGATTTTTAAAAGATTTCGAAAACGAAAAAAAAAATAACAATTTATGATCACTTCACCCCCGCTGTAACTATTCAAAGCTCAATAATTGTATATTCTTTTACAGTAGTGTGCTGTTTATTTTCAATAGCCGATGAAGGCACCACGGGAGAAAAAAAAGCATTCAACCAAAATCACAGGCGCCTTTAATCACCGCTATTGAGATCTATCGCGGGATCAAAGCGCACGCGGCGCCATCACAAATTAGCCCTTCAAAATATTGTGATAAGGTCTAATTTTGGATTCGTCACGGTCACACTCGCTCACCTTTTTTGCAACGAGCGGATGCTCGTGTCAAACGCTTTAGTATTTTGAGTTTGTTTTGAAAATTCTTTTATCTGATGCATTATTTGCTGTTTTCTTTGTTACGGTTGTTCATCTGCCTATATCGGGGGGCGATTTGTTGGTTGAGGGTTGTCTGAAACTGCCTCCTTCTTGCAATAATTTAGATGTCAAATAGTAATGTTTTTTTGGGGTTCAGTGGATGTACAGATTATTTGTGTATTATTTATGACTTTGACTTTAGTGTGTTGTGTGAAGGAATTTGCGGCAGCTTTGATCGGCCACTGCGACTCGTTGGTGGTATTTCCGTTGATACTACATAAGGTTTTTTGTGATCATGTATCCAGTACGAGCGATGCGTGAAGTTACATGCTTTCATGTAATATCCACTTTGTTGTGACAATATATATTTCACAATTAATATAGAAGTTATATTAAATGATAACTAAACTTAAAAAAAATACCAGATGAAAAATGTACCAAATATTACCAGCTGTACATGAAAATTATTTCATTATATAATTATTAAATTATCTATAAAATTAAAGTTAATGAAGACTCAAAGTGTTTCGTAGCGATGTAGATTTACCCGCAGTAGGTAAAGTACATACTCATACGAAAGACTTCAACGATCAAAGTATTTAATGATACTAAAAATAAAAAATATATTGACTTACATTCCATAATATATTACTATAACCTATTTTAGTTATATTTAAAAATACTTGTCATGTTAAAAAAATATAATCAAATATATATAAATTAAGACAAAGAGTGTATGTAGGTAATGGTTAAATTAAATTCATACTTAGCGATAAATAAAAAAAATACATAACAATTATAGTAATTGGAGTTTTAATGATTATTTTTGTCAGTCGACGACCACACCAAAGATGTTTCATTGATTCGTTTCTTTTGTATCTGTGTGACACCTGTACAGTGTACGCTCAGCTGCTTTGCAATTGCTGACTGTGAGCGATTAAACCGATGTAGTGTTGACGTATGTATCGATTTGATACAGGGAAACATCTGGGGATTGATTTTTTCAAATACCCACTATATTTTCATTTACCTAGTAATAGTTTCTGGAAAAATAATAAAATATCAGTCGGATTTTATTGGGTATTTATGAAATATATTTTTTTATTTTCCTACCTCAATATATACATATACATATATAAATATATATATTCTTAAAATATAGTGTTAAAATATAATAAAGATAATGTAAAAAACAATTCTTGCAGAATCCTAATTCCTCATTCAGAATCCACTTTTGTGATTAAAAATAAACTAGACCTTAAAAAAAGGTTCAACTTAATTTCATTAATTGAGCAATTTTTTAATCCTCCATTCATAAAACTCCTCCGAATACAACATTTATATAATTCTCATAAAAACATAAAACAACCGATTCACAGTCAATAACACGTCCAGCAGTCGTTCCGCATAGACTTAATACAATAAATACAAAACGAAACTCAACAAAAATATCAAATTACACCGCCGATAAAACCCTTGTCCAAATATTTAGTATCATAAAACCAATTTAAACATAATATATAGCACAATCGGAACACTCAATTTGTATTCACACTGAATAAAAGTTATAAAACATATACATTTTAACATCTTTTTATCAAAAATTAAACTAAACACGCTCCCAAAGCGTCACGTAGACACTCCATTAATGCCCTCAGTAAATTATAAAATAATCTCTCAAACATCGTCGTTTTTAACAACAAAAAAAACTTTTAACTGTACTTCTAAATATAGAATAATATAAGTAATTTAAATATTACCATATGAATAGTCAATAAAAATATGAAATCGATTTCAAAGTGAAGAGACATCAAAATCAATTTACGATCGCTCATAATACCATAATACAAGTCATTGGATCATAACACTAACGCCACTTGTCAAAGGAATTATTATAATATTATTATAATAAAAATGTATTTATTGAGACAATAGTTTAGTTTGAGGGTACAATGAATTCTGACGCGGTCCATTTATCACGGGTGATAATCATCGGGAGCCGAGTCTGACTTGAGGCGAAATTCTTTTGAGGTTTATCCACCCAGTTACGTCAAATTTAGAACATTTAATTAATATAATTTAATGAACGCGCCTGTATATTTAATGTATTCATTAATTTTTATTTATAGTGACGTTGTAAATTTATTAATTTAAGTCAGTCTAAAACTCATATTGTATTGAAAAACATATTACTAATACATAATTATTTATAATATAAATAATTAAGATAAAGAAAGGCCTTTTAATAATACAATTTAAAAATATCCTCAATTACATCTCACTTTAAATAACAATGAAATGTAAATCTTATTATATGAACATAACAAATCAAGTAGCTTTAAAACGGACCAATCACATGAGCTTTAACACCCTAACATTTAATTTTTACGCCCAATTATTCGATCTATTATCGTCATATAAACATCCTTATTTACGATACGTTCTCCCTATGTCCGTTTTATTGGTACTAAATAATAAAATTGCACATTAGTATACCTTTCACATGCGACTCGACTGTGGGACATAACTCGAGATTTAGTTTTAGAGGTGTTTTGTGTGGTGTCGATATTTTTATGGAAGTTTATCTGCTTCAGGTTTATAGCTCTCGACATTTTGTATGTTAGCGAGAAATGAGTTGTAGCTTTAAAGATCGCGTTTATTTTGATGTTATTACCAAATTTTAGAATACCTCCCTCCATATACCAAATTTAGAAGGAATGTTCTTCATTATCATCATAATGGATTTTTCTTTTGGTGGTATTAAAGCAACTGTGTTGTAAATTATGTTTTTCGTCCCTTTTTTTACATTTATAGATTTTTCTTGTGCATACTGCGTAATGTGCTAAGATATCAAGAATGTGGTAGATAAATTAATGAGTATTTCTTATATATTTATACAAAAAAGTGTAACGTTAAAGATTATTAATTCATTAGTTAGCCATTAATTAATTCAAAACGACCAGCAATACGAGTATGTTGTCAACTAATAATTTATTAAATGAGACGGCACATAAAAAAAAAAGTATAAAAGAAATAACACGGTCATTTAAATTTAAAATGATATAAATTTGTTTTAGTGCCCGCTTTTAGCTCATTAACATTACCTTTTAGCGAAACCTTATTTCACAAATGAGCGACTCGCCTTTTGTTGTCTGTTCACGAATCGACCTTATTTTGGTCACCTCTAACAAAATTTAATTAATATTTTTAGTCTGTCATTATAAATTACATAACGCAATCCGATCTTTGCGTATTAATTTTAATTTTAAGAAGTAATAAAAAAAACATAAATTATCTAGTCATGACTAATAAAGTGTTCCGCTCTGGTTTATTCAGAGCGAAATAATAAAAGCAGTCGCCGCTAATATCTTAATTTCGGGAAGACCTCCAAGCGGCAGCAAAACATACCGCCCTCTTAAAGAATCCCACTGTGTGCAGGTGCTAGTTATCACTGGCGTACAGTTGCTGTGTGCAATAAATTAGGTAATTACGTGACAACAAAACCGTGAGAGATCACGCCGTGGGTGAGACGAAAACTTGGAGCCCGAATAACCCCCGCTGGGTGAGACCTCACCGAGCGGCTGAGTTTATATCGAACACTTCTGTCACATCAAACCGCCTTTGTTCACCCAAATTTGCTATCCCTTTTCGCCGGCTGAAAATACACACGAAAAGTGAGAGGTGCAATCGTCGGCGGAGCCTTTGGGCCGCGCTCATCATTTTTCACGTCTTATTCAATAACTCGCTGCGTAGTCGCCGAGATAGTGATCGAGTTTTGAAATATTTCGATGGGAGAGCGCTACATTCCCAAGGATATGATATTACTTTGCGTGCGGAATGTTGGAGGTGTATCGTTATTGTTATATACTCGCCACGGTTCATATTGGCGGCTCTGTTGTCATGCCAAATCATGAGGCATTAGGAAATGAAACTCTTCAGTACAATACATCACTAATTAATGGAATATATTTATATTTTTATATAAATCTACTTTAAAATGTTTTCTCATAAAATGTGTATTACGAATATTTCGATTACCTAGTACTTATATTAATTAAACATTACCAAATCCTTTGACACCTAATTTAAATGTTACGTTCAGTCAACCGGACGTAACAGTATTTAATATAAGAAAGACATCAATGAATCATCTAATTCTTCATTTGCATCACCGCGCACATTATCCATCCGACACAGAAGCGTCAGGGCGTAACAAGTCCTCAGTAATGTCATTTACTCTGGTACAATACAGGCGTATGTTCGAAAACCCTTTGTGTTCCAAATAAAAGAAGGGCCAGTACTTTGTTTGGTCCAACAATTGTTAAAATGATTATTCGCAGTCGGCTACTTTAACGGATTAACGCTTTGTAAGAAAGTACATTCGGAAACAGTTTATTTATTACTATCCAGGTACAGTTACATCCATTGATCGTTTAGCACAGATGCTAATCTCTAAAACAAAGTGGTTAGTTTTGCAAACTGCCAGTTTTTGTGATTGCTTATCGGTGCGATCTGGTGTGGATTATGGCTTTGATGGACCGCATTTTGTGGGAGATTTGTTCACACTGCCCATTTATGTTTAACATAGTGTGAGATTAGTGGTTTTGTATAAGATTTACAGTTATCTTAATCGGGTTGAGATTATTCAAAATGTTTTAATCAATTTAGAGATATTTTGAATATTTATTTTTATTATGTAGATACTATGTAAGTACTTTTACTAGGTAATAGTTACGTGCTATTTGCGATTTCAATTTATTGCAAGCTTGCAAAATACCTGTATATATATAAAATACTTCTCTTCGCCCGTCAGTCCAGGAGTTGTGAAGTCAAACCAGAATTACATACATTTTTTTAGTGCTTTATATTTAAATATGTATAAATTAGGAAAATTTTATTTGTTTATTTTTATTTGCAAATGTTCAATAAATAATATAATAATAATGAAAAAAACAACAACCTTCAAAAAATTTGAGACGAATACAATATGGTTCATTTTTCAATTTTTTTTTTGTGAAAGAGGATTTTTTAAACCTGAAATAATAACAAGCTGAAAAGAAGCAAACTTTGACAAAACTTCGTTTTGTACAATATACAGGCAACGGAAATAGGAAAATAAGTAACTCAGATAAGGGTGTCTTAATCAATTTATACTACAATTTTGTCGTGAACTTAAATCGAACACCGAAAAAATAAAACTAATTCTGAATTAAACTTTTATATTCTAGTAAAAGCCTTTTAGTTGAGAGGAAACTAAAGAACTAATTAAAAATTTAACATGGCCGGTCTTTGTTACACGATACATTTATCCGCTCACCCAAATAGCTGGGCAATGACGGAAAACTCGCTATTTAGTTAAAATTAAAGTATCGGGTGAGTCAAAGTCATAATACTATTTTGTTAACACACGCCTACATCCGTTGACGCCTACCTAATAAGCTAAATGGCTCATAATACCATAATATTAAAGACACCGCGATATCTCAGTTCTAATAAGCATATAACTTTTGTATATTTAAGGCAACAATTATATTATAATAAAATATTTTAATCCTTTTTATTAATGTATGAAATATTAGAAACTTAATCGAATGGTGAGTGGAAGCTTTCATCTCGTCAAGGCCTAAATAAATATTTTTATTGTTGTGTAGTTTCAGCATTAGTGAATATATATTCGATTTACACAGTAATACAAAATATGAAATTATGTAAAATATATTGAAATTTTGAGATATAAACTATAACATTTTTAAATAGTGCAGCGTTTGCCATCTAGCGGTGAGTAGCGAAACCTGTTCAGAAATATTGATTTATTGAATTTATAGAAAACGATAAACATACTAGTTAACATATTCATCAGCCTGTAAATATGTATAAGTTTAAATAATAATACATTTATTCAATAATTGTTATTAATATATTTTTTTCATCTTCTAAGCGATGACTCTAGATGGCGCTACGTTATTGATTAAAGTTATTAACACAGATTTAACTCGTTTATCATAAACAGATTTACAGTAATCTATTTTCATTAAGTATATTACTTGAAGGTTCTTTAAAGTTAGAGCTAACGAAAAGGTAGTCATAAAACAATACTTCAAAATTCTTAAGCGACTTAGCATATGCTAGAACTTTAGACTTCACGTTTGTAAGTACAGCAAAATAAAACTACAATAACATAATATTAGTGTTTCGACCTGTTCTTGAAGTGGGCGTTCGAGTAAAACAATCGCATATGTTACTATAAAGTCCCATTCATAATGAATGTCTTACGCAATTAATGTCTACATTCCGAAAACTTAATTTATAAATCCTCTAATACGAGTCACGTTCACAGATGGCTATCAAGCGAGTCAGAGCAAAAGACCGCACCAATATCCTGTCATTTCTACCATTTTACTTTTTTTATGAGAACGGCTTGTTTATCTTCAATCGGCACCCTGTTACTCGTTCCACGTGAAGGTTAACACCGATTCATTAAAAAAGGATGCTTGTAGACCCCCAAAAGACTGAAAAAAGAAGAGAGGAGGTCCAAAAAGATTACATTTTGGTAACCGAGCGGCGCCTAGCGGGTGCCGCGGCGGCGTCTGTGAATGCGAGGCACTTTACACCATCCGATTAGATATTAATAAATTATCCAATTGAGTAGGTATATCTTACAAGAAATATAAATATTTCGTATTATAACTAGTCTTTTTAATATCAATATCATAAAAACATTAATAAATTATTTGTTATTGGAACCCATAATTAACGCTAACAATAAAAAAGCTTACAATAAAATCTTATGTTATAATAATATATACAGAATGTAATAATCGTGAGGTCGTAGAGTGTAAATCTTAGATCTTATAGCCGATATATGTCGGGTGTAGTTTTGTTGGTCCTGGATGCTCGCGCGAACCTAATTTATACGCGTTGACTTCGTCGCGTTCTCATATTGAGTATACATCTAGGATAACTTATGTTGTTATACATTGTAAACATTTATTGATACTTTATCTTATTAACAAATGATCATTTAGCAGCTGCTATATTAAATTAACATTTATTTCAAAACATCAGTGGTCTAGTGTTATTAGGTAACTTGTCCCTTTTCTGACAGAAAAAGAATTATTCAGGAATGTTATCATAATTAATTATTTGAAATTTAATTTTTTGCAATTAAACTTTAGAAGCTGAAAAATTATTATCGTCTTTAATAACTTCAAATAAATATGAAACATGAATCCAAAATAATAATATTCCGTAAGTAACATAAATATGAATTTTAAATTATTTTTGACTATTCAAAATATTAAAAACCAAAAACGTACAACAATATATTTATTTTATACTTCATTTATATAAGTTTATCCATTCATAGTCTTTTGAAACAGGCTCTAAATATAAAAGTATTTTAATTGATGTAATCAAACTATTTAATCAAGTCAATAATAAACGTGACCGAGGGTGGCGTGTTTACACGTAGCGCCATCTTCAAAGCTTTGGATACAAAACATTGTTTTGTGTGAACATTATATGATGAGACCTGGTCTGGAATGTGAGGATTGAGATAATCATCTTTCGGAGTATGAATGAACCGAGATTGGAGATAAATCATCACTAATAGGCATGGCCCTTGAGACAGAAATTAAACAGTCGTTCCAAATATTGAAATGTTGACTCAAATCGCAAACAATCAATAAATAAATAGACTAATGCTAATTCATAAATGTAAATTAATTTAAAATATGTAAATTAAACACCTCAATGATCTTCATACAAATGTTTGCATAATATAGACAACACAACGTACGCCTCTAATTTTTTGTGTCATCACAACACATATTGTATGCAGTTTAAAATGACTTTGCGCTTCTTGTTCATCATTAGAAACAATTATTTCTCCATTTACGTATCTGAATGTCCAGTCCTCAATGTTGGTAATTTTGTTAGCATGATCGCTTTTTATGTAATATTAAGAGTATCTTACCTCGAGTAGGCTTTTATTCTTATTGCTGTACTTTTAAAGACTAGAATCCTTAAAATATTACGAACTGTACCTCAGTTTTAATGTATGCATGCCATAATAACGAACACAGAATACCAGAGTTAAACGTATTTTAAAGATTGGACAGTTATTTAGTATCATTCGAGGAATTCGCTTGTCTTATTTGTGTCGGGTTCGTAAAAGAATACGTTCAGTTCGTTCAACCAATCACATATTTGACTGATTACCAATAAATATTAATTATAACAAGCGGCAAAATGACTTTACATGTCTATGGTCATATATTTTGCCATTAAGAATGATAAATTAATATCGTATACAATATTAAAACAAAATTTAATCTATTTTGGATACTGTCATGACAAAGACTATAGGTTACTTTGACGTTAGGAAAGGCAATATAGGAGATTTTTTCTCTGGAGGGAGCGAGTAGTCCTGTATCAGTACTTCAGCACCCATCTCATGCCTTCCATCCCCTCCTTAAGGTTTAATCGATTCTATATGTCTCTGTGTGATAAAACTTTTATAAAAAAGTATTAGCTAAAGATTAGATATTGATACCGAAATTTTCCAACTTTTCTTTGAATCCAATCCAGAATAAAACCTCTATTACATTATCTGCTACTGATTTCAAAGTTAAGTTACTGAAATTAGACAAAATTTATCTTAATTCATGAATAGTTCAAACCGAGACAGCTGCCAAGAATTTATTTTGATTGAAAATAGAGTTAGTATAAATACGTAGTGCGTAAATTCCTACTTATCTATGAGAGTTGAGAAAATTAATGATTGCTTATAGTGTACTAAATATTTTAAAGACAACGCTTACAATAACTAAACTTAAGTTATATATATATTAGGACTTTTTATATATAGTTTATAAGATTATTATAATATAGTAAGAAATGCAAATAAAGTAATTATAAAAATGTCTCTGAAATAAAAACATATTATGTAAAAGAAATGGAGTTACGCTGTTATAGTGAAAATAAATAAACATGTAAATATGTAACAGTTTTTTTCCATTTATCTCTTTCTGAAATTTAATATTTTTCTAATAACATAAGATGTGTTCCGTTGTGTGAAATGATTAAAAAATTAAGTTAAAAAAATAAAAAAAAAATAAAACAAAAAATCATCAACAATTTAAAAAATTTCAATCTCTTATACTAATAGCTTATCATTATTATCCAAGGTTCATTAGTTAGTATGAGAACAGAATAATTAATTAGTGTTTTTTTTTTGTTGATCGTCAAACTTCTAAAATAAATGACCGATACTTTTTCATAATAAACTTCTTTATAGTTATCATAGGATCAGATAGGTGGCGCTGTGAGATATGTAATATAAAATTATGTAATATTCGTTGATAAATCTAAAATATATATATATTTTTTTTTACAAGTAAATAGTAATTTTCCAACGAAAATAATATGTAAAACATATAATGTATAGCATATAAAAAAATACATATTACTGTTAAAATTATTTTTCAAAACCTTAAGACAATCAAAATCTATAATAGTAATTTATAATATTTTTTGTATCATTAAAATAACATTAATCTAAATAATTTCAATAACTTCGAATGCACTTCAACGCAATACACATTACAAGTAACAAAAGAACTGTCAATGAGATGGTAATGGCCGCCTACATTAGGGAGTGCCAAATTAGAGGGGAATGCAACAATTAGGACGATTACAAACAAATATACATCCTGTCTGAAAGAGTGGGTTCAAAATATGTTATATATGTATACTTTATTATATATATTAAATGCTTATGTTATCAATGTCAATTAAAAGTATTTCAAATGTCCAAATAACTCTTAACTTAAGAATAAATTTTACATGAAAGTCAAGTTTCTTCCTGATTAATTTTAATCTAAGAATAAAAATTTGTAAGCAAATTATTTGTTACAATACTTCATACAATAAAATATATGTCTGTATATAAACATATATATATATATATATATATATATAAATGATTGTATGGACTTGTCCTCCACGAGTGTCATTATTACAATGTCCTTTATTAATTGTTCAAAGTAGGCAGACGGGCCACTGACCGAATTCACAACTAAGAGAGTGCGAATGTGAAAGTGAGTGGGAATTAATTACTATTTATACATCGTAAAGAGCAATAACAAAAATAATAAGAACGTCACATGTAGGCGGGTTTGCGATTCTGTATTATAAAAATATTTGATATATTAATAATATAGCCATTAGAATAGATACTTAGTTTTATGCTATTGAGTGTCTAGAATGACCTTTCAAATTTAGTCTTTCTTGAATCTAAAGCTAGCTTTAATTAGCTACGATAATATATAATCAATGAAACTATCTTAATTTTTTTAATCTAAGACATAACATATACAAATAAATGACATAACATTTAACCTCTCATGAACTATATTATAATTATCCTTGAACAAATCGTAGCTGCTACAAAAAGTATACTCATAACCGCGGGATAACTTTGATGTGAACGCGCTCGCAAATCACAAATCCAACGGAGATTAACATCAATTATTTTGCATATTATTGACATTTACTACCAGACCACTTTATTTATTCGTGTCCGAAGTTATTTGGGAAGTATTTTTTGAAGTTGTCCACATAAAAATGTTGGTGGAAAACAAAACGAGTGTGATATTTATGGCTGGGTCGATCTGTGCCAATGTAAAATTTATATTGTTGAAAGCTGGTTTAGCTTTGAACGTTTTTGAAATATTGTCTTTGTGACGGACCCAATTTTATATTTGGATAATGAGATTGTTTTAAAGGATAATATTTAACACATAAAATATGTTACGAGTAAATAATTTTATTACTTAAATAAATTATAAGCGATGCCTTTTATTAAGTTCTTAATTTTTTTTTAAACTTTCCAGTAGAATTTTAAAATATTGTAATGAAACAACTAAATAAATTTTATTAATTTATTTCAAAGATTTTAGGAACATATTTCTGGTGGTAGATTCTTGCTGTAGTTCATTACTGCTGCTTGTTTACACCCTGACTCGTCTAGGGCAGCACTACCGGCAAGGAAGATCAGTATAATGTGATAATTTTATCCAAGAGCAGAGAACAGAGCTTAATGACCAACCCCTCCATTCCTCTTCCTTAACTAACACATATATGTCCATTCTTAATAAAGGGTATATTTCTTTAAAAAATCAATGGGCGAAGGCACCACCAAAAAATAAGTTGACGTTTTCCATCTAACCTTAAAAATCTAGTACTGAAGCCATATATATTAATATATTATTAATACCGGATGTTAAACATAATATAAGGATATAAAATATTAATTCAAATTTTATTAACTATTATAAAACTTAATTAAAACAAAGCCACATTAAGGTTTAACGATCATTAAAAGCGACAGAATAAGTCGAATGACATCACAAGAGAACAGAGAAAGTCGATTTGATATCAAATGGCGCAAGGAATTAGAACTGTTCTCTAATTAATCGGAAATAATTCTATCATTAGATAAAATGGAAGTATATTATGTTTTGTGAAACAAGAAAACAGATTGGAATACTTTGTTGACAGACAATTAAGAAGATTACGATTATAAATATTTTTTTAAGTATTAAATTATACAACGTGTTTGTGAACTTCATTCGTAATAAGTATAATATATACATTTGGTATCAAATTATAGTATTATTGCAAAACAATAATTCCAATTTCAGAATCAGAATTAATAACTTGTATGTTATTATATATTATAGCATTCTTTCAAGACATGTCATCAGTCAGTATCCATAATGATACGGAAGGCTTGCGTTTTGCTTGTCGTTAATAATAATACACATATCCCGCTAATTTCATATTATTTACATGCCGTGATGTGTAAACACACACACGCACACACACATAATAACACGCACACGCATACAGACACAGGTAAGTTAAAGGTATATTGTAACTGTATAATAGTAATTATTTTGTCGTCATAAACAATTTGATATATAATTTATACATAGGTTATTTAAAAGCTTTAAAGGTATTCAATCTTTAGCAATAATCATAATTATTTTCTAGGTTTATTTATTGAAAAATATATAATGCTTTATATATGGAGATATATTTAGATAGAATGATTTATTTATATACTTTCTTTATGCCCCAATTGATTTAAAGCCACGCCCACGTTCATCGTTTATTGGCTATCGCGCAGATCCCGTGACGAGTGAATTCACATCAATTTGATAATGACATCCGCGGAGTTGTTATCAATGCAACGGTACTTTATAATAAAGCTATCAACAGACTACGCTTACTCTTAATATAGCGTTTAAAATTCCTATTATTGTCATACATTTCGTAAATAAATATATATCTATTAAAAATCGACATATAAACTGGATTAAGTGCTCTTATAAAGTTGTTTACAGTGAGAGTTTGTAAGTAAACTAAACGTTGACCGACTTTTCTGTCTGAAATAAAACAATTAATCACAAATTCCATATTAAGAATCAAACAATAGCCCTCGTTTTATCACATCACAGTTTGCCCTCTCACCCGTTACCTTTACCGTTAATTATTGAATCTTATTCGATTGCAATAACGGTATGAACATGAACTGACGCATCGATGCATTGATAATGAATATGGGTGACCGAATCACGGAACACCATATAAGCGATAGCAATTTGTGTTATTAAAGTTGCATTGCATTGTTTTTTGTATATTTAAAATGATTTTAGACTCATAATTTTATTTGGGTCATGAGAATTTTGAAGATGATATCATTTAGGCACCTTTTTTTTTTTTTGTTTCAATATTTATTTAGTTTTGAGATATATATAATATTTGGTGTAATTCCTGTAATTAATTACGAAAATCCTCAGAAATTATAAATATATATATGGCGTGTTGTTTTAAAATAATGCTCGAGTTATGAATAATACCGTTAAAGTCAACGGTTACATCATTCTCACTAATCGAAAATTCACAACATGCTATCTTAAATTTCAAGCCTTTCCAAAATGAATCATGTACACCCAAACAGGGTAAAGATAATCGAACTTCAATTTCGTGCTCCTGTACAAAGAAAGCACTTTTACTTTTTTATTGCAAACAATTTTCTCACGACACTGACTCATGTTGGATCAGTCCTCGTGTGTCGGAACCCTTAATTATGACGTAATTGGATCCTCAGATAATGTTCCTTTTTTATCTCGGAGGCTGTGTGATCTTGGTTTGTCACACATTAAGATTACATTGATGAGATTCGATGTTAAGAGATTTATTTTAATGATTTCAGTACTTAATAAAGTTTTAGACAAATACAATTTTATATATATTAAATAAATAACATAATAAGTAAGGTACCGGAAAAGTGACTTACTTCATATATTTTTTCAATATAAATTATTTGTAAGCTTATAATAGTGTTAAAATAAATATGTAAACAAAAAACTTCACATGCACAATGATAGAATTAAGTAATTTGTCC
This sequence comes from Melinaea menophilus ssp. n. AW-2005, assembly GCA_918358695.1. Classification (NCBI taxonomy): domain Eukaryota; kingdom Metazoa; phylum Arthropoda; class Insecta; order Lepidoptera; family Nymphalidae; genus Melinaea; species Melinaea menophilus. The sequence goes on from OU911052.1 coordinate 2,731,834, forward strand.
CACAGCTGTACCCAAGGTATTCACACCTAGACATTCCATGATAAAGCCGAGATATAAAGTCAGCTAAGAACTTTATGTTTGCAGGAACCGCAAGATATTTCTCGTTCATACAATACAATAGTTAGCCAGCGCTTCCATAACGACTGCGAGAATACAATCGCCAAGAGTTATAAATAAGTATAACTGTCTGATGCAGCGAGAGAACTCTCAGGACTTTCATTGAACAAAGCATTAGCTGTAGGACTGTACATAGTTTAGTATTCTCGGTTGATTAAAATAGATTTATTATTAATATTCATAGGACTTTGTAAGGTATAATTATTCAAGTCTAAATAACATCGAATATGATATTCAAGTAATTAACCCGATCCTTGGTACGTACGAACATAATAAATAAACTTTATTGAGTAACACGTGAAGGCTCGTTCTATTAATTTAAATCATTTGCCACTCACGGGATGTAAGTCTGTGTACATAATGTTATACAACTATTTCATATTTATGTGTCTGTGACAAAGCTGGCTTTGTAATCGTACTGCTAGTATATCTCATGACATTTGAACTAACTTAGTGTCGACGTTCATTTATTTGACATCATCTATAGTAATAAGAATCTCTGAAACTAAAGTCGAATTTGGCAAATAGTCTGTTGCATTTGATAGGCTTTCATTTATAACATAAGAAATATAAAGAAAGATACAGTGTTTGTTACCACATAGGATTTTTTTAATTCGTTAATTCCCTTCTAGTACTCGTGGTTGGTATTTCGGAAGTAGTTATATTTTAATGTAATGAAATAATTAATCTGTACTATGTATATATATACATTATACTTATGTTGATTAATTATATAATTATTTAATTCAATATTAAATAATTATAACATAGATAAGACTATTTCCTTTCCCACTTTATGAATATATAACAATTTTGAATGTGTCTAGTGAAAAGGCTAGTCGCAACTGGTTTCATTCAGTCCTTTCCATTCATATGAATCTAAACTCACTTGACGCTTTACGACGTCAAGTTATGGAATATCAAATAGCAGTGAGTTTGCGAACAGACATACATATAGTAAATCTGACTTATAATAGTAATATCCATATTATGGTTATATTTCTTATAGAGCACATCAATATTCAAACATACCATGGATCATGCAAAGAATTATCTAGTTCGAACCCACGACCTTTGCTTCAGCAGTCAGGACCACTAACCACTGGACCAACCGACCGTTATCTATCAAATGACTTTTATCATTTATTACATACAAACTTTTATGCAAAATTATATATATATAAAAGATTAATGCTACTGAAACAGCAATAAATATCTGTCTCACTTTAACTACATCAACTAGTCCATATAAATTTAATCTCAGATAATATTACATTACTGTATGTACCCATCAAATATTTTGTTACTGACTCTTAAAATTTATATTTATATGAAGTTTAATAACATTATATGATATTTCTTTGTATTCTTTGTTGCGAATAGAGGTGGTCTCGCCTGTGATCATTTTAATGTACATATAATAAAATTTATATTGTGTGAGTATTTGTTTGAGTGGTTGTAATTTTAGTTTTTTTTTAAAGATAATGCTCAACCCGTTTTTCCTGTAATATAACTATTGATATAAATGAATTGTAATTTTTATGGTACTACCAAGTAAGGTAGCAGTTTCGTAGATAAACGCATGGTGCAGACAAACAGACAAATGAATTATACGAGTGATACACGTCGGAGATAGCGGTTAAAAGATGTATGCACAGATTTGAGCTCTTCTGCTGAGAACATTTTATATTAACATAAATTATTTATATTTTACCGGATGAGTTTGTTGGGTTTGTTCTTCCAGGTCCAGGTCGCCTTTGGAACTATCGTAGTTAATTTTAAGTTAGTATCTTACAGAAGTGCTTCGATAGGTGTGGTATCAAAACTGACACTCCCATTTGATATACAGTGATCACTGGTATTAATAAATAAATATATGTATTTTTACGCAATTTAACAAGTTATAAATATTTCATATCAATACTCATGCAATTAATTTCATATTAATCTGTTGTGTTCAAAGGTAATTTCATAGGGTGTGATATATTGCAATGTAACACGAACATTGTGATTACTTATAATAGAATCCTTATCTTAATATATTTATATCATTTTTAATGAGCTTTCATATTTATTAGTAGAAAGTTAACTTTCTATCTTTAAATTATACATTCAATAGCATTTGAAAGTATTTCATAAAATTGTTTACTATACTATACTATATATATATATATATATATATATATATATATATACTATACTACTATATATATAAGTAAAATTTAAGTGTCTGTTTGTAATTCAAAAATTAATAGCACTAAATGTATATGAAATAATAAACGGTACTTACAAAAAATCAAAGTTAAAAGGCTACCTTTATTAAAAAAAAATCCTTGCGAACGTATTCGGGGGCACAACTAGTATAAACTATAATAACTATATTATATATATATATATATATATATATATATATATATATATACTTACTTAATATAAGTTATAAAAATTACTATTTTATTAAAAATAGCTTTTAGCACTAGTTAGAAACCTAACTAAATAGTTAAACCTATTCTATCACATCTAATATGGAAAAGTGTTTGAAAAATAAACTATTTAGTCTTAGCATATAGCGTATATATATGTATGTATATATACAATATTAATTTCAAATATAAAAATAAATCCAAAGTATTTGTTACACTTCGTTTTATTTGAAACAAAGATAACTTATCAAAGATACATCTATTTAATATTATTTTCAACAAATACATTTATATTTCTTATTTAGATACATTTATTCTCAGCGGAAATTACAACGGAACATGTAGGCGTCTTCTGGAACACCTTTATGAATAGAAATATAATAACGTAATACAGACATATTATATATATATATATATGATATATATTATATAATAATTGATTTAAATCATCAAAAACTAATTTGTATTCATGTAAATTGCACCAACGTTATGAGTATTACAAGTCGGAGCGCGTTGAGGTCTCTCGCTTAACCGCAGTTCACTCCGAGCACAAAGTTAACATATTAGAAACTATTTCGAGTAAAACAACAATAATAAATCCCACATACAAATAAGGCGATAGAAACATAAAATCACAATTTCTCTATTCACAGACCATTGTAATATAAACCCTGTGTTTCATATTTTAGGGTATAAATTTGATAAATATGAAAGCAGTAAAATACAATGGGTGCCCAGTTTTCTTTGAAGGCCCATAAGTCATATACGTAGCTCCCGCTATCGCGTCTCAGTGAGCAATTGAGCCAAACTAAACCCTTGCCACCTGTTCTCACTATTATTAATTTCATTTATATACCTTTAAAGAAATAGCGTATTTCATTGTAACGTTATACAGAGCATTTTAGCATGTAGATCATATTCGATTTAGGTGTACGGGAAATTGATATTTATGGCATACGTTTTAAAGCATAAATTTCGTCACTAATAAATGGGTGTAGGATAGCAACCCACGCGTTTAGTTATACCTTTGTTTTGTAATGAAATTGTTAGTTCATTTCTTCAAATAAACGACATCTATTTGTGAATGCAGTTGTTCATCCCGATAACATATAAACGGATACGGGTGGTCTGTATAGTGTATTTATTGAATTTATCGTATCATATATCAGATGAAGCAATTATTACAGTATATTTTCTTATATTATTTTTCACGCTAAAATACTAGCTTATTTTCGCGACTCTGCTTTATAATAATAAGTTTTAATTACGACACAAACATATAGTGTTAAAATTGTATTATTTTTTTTATTAATAAAAAAAACAACATACAGATAAGCATTAATGTTTAGTCTATTATTATGATTAATTCTCAATAATTTTATGATAAATATTAATTAGGAGAATAGACACTTAAAATAAGTAGAAGATTTTTGAAAAGCGATTAGATAAACAAAAAATAGCTGTAAAATAAAAATAAAAACCAATCTATTACAATATAGTATTAATTCATTATATTTATGTCATTTTAAATTTTATTGACTAAAATATTCCCAAAAAATATTCAGACTAATTAATTCACACGAGCGATGCAAGACATCCGTATTAAAAAAACAAATGAATCTTGCGGTCACAGTAATTGTTTTAAGAATGTCATCAGAGTAATTATTGTTTACATTTGTAATGGGCATCTAACAAGACGTTATCTGTTAAGTTGGGGGAATAACATATTTTCTATTTAAAAACCACCTTAAAATCGAAGGCCAAGAAAAACAATGTGTTTTCCTATTTACGTCAGCGTATTTTTATTGTTCCTTGTTTTACTAAAGCACTAATGATATAGCATTAATCGAGAATGCTACAAACAATATATGATTATAGTTTCGTCAGCTAAAAAAAAACAATAAATTAAACTCGCTTCAAGATACTTCAAATTACATCTTAAGACATGTCAATGACCCTTCCCTAAATTTAATTACCCGTCTCAAGTATAGCTACAGGTATGGAAAGTGTACTTGATACTAAATAAGTTATGTTCAAACAATTGTATGCACTCCATGTATCCCGTTACGATAAGCCTACACGAGTGGCCTTGGAACTCAGAGCTTTGTTTAGATTTGTCTCAACATTAATAAGATATATTTATTGAGTACACATGTCTGGTTGTATCACTTCCTTAGCTCATTAAAGAGATGTTATTTTACAGAATATAACGATCTATAACACATTCGCATTCACCCTTCAAATAATTTGAAAACAATGCATTGAAATCCTTAACAAAGTATACTTAAATGTGGTCATTAACGTTCTATAAATAAAAAAAATCTTATAATTGTTTTAGTATAAGCAAGAAAATGTATAAATAATAATTATAAGTATGAATGTGGGTTGTTATAAGAGAAGGAGACCGAAGAAGACATGGAGCGATGGAAAGGTATATAGTAAAGAAATATATGTTCACTGAGATGACGTATGATAGAAGACCATGAAAGAAACTGACATTGTTCCTTGTTCCGATCTCAATTAATTGAGATAATGTTATAAAAGCCAGGAATTTTTATCAATAATATGACTACAGTAATACCCTGCTTTACGCGAGGGATACGTTCCAAAAAAAATCGCGTTAACTGAAATTCGCGTATAACGAGGTTTATGATTAAACATAGTCAAAAATTATTATAAAAAAAATACAAATCATTTTAATCAATCACTTTAATTCTAGGAACACTTTATGCAATACATACTCTTATTTTTTACGGAAAAATACATCTATTGTTGATGACTACATTATATTTATACACACTCTTTCGCGTAATTCGAGGCATTTGAGTGCGAAATTTGCATCCGCGTTATAGTGAAACCACGTATAACAGGGTCGTGTAAAGCGGGGTATTACTGTACATAAAAACGAACATCATTTAGATAAGTAGATAAAATTAAATTGGGAGACACACAGAAGTTTTATTTACGTTGTTACAACCAAACGTATTGAAGGACAGAGGACAATAAATCATTTCGACACAATTAATTGTAGATTGTCGGGAACAACGGTCTTAATTACGAGCTTGCAATAAGATAACTACAGTCCTAGAGTCATGGATTGTTACAACACATGGTAATAATATCAATAAACCAATACTTAATCCTAAATGTCAATAATACTCCAAGTGGTTTATGAGATTTATAATATATAGTTTATTTAATATAATAATTATTATTATTTTAATGATATTATTTATAGGTTCTCGTCTTTTATATACTTTCTGTGGCCTGCTCTTTATCTGTGGCAAATAATTTTCGAAGCTGGTGGTAACTTTGAAAATGAAAAAAATTTTGTACAAAACTTACTCAATTATGATTTTATTATGAAACATGAAATAAATATACAAATATCATATTACTTACGTAGTGAAAACATTATTTAATAAAAAAAAAATTTTTTCATTGCATTTGTAAAACTGAAAGACTATTTACAAACACAATGAAATAAATCTTAATTAAAACAATATATCTTATTGGAATGTAATTGTATAAATGTCGATTCAAATTAATAGCTTAAGGATAAGTGACATCACCGTGATATTAATAACAATATAACAATTATTCAATAACAAATTTAATAAGCTAACAACGAATTTAAACTCAATTATGTGCTATTTAACTTGTGTATAAGATTAATTATCAATGTTATTTATTGCCTTGTCAGTATAGGTAGAGCTTTACGTTGTATATTTTGTTTTAACAGTCCATTATTGATTTGTATCTTCATTTTGTTTATAATTTGTTAATCTTGTAACACAATCGTAATAAATAAATTTGTTTTAAGTCACTTGTAATTATTTTTGATTCTTTGCATTTTCGTATAAAATTCAAATTCAAATTCAAAATATCTTTATTCAAGTAGGTATTTAGGCGCACTTTTGAATCGACAATTATTACAATAAAAAAATTAGTATAGTCAGTCCGTGAGTAAGGTACCACCGGCTCGGAATGCTGCTTTGTTGAGAAGCCAGCCAGAAACTCAATAGTTGCTCTTTTTAAAAGAAATATAACTATATTATAATATAAATAATGCAAATGAGTCAACAACTTAAGTTTCACACATTTCGATCCACTAAAAACTTTTAAACGTTGTAATAAGATTAATTTAATAATAAAATTTCGATTTAGATTTAAAACTAAGAAAAGGAAGGTCTAAAATATCTTGTGGAACTTTATTATATATGCGTATACTCGATGAGTGAAATTGCAAATAAAAAGTATATGAGTGACATTGCAAATAAAATCTAAATGAGTGTCATTGCATGTAAAATCGAAATACGTGAAATTACATATATGCAAGTAAATTTGTGAATTTTCTTCTTTTATTTTAGACAACTAAAAACTTATTATTATCATCGTCATATTATTCAGTTACCTCACAGCTGCGAAAGGCACATTTTAGTTCGTAATCGCGGTCGTATATTAGATCCGAATATCAGCGTGCTTACTCAGTGGCGTCAGCTATGACGCAATCTAACTCACATCAATCCTATCCCGTCAAGTATTTGGTTTGCCAAGCCCCAATTTTTAAGATTTAAATATATAATAATATGTTTGTACATTGTAGTTTGAAATGCTTACCGAAATTATGGTATACATAAAATATATTTATATTTTCGGTTTTATAACTAGTTCTATACGATTCGGTCCACCTTTTTTTAATTTGGGTAATAATTTATATTACTTTTAGAACTGAATGTTATATAATTATATTAAATTTGATGTGAACTCTACAAAAAAGACCAAATTTCTCACATTATGATTTAAGAATTGCGTCAGTATTAAGTTATTCGTTAAATTCTTGTAACTGATAAACATCATAAACGTGCAATGCTTCAATATCAATGGACACTTTAAATTTTAAAAGTCATGTGTCACTTTTTCATTATAATTGTATTATTAAAGGACGTAAAAATAAAGAGGAAAAAAATAATAATATAAAAGTCAATAAACATTTTAAAATACTATATACAAATTTTTGGAGACACAAAATAAAAATATATAATTTTTGGTTAAAATTTCATATTTGTAGATGATATATGAATCAAACCAAAAGTGAATAATCCCACCACAATATATTAAATATTATTAATATTAAAACATCAAACGCTCGAGAGCCAAGCATTACTCGTTTGACCTATTGCTTTAAACTTTGATTTGACATTTCGTTAGCTATAGCCAGTGGTAAATTTTCACTTTGCAATATATATCATTCTCCCTCCAAAGTGTAGGCTTACTAACGATGGCTGACTAGACTTATAGCGAGATCTAATATACTTGATACTTTATCTGACACCCGGTTTATTATAATATATTAATTTAATAGAGAAATCTTTCTTTCAGTTAAGCTTTTAAAAAGTATTCAATAGTCAGAAAATCTTTTACGATTTTCTTTAAGATCAAGAATAGATTGAGGTCTTACATTCAATTAACTTTATATATAGTTGTGAAACGGTCTGTCTAAATCATTTAATATGACTATCAAGACTAGTTGATATAAAACTGTCTACACTCGCATATTTGTTAGTACAGACACCTTTCCTGTGACGTAAATCAGACGTATCAGTCAGACAAATCTTTATGTGTTATATTTTAATATACTTAGGTTTTATTCGATATGATATAAAGAATAAAATAAGTATATAAATAAATGATTTAATTTAATTAATTTAATTTGATTATTCAATACAAAAAAGAATTAATATTATGTGAGGACAAATAAATATCTTATCTCTAAATCACTCTTAAGGAAGTGGTCTTTGACAGAAAAAAATGTTGACTTATTTACTTATAGTACTAATTAGATCATCAATAGTAATAGACCAGATATCATACTATGAAATAACATGTCTTTATGTACAAGAAAAATTGACGGAAATTGTTCATACTATTACAAAATTATTATTGTTTTTTAATTATTTGCTCGATTTAAAATGTAAGATAGGTGAATTTAATGTCTGATGTAAATAAAATATGTAGGTTTACGAAAAATAATTACATATTACATTTTTTTTAAATTCTACAGTCGCTTACATTATATTCTATTCTAACTAGATTAATAATCTTTATCACAAAACTGATTCCAGAACACCAATAATGCAATGTTAATCAAATCAAATTGATATCAACAAAAACTTATTACATGTATGATTAGTGTTAATGAGTGAGATACTTTACCTACTCGTAGCTGTGACGTCACCACTGGACCCACGGGCTCGTATAGCAAATGCTTTGATAGATCATTCAAAAACTTATTAAGAAAGGATTGTTACAATAACTACATACAATAAAAAAGTTTTTTTATTAAACTATAACAAAATATTAATAGTACATCAATAAACAATAGAAAAAAAACTGTTAAAATTGATTATTGTCGCCAAATAACATTGTATTCTACGCCCACAGTATTCTATAACTATGTTATTAAACGGTGAAACGTCAATACTAAATCAATTAACCAGCGAAATCACTGAGTAAAAAAAACGAATAAAAAATGTTTCCTTTTCTGACATACAAAGCTACTGGGTGAGTAATTCAATAGTACACGTTTATTCTATAGGAATTTAAATATCTTGCAAATTGATTGCTGTATAAAATTTCAATACTAACCCAAAAACCTACTTTATATGAAAAAGTTGCATCCATTATCTCCCACGAGGGATAATTTCAATAATGAGATGGAACATAATATCTCCATCGTGAAATGCTCACTTTTAAATAAATTAAGGACATTCATTTACCAGCGGCACGTTTCTTTAAGTATGCAGTGAGATCGGAGAGGCATTTACAAACTCCGGTACAGTATATCACGGGTATTGTTAATATATTTACGGTTATTCTATTTTGACATTTATTTGTATGACATAAAATGTATTATTGTTTAATAGCTTTTAACGTGCAGTTGATGTGTGTACAGTGAGTGACATAGGTTTACAATTTTACCCGAAGGCCACGTTTCCCTTCGGTACTTTGCTAATTGACGACTCGTGTCCGGGTATGAACCGAATAAGAGAAACATACAATGAAGACTTGTTTCTGGATTTCGTACCTTCATAGATAAATACGTAGCAAATAATATCTTAATTTCTATTCAAATCTCTCTTAACTTTAAATCCTTATGATCTAAATACGACTGTTATTAACTATGACAAAAAAAACATTTTTTTATAACAAAATGCTATATATATGTCTTAAAAAATAAAAATATTATTCGAGTAATCAACAAAAATATTTAATGAATTAAAAAAAAATACGTGAATGTAATAACATCTTGTAATAATTTAACAAGAAATCATTAATACCGGGGAATGTACAAGAAACGCAAGGAATCGAACCGACCAACCGCGCTCATGTAATCTGTCAGGCAATTTGAATAATATACATAATTACATATCTATTAACGGAGTAACGTGTTGATATTGAGCTAATAAGACACAGATCTACTTGAATTAAACATTTACATTTTACTTCGTTCCTTTCATTTATTTCATATATTCAGAGGAAAATATTTCATTTATTTTCATTAAATTTATTTAGTTCAGTTTAACATATTCCTGCTAAAATTTATTAATTTATTGAACTTTATTGAAAAAGTCATTACATATTGCTACATTTAAATCAATTAAATGTGATAATAAACTATTGATTTTATATTTATTAATGGATATTTTAATATGACAAATAAGCCAACATTTGTAGTGTATAAAGCCTCATAATTCAAAACAATAAAATAATAATTTTTACTATATTATCATAACAAGGAATATATTTAGAATAACACAAACCACATATAAATATAAATCCAGAAACAAATGCAGTATTGTAAAAAAAAATATATATAATAACTGGTATTGAGAGCAAAATTCCACCAAAGCGACGTGATTATGTCCGTTCATAATTGACTTGTCGTGTCAAATTACCATTTATTAGTAGTTAGCAGTTACCAGTGATGTGACGAATACTGATACAGATACGAACACAAATACGAATACAGATACAAATACAGATACGAATACAGATACAAATACAGATACAAATACAGATACAAATACAGATATGAATACAGATACAAATACAGATATGAATACAGATACGAATACAAATATAGATATAAATATCTCACAATACATTTAGCTATATGTTATAAAAGTTATAAATACTTAAGGGATTTTCTTAAGGGAAATTTATTAAGGGATAATTTTTTGTACTACGCTTTTACCCAATAAAGAGAAAAACTGTTGCATACCGCCGTCAAGATATCTGCTAAGAACTTCGTCAACTACGCAAGACATGCACTTCATTGCATTTTGTTGTTGTAAATATTTATATTCAGTAAATTAATATAAATAAATAAATGATTAACTTCTATATCAAATGTACATCTACAACTTGTGTCTAAAATAAAGAATACACTAAAGGATAAAACGTATTTGTATTCGTGGTACTGGCTAAGTACATCACTATCATAGTCTCGCCGTGTCTTATTATCCCCGGCTATATACTTATTGCACCCGGCTGTCACTACTCATTCTGTTACAAGACAAATTTTATACTTATTATTGGTAATCAGTATCTAGTATTGAAACAGATGCTAATTTAATAAAGTCTTATAACATGTTTTCTTTAATTAATTTTATTTTATATTAAATATACTGAATTAAAAAGTATAATACTAGGTAAGATATCATAATAAGTAGACAATATTCAACTGATTAGCCAACCTTAAAACCATTCAAAGAAAACCACAGTTGATAATACTTAAGGAGACGACGACAAAATATTTAACAGCTGTTTAATTTTAATGGTCTATATTCGTTAAACTATAACCGTCGAGATCCGGTAGAGCATTCGCGTCGGGTCGATGACCTACCGACTAAAGCCTTAATTTGCAAGCACATGTAATTGGTTTTATTGGTATTATCGTGTATAATACAATTATCTATATAATTATACGTAATAGAGATATGATAAATATGAATGATAAAAGAGGATTGTACCAACAAGAGAGATTAAGAGGATTACAAATATTTGTACCATATACTTCAGGTACATCATATTGTATCGGGACATAACCGTCACATAAACCCTGAAATATAGTCTGGATAATCTCTGAATATATCTTTATAGATAAGATAAGATAAAACCTCAATTGTTTTACATAGCGAAAATATTTTAAATGCATGCTAACGTAATCAAGGGATTCCCCGCAATGATTGCATTTGATGTTCTATTTTTATATATATACTTTTAACCTAAATCCGTGTACTGAAGGTCAAAGGTCAAGGTGCATATTATTACAATTGTAAAAGTTTCATTTTCAGATTAATTAGAATGGAAAATCTATACTTCGCCGGCATCGTGTTCGCAAATTATTTTATCAAACATATTAAATAATATGACATATCCATTGAGTACTTATTAATATTTGTCATCAATCATTTAATTCAAGTAAATATTGACAAACGTTCTATATTTATACATGTTATACTATGAATGGATATTTACAACTAATCTTGCCATATGACAAATGGCTCGATTGCGTCATAACGGGAACATACGTGAACTAGCGATGTTCCTGTTATGACGGAATTTTAAAACTCATTTCGGGCTCTTGATTAGATTTCTTAAATTAATATGGTATTTTATATACTTACAGATAACAGAAGAGGAGTTGGAGATACCGTTTCCAATATTAAGATTAATTACGGGTAGTTTAATAGCGTTCGGTATTTTTAATACAACTAATATTTGACACTAATTTTCTTTATTAGCATTATACGGACTTGAGTATTATAGAGTGATAAGAACTTAATATATCGAACTTGTCCGTATACCAGCTGCAGTAAGTCGTACAATTCTGTACATATTAATATTATCATGAATTTCTAACCTTTATAATGTACTTGGAATATTAATAATATGGAATAAATGAAAAGCTGTGCAGATATGGAATGTTTTTATTAACGTCATCTTGTGGTTTTCTATTAATTTTGCAAAAACGTTCTAATGGATTCTTGAGTCATCAGTCGTATATAATTCTATAAAATAGACCAACATTACTTATTATATGAATAAATATAAACTATGTTTATTAATGTAATATAAATACATATTAAAATAGATATTAATTTCACATAATTCTCACATCTTTTCAACAAGTCCACACATAATGAATAGTTTACATGTGTGTGTGAATAAAATAAAAGCTCATTTTGCATTTGCAACAATAACGTATGGTGTTAGTCTCTCGCAATAGATGTTAACAAGTTTTACAAATTACTAGATACTTTAAGCCCATCAGTCTAAATGACTTACAGCGAATAAAGTTAAATAGATAGGGGGTCTCTTCTGATAGACTGCAGTATATTATTTTCAGACAATGCTATGACGATATTTAATTTATTCCTCTTATGATTTAAAATTACATGAGAAAATTTGATTAAAAAAAATTGCTAGTTGTATTATTTTAATTAATTTGTCGTATTAAGGTTTTTATGAGATGTCTCTAAGAACGTGGCCTATAGACCCGGTGTCGCATGTCCCTTTGAGTAAAAGTCAAACATTGCCTTGACTGGGCTCGGCTAAAACGAAATTATTTAACGAATCTGAAGAACTTCAGAACGACGCAAAGGTATTTAACTGCATATTCTATTTTAAATTATGAGGATTTTAAGTATTAGCTTTATTTGAAACATTCTACAAAATAACAAACATTGCATGCATACGTGCGATGTTTTGTGACAGCCATCAATGCTAGTGCAATTGGATTGCATTAATGACATTTACATAAACAATTCTAATTATTTTGAAACAAAAAACAATATCTTTTACTGATATAATCCTGCCAGGGCCTAAGTCAAAACGAATAGTGAATATCAATTTACCTGGGCAACTGTGGTAAAATAAATTATTAATATTATATTGATATAAAATAATGGGATATTTAATATTTATAATATTAATAATATTTAAATAATAATTATATTTATGACGATATAATATCTTCGGCCCTTAGTAGATTGTCGCAGTCACGGAAGAGTTCTCAATATTTGTTCCGTGTACATAGGTGGTAAGGTTATTAAACATGTCCGTAAACGGTGTTTCACTAAATAATATGTAAATATATAAACCTATATTGCTCATAGTGTATCATAATTTTATTGACTATTTTACAAAATTATATTAAATCACTGTTTTATTGTCTGCCGAATGATGCATGAAATATTTAGCCATCGTCACGTTTTTGTTTTTGGACTTCTGACGGAGAAAACAAAATTTTGTTTTCTCCACTCATTTAAATATATTTAATACTTTTTATTGTTGTTACAAATCAGTTAAGGATTTTTCAAACTGTCAATGTCATGTAGACTTTTTAATCTATATTTGAAGTCACAATTGATAACCATTATTTTAACAGTTCGTTTGAATAAATATATTTTGATTATCTGTTAGTTTAGTATGACTGATTTAATAAATAATATAAAATAATATAAAATAGTATATTTGTATTATCCGTTAGCGTAATACGAAACGCACTAACTAATTGATAAGTAATAAATTATCTTCATTTGACAATAAATATTAATAGGAATTATGCTATCCAATCCAATGTAATCAAAGAGTTCCTCCTGGATTGATTTATTAGCCCAGGAAGTGGGGTGGCTTTATAACAGAATGTATACGCGTGAATTCAATTTGCAAAATGATATACACCTCTTTAGAGAAGAGAAAGAGATGAAAATACTTTGAAAATATGATTTACCTTCAAAATTAAATACAGTAATGAAAACTTCTAATTACCATGTGAAAGAATATACATTGTACTTTCATTGTAATAAATTAACCTAAATTTTCAACATATATGTATAAATAAAAAAAGCCTTACCATCAATGTATGATAGCATTATTTATATATACATTTAACACGAATATAACTCAGTTATTTATAGGGATGACGTCAAAAATACCACAATGACCACATGTGTACTTCCGTCATTTCTAATTGATAAGAAAAGTAAACGGTTAAGTCATTACAAGTATATAGATAACAATATTTAGATAAAGATACGTCACTTGTGATTGGATTTATTTGCGATTTAACGGATTATATACGTCCATCATATTTATTTACTTTCGATGACTTATTTGAGATATTTAACTAAGTATAAAATTAGTCACATATTTCGATCAAATTCTCTATTAATTGATCTCTCTTATTATTAATCTTGATATCTATTAATCTAATTTAGGAATGTAATTTTATTAAATTAGATTATTAGATAACTTACTTTTAAATTTTTCTTAATAGATCACATGAGGTATCTCACTAATCCCATCCGTCTATACCTAAAATAATTAGCTATCTTCAAAATATCTGTGTCCAATCTGTTAGAATCTAATTTTTAATTTCTCTCCTCCAATCAGAAACTTTTCTCCCTGACCGCCATTTTGGATTCTCGCGTGCTCGTTTACATAATTTAATTCTGGAACGACTCACCACAAGATGCTACACATTCTTCAACAAAAACGACCTTCTAGACATTAGTCCATAAATATCTATTAGATAATCTTAAGGATTAACAGTTATTCAATATTTATTCTATACATAAAATACGTAATACTCATTACATAAAAATATATATTATACATAATTATATATATCTACGTATCGTCTATTTATGGACTAGAAAAGAATGCATTACTAGGTCTGCCATTTATGTTTTAATGAAATATAATAAATAGATGAATTGAATATTCTTGCTGTAGCAACTTGTCCATACAAAATTTCATATTCATTGTTTGTATATTGGTATAAGGTAACATACATTCTCTTTAAAAGAATATATGTGGAATACATTTCAGTCATGTTTTAATTATCAAATTCTACTTACTAAAAAATTATATATTACCTGCTAGAAAAATTTCTTTACAAAGTTTGCTTTTCGTTACCATTCTATGAATAAATAAATATTACTACTTATTTTCTAAGCACGCTCCTCGACTAAAACCTAATAAACCAGGCCCATTTCACAACCCCACAGAAAACTTTCATTGTCATAATATTTCAAGAATCAGACACATCATTTTATAATACTTAAGAACAAGCAATTTCTATTAATCTATTATTCACTATTAAAACATATCTAAACAGTGCCCGTCTGTATGTTTCGCGGAATTATCGCAAAAAGTACCGGTTGCATGTTCGTGGCAGATTGTTTGAACTTCACGCATGCGTCAAAGTACTATGTGTGACGCAATAACATCTAGAGTCCACATGCAAAGTCGTAGCAAACGATAGAGTACCAAGAACCGATATGGAACGATCATTATGGAAGCATTGCTTAGATAAATTTCATTAATGAGAACGCATACAAGTTTACCCGATTTGGCGATTTATGTTGAACGGATCTGCACACGAAGGTTACTTATATACTGAGAACTACATGAAAGTATTGTTATGTAAATAGACAAAAATGAGTAATTTGAGGATATTATACACGTTAAAAGTTGTCTTAACTATTTGTATATTGCATAGCTTGTTTGTCTAATTAATAGTCGGAAAGTAGGTGCTGGAAACACTTATGACACATGTGTACATAATATTTCACATATTTTAAAATGATAACTATATATGGATACGTAAAATGTTATAGAAACATGAATAAATCGAAAAATATCTTCAAAAAATTGAAGTAAAAGTAAATTTTAAAGAATTATAATCTTATTTTATTGCATAAGTCAACAAATCTCACAATTCTGTAAGAATAACTCATCTGGTACAATAGTGAAGTGAATTTTACCGATTGTGCAATACCAACGGTGGCATGGAGATACTTATCGTACATGTGGGCTGCTGCCTACTCTCAGGAAGTTGTTCCTTAAAGGTATAAGAATTATCATTTGTAAATTTATCAAATATATATTATACTACTTTCTATATATCCGGTAATCAATAAATTGTTAAATAAAAGTAAAATCACTGACAAAGCTCTCGTCCCTTAGCCTTATATTATATACGAGTTATTTCGCAGAAAGAATATATATACATATATATATATATATATATGCATATATCTGTACATAAGAAACTAGTAATTCAAATAAACTACATCATGTAACCCAGCGTTGGCGTTTTATCGGACGCTTTGAACTTTCTCACACTACACGTACTATTAGTTTCTGTCCAATGTAACAATATAAAAAACAAATAATAATGTTGGTTATACTATTTTCTTACTGCCTACATATTGTTTATTTTTAGAATAATGATTTAAACTTTATAGGGTTTATTTTATAGATATTACCAGCTGGTGTAAGCTTCGCCTCCGCATTGGGATCGCCATAACGTTATAGAATGAAATAATATAATGTTAGCTTTCGCGCGCAGCTCCGCTTGAGACAAATAATTATTACGCTCTATTACATCCTAATAATCAATATACTTTGTAATTTAATCTCAATAGGTCACAACTTCCAAAATATTGCTATCAGTATAAATATTAAAATTTAAGTGAATATTTAGTGTTCAAATGAAAGTATTTATCTATATTTAGATACTATTGAAGTTATTGCAGTGGTAAATGTCACTAAGGCTCTTTACAACTAAAATACAAGTAAAATATGAGACGAGGAAGTGTATTTAACCGTTTGGTATATATATATTATAACCTCAGATTTCTATATAACACCTGAGTCCTATTAAAAATATTATTTTAATTATTTATCGCGAGCGACACCGCATGCTTAAGTTAGTGAAGCATAAAAAAGCTTTAACATCAGAGCTTCAATTAATGAGACTAAAAGGTTATAGATACATCGCTTTACTTTGTTGTAATATATGTATAATAAATATGTAAGTGATCGCTGTCTGTATATAAAAGATATTTGGGACTAATCATTACTAAATAGCCGATAGAACTTAAAACAATGTTTTTTTATCTGATTGTCTGTTTGTGCGTGCTTATCAGTGGACTTTTTTTATACGTTTTTCATGTATTTTGTGGATGTTTACCTAAAAAATATTTATTCTTTATTTAAATCTGTCTAAATAAAGAAAATGTCAATAAAAAAAAGTGCCCAACTACCTTTTACGTTGAATAAAAATCTTATTAGAATACATTTTGTTGAATATCCTAAAAAAAAACATGCAGACGGAGTCGTGGGCACAGCTAGTATATAATACTTAACCCGTTTGCATTGAAAGCTCACGAGCTAAACAGCTTAGGATTAGACAAAGCACTTCATAAATTGTTTATTATATCAACCCATCGATATATATACATATATTATATATATTACTCATGTTATTAATTATTTTAATTGTATTTATTGATATAATTTATTAATAACATGATATAAATTATTTTATTTTATTTAAGCATTGAATATTATTTATAATGTCATTAAAGGACATAAAAAAAGGTATTTTGCATAAAAATTTTATATGATAATATACCGAATATAATTTTGTTACTGAATATTTTTAATATTTATAAAATAAATATTAACACACACTTTAGAAGGGCCATTTTGGATTCATGTTTTCATATTAAAAAGCAATAACGGTGTTAAGTTATAGTCCATTCATCTCTGGGGACAAATCAAAATCGCCCAGCCTCCTTCAAGATGAAATATTCACTTTGTTACTCGGACAATCGAGCATATAATGCTGGGACAGCAATGAAAATAAATAGAATTTCTACCTCCTCGTATTTTTATAACTAGCTTTTGTAACTGACTTCGTCTGCTTGTTATAAACAATTTATTTGTTGTAACGAAATGTCAATATATATATTTTGAAGATACAGTAATTGAAAAACTGAACGTCACTCTGTCAGTTTCATAGGTATCTGTCTCATTCAGACATTCACTTTTCTGAGCTTTTTAATTATTTGTTAATATTTCTTATAATATTTTTTTTCATTTCCTGACAATAACGAACACATAAAAGAAAGAATTATCCATTTCAGTGCAGTCGTTTGAAAGTTATGCTCATACAAACATTTCGGTGATACATTTTTATTTATATAGATGATAATAATTGATTCTGAGCATTAAATGTGTTCTAGGTTTTATATATTCTAAGGCAGGTCATGTCGGTATCATAATTTTAATTCGTTTGACGTTTGAACGGCGTTCTCTAGACCGCGGTCACGAGCACACACACACACACACACACATTGGATTAAAGGTAAGGTCAGTTATTTAATGTAAATAATTCACCTTCTAGTAACATATTTTATAAAATAAAGTTAAACGCTTTAGTATAAGAAGTCAGGTATTTGCGATTTTGCTTCTCATCTCTATATCTGGTAAGATTCTTTTATTTCTTCTCAGTATCTAAATTATTAACTAGAACTAGTAAAGATAAATAAACAATGCATAAACTGATTAAAGATAAATTCAGATTTACGAGAGAACTAAAATTATTTATGAATTATCGATATTAAACATACATAAAACGTAACAAAAAAATCAATAGTAACTAAAAACACATTCAAATCGATTTTATACTATTTAAAACAATATTGACATCAATTTATTATTATTTATAATAAAAAATACATCTATTAATTAATTAAGTTCCCCCAGCAATATAATTTACGAAACGAAAGTTCAATTATTATTCCAGTTTTATTTCTCTATTACAAACGTGTCAAATTAAATTCTGTTCATGTATCGATATAATTTAAAGACAATTTGCTATCGGTTAGAAATGACAAACAGTACGATACAAGTCGAGAGAGACTATTCCGTGCACTATTTTACTGCAATAGTATGTATTAGCTATTTAAACATGTAATCTACATAATGACATGTCAATTGAAGTGTAATAAGATGTCTAACGCAACACTCTGGATATCCTGTTTAGGATTTTATTAAACATTTTTTAGGGTTGCGTACTATGAAAACAAATGAAACTTACAGATCACTTTGTTGTTTGTCTGTCAGTCCGTTTGTTTGTCTGTCAAAACCCGTTATATCAGGAACAAGTGGAAGTTTTGAGTTGAAAGCTGCGTAAAGTTTTGAAATAATAATTCTTATAAATTAAGTTAACAAAAAACACATATTTTGACCCTCTCTCTCTCTCTCTCGACTCTCAAGGAGATATAATAATTGATAAGATAACATACTTCCCTTTGACCTTAACTATGAAATTAAGGAAGTATACGAAAACAAAGCTTGAATTATTATTTATATTAAAAAATATTTTAACAAATCTCCTACTTATCTCCGAAGCGGAATAATTATTGTTAATAACTTGAAACTCAATTCCAGAACTATTTGTGACTTACAAAATTGTACGGAACTCAATGGATGAATTCGACTCGCACTTGTCCGCTATTTATTTTATTATTAATAATGGACCATGCCATCCCCACAGATATTGAATTTTAAATGTACTACTGTATTTTTACATATTGCATTAAATTTTTAACAAATGCTATTTAAAAAAAATGGTTGCTTTAACTTTGTGTACGTAAGAATCAATCGTGAGTGCGTCACTGAACTGTTTTTTATTTAGGGCAAGTTTTGTATTAAATATTTGTTTATAATAACCTCCAAAAATACAGACAGACAGAACAATAAGCGTTAAGTGTTGCCAGATTTAAAAAAAAATATATAGTTTACGAAAGCAGGATAACAAATTTACAGTTGAATAATATGTCCATTCGTCTATCATAGTTTTATAATAATAGAAAGGTGAATTACGATAGTTTTTATTGCACAATATTTTATTGTCTTATTTGACTGTTGATTGTGATATATTTGTAGGTTATTACCATATAACCTTTTGTAACTAAAACTTACTCATAGAAAAACTGTAGGCGGGCGGCGTTTCTCAGCGCACGTCATAACAAGCGTCATCGTCACAAGGACTATTAAAATATTTTGAACGTGATTTTCACACTCATTTACCGAAAGTTAATATACTACCTAATATGTACTGATGGACAATTTTCACCCACACATACACAAACTTTAATAGTAAGAGCAAAATGACGCAATTATAATACTTTGTTAATTTAACATTGCCTTATAATAAAAGTATTTCAATATATATGTACGTGTGTGTGTAATCTTTACAGCAAAATTTACCTGGTATTTTATATTACATACTTGTCACCAGCTCAGCGATTAACGTAACCTATCCAATGTATCTTGATTGTTATGCGCAGGCGCCACTCGACTATGAACCAGTCATTTAGTATATCATAGCGAAATGATTCATGAAATAAATATTGTCAGTGACAGACTCGCATGACCTCCGACTTCGGAGTCATTCATATCTTTATGTAATCCGCAGACATGACTAAACCGAATTCATAATATGTGTCTAGTATTTAATTAACCTATTTTCTTTAATAATGATTATATAAAAACTACATATTAAGCAAATTCTGAGTCATGTCATAAAAATCGTAAGCCAATAACATTTGTATGGAGATACGCGATCTTCGATCCGATTCTCACGAAATCACTTAGCTATGACTTTATTTGACTCTTTTAATTGGAACATCAACGCGAATTTAATTAATTCTTTCCGGAACAAACTGTACGGTATTTTAACAAATTGGTAATATCTTTTTTTCAATTTATTAAATTAGTCAATGTTATGAGACTTTGAAATTAAAACAAGTGTGTTAATTTGTTATTATTTTTTTTGCAATTTACACATAAATTACAACCATTTTTAACTAGCATTAGTATAGATATCTAATATTATATTTTTACTTTAACCTATTATATATTATTAAATCGAAGTTTAAATCTTTTTGTAAGCAACCCCCATATTAATAGTGTCGCAATAGTGACAAGAACGCGTGGGCTTCCGTGAAAGTACCTCTGACTGATTGACTGGTACAACCGGCGACGCATTGATACATGTTTGCTACATTATATTATAACCTCTTTGGCTATAATAATACATCTTATTTTTGAATGATGACATTAGTACATTGTACAGTCACCCCAAAATCATCTGCGAGGCTAAATATAAATGTGATAACTAGGTTGTGACCCGGTGAATGAATGAAATTGTGTGAATGAATGTTACATTGTTTGTTTAATAGATTATGAACCGTTTTGTTACATTTGTAGACTTGTCTAGATTTTTTATTTAAAATAACATAACCGTATTCATATATATATTTTTTGGTATGTTGTTTTTAGAATATACTTGAACTAAAAATATGGATATTAATTAGCCTATACGTTATTTTTTTTATATTTGTAATAAAAGTAAAGAAAATAGAAGAAAATAGGAAAGGAAGAACGCTATTATTATTTTTTTGAGATTTTTTGCTAAAGAAAACCTTCCTTCTATTATATAGCTCTATCTAGTTGTTTTTTTCAACGCAAAACCTTTTCTAAATGGTTATGTTATTATTAAATTAATTTGCATGTGTCATGAAATAATTTTAAAAAGATAAACAAAGAAAAATATTTGTCTTAAAAAATACCAGTTATATATGTCGCTTTAAAAGAACCTCGTTTTCTAATTAAGTTAATTATTTAAACAGAATTTGTTAACAAGCTTATTACCAACAAGTGCAACCGAACCGGGGGACTATCATTACTTTTTTCCTCCAAAATTTTGGTAATAATGATATAAAATAATATTATTATACGAAAAACTGTAAAATTAAAATCGCAATGTGTCATGAAGATTGAAAAATATAATAAAATTTTACTTTTATACAAATTAAAGTTAGTTAATAGTTAATCCTTAATCCTTTGTGATAAAATTTGACAAATTAGCTTTCACTCCGCCAACACGGAGACGACACTTAACTTACAATATATAATTTATCATGTAGTTGATTTTAAACGTTACACTTACCTAGTAAAGGAGAGAGAGAGTATGACCTTGTTATTTCGCACATTAATCTGTATATTCGTGTCATTTTTTTCTATCAGTATACAGATATGCAAATATAGTACCGCAAAGAGTACAACGACCTTGCGTCGAGTCGCCCACAGTGTATGAATCAAAAAGCAAAGTATCATAGATATCAGTATAGCTCCCAGTGACCTAGTGATTTTAATATCGTACGTGGGTTTGTATTGATAAACGACCTAAATGTTATCAACTTTTGCAGGTGATGCTTGATTAATTATAATTTGATATTCAATTAAATCACTTATAAATTAATTTATAATTCGTTTATTTAACTAATATATTTATTAATTTTGGGGTAAAATTAAAATCGAGATAAAATAGCGTATCCTTTATCAATAGAACTAATTTTCATAAGGTTTCATTTAATAACGAAACTTAAATCAAAATATACATAGTATGTCGTGTTTACTAATTCATTTACTATTGCAGTTCTAAACTTTGAATGCTCAAATGACATCATCAATGAAACCAGTGTTATAACTTTATAAATATAAACCTACTTTATAGTAGTATAGTAGTATATAAGGTATAGTATATAGTAATTTCGATATTATTTCAAAAGCTTATAATAACTAACTTTCCTATACTTACAATCTTACAATCTGACAACATACCTTTTCCTTTTTACAATCTCTTATATAAATAGTTAAATATTACACAAAAGAACAGAGAATAAGCGTCAATTTTTATTATATTTCTTTCCTTATATTAATATTATTAAGAAGTGTTTGTTTGTAAGTCTTTAAAATTTTACAATAGCAAAACTACATTATTTAGGTTAGCATATCATATTTTCTATAATAGATAATATTAGTCCTTAGTCTCGACATTTGTAAATATATCGGAAGAAACTTGTCACAGCTAATGTGTCAATAATATGTATGCATATGCATAGAATATTAAAAAAGATTTATTAAATTCAAATGAATATGCATTCATTATTAATGATGTAATAATACTTACATATATGTAATATATATATATAATATAAATAACATATTTATTGAAGTTTTCATATTTATACTACGTCTGATTTTAATACGAGCCTTTAATTTGATAATGAACTTTTGGATTTATTCACTTTATCAGTACAAATGTAGTAAATATTTTTTTGAAAGTCAGTGTCAGTTTGTCTATCTAACCAAAACTTTTAGTCCAAGAAGTTCAGATCTGAGGTAAAAAACTAGTTTGATCTGTTCTAGACAAGGCTTTTATATAAACTTCTAGATATTTTATCCTTTGTCACCAAATGTCTACCGATAATACAACTGTATGACATACGACTAATAAATACCAAGCTTCTGAATGATCTCGAATCCGACATTCAATCGAAAATTAAACAACTTAATTTAAATTTAACAAACGCTGTACACATTTTATATAAAAAAATACTGTATAAATGTTATTATATAACTCTATTATCTGTACCTCAGCAGGACTGATTATGATGATTTTTTGTGTGTTTATTTAGAGCCATATTTCTACAATTAGAACATTTCTGTTAATATAGGACCAAACAGAATCCGTTAGAACAAAAGGGTAATATCAGTCTAAAATAGCAGCTCACAAACACCTGACAACTGACACTATGACGTAATTTGTATATGGACTTGTCACAGTAAAGTTTAATTTTAATGGCATTGCTTAATTCAATAAAGCAATAAAGCTAAACGAGTCATAAACATTTATTACATACTATTTGAGTTGCTTCACGTCACTAAATATCGAGTTATGATCCAATGACAATAGAAAAACGATACTAGTATTGCATAAGATTTAATACAAGGTTTTATTAATCTTGAACACTTTAAGGTATAATTAACAACCATCTTTGGAATATAAAAACTTTAAAACGATTTTAATATTAAAAATATCATTTTTTTATTATATATCAGATAATAATATAAAGCTAGAATAATATATAATAATAATATATGTCATATAAATAAAAATCCACATCCACAAATAATGAAATGATATATAAGAGATGTATCTTAAATACTTTCTGAAGCACGTATTGTTTTAATTAAAGTTCATTAACCCGGTATATTTTTTATTTAGATCAATACATTTTTAAACAGTGATCTAATACAATGAATCATTATTACTATTAAGTATTGAATAATATTAAATTGAGGTATGAAAGAAATAAACTAAAAAATCTAATGGGAGCGCTCTATGATCGGTTCTATGATAATATTTTAAATAAATACTACTTAAATATAGTTAGTAATATACTAAAGACGTTAATTATTCTATAACTAATACAATACTATAGCAAAACAAATTAATAATAAGTTAAAAGTATTCTTGTAGTACCTATCTTGCTCGTTCCTCTCCATGGATCCCTGTGGATATTATTTTCTCTATTACTACAATAGTGGCATATATTTCTAATTGAAATATTAAAACTTACTTTAATAGAAAAAAAATTGATTAAACTGCAAATACAATTAAATATATCTATTATATAAAAATGAATCGCAAAATGTGTTGGTAAGCGCACAACTCAACAACGCATGGACCAATCTTAACAATTCTTTTTTTTTAATATTCCTTGAAACCCAAGGATGGTTCTTACGGCGAGAAAAATTCGAATAATTTCCAGGAAAACCCTAAAAGAGCCCTTTTCTTTTTCCTATACAAATATTTTCTAACTAAATTTAGAGTTAATTTGAACTGTATTGCTATACAATAAAGTTCATATTAAATTACAAGCACTCATTTTTGTCTAAACAATGTAGGTGTGTTGCTAACGTCGAAGAGTCAATTCGCACTTTATTGTCTCTGCACAAAGTTCAAATTCAATCAAATATATATGTGTGCAGGTTCACGCAAAAGTGATAATATCGCGAACCCGACCAAATTGAAAAGTCAAAAAATTTAAGAGCTATAGATTTGATTGGCCTTGGAATATTCTTTCTTTTGTTTTAGTTTTGGAATGCGACATAAATTGTCATCAGTTTTCACGTCATTGCATCTGTCAAACAAACCGCGTTAAAAAGCGTTTATAATATTTAATAATTAATTTTGATTGTTTTATATCGTGTTTTGTGCAAAGTGTTTTAATACATGTGACATAATTTAGGTGAGTATATTCGATATGCCTCCTATAAGACGAAGTAATTTAGGTAGAAGAACCCGAAATGCTACAAATCAAACTAATTACCGATCTTATCATACTGCACAAGAACGTGACGACCGAAAAGAATGTGAAAGAATTCGTATATCACGAAAGCGGGAAGCGAGAGCGAAAGATTCAACTAATAATCGCGAAAGTTTGAATCCAGATGCTTTCAATTACGATTTGTCAATTGACTACAGTAACCACCAATGTGTTACTATTGGATCTATGAACTTGGTTTGCTCTCATTGTAAGGCAAATGAAGCCAAAGGATTGTGTTGCGCAAATGGGAAAGTGAAATTGATACCATTGGATCTACCACCAGAGACATTGTACTCATTGGTTTCATTAATAGAACCAGATTCCATACACTTTTTGTCAAATATCCAACAATATAACAATTACTTTCAAATGACGTCATTTGGGGCAACAAACGTAGTTCATGAGTACAATCAATTGATTTTGTTGTTTAAAACGGCACTGGATCTGATGCCATCTGATAATCACAAAATTGTAATCAGAGCTGATAAAACACCTGTTCGCTAACATGCAAGACGTTTTAATGCACCAACTATTGATGAAGTTGCCATCGTTGTAGTTGGAGAAAACTTGGAATCCCTTGATATTGTTTTACATCGTCGGAATGATCAATTACAACGTATAAAGGAAACACACCGATCATATGTCGCATTGCAATATCCCATTATATTTTGGCAAGGTGAAGATGGCTATGATTTCTCAAACAAGATGATAAATCCCATTACAGGTAATAAAAAATATTAGTTTAGCAAGGAGATATATTATCAGTCACTATATATTTTTTTTTTCAATGTTATGAAAACAAAAATCTATTTTCAGGTTCTTAAACCAACAAAAAAGTCAGTTCAATGAACTATTATTCCTACCGCCTAATGATGACAATCACATACTCAAACGTCGGCGATTATATCACAAGTATGTTGTAGACATGTATGTTAAAATTGAAACGGAGAGATTAACATTCATCAGGTTGAATCAGACAAAACTCAGATCTGAAGAGTATATTCACCTTCGAGATGCGATTAATACTGATGGTAATGCACAGAATCTTAGTCGAATAACTATTCTTCCAGAAATTATATTCCAGCAATATTCGTAAGCCCTCGACATATGCATGAATATGCTCAAAATGCCATGTCATATGTTTGTCATTATGATACAGCAGATTTGTTCATCACATTTACATACAATCCACACTGGATAAAGTAGACACAGCCAGAGTCTTTATACAAAAGTTGAAATCTTTAATGGATTTCATTGTGAAACATTATGTGTTTGGAGAGACACGCCGCTGGATGCATTCTGTGGAGTGGCAGAAACGGGGATTGCCACATGCACATATTTTCATTTGGTTAGTTGACAAGATAAAGTCAAATGAAGTTGATGCAGTAATATCAGCTGAAATCCCTAATGTAGAAGTAGATCCTGGATTGCATGAGGTAGTTATCAAAAACATGGTACATGGTCCCTGTGGAACTCTTAATCAAAATTCACCGTGTATGGTGGATGGTAAATGTTCAAAATGATATCCACGGACATTAATATCTGAAACAATCACCGGTATTGACGGTTATCCTTTGTATCGTCGCCGATCGACAGCAGAAAATGGAAGATCAACAATTGTCAAATTAAATCAACAAGATATTGAAATAGATAATCGCTGGATTGTTCCATATTCACCCAATTTGGGTTGAATGATGTTGGGCCACATTACATACATACATTGTCTAATAGCAGTCGTGAATAAAAACTTTCATCATTGCTTTGATGTACTGAATAAATTCGACCAATCGCATCGGTAGAATATACATCTGGGTATCCTGAAACTGGTTTTCCTTGATTCCGTGGTATAAATCTCCTTAAGGATTGATTCCAAGTATAATATTTTGGCATTTCAGAATATAACAATGTTTGAGCAAAAGCATCGTTTTGGCATGTCAAAAAAAACTGGTTAATGTAATAGATGGTGGCTGTACAGCTCTTTGTACTGCGTTCTGTGCTGTAAAATATACTCTTTGTCCATTTTCTAAATGCACAGCTAAATGAACAACAGTAGGGTGGCTCTCATGAATAGGAAAAGAAAATATTCGCCAAACTGCTTCATTACTACTAACATAGCGACCCATTTGGTATTGGGTAACTTCATCATTGGAATTGTCTGCATTAATACCAATCACAGCCATATCACTCTCTTTGGTTACATATTTGCAAATGTATTTAATAGATTTTACTGAATGGCAAGATTTAACGATGATGTGCGCTTTGTAGGTCTTTGATAAATTTTAAAAATAATTTTGTTTCTATTTTTGCTTAATGACAGAAGTACTCTGAACGTTACCCCTTAAATAGTTTACTACAATGTAATATATCAAAAACAATAGTCACAGCAACGCGTGACCGGGTCTGCTAGTTATTTAATAAATATTTGTATTACATTATAAATCCAATATATTTTTATACTATATATGCGATTGGATATAATATTTGGCATGATATGTCAAGAATAGACAAAGGTAATATCCCAAAACAATATAAAAGGTAAGGTAAAAACAAACGTATGTTTGCATTTTTTTTGCAATTTTGCGATTTTGCAAAGTAAAAGAAGAAATGGCGGTTCCGAACACTGCCTTCTGTTTGTCGATTTAGCTTATTTCAACACAATAATACTCGTAATTTGTGTCCAAAAATTGCATAACATTACATTTTGTATCAGACATTTAACTAGTAAACGAAAAACTATATTTTTTTCATCTCAGATCAATCACATCAAACGAATAAATTAGTTTTGCTTCAAACCTCAATCAAGAAAAACATAAAACCGTATTCACAATAAGATTAAATCTGATCCATCCATCACAAAACATTAGTAGAGTTATTATGAATATGTAAATTACGTCTTGTATGGTGCGCAACAAATTCGTCTGATGGCTGAACCGCCCTCCGCCTACAGATGCTAAAACTGGACGGATATTCTGTTTATTCTGAAAATATAATATTTTGTAAAGTCGGGAAATATTTCCAATACCCTAATTTTTTAAGCATAAATACATTACATGTATAATTTGTAACATTATTGTAATATTTTTGAATCTATCTTATAAAAATTGATATAAAAATATATATATTATCTTTATGCTATCTTTTATCTTGAATTACCTATATTTCAGCCGGAACAAATTAGATAGCTGTTTCTTAGATACTGACAAGGAAAAAGGTGATTAAATTCAATTTTCATTGAATTTTATTAAAGGTATAAATGATAAGCTGGGTATGAAAATAAATCATATATATTAATAGAATCTAATACTCAACAGAACTTTTAAGAAAATTATGCAACGTATGGACTTGCACAAGGGGTCTGTAGTTAGCCATGATGGATAGACGGACAGATATATAGCAGATTTTTTTGCGGATCCTTTTAAAATAGACAATTATACAGATTCTGTTCCATCTATCTTATTTTGATCTATCTCTTAAGATTTAGCCAAAGTTTACTATATAAGCTATTTTTTTTTATTTTAAGTTAAATAATCTATCTAATGATACCAGACATCATGGACTACTAGAAAAAAAAACTCCACTAAACGCGTAGAAGGTCTACCCTAAATAAATAAAAACTTGGTTCTACCTTTCATCATTCAAATATATATTTATGCTGAAATGAAACATGTTTTAAAAACTTAAATACTACTACTACAAACTATATATACATAACAAAACTGCAATTCATCCAAAAGCAACTTTATCATACTTCTTTTTTTTTTTTTTTTTTTTTTTTTTGTGTCTCTGCTGTTAGCCCTACTGGCCATAACAGCGTCACCGGTGGAATGGACGGGTGCAGAGACCCGCCCTTGAAAACGGGGGGCCTGAAGGGCCCCAGGGGAACGCGCGTCCTGAGGGCGCCTCCTGTGATTCTCGGACTACGGCTTAGGACGCCGTTAGGTGGGAAGCGAGGGTTGGATGTGGGTTAGGATTTGACACTAACGTCCTCCAACGGCATAACGCCGGAGCAACGTGCTTGGATTGGGGCCTCGTCTTCGCCGGCGAAGACGCTGTGTATGTGTGTATGTGTAGTATTTATGTTCGCTTTGCCGCTTTTACGTAGCGTTCCCTAACGTAATCGCGTCGTCCGGATCGAAAAGTACCGACTTGGGTCTTCTCTTTCTGACTTTAGGAGTCTTACGGGCCGTGTATCCCGTGGCCTTAACCACCAGCGGGTTTAGATGTCCCACAGCATTGTCAAAGTAGCTTTTGGAGAGCCCCTTGAAATACTGTGCGATCGTCGGTAGGTCTAAGTCTCTGTACAAGTCGATATTACGCATAAACCACGGTGCCCCAGTGGCGAGTCGCATGAATCTGTTCTGAAGCACCTGAAGGGGTTTCAAGTTCGCGTGAGCGAAGGCAACGCTTGCATAGGATATGACGGAGCGTATGCAGGCTTTGTAAAGTGTGACCTTATTTCTAAGGGACATTTTACTCCGCTTGCCTAACAGGGGATAAAGTCGTCCTAGGATAAAGGCCGCTCTGTTGCGAACGTCCTCGATATGTGAAGCGAATATTAGCTGTTTGTCCAGCGTCACTCCTAGGTACTTGGCCTTGTTTTTCCAAGGAATCGGTTTGTCAAAGAGTTTAATCTCCGGGATCCGAACCCTTGTGGATCGTGACCGTTCAAAGAGTACCGCGGTGCTCTTCTCCGGGTTCACCTCAATCCTCCATTTCTGAAACCAGTTTCCGAGGGAGTCGGCTGCGGATTGGAGGCGTTGAGAGATCTCATAAGGATCCCTTGAGGATGTGTAAATTGCGGTGTCATCCGCGAACATTGCTAATTCTACTTTAGAACGCGGTATAGGAATGTCGCTAGAGTAAATTAAAAACAGAATTGGTGAGAGGACTGAACTTTGAGGGACGCCCGCCCTGATGGGGCGGGGAGTCGACATCACGCCTTGCACTCTGTAGCGGAAGGAGCGATTCGACAGGAAGTCCCGTATGATTAGTACGAGTCTGTCCGACACCCTGAACTGGTATAGCTTGTACACCAGTCCATTGTGCCAGACCCTGTCGAATGCCTTCGCTACATCGAGGAAGAGCGCTCCTGTCCTACGCAACTTGCGGCACAAAGTGGCCCCAGAAAGGATGTGCTCCGTGAGGTGTTTGCACCTGGTGGGAACTGCAATGATAGGCTCGAAAGCTGCTCGAAATTGCTCATTTGGGATGATGTTCAGACTCTCTACTTCTGACTTAAGGCATACTGAGGATAATCCTCTCATAGATTTTCCCTAGGGAACTAAGGAGACTAATTGGACGGTAACTAGTTGGAAGATTCCGGGGCTTACCCGGTTTGTGAATGCCTATCACTATGGCCTCTTTCCACTGAGCCGGAAACCGGCAACCGGCCAGTAGAACATTAAAAATATTAACCATTAGGTAAAGCAAAGGAGGCGAAAGGAGTTTGATCACTTTGTTGGTGATCCTATCTGATCCTGGCGACTTTTTGGCGTGAAGCGCCTTAACTGGGGTCGTCACCTCTTCGAGGTTCGTTTCCTCTATAGGGGGACCTGCTGGTGGTTGAGAGCACATGACTCGAACAGTGTTGTCGACGATTTCGACATGTTCACGTTCGACCGGTTGCGTACTAATGCTACACTGGCTCTCTAGGCTGTCGGCTAGACATTCCGCTTTGTCTCGGTCGTCGAAGGCGGGCGTGGAGTTAGGTCTATCGAGCGGGGGCATTACCAAAACAGTTTCGGCTTTCAGGGCTCTCTGCAATGACCAGTAAGCCTGGTGTGAAGGAGAGAGCTCTGAAAGCTTCTTGTCCCAGCCTCCATCTCTAAAGGTGGCAAGAGCTTGTCTCAACTCCCTTTGGAGGCGGCGTAGCTCCCGTCGATGTTCGTCTTTCGGATATGTGTCATGGTTCCTGATCGCGCCGTTTTTTACGGTTAACTAGATGCCTAATGTCCGGAGGGAGTGCACGGCTCCCATCGAAGGTTGCGCGGACCTCCCTCGAGGACGTTCCTATTATGTCTGATAGATGGTTTGTGAATCGCGTCGCGGCTTTTTCAGCGTCCTCGACCGTTACAATCTGGTCAGGTATTACGTCGAGGTGCACTGAGGCGGGGGAGTGGAGTTGCTCTTCTAGCTTTCTCCAGTTGATTAGTTTTTAACGCGGGTGCCGTAGGGTGGAGAGGTCCTAGCTGGATTAGGACTGGTCGATGGTCGGAGTCTAGCTCGGATAGTGTCTCGATTAATCGCAACTGAAGCGTTACGTCTTTCAAGAGCGCTATGTCGAGCACGTCAGGTGTGTCGTGTCGGAAGTCCGAGTCAAAGTATCGCGTGGGGCTCAAGGGGCTATGATCTCAAAGTTGAGACCAGGCGTGTTGCTTAGCCTATCAAGGAGACGTGGTCTAGTATTTACGATTCTAAAGTTCCAGCGGGGATGTTTACAATTTAGGTCGCCGGCCAAAATGGTTGCGTTACCTAATTGGAGTAGGGACTTAAGGTCCCCCTCTAGTAGGTCCTTATTCGGGGATAGGTATGCTGATGCTAGTATGATCGGCTGATGGCCAGTCATGCCCACCTGACATAGTGACGCCTCTATGTTAACTAGTGGGGGCGGATCGAGCGGGGTACAATGAAGAGACCTTCTGTAGTAAATGATGGTTCCCCCCATCGCGGTTGCCCTATCGTTCCTAACTGCGTTGAAGTTTGCGATGCGCGGATCGCGGTTACACAGTTTTAGAAAGGTCTCTTGGATTAGCAGTATGTCTATCTGTTGGGCAACTATGAAATCGCGTACCTGATCTATCTGTTTGAGCAGTCCGTTCGCGTTGAATGTCGCGACAGTCAGAGAGCGAGGTTTTATTCTACCGTGTGATGTCATTTAAGATGACATTGTGTGTTTGTAAATTTGACTGATTAGGACGGCGTGCTTGAGGAGCACATCCACCCGCGCGGGTGAATTCTTTTCCGTATCCCTCATTTCGTTCGAGAACGCGAATAGCTCCTCGATGTCTATTACACCGAAGAGGCTTGAGACGCACGCGAACGAGCCCGCAATTCCGTCGGCGGAATTGCGTACCGGCGGCGGCGTTGTCGGTTTCGGCGCGGGCGTGGGGTTCACCCTCGGGGGTTTCACTCACGCGTTCGCGGGTGCCTGAGGGGCCTGGTTTGCCTGAGGGGCCGCGGCCCTTCTCGGGGCTAGAGGAGCCCAGAGAGGCTGAACGAAGCGCGAGGGGATCCTCGCCGGCTGCGTCCTGTGTGTAGCTTTGGGGCACCCGCGGTAATTCGCGGGGTGGCCCTTCTGCTGGCACAGGACGCAGTTGGGAGGATCCTCCGGGATCGGTTGTTTGCGCGGACAGTCGGCTGTCGCGTGGTCGTCTAAGCATTTAACGCACCGCAGACGCGCGTGGCAAAACCGTTGTGACTGGCCGTAGAGTTGGCAGCGATGACACTGCCCGGGAAAACCGCGACCGCGAGGGGGTTCGACTCTAAGAGACCGGATAGTTGTCAGATTGCCTTAACATTAAAAATTTGCTTTCCTTCCGGGGAAAGCTCTAAATGAACTAGCACGAGCTCGAAAGGAGCCCTAGTGGTCGGTCGATACATACGGTGTACCGATATGACGGGATAACACCGAGACTTAAGGTCCTCGTAAATCCGCTCAGCTGGGCTCTCCACGGGGAGGCCCTTGATGACCACCGTGAGGCAGCGTTCATCTTCCAACGCGAACGTGTGGTATCCGTACCCACGTTCGCGTAGGAGCTTTGTCAGACCACGGTGGTCTGATGATGTCGCGGTTTGAACGCGAATGCCCTGTACCGTCGAGCGGGCCGAGGTGTAGTAGAGCTTTCGCTCCGTCATGAGGGCGGACACGGTGTCCCACTTGGACCTGTCCCTTATGTACAGCGGCGGCGAGGACTTGGCTGCTGAAGGTGCAGGCGCTGAGGACGCGGAAGTCGCGGGCGCAGAGAGCGCAGAAGTCGCGGGCGCAGAGGGCGCTGATGGCGTGGGCGCTGAGGGCGCGGACGGACGCTTCGCGACGTCCCGTGTCGGGTCCGGAACCGACGATCGTTCGGGTTCGGTACTTGCGGGCAGCGTGGCGCGCTTCCGCGGCAATATTGGCGAGGGTGCCTTTATCGCCTTCCTTTTAGCAGATTTGGACTGCACGGTCGTGAAACCGTCGTCCTCCTCTGCATCCGAGGAAGAGGATGAAGTCCTCGACTCGGAGTCAGATTCCGTCCCCTCTTGTGGGGAAGCGGATTCAGTCTCCATGTCGGAGGTTCCCTCTTCCGACTCGGGTGAGTTTGAGCTCCCCGAGTCGGTGCCTTGCGCCGCGAATTCGCGGCAGAGGTCAGGGCACTTCTTCTGCATAAAGCAGAAGAAGGCCCTCATGTTTATCTTGTCGAAGTCCATACTGGACCCCGATAGACAATTGGTTCTCCCTGCGGAGGCAGGGAGATGGGTTCCTACTGTGAGCCTACTATGGCTCCGTCCGTAGGTGACGGAGGTTTGTGCCTAACGCCCTATCGACTGTGTACTTACTCAACGCAGACTATACGACGAAGGCTTGGATTGGCTTTCGTACCGTAACTAGGGCGACGCCGGACTTTAGGACCCCTAAAAAGCGCAGCTGCGTTTCCAGGAATCTTGAGTCGGCTTCTTTCACTTCATTGACACTTGTTAATACAGTGGGTTCTTTGGACCCGTATGGTACTGACCGGTACTCTCCGGTATGGTACGGAGTGGTACGGACAGCGTGGGTATACGGGAGCAGGTAGTCGGGAAATGTGTCCGGTCCAGCTGCTCGAAGCGGAATGTGTTATCATACTTCACTGCCAGCATAATTGAAAATAATCTCTCTAAATGGTCTTCACGAAACAAAGAGCTCCCTTCATTCAATTGTATCCTTATCTACAGTTGTTTCTATTTGTACAATATATATTATTACTGTAATATAAATAAATTGACTAACATTGTTAACCAAAATACTTCATTAGCAATTTCAGCACAATTAACTTACTTTAAACGTTTCTCTGTATATAACATTGTTGCAATATGTGTATATATAATTGTATATAAAGAAGATATGATAAAAAAAGTAAATCTAAGAATCAATTTATATATGACAATGATATCGTGATGCATTGGAATTTGAATCGTGCAATTTCACGTAACGACTAGGAAACAGGAAATACAGGTAAGTTGGGTATAAACTGCGGCCGCCATTAACGTCTTGGCATCTGAAGACTTTTTTACACTGTCACATTAGTGTTAAGATACATACATACATTCATACATACTTTAACCGACTTTTCAAAAGGAGGAAGTCCAAATGTAGTTGTATCTTCGACTTCATATATATATTGTGTGCTACAACTAGAGGTTCTGTTTTAAAAAAAAAATAAGGAATGAGAAAAAAAAGGAGATTGTATTTTATATTTCATATAAAAAAAATGCTTTAATTATTTTTCATATTTTTTTCAAACGTCATGTATTCTTAGTTGTATGTTATTATGTATTATAATTTTTTTTCTGTATTGTGTATTCTTAATTCTTAATATAATGTATTCTTAATTCTGTACTGTATTTTTATTTACAGGCTATGCCCACGATTTCATTCGCGCATAAGTTTTTTTAAATAAAATTATCCTAAATTACTTCTTATAACATTGAAAGTCTTTTTAAAATCGGTCCAGTCATTTCAGAGATTATCCAGAATAAACAATGTTAAAAAATATTTTGTTATACGAGTACCACATACTTTTATATGCATTTAGTGAAAAGCTGTTAATTTGGACATAATTTGAAATACAATTACTTACAAACAGACACTTCATTTTTATATATATGTATAGAGGATAATATTTTACAAAACAACTAATTATTTCCTTTCACATTTTAACCTCAAATATATATGTCACTATCCAAAAAATTTTTCAGATATCTAAAGTTTAATTACTCAAAAAAATCTTTATTATAGCATAAAACATAGACATAATGAATTATTACTAAAATTATAATCAACTGTAACATTAATATTATAATAAATAAACTTAATTAAATTGTATAATTCGACAAATATTAGTATAATTATAACAACTACTTACAGTTGTAATTGTTCACTTGCTAATTTCATATCAATTAAGCTATTATTACGGCCCGGGTATCCCCTATTGTTTTACTAATAAATCGCTTGTGTTTAATAGGTAAATTATGTAAGGTTAATTATTTTTTTATTTCTTAGGGGCTTTTAATATTAACCGGAAAAAATATATTGCGTAGAGATCCATTTATTTACGTCTAATATTAGCGGAAAATTATTTATTTTTAATATTTCCTTAAGGTAAAAGGTATGAAAATAATAAAGTTTTTCTTTTACATTATTTATTGTTATGCATTTTGGCGTTTAATTCTATTATATCAAATTCAGGAAGCATTAATTCTTAAATTTAGAGTGAGAATTATTAGAATAATCGGGTTAAAACATGCCATTGTATGTGCAAAGACCTTAATGATATCTATCGATTATAACGTCGAGATGCGCCCGCGCAAGGCCGGCAAGGAACCGTGGGACCGATGCACATATTCAAATAGCATCCACAATAACAAAAAACACTATCACAGAAAACTTTCCAGTTTTTCCGGTAACATTAGCAGATTCTAGTATTGTGATTTAAATCGAACGAGATTAGAATAATTACTATATTCAAATGAGTCTTTGTCTCTTTTATTGTGCAATGTTTTATATACATTTCTTTATTTATTATTATTATAGATACAATTTGATTATTTTATGATTCGTTACAAGACAAGGATATCAATTACATTCGTAGAAGCTTTTACGTCACCCCAAAATGGAGGGGATCCAAAATGGCGATCTATTAGTGATTAGACGAGTTCGGCATTATTTCATATCCTCCATTTCGAATACCTGAGCCACATTCCACGAATGAGTTACTTAGTCATCTAGGTTCCGTAAGGTCATATGTAATTTTTGAACTCATAACATAAATCAAATCTTAATTCAAAATAGAAGGTTCCAGAGGCTTTGTTATGTTGTCTGGATTCTTTTGGTTATTCATGAATGATCCACACATTATGTTAGCGGTGGTTTTTTTATATTTTTTTTAAGTTATGCGAAATGGTATTCAAATTCTATATTTTGGATACGTTTTATAAGGAAAAATTTTAATATTATTATATGCTATATATTATAGCATATAATAATATTAAATATATATATATATATATATATATATATAAGATAAATATATATTTATATATATATATATATATATATATATATAAGATGATTTTAATTATAAATATGTTAAAAATGTTTTATTTTTTAAACCGGCCATGTATAAATAGAAATAGAACAAAAAAAATATAACAAATAGCGGATTTGCATGAGTCGACACATCTCGGGGTTTTCACCGACCTGTAGTTCGCTGAAATAACGTCAAGATACCTAATACCTTGATATCATTTGTAATATGCATGTATTTAAATTTTCCAAAGGCCTTTACTAATTATTTGCATTGCATGACTTACAAGAGGATCTTTTGATTCTTATCGATAGCAATATTTTTTTTATTAAAGGTGTTCTTATTTGCAGGTGATTTAATTTATTTAAAACCTTGTTTTTTGTGTTTTTATGAAAATCATGAATTATATGCTTAATTATATCAAGGGATAGTTAATTAGTATTTAACCATTGACAATGAAGTTTGTACATTTTCTAATAACGTTAATTATTCAACAATGCATATTGATAATATGTCATGTAATGTCATAAATACATTTTCTTTTTCTTATTTTATTATCAAGATGCGGTATGTCGTAAACTTGTAAATAATAATTTTATTAATCATTACAGATATAGTTTTGATAACTTAATTATTGTGGCAAAAAATATGATATAGGGAGGAGTCTGGAAGTGTAAAATAAAAATTAAAAAATCCTTTATTTTATATTACAATATACTTGATGGAACGTTATATATGATAAATATTTACTATATTTTTGTTTATATAAATTACAATAGTAATATGTATATTGTTTCAGTTTTGAAAATCTTGAGAAAAATTACACGCAGACACTATTTTTTTTTCATAATTTCAGATATTTCCTAAAATTTTACAAATACACACACTGAAGAAAATATATCAAATATTTTTGCAGCTATTCCAAGTGGTACTCAGAAGAAACATACTAAAGTTAAAATACTTTTCAAGTAATATTTTTGTTTCTTATTTATACACTTTATCTAAATAAAGGTGTTCAAATTATGATATTCTTTCACATATACAGTAAACTACAGAAGGGATGTTTAAATTATTTTATATGAAGAGTAATTTAGGTGTATTATAAGATTATTTTTTATAGAATTATATAAGTTAATCTAAAAGTAGCTGAATATTTATGATAATACAAATTCATACAAAGGTATGTATAATCATAAAAAAATATTTTGACTTTTTATTTAATATATTTTTTTCATTCTTTAATAATTTTGATATGATATAATTATTAAAAATAAATATTTGTATAATAGATAAGAGAAGACAAATCATTGTAAAGATGTAAATAGTTATAGATATAAATAATATAATGGAGCTAGGTTATTTTTTGAGTGTAATATCTCAAACAGTGCTCTAGTTAGCTAAATATAGAGACCACTTGCTGTATGTAATAGGCGAAGGGCCTATTTAAAACGACCAATCATATGAGATTATTTCGGGATTCACACTGAGAGGCGGCTCTCTCGGAGGCGGGATGCTGTTAAACGCAACACCCCACTGGTGAATTTATGTTTTAATTACCAGCTGAGTCTCTAAATTATTTAATACATTAACTATCATGGCGTCATGGCTCTGCGTATCGTCTGATATAATTTTTTCAGCCATACTCGTTTTATTTTGAACATCGTTTGAAGTTTAAAATGCACGGTATAATCTATAACACCTGCGAATTAGAATTACTTGATTATGAACCTTATTTTTACACATTAAAACACATATTTGTATGAAGAAAGTTTCAAAGTTTGTATTACTGCTAATGGCGTTCAAGACAGCACTGTAATATAACATTACCAAATCACGACCTTCGATTTCGTTTATAAAACAGAGATTAAAATAAAAATAATTGATTTGTTGAGGAAAAATTAACAGTGATAAACAAAATATAATAAACATATATCAAAAATTATATAATAACCGAAATATATAACTTCACAAGGTATTATACGGTATTCAACTTTCGTTAATAATAAGTACATTATTTAATTTTTACAATTTTTAATAATTTATTTTATAACATCAATAGACCTGCTAATTATGCAGCATCCAGACTCTATATTTAACCCCTTAACTATATTTCAAATCTATAAAACTGGTAACTTATTATTATTACACAATCAAGTAAGAAGTTTTCACAAAGACATTGACAATAATGATAATAAAAAAAAGTTTATTTAAGAAATTATTGTAAACGTGCTATAGCATGAATTAGTAAAGTTTCTCGTTTCTTAAATTAACGTAAAATTCCTATGGTCGAAGTTTTTTTACTCCCGGAGAAATATTTATCAAAATAAATTATTTTCGCGTACTTTATTGTTCTCAAGTATAAGATACGGGTAGTCCTAGTTGTTAGTGACATACAAACACACAAATTTTCACACCGCTCCAGGATCTAGGGAACACATGCTGTTTATTTGGACAGGGCATTGCGTAATCGTACGTCCGTTTACGTGCCGAGCGCGCGCGATCCGATCAGTGACGTCAGAACGGGCCCTCCTGCAAACATTTTTTGCACCCTTTATCACGGGACGGATCGCGAAATACATAAAAGCAGTAGAAAACTGTACAGGACACACATTACACGTAACGCCAACTGAACGTAACAGACGCGACGCGTAACATTCAACGTGATTGTATCGCATGTGATTTTATTGTGCCAATGATATTTAATAAGTGATTAAGTGTTTATACCAAAGATTTTTATCTGTGATAAATTACAATGTCCTCCACCTGTGGATGTTCCTCCGGAATGCCTTCGTATAGAAAAGGTAAATTTTATTTTATATAATTGTTGCCGGAAAATGTATTAAATAATATATTAAATAATTGAGGAAATAAATTTATTAACGTAATGAGGATAATAAAAGTGTTATTAAATAACGTCATAGTTTGAAGAGAAATTATTTGATATAAATAATAATATCAATTTTCATAAATATTTTTAAATAATAATAATTACTTTTTTTATATTTTATTAAGTTATTGTTCACAAACTAAATCCTAAATCCCGCCGCACACATGACCCACGTCTACAATTATTCACTCTAAAGCACTGGGACACTGCAATATTTGTGAGATATTCGCTGACAGTTTCATAGTCTGTGGCGTTAAAAGTAAATAAGTTAGAATTATGTACCGCTCAGTATGATTTATTTTGTGGCGTGAACAATACTGGAAGGTGCGGAAGCCTTTACGGTAAACCTAAATTAACAGAAACTATGTTGGTTAAAGTAATAGAATTCTAAAATAAAAAATATATATTTATATAAATATACATATATTCTATATTATATTGAACTTAATAAACCTCAGTATGAGTAATAGAAAGTTCAGTTAGAACTCGACACCGCTCTTGTAGGCTTTCAGACAATTTTCGTGACGTGTCTTCCCAAAAATTGGGAAATCCCTGACTCATACTAAAGACAAAGTTTTCACACAAATCTATATATAAACGTAAAAAAATCTTCACACAATCTAATCTTAATTATAATTATATATTAGGATTTTGATAATTTTAGGACTTTACATGATTACTTTCGCATTAACCTGATATGTATTATACAAAGTAATCGAAAACACAAAAACAATGACCGGAAAGGCCTCCACTTAAACTAATTACAAACTCATTGACGAATAAAAACACTTAATTGACGAAAGTGTCACAAGAAGGAATCGAGATGGGAATCTCCTATACCGAGCAAAAAATAATTGTATTCACTCATTATTAATCAATTTGTCATAATAATTTATCCTATTATGAATTGCATGTCCCATTACGTTTCAATAATGATCAAATTACAATTACATTTTACATAAAAACGTGAAATAATTTCATTTCATTACAAAGGTATGTCTCTGACACAATGAACTATATTCACATGGTAACAAAATAAAAAGTTTAAGTGTTATTAATAATAAGAATAATCTTCTATTGACATTATCAATAAGCGGTAGAGTACAATGGGATCGTCTTGTTAACCGCGAGACAAAAAACTTGTCAATGTAAATATACAAGTGAACGCTCAAACTTACACCACAAACCACAGTCTAGATTTTTGAAGTGTAAACCGGCCTTAAAACGACAGTGGGTCAATTCATTTTTTTTATATTCAATGTACAGTACATACAGTCGTATCCATACACGGATATGTTTTTATTTTTTAACTTAGTTTGCCTTTAAGTTTAGTCCTTGGATTCTTTTTCGCGTCGTGTTTGCGTTCACAGCGTACGTTAAAAAGAAAACGAACTTACTTTTATTGTATTGTAAAAGTTAAACATTTTTTTTTATTATAATGAAAAGGGTTATGGTATTTCTTCCATGCATAATAAGTATTCCTTGACGATGATATCACCGATAATACTCAATAACTGTCATAGGAACACGTAAGTTTGAAGAACATAAGTACCAATATTTAATACTAATTTTCATATAAATGTTAATCGTATTATGAAATCATGAATCAATACTATTATATCTTAAGATTAAATTTTCGTATTTAAAGTCGACTAACGCCCGATAAAAGTCACTTTAGGATAGACTCATCAGTGAGTCACGGAGCCTAAGCGAATAATTGTTCACTTGTGCAAGATGTAGGAAGCGAATGGTATGGAGACGATATTGAAAACTTTTACTAACGATACATATTTTTAATAAATCTTATCTTTATCTTATAAATATAATGATAATAATTATACATTGTGAAATAGATTATACTTAATTATACAAAATAGATGATAAAATTTTCATAAAGTTACGCAACTTTATTGGATATGTTATTTTAAATTTACGCAACTTTAATGATCAATGAAAAATTCAGTGAGAAAAGTCTCCGGAGGGTGGAAGCCGGTATCGAGACTAGGTTTTTCGCAGTTGTCCGGCTATTTCATATAGTGTGCTTCATTTCGGTGTTCATTCAACGAGCGTCGACTGCCCGCGCCGGTCTCGCACACGCTCAGTGACATTTTGTCGTGCGAAATTATCACTCGTACAGTATACACCTTGTGTTTGTGATCAGTGTTATTATATTGAAGCGATTATTCGGATTTTTTTTGGATATATCCAAATTAATATGAACTTGCCCGAGGAGCTACATCAATGCGTTGTTAATGGATGTCATTTTAACTGGTGTGTTATATTATTTAAAATATTTAATGTGTTTAACAATTTAATAATAATAATATGTACTAACGAGTACTGTGCATAAATTTATTTGACACTTGAAGGTAGATGTAAACATTTTATATTGTAAACAATGATAAAGTATAAACAATACAAAAGTGCCTAACAAACGTACATTTAAAAATACGTATAAATAAATAAAATAAAAATATATAATAAAATATTCAATTAATATATAATGTGATATATGATAATGTTTTTGAAAGCCGCTTTCATTAGCTTGATCGTTGGAATTGAACAATACAAATTGAGAAAGGGTATACAACTTAGCCAGCAAATCGTGAAGGAATGTCCAAAGTCGGCTCACATTCAAAGGGACTTCGCTAAAACATATCTAATAACATCCGATATCAATATCTTCAAACTCGATTGATTGCAATGCTCTTTTTGGATGTTTTTTTTTAATAATACGTCCTTAGAATAGATATAAATTAAATGCATCTAAACATCAGATTAAGGTGACGCAAAATCATTATGCCGTGTAACGATAAGTAGTCGGGAAATCCCAATGCGAAAAATATAGCCTACACTACTCGTTTTCGTAGTAACTATTGAGATCTCAACAGTGGATTACAGAAGTCAGTGATCAGAAACAATTGTTACAGATAAAAAAAAACACCTAGTGAAAACCAACGCAGGATACAAGTGATAATATTTTATCTTTATTTTATCTATATATTTACTTAGATTGACAACGTCACAAAATGACCTAATGATTACCCATAAACCTCGTCTTATCCTCGTTATACGTAAGACGGACAGTTCCTGTATATATATTACCGTTAATATCGTTTATAGAATAGCAATAGTTTTGGACAATATACATTTTAACACATACAATGCAATTCAAAGTCGGTGGTGTTTCTCTTGTAAGTTCGATGGCGACGCTCACAAGAATTGCGAGTCTCTTCGAACATAAAACATATTTTATGACTGAGGCGCAAACATCAAACTTTAATAAAAGCCGAACGTTAACTTTAAGTGGGATGGTACATGATTTTTTAACAATAAACTTTTTAATAT
The DNA here is from genome assembly GCA_918358695.1 of Melinaea menophilus ssp. n. AW-2005. Taxonomy (NCBI): domain Eukaryota; kingdom Metazoa; phylum Arthropoda; class Insecta; order Lepidoptera; family Nymphalidae; genus Melinaea; species Melinaea menophilus. Next base: position 2,774,978 of record OU911052.1, read on the forward strand.
ATTATATTAAAAAGGCACTATTATTCTTTAAAAAAGAACTCGTTTATTATGATTTAAGAATGTCACGTGACCGCGAGGGTAACGGACGGACAGAAAGTGGTCTGATGACGGAGATTGTAGAAGAACAATATATTTTACGATTATCACGAAGCTTATTATTTTTTATGTGATTCTTCAACTTAATAAGAACTACCGGCGTTGAATATAAATGTATTAAGACCATTGAGGAAAAATTTAATATTATTATAAGGTAATTAATATTATATATCTTTTGTTCCAGGTTTTCCTAAAAGGCTATTGGTAGCTGTGTCCGTAGTTATAATAATCGCCATGTGTATGACGCCGGTGGACGCTCGATCAGTCGAGCACAAGAGACGGCACCAAAGAAGACCGGAAGGCATGGCACAACTGACCAAAGAAGAAACAGTAAAGAGATCAAAAAATCCTAACACTGAAAGCTATAAAAACGTCACAAGAAAAATAAAACACAAATTAAGGAACACAAAAAGGTTTTTCGACCACGGCAAGAAGGTTCTAAACGAGACGAGGGAATACAACGACGGGATGCCCAGCTGGTTGCCGGCGGTAAACTTCGTCGACATCCACTTCCACGATTACAAGACATCGGCAAAGGGAAGGTCGATCGCAGAACGAAAGGTCAGTCTCAATATATAACAAACCATCAAGCTTTTGATTAACTTCTGAGGTGTTCGTATTTTTTCGAGATCGTTTAGGAAGTTTTATGATACGAGGCGCCTTTTTGAGAGTTGCTTTAAACAGACTGACAGTGTAATTACCGTGGCCGATCATTTCGCGTCTCGAGGGTGTGGTGGACCAACCCATCACTCTTTTTGTTACCATATTGTTTTTACGTTATTTTAATTTATTTTTGCTTTATTTGAGACAAAGAATCGTGTACATTAGCCATGCTCGAAACCTGACTGTGGCGGCTTAAATGAAGCTTCATCGCGCCAAATTACACGTGGCCGTCCTTTGTACCGCGTTTATTTACTTCACATTGTACTTAAGGGCAATAACTAGGGCTGCAAACCCTTAATTTAGAGAGCCGCATTTTGTTCGCAAATTAGTATACTATTAAATATTTGGTACACGGCTATTAGGTCTCTGAACGATCGATATCGCTTTATTTAGGCGGTTTAAAACACCTTATTAATAATCAAACGTATCAAATTTATATAAACGCAGCATACAATGTAATATATTTTATTTTATTTATTTATTATAATACTAAAACACAATATAAAACAGAGAAGTTCATAAACAAAACGGAATCTCGTGTCCAGTTCCAGTGTAAATATTAATAAGAAAAAAGTAATTTAAAATCGTTAAGAGATGCTGGCTTTGTTTAAGTCGCCGGGAGTGAAGCAAACCAAGGATCCAGTTAAATGTTTCAAGGAAATTTGCATAGATGGACTCCGACAGATTTCGCTCCGGACACGCAATCTTAAATGAACGGTTAGGACGTACACAAAAAGCCACCTAGCTTCAAAAATGCTATGTTACATTGTATTATTACTTAACAATTTCAAACATATTATTATTATGTAACATAATAACAAACAATCAGAAATGTTCTAAATCTAAATTATATTATATTTGCCATTTACATACTTATATCTTTATTATACTGTCTTTGTGTATATTTTTTTTAATACATTGTATACACCTCCGCCTAACCGATACAAGCTTCATAACGGATTTTCAAAGCTTTTATTATTTGCCGAACACACATTTGGAGCGAGACTTTCTATTACGTATTCATATTGGACCCACTAATTAGTACACAAAGTTAATGTGAGCGGGACAATAGTGTATGAAGTGTCCGATGTCCTTACACTTTCGAGAGCACACTCGGACACTTAGTTATTTTCTAGCATACGAGTGTAGAGACCAGTATCCATGCCAATGAATATTAAATATTAAATATTTCTTGTGTATGTTTCGACAGTTCGTCAATGCATATCCACTTAAGAAATTCAAATATTTAACTTTGGGCAAAGAAAGCGTTAGAATTCAAGTGATCTCATCTCAGCTTGGGCTTAGTTGACTTACGAACAATTTAAAGATTAAATACACCTTAAATGAGATGTTAAAGGGTACAACTAAAGCATAGTGTAGACATTCCTATTATAAAACATTTAGATCTTAGAATTTATAATTCAATGCAACTTTAACTTATTAACCGGTACAGCGAAATGTATTTGAAGCATACTCCACATAAATCATGAGTAAGATATGATTCATTATGTCATTAATATTTAAAATATCGTTATGAATACAATGTATTAATACATAGACTTAAAGCAGGCATTCCATGTGTTAAGTTGGACGCTTTCACGCGGACAGCCCGCTGGAGTTAGTGTTTGCTCAGTATTTACGATTTAACAAAACAACACGAAATGTTAAAAACACATTATTTGTCCAAGTGAGACGAATGTGAACTTACGATACCGTCGCAGTGCGTTTGTCTCCAACACGTTTCTCGTTGGACTTACTTAAGGCTAATGTACTGCGTATTGTCGGCTCTGAGCTTTAATATTTCGCCATATTTGCTAACAGGCCGTCGCTTTATTGTCCAATTCAACTTCGCTCCCTCACAATGGAGGATGCCGTGTTCAGCGAAGTGATTTTATGACACTGTAAATTTACTATTAAATTTAGGTTCAATTGTTTTACATATACATATATTCTAATGTAAAATCTATGATACAAACTGTGTTTTAACATTTATATAATCTGTTACCTCCCATTTCCGTCCACGTAAGATCAAGGAACAACAACCTGTCCAAGGAACAAGACATTCATTTCCCATTCGAAGTAGAAATATTCAATAATCTTAGCGGATATTTTCTGCCAACTTTCAACACCAAGTATGGTTGTACTCAAAAAATAAATTAGGGCATTTTGTTAGTCTAAATATATAATATATTTCAATTGATATTATATTCGTTCATTCAAACATAAGTTGTTCAGGATATTAGTAATCTTTCATGACTCATTCGCGAGTGTTTCAGGCGAACTGAATTTGATTTACGTTAATTACACGAGACTCGATAGTATTTCTTGGAATCGTGATCCATTCATTCATTCAAATGAATGGAGACCGTTTTCCTGAATTACTCATCATAGCGTAGTTTTCAGCTGATGACATAATCTAGAGATAAGCCTACACTTGCGAATACGATTTGCAATATCATAATATAGGTGAAGCGGAAATTATATTTTGTGAAACAATTTACTTTTTAAATTACTTTTCGATTATATATATATTGTTTTTATTATTTAACTGTATTAAAATTTATTAATAAACTTATAAAGATATTTAAAATAGTTATTGAGTTTTAAAGAAATGAGCACTTCTGGTGTATGATTTGTTAGTTATATTTAGTTTAGAACAAACTATTTTTAATATATGAAAACTTAAATTATTAACTAACAGCTAAGTATGAATAATATAGTTATATCATAGAAATATATAACTTTTATTAACGTCACGTATACGAAGAAATTTTATTACAATAAATAACACATACTTCATCGAAGTAGAATTACACTGATACAGTGATACAGCCTTCATATAAAAAACACAAGAATTTTCCTCCATATACAATTTCTTTGAAATATATCTTAACATATGAATATTCTTATCGGAATATTCCGTAGTGTAAACATAATTCTATAATGTCACAATTATATGAGATATACAGACAGATACTTATATATATACAGCCTCGACACAAATTGGCCGCTCCGCTAAATATTCGCAATGTAAATGCTATATTAATTCTAACTTACATCTTCACGCAATCACTTAATCGGTGTTTTATTAAGTCATAAAATATAATTAAGAATTACGTGCGCGATTGTACTTATCAATGTTTCTTTGTTACAGTTCACCTACTTGATGCCGAAGCTGTACAAGACTCTCAAAGAATACGAGGTGATCTTCAAAATATTATTGAACGTTCAGCCTTATTTCTACGACGAACCATTCACAAACTATCTCGCGATTCGAACGAAGTTACTCACAACCACACTTAATAAGTTGGCTAGCACTATCGCTGAAATAGAAGAGAGCATGTTCGAAGTACATTTGCCGATTCCGGTCTTCGATAAGAATCGGATGAAATTGGATACATTGGATCGGAGAGTGGAGGCGACGCAGTGTATCAAGAACGATTATATCGCGTTCAGAGGATACGGCAACTTTCTGAACAACTGGTACTCTGAATTCAGGTGTCCCCTCAATAAGAAAGGTGATAGAAAGTGTGCTGCCTTCAACGCAAAAATGAAGCAAAAGCTGGGTAACAAAAGAGTTAAAAATAATCGAAATATTGTATCGATGATGAGATGAAAAAAAATTGTGTATAAATGTTTAATTTATTAGGTGCCCGTGTCGCTTGTATTTATTTATTTTTAGTTTAGTTAATCAGCTCTCTAACACGTGAGATGTTCAATTGACGATACATAACGTTGAATAAGTAATGGGTATTACCACTGTGATATTTAGTATTCTTTAGTTGTTAAATATTAATTTATTGAAAATATTTCATAAGTTCCTCCGCACCTCTCTGTGTACTTAAGTTTTTTATATCCTTGACGTTTATTATTTCTAATATTTATTTCTTTCGCTTCGTGATCTGTTGTATATAGTTTCCTTTAATCTCAGTAAGTATTACTAGTGGGCTTAACGCCGTTTTATAAATGAAAGACTTTTAGCTTATTTATTTAAGTTGCTATTTATAAATTAGTTTTTACTAAAACTGTGCCGTTACACGAACTGATACCATGTAAATGTCAACGACATTTTGTATATAGCTTTACAGTATTTTTATAGAATTGTTACTACGATTAATTTAAAATACGGACGTAATAATAAATACAATAAATTGTATAAAAATGTATATTCTGTCTTATTTCATTCCACTTTTTATTATTATTAATTTAAATCATACATTCAAGATCAAATAGAAATTAACAAACCTTTAGCTAAAGACCTGTATATTTACAAAGGTAAATATAGATCATACATAAAGATGTATGATGGCTCATTTATATTGGTTTTATATTATTGGAATACGTCAAATATAAAGCAGATTATGATATTAAATATTTATGTAAAATATTAACCACATACGTGTATTTTACATAAATTTAATTATTCACATTATAACAAGAACATATTCCAATATTTTCCTATTAATCGTCATCTCCGTACACACCGTCGTTCACGCATCCATCCATCTTTTTTGACCCTACCTGTACATCCCTCCACCACACCTAACACTCTTGATTACATACTTTTCATTCCTCCTCATAATGATCATAGCATGACAAAAGGAATATATACATTTAATTGAAACCACCAGAAAAAAATTGCAATCTGTGAGTTTGTGGTATACCAATTTAATACATAACTTTAGTGTAAGTATATAATATATGGAATTTAATTGTAGTATGACTTCTTAACTATTCTCAATCACTAAGTACTTAATATATTTCAAACTATAATATTGCTATTGCTGTGATACCTTTAAACTTATATTGCTGTTACGAGATTGAAAAGAATCAGTTCTTAATAACAAAAGCCAAGACAAAAGTAAAGTAACAAATCAAAGTATTGTGCAATAGTAAAAGAACAACTTTAACGTTGTAAAGATATATGAAATAATCTTAGCCTTGTTCGACGATGTGTATTGTTTACATTTTACACTCCTCACACTTTAATTGGTACAAACGTTAACCGATAACACCTTTTTCGATTTATTTAAAGATTATATATAATCTTTTTAATTTATCTTGCTAAAAAGAAGAATTATATGTGTTTATGTTATATATAGAAGAAAATTAATACAAAACACCCCTGTAACATTATTCTTTACTAGGAATACTAATATTTATAATTATACTTAACTTTTTCAATAGAAAATATTTTAAGGAATATAATACCATAATTTAAAGTGTATTTTTCGAAACACCGCCATCTAGTGTGTAAACTGTTAAATACAATTACGAAATAACGACATCTGTTGTTGAGTAGCCGAACTAGTTCATGTGTTAAATGATAATATGAATATAAATTAACTACCTAGTTCTTTATAATTTCCAGTAGATGGCATTATACGAAATAATAATTATCATTTGATATCTTAAGAGTTATAATATCTTTTTTCTTATATCTTACAGATGGCGCTTTTGATACATAAATTTTAATCACATAGCGCCGTCTTTGTTAGCCAAAGGTTAAGTTTATAAATAATCTAACATTTTAAACATTTATTGACAAAAAATTATTTATTTTCATAAGAAAAATTAAAAATATTTTAGTTTTAATAGCAATACAACTAAATGATATCATTTAAATATTGTGATAATAAATGGTTTATCGTCGCTGTCAACGAATATATTGTTATATATTATGTACTATATTCACTATATATATGAATAAAAGTCCATAATCCATATCTAAAACACAACATGAAACAATGAAAACTCTGTTTTTTCGTCTGTCGGCCTTCACACTTCACGCGTTGCGTTTCAACAAGTAGCTTCCGACGACAATGAGTGTTACAAATTGTGCTGCGCCGGCGCATGTTGTAGGTTCGCTTTATATACATAATTATAGGTTTGTTACATTATTATAATTATAAATTCATTCTGAAAGTAATTTTATTATTTTATGTTACTTGTTAAAAATCTTTTTTCTTTAAATTTTTTAGCTCCATATTTTATTCTCTCTACGTTAAGTTTTGGATTGCTCTTCTCAAAATTTCTCTCGAGCTGAATTATGAAGCTTTTAAGATATGCAAATTTAGTAATTTATACTCAATTTAGCAAAATGTAGTTCTGTTTGGCTACAATTTATCAACTACATTAGCCTTGAAAGGTAGATAAGTTGGACGCCATTGACAGCTGGAAGCGAACTGTATTTGTCAAATTCTTTGGTTACACTTATATATAATTAGTTAGTTTGTGGTTTGGTATAATTTTGAGTTCAATTATCCATAAAAATAGTGTTAAGGACATCTTTTTGTTAAATACACGGTCCGTTAACGGCCTTTAACATTATGTGCGCAACAAGAATTGTATTTTAACCAAAAAGTTTAGTTATGTTTCTTTTATTTTAAACTTATTGAGAGATGTCCTTCCTGCACTGGATGCCATATCTGGAACATAAACCTGGAATCATCAACACGTCAAAACAAAGTAGAGCGTAAGAAACCTTAAGGGTTAAGTTAAACTTTCGACTGTGATGAATGATGATGAATGAGAATTTATTCATGGTATTAAAGGTCTTCGGTGACAGATAATTTATTTACCTATTTTAAATACAGCAGTATCCATGTCGGTCTTGCCGGATCTTGTCTAAGCCCTTTGGAACCGTGCGAAGAATCTGACGCTACTCTAGCATAATATATTCCCAATTGAAATATACTATAAGAATACTTAAAATAGATATTTAGAAATTAGATATTAGATATTTCTTTAATCTCAATTAAAGACTTACCAAAAAATCCGTTTAACGAAACGAAAAGTTAACCGAAAAGTTTTTCTATCGTACTCTTTTCAACAGAGAGACTTTTCCTTTCTAAAATCTTGATTTACCAATAGTTACTGTAACAAAACTAATAAGTTAAAAGTTTATTGTGCATAAAGCCAGTGATGGGTTGGTATGAAAATAAAGGTTTAAGTATTTACAGTTTAGTATTAAGCTAATTTAATAACTTGCCAAAATCAGACCTAATTCGGAGGCTAACGCAGGAACAAATAGTGTAATCCTTGTTTATTATTTATTGTTTTAATAAAAATATTCATGTTTTAATTTATGCATATAAAAGTTAACATGTTAAGTTTGTTTTTATAATATAAAAAAAAATCAACAAATGAGTATTTAGTTTAAGTATTCTACATACTATACATTACATTTTTTTAATAGATCATAAAAAATGTGTGAACAAAAATATTGTTATACGAACTGTGAATATTATATATTCCTGTGACAGACGGAAGGACGGACAGCGGACCCTTCAATATATACCCCAGTTTATCTCCGTGTACGGATCTCTAAAATCATTAAACAAACTAAAAGTGGAGACAAAAATGCGAGTTTTCCATATTTATTAACAAAAAACGCAGTAATGGCGATCACTCCGGAAGAAATAAAGTTAAGTAGGTAGTTATTCTGATGTCTCGTAAGACGCCGCGGGGACTCTTTATGATACACTTGGTGTAGACCCGAAGGTAAACTAACTTATAATGCACTAAAAATATACTGAAATTAAAGTTTTAGTCTTTATTAAGATCATTGAATAAACCAATAGTTTTGAAAAACGTCTTATGAATAATAAAAAAACATATTTATAATGAATTTATTATTTAAAAAATTATAAGTACTTTTATGTAAAAAATATAATTAATTTTAATCAGAACTAAAAGACTAAAAAAAAATTTATATATTTATATTTTATTTGAAATTAAATTTTAATATTCTTAATTTCAGTATAATTTCTTTAATAAATATTTTAAAATGATTTTCTAATAATTGATTTGTAATCCATGTAAGTTTGTATGACTAGGTTTCTTTATGTTTTCTCATGCAATATTAATAGAACCAACTCATGACTATTATATTCAAAGTAGTTTAGTTTCGATTGAACAAAATGAACTACCTCTTTCATATTGATGAAGGTCACGCAATTTCTAATACGAAGCTTTTATCACAGTATTTTAAAATTACTTGCCAAGAAATAAAAATGTGTATCATGAATATAATTAAAAATACACATTATAAAGACAAGCCTTTATTTCGATATTAGTCATAATTGATTAATAATTATTTGTAAGTAAAGATAAGAAAAGAAGTGAAGCACAAAGCATGCGCTTGCGCATACATCTGATAGAAAGTCTGCCCGCAGATCAGTTAGCTTCAGTTGTTGACATACAGCGACGGGGAGCGGACGTGTCGACGTAAATGTAACCGAATTAAAATATAGTTACGTCTAAAATTAAAATTAAATAAATATATATAAAAATGGGTGTTTGTGTACGGATTGCTGTCCTGTTTCTAATGGTTTCCGCTATAACTGCCGTTCCTACAGGAGATAAATGGACTCCGAATTACCATGGTACGTTTGTTATTGTTTTTTATATATTTATAAATAAAAATATACACTTCATTGCTTAAGCTAGTATAATTATACACATTGCATCGCCAATATTACACTTAATAAATGAACCGTAATGAACTTGAACTAATACAATGAAAAAGAAAGGAAATTTATTTCAAGAGTGTTGCAAAAAAATTATGCAAGCGAGTTCACAGTTCGGAGTTGCGATAAAAATTTTACGGATAAATTGTAAAGAAGCGAACCAAATTATATCTGGCAATGACCTACTCATTTATGAATTAATTATTTATTATAAGTAATAAATTATAGACATACAAATAATTATATAAATACTATTAAAATCGTCTAACATTTGTTTGTTAATAACAAAACCCTCGCAATAATTCTCAGTCGGATTAAGTTTTCTCTTGCCAAGGTCTACAAATCTTCAATTGCTTAATTGTTTTAACCGTGGTTTAATAATCAAGGCTTAATGGTAAGCACTGGTTAGTTTTCAACATTGTCAGTACAGAGCGGATACCCTCGTTTCCGTTAAAAGCTTTATTTACTTTAACATGTGGAATTTTAATACACATTGTTTTAGTTTTAATTATTATTAATTCAAATAGAAATAATTCTTTTATTTTTGTTTTGTTTTATTTGTTTTTGTTATTCTGCATAATATTTTATTGAGTCCAAATTTTATTTCATTTATTTTTTTATTTCATTTGTATTTGCTGGAGCAAAAGAATCAGCAAGAGACTGCCACTTATTACACTAAAATTGGAGCATAATTTCAAAAATTGTAATATATAAATTAATATTTTAATTAATAAACGTGAAGTGTTGGTGGCTTTCGTAATAAGTTTCAAAGGGTTAACTTACATGTATCCAAACCAAAAGATTCAAGCCGATTACGTGATTGACAAAATTTATTACACGGATGCATTGTTATTAAAAATTACGTAAAGATATCTCTTTTCGTTATTAATCAAAATTTACGACATATAAACGAAACGAAACGAATCTCAAGAGAAAATAATAATTTTCTGAAAAGTATACTCGTAATCGTTAAAATTTATTTATATAGGTTTGTTTTAAATTTAATCTGGTATAATTTTTATTATATTTTTTAATATATAAATGTTTAGTATAACCATAAACCGCAAGCTGACAAAACCGAGTCATATAGAATGTAAAGTCATCGGGTCATTAAACTTTAAGAACTTACTACAAATATTGATTTTTCTTCGACTTTTATTTTACGAGTCACGAATTATCTCGTATTATAAGGGCATGATAAATATATTTTATTTCAACACAAAATTATACAAAGAAACAATTATACAAGAACCTGCAATCCCTGTAAAACACATCGCGTCGCACTGCAAACTGAGCTATCGTGTCGCTCAAATATTCTATATACAATAATCTGTTTGATTGTCGGTCTGTACCGTAAAAAAAATATTTAATATTTAACAATATTTAAAACAATTTTTATGTTACTGATTCATTCAACAGGTGATTTGTTATTGAGAAACGAGTTCATTAAATATATGATTACACACGTTCATATTACAAATTTCTTTTTAACGAAACATTTGATGTAACTATAGATAATATTATTTACTTTATTGTATCCGTTACAATGTGACGTCATAATTGTAATTATTGTAATTAATTGCTGTAATATTGTTACGTGACCGTAATAAATATTTATATCATCACAATCAGATTAATTGAGATCTATAAAGTTTAGAATAATGAATTTACTTTCTAACACGCCTAATAATATGGAAATGTAATAACAAAATTTTAATTTGAAGTGTTATACAAAAGGGCTTATTCCGATAAATATGCAATCAAAATAGTCCTAAAACTTATACCAATTTAAATTATATATATATATATAATATAAAGATATTGATTGATAGTCAAATGTTTATTTATTAACAGTTTCTCGAATGCGTCATGTTATTTACAAGCTAGCGAACATACATTTTATTTAAAAAGATAGAGGTCAATGAACTCAATTGCAAACCTTTTTTTTGACGAATGTTGAATGAATTAAGTATTAATATATATGGAGTAATTAAACACTATTAATTTGTTTGGTGAAATTAGTTCCTTGTTTCAAATTATTACCTGTATACAAAATTTTGCAATGAATTACTAATAAAATTGCGATGTTCCGATCGATAAGATAATAATTGCTTGATTACGGTTATTATAATTGTATTAAAAAATTAATTAATATTATTTATGCGAGTCGGTAGTGGAAATATATATATACAATATTAGAATATATACATAACATCACAAAGGGCCGAGTTCAATGCCTTCTTAAGTGAAAGTATATAAGAGAAAGTAACGAAAGCTTTGAAATGTATTGATTTTAATTAGCACTTAATAAGACTATTCTTCTTAATTATTTCAAATGTTGTTCTCAGTAAAAAACATTTTTGTGTGTAATTAATTGAACATATACTTGAAACGGTTTGTCTGTCATGTCGGATAAAGAAAAATGAGTTTGCAATATATTTTTATATAATTAAATTACATATCATTTTATGAAGATGGATGAAAGGCATCTAACGGAGAATCGAATGCCAGGATGGATACAAGAGAGGATAAGATAAGAAATAAGAGAAGCTTGGAAGAAGCATTAGTGAAAGAAAAAATCTGTCTGTCAGTCAGGATATAGCTATGTTATGAGGGATGAAAACATGTCTTGAAAGATTGTATAGAAGTGGATGGACACAAAAGGATGGATGGATTGCGTTAAAGGCGATTTGGAGAAGAAAATAGTGTGTACAGAGATGAAAAGTAATAGGGGAGTATGGAAGGAAAACATATACCTACTGCATCATCCCGAAAATTGGGGTAAGGGCAGGGAGATTTAGAGGTATGATTTTTGTTGAGATTAGCAATGTATCAGAAGTAGAGAATATTACATTTATATATGTGTTTTGTGACTATGCTTATTATTCATATCTAATATATTTAGAACGCTGTATTAAGATCTTAATTATTGACATTCATTAATAATATTTTAAAATATTAATGAACATTTAATTATTATAACTTTGTATAAAATATGAGAAAGAATAAAAAATCAAAAACTGGATTTAAATTTGCGAACCCTGGATAACGCTCTATCGCTCTGCAAACTGAACTATCGTGTCAATACGAATTGACGTTTTTTATTCTGAGACCAATTTTCATAGACCTAAACAATGTATATTACGGACAATCACAGCAACTGTCATCAAAGGCAACATAGTGCATTTGGTTGCAAAACAATACACTGCCTTTACCCATGTCATTACACATTTCACAATATAACGTCACCAAACAGAACTAATATAAATAAATTGGATTACGCACTAAAATGTATTGGATATTTGACAATGAAATATAACTATTGCATTAACTTGTTTCGTTACAAAAATCGATTTGTAACGACTCCATTTTACTTCGTGTCAAAACTGTGTTTTAAATTTAAAAATTTAATTTTGTTTTTGGTATTAATGTTATTGTTTAGATTATTTTGGTGTTTTTTGTAATTTTTTTTTTATTATCAGTGTCATCATTTTTGGTTATTAATTGTGGTAATACCAAAAACAGATTATGGTGAAAGTTAAAATGAGTTATTTAATTTTGGACCTCTTTTAACCGGTATATAAATGGGGTTACCATTTTCGTAAATACAATAGCTTATAAAAATATGATATATGACACCATTTTAGGGTTCAGCAAAAAAGACAATGAACAGAACATGTAGACATTAATTTGTATGAACACGAAAATCTGGTTCCTTACAAAAACAGTCTCGCACTTAATATTTATATCATCATTTATTAAACTGTCCACAGTTTAAAAATTGCAGTATGAAACCACTGGTTACATACTATAATTTTTTAACTGTGTCATCTCATATATTATATTAGTACTTATATAACCTTTATATTACAAAAGAATGATAATATTAATATAATATTAAAATTTATTACATAATAAAGTTTCGTGATAACAATTTTTGGAAATAAATCGTGACTTTTGAAGACAATTCAATTACTATGATTTGGTAAAATTATATTTGTGACCAACTTTGAATTCAATTGTACGAAGAGTCATACGTGAGGCCTTGCATAGTTATTATCTTTTCTAGTATTGATTGTATTCTGTAATATTTATATAAATTACACTAACTTAATAATTATTGTCACATAATTTCTTATCTTAAAATATTATCTGTTAGTTAAAATAAAGACAAAATGAGGTATTGTCTTTAAATCTTAAAAAAAATATATTTTGTTATAAAATAAAATTAAGTATTCCCTAAAAGAAAGATAGAATAATTAATTGCAACATTTAAGAAACAACACTACTTTCTTAATATATAGATATATATATGTATGTATAATAAATAAAATAATTCCCTTTTTATACTTAAAATAATATTAACCCTAATATATATATTTTTATAAAACCCCAACACAATTACAGCGACGCCGCAACCCTTGCAACATTTCTCTCGCAACAGACTTGCACCATCACTATTATTATAATTATAAATTACAACTACAAATACTTTGATGTTTTAAAACAAATTGCAAAAAAAAACTAACTTAATATTAATTTATGAAAAGAAAAAGATAAGGTGTAAAGAAAAGATAAGATATAATAACATTTTAAGACAGTTTATTTTAGAATTCATGTCCATGTTTTAATACATATGTAAATAAAAACTACATTCACAGTAATTATTTCATTATTTATTTCTTATTTAATCTTATGGTTTGATTAAAATATATATATATATATATTATATAGTTTATATTTAGGTGTGAGTGTCTTTACAGAAGGGCTTTCGATGAATATGGTATCATAGTCCTGACTCCTATTTGATACAAGTGATCAGTATTGATTCAAAGTGAAAAAGATATTAAAAAATACTTTAATCCAACCATAGCTATATTTATAATTATCTAGAAATATTTCATTGCAAATACATTATATAAAATAATAAAATATCGTAGTTTTGGAATGTTACTTAGAAATAAATAATATAATATAAATTAATATAAATTATTTTTTTAATTAAAAAAGTTTCATGTAATTATAATTAACACATAAAAATTCAATAAAATAATTATTCAATATTTAACCCAATCTCAAGAGGTCAAGCATCGAGGTCATGAGTCACTGACCGATGACCCGATACACTTATTCAACTTATAATAAATAAGATTAAGAAATAATACTTAAAATTCATTTTAAAATGTTTGTCGCTTTAAAAATATACAATTAATATATTAAATTTGACAAGGGAAAATAAACAGCTGTTCGTTGTGGTTCTCAGAGCTGGACACGGTTGGAACCCTCGAAGCCTTATTTCAAATTGGAGTGGCTTTACAGAACTTTTCGATTTGGTATCAAAATAGTCCTGTCACTCCCATTTGATAGAAGAGTGCATAGTTTAAGAGATATAAATAGATAAAGATACTCTAAAACTTCTCTCAATATTATTGCCTAATACCAATCTATTAGAATAATATCTAAGCTATTAAAATCCTTTCATCCAAATTGCATATAATACCCGACCTTGAGCCAATGGCATTTACCCCATGTCATTCAACGAACCACCCACTGGCATTATCATAAATATTATATAGAACAATAACACCTACCATCCTAATAATACGATATAAATTTGCATGAATTTTTATTGGAATGCAGGTGAGGCTTATCGGTATTGAGGTCAAAAATATTGATTAGATTTTTTGTGATTGAAGGATTGATGAGAAGATTGACGCGGTTCAAGGCTTGTGCGTAACCTTTAATCATTAAGATGTAATTCTAAAATAACTGAAATATTGATAAATCTTCAAAATCTATTAACACTATATTGATTTATTAACTTTAAAATATTACATAATAAATGATAAATTCTGAATTCTTAATTGCTAACTTTTTTTTATTATATTACCTTGGAATCTTGTATGTTTGTATATCTATCTATAATTTATGATAACAATTATAATTAAATAATTAGTAATTAGAATTAAGAAATTAAGGAAAAGCTATTCTAACTTATTCGTTTCATACAAATAACATCAAATGCGTCAGCATATTAATATAAATATAGCTTTACTTGAACTACTAGATAAGATTAAGTCACATTACGCTATTATTATTAGAAGTATTTCAGAAGCTTTTCGCATGATAAGATAAATTTGATGCTAGAGCTCGAAGTTTTGTTTCCAAAACATATTGTTTCCTCATCAGAGCAGACGAAGCCGCAGTCTAGTAGTTATGTTTTACGTGCAGCTATCATATTATACGGATTTTAATGCATTATTGAACACCGATGTTATAAATTAATAAAGCATGTCATACACTTTCACGGCAATCACTTCTTAATTAGTTTATAAAATAAAATGTTATGTACATCATAACAATAAACTAGCAATGTTTTATTTATCGTATAATTTTCCACGTTTCTTTTTCCATTTGAATAAATCATGTTTGGGACAAACAAAACCTTATTTAGTCTAAAATAAATATTTTATAAGCTCTTTGATATTGTCATCGGGTGAGTTAAACATATACAATAAATACTATATAATAACAGTTAACTTACTCATTTTTAATTAATTATTTCGATAGTTCTTTAAATGACCGGTATTAATCAGTGGTATTGATCCGACGGGGAAAAGGTATAGGTAAATATTTTGTTAGAGAACCATTAAGGCTAATTATTCTGGTGTCTATTGCGATAATAAATATACCGAATTTCAGTTAAATAATAAGAGATAACAATATAAATACGTACAGGACATGTAAGTACATGACAAATAGCGAGTTGCAATAAAAATTACCAAACTATACCTTGAATTAAACTCGGAACGAAACCGTAGCTTACAAGAAAGTGAAACTTGGAATATATAATGGGCGTTGAACACGAACCATGTCGCGACTTACGTAATCAAACATCGATTCAACATCCGAGATGCGCTAAATGATTCGATTTTATAATCGATTGTAATTCACAAAACGCCTTATTATAATTCACAGAGCGCTATTATAATTCAGAAAGCGCGTCGATTGTAATTCGAAAAGCGCTTCACTTTTACGTTCAATGACATGTATGAAGAAATGCGCTCATTTAACGACACATTCGGTTTATTGCTTAATGTTAATATGTAATAACGATTACATGTAATACCTAGTATTACACAAAACGTAACATGTGTTTCATGATTTATAATGAATTATCTTAATATCAGTTTCACAATCTTTTATATTATAATATAATAAATTTAAATGTGACACTTAGCTGAATAATTGAAATCGACAAAAAATTTTATAAAATTATATAAACTTAATTCATGTAGCGTTTTATGTTTATTTATATCCACAAAAATGCGGCCAAAGTCACTCAATTAACATATATTTAAAAAAATCAGTCCAAATTTCGTAATCACCGAAAATTTAAAATCAGTGAAGCCTCCAAATTCAAGTGTATACATAATATATTATGAGCGATATCTATCAATAGTCAATTATCAATACGATCATTGACGGATTGATTGTATCATATCTTAAAGATTGAATTCTATTCCAATTATCAGTGCCAATAATCGAACTGGATTGAGCTTTCAGGATGTCACGTCAAGTCATGTCATGTCAGGATGGGTTTATTCAACCTCGGATTATAGATAGATTATTAATTTTGGGCAATCAACATTTTTATGTAGACATATTAATATTTTGATATAAAAAAAATATTAAATTTATTAAATATTAAAGCTTTGCTAACAATTACATTCTGTATATCTTTAATCTTACCTTGCATACATAATATTTTAATTACACTAACCCGTTATTCTCAGCCTTCAAAGTAATTTAAGAGCTTATCTTTAATTATACAAGAATAGAGGGAAATCGCGTCCCACTTATCTTTTGATAAACCTATCTTTCTTTAATTAAACAAATAGTTTGAACTGGTTCACCTTTTGTAGTGCGATCGCTTAAATAAATAATCTTGATCGTTACTCAAGGCACGCAACTATCCCCTTCATTGGATTATATCATTTATAATTAATATTTCTCACGGATACAAGTCTTGAAACTTTTTGTATATTTCCGCTATTCTCTTTTCTTTACATATCTTTTATACACTTTAGCTTAATTTTTTTTTCTATTATTTTTACTTTTCTAATGTTTATAATGTGTTTTTTACTTTATTGAGCTATTGAGCGTAAGCGAAGCTCTTAACTGTTTGGGAAACTACTTTTTGAAGCAACATCACATAAAAACTACTGAATCGATTTGAATGTAAATTGTCAGAGCTATAGAGCTTGGGAATGGGCATGTTTTAAAAAAAAACGGAATAAAAATATTTCATTCCGTTCAGATGTGATGTTCAAAAAACTGATTCTCCCATAGACTTAACGTTATCCGAATCTCCGCGCGCTTGCTGATCGGTAACTTAGAAATACGTTTATAAGCAAATAAAAATCAAATATATATATATATATATATATATAAATATATATATATTTGATAGAGCATTTAAAAATAGGTATAGCTCAGCTCAGGTATAGCTCAGCTCCTATCGATCCTAGTTCTACCATGTGATATGTTTTTTTATTCATTCAAGGCTGGAAGAGATGGGATAACACGCCTGTGCATTTTAGTTTATACACAAGCTACTTTATATATTAAAGAACAATACTTCTGATAACTTGTAAACAATACTGTTTATTTAAATAATAAGATATTCCTTAAAAGATCGTGCCTCAATTATCAAAGCTGTCAGTCACGTTTGAAATATATTTTGTGTGGTAGTTGTACGAAAATACAATGCCATAAATCTTACAAGTCATGAATCTTGAGCTTAAACAATCTAAACCCTCGTTTATTATTATAAATTTAAGGTTACGAAAATAAACATTTAAACATGTAAATGATTAATAAATTAATTAATTTATTCATTAACGATTACTTCGAAATGGGTAGATAGATTAACGACTATCTAAAATGGAAGGAAAGTGTTTTTTTGTAAATCTGAAAAAAATATTCATTACAAATAGATATGGCGTTTTCTTTTATATTATTATATAACAATAATAGATTATGATTATAGTTAATAAGATTTTTTATCTATATCTATGATTAAAAGATACAATTACTTAATCTAAATGACAACTTAAAATCGAATATTTTTATCTATCTATTCTTTTAAGTTATATAATAATATAGAATAAAAGATAAATTCTGTGTTTATTTTACATAATAAAAATAAGAATACAACAATAAGTGTACAAAAAGAACACAAAAATAAATGTATAAAAAGAATACAAGAATAAAAGTATAAAAAGAATACAAAAATAAATGTATAAAAAGAATACAAGAATAAAAGTATAAAAAGAATACAACAATAAACATATAAAAATCAATCAACGTCCCCTTGAATAATTTGCATCAAAGAGTTATATACTTTGAGAAGTTATAACGTGACTGTTTACTTTGAGAAGCTTTGCTTTAATCTTGACGTTTTAATTTACATACAAATTGAATAACCCTTAAAAATATTATTATTGTACATATTTTTATTATATACTTGTAATGATTATAGTTCGATTATTTTTTTACTACTTTTATTAGTTTTTATATCACGACTAGCTTAAATCAACTGGTTTTGCTCATTAAATATTAATGAAAACTGGTACACGATTCGATTGAGAACCATCATACCAAATACTGCAATTATTTCTTTGTCTAAGAATAAAAATGTAATAAATGCTATGTTCCTCAAAGTGGAAAACAAAGGAAATAGTGTTACATTAAGACATTTTATGTATATCTCAATCATTTCAAGTGCTTTATAACAATTTAATATTATTTATGGCATTTTAATAATAGTCTGGAAGCGCTGAATTGTTAATGTTAAAATGGTAACATCACGCCTCAGAGTTCGTGATCTCCCACAAATTCCTAAGTATCACGTTCGGTCAAAGGTCATTATCCATTTTCAGATGACAGGATTTGGCCTCCAGCTTGTATGGACATAAATTGGTATTGTTAACGTCTTTTAGATTGTATGCAACTTACTTAGCTCATTATTTATGCAATTCGTTATTTATGTCTTTGTTTATATACTAGCTTTTGTTTGTGGATTTACACGAAATGTTTTAAAATAACTACTGTATCAAGGAACGTTTAGAGTTATATATGTACAAGATACAGACAGACAAACAAATATTCTGTCTGATTTTAGTTTAAAAAGCTCTCTTATATATTTTTTTATATCTCCGATACACAGACATATACTATGCTTATATAATATATAGATACTTTATAAATTAAATTATCTTTTATTCACATTTGAGGGATTGTATATTGATGATGGAGCAGCCAGTTTATCATGACCCCTGTATATATATATTGTTACCTTGTACCATGTTTTAGATAGTTTAGTCGAGTTTTTGAAGGAAGAATAATTACAAAAATTGTCTTCACCTCGAGTTTTCATAACAGCGTAAATAAACATAAAATAAGGTTAATTATTACGAGCTACTTAATGTTTCCACATATGAAGGCATTATTCTTTATGTACAAACTTACACTATTATTACATTTATCTATATATATATATATATATATAGATAAATGTAATAATTAACTCACTGATTTATCACGAAATCTCCGAAACTATCTGTCCGATTAATTTAAAATTTTACATAGTTACTTTTTTTGTTATGTAGACGTCCAGTAAGAACGAATTTTACGGAATTTCTATCCCAACGGATTTCAACTTTTTGCATTTCGCTAAGTTTTAAACCTGTAGGAGATGTACACTTAACGCGGGAGTAAGAGTTACTATAGCAACGGTTACCATAGCAACGGTTACGATGACAACGATTGATATGACAAAGGTTACCATAGCAACCTAAGTTCACACCCAAAATAATAGTGTGCAAAGCGAAGCGGGAGGGAATTAAGTGTGGTTTTAATAATGTTTAATTTGTAATTTCAAAGTAAATGAATGTAAACTAAGATATCGCTTTAATGTACTGTATGTCTGAATCCTTTGTGTGGTGTGGCATTTGTAATAAACTAATTGACAGTAATCTTCCATCTTCATATCTAATTAGGTATCTTATTGTTTAAGTAATCCTTGAGCTGAAAATTGAATGCTAACTTAGTGCCATGTTTTTACATCTAACAATGCTTAAATTATTTAAAATATAAAGAAATACGCGGTTGAATTTGTTGTATTAACAGCGCGTTTGGAAACCTCGCCTTATTTTAACACATTTGCGAACGCTGACGTGAATTCACGTCATTTCAAATTCTATTTCTGGTTACCGCCGACGTGAATTCACGTCATTTCAAATTTTACTCCTCTTGACGATACAAGTGATAAGTATTGATTATATAAATAAATAAATCATGTTTCTTTTTAATTAGTTGTTTTAATATATGGATTGCGTGTTGATCTAATGCTGAATGATCTTGAATGTTGATCCAAAGGTCGTGGGTTCGATTCTCATACGGGACCATTGTTTGTGTGTCTACACAAGTTCTTAATTTATGATACTCTAAAATATATACTGTTTGCAAAATGAAGACAAAGTTAAAATTTATAACTTCTTATATTTGGTTTAAATAATCTACATTGCCTTGGTGTAGTGTCAAAAAATATTCATAGTCAAAAAAAATATGTAAAACCAGTATCGATATTTTTAAACTGTGGTCAATTACATTCGCGTGCTACACTTTTGACATTTTTTCGCTCTCACAAAACCTTGAACTAATTGACAGCTTTCTAATTACTAAATGAAATCAATTATTTTAAAACGTTTTGTAAATTGCAATATATGTAATAATTTGACAAACGTCCGATTGAGTTATGAGTTTACATTTTGCTTTCAGACATGCAATAGTTGAATTACCATTTATAAAGCAAATGCTGTCTGTAATTTTGTAATATTAATAGGGATGTGCATTACATGTAATTCAAATGTGACCTGGAGTGATGTCTTTGACCTCATACATCTTCATACCATATAATTTGTTATAATTATGTCATTTTAACAATTATTATCACGTGAAGGTTGACTTTAAATGGCACTAACCTCGGAGGTTAAGAAATACCCATAACATATTATAATAATTAAAAATCTTTTTTTAAACCTTCACACTATAACAAATTTATTTATCATAACAAAATGGCTGACTTTACTTTTTAACAAAAGTAGATAGAAAGATTTACTTAACACACAAAAAAACTATACGATTATTTATATAAAAATATTTTCATTTATTTCTATAATGTAATTTCTATTTACAAATAAATGAATATATTTAGTGCAAATATGATTATAGAATAAATTATCATGGCGTCCGTTATAACGGTTAAGAACTCATTATATATTTAATATTTATTATGCACACATTACCGTGAGACTCAAAATTCGGAGGTCATATCGTACACAGAGCAACACAAGACTCAAATGTGATTATTAAATACAAAGGAATGGTTAACGCCTTTGGTCATTACTGTATTTATATTAATGAGGCATATTTCTTTGTTAAATAGAAAGTGATGCAAGATACTTATCTTTTACTTAGCATGCGTGGCCTTGACCGGAGAGAACAATAGTAGCGTGCGCCGGCGCAGTAGCGCAGTACCGTGGCGCAATATCCTAGTGTCAAAGCTACTGCGCTGGTTGTACGCGTGGGAATTGGTACAATATTGCAGAAGCGCTAAAACCTCAAACCTTTAATTACGATAATCATCGAAAAAAACTAATTAATTTAAAGTTTTTTTACCTATTTTCAAAATTCAAGTTTCTTCATATCAATTTAATAACATTTCCAATTGTATCAGAATAAGAATATTATTATAATAATCAAATATGTTTACGATAAAAACATTGATATTTGAATCCAATAGACGTACTTAACTTTTTTATTTAACCCAAAAAGTGTATGTCCGTTTTATAAGCCGTTTTATTTACAGTTATTCGTTTTATTCTGTTAATACTATAAGGTTAATAAACAGTGCGTCAGTCAAACACTTTGTGAATAATGACTCAGTCAGTCACTTTGTTAACAATGACTCAGTCTTTAATAACTGGTACTACAGTTTATTGATCTCGATCGTAAACGTGATGGTTTATTACAGAATAACCCACATTTTAACCGAATATTTGGTATTACCGATATTTAGTTTGTGCAAATTAATATAGATCACTTTACCCTTATAATACATTTTTATATTTTATACTATCTCGGCCCACGGTTTCATTCGGAATATGATTGTAAAATAAAAGTAGTCTAAGTTACTCCTTGTAACATTAGCTATCAGTCAGTTGAAGTCTTGTTAAAATCGGTCAAGAGAATATTCGAACTAAACAGATAGACAAACAGAAAAAACAAAGATTTTTTATATGTACCGTATACACTTTCATTTAATGAAAAGCTAATTTGGAATTAGAAACAGACACTTCAATTTTATTTATATGTATACATATCAGTAGAATTTAGATGTATTCGGTAAATATTAGTTAAAAACAACTTCCTCGACCATAAAATATTTATTTATTTATCTTTACGCCATATACCTTGCGGAGTAGCCAGAGACGACGGAGCGCCAAACGTTACAGTCCCTGCATACCTCTTTTGCCTCGGCCACAGACATCAACCTCTTCATACATGCCCTCCGGGGGGTCCTCATCCTTTTTACGTGACCTTCCTCCAGTATCACAGATACTGTGATTTGGAAGGTCAGTCGAGGCCTCCCCCTGTCTCTCTTACCGCTCACTTTTCCTATATAAATCCTTTTAACCATTCTTTCATCACGCATTCGTTCGACGTGCCCAAACCACCTGAGCACGTTCATTCTCACCGTGACATCTTCGCTTGTACCTGCCATTCTGTGGATCTTTTCATTGCGGATTCGATCAGCTAGATTGACACAAAATATGCGGATATTCTGCGAAGAGATCGCATCTCCACAGCATTCATCTCTCTTACATTCTTCTTCCGTGTTACCCACGTTTGACTGCCGAATAACAGCGGCGGTAATAAAACCGCATTGTTTACAGCCAAACGCGCAGCTATGCTGACGTTTCACCGTCTCAACAATGCAGTCAAAGCACCGTTGACTCTGTTACCAGCAGCAATACGCCTTTCCACATCCATTTCGTATCTTCCGTCTCTGCTAAACATACTTCCCAAATATACCACTTCATTCACTTGTTCTATTATCTTATCATTCACGTTGTTCTTACATTCTGTAAATTTATCATAAAATGTGAATACTAAAATGAAAATTTTAATATTTTAAATTTCTATTAACCGGAAGTATCGCGTAATAGGTAACGACGGGTGAATCTTTTATAGTTGCTATTAACCGTATCTAATATTATTATGCAAAACTAAGAATTACATATCATAAAACAAATCTTAATGTATTTTTGTTTATATTCCATAAATTACTTGATACGTAATCATTATGTAACAGACGAACTTTACTATCTTTGATATATTTATGGATTATATTTATTGTTCCTCTTATTATATAATTAAATTTATTTTGTTGGAAGCCATTTTGAAAACGAATCCAAATAAAGTAATCAACTCTTTTGCTATTTGTATGTCTCTTCTATTAGATACTAATGTTTATACTATTTATATATTTTTATAGTAAAAATTACAGTATATTTATACTAAAAGTTTTCGTTTAATTAATTAATAATCAGTTATAGGAGTATTCAGTTTCTTGCTGGTTCTTGTCCATGGATCTATTTTTAGAAACGGTTCAACTAGAATCTGATTTTCCAAAAGTATGATTAAAAAAATTCTTGTGCTCTTTCTAATGCCATTAGGTCTCCTTATGCTAGTATATACATTTATGTACATTTATATACATTCATATACATTTATATACATTTATGTACATTTATATACATTTATATACATCCATATACATTTATATACATTTATACACATTTATATACCAGCCTAAGAAGTCCTAGTAACATTAAAAAGAGCACATATTATTTTAATATTTGATTAAAAGATAACATATAGTTCTTTAATTCATATTTTATATAATATTAGACTATACAACGCTTACTGCCTTTGTTCTTAACGAAAACGAATAAGTAAGTAGTAACCTATGTATCCAGGTCCTACAATTACAATTGTGTTAAAGTGAATAAATATTATACGTATTGTGTTAAAATAATTATAACTCCATAACGTTCTTGTTAAATTTTATTAATTCTCACGTTTATGTTCATTGTATTAAAATATTCCCATAAAATTATGAAATTTTAATCATGGAACGCTTACATTAAATAACGAATCATTTCTACTTTATTATAACACATAATAAATGATATTAATTAACTAATATCTCTCTCCGGCTATGTCTGTGCTGAACGATTATCTGCTAAATGGAATATGATACAGAAAGACGGACGTCATTTGACGTACGGTTTAATAGTTAGTGGATCTGCCTGCTGAGCTAAAGGTAGGAAGTTCGGTTCCCAAAAGAACAGTTCTCAAGATTATTTATCTATTAAGGTTTTTCGTATCCTGGGTGCTATCACATACGTACATTTTTTTATATATAAACAAACTTACAAACGGTATTGTAATATATATCATCTACTTACTGTATTAATTTATAATTATACTTCTTCATATAGTTACAATTATCGCGAACTACCGAAGCGTGGAGTGTTGAAAAACATTTCGTAGTACGGCCTTGATCGATTTCTTAAGTCAATATTTGAACACAATATATCTATTATAGAAACTTTAATAGTTTTATAAATACAGTTATTTACCCTAATTGCTGTAAATA
The DNA here is from genome assembly GCA_918358695.1 of Melinaea menophilus ssp. n. AW-2005. NCBI lineage: Eukaryota > Metazoa > Arthropoda > Insecta > Lepidoptera > Nymphalidae > Melinaea > Melinaea menophilus. Next base: position 2,799,998 of record OU911052.1, read on the forward strand.
AAACGGAAGATCGGCTTTTATCTATATAATAAATTACTAAAAATATTACATTAATTAATTAAAAAGGATTACGAATCGACAACATAAGCAAAAGTCGGAATGTAGAGTATTTTGTTAAATTTTAATTATTCTGACATACAAATGTCGCCATATTGGCCAGCAAAACGTCAGACACCGGATGCCATTTTGAGTCCTTTAGATTCACACGTATGAGTGAAGACAGTTCCGCCCGTTCCGACAAAGTACTGACATTCTATGAACGCAGTCAATGGTGTTTTAAGTGTGTAAATGAATATTGATTAATCTGTCAGAACAAATTCAGTCTTTAAATAAAGCTTCTAATTCACTTTGTTACATTTTATAAAAGATTGTCTATTATGTCACATTACACACAAGCGAAGCCGGGTTTTTATCTAGATACATTTATATGAGTATTAAAGTAATCTTTTTCTCCCCCCTTTTTAAGGTGGTACTGAATTTCCATTTACCATATTATAACATGTAAGCACCTAATCTTATAAGACTACTTCAATAAAAAGACAAGCAAATATTATCATAACAAATAAATAAAACCTTCATATGGAATCTAAATTATTTCCGTTTAATTTATTATTATGCAATAAAATGCAATACACGTTACAATGAGCAACGAATTGCACATGAATAATTCAAACAACATCCATAATAAACGTAATTGCGTATAATCATATTAAATTTTGCTCTTTATGTAAATAAAACAGCAGTTAGTTATACACAATTATTATATATATTGTTTAAATAATTCTTAGTGAATAATTTGTTTATTGCTTTTCATTACAATTGTGTGTGTGTGTGCAATTAGTTTCTATTGAAAATGACCTTTTAATTTAATGAAATAGAAAAAAAGAGAAAGAGAAGGGAAGAGAAATCTTCATACACCGAGACAATTCAAATTTAACGAAGTATTTTTCAAATATTTTTTTTTTTCAAATAAACAGTATATGTAATTATTTGTTAAATAAACTGCCAATACCTTCAAATATTATTATTTAACAACGTTTCAAATTATATAATATATAAACAAATAGTAATTTTACTCACACTTTCATTACTTTCTCAATTCTACATGTCGCATTCAAATCATCTGTTTTGATACAATGTATGTGTTTGCATGCGTGTGTGTGTGTGTGTGTGTGTGTGTGTGTGTGTGTGTGTGTGTGTGTGTGTGTGTGTGTGTGTGTGTGTTGTGTGTGTGTGTGTGGGGGAGCGTGTGTGTATGGAATAAATCATAATAAGTATGAAGTATATTATTATGTATATATATAAAATATTTTTTTTTATATCATTGTCCAATGAATACCTCACATAATGCTAAATAATTAAATTAATGACATGCACCTTACTAAGATATTATTAAGTGAAGTCAAGATGTAATTAACCGGTCTGGTTATTCACGCTATAAGTTAGATAGATAGATACATAGATATATAGATAGATATCTTTAATGTCTTCCGTATCTAACCATAAAAACTGACAATAACGAAGAGAATGGCGTGGTGATAAAAAAATATGCGTTGTAGAAATATAATCTTCATCTAATGTTTGAAAGCTCTAAACGAAATATTTTAGATTAGAAAAGAACAGAATTACGTCATGAATTAAATCATAAATTCATGTCATTACATAACTTCCTATACAACCTTCAAATACAAAGACAAGAAGAAGTTTCTTTCTATTACATAAAAACATAATAAATCGTTTTTGTAATAATGTATTTATTATTATATTAAATGAATCTTAAAATCAGACTCCAAACCTTTTCCGTAAAGTAAAAGTTAAATCTAAGCTACATTTCCGTCTCAATCGAATCGTAAGAACGTGGGAGTTACTCGCTTCCTCTCTCCATAAGACTTCCTTAAATAGAAATATTATTTTTCCTGTTTGGTATATATTGACAAATGTAATTTCTACTTCCAATATACAATACTAGAGGCGCCAAGAGACCCTCAATTTCGACTCGCTGCGCTCGTGAAATCTCGGGTGCCGTTTGCATATTGAGCGAAGTGAGCCCAGTGTAATGACTCAACGTTTCCCATTGACTTCAATGGGATATCAGTTTTTTGACGATTATACCTCAACGACATAATTTGACAACGAAAAAGAATTATATTTTTGAAATCATCTCCTAATGTGTGTCTTATTGATTGCAAAATTTCATAATACTCGTTCAAGTAATTTCCGAGCCTATTCCTGACCAAGAATGTGAAATAGTCTCCAGTATAACGCTCCGCTCGCTACGCTCGCTTCGCTCAACAAAATGTCACAAAACCGCAACATTACTATTCTATACCTACTTGCTGTGACCATGACTTCGGGCGGAATGATTTTTACATACACGCCTAAGTTAATCCTTATAACATTAGCTATCTGCAGTGAAAGTACTATTAAAATCAGCCCAGCAAATTCAAATATTAGCGAGAATAGACAGTTAGACAAAAATTGTATATAATTTTTTTGTAAGTAATATTTTCATTTGCATAGTAAAAAGCTGGTATTACAAACATACACTTCAATTTTATTTATATATTGCATAGTTTTGACTAAATTAAAACAATAATTAATACATTGGACAAGTATAAAGCCTGTTTAACACGTTCCAGTCTTACATTATACTATTATACTAGGCAAAGTTTAGTATTATAATGTGACCTGCAAATTAAAACTAGAATACTTATATTGGTTGCACGGAAATAACTTTATTACGGCCACTTTCAAGGATACTGCGATCACATAAGATATTACAAAATAAACACCTAAGTCTTTTAAAGGTATGTCACGATGTTAATCACGTTTTTTGTATAATTAAATGGACATATCCTGGTTAGTATATATGTCATAATAAATATAAATAATATTTAAGTGTCTATTTGTTATTCGAAATTAAAAAAAATTAAATGCATATAAAAGTACGGTACTTACATAAAAAAGTCTATTTGGTCTGGTGACAACCCCATCTAGTGACGAAATGAGAAAATTAACATCTCAACTATAAACATTTAAAATCTTATCCCCCTTGTTCTACATATATCCAATTTTAGTACAACACCATCTAGTGACAAAATGACAGAACTAAACTCTAAATATACGCCACTGCTAAAAATATTTTAGTATGAGATTATACAATATATTTGTTATGTTTAAAGGTTGTTTTATTTATATAACATATCTCGAGGCAAAGAAAGTGTGTTGATGTGTTAATATTTAATAGTTTTTAATTGGTGATTGTAATAAGCGAGTGTTTTGACCTTTTCTTACTTATGTGAAACACCTACTCGTCGCAATTGTTTGTCGGTTTTTGTATCATATAATCGCTTTTAACACGCGTATTAAAATATTACATTACAAATTATACAATTTCATCAATTAAGTAAGATGATTGGGATTCTTTAAACATAATAGTTACAGAAGGCATTATGTAATTAATGTTTTTATCATCAGGCTAACGTTTAAGGGATTATATTTTGATAATAAGTTATCTTTCAAACTCTTTTGTAACTTTGTATATGTATCAAGCTCAAATTACTGTATGGTACGATTACTACATAGAATTTAATAATCTTCATATCTACTTTTACATTTCCTTAACAAATACTACATCTCATAAAATCAAAAACAACATCCTATTTAAGGTAAATAAAATCCACTGACACATGAAAACCTACAAATAAAAATTTACAATCAAACATTTCATACTTATAGAGACATGCTTAGAAAATACATGCATATAATTGAGCTGAGTGCAAGCGAAGTTCTTAACCGTTTGGGAGACCTTTTTTGTGTTTAGTTGTCTCCAGAATGCGATGAAATAATTAGCTAAAAAAATTCTCATATATGTTTGAGCCGAACGCGGATGTTATAGCTAAAACAGATTGAAAAAATGTTTATCCGTTCAAAAGTTATCAAGAAAAGAAGAAAGGAGAGGGGCTCAGCTCAACACCCGCCGCGCACGTTTGGCGGATCCTAGTATAATTTCTTATAAAAAATCCTCATAACATAAAAAACACACCTTATGCAAGTTATTTAGTTATTATTATGCATAAAATAAACTATTATATAAAAAAACAACATAAGAAAACTATCATTAACATTACAAATAATCAAATATTTCTTTAAAAATCCATACATATAACCTAATTTCTTACAAAAATATCATCGTAACATAAAAGACACACCCTAAATAAGATAAATAAAATCAGCTGTTATATAAAAAACAAACAAAAACTATCATTACCATTGCAAGTAACAAGTAATCAAACATTTCATAATACATTCATGCATAATGCAGTCCACGCCTTCTCGTAGTGTGAATAGAACTACAATAGAATGTGAGTTAGTTCAGTGTTGAAATAGACATACTCGTATGTTAACACTTAAGATAATGATCTTAGAACAAAATGTCGTTGTTTTATGACATATAAAAGATGTGTCAACTGGAACATGGAAACGTTTGTTAACTATATTAAAGTTTCATCTTTTATAACTTACGTGAGATATGTAGAAAATAAAATGGTGTGCAATTATATATTGAATTTAATCGTCAAATGTAATGTATAACAAATTAGTTACAATATTTATTGATCACAAATAATTTTACTTTAGAAGTAAAGTTTTAATATTTCTCTTCAAAATAACAAGACAAACCCATTGAGTTTCTGTCGCCAGCTCTTCTCGGGTCAGTGGCAAGTAACTTTTGGAGCTGGTTAGAGCTTTGACAATGAAATACTGTTGACATACAACACACAACTGACATTCTGTAAAGATTTTAATATTACTTTTGTAAAGATATAAATATATTTTTATAAACCATAAAGGAATACCCGAACATAAAATTAATAATTATATGTACGAAATACTTTTATCCCAATTTAAGCAAAAGCATTTAATAAGGGCCAGGTTTTTTGAAATCCTCATAAATAAACTTTAGGATGTTTGTTAATTTATAAGATATCATTATCAGATATTTTTTTTAATTTAAAAAGAAAATATTGCACAAAAACAAGGCAGTAGGTACTGGCAAGTTACTTCTAAAAAGAGTTTTTTAAAAGTGCGCCTCTGGTTCATATTGGGCACTAGGGTTTTTAATAAGGTTGATTTTAGACATTGTATATAAAAAAAAAATCTTATCTAAAAAAGCAATGACTTTTAAATACTATTAAGTTCGCAGCTTTCGAATAATAATTATTGAATGGTAACGTACAACGAATGGGCAAATTTATTTCCAAAGTAGTTTTAAAAGTTAATACCCTTAACAAGGTCCAGGCCTTATTTGGAGACAGCAATGGTGGTCCTTGTTAGGTAATTGGATATCTCCTGGGTAAAACAAACAAAATTGAGATAAAAAGCAATAGTTTTGGTTCCTTATCCCGTCAACGCACTTTCTGAAGTATTTTAACAATACTATATCAGAAATATAAACGGGTTTTATTACTAACAACATGCAAAATCCAATCAGTATGTTTTATAAATTGACACTAATTATCCTCAAATTATACAAAAAAAACACTGACAGAAGTCCATCACGAAAGCAACGTCGGTGTGCTTTTATGATAGGTTACTGGGGAAGGTCCGTACTATATCAGGTGTGATGTAAGTATTAAGTACTGAAAAAGATATAAAAGATGGACCTTATTTGGAACGGGTCCTTATTAGGCGGAGCTTTTATAAGAAATTAGGGTACTATTAGCATTTCAGGTAATATAACAATATATTATATTCCTCTAACAATATTCTAAGACAATATTTGAATCGCTATGGCTATTATCTCAGACTAAAGCAGAACTAAACAGAAAGACAGACAGAGAGAAAAAAAATAAAAATAGTTTTTTTTTAAATGAAAATAACGTATTTACTTAAAAAGTTTTTATAAAAGTAACGTATATACTTATAAAGAAAACATGCACAAAAATAAGGCACTACTGGCCTGTTACTTCTAAAAAGAGTTTTTTAAAAGTGCGCCTCTGGTCCTTATTGAGCACTAGTGTTCTTAAAAAAGTCCATAATTTAATTGCTAGGTTTTAGACATTGTATATAATAAAATAAACATATATAAAAAAAGCAATGACTTTTAATTACTATTCAACTCGCAATAATAAAACAAAAATTCATAAAAATTTGACTCATTTATTGAAAAGTTATTAATTTGAAATTAGAAGCGGACACTTCAACTTTATATATATATATATATTTACACTTGACATTTCATGGACACAGTAAGCCTTAAAACTATTAAAACGACAATACGTGTATTATTTATAAACAAAATATAAAATGTAAGTTATTATTAATGACTCGAATAAGCATTAGATATCATTTCCTACATTTAAAAGAGTAATTGCGCAATTTACTTTGTCATTACCTATATTATACTTCCGTGGTATTAAAGAGTATAATTGTCGTAATATTATATGAAAAATAGATGACTGAAATATAATTTAATATTTACTGAATTATTATTAAAATATTACAGGGTTGGGATAATGTATCTATGGATAAAATTGGCGCAACCATAGATAGGTTTTTAAAGGACATAGTAAAATTATTAGACAAAATTTCCATCATGTGTAGTAGAATTGATGACAATAACTTACATAAGATCATCAATTGTCTATCAGTATGTATTATATTATATTTTGTAGGACTGTTTGTCCTAAATAATATCTGTAAAATATTACGCACTTACATATGAAATCATGACAATCATTCGATTTGGATCCAAATTACGTACTTTATAGTAGGATCAATCCGACTTGAATTTGAAATGTAATTAATTTTAACAACGTAATATTATTATTATTACTCATTGAATATTAAAGGTACGCCATATTGAAATTTGATACCATACTCTTATCTGGTACACAATCTTTGATCTAATTTAAAACAATTTATCACAACTGTCAAGTAACAAACATATTAATAACTTCCTTAGACGATTAACTAATTTACTAACAAGCACCAGAGATGTGAAAAATAGTTTATTAAATGTATTTAACACTAAACCTACTGACAATTCTTGTATACCTGTTCCTACCACGCAGTGAAATTGACCGGTAATTAAAAGTTATTTTATTATATAACGTAGGTAACAATGGAAATAACTAAAAGTAAAGAGTGAAGACAATATTATATGCATATTCTAAGAATTGTCATGTAGTGTGATAACGATATTATAACGTTTAAAAATGTGTAAGTTTTACAAAAGTTTAAGAATGGTCAATTTGACCGGTACTCGGTAGGTTTAGTGTTAAATACACAATACGTAACTGATTTTAATACGAGTATTTGTTTTTAGACACTGTATATATCGATGCGTTCATAAATAAAATAATTTTAAATAATAAAATGGTATACTATTTTGTATTTAACATATACTAAATATGTACATAAATTACATTAGAAAAAAATATTTAAAATTTAAAATAAATTAGAGTTTTGTATTTGTGTTAGAAATAATTCACAATTCTGTAAAATAATAACGAAATATTGAAATTAATATAAATACTACATACCAAATAATACCGAATACCAAAAAACATCTATTTCAAATAACTTACAAATACTATGATAAAATGAATACCAAAAACATGTATTCGAAAATACTCAAAATTGCTCTGACAAAATATTAAAATGAATACCAAAAATATATATTTCAAATAACTCAAAAATACTCTGACAAAATATTGAATCGAATACCAAAAATATATATTTCAATTAACTTACAAATACTATGACAAAATATTAAAATGAATACCAAAAACATATATTTCAATTAACTCACAAATACTCTGACAAATAATAACACAATATTGAAATGAATACAAAAAAAAACTATTTGAATTAACTCACAAATACTCTGAGAAATAGTAACAAAATATTGAAATGAATACCAAAAACATATATTTCAAATAACTGACAAATACTCTGACAAATAATAACGATATATTAAAATGAATACATATATATGTATATATATGAAGATCTACGATATTCGTGTTAAAGCTTTCACATTGAAGATCTACAAACATTACCAGATGACACGCAATCCGAGTCGCGCTCCACATTTCATCAATAGGCTATTTTAGAAATGTTCTGTTACTTCATCCTTTTGTCACTTTTGGACGTTTAGAACTATTGAAAAAGTCTTTTGAAATTTGTCTCAAATGTATTAGTCGTATATGTGGTGTTTTTTAATCAACTTTATTAACTTTATTTACGTCAAGGTGGCGCCATTTTGGCCAAATTTTATGAGTACTTTTATTATGTTTTTACGATTTCGTCGGAATAAAATGACTTAAATAACTTGGATGTCATTAAAATGACTAAATCATCTCAAGATATGATTAAGTTTAAAATTTAACAATCTAACAATAATTTCAAAGAAATTTTACTTTATAATATTTTATTAATAAATATTTATACTTATTGATATAAATATAAATCTGTTAGTACTGAATTCGTCTTTTTTATATGACAAATATTTGTTTTATCACTCGTAAATTCAATTGTTATATTTTTATTTTGTCACTCTTCCTGTATGTCCTTCCAGCTGAAAAATGTCTTGACCGATTTTGATAAAAATTAGTATATAGTAAGAACGTGTAATATAGCAGATAATAGGTTCAATATTAATATACATTATAGTAAGGCGAAGTCGCCGACAAAAGCGACAAAAAACGTGTCAAAAACATTAAGGTTGACATTGTTTTTTTAATTTACGTGACAAAACTCACGTAACACACGTAATAGTTACGTAATAGTATATTAGCCATTAATAGCCATAGCCACAGATTATAATATGGCAGGCATTTTATAAAATCGGTAGACCACATACCACAAATTTCATAATTTATATTAGATAACCTCTCCGTTCTCTATCCGGATACGGATACACACACACACACACACACACACATATAAAAACTGTTTTATTTTGTCTTAGTATATTTTTATACAGAAATAATTGAATATTTTTATTACAACCGCACTGAAGATGAGTTTCTTTCTTTATGTTATTGGAAGATAAAATGTAAATTAAAATTACAATCACTTCAATTATTTGGGAAGGGGTCGTTGAACTTTTAAAATTGAATGTACCAAAACCACATGATTTATATAAAAATTAAATCAAAATTTTAGAAAGAAAATGTAATACAATTGTGTAATCATCAGATAAGTCTAGCATTATGTATAACTGGGTCGAGAATTATGGTCAAGATCTATAAAACTATAAAAAACTTACAATATTACACACAGACAAAGCTAGAAATCCATGTCATTACATATAATGAAACATAATGATATTCGTAGTAATTTGTCTGTTAAAGTAATGATGTTTATACTAACTTAATCATTAATCCACACTCTTACTTTATAAATCTTTCTCTCTCTTTTACTCAACGTGAGTCAATAATTTTTATCTTAAATGAATATATATATATATAAATTCTATATTAACACTAAACCTACCAAGTACCGGTCAACTTGACCGTTCTTAAACTTTCGTAAAATTTACACATTTTTAAACGTTATAATATCGTCATCAAACTACATGACAATTCTTAGAATATGCATATAATATTGTCTACAATCTTTACTTTTAGTTATTTCCATTATTACCTGCGTTATATAATAAAATAACTTTTAATTACCGGTCAATTTGACCGCGTGCGGTAGGAACAGATAAACAAGAATTGTCGGTAGGTTTAGTGTTAAACCTTTATTCTTTGCAAAATTGCATTTCATACACATTACTACATTTACATATATTTTAATTCGATGACATTTGACTTTAACATTAAAATTTAGTTAAATTTTAAACCTCCCCCCCCCCCTCTTGACCTTTGTCCTAAAAAGTGAGACTTTAGTAATAAACAACTTATATAAATTGCTTATTCAAATTAGTAGTATATTTGACACTTTGTCATCAATAGAGTTCCAAAATAAAACAAAAACACGCTTGCATAAAATCTATACTTTTATAAATTTTATAAAATACATATAAAAAAATAGCAATGTAAATAAGCGTCACATAAAAAGCATTTTAGGTGATATATTTTCATTTTTTAAATTTGTATTTAATAAAAGCGCTATTTTTTGTCATCGGTCGTAAAGTATGCAAAGTTTCAAATTAATCCGACATCTTAAGTTCCGAAGCTAAGATAAAAAACGCAATTGCATTACACAGATGGACATATGTGTTAATCTAATCCAATTAACCTCAAAAGTCAAAATAATTCATGACTACGTGACCGGTGTACACAATTATAAAACACCTCACGTTTCAAACGTTAGAATCGCCATTATTCACTCAACCCGAGCTTTCTCCTGACCTTTGACATAATTTCGTAAATCAAGATATAAAAAAATTTAAATATTTATCAGTTATTATAACACTGATTCACTAATACGCAATTTTATTATTTATTATTTATATATTAATGCAATCTTAACCTTTGATCCTGATATGTTCTAGTTGTCAAATTCTTATTATCGTTTACAAAATCTTCACAATATATTATGATTTCATTTGTCATTTTTATTTATAACAAATTTAATTTTATATTACTTAACTTACTTTTTAGGGTTCCGCAAAAGGAAATAAAGGAACCGTTACGGGATCACTTTGCTGTCCGTCTGTCAAGAACCTTAAATCTGGGAAGTTGAAATTAAAACCATATGTTAGTAACATATGGTTTTAATTTCAATTACTTACCTTTGTTACTTGTAATGGATTCTGTCTTAGTAAATACAGCACTTAACATAGTTTTCCCTTAAATAAATAAATTTTTATCTAACATACAAAAACTATTCCTATGATATAATATGTACATTTCTCAACTTGGTCTTACAAGTCGAGTGACAATCCAAGACACGTAATGATACGTAATAGTAACATGAATTTTAACATCCTAATTACATCAACTAAGGAAATACTTTAACATTAAATAGCTAACATCACTTCACGGTAGTATAATTTAATCAAACACGGCTTATAAAATATATAATTATTTGTAATATTAATTAAACATTTTCAACATTTATTTTCCACTTTGAATCTTTACTGATCACTTGTATCAAATGGGAGTCAGGACTATTTGATACCATTATCAAAATAAGCCTTTCAGTGGACACTCCAACTTAAAATGAAGGCTACAAAATTGGTGTTTAGAATATATTGACAAAATTGTTCGTGAAAAATTTTACAGTCTAAATATATTTGAGGAATAATTAAGACTGTAACATACCTTGGTCAATTATAATAATATTAAAACATATAATTAATTAATTTAACATTGAAAGCGAAATGCTTATTTTTTTAACTGTAAACACAACGACAAAATCTGAGAGTTCAACATATTTTGCGAAATTTTATGAATATAAATTTCATTTAAAATATTTATACGAGCATTATTAATCGATTAGCATACTTTGCAATATTATTATATGCGGATACAGTGAAATGGTTATTTCAAAATATTTTGTGTATACACAATATTACACAAACATACTAAATTACAAAAATATTTCCTAAACATATATAAAAAAATATTACTAAAGAGAAAGCTTGGGTAATTTTTCAAATGTATATCAATAAGAAATATATATAACTTCATAGACCACAAATATTTCAAACTCCGAGAATACGGAAATTATCTCGTACTTTTGCTTTCCTTTATTACCTAAGAGCATTACTTATTCGAACAGGAAGAATTCTACATACTTGTCCACATACGCACTAGAACTACTTGAGTAGCGATTTCTATACACATTACAATTTGAGCGTCACTCAAACTCGCCATCGCCCACGATCCCTAAAACTATATTTATATGTATAATAGCAATAAATCATTGCATAACAGAAATATAACATGTAATACTATCGACAAAACTATCCAGCTTTATAGTGTTAGTTAATTATCTTCAAAATAATAAATAATGTTTATTTTTGTTACAGATGACATGGGAGATCTGAAAGCGGAATCTTCAGAAATCATATCAGAAGCAGTCTTGCCTCCATCTCATTTGCACAAACAAGATGATTTAGAACCAGCCGCTGATCAAACAGATCATTCGATAGAAGTTGCTGACTCACAAACATTCTTCCCATCGTTCGCAAATTTGTTTGAGCCTCGTCAGCAAAATAACTATCGTTTTGGAAGCCAAGAAGCAGCATACAGTCAACGACCAAATTCGTATAGATCCCTCCTAAATTACCCACTCTTCGGTGGATACAGAGGCCTCGAAGGTTTTGGTAAGCAGAGTACACCTGCATCAGAACCATTAGTAGATGCCAGTTCAGTTCTCGGCTCTGGTAACTTCGGTATAATCCGTGGTGGCACCTTCTTTGCACAGAATGACGATGATGCAGATTACAATGACAATTTAAGTTCGTATTACAACAACGGACATGGACGGCCATCTCTCAATGTTGGATACATTGCGAATCCACGACCCAATTACAACCAAGATCAATTTGCCAACTTCAGAGATTTCGCCGATATCAATTCACCCGCCAGCTCTGCATATTCACATTACGTAGTCGTTTATGCTAATAAAAACACAACTATGGACGAAATCAGTGAAGAAACGAGAAACGTCGCAAGCAAACCTAAAAATATAATTGAAACATTAGAGCAACTCGATATACCTAGTGCGCCAAAGATATCTAAATCGAAAGCAAAACTCGAAGCGACAAAGCAAAAGATGCTAAACAAAAAGGAGCAATGGAAGAAGAGTAACTCGAAATATCTCAGCCAAAAACACGATCCAGAAGAACCGTTGCTAGCTTTAAGTTAATTCAGTGTTAGTGTTAAAAAGACTTGTATTTTTAAAATAGAGTAATAGTGTACATCACTTTAAAGATGTGATAGAAGCTGTCTAAATTAATTATGTTTAAGTGTGTGTGTGTTTTGTGTATATGGATTTATGTATAACTGTCAATGTGTGAAACTGTATAATAAATTAATTTGTAAAATATGTTTATTTTTTTACTCAATTTACGATAAAACGTCGGATTCATCTCTTCGCTAAGCAAAATATATATCATTTTAAATCTATCGCATATATCGCTTATCTTTAAAGATAATATATTTGGAGACATATTACTCAATCTTAATTAAGTAATGTTTACATTTATTCAAATGATTGCGATATATTTATTATACGATGAAACAATACTATAATGTCTATGATTCATTTCATTCATTCATTCATTTTAATCAAAAGAGAAGAGATTAGATTTTACATCTCTATAAAGAGATAAATCTTTTCTTAATGTCCTTAGCACTATTTAGTATAAATAGTTTCCTTAATAATATAATCAATAAATGGAAATCGATTTTAGATGATTACAACCTTTCCGTGAGTAAACAGAAAGACAGAACATTTACATGTTTTTTTATAAAAAAAAATCCTGGCTAAAAATTATGAAAAACTTATTTATAGGTTTATTTAAATAAATAAAAAGTTGAAATAGAACAAGCTTTTTATGAAAATCGTCTTTTTTGGATCACTATTCATTTTTTTCGACTTTCTTATTAGTTATATGGAAATGTTAGCTTCAGTTTTTTGGTTTTTAATCCGTTTATGTTAAATAAATATACTGAAACTTTATTATTATTAACATTAAACTGCAAATAAAACCAAGTAATATAAATTATCTTCCAAACGTAATGTACAAATCAAACCAAACAGTTTAGTTGTAACCATTAATTGAGATGTAACACCTTTCACTTAATAATAAAAAGACAAAAATGCAACGATTGTTAAATAAGAAAGCGTCTGAATCGGGTTAACTTTGAATTACTTTAGACAAGTAATAAAAGTAATAATCTGGCCATCATATATTCTTTAATAATGAAATATTTCCCACCCCTTTGGAACTCTCGCAGCCCTAATTTTAAGTTGGAAAAGGGCTTATTTTGATAAGTATAGTATCAAAATAGTCCTCCCATTTGATACACAAGTGATCAGTATTGATTCAAAGTGGATATAAATGAAAAAAATCTGCATGTTAAAATAACCCCCCACTGACCAGACAACTGCCAAGTTAATTTATTACCAGCTATTTCATGCAATAATGTGATAATGGTATCCTTATCTGAGGTACCGCTGATACAAATGACCATTTCGGCCGTAAAGTTTCTTATCACGATTAAGTGTAATCAAACCAATAAGGCATCATTGCATCTTCAAAATATACCTTTGATATTTTTATCATTAAACTTAAAAATGTTCGTAAAAATAAAGAAAAGAATTAACTTATTAATGGGACAATGAATACATTTTTGAAAACTCACAATTTGTGTACCTACTAAAGAATATAGTATCGGCGAATAAAGAAGCTGCCAGGGTTTAAGTATATCTTCGAAAGAATATGATTGTATAACCTTACTTATTTAATGTTAAAGTGAACAGTACACTTGTGATAACCAACAATAAACATTTGACTTTAAGTTGCCAGCTCTTCATTATAAAAGATGGTTGTGACTTTCAAATAAAAATACAAATAGAAATATTTTTTTATAAAAATAATATATATTTTAATATAAGCAAAGTCAAGTAAATCAAGTTAAAATTTTGTTTAATATTTTATATAGATTCAAATTACTTTCTATTTAACCAATTTTGCTTATTTTTTGTTTCAATTGAAATAAAAAACATCAACGGTTATTTTCTATAAAATTATTGTATTAACTTAACTACCGACTCCCAAAATAAATTTGTTTTGACAATTATGTTTTCAGAAATGATTCAATGAAATGTTAATGTACATAGATGATCAATGTAATAATGTGACTGTTAGTACTGAATTCCTAGTTAGATTAAAGGTTAACTATTATTCTTCAAGGACGAAGTCGAAGACAATAGATAGCTTATTAAAAAAGAAGATCACAGGTAAAATTTTAAATTGCAGTTGTTGCTCCATCTGTTATGGAATCAAAAGATCATAAACAACTCATACCGTAGTGACATCTATTGAGATCTATATAATAGTTAGCGCCAAATTAAAAAACAATATAATTATTTTAACACTATAATATTTCTATAATTTAATTATAAAATTTATATATTAAGTAGTTAAATTCAGGTTTAGTAAAAAAAATTAAAAAATATTTCTAAACTATTATTTATTATCTGTAACATAAATCTAAATTAACTTTTTTTATCTATGGTAAAAATTAAAAAGCTCCGCAAACCGCAGGATAGTGTGGTGAATACTGAATACTATGATAATCTTTTTCGTTTATTTATTATAGTTATATTATAATCGTCTATTTATTCTTAAGCTAATGTTTACAAAATTAAGTGTTTATAATAGTCTTATATATAGTAAAGTTCAATTAGGAATAAGCATTTAACATGTTTTCTGGCAAAGATGCCATAAACCCTGGATATCCTACCCAGTGGGCTTTAAATCCTACTGCCTATCAAAATATAGATTCAAGTCAAGTAGATTGGGCAGCTTTAGCACAACAATGGATTGCTATGAAAGAAGCAGCAGTCATTGTGTCCACGCCACAGTCAAAAGCCGATGTGGAAGAGGGCGAAGCACCGATGGAAGTAGAAAATTCAGATGCCGGCGATGCACCCATAGGATCTGGATCTGAATGGAACGCCTCTACAAACTCATGGGGAGGTACTTGGAATCAATGGGGTAAGCAGAAATAATCCTTTCTGTAACAGCTCCTTTTAACTATATTGTAAGCCAGTTTCAGCCAGCAATTGGTGATGTTGCTTTTACCACGAACATTTATTCGAGAAATAAAAGCAAGATTTTCATCTTTCACAGCATAGGAAGATCCATAAAAAGAATCATATGTTATATATTTCTACACAATCATACATTTATAAATTCAGATATAGCCTTGAAACAAATATTTGGTGCTACAGTTTTATAATTATCCTAATTAACATAACATATTGTTTATTTAATTTTTGTAAGGTGTATGTTAAAATAGATTTTTCAACGTATTTATATATTTCTCTGTTTACAAGCCAAGTTTAAGTTCACTGTTAATACACAGTATAAAATATTTTGTACACAATAAATATACTTAGCACCATACAGTAATGATTTAGTTCTACAGTATATTAATATATTATAAAAAAACAGGATGGGGCTGGAGTGGCACGGGGCCAGTGGATCCCAAAATGGCTGCAGATCCATCTCTGGCTATGGCTCCAATGATGGACAGCTATCCTGTCTCAGATAGCAGTTCATCTATGCCCGGGTAAGATTATTACATAACATCTCACTTAAAAGTTAAATATACTAGGGGCCAAAAGACCCTCTCTCTGCACTCGAGAAATCTCAGGTGCCGTTTGCATATTGAGCAAAGCGAGCCCAGTGTAATCGTTGATCGGTAACTCATTGTTGTGGACAATGTTGGTAATGTAGGAGATTTCAGATTAGGCTGACAGTTGCACAACAATCACCATCAATCCATCAAATTAGACTTAACCTAACCTATCCAAACCTAACACGACAATTGGGATTGAACCAATGCAGGTGCTTAGTGTTATGTTTTTTCCCATTGACTTCAATGGGATATCAGCTTTTTGACAATTATTCCTCAACAACATGCCATTTATCAAAAAAAAATTTTATAGCCACCTAATACGTGTGAATGAGACATGAAATAGTTACGATTTCATTTAACCCGATAAATAGTAAATTTGTAATATCCGTATTACTGAGAATATAATTCTTAAGCTTTGTTTAATACATTAAAAATATTATTAAATAAAACCAAGCTTACTCGGGTAATTTAATTAAATGCTTATAAAACTTATTGTTTTATATGTGCCCATAATTATGAAAGTGGTCTGTCATGTATTTCTTGCTTTGAGAGATTTAATGACTCGCATTTGAATAGATTAAAAAATATTTTTACATTATGTGACATTTAAATTTATGATTTTATTAGTCTTGATTAATGGAAATTTATTATAGATATGAAATTTTGTGTGAATTTCATAGGAAAATGTTGTTTTTAAAGCTTGAATTGACTTAGACAACTTTCAAAATTAACTGAATGTCCTATAATTGACTTAAAGTAATAAAGAATTGTGATTTTTATTTGAAACAACAACTTTAACGAAATAATGCATAAACATTTATTAATCGTTTTTAAAAAGTAATCCATTTTATCATAATATCGAGTGTTTAAGATTTTTAAAATGTTTGTGAAAAACTGGAGGGATGTATGGTAGTAAACACATAAGATCTTTATGTTTTTCTTCCGTTACTGGTCTAGTGGTATTGTATAATGGAAGTAATTGAATATTTTCGTATATTTTTGGTCTTCCTCTTTTAGGTAAAAGATCCAAAACTTGGAATTCAGAATCATCTAAAGAAGTCTTATAAAATATTTTATAAGGTTCATTTTTCAAGAATCTCATCCATTGAATTTTTCAGCCAAGAGACAGATTCGAGTTATTTTATTTTTTCAAGTTATGTTTACCTAATTTCTTTAAATTGTTGACTTACCATACCTTACCATACCTTACCATATTCGGTATCCAGCTTACTCATTATAAAGATATAATATGGATTATTGATTAATTAATAAACTAATAATATTAATTAATAAACTATTAATATACATTTCTATAACAAATTGCTTCATTAAGATAATCTTACCATATCAGTGACAATTCTCGAGTTCAATTACTTATACATATAATATATTATACAATATATTATTATTATTAAAAGATTGTAAATGTAGATAGATATCTTATTATAATTCAACAGTCGTAATTGTGATTTTAATAATATATATATATATATTTTACTATTTAGATGTAGAAAATATTTTAGTTTAACATGCAATCTAGAAAACAATTGGGAACTATTATTATTTTATCCAGTTATAAATCATGTATAAACAATAATCTAGGATATTATAGTTGATATATAAATATGTATAATTTTACAGTTACACAAGTGGAACAGTAACAACTCCAACCTTCCAACATGGCTACTGGACGGCACCAAACTCAGAACAGTCTAGCAACAGCCGCAGTCGTGATAGAAGATCAAAGAGCAAGAACAGAGACACCAAACCCAGTAGGAGCAGATCACATAGGTAAGTTTTCTCTTGTAGGCACCTAAAATAGCAAACAGAAAAACTTGCCAATGAATTAGCTTCAACAATGGACAACAAGCTTAAACCATTACTAGAGGAGAATCATCTACTGAAAGAGGAAATATCAGTTCTGAAAACGAAATTACGAAGTTTGGAAAGGGATACAAAGAAGAATAATATTATACTACATGGAATCAAAGAAAATGAAAATAACAGCTATAATCTTCAGAACCTAGTTATGGAGACATTTAATACGGTCTGCACGACTGCAGAATTGGAAAAATGGGAAATCAGCGACGCCTATAGATTAGGAAAAAAAAAAAAACAAGAAACACAGACCTATACTAATAAAACTCACATTGGCGTGGAGAAGAACAGAAATGCTAAAAAATAATAAAAAATTTCCTACAGGTACTTACGTAACGGAAGACTTCCCAAAAGATGTCCTAAATATTAGAAGAGATTTAAAAATTAAGTTACAAGAGGAAATCAAAAAAGGAAACAAGGCAAAGATTCGTTACGATAAACTCATAATAGAAGGGCAAACCGACTCGAACATAAACGAAAAGAGAAAGAGGTCTCCGTCTGAAACTCCAACAAAATCAAACCAAAATGAAGAAACGATAATACAAAAGGCACCACATAAAATAAATAAAACAAACGCTTTCGATTTCATGCAACGTACACGAACCAACTCACTCCCCAACCCTAACAAACAATAGCAACAAACAAGCGCCCCCGGAAGAACAAACAAAAACGAAACAACATCAAAAAACAAAAAAAATCCTTCCCCAATCCGGCTGGTCCCCGTGGGGGAGTATGACCACAACCCCTCAGAACTATTAAAGCGCCAAAAACCACAAGCAGTGACAGTAACAAGGATACAAAATGAAGAGGAAGAAGAAAAAAGAAATATAAAGGATTTTTATATTGCTACACTCAACACTAGAACTTTAAGAACCGATGAATCAATGATGGAGTTGGAAAATGCCTTAGTACATGTGAAATGGCACATTGTTGGCTTAAGTGAAGTACGGAGAGTTGGTGAAACAATACAACAGTATGAGAATCATATACTGTACTATAAAGGAAATATTTCAGGGTTGTACGGAGTTGGTTTTTTGGTGAAGAGGCCTTACAACAAATACATCGACGAATTCATCGCAGTCTCGGATCGAATTATAAAAATAAACATTACACTCCCTCAACAAGATGCTATGTCTATAATTCAAATATACGCTCCCACAGAAGCAGCTACAAAAGACATTAAGAATTCCTTCTATAATGACTTGCAGGATACAATTGAAAAGTCACACAAAAACATGATTATTCTAGGAGATTTTAACAGTCAAATAGGGGAAAGAAAAGCAAATGAAAACCAAATAGTAGGACCATATAGTACAGGAAGGAGGAATGACAATGGACAGAGACTTATTAACTTAGCCAACACTTACAGTTTGAAAATAATGAACAGCTTCTTCAAGAAAAAAATTAAAAAGAAATGGACTTGGGTATCACCGAATGGGGAAGTTAAGAATGAAATTGATTTCATACTGAGCTCCACACCCAAACTATTTCAAGATGTAGATACCGTAAGCAGCTTAAACTTTAACACGAACCATCGAATGGTGAGAGCGAAGCTATACATACAAAAAGTAAAAAAAAGAAGACGAACCCCAATGCATAATAAAGATATAGCATTACCTATCCCAAAAGATATGCTACATCAACTTGAACAGGACCTCCAGAGGAAAAATGATGGGAATGGTACAGTCCAAGAAAAGTATAACCTGTTGGAGGAGAAATTAAAACAATTCAATAACCGACTTTTGAAAATCAACATAACAAAAGATAAAATAGGAACCAGATCCAGAGAACTGATAAAAGAAAGAAAATACTTCTCGAGGACAGGAAAAAAAACAGAGGAAAGATAGCGAGTATTAGTAAAGAAATTAACAAAGAAATAAGAAAACACAGGACAGCGGCACGCACAAAAACGATCCAGAAACATATAGAAAGCACTGGCGGAATAAAACGAGCGCTAAAAGAACTAACAGAGGGTAAACAGTTGATAACAAATATAAAAGATAAAGGTTCGGGAAAAAAAGCCACTAAAAGGACCTGTATATCTGAGCTAGCAACAAACTTCTTTCGCAATCTGTATAGCAAGTCATGCAGTTACACAACAACCGCGCTAGAAGACAACACCACTGAACGCGACGAAATTCCCGCGATCCTTAAAGCGGAAGTAGAACAGGCGATAAAATCCCAAAAAAACCTCAAGTCACCAGGAGAAGACAACATTTCAAACGAACTCCTTAAGGGTAGCGCTGACTTGATCATTACTCCATTTACGGATCTATTCAATGATATTATGAAGAAAGAGGAAATACCTAATCAATGGACTAAGTCAAAAATAATTTTACTCCATAAGAAGGGAGACAGAGGTGAAATAAATAACTACCGGCCGATTAACCTAATGTCGAACCTATATAAAGTTTTTTCAAAAGTCATATTAAACCGAATAAATAAAGTATTGGAAGAGAATCAGCCAATAGAACAGGCGGGCTTCCGCAAAGATTACTCCACAACTGACCACATTCACACCATAAAGCAAGTAATCGAAAAATGCAACGAATATGGAAAGCCTTATTATCTGGCCTTTATAGATTATAATAAGGCGTTCGACTCTTTGGAGCACAACGCCATATGGGAAGCTTTAAAGTCACAAGGTGTGGATTTTAAATACATACGAATAATTAAGGAAATTTATAAAAACTCATCAGCGAGAGTGATGACAGACATAGAGGGAAAAGAATTTCCAATTTCGAGAGGTGTTAGACAAGGGGACCCATTATCTCCAAAAATTTTTACAGCCGTATTAGAACATCTATTCAGAAACTTAGATTGGAAAAAGGAAGGAATTAATATTAATGGCGAAAAACTAAATCATCTACGTTTTGCCGACGACTTAATCTTGCTCTGCGAATCTGCATCAAGTTTACAAATTATGTTAACAGAACTCAGGGACCAAAGTATGGCAGTGGGTCTGACTATGAACATGGAGAAAACGAAGATAATGACTAATCGTGAAAAGTACACTATAGAAATACAGTATGTGGACCATTATACATATCTAGGACAGATAATATCAACAAGTGATCAAACACAAAAAGAAATTGACACCAGAACCAGCAATTCCTGGAAAAGATATTGGTCACTAAAAGAAGTGTTTAAAAATCCACAGATACCACTAAAAGATAAAAAGAAAGTTTTTGACACTTGTGTTATTCCATGCATGACCTATGGCTGTCAAACCTGGGCTCTAACGCAAAGATACAAAGAAGCACTAAAAGTTTGCCAGAATAGTATGGAAAGAAGCATGTTAAACATTAAATTAAAGGATAAGGTAAAATTAAAGGATATCAGGCATCAAACAAAAGTTACTGATGTTACCTACACGGTACGGAAATTGAAATGGGGATGGACTGGACACCTTATTAGAAATAATAAGGAGAAATGGGGAAAAAAGGTAACAGTTTGGTATCCTCGAGACGGGGTAAGAAGAAGGGGCAGGCAAATTAAAAGATGGGAAGATGAAATCAGAAAGCATGCAGGAGTTACCTGGAGGCGCACAGCATTAGATAGAGCTAGATGGAAGAAGCTGGGGGAGGCCTATGCCGCAAGGCAATCTGATAATGACGAAGAAATGTAAAAAAAAAAAAAAAAAAAAAAATTGTTATTGTTATCAGAAATAAAGGCTATTATTATTATTATTATAAAATAGCATTTACAATCCAATGGTCTCTATACAAAATTGTCTGTTCAGCGTTCAGTAACAGCATTCATATTGACATTAATATTACAATAAATTAAAACAATAATGTAAAAATACATCTTTTAGTTTTCGTACATAAGCTAAAGTGAGTTATGAAACTTTTATAACATGTCTTGAGAGTCAATTGGCTTCGAGGGTCCTCGAGTGAGAGCAAGCTTATTGAGATTTGTTGTTTAACAGTCAGGTTAAGGGCAGAATAACTTTTTTGTTTAGTCGTTTTTGGTAGGAGCGTATTGTGAGCAAGCTGCCAGCTCATTGGCTGGTATGATATGCATATAGCTAATATTTCTTCTTTAACTAATTATCTGTAGCAGGGTTATGATGTCTAAATTTCTAACAAACCATGGAAAATTTGTTATGGTTCTAAGTATTAAGTTTTGATTTCATACGACAGATGTTGGTGTTGCTAGAATTATTTCTCACTTGGATGCCGTACATCCACACAGGCTTCAATATGGCTTTATAGATTTTTGGCTGTTACGCCCCAAAAATCCAGTAGATGTTTTTGAAACATCTTGATTTCTTCTGGATAGAGGTGTGGTAAGGTTGTTCAACTTAGTTACACAGACGGGCAGATTACTTCGCTTAGGCTGAAGGTGACTTGTATAAACACTCCATGTTTGTAGCCATTTGGAAATTCCATCTAGAGCTCTGCAGCTTAATTGATACAGTCAGTGGCTTTTTGTCGAGGCTAATAAGACGCTTAAATCAGCAAATGTGTACTAGCTAGCCAGTAGTTCTGCAGTAGTGTCGTGCCCTTTGACTTGAAATAATCACTTTGCTTGACTTTACTAGCTCTGTTTAACTGAAGAGGTCTCCGAAAGTAGTCCCTGGAGCTAGACTATCAAAAGCTTGTTGGACGCAGTATTTAAGCATAACCATTTCAGCATAGCCTTTTAATCCGTCAGAGCTCTCTCAAAACCTATTTGATTCGGTGCTGGTAGTAACTATCATCAGTTTTAGTTGGTTCCTGGGTCTTTGAGTTCTTTGAGCCATCATTTCTTAGCAGAATTTGCATTGTAGTTGCTGGATGAGGGTATTTGCTAAGCATACATATACATAAGGCAGGACTGCTGCATAAGGCAGGACATTTGGGCCATTCACAAGTCTTGCCCCAATGCACGAAATGGGCGCATACAATAATTCTTGGAATGGCCGTACTTTGGATCTTCAATCACATCCAGTTGGTCGTGTCGTGTATACATCTAAAAGAAAATACATTATATGAAACAATAGTTCATTATAGCAATCATAAGCTGTGAACTAAATACAAACGCCAATAAATAAATCTAATAAAACAGTAATACAATTATGATATCAATCTGCAATTAAAACACTTTAACAATTAAATTTATACAATATTATAAGTTATTTTAATGTAAAGCAATAATTAATTATAAAATAAAAGACTAATTAATATAAAACAAATCATTTATACTTTTCAATATCCCGGCAGCGATTCAGTGTCTTATTTATGCAAGCACTGGATCAGCGCTTTGTCCAACGGTAATATCCCAGCAGCGATTCAGAGTTTTATTACGCAAACACAGGAATAGCGCTTAGTCCAACGCCTGACTCGCTTCTGAATCTTTGAGGGGTTGGCACGTCATTTTATACTGTGAAACCAAAGCGATCTACCCTCCGATTCCGAAATAATAGTGTTATTTTAAATCAACAAATTGTTAACAAATGATTTCGACAAATGATGCGTCGATGCACTTCAAATCCTTCACAGCTTTGTTAGGTCCTAGGTAAAGAAGAGTTAGCCTTTTGGTCAAGACCATATTCATCATTTATTATTTCTCCAATAGTACTATTTCCAGTTCCCTTTAATACAATATACGGGGATAGAAGGGTGCAAGTCTCGCAATATTATATATTAATATTTTTTGTAGGTATCTATATCAGCACTGTTGTTAATTGATTTCTATTTACAGTCCTATATGTAAACTCTTACCTTTCAGCTACTGAATCTAGGAATTCTGTTAATTTATAAAGTTCTTTAATCCCATAGAATATGATGGGCGGAGATTTAGGGGACCTTTTGGTTTTTTTCGGCAGGTTTTTCGGTTTCGGCGGCATTATCTGTGATGTCAAAGGATGTATCGAAGAATTTGTTTGAAGTTTTTATGGCTTCAGGGAGGGACTACATGTCAATATTCTTTTTTTGAGATCTTTTTCCTAGAACTCTACCCTGAAGATTGACCAACCAGCCTTACTGCCTGGAGCAAGTGTCGCAGAAGTAACAACTGTTCCATCGGTTAAGACATAGACATCGGACTGTGTATATAATGGTGGTGCTCCACCATCATGTACTAGGGGCGACACCAAATTCTCAACTCGGGTACCGTTTGCATATTGAGCGAAGCCAGCCCAGTGTATTGACTCATCGTTTCTCATTGACTTCAATGAGATATAAATTTTTTGACCTGATATTATAAAAAAATTGTTTTTTGAGGACATTTTATATTTTTTTTGTTTAAAACCATCAGTTAATATGTGTCTTTTTAATTGCAAAGTTTCATAATTTTCCGTCAAGTAGTTTTCGAGCCAATTCGTGACAAATAATGTAAAAAGTCTCCAGTAAAACGCTCCACTCACTTCGTTCTCTTCGCTCAGTGAACAGGGCAGAATGGAATGCCTGTTGCGCAAAGTTTTCGTATATTGCCAGTAGCATTTACTACCACTAGGGCCTGGTCGCGTATTCCAGTGCAGTCTTTGGTAACCAATTTCTCACTCGCAGGCCCAGGATAGCCGGATTGAAACTAAAATCGCTTAATAACTTTTTCATGGTTCATGGTTGAGGTATATGAGGTATAATCATAGTGTTTTCCGAATGCACTATGTCCACTCCTTTAGAGACATTTAGTTCCACAAGGTCAGTGGTGGCCATATAACTTGACAGCCGCCCGTGGTTCGGCGTCGTTAACTGGGCATCACCCAAGGACCACGTGCAGTGTAGTTGTATAAAAACTAAGATGGTGATAGTATAAAGGCTAAGATGGTCAGGCTTGAGGGTGCGTACAAGTTAAGTTTTAAGGTTATATATTTGTACGTAGCTCATTAGATATATTGGCGTTCGTGAAACAGTGATCATAATAAAAAAACTCGGCAACAAAGTTGTGTGGTTTTTCTCAGAACAATTTGGAACCCTCGTAGCCTTATTTTAAGTAGGACAGACGGGCTTATTTCGATAAGTGTGGTATCTAAATTTGCCCTCCTATCACTCCCATTTGACAAGTGGTCACGGGTATGAATTTAAAGTGGAAAAGATATAAATAAATTAATATGACCTATTAGGACATTTATATAGCAATTTATTATTTAATATGTTAAATATGTTTTCAGAGATAAGGTACCTCTTCTCCCGCCGGTGATGGAACCCTTAATGATGCCAGCAGGTATGTCCACTATCGATGCAGCCAAGAGACGGCAACTCCCCGCTTGGATAAGAGAAGGTAAATTAAAATATATCAAAAGTTGTAATCCTTGATTTACTAATACTATACCAGACAGATTAAGTCTCAAACAGTCTACCTTTTTGTGTCTACCAGAGAAATAATAAAAGACAAAATTATGGAAGAAAAAATATGTTTCTTATAATTCTGCTTAAATGATACGCAATATATTATAATAAATTATTCATTAAAATTGTAGGTTTAGAAAAAATGGAACGTGAAAAACAGAAGGCAATAGAGCGGGAGCAGGAGAAGAAAGCAAGAGAGGAAGCAGAGATAGAGAAGAAAAAGAGAGAGGAAGAAGAGTTGCAGAGGTTGAAGGATGCGGGACAACCGATGCTGCCAGCTAAGAGCAAATTTGTGTGTTACCCTTTATCTTTGCTGGTCACAGTGGAGACTATGTTTTATTTATAGTTTTACAGGATTTTGAAGATTGATTATTGTATTTGTCAATTTGACGGTTAAAAACACTAATTTGCCGTTCTAGGATTCAGACTCGGAGGGCGAGGCCCCGCCGCCTAGCGCTCCACCAGTCGCGACCACTGCGACGCCAGCCTTAGGCCGCCGGAGTCGGGAGGAGGCTCTGCAGGATGTGGTCGGTGCTCGTAGATTACTTTTACTATACATAATCATAGATAATAGAATCTATACCATAGATTATAGTCACAAAATATTCATATAGCTGATATGTGACTTGTTCAAATTCTTGTCAGTATGATTAATGATTTTATAGTTAAAATAACATATAGTTCTATAAAAGTAGTGTTCATAATGGTAAAAACATACAAAAAAGAGTAATTATACAATTAAATGATTATCCGTCCGCAAACAGATGTTAGCGGTCCGTCGGTCGCTAACAGAGATCCTGCTGGAAGTGACAGACAGCGAGGTACATACGGTGAGCCAGGAAGAACTGGCGCGGTATACCGCCGCTCAAGGTATTACTTGGCTTTACACAAACCAGACTTCAAGACATTGGCCCAATGACTGTAAAACGTGTAAAGTGTACGAAGTGATGTACTATAACGCTATTCATTTCAGATGTCGCCAGTTTAGTGAATATAAATTGTGTTATTAATGTTGGTTTTATTTATATGGTAAAAGCGTCGCGACTCAACGCTATGAAGGCGAGCAAGTCCAAGGCGCTCGCTTCCATCGCCAGTGGTCTCGGTGAGTCTCAGCGCCCTCCAAGGACAAGTCTCTCGCACATTCCGTTAATACTGTCGTGCCATTGTTATAATATATTTGGCAGTATGGCTTTGTGCCATGGTGCTTACGGTGTTTAAAAATATATTTTTTAATATTTAATCTGTATACATAAAACTATCTTACTACTCACTATCTACATTATAATATATTTGGCTGTATGGCTTTGTGCCCTTGTGTCTACGGTTTTTTAAAATATATATATTTTTTAATATCTAATCTGTGGGCATAAAGAGTTCTAATAAAATAATTTATGAAGCAATTATAATAACTATATTACTATTGCTAACATTACAATATAACTTATGTATGCGTTTACGTCCTGGGGTTAAAGTTGTGAATCTCTGACTTTATTCCAAATATTTATCGTTCAAAAGGATAATAATAAACGTAAATTAAAAATATATAAAAATTATAATTAATAATACAAACACAAACAACACAAATTTAAACCATAAAAATAGGAAACTAAAAGATTGAATTTTATAATTAATCCTATAAAATATTTTCTAAATATTATGGCAATTATTACTAAAATAAAACTATATAAAAAAATATAAATAATCAAAACTATCAAATAAAAAGAAAAAATATTATAATTTTAATTCCACAACAAAATATGTCTGCTAAAACAACAACTGCGTCGGTGATTTGGTGAATTATGTCTGCGAATTGTTTGACCTGTCGTCCAATAATTCACCGACACTCAAGGACAACATCGAATGTGCCAGAAACTTGTCAATGTACAGGGTGGTGTTGTAATTATATGCAGATAATATACAATTGTATAATTGCAGACATACCTACACCACCCTGTACATTAAGCCTCTATTTCAGCTTTGCATCAACTCGTATCGTTTTATTATTGACCGTAATAATGGCCGTGTTAACGACTTAGTGGAATGTTTTTGGTAAGATTCAACTTATTACTAGATTATCCCGTGAAATCCAAAAAAATATTGGTTGAGGATTTCTTTATTAGTACAAAAATCTAATAAAAGTATTAGATATCCGTCTAATGTACTAAAATCTAAATCCAAAATGGCGATAGCTCTTCCCCCCACCCCCAACTACTCTTAACCGAAATGGATAAATATGGTGTCGTCTAAATGGATATATATATATTTTTTTTATCATTTTTATTTTTAGATATATTTTGCATCTAGATATTATTTTAAATTTAATGTAAAAAAATAAATACATTGTGATATTTTAATTATCAAGTAATTTTTTTTTTATGACGTAGTCACGATTAATTAAAAATATGTTAATATATTTCAAGGATAAATTATTTAAATGAGGAAATAAAAAACTCAGACTCGTATATGAAAATAGACATTGGAATATCTAATGAGTTGTAATTAATTAGTTTATCGATACATTTATTCGAATCGAATTAGTAAAATCGATAAGCTTTTTAATATATCTATGTTCGTCCATATTACATTATAATATGTACAGGGCTGGGCGCGTACGAAAGCAGCGACGACAGCGCCGAAGAGGAGCAGAATGATATGTCCGACCAGCAATTACAGGTAATTGAAATGAACTTGTAACTCCTTCAAAAAATTACTAAATCCATGAAGGGTTTGAGTACGCAACTATAGATATTCCGCAATAAATAAAAAAAACGTATTCCGGGCGAACGAAGTCGCTGCCACAGCTAGTATAATATATAATTTGTATTTCATGTACCAGGAGATAATAAGACGCAAGAGGCAGGAGTTCGAGCGCACGTCGCGGGAGATAGAGGCGGAGGTGCGACGCGCCGAGCTCAGGGAGAACGACGACGACGGAACGCAACACGACACACCTGACAGACCGCGACGACCACGTGAGTACCGACTGATTTACTGACTAACTGAGTCTCTGACTTACCGATTCACTTACTAACTGACAAAACGCGACAGGAGATTATTATGAAGAATATTCGTCCGTTCTTTTAGTTATTACATTAAAAAAAATATTTAAAATTTATATGTTTTTGGTAATATAAAAAAATATATAATCACAGTACATATAAGTTTATAGTTAAATGCAAAATCCATAAAATCTTATATCTGTTTTTAGGATCCTCCGCCACTCCGCCGCCGGTGGAAAGTGACACACCGGAGAAGAAACCTGAACGTCGCTCTTCCAAAGATAAAAGAAATAACCACAAGGGATCTGATAAAGCAGAC
Source organism: Melinaea menophilus ssp. n. AW-2005 (assembly GCA_918358695.1). Lineage (NCBI taxonomy): Eukaryota > Metazoa > Arthropoda > Insecta > Lepidoptera > Nymphalidae > Melinaea > Melinaea menophilus. The sequence continues at coordinate 2,828,808 of OU911052.1, forward strand.
GGCAGAAAGGCGGATACGATACTTGAGGAGAAGCCAAAGAAATCAAACAAATACGAAACTACTCCAACCCAACAAAAAGCCAGCAAATCAAGTTCGAATTCGAGTTCAAGCGACTCCGAGGACGATTCGTCCAGTTCCAGTAAATCATCATCGGAGAGTGAGCAGGAAGTGAAGGTGGAAAACCACAGGACTAAGAAACGAAAACGTAGAAGCTCGAGTTCTAGCGAAACTAATAAGAAATCAAAGAAGCACAAGAAAGAGAAATCACATAAATCTACCGAGAAGAGCTACTCAAAAAAGTATCAGGAGGAATACGATAAGGGAGAAAAGTCCAAATCGAAAAAGAAGGACGAATACGAGAAACACAAGAGCAGAAGGGACGAGAGACACAAAGACAAGTACAGAGACGAGTCGGACGAAGACAGGACGAGGAGGCGGTCGAGGCGATCAGTTAGTTACGAATCACGATCCGGTCGCCGGAAAAGTAGAGATCGATCCGAGGATAGATCTCGTAGGCGTGATAAACGATCGTACGATAGGGATAGGTCTTACGATAGGTCCAGAGACTACGAGAAGTACGATAGGTATGAGCGCCACGACGCCTATTCCCGCCATCGCAGATGAACTCCAGGTTACAAATTGCACAGGTGGTATTTTTTACTTTTATTACTGTAACAGATTGACAAGAGTCTGTATTTCTTATCTTATCAGTATTTTATATTCAGTATCTTCATTTTAAACCTATTTTGGTGATTGATATGTTATGTGTATATTTCCTTGCAGGTCCCGCTGCGGTTTGCTTCGGGTGTAAATAGTTGTGTACATTATTTTATTTGCTTTAGTGTGTAATAATTCAAATAAATTTGATTACTCAGTATGTTGTGTTATTTCAATCGTCAAAATCTTTCTATTTATATCTTATTTATTGCTATTTATTTTATATGTATATATATTTATTTCTATTGCTATCTATATCATATTTCTAACCAAATTATATTACATTTACAATAAAACTTGTAATTACGTATTTATTTAGTACAACAAAAATAAGCACTGACCATTGGCCTGCTATTAACATTATATTAGTAGTAAAAAATACCAAATTCAATTTATTTCATTGTCAATTGGTCAAAATTTCACTAAAGCAAAGTATTAACTTGAAAATTATGAATTGTATGTTACAATAATGTATAGTATGGTAGTTTTACAATTACTTTAATATTTTTTCATATTTCTTACTTATATACAAAAAAGTAGTTTTTGTGAAGACTTAATATTTTTCTTTGTAAGTTGAGGCATTAAGAATAAATAAAGCAATCAATACTACTTCAGCCAATTACTGTCTAACAAACCATCACAGATCTATATTATAATTAAAAGACAAATCAAAATTAACAATTTCAATTTATGAAAGGGTGTTGTATTAAATAAAAATAAAAACTCAAATATATCTTATACTTCATTATCTTTACAAATATATCTACAAATATTTTTACATTATTACAATAAATAGTAATTGTACATAGGATTATTTAATATATAACTAATTTGTATTTTAGTTATAATATCACCATTATTAGGTATAAAATAATTCCACGACAAAAAATGCAAAAAAAAATAATCACATATCCATTATCTAAGATTTAAAACAAAATAAATTAGGCTTTGTGATAACAATCTAGGTATTACGTACCAAATCTTTGATCAGATTTACTAAAAGTGTTCAAGGCACCTAAAAAATTATGAATATTAATATAATTATTGTAAGATAACTGGATGAATTCACTAAGTCTTATATGCCACGGTAGGAGGCCATAAGTACAACATAACGGTCCAGTGTATAATACTAAATTGGGATCGGGAATTGTTGGGTACATTTTCATTATGGCATCATTAAATTCAGATGCCGTAAACTCTTTTGTACTTCTCTCACATAACAATTTCCCTTCTGAAATGTCTCTTACACATTCAGCTATTTTTGGTTTGCCGTCACTATATGAAAATATATTTACATTAACTGTATTTGCCTGTACACCATATGTGTACCCATTTAAAGGTCTTTTATCAGACCATTTAATACAACCGGGAATTCCTTTCTTGTTCTTTTCTATTTCATTAAATAGATCCCCTTCCTTTTTCTTTAAATGTCCTGAAATTAAAAAAAAAATACCATCAAATTTATTATTCTAATATAACAAACAGTTCCGTGATAGATGAGAAAGGTCATTTATTATATCTATTTGTAAGTGTTGACTGGACTACAGTTAAACATTTATCGCACAATTGATATTAGGTACTGGAGTAGGTTACCTCTGCATAAATCATATTGCATCATACACCTACAAAATAACTTGTCAGATTTAATTCTGTGAATAATTTTTATATTTCTTACCTGTGATATCGTAGAAGCTAACGTAAGGAACTCCAACGATTAGACTCCAAATAACGAGCTTCGCCAGGTCACTCGTGGAGTGCACTTTAGTGTTTGCTAACACAACTAGGTGTTTTAGAGGCTTTTTTAACTTTGGCACATTTTCCAACAATAACAAGACATCTTTTTTATTCACCTGCTTTTGATATAAATAGTAATTTTTAATATTAAACCCGCGATAACCATTTTTTAAAGCAACAAGTACATTTACAATCAAATGTACGATTAAATACAGAAACTCTCGAAGAAATCTTGACAACATGGCTAAAAGGTCGCAATTCTTTCTTATTTAATCATTATAACTTAATTCAAAAATACACTAAAAACATCATTTCACCGATTTTATTCAGTAAACGTAATCATTTTGTCGGCTGTCTCGTGAAATCATACTTCGACATTTGTCAACTGCTTTTAAAAAGATAACCAATCACGAGCTTAAATGTGTAATGTTAGTATTACCAACACCAACATAATAAATAAAATTTTAAGTCTAAAACAATTTGCAAGGCTGTATTTGTATTATCAGTATTTAATATAGTTATAATATTTAAATTGCCAAAATATACACTGTTCCTCAGACCTCGTAAGTCGCATGGTAATTTATAATTAACACTTTTAATGTATGAACTCGTTGGATATTAGAAATATCTGTACGAATACATATAACAGATCTGTACGAGTACATGTCATCATACATAAAATTGCCGCATTTATTCATCAGATTTCTAAATAATTGAAAAACACCATTATCATCATCATCACAGTGTCATCACCACTGAAACTCCTGAAATTAAAGAATGGATAGTGTAATGTTATTTTATATATTTATTATAAACCATAATGTTCACACTTCATTCTTGACCAAATCTGTATTATAATATTGCCACAAAGTAGATATTAAAACTTCTTCCAATCCATAAATGTTATATAATAGGTAGCCAGCATATTTAGTTATCTGCTTTCTTTCACAAACCTGTTTCTTTTTAATAATATACACTTAAATGAACTGATTTTATTAATGATTAAATATTTATTATAATTTTTTTTGCCGGTATAAAAAAAATATTATGTTTTAAGAGTATCCGATTCTATGACATCCGTTTCCGACGCCGCCATGATTGTTTCTTTCGATTGTCAGACCTGGCTGATAGGTTAGTAGAATTGTGTTTTCACGAGATTTTTTAAAGAGCTTTGGATAATAGGTATCTAATTCATTATCTATACATTATATTTATTGTGTGTCTCATAATAAAGTTGTAAAATTTTCAATTTATCACCAAAAAGTGTTATAATCTCTATTTTTGTTACGGCCATGCCGCCACAATAAAAGTGACGTGAATTTTTATGTACTTCCAGAACCCTCAAAATGCAATTGCACATTAGAGGACAGTCTACGCACATTCTCGATGTCAATGGAGAAGAATCCATTGCCCAAATCAAGGTATATTCTTGTCCAATTCAAACACGACATAACCTTTTTCACTAATGACTATTTTAGTGTGTCATATGGAGTAAAACACCGTTCCATCTTGATTTTAGGAGCGCATTCGTGCACTCTCTGACATTGGGGCTGAGAGCTTGACTCTCTCAATATGCGGAGCTCCCCTCGAGGATGGAGTTTTGGTGTCTGATCTGGCCTCATCTGAACTTGACCTCACCGTGCCACTGCTTGGTGGTAAAGTACACGGATCCCTAGCTCGTGCTGGTAAGTAAAAAATCCTTTAACATAATATAAAATATTTATTAAGTAGGTAGTTCAATTTTTATATCAATATTGGGCATAGAATAGATATTTAAACAATGTTGAAATCTTGTTAGTATTTCAAGTAGGTACTTATTGATTAAGATACTTCAGGATTCATATTGTAGCGTAATTTAATCTAGATATTAAATATTTATAACCGTCTATTTTTATAAAAATAGACTCAACATTTTTAATGCATTTAAATAAGTTTGTTTATAATAATATTTTAGGTAAGGTAAAGGGACAAACACCTAAGGTTGAGAAGCAGCAAAAGAAGAAGAAGAAGACCGGCCGTGCCAAGCGTAGGATCCAATACAACAGACGGTATGTTTAACACAATTATTTATATTACCATCCATAGTTTTACATTGAGACTACTTTAAGGAATTTCCCTACTACTTACTACTTTAAGGAAACCCTGCTTCACTCGATTGAAATGTCACTCATAATACACAATCTTTTACAACATGTAGGTAGATATTTTTGTCATTATCAGTTTTCAAGATATATTATTATTATTAATTATTATTTGAATTGTGACGTCACTGAACTAACTCAAGATGAATGGCAAGATTGTCAGTGTAATTTGCTAGAGTGGTCAATATGGTGACTGAAATTAGCACAATTACAATTTAACCTAATTCTTGACAATAAACCAGTATTTTTTTGTTTTGTTATTCAGGAAAGGTTTCAATCTACTGGTTCCCTTGACGAAATTATTAATATAGATTTATTTAAATTCCCTTTAAGTTATGATGTTTACTTTGCCACATTATATCAAGACATATATACTATATATAATACTTTAGGAAGTTGTATAAAAATAAAAAAATGTGTGTGCTATTCACACACAGCAGAAGTGAAATTTGTTAAGTAGCCTACGAGAGATGGAGTTGCATATAGAGTATCCAGGATTGTTGGGATTATTATTATTATTTACATTAAATACTGGTACTTTAATGTAGAATATCTGTATTTTTATATAAAGCTTATATTGTGTAAAAAAAACTTACCTTAACTAGCAATTTTACAAAAATATCAATGCCATCTATAGTAAGTTTAAAAAACAACTTCAATATATGCATCACTTTTTAAAGATTGAGCAACAGATGGCATCATAACAGCCGTGGATAATGACTTCTATCTCATTTTGTTCTATACAGTTGTGTTTGTTTATCTTTGCCGTGATGCACTTTTTCGTTACATCGCTTTTAAATTCACAACAATTCTAAAGAAATGAATCCAAAAAATCTTTCTTTGGTATAAAAATTTAAATGACTTATCATTAAGGTTTTCATTATATATATAACAATTTAATATCAAAATTTATATAAGAAAGTATTGTCATAAAAATGTTTTTTTGCAAAATTTTTTTTTTTTTTCATCCAAATTAATTTGAATTTCAACTAACTAAATAAGCATACAAGTAGGTGTTATACATTATTAAGGGAACGCGGAACAAGATATATTAACAGTAACCAAATATTTATATTGAATCTGTATGGACATTTCCCACAATCATACATTCATACATTTTGCATTATTAGTTTATGAAAGTTGAAACTAATGAAATTCTAATAAGGGACCAAATGTGTTTTTTTATTACTTTAGCTTAAGCAATAATATGAGCACAGGATTTGGGATCCAGATTAATGGTACAGCTTTGTCGAGATGTAAGAATGACTAAATCGATGGCTGATACTAAAAGTAGTGTGCTGTTACCCTAAAATAGTATGCGTTTTGCTCCTTATTGCATAAATGCGTATTACTTGTCCGTAATTTTTTGTATTAAGTTTTTTATAATTTGCAAATATCCTGTATAATTGACATAGTATTGTGGTCTCTTCTGCAACATTTTTATGATTTATTCAAAGTATTATATTATATGTAGTTCCATATATATTATACATTATTCCTTGTTCCAGGTTTGTCAACGTTGTCCAGACCTTCGGCCGTCGTCGCGGACCCAACTCCAACTCGTAGATTTATTAATGTAAATAAAATGCTGCAAATATAACATCTTATTTGTTCAATTGTGTTTGATTTTTCACAATCCCTTTTTTAAAGCAATATTGAGCCGTAATACTCCCGAATCCCTGTTCTTCAAGGGTGGGAAGTTCACATATTGTGTTCATAAGAAACAGCTATCACAAACACTATTTGTGTTCATAAGCAACAGTTACCACATACACATTTTTGTCTAAAAAAATTAAACAAATTATTAGATTAAAATTTTACCCAGAGTTTAAAAATAATTATGTTGTGATTAAATTGTATAATTTGCAAAATAGGTCACTAATAAACTAAAAAAATATTTTATATACAAAGAATACTTTTTATTACCTTCACGAAAAAATTTGTCCGGAAATCGTTGGTAGCCGCTCCAATGAACGCAATGCAAGGTTATAAGATATCACGTATAACTTTTCCTTAGTTAAATCCTTCAAATGAGAAATTAGTTAATAGTTTAAGAAACCTAATAGTAGTTGAGCTGTATTTGAGATTGCTCTGACCATACAGACTAAGTGGATCGTACATATCATATATATATAACTTATTGTTGATGTCAGGGGCGGCTTAAAATATAGTGCAGGGCGTGCAATGTACACGGGCGCCGGCGCTCCCTGAGACGGCTAAGAGCACAAACTTGGACCATAGTCTTGGAGCTTAGTTTCTCAACAGAGATGTGCTACAGGCAGAAAAAAAATTAACGTTATTCTGCCGTCATAAGAAGAAAGTCCGTAACTAATAACCATACTGTAAGCTAAACCTACTTATAAATTAGCTTGGTGAAATATGAAAAAACTTTCTTGTTACAACGGCAAAGTTCAGGCCTAGAGGGCGCCTAGATTTCATTGCACATGGGTGCTACACGATCTAGAGCCGCCCCTGGTTGATGTTACCATCAAAACAAGATAAAAATATTTTACTAAACAGTAAACTCTGAGTCATCCTCTATTTTATTCTATAAACACTGAATTTGGGGGATTGTGTGACAAAGGACGGTATAACGTGGTGTAAAATAAAGATTGTCATGCTTAAAGCGTTGCCATCTATGAAGAATAAAGGAGAATACTGGGAAATGTATTCGTATTCGACCTGGTTCGATCATAGTATAAAAACTCGTATTCATTAATCGTATTCGTACAGTAAGAGAGCAGGATGCCTAAACACTCTCCTTTCGTCGTGTTTTCTTGTATTATTCCTTCTTCTCCATTTGTGATCGTGAGGTTTACGTAATACATTCTTACTTACACAATACATGCAACACTCGAATTTTTTAGCAAATAGGTAGTCACGATAATAAAATATATAATTCCCTTTGTAGTCTAAGCAACGTTTTACGACTTCAGTAGACCACTAGGAAACCTTAGTTTCGTTATGTCCGTTTGTCCGCAGTCTGGCTCGGAGACTTTTAGTGTAGAATAACATTTTGAATATATATTTTTAGGTATGTACCATATATGTAAGTATTTAAAAAATATGGTGAGCTTGCCGAAAACATTTTTTGATTAAGAGATTCGTTTGTGAAATATAGAGCTATGAAGTGCAATTTTTTAATAAATGGTTAATTTTGGAGGTGTGTAAAAGTCGCGATAGTAGTCACATATAACGAATTTAAAAAGAAAACTACCAAAGCTAAGTAGGTTTTAGAAGTTACGGGTAATAGTCTAACCGACTATTTAAAATATACATTTTTGTGCGCTTACATTGAAACGCTGGCTAAATCTTAGAAGATACATCTGAATGTACTATTATATAATATAATAATATTATACCTTAAAATGCAACTCATGTTATCATTATTATCTCATCAAAAACACAAATCTCGGTGTGTATATCTCCATCTATTTTACACACACGCCCACTTTTTTACTTTATGTCGTTTGGTTATTAATAATAATCAAAATCTGTCTTTTATATTAAAATACAATGCCACAATATACTTGTCATTAGTATTTTAAAAAACGACATATATTACCGACTATGGTGGTAATTTTTGGTAAATTAACAACTGAGTTAGTGAGGGAGTGAGACATTACATATTTTCTATTGTTCTTACTTTTGACAGTACTCTACCTCTTTTATTTCCCTGGTTTTTTATGCATGACAATAGATTTGTAATTCTTTTTCTCGCTGATCATAACTTGACATCAGATTTGCTATTAAAACATACCATAAATTCTTAGTAAATTTCATTATCATAACAATTGTTAACTATAGCCCACTGGCATTTACTGATAAATTTTAAGCAAACTTCACTGCTTTTTCTTTACATATTATACAATAAAGTATTGCATTTCATTCTCATATTTGTCCACATATGAGTATTTTCATTACATAATAAATTGTATTATCCAACTGTAAATTTCAAGGATTCCTCTACTTTTACTAACCATGTTATTGAAAGGACTCGTGTTATTATGGTCACTCAATATGGTTGTTACAATTACTGACCCATATGATAGATTAATCAAATGCATAATAAAATTATACATTTACATGTAATTATTACCTAATGGCGTAATATAATTTCTGAGAAAGGAAAAGGTAAATAAAAACAATAAGTAACAACAAATGTGTTATAATTAATACAAATTTGATGTGGACGCAATCACTCTTAATATTGTAATGAGACCTGCTTGCTTATATTGTAGTTTTCATTCGAAATTAATTATAAAACAAGCAAGACATTGTAACTTATTTTCTTAAAGTTAAAACCATAGTCACTTGAAAAACATCTCCAAATTTATACAAACATTAGCAGAACAAATTAATTTAATTTATAATGAATGCACAATAAATAGAATATTATTAACAATAAATTCAAAGTAAGAAATAGGTAAATAATTTAATATTTATCGAAATTTTCATATTTAAAAATAAATATTAGTTTTGAATGTGTTCTATGGTTTGTGTGATCTGTAAGTAATGCAAATTTAACTATATATATATTTTTAACAATGACTGATTCTTTTCTGTAATTAAATAACTATAGAGTATAGTCAGCCACAGCCGCACACCTTAACTAGTTACGATTACAACATAGGAAATAACTACTATAATAAAAATATAATTATTATATAATAATGTAAAATTGGAACTTCATTTTCTTATTCCACATTGATACTATATCGACATATTAATTTGTTATCTAAATAAAGTATCACTTCATACGTAAGGCACAAACATTAATAGTTATACTAACCTAAGAATAGTATAAATCACTCATTTTGCATATCCATGCAATACCTAAATGTAACAAAGTCTTATATTATGCACGCTTACCGTGTATCGATAAAGGATACACATTAAACACAATACACGTTATCAATAAAGTTTTATAGGCCAATAATAGCTGTAGCACCACAGGGCGGGAACGATGTCGCAATGGAGTATTGTACTTTATTTAGTGGACACCAAATAATTGTGAGCCATCACTTTTGAATTTCTATTACTTTTTACTCTTCAACTAAAACTTTTTATATACGTGTTTATTTGAAACTTTACGTAATTACGTTGTTCATAAAATCGTAAACTTTATATTTGATAATTGACAACAACCGTAGACTATAGACAATAACCATACCATAGACAAATTTTACTTAATCTAATGACAAAGGTACATTGGGCTCAGATCTACCAAGCAATTTTCGAGTATAAGGATACAAATATTTCGAGTCTTTGTACTTTATAACTAAAACTATTTTAAATGCATTTATTCTACCCTAATGGGTTATCAAAACTATCCTTTCGCAGTATGGCCAATACACCGCAAGGAATGTTTTATATATTACCAATAAAATTAGACAAATATTTTTAAAACAAGACTACAATATATAATAATCTGTTAGTATTTCATAAATACAATCATATATGTATAATTTACATAATTTAATCACTTTATCATACGCTACTTTATGAAAACCGATATATTATGTGATGTCTCATAATTAAGTACAAATTGATATGTATTTGTAAAAAAGATATAGTTTGATAGACTGGGATGTAAATTTCCTAGAATATAACAAATTCTGTTTATAAATCTCAAGGTATGTATGTATGCAGGTATATAAAAATGTATACTTGATGTATAAGTTTATAAAATGGAAAGATACAGGCAGTGATTGATAAAAAAAAAACAAGTCACAATAAAAAGGTCCTAAAACGGACCATAGACTAAAGAATGATTTTTGTCAAATTTCTTCCGCTAATACGGAGCTTGTTCAATGAAAATATTCATATTTTGTCGACTTTTGGACAATTTACGCTTTTGTTTCAGACGTGAGTTTGTTTCTAGACTTCTCCCAGCGGCTCACGCAGTCCACGGGATAGCATATAACAGCAGAGAAAAGCAAGAAGCCGCCAGAAACATAGAACGCTATATCGAAGCTCTGGGTCATGTCCATGAGGGCGCCTGTAGGGAAAAACAAAAAAATAATTAGAATTATTTATCCCTTATCAAACCGTTCTGTTGTTTAGATTTTCATACATTTCTTACTAAATATTGTGAACGCGTTTGGAACTATCATAGTTAATTTTAAGTTGGAGAGTCCTGACACTTCCATTAAAAACAAAAGTGATTATTATTGTTTTAAAGTGGAAAAGATATAAATAAATAAACATTCAAATAATATTAATTCAAAATAAACAAAGCTGGCTCGTTGCCTGTATTTAAAATTTTAATGTCACAGACAACATGGCGCGATTATGCAAGAATGTTAATTTATTACTTGTTCAAATACAACTTATAAATTTATAATACTAATTCTTCAAATTGTTAAACTTTATTTGAGAATAGTTTTAATGATTACCTGCGATGGGTGCGCCAAGAAGGGCTCCGAAGCCCTGGAACAGCAGGAACAGTCCAAAGCAGTTGGTGAGCTGTTCCAGGCCGATGTACTCCACCACCAGGATTGAGCGCAACGACGCGAAGCACGCTGTAGGTGTATATTAATTTGTTAGACATTTTATTAGGCAATATTTTTTTCTTTGGAAGTGCCAATAATTCTATGAAATTACCGGAATTGAACTAATTAGTTTCGAATTCAATCGCGTTTAGAAACACGATATATTTAATAATAATCACGAAATAAAAAAAGTTATAGAATTCCACTAACCAATTGAGAGTCCAAATACGGCGCAGTATCCGAACTGAAACGCTTCCTCATAGCAAAGTCCGCTGACCATTGTGGCGATACCCCCCGCGGACAGGGCGATGTTATTGAGCCACAGCGGAGACACCTTTGGCATCGACGACACGAGACCGACAGCGATACGACCCACGATGTTAGCTATCCCGATAGCCGATACCAGCATCACGCTGCTCGCTTTACCAACTCCGTGCAGTTCCGCCCTTTGCTTCACGTACATATAAGGGACGAAGAAACCCAACATTGTAAAAAAGCCGCTGATTGCGAGGAGAATGAACGTGGGAGAGCGGAACAGACTGACGTCCAACATTGTAGCCAACGCGCGTTTAATAGCCTCCGGACACAGACGACACTGTCCTGACACTTCCTCTTGAGTGTCCTCCTGTGTCGCAACATGTGTCACCGCCAAGTGGTAACCGAGCGACGTGCGCGACGTGTATTGCGGTAACCTGGCCAGGCTTCCGCCGAAGAAGATATCATCACGGTAGAAGGGTCTCGCGACTAGATCGATGTGAGATCTCCTCGGTCTCGCGTCTCTTGTGACTTTAATGGTGTTCGCAATGAGGGGTTCCACGTTATCGATGTTGCTGTTGGAGTCCTCTTCGTCCTTCTCTGCGACCGGGACTGCTATGAACATCGGTTTATTACCGAGGGCATTCTTTATAGTTGCCGCAGTGGCGGAGGACCGTCTGCTGATATGAGAATTGCTTCCCTTGAAAACTTCCTCTGCTGTCGGGTATCTGGTGTTATTCGCTACACCCATCCACGTATGCGGGCTGGCTTTGGTAAACCTCATTTCGGGAGTCATGGATATACCCGAGTCCAGCTTGCTGTGAAGCTTCAGCATGGAATTAAGTTTCTCGACAGCCTCCTCGTGACGTCGTGAGTCATCTTCATCCTGTTTGTCTGCCAGCGTCACCCGCACCGGGTCGATTGGTCGAAACATGGCGCCGAAAACCACGCACAGAAGGACAAGTCCTGCAATAAAGATACATATGAGTTTCCTTGTGGCAAACACATAATATAATGGATTTCCTTATGGAAATAATGTATTTTCGTTCATACCAGCGTGTATGATGATGGTAACCCTCCATCCGACGGCCTCGTTCAGGTGGTGTGTGAGTGGAGCGAATACGAAGGTCCCGACCCCAGACCCGCACAACGCCAAGCCAGTGGCCAGCGCTCGCCACCGCTCAAAGTAAAAACCCACAGTCAGCACCGCTGGCATGTAGACCATACAGAATCCGAGACCTGACAAACATTTAAATGATTAATTGTTGCAAAGATTATGAGCTATTGTTATAAGTGATGTACGGACCTCCCACGACGCCATATACAAGGTAGAGGTACTCGACGCTGGTTGCGAAATACGATAACGCGAATGCGGCGCTCGATATCAAGGTACCGATGATAGTCACCACTCGGAAACCGTACCTGGAATACAACCAAATATAATTATTAATTAATTATTTACATTGAAGTATATAATGTAAATTCGTCAAAGCAACGACGGACAAGCAAGGACACGATGGCTAAGTTGTCAAACGACAACTCCCCCAGAGATCGCAGGTTCTAATTTTCCCATCAAATGGGAGTGTCAGGAATATTTTGATATCATACTTATCAAAATAAGCCCTTCTGTAAAGACACTATCCAACTTAAAATTAAGTCTACAAGGTTTCCAAACGCCTTGTGCTCTGAGAACCACAACAAACTCAGCTTTATTTCTTTATTGTGATCACTATTTCACAAACGTCAATATTTTGTGTGCAAAGTACGCATTAGAACCACCGCAATCAATTCGATAAGCCGGCCCTATTGTGTCCAGTGTCGTGTTTGACAATAAAATGATAGTAAAAATATATATACTTAAATTACATGTTATAAAACAGCTCACCTGTTCGCTAATGCAGATACAAACGGCCCTGCTAAAAGATAAAATCCGGCAAGTAATGAATTCACAGGTGCCACCTGCCCGTCGGTTGCCTGTTAATTAAAAAAATATATATTAAAATAACCGGTATAATGTGTTAGTTAAGGGTCATTTTCGTAAAAATGCAATATATTTTCTAATACTACTTTTTGATCAACATTTCTAATGATTAAGTATCAAATAGTAGTTTTGTTATTCGATTAATAGATTACAAAATTAAAATAACTTCTACGAATTACTATAATATAATTTATTTGTTTAATTAATATTATTCGAATATTAATATGTATTTCATACTTAATATAGATATAATATAGTCCATGATGCTTTATAAATTAGCCACAAATTTGAAGATTCAAATCAAAGAAATAGAATGAGATATTTTGTCGGGTACAACAATTAGGTACTTTTGTACTGTTGTACTGTTACTGGGTCAGTACCCAGTAACAGTTTGTACTGTTACTGTTACTGGGTACTGTTGTACTACCCCGGTCCAGATAGCCCTTACGAGATTCAATTGATTGACTACAAACAGTCCCTCCCATCATTCTTATATTTCAAATGTGAACGTGCAAGTAAATAAAGTGTTGTACATCTCAATGCGTTTCCGATTCCAATAATCTCTCACTGACCTAGTGGCCTTGTTACTTGTTAGTTATACATTTGTCGAATTTCTCACTTTAACTTACATATATTCAGATTTATTTAATAAGAAATTGTATACACATGTATTAAGGAACTCCATAATTTATTGTTAATTAAGAATTAAATAAACAAATTTATAAATAGTTTATAAATCATATTATCCGCAAGGAACAAGCTCGGAAGCGGAAAGCGATCTTTGAATGTTATTAACATATCAAAGCTACAAGACAAGTTTAGACTAGGTGGCATATTATAATTAATAGTGTTATCGACAGACGGACAAGGACAAAGCTGCGTTGCCGGGTGTACCTTGATAATTTGCCGTCTAGACTAACACGTTTATTTATTATCAGTAATCACTTCTATATCAAATGGTAATGTCAGTTCTCTAAATAAGTCCTGTAGACATCAACTTAAAATAAGGCTTCAAGGTTTCCATCGCGCTGGTCTGAGAACCACACAACAAACTCAAAAAAGATATTTTTATTGTGATCACTGTTTCAAACGTCAATATTTCGTGAAAATTATTAGAAAGTTAACTTCTAAATAATATACGCTACTTATATAAAAATAGTAACATCGCAAACGAATACAGTTTACGTATTTGCTAGAAATGTTTGCCTCCCGGTAGGTCATTGGTAAGCTGTATAACGGAACCAACTTAGGTAATAGCGTCTGCATAATAACGAGTCTGGCTCGTGCATTACTGTTTACTTACCATGTACCATTATTAACAAGGTGGGGCGTTTGTTTAATATGTTTAACAGACAATCGCTTAACTAAAATTAGCTTTAATGTTACACTCTTCACATATTTAGTTATTAATATTTATATTAATTAAATTCTATAATACATCAAATAAATAAAAATGGCGAATCAGATAGCAGATGTTATTTTACAAATGGCGAATTTCAAAATGGCGTTTATTTTATATTTTCGTATTTATGTTGCTTAATTATAATATCTCGATGGTTTTTGCACATGTGGGGTTTTAACGGAAATATAAAGAGAAGGGTTTTACACAGCTGGTTGGTGGTAATAACGAATATTTTAATGAAAATAAATACAATAAAAAAACATACAAAGTAATACCAACCTGACGAGAAAATGTTAATATGTCGTTTGTATTTAAAATTCCGAAACGGTTTACGATTTAAATATATAACTATTAAGAGCAACTTCAGTTTCCTAGGAAGTAATAATTTCATTGAATCTATGTTGTTTATTTATACATATTTTATTAATTATCTTTAATATTTATTATAAATACAGATAGGGAAAGGGTTTGTTTATAAACATTTAAAAAAAGAATTAAAAAAAAAATCTTCATATTTGATAATCATATTACAAGATTTTTAAAACTATTTTTAATCTGTTATTTTTACCCAATGTTATAAGCGTCTGAACGAAATAAAACAGTTGCAATACAAACACCAACCCACCCACATTATATTATACCTAACTTTTTTGTTTATAATTTGGCGTGCGGCCATAAAATGCGAATATTTGAAGCGAATGTATTCATTCGATCTACTTTTTTTTACCTTAGAGGTCACTGCAATTATCTTTTGCGAAACCCGATTGGTGCATAATATTTTTTTACTTACAATAAAATATTGCTCGACAATTTCGATAATAATTGAAGTCGCGACGTCAATTATCATGTCAAAAACAATTGATCACATTTTTTATTTGATACTTAAACTATCATCTTGTTTTTGAATGGATATAGTGAAATTTGACAGCACAATCAAGAGCTGTGATTGGCTCTACATCACAACATTAAGCTATCAACCAATCAGATGATAATATGGGATTTGACAGCAAGTTAGTTTTTTATAATTTGCCATCAAGAAATCGGTAACGGTGAAAGACAATGTTTTATGTCCTTTAATAAAATTCCGCTCTGCATTCGCGTGCAGTCAACGCAGCTGCCTTTGAAATCAACATTAATTTTGCGTATTGCCTGAATGTGACGTCACAGTTCAGGCTAAAACATCGGTATATCGTGTATTACAAGATATGGTAAATGGTCCACTTTGTCAAGGAAATTGCATTATTAATATAAATAATTTATTCAATTCAAGTTGAATGAACCATCCTAAAATATAATTATATACGAAATAATTAAAAATTATTTTGAAAGTTATTAAATTGTTATATAAACAGACCCTGATATAAAATTATTATAACATATCGCGGCTAAATTATCGTCAAACTTATCAGTTTTGACCTTAGCCTGAACGTGATGTCACAAACGTTTATGTTGGTTACAACATATTCGTTATGGTGCCTCTAATATGTGTATTCAGTATGAGTATGTCAGCAAAGGAAGTAAAGTAGAATAAAATTTATATAAAATATTTAGGTAATATATAAAAACTGATCATACGGTAAAAATTTAACATAATAATAAAAAATTCGTATCCACACGCCATTTTCGTAACACTTATACAATATCGATTCAAAAATCGATTATAGTTGATAATTTAATCGATATCGGTTAAGATAAAAAATGCAAGAATTGCGTCTAGAGGCCGATTCGGTACATTGAACTCTCATGGCTTGTGGAGGGTTAGTGCACTTTCGCCAATCGAAAGCTGAACGTGAACACATGTGACATTTTAATTTTATGTACATTTATAATATCTGTTATTTTCCACAGGTCACCAGAACGCGCTTATCATACATGGCTATTTATTATTAAAATAATTACAATTCCACAGAGCGTTATACGAGTATATTAAAAAGATTTTGTTTTTAGATAAAAGTATCTATTACTGTTACTTTTTACTTGGTAAGGAAATATAAGATTTATGCTAATAAAAATTCCACATTTAGAACAATTTATTAGTTAGATAATTTCCTAATGAATAAATATAAAGTAATTTTAGTATTGATCATTTACGAGACAACCCTTATATTATTGACCATACACCACATGCTATACGATCGGTGTAAATTGTGTAATTAATTAGAAAAGAAATCTATGAATTATGGTAATAAAAATATAACTTTTATTACTGAGGTATTCTCCTATTAAATAAATAAATGTAAAGTAATATTATTATTAAAAATTTAAAAAAAAACAACCCTTATATTACAGACCATTCACCACACGATATAGGATAGGTGTAAATTGTGTAATAAACTGGAGAGAAAATCTAAGAATTATGCTAATAAAAATATAACTTTTATTACTTAGACAATCTCCTATTAAACAGAAAAATGTAAAGTAATATTACTAATTATCGTTTAAGAGACAACCCTTATATTACAGACCGTTCACCACACGATATAGGATCGGTGTAAATTGTGTAATTAATTGACCGACATCGCCGCCGTCGCCGACTACGTCACTCGTCTGACTTCGGTAATCAATTTTCGACCGACAGATAACTTATAATTGAAAAAGCTTATACAATATATATATATAATAAAAATAATTACTTAACGGTAATATTTTAATGATGAACTAAGCTTTTTCTTTCGGTTATTCGGTAATATTTGAATCTTTATTTAGTGTTGAACATGAATGAATTCGTGTATCATAACCGGCGCATGAGGCCTTGGCCTTAACATTATGTTAATATCAGACTGTTCATTGTATTATTATACTTACAGAAGTGTAAAGACATATTTGATTGTTTTAAATATTAAATATCATGTTGAACTAAATAACAAATTTATCAAGAAAATAATGTAAATTAATTATTTCTATTGAAATAATAATATATTGAAAAGTAGACCAACGACCTAACATTATCGTCACATCACTAAATGGAATCGTAATGAGTAAATCAAACTGTGACCCGCTTATGACCTTGAGATTTAAGTTAAATGACATTGGTAACATACCGTTATCATTCAAATTATACACGGAATGTCAGAATGTTATATTTGCATTATATTTCATTATATTTTTTAACAATATATAAAGTATTCAAAATGTTTCTTGGTAATGAAATAAGTAAATAATTAATTAGGATTTCTTATAAATTATTCTCCATTCTAAGACTGAGATGAACATTTCAAGATTGTGTCGGAGGCGGGGTTGTGACGTTCACAATAGTGGGTGTTGTCCCATATAAATGCTATTGTATTTTTCCATTATTAAATAAATTATCAAATTTAGATCAATTTATGATAATTTGATAACTTTAATGATACACGTTTCCTATTCTTGAATGTCAAATGTAATAATATGATACTCAAATTCAGATTAATCTATAGATTCAAAATATCTTTACTAGTAAAGTTATAGATACTTGTAAATCTATTTTGATAAAAGTTAGGTATTTACACGCACTTTTGTATTGTCAATTATTATATTAAAAAGGTCAATGTAGTCAGTCCGTGAGTAAGCTACCAGTTCGAAATGCTCTACTGAGAAGAGTAGACTAGAAACTCAACAGTTGCTCTTTTTCAACGAAATTTACCAATATTTGATCTATACATTGTAATATCAACCTTGCAAACGAGTCTACAACTTAATGTCTATATTTTGATCAACTAAAACTATTGAATCCTATAATAAGATTTTTTTTATAATAGACTTATTTTTAGATTTAAAACTGTGTAAAGAAAGGTCTAAGATGTCTTAATGTTATTATATATATTCAAGTCCATGAAGGATTTGTCAAATTGAACCGAAATGTAGGTTTAACGAGTTTGTTTCTAATTCTTGTATTTACCATGTCTGCCACTGTTTTTTGTATATATTAATAATTTTGCCATATAAATATTATTAAATATGTATTAAGTGTCCGTAGGAATACCAATTTCTTTAAAAACATCAATGAGGAATCTCTAGCTTAGTAAAATAAATATAGTATTAATTTCGGCAACACTAATAATAAAATACCGTAAGACAAAATTATTAGACAAATTTTATTTGACAAATGAATTATTACTTACTTTGAACTCTTTCTGTATTGGGGTCAAGAGCATTCCTCCAGAGAATATGATGCCGTCCACAATGAAGTTGCACATGAAGGAGGCTGCCACCACCACCCAGCCCCACCCACCGTCTGGTGGTACCACCTGAATAGAATATTCAATTACCACCAAGTTTTGTTTAGCAGATATTTAATTAAACTAAACAGTTATAGAGTCCTTTTTCTATCAGATTCGTATATTAATTTAATTTCCCATATTTTCTTCAAATTACACCATTCAAAAATGAGTTTCTCCAAGATTTATTACAGAAAACCCTTAAAAAGCCAATTTTCAATTACTTTGGTATTTTGTGGATATCATTATTTATTAAGAGAACTCCCATAATTAAACCTGGGATAAAAAGATCATTGCAAAAGTAACTAGCATTAATGAATAAAGAAATAATGATTTTAATGAATCAATGATACATCACACAATTTTCTTCGATCGTTCGTTTCACATCGCCAAGTTCATTTCTTGATACCATTTCTCTAAACTAAACTCCTAACTTAACTATTATTATTGTGATTCTGACTATATTGTATTCTGATTTGAGACAGGTGACAGATTGTAGATTATAAAAGGGAATAATGGCATTGAAATGACTGCTTATTGCAATAAAATCTCTCCAGTTCATTTTATTATCTGAATCTTATACTCCTTCATACCTTGAAAGTCGTTTAAGAATTCCAGGCTATGACGAGTTTCACGTTAATTAGCTAAGAAAATTTCTATGTGGGAATTATACGAGTCTAGAAAATTACTTTGCATAATTTACATCGCGCTAATGATCTCTGATACGATCAGATCACATCAGTTCAGATATGATCAGATTCTGTTTAATCAGTGTAATTTTAATCAGATTCTGTTTAATTTTTTATCAGTCGTAATATTGAATGAATAAACTGTTATATAACTTTAAAATAAAACGATCATCAGACCTTTAAAGGTCATATAAGCTTTACCGTCACATGATATGTTGACTCTGCCCTGTTAACGGGAAAACGCTATATCAATTAATATCGCGATATTTCGTTAACGCCCTTAGACATTGAAAGTATTATCTGTTTCTAGGACATTTTCTTTCGATATATATACATACAATTTTCTTTAAGTATATATACATACAATTGAATTATTATATTATATAATAAAAAGATATAATTTAAATTATTATATTTATTGTTTCAAAACGCAATTAAAAAATATGTCCCAAAAATAAATGTAGCCCATAGCAGCATATCTCCCATGAAGACTAGGGCTCGTTTGAATATTTGTGTTTTTTTTCTCCACATTCTCTGTAGCGCCATCTTTTAAAGCACAAGAAGCAGGATGGTTATAGTTATTTCAGTGAATGCCAGCGATATCGTAGCGAATAGACAAGCGTTTATTAACTTCTCTGTTATATTACGGATTTTTCTTTTCCTTTTAAGCTTTTTTTCGAACGCAGTCATTGTTTTTTAAAATTTGTTTCATCAAAAAACATTTTGTTGCTTTTTATCCGTTATTATTTAGGTGCTTCGCAATTACAATTTCCTATACATTCTTTTTTATCCACTCTCTCCACTATTGTATGCGATTTCTTCCCTAGTGGAGCAATTCCTTCGAATCCATCAACAACTGTGTAAATATGATAAGTAACTATCAGAACTACTACCACATTAATGATACATCTATTGGGTGCTAATGGCATAGCATATAAGAGGATGAGGGTGGCATATTGTTTTTATCTTTAATTACCTGTAATCGAAAAAGGGTTGGCCGCGTTTGACTTTGTCACTTGGACATGACTGTTTTGTCAACTTTAATTCTTTTAGTCCAGTATTCTTTAACAAAAGAGTTTTTATATTTTAAATATATATCCAATTCGACTTACCAATGCAGCCTCTGGCTCAGACTCATCGCAGGGAGAGTCGCTCCTTCCAAGACCGCTTTCATCTGAGGAAGGGGTCTCGAAGGGACGCTCGTCTGTGGCTACTCGCTGTACCATTGTGTATCCTATAACAATTAATATTACTTGATGAAGATAAAATAATAAATGTTTAAGTTGTAAAGTTAAAACGCAAAACAGCCATCTGTATAAATAAGAGGCCAACAATGTGTTCGTTTAGTTGTGACGCAATATTTTCACGGTCCAAATTAACCAAAAAAAAAACGTAGACCGAACTGACGGAAACCGGTTCTCTAAATGTCTAACAATATTAAGTGTTTAAAGTATTGAATGTACGATAAAGATTGCGATTTTTTGTATTTTAAGGGTAAAAACTATTTGGTGACGTCATCACATTTTTTTATTAATATTATTTACCATGTGATCCAACTATGATATATTTTAAATTTTAATACATTCGTTTCTAGAATCGTCTATTCAAATAACCGCAAAATAAATGCTATTGATCATAAAATTATCTATATTAGATTAAGTTATATAGTCAGTCAGTCAGTCATAAAAATCTACTCATTTATCTACTCTATGAAGAATACTCGATAAAATGTACTACTTTTTAGACGTATTTCCGCGAAACAGAACAAAAGTAGTCTAGATATTTGACAATAACTGTTATTTAATAAACAGTTACTCTTATTTAGGTTCAGCCATTTTTGTATTGTTTTTTATGTACTTGCTTAATGGTTTTACATTATGATAAATTTATTTTATTATAACAAATTCATACTAACATTAACTGCGCACGTGTTTGTCGACGTATGGTGATTGTATTTACATTTCAAATAAATGTCGAATACTTGCGTAAATAACATAATTATTACAATTAATATACAAACGTGTATTACAATGTTATATTGGTGTTTATTACAAAAGCTAAAGCTAAGCTCGTGTAACAGCGTCTGCGATAAAACGCGATAACTCACTAGATAACATATCGACTGGTTACCAAAAAGATATCTAATCAAAAGCTTCAGGATGTTACATTACAAAATATATATATAATGTTGTTTGAATTTTAATAATTTTTCAGTTGAGTCATTTTTTTATGTTCTATTCAGAAGTTAGACATTGGTTAGGACGAACACTGTAGCTCAGTTGATAGAGCGACGGAATTTGGCAGTCTCAGGTTCGTGGCCTGGTTGTGAAAATTCTATTAGACATTATCCATAAGTTTGTTATTAAAAATTGTATTTCTTTGCATAAATATTTACAATATTCTTATAATTTCATGTTAGGTATATATCCATAGTTACTATAATAAAGATATCAAGAGTTATTGAATAAAATAATAAATCATCTTGCCAATGCAGCCTCTGTTTATCTTTCTTTTATCTTTAGGTCACTTATCTTTAATTAACTTTAATTTTTATAAATTACTAATAAGTTATATAAATTATCTTACATTTTATTTAGATATTTTCATATATAATATTATTTATTCAAATTCACTTTCTTAAGTCTAGGCTATTATAAACAATTATATATATATTTATATATATATATTTTGTTTGTCTGAGTGTAGTTCGTGTGGGGGAGTTACTGTATCTTATCGTTGGGTTAGAGAGCAGAGATATTAAATACACGAAGAGAAATAATATATTGACATATTCATATGTTTGTCTTTTCATAAAATATATAACTATAAATATAAATTATATAATAATTAAATGGGTTTTCTTAGGGGTTCTAACATACTAAAATGGTGTTAGGGGTTCTTAGGGGTTCTAATATACTATACATATTTAATACATCTAATATGGTTTTATACAATAATTATATGACAGATACAAACCATGAAATTCCTGGAAAAAACCCAGATCTTGTAGCGAGCCGTTTTCAAAATCCAACTTATCTGGCAGCGACATTTTTATGTTTTGATGTCAATTAGGTTTTTTTTAATGAACTTATAACTTAAAATATTTTATTCATCAAAATAATATATTACGTAAAAATGTATAGAGCGGTCGTACCCTCTATCGGCGCCATTTTAAGATAACGATGACCGCTTGAACTTAAAACAAACAATCTCCGTTTAAACAAATATGCTTTACGTTATAATAAATATGAGAAAATAATATATCTCTAAGACATTATATTCACAAGTATTCTTCGTACTGTAAGATTAAATAGATTTTTCATTATCTCTTTTATAATAACTTTCAATAATATAGAATGTTAAATCATCAAAACGAGTAGAACTAGATCAAAAAAGACTATCAAGTCACCATTTTGGGAGAAGGATTTTGCTTGAATTTTGGTGTCTGAAACTCTATGTTAGGAATCTGTAGAGTCGGAGACTTGTACTGGAGAAATCTTTATGAGTGCTTTTTTACAAGCCATAGCGCTCTACCTACCTGTCCTTGGTAATTTGCATTTATGAAGAGTCTTCAGATTATCATAAAAAATTACCGCTTAACTTTTTATGAAACTCACGCATAAGTGAGAAGTGACTTTTTGATAAGGTAATAGAGAATTGATCCCATAATAAGTAAAAAGTAAGTTAATTCTTAATATACTGTATTATAAGACCTGGAAAAGGGAATCGCAACAATTTTTAAGGTTGATATTCCACCTCCTTTTCTAAAATGTAATCAAGTCCTTAAAAGACGTCTACTGATATAATAGACTATAAAAATCGTGTGTAAATGTTTAATATGGTAAAAAAAATATCAATTGAACTCATCGGCGAAGAAATATTGTTGCAGTTTGACTTAAAAATGGGGGACAAAATTGTCCCTGGAAAACTCCTGACTTAAGGACGTAAAGGATCGGGAATTCACTTTTGCAATGGAAGTAATGATTTCACTAATCTTAGGTCTGTTTAATTTTGTATAAGTAAGTTTATAAGATATATGGACTGATACACTATGAACAGTTCATTGTCAAATAGATTTTGTCGAATGCTTTCGTTCAAACGAAGAAACCACCTGTTAATCTTATTTAACTTGAAAATCTTTGAGTATCTTTTACACAATGCAGAATTGCTAAAAATCTCAAAGTAAAATCGTTAATAAGGAAATTTTAGTCTATCGTGTTCGTTCTTTTTAAGCCTGAGAAGAATTCTCATATTATACTCTTATGGATATTACTTTGCCTAAACCATTTCATTTAGTTGCTCGTTTTCATGAAACATTCTATATTAAGGAACACTATTAATTAAAAAGATACTTCAATAATATTAAAAAAAACTACATCACTTACTATACTATATATAACGCACTATATATTTTTTATAAAACGTATATAACAAGAAAACAAGTACACAATAACAATGTTAGTAAAACACTAAAGTAATTATGTTAAAAGCTTGTGTATATAATGTATATGTCGTTATGTAAATCCAAGTTCTCATTTAAACACCAGTGAGGCGAGATCTGGTTTTATAGATGAGGTTTGTGTCAGGTTTGAGAATATTTAATAAATTTCATAATTATATTATATTATTGCGAAATATTTACCAAAAATATTGATAAGGGCCGGGTCTGTAATCCACGCAGCCTTAATTTTAAGTTGGAGTGGTATCAAATAGTCCTGACATTCCCGTTTTTTACACAAGTGATCACTGGGAATCATTCATAGTGGTAAAGTTAAAAATATTATATTATTATAGATTTATTTAAGTCTCTGGATATTGCATTTGAGATACTGAAGCTATGAAGTTATTACGATATGTATTACCAAATATTTTCATACGATGAAGTCATTAAACATAAAGCTTTAATAATAAGATTGTTTCATTAATTTTGCATTAAATAAAATAATATATTTTTAATAAATCCCCTAAATTATTCTAAAGGCTTGATAGCTATTCTATTTATTTACTTTTAAAAATTATAACAAAAATTAAAAAAAAACATCAAATGTAACAGAGAAGAAAAAATACAATTGACAGGACTTAAATGTTCTAAGGTTCACATGGACTTAGCTTAGACATACATACATATTTACATATATATATTTGTTTACGTTCCTATTTTGTTTATAACAAAATAAACAACAAACTTGTTGTTGTTGTTACTAATAATACAATTTATAATCATGTGGAAAATGTAATTGATTACACAAACAAGTTAGAATTACAATTAAGTTGATTATACATGATGTGTTTAAAATAGTTTGTCTTTCTGTGAACCTGTTGTGTATGCACCATAAATAGATTTGCAAGAAATTGTTGGAAAGCTGTCGTGAGAACTTATAACCATTCTGTAACATTAAATTTATACAATATATAAATATATATGTATATATATTATTACGTTATTTTATGAATCAAAACTATTTTTATTTTTTAAAATGAATTTTAATAATTATTTATTATTAAATTTATTATTGGTAAATTTCTTTGGTAATTAACGTATTAATTATAATTCTAATGGAGCAAGAGTATTGTGTTAAATGACTAGAAATACGAATACCAGCAGCGTAGATAGGATAGTATTTTTAGTATTTGTAACGTTAAAACCCATATAAGCTGTATCTTAGTTATTTTCGTATATTTCTAGTACATTCCACATCTTTCCGAAACTTTCCATCCTTCATGTGACATTTGAACACGTGTTTTAAGTTATTTGTGAGAACAATGCGATATTATTTATATACGACTTTATAAAGATGGTTTAAATTCTTTTATTTGTAATAAAAAATACATAAAGTTGATATAAAATATTATTCATATATTAAATAATTAACATTGTTTTTATTATACTAGCTCTACTCTGCCATGTTTCTGTGGCATTCTGTTTGCATGGTATAAAGTTTTCGTCTTAACGCCTCGTGTTAGCGAAATGTGCATTGAGACAATTAAAAGATAGATATAGATAAGATAAGATAAGATAGATAATAACCCTCTGGTTGTATATCGTCAAATTTTAGTGTATTCGGTGCTTTAATTTTTGGGTTTTTTAAAGCGTACACAAACCAACAACATTTTTATATATATGTAATTCTAAAAAAACTCTTATTTTAAATTAAAGATATTCATAATCATAAATAAAAATAGAATTTCATAGCAATATCAATTAAATTTTTATAACTTGTATAATTTGATATAAAAATTATAGTCACATCGGAATAATAATAATATATATATTAATTATATAATTAAGTAAATATTTTCGTGATTCTTTAAAATCCCTTATTATATTTAACGAATTGATAATAAATTAATTGAATTATTGATACATATATTTTTACAAATAAACAGTATAGCGAATTTTATAATATAAAAAAGCATTGATGAATATTTTTTTTAATAAAAAAAAATTTAACATCATTATTTTATTATTAAATTATCAAAAGTAATTCAAAGAAAAGGCAGTATTTTTTTACAAATAGACGAACGAGATCCGAAACATTTTTTGTCTCGATGAGATAATTTACAAATATTTTTAATGGAATGACGTAAATTCTTTGAAATTTTTCAATCACGTCATATATCAAACATTGTCAGTAAATATTAAGTGCTTAATTCTAAGAATGTCCAAACAATATTACGCCGGACTTAATTTTTATCTTCGCTTTATTTTTACGAAAATACTAAATTGTTTTTAATTTAATTGGGAAATCTTGTATAATAATAACGATTGAGATATATATAGTACAGACAAACAAACAAATATATATATATTTGTATTTTGTATTTTTGGTTCAGTGATAATACGGTAAAATCCAGGTTAAAAATATTATTGCATTAATTTTCCTGTTCATATTTTCCTTTTCAATAAAAAATCATAACCCACTCTTTGAATAGTTTGTTAAAATAAAAAAATATTTTTAAACACCTAGTCCTCAAAAAGAAATATTAAATACTTTTAACACGTAATTTATCAACCATTTTTCAGTTGAATTAATAAACAACAGTATTATTTTTAAATTATAAATGTATAACATTTGATTAATAATTGATCTAAAAATATAACATAATAAATTCACTTGAAGCAAACTTTATTTAACCGAGAAGTAAAGTCAACTTACCGTGTAAAGATAAAGATCTTATATTTAACGAACTGGAAACAACTATTGTAACTATAACTTAACATTCACATCACTAATTTACGGTTTAAAACGTCACCCATTTAATAGAAAACGATAAATACATAAATATTTTCGTTTGACGTAAATGAATGGATCCATTCACACAACTTGGCGCCAAATGTGAAACATTTTTTCTTAAAGGCGGCAAACATTTTTTAATCCCATGCAGCGAAGGTCGGTACTTCCGAGAAATATAGTTATTTTGTTATGGCTTTAAAAATGTTCTACTGACTTTTCGGCTTAAATTTTATCATAAAAGTATTATTTAAACATTATTATTTTATTCTATACGACAGTTGTTTATTAAATGTATTAAATACTCAACCTTCTTTGAGGTTATTTATTCAACCTCCTTTCTGATTTGATAGCAAAATCTTAACAAAAGATTATTTAGGTGTTATATAATAATATAAAATGAATATTTGGTAATGTAAATTACACTTTATCATAAATAACAAATGTAAAATAACAAAAATGTTAGATTAAATCAAATTATTTGTCCTTGTAAGATTACTAAACGTATTTCCGGGTTTGTCCAAAATATTATTGTTTCTTGTTCTTAATGACAGTATTATTTCTAAAGCATTTTTTTTGGACATTATTCATATGTAAATATTTACGTATATATAAAATTGAAGTGTCTCTTTGTAATTCCAAACTGAAAGTTTTTGACTAAATTCATATGAACGAAGTATATATAAAAAAACTCAATTTATATAAATTTTCTGTCAGCTAATCTCTGAAATAGCTGGACCAATTTTAACAGGACTTTCACTCGGTAATAGATATTATAATTTGTAACTTAGGTTACTTTAAAAAAACCTTTGCGAAAAAATTCATGGGTAGAGCTTGTATGTATATCAATTACCAAGAAATTTAGCCTAAAAAGTGAGCATTACAAGCAAAAGCTGTTCAATTATCCGACCATTAACCTCTAGGATCACGTCTATATTACTGTTTGTTTGTTCGTATTATTATATTATTAGATAAATATTTAAAATTTTTATATAATATTTGAAACACGATTGATTTTATCATTGATTCAATTTTAACTGAATTGAATCAATGATTCATTTTTAGAGTACTATTGATTCATTTTAAATGTATTTGACCTACAGTTTTTGAATGAACAGATACACAAAGGGATAGTAATTCTTATATGCATTAACAATTGTCATGAAAGGTAAAATAAAACCACACAAAATGGAGTCGGTTTTTTGTATATATTGAAAAGAAATGAAATGTTAAATATATATATATATATATATATATATATATATATATATATATATATATATATATATATATATATATATATATATACTTAAAGTGTCTGTTTGTGTCCAAATTAACAGCGTTTTAATAAATGCATGTGACAATAAATACGGTACATATGTAAACGATTTTTTTTTAATCATCTGCCATCTGTTTGTTACAACTAATTTCTGAAACGGTTGGATGGATTTTAACAGGACTCATTGGCGGATAACTAATGTTATAAAGCTTAGGCTAGTTTAAAAAAACATATTCGAGAACAAAGTCGTGAGCGAAGCTAGTATATATATAGATGTATATATAAATTTTTATATTAATACAATTTTAATTGTTATAAAATAATCTGAATTATTAACCGTTTAGTTCACGTTCAGTGAAAACTAGTTTTTTGTTTCAAGGTTTAATAACAGATGGTCCGTATATCAAGAGATATACATATATATACAAATTGTATACATAATATTACTTTGAGAAGAAAATAAATAAATATATTTATTGATTATAAATTTCTTAATGTGTGAGTGTCAGTGTGTGTGTGTGTGTGTGTGTGTGTGTGTGTGTGTGTGTGTGTTTGTGTGTGTTATCATTAAAGTTAAGTAAGAAATGTTAACTTTCAAGTTGATAATTTTAACTGCGGTTCGTTATCACTGTAAATATAGTTTATTTTATGTTAAAATTGGTGCCGTGATAAGAATTAATAATGCACCTTCTGAATTATTTATTAAATGGAAATTTAATAAAATTAATCACATTCGGCTCTGGCTATTAAGTTTCTTATCTTTTTCCAGATATTTTTTTATTAAAATAAAATAATATTTTTTTTTTGTGATAAATCTTATACATTTTGTTATTTTAAGATTATAAAAATAATTTATGGAGGATATTTTTTTTATTCTGAAACACGAGCTTGGTTATTTAGGTATGAACGTTTCATACCAAAAATAGTTGCGCATGCGCACCCCGTGCTTGGTTTAAAAATAAAAACCTAGATCCAGATGTCACTCACCCCTAAGCACTAGCTGAAATCCTTTAACACAATTATAAACTGAATTATTACACTTAATAATTAACCACGTTTCTGTTAGGCACTGTGTACACTTATAATATATTTAATTATGTTTAAGTTAGACACGTCCGTCCCCGTCCGCGGTTGGGAGTGTACTGACTGTTTCGAACGTTAATACTGTTGGCTTTGTGAAAAAGTATTCTGTATTTTGAACATATTGTTTATGTATGTGTGTGTGTGTGTTGAGACTGAAAATATATGTGTGTGTTAATGTAAATAGTTTTTTTTGTGTGGGTGTGTGTTGAGACTGAAAATAGGTTTTTTTGTTTCACGAACTATTTAATAATATAATAATTTTGTTACTTATAAAATTTGTTTGTTATATAAATATATATAATCAATGCATATAGTATTATCGATTTGAATCTATCAGCTCTACATTTTTTATGTAGAGTATATTTGAAATTATAACGAATTTTCAACAGAATACCATTTATAAACAAAATGATCATTATTATTATTATTATATATATTTTTTAAAATTGTATATACTCTATATTTCTGTATACTCTGTATATTATATATGTAAAATCGTCTCTATAAAAAAATGTTATAAATAATGTCTAACACGTATTAAAACCTGTTTTTCGACATTTTTAAATTCATGTTGGAGGTTCTATTTGCACTTGAATGATTTTGATGTCAATTATTTGACCTTCAAAATATATTATGTGTGTATATTATTTTTTTTTTGTTTTTTTGACCTTAATTTATTTTAATTAAAGCTTTCTCCTTTTTTTATAACTATCTGAATATATAGGTTTTATATTATTTTTTTATATTTTTGATGAGTAGATAAAAATATTATTTTTAGATGCAAATATATAATTGTGATTATTTTATTATTTATAATATATCCTTTTTTATTATTAATAATAAAATTAAGAAGAAAATAATTCAAGTCAGGGTTGATCATAACAGTATTTGTAAAATATGTTTTCGCAGCCCTATTGTAATTAGCAATTAATTATTTTTGTTTTTTTTTTTAATATATTTTTTAAAGGCGTACAAAATGTGACAGAAAAAATTGCTGATTTAGTAACTTCTTTAACTTTTTTTTTCATAATTTTATTTTTTGTTTTTGTATCGAAATAAGATACATTTTGTAAATGATAATAAAGACGCCCAATCTCTTGATAAGATAAGGTCAAAGGTTATCGGGTTCATTACACGGGTAACTTTACAACAGGTTCGCTAAAATCAAGCGCAAGGACAGAACTCAATTCAAGATTTTGATACTTCCAGTATTTTTTTTGGCAAAAACTATCGAACATATTATATAGTTAGATTATTATATACATAATAAAATAGCTAAATTATTATATTCTATATAGTTTTAAATATAAATAATTAATTATATAAATAAAAACAAAACTAGACTTCTTACATTATTTTACTTATATAATTGTATGTGTGTTTGTTGTACCGTCATTTATACTTACAAAATTATTTTGAAAAAGGATGAAGTGTGCGTATGTGTGCACGTGAGTGTATTTGTGTGTGTGTATTTGTGTGTGTGTGTGTGTGTGTGTGTGTGTGTGTGTGTGTGTGTGTGTGTGTGTGTGTGTGTGTGTGTGTATAACTTGTATGCAATTTAAAGAAGTGATAATTCTCTTATTTTATTCCTCTCTTCTTTTTGTATCTTTAGTACTTTATAATATAATATCTATACAATATATTCATTATTATATACATTTTTAAAACAAGGTTACAGAGACAAGTTTTGATATGTAATAAAAAAATATAATTTTTTTAGGATATCTTTTTGACTAATTTGAGGGTGTAACTAAAATTGCTTTGGGTAAAGTTAGCAAAACTTTCAAAAAAAAAGCTTTTTTAAAATAATAAATCTGTAATAAAAATAATTTAAATAAATCGATATGTTGGAAAATTGTTTTTATTTTTCACAACTTAAACATTACTTGACTGTTTCTTTGTTTGCTTCATGTTTGATGCTTAATTTTTAAGTTAATTATCTTAATAACATGTTAACTTACTCAATGATTCGTCAAACATTCAAGATGACCAAATATTTAATATATAGAATAAAACATAACCACACCTCTAAAATATTCCGATAAGACAATTTTAATGTCTATAAAAAGACACAGAAAAAAAAACCAAGTGAAGTTGCAGCAAGAAGCTAGTATAGTGAAATAAAACAGTTATTTTCCGAGTCACCAGTTATTGACAAGTAGATAGACACACTGACAGACGAAAAAACTAAGAGATGTCATTCTAATTATTATTTTAATTAAATTTCCAATCCGTTATAAAGCTTATTAATACTAGCTGAGACCACGGCTTCGTTTGCGCTGAATATGTTTTTCAAACAAACATAGCCTAATATCAGCTATCCGCCAGTGAAAGTCCTATTAAAATCGGTCCCGCCCTTTTAAAGATTTACCGAGCCAAACAGACAGACAGAAAAAATGTAATAAACGATTTTTATGTAAGTACCGTATATACTTTCATATCCATTTAGTGAGAAGCTGTTAATTTAGACACAAACAGACACTTCGATTTTATATATATATATATATATATAAATATATATATATATATGTTTATAACAGAAAATAAATTCGTTTGAAATAAGTTAAGCCTGAAACTCAATTATAACTTGTATAATGGATTGTAAAAAAATTATACCACATATATGCTATCTGTTATTGGAAGACACGGAAATACAGACCTACATTTATACATATTTAAGAATTTTAATCTCAATATTACTTTAAAAAACTTGTTGTTACCAGCGGTTTCGCTTGCTCCTAATAAGTCATCTTAAAATACATTTCTTATAAATTGTAATAAATGAGGTGATTTCTCAAGAAAAGTATTCTATAAAAAGCAAATTATACGTAATATATAAACACATACTATGTCTTGATCTTAATTTTCAGCTATATCTCTGGAACTATAACAACCAGAGAATTGAAAATTGGGGGGGGGGAATTAATTAAAAAAATACATTTTCAAACTATACTAATATAAAACTTGGCTAGAATATTCCTTTTGATATCGTAAAATTACCAAGAACGAATTTCATGCAATTCCATCTACATAGGGAAATAAAATATCTCACTTGGCATGTATTTATGCCAAACGAAGTCAGGGTACAGCTAGTATATTATACACAAGTTAAATAACTTTGAAATCCCCAAATAAGTTCGGGAAAACCAAAGTACAATCTAATTCTCAAATGACTTCTAGGTAATGACGCTAGGAAATAATAACTTCCTGATAAGATATAATATATGTTGATAATATCTGTGATTAATCTTAACTATAAAAATAATTTTAGATCTTGTATAGAAGTGTCTGACAACAAAATTATATTTGATTTAATTAATGTTTTTTTAATAAAAGCCTAAATACTCCCTATATGAGCTATCCAGTGAAAGTCCTGTTAAAATCGGTCCAGCCGTTTGAGAGATTAGCGGGAACAAACAAACAGAGAAAAAATATATTGTTAGTACCGTATATACTTTCATAGGTATAAAAGCTGTTAATATGGAATTACAAACAGACAGTTCAATTTTATTTATATGTATATAATAATTGTTACGTAACTCTTTATTTTGTCTGCTTTATTTACGTCGAAAAAATAAGTATAATACAAATAAAAAAAAATATTAAAAATACGTTAAAAACATACGTAAAAAGTGTGTTTAGTAATTTATACATTATATTAATTAAGACCCGAAGGTCAACACTTAAAACGCAATAGCTTAAGGAAAAAATTATAAAAATATATATTCAAGTCGTTATACAACAAAAAGTATTGCAAATTATATTATATAAATAGTATATTATATGTATATTTAAGAAGTTCCTATTAAAGGTTCTTTACCCTGACATAGATGTCAATTTTCCTGTAAACTTAAAGAATGTAAAACGAAAAAGGGAATATACTTCAGCATAATAATATTTCTAATAAATGATGTTATTTATATAAAATTATATATATATATATATATATATATTTTATAAGGTGTTTGTTTCCTTTAGTGTCTCAATGCACACACACACAAACAAATTATTTGAACTTAAAAATAGCCATTCTTTTTAAAAATAGGCTTCTGTATATATTAACAAAATATAATATAAATTAATGCATTTTGTAAATATAAACCATGTCCATAAAATCAAGCATCACCTTATCTCAACACCGAATACTCAAATATTAAAAATGTGTGTCAAATTGACATCAAAAGTGTGTAAACATTGTTATCAAGTAAACAGTATCCTTTAGCTGATTATATTTCTGTCAAAAAGACCCAATTCTAAAGTTAAATCTTAAAGGGCTGATGTGAATGCATTAATTATTACACAAAATGTTGCTTTATAATTGAGTGTGATCACATTAGTATAGAAAATACAGTTTTCGATATTTATTTTTAAATATAATTAATGTGGCCGATTTTTACATTTATATCTATCTTATGCAGTGTATAATTTTTTAATCTGTACAAATATTTATAAATAGAAATTGAAATAAAAATAAATTTACGAAAACTGCATTCCGGAGTTTTTATTCAAAAGTTTCAATTTTGCAATAGAGTATTCGAAGGGTGGCTAGCGATTGGAAAACGGTCCAGTATTACTATCTCTTTCCCACTTACGGCTTTATTACAATAATTTTATTAGGTATTAAAATATTCAAAGCATTATCGTGTAACAAAGAATAGAAAGAATATTCTTATTTAAATATTATACTAGCTCTTGCAAGTGACATCGTCTGTTATTTCATTATCTAAAATCAATAAAAAATTTATTATTGACACCGTCATTTATTGAAAAGTAATTATAGAACTTAGAAGAATTAAATTTCTTGTATGAAAATCTTACATTCGCAGTAAAAAAAATAGTTTATTAATCGAGCTAAAAATCCTATCTTTTGAGATGGACCCAACAAAAGATATTTACAAACTTTCATTAAAATCGGTTCAGTGTCAAAAATTAGCGCAAACGTACATCGTGACACGAGATTTACATATATACATAAAGATAATCAAATATTTGAAACATCTGCAAACATTTAAATTAGTTATTTATATTAATTCTGGGAAACAATTCTGGATGATGGGAATGATAAATGACAATATATTTAAAATTGTCCTAATAAAATTACTATTCTTATGTTTAGTTTGTTGAAGGTCTTTCAAAATATATATTTAAAATAAAGGTAAACTTGTTTTCGTACCGTTAAATACGAGATTCAATTTATCAAAATATAAATTGAATTCTCAAAATACAAAGTCCAAATTCCACTAACGGTACTTTACCTTTACCGTCAAATAAATTTGATTGACATATTGTTTCTTTGAAAAGACCCTTCAATAAATTTATAATTATGAAACATTTAGAATAAAGAAATAATGAGAGCTAATTGTGTGTTTTAGAGACACGCGTTTGGAATCCTTGTAGACTTAATTTTAGTTTTTAGTGTCTTATAGAACTTTTATCGTTAAATATGGTATCATAGTTCTGACACTCGTATTGAGTAAGTTTAAAAGATATAATTAAAAACATAAATAACATAAATTTGTAGCAAAACAATGTTTAATGTATTGAAAAGGTGTAAGCATATATACATACATATATATATGTATATATATATCTTAATTCCCACAGTATTATCCATTACCATGTAGTAAGGTCTCGCTCGTGAGTGATCAGTATGCGTCACTTGGCGGGATGCAAATTTAAATACGTGTTAAAAATTTTTGCATCTCACCATCAATTACGAGAAGTCTATGTTATTTATGAAGAGAAATGTCTTGAATGATTGATTGATTGATCGCCTGACAATTAGGAATATCAAATTTAAACTCTAAGATAAATTGTTACATTAAAATTTGGTTAATTTATATTCATAAGGTAAAAAGAGGAAGCGATGAGTTTCGGCAATACGACCTCTAACAGCTACTTCATACCGATTTTTTTATATGATTATACTGATCCTTACATTTTCTGAAACCTTCTTTCCTTCTTATGTCTTCTATTTAACCATCTATTCTCATTCTGTATTTAACAAGCGGTTCAATTTCGTGGTTACTTTACATAAGTTATCCAAAATAAAAGTTTTTCTAAATTTGAAGTTGGTTATTATGGTAATAAAGAATCAAACTAAACCTCTAAGGCTCAAAAGATAATTGCACAACATGTTTTCGATTATATTAAGTTCATTCCAGTACAAAAAATGTAATTTTTGTTGCTATATATATATATATGATGATAATGATGATAAATGAAATGATGATGAGTAAGTATTAAATAAGAGAAACAAAATAAATAATTAATTTGATAACAAATAGTGTTATTAACATTTATTGTTTTTTAACTTTCCGAGTGGACTTTTTAGAAACGATATTGTTAAAAAAAAACATTTAAATTAAAATTATAAAGATATAACTCTTGTGCAAAATATTATTATAGTAACAGATATTGAAAAGATAAATACATTTGAATATTTTATTATTTTTTAATTATCTTTCTAATTCCAAGATAACTTCTGCGTTCAAGGGTAAAAGTTAAGTCATTGTCATTAGATGATTTAATAATAATCTATATATCAGTAATAAGAATAATATTAAAATAACTTTATCGAAGACTTGTGTTTCATATTATAGAACGAGGTCAAACAGTATGAACGACTTCACCAAGTAATATTAGGTTAAAAATCAAATATTAATTATAATAATAAAAATATTACAACAGAACATTAAAATTCATTGTAATAACAACCTTGAATGTGATTGTTTGTTTTATTTTCTTTCCTCTCAAATTGTTTTCAATTACGCGGAAATAAAATTATTTGGCGCCAAAAATAATGTCAAGGAATATTAAATTTGTATTCAAAAACGTATTTATCCTTCACAAGAAAATCAAGGCGATATTTTTCTTAAGTTGAATTAAAATTATTATTCAAAGTATATAATATATACGAATTATTAACATTAAAAAGTTTATTTTGATCTACAAATATATTAACGTAACATATTTGTAGATCAAAATAAACTAAATTTATCTATAATACAATTTTTAAAACTAAATATATCTAAATAATAAGTATTTATTTTGATTTTAATTAAAAGATACAATTTTTTATATAAACATTTCTTACGTTATCAGATTTTTTTTCATGGACAGTTAAATACTATGACGCAGGTAAATTCGTAAGCAAAATATTAACATTTCAAACGCAATAGCTACATTTCATTATATATTTTCCTCAAAGGTTTTATGGTATTTCCCTAACTGCCTCTACCTGCGTCAAGTGTTTGATATCTCAGGGTTATCGACTATCAATACTACGTTATTTAACAAAAAATATGTGTTTTTCTTTATCATATAAAGGTTTAAAATTGTATTCAGGTCGATAATTTCAAGAAAAGTATCTAATTCTTTGTCAAAATCCGAATAGATTTTGGTAATATATCTGATGGGGTGAACAAAGATGGTGCTTACATGACCAGACCTCTATTCTCAATTAAAATGTCGAAGCAAGCAGAAATAAATTGAAGATCAAATAATAATATAAAATTCTTCAACTGCCATAAAATTTAAACCAGATAATATTAAGTCAATGTCATTTCGTGACTTCTGTGTCTGACAGATGACACCGGTTCGAACAAGATATAAAGTGGTGTACGTATCGGGGAACACAGAAACCCTTTAGGGCAATCCAATTAAACTTGCGTTTCCTTGCACTGCGAATGTGTACATACTACAGGCAATGTGTGTGTGTACGTATGTACGTACGTAGTATACCTTATTGTTGTAAATTAATAAGTTAAAACACTAATCAGAAGGTATGTTGCCAAGTTCTTCCCTTGGACCTACCTTTTTGGATGCAACTAATCTGATATTTCATAAGTGCACAGCGTTTTAAAACTTTCTGACAAGCTCTAAGACAAAATACTTTATTTATTTATGAATAAAGTAGTGAAATTATTTTTAAATAATATTTAAGGTACACAACCTTATCTAGAAAAAAGTATTTGCTGTTTAAACAAAATCTGAAACCTATATAATGTTAAAATACAATAACAATTTTAAGATTCTTATCACAGTTCACAACGACACCGCTTGTTAGACAACAAAAACAAAATGGAAATCACAGTAGTTAGTTACTACTACGAAGCAGGAAATAACAAATGTCGTTTAATTTGGGTATAGACTTAATTAAACTATTAATTAAATTGGGTATTAAATGTCGTAATACCAATTAATTTATCCTCAACTTATCGTGTTTATTCTTAGTTTGTTTTTGACATAATTATAGAATATATCAAATTGTTTGTAAACATGTCGGCCATGTTAGTTTATTTTAATGAACACAGGTAAAACATTAAATTCCTTGAAACTCCTTGACTCCTGGAACATTGTTCAATTTTGTTATTCTATTATTACAAATATAAATAAGTAAATAGAAACGGTAAAATATTTTATATCAACTATTTAATAACTTCTCGATGGAATAGATTAAATTCTGTAGAATTAATATTGATGACAAGAATGATCTAAAAGATGGTCTAAAACATTTTTTTATTTAAACAATTAACAATAAATCTTCCGAGTAAATAGTACAATATAATTTTTAGACAGAATAGGGCCAGATAATTAGTTTTCAGTCAAATAATTGGCTTCTAATACCGGGTAATGAGTTTTAATTGTATCTTGGAACAGCCTAAGTAATTATTTTAATTAGATCCGGCCTCAGGGGACGGATCGGGCGCCTTGGCCGCTTTAGTCAACCTAACGTGAAGCCTTCCTATTGTGAGAACTAGATTTAGAACCGATCAGTTGTACTGCAATAGCAATTATGTTAACCCTGTATCAGCTTCGACAATCATCTGAATACTCAAACTGAAATTATTATATATTTATATATATATATATATATATTTAGTACCTTAATAGCAATCAAATGACTATACACGACGGACTAAAAACAAAGATAATTATATATATACTTAACTACTAAATAGCACAAATACAAACTAAATAATTATAATGCTAAAGGAATAAAATATCTTTTGGATATTAAAATATATTATCTTTATATATTACTTTGTTAATAAGATGAAAATTAAAATAATTACGAAGTATTAATCATTTTTTTTCAAAAGATATTTGTATACACGTGTTTTTAATTATACTTTTATGGTTTTAAACGTTTAACACATTATTTTTACTAAATTCTGATTTACAAAGATTAGCATAATTTAGCCATTTTTACTTCAAACGTTACATTTCAAGTTTGACATACTCGAACTAATTATAAATAAGTTAATTAATGACTATGATTATTCAATTTTATGAAACGTAAAATACATTTTTAATATATAATAAAATATAATATTTTATTACCGAGTGGTTTATACACCATAATATCCCCATCATAATTTTTCATTTTCAAGAATTCGTCTGGTGTAAGTCTGATGGTTGTTACATCACCCAATGAAACACATGACAGATTGTGTAGATTTCATTTGTATATCCATTGCTGTAACCATTCATGGATTGTTATCAAATTGTATACAGAATGTTCAATGGAATGAGTTTAAATTGTTTCCAACGGTGTTTATTTTGAGATGTTCTCATGGTATTACAAAAATACTCGTCCGTTTATTTATAGCTTAACGGAATGTATTCGCAGTTTAAATAAACCTAAAAACTGGATGCAGTTATATTTTTAGAAATGTCTATTATAACAATAGTTTTAGATGCCATTAGAATTTATGTCGATTTCAGTTTATTTTGTTGTACAATATTATCAATATTTACAATATTTTTAAATCAATTATTACTTTAAAGTCAGCCAGAGTAAGCTGCCAATCCGAATGCTTCTAAGAGCCGCTCAAAAATTCAACAGTTGCTTCTATCCTCTTTAACATTTGTGTAACTTACATGTAAATAAAAATATATTATTATATGATAATATCATCATCAGATATAATTACAGCTCAGCTCGTAATCACAAATAAATTACATCGTCTGTCTGTTTTATACTTTTTGCATTTTAATTATTTTTCTGAAACGAGAAAAGTATTTTGGTGCTTCCATTTATTGGACTTTAGGTAATTTATTTACCTTAAAGATTAATAGAGAAATTTGTTATAAAATACGATAGTTTTTTATCAAAAATCTAACAAATATGTGAAATTATAAATACCGCAAATAATCACAATATGTCTTTGTGTCCAACCTAAACTTGTTTATCCAACGCCGAATACCTCTTTTGTACTTAAATACTTGTATTACTTTTTGTAAATTTGCAAGAAAAGAATCATCTGTTATATTACAATTATTATGAATGTTTTTTGTTTATATTTTTTTTTACTACAGATCTGAAAAATTCTTTTAAACTTACCATCGAAAAAATTTACAGTATTTTTACAATCATAAAAACAATAGAAGTAATAAAATAAAATAAATGTTTCCTGCGACTCCTTTTGGAAAGGTTTTACTTAATTGACGATTTTTATGATTTTATAAAAGAAATGTGTCGCATATTTTAGAGAACACATCTTATAGCAATACTGGAGTAAGCGCTTTGAACTA
Source organism: Melinaea menophilus ssp. n. AW-2005 (assembly GCA_918358695.1). Taxonomy (NCBI): domain Eukaryota; kingdom Metazoa; phylum Arthropoda; class Insecta; order Lepidoptera; family Nymphalidae; genus Melinaea; species Melinaea menophilus. Next base: position 2,868,550 of record OU911052.1, read on the forward strand.
GGGTGACCATTATTTCTGTTTAAATTTTCATATAAATTATTTATATATTAATTAATTAATATCGTATTTATAATGTCTATAATAAATAAAATAAAACATTGAACATTATAATATATAATTTAAGAAAACTTTAAAATAAGTTTTTATATCGCTTTAGAAATAAATTAAGTTAATAAAAAAAAATATAGGTTTATTTTACAGGCGAATTAGCCTGAAGCATTGTTCCGTGTCGGGCAAGGCCGGGTGATGTAACATTAGAACAGTTTGCACCAGTGCGGTCAACGACCTTGTGTACTATCGATATCGATAAATGTAATAGTAACATCACTACTGACCTCCAAAACACGTACGCGTCAAGAATTTAAAGCGCTACCACCCTAAGGATATGCTGAATTGCATTAATTTATTTAATAAATTAATTAAAAGCATTTATTTATGATGAACCCTTCTAGTTTTAAAATAATTCGTTATATATATTGTATATTTTTATATTCTATTCCAAAGTTATACGATATGTTTTTCAGTTATTAACTTTCAATATGATTACAAACTGCCATTTAATGAATTACCTTAAGGCTTTATTGTATATATTGACAAGTCAATTCACAAGGTGATAATACAGGAAAAAACAAACCTAAACAATGCGTGTGTGTCCTTACTATTGGATAGTGTAATTGAAAGTTGAACTACTGATGTAATAATTTAACCTCTTACAGAATACATGGACGTTGCTTTGCTTGGGTCAATTGTATTTGGACGTTAGACAATCGAATGTTAAATACCCTTATAGTTTTGGATTCTATTACGTTTTTTAGCCTTAAATTGAGATTTTATTGTGTTATACTATGATTCTATAATACTTTTATTGTGTTATACTATGATTCTATGATACTATGATGCTTTTATTGTTATACTATAAAACTATGATACTTTTATTTGGTAATACTATGCTTTTTAATCAGAATTTGATTTTATTTGATCTGAAAATGTATATAAAGTAATCACCATGTCTTATTAAGATGAATTTATATCGTTCTGATATAGTTTTTAACAAATTAGTGTAGATTTCAATCACCTCATGAATTAATTAGATACGATAAGACAAATTGACTTCATTTCAAGTAATAGAATTATAATAATCTATAAACTACTATAGTTGATGTAGTTAGTTAGTTTATGTAGTTAAGTTGATTTGTCTTCTGATAAGAGTCACACAAGTCACAAACATCTTTGGCAGTATCATGTTTTTTATTAATTTGTAGTTAACAAATTTTCTAACGAAATTGAAAAATATCTTAAACATAGAGTAAAAAATAAGATTACAGAATGTGATTCCCTGGGTAGGAACAATTTTAGTCCAGGAGAAGACATTTTTTATGTAATTTGAAATGTTTTGGATTTTTTTTGTATACTACAAAACATCTATATAAAAATGACAGTACTCGTAAACAGTTAAAGTTATTTATGTTTATCAAATTACTTTAAAATCTGTTTTATTTTATTACAAAATATTTTTCAAATCAAATCACAATTCACGTGTTCGTATATTATCTGTTTTCCACCAACTACGTCGTTTCATGATGAATGATTCTCATAATTATATTTATATTGCAATAGATAAAACGGATTGATAAATTTATAATTGAGTTATTTTGATAACCTCTTAATTAGTTATTTTTAATAATATCATAAACATTTCAACGTGATCACGTGTGATGAAAAATAGTGTGATGTAAATGCAATTTGTTTTTATATACTGACTGAGATTTAAAGTCTAAGTTTAGATAGATAGTTTAATAATAAAAGATATTATTTTGTATAAAATTATCTTTCAGAACAGTTTCAACTTTAAATATTAATAATAATTGTAATTTTAAATATTATATTGATCTAGTTTTACGATATCGTCATAAATTGTAATAACATTTTAGTGTCCATTTTAAAATCTTTCACTCTATTATTGCATTAATATTTTTTTAATCAATCGAATATTATAATAATTAATATTTACCATCACTGTTAAACTTATTTCTCCAACACTAAATAATTCTTGCAATATTTATTGTAAATTTGGGAGAAATAAAACAATTACTTATATATAGCAAGTATTATATCTTTTCATGCCTCGGGTAAGTAATATTTACAGTCAATTAAAGATAATCGTGGCTGTACCCAGAGATTACTCATGTTATTTTTATAAAACTTGTTCAACATACAAGCCTACTTTTTTACTGGTTAAGCCAGGTATAGACGCAAGCGTTAATCAAACATGTGAAAGCTAATTAAATGTGGTTTTTCCTGTGTCGTGGCGGCGCCAGACGGATTCCTAGCAAACTATGAGGCTTACTTAAGTATTCTTCATACGTCAAGACTTGGAATTATGTATATTTTTATATACATATATCTATATTATTACGATTAAAATAAATTGATGTATAATATATACTACTCATGTCGACGATGTCTCTGTTATCAATGCGGTTAAAATCGTAAGTGATCATCGAATTGTATTAGACACGTTAAATATAAACGTTAATCTGGAAAGCTGGAAATCGCGGCTGATGAGGTCAACGTTCCATGAAACACCTATTCATATCCAAAACCCTTAAAACCTTCAGCTCGAACTTCAAAACAGCTTCGAATGCCTGCAGAGCTGCGACGATGTGGACGAGTATACGATTGAATTGAAGTTATTTAAAGCCCGCTGTACTGATAGAACAAAAATATCACAGCTATCGAAGGAGAGGAGCGATATGGTTCTGTAATCATCCAGTGATGCACCCAACTGTAGACGGCTTAATAGTTGGATCTCAAAGTCTCTGATGCGTGACTTGAGTCAAAGGAGGCAATAGAGCGTAATAATGTCTCTAAGGAGTTCGTAAAATCTGTCTTTTGGGCAGAGCCAGGTGATGAAACTAAAGACCGATAAAGGAGGGATTTTATCGTTCAAACCTGAGTTGATGAGAGTGGTTGAGAAGTTCTACGGGCAGTTATACTTTTCTATACGATATCTGTTACCAATATGGCTAAAGACTTCAAAAAGTCAAGACGCCAAAGACATGGAACAACACGACTTACGTAAATATGAGTTATTTAATTAAATTCCACGTATTTTTAATTGTTTTAAATAAATCTTATTAGTTGTAATACAATTGTAAGTTAAACCTATTATCATTAATAACATTGTGATTCATATAATCTCATCGATGAATTATGAAAGGTGGTTTCATAATAACGCAAATGAAGTACATTACAAATGGAGATTCATTAAAAATGTTATTTATTTTTATGTACAGATAATAATTTACCTGTTTTAATTTACAAGTATATTTTTGTATGTTAAATTATTATATATATAAATATATATATATATATATATATATATAATTGAAGTGTCTGTTTGTAATTCCAAAATAACTTTCACTAAATGCACATTAAAGTATATACGGTAATAACATTACAAAAACATTTTTTTCTGTCTATCTTTTTGCTCCAAGTAATCTCTGAAGCGGCTGAACCGACTTTAACAGGACTTTACCTATAATTTAAAAACATATCCGCGCAAACGAAATCGGGGACACAGCTTGTATTAAATAAAACAAAAATCAGTCATCATTATCATTTAATGAATCATTTATATACATTTCGGTGGACATCACAACAGCTCTACTTGTACCGACTGCGAAGCTATATATATATAAAAGACAAAATGATTGTTTGTACATATATATTTTATAGACAAAATCATATTGTATTTCTCAAAAAAATTAACATGAAAACAAAATACTGAAAAAGTAGCTTTGAGCCAAATAAGGGCCACCACAGTATCAATTTAATTAATTGTATCCTTATAATAATTACATTCTTAAAACATAATAACACGATGAACAAACAGCTTCAACAATTACATAATTACAATATACAATTATATATAGTTATATATGTCCGTTATGAAATAATTTCGTTTCTAATAGCATTTTTTTATCACATAATTTGTTTACTATTTCTAGTGCCTAGTCCACTATTTCTAGTGCCTAATCTAATCACTTAATCTAAATTATGCAAAATTAACACAAAAATATATGTATTAAATGAAAATAAATTTGAAATTATAGTAGGATTATAAGGACGTATTGATTAGTTTCCAAATACGTCTGTCTCGCTCTTTCTATCTTACTGTCGCTATCCGGCTCGAAAGACCATAAATTAAAATAATAAATATTAGAAAAATCATGACAAAATTGTCATAAAGACCCATTATATATATACTAGGAGCGCCAATAGATCCTCAATTCCGGTTCGCTGCGCTCGCGAAATCTCGGTTGCCGTTTGCATATTGAGCGAAGCGAGCCCAGTGTAATGAGTCATCGTTTCCCATTGACTTCAATGGGATTATCAGTTTTTTGACATGACTACATGACATTTTTCAATTTTTTTTAAAACCGTCTCCTAATGTGTATCTTTTTGATTGCAAAATTTCATAATTTTCCGTCAAGTAGTTTTCGAGCCAATTCGTGACAAAGATTGTGAAAGTCTCCAGTAGAATGCTCCGCTCCCTACGCTCACTTCGCTCCATAATTTAGTATAAAATGCCTTAATTATCATAAAAAATATCCAAAAAAGAGTACGTCCGTTTATAACTCTACTATAATACCAACAAAATATAATATTTATTCTACAAAAATATTAAATCATTCATAGTATTAATATCTATCAAGTATTATTTGGAATAAAAACTTTAAAAGTGCTATGATTTATTAAAATATATAAAAATATTGAATATGAACACACTGTATAATTACCGGCGGAACATCCTGTATATAATATTGAAATTTTTTATATAATTCAACCGGTAATATTATATAGATGGAATCTGGGTCTGTTGACTGATGCGTAAATATCTTGACCTTCATAATTCAATCTTATCAAGATGTATTAAAGAAAACTTGAATATCTTTTTGATACTTGATAGATAAAAATACCAGCTGAATGTAAACTTAGTTTATTCTAGATGTTTCTAGATACATGTTGGATGTCTCTAGATACATGCTAGATGTCTCTAGATACAGGCTATATGTTTCTAGATACATGCTGGATGTCTCTAGATACATGTTACATGTATCTAGATATATGCTACATATATCTAGATATATGCTACATGTATCTAGATACATGCTGGATGTTTCTACATACATGCTACATGTTTCTAGATACATGCTGGATGTCACTAGTTACATGCTACATTTATCTAGATATATGCTGGATGTCTCTAGATACATGCTAGATGTTTTATACACATTCTAGATGTTTGTAGATATTTCTAGATGTTTGTCTCTATAAACATCTGAATTCTAGATGTTTATACATCTAAAATTTATCAACATGATAGCTTTTTCTAGACAATATTCAGAGGCCTAGCGTTAACAACAAAGCACACACACACACGCTAAGCCACGCACGAATCGCGATTAAAAACGATCCAAACATGAAATTATTTGGTATTCAATAGAATGAATTGACTTTTTTTTATATTATTTTTATAACTAATTATTTACATTGTTCGTATCAATGGCACGCGCTGAATTGAAATATTTCTTGTAAGGACGTATTTGTTTTTTACACAATAAGCTACTCTATTGCGTTAATAATAAGAGCTATTAGTTTTTGTTAGTTCAAGCTCGTTGATTTTAAGCATAGATGTGATTATTCTAAGCAAGTATATAAATTAAAATGTATGATTTTTTTTAATTTTCATACATTATATATATAGGCATGGTAAATTTTGGTAAATCATCCGAAATATATAAAAAAACAATTAACAAAAAATTTCTGTATATATATATATATATATGAATTTTGATTTAAAAATTTCGTTTCGGGTTATGACGTCACGCCTAAGTAAATATTACACTCAGAAATCTTTTCAATAAGAAAATATGGATCCAATTTGTATATAGGATAGATATTTGATCTCAGATAGCAATCTGAGATCAGATTTCTGTTTTCGAAATTACCTAAACGTTTTTTGAGTATCAAATAATTATTGCATTATTTTATTATAAATGGCGTCACCAATAAGTACATAGTAAGTACTATTATTAGCATAGATAATATAAATTTTTTATTTATTTTCTTATTTTTTATACAAATCTTCACTTAATCTATTTAATACTATTATAATTTACATTTTATATGTATTTACATTTTGGTATAATACTAGGGCTCCATGATTATTTTGATGTTTCATATATTAATATTTTTATTATATGGCACAGATTTGGAGCATTTTTTAAAATAATTTTCACGTAAATTAGACAATTCCTTACATTTCATAATACTATATTGATTTAATACACGAACTCAATATGCAATATGAAATAAAAAGTAATACATATTTCTGTTTGTTTGTATTTTTATACACTGCAATAAAAATAATTTTATTTAACAATATTAATTTATTATATTATATTAAAAAAAATACATGCTGTAGTATACAAATAATTTAAAAACCTATCTAAATCTGTTCAGTAATTAGTTCTTGTAATTATATTTACATTATAAAGGATAATTCACACTTACAGCAAAATATTAAAATTATATTATTTATTTTCATATTAATTATAATATCGTAATACAATTTATTTTGTGTGAAAACAACTTTACTATTTGACATTTTTAATGTTTTACCTTATTACGTAATGTACAATTCAATTAATGAGGGATAGGGAAAGGATATAGAAGGATAAATGACGCTTTTACATACAGTTAACTCCCGTATAACGCGGATTCGTATAACGTGATAAAAATTGCGACTTACCCATAGAGCGCGATAATACCCCGCATTACGCGTCCAGTTAAAAAAATACATATAAAGATATAAGAGGAATTTACTTTTAACTTTAAATTAAAAAAAGAAAAAGCTCCATTTATAAAAAGAAATATAAAAAAATACAATTAAGAGACGTGTTTGAACTTGACCAATATAGTCTGATAAATCAAGTCCCGTATTACGCGGGTTCGTATAACGCTAATTCGTATAACGCGGTACGTACCCCACTCTGTACGGGAGTTAACTGTAATTATATCTAAATAATACAAAGGGTAATTCTGAGATCTTAACCCGGTCGGTGAAAGCCATTCGAATTAATACCTTAAGGGAACTATGTATATAAAGCGCATTATTGTGTGGGCGTGTTGTCGGGCGCCATTTACCTTCGGGCCTTAATGGAGTCAGTTATCAGTCTCAAAACCAGTATCAGCGTAATACGCGAACATTCAGCAGGATCGTTGGGGGAGGGGGGGTTGAGTATATAAGCTCCTGCGTTATCATTCCAAAGTTGGTCGCAGTATCAAGACGGAAACGCGAAGAGAGTTTAAGATGAGCAAAGTTCACGTTCAGATCAGTCGACTTGTATCTCGGTGTGAGCGAGACGCAAGATTCTGACGTCATGGAAAAGAAAGGGATAGGTTGTTTGAGGAGATATAAGTTCTCGCGTTGCTGTTTTTGGTTAGTTTGCGGCAGCGTCTCACAGCACGCTCTCCCGCTGCGGGCGCTCCTCGGGCGGACTGGGCGAGGGCGGGTCGGAGGGCGAAGCCGCCGTGCGGGTGATGGCGGGCGGCCGGGACGCCAGGTGAGCCCCCATGGTGATGGGAGTGTCCTCGGGATCCTCTTCATCACCCTCCTCTAGATCCTCATCTATGGGGGTCAGGATGTCCATTGGTTGTTGGACTTCCTCTTGTTTTCTGGAATTTTTATATATATAGTTACTTTTCTGATGTGTGTATTATCCCTTATAGGATTTTCTGTTCGTCGATTGGAAGGGTATGCATTTCAAATTCGCCATTTGCCTTTTGATGCAAGTAATTCTTTATTTCAATTTACCTGCGGAACATGGGTGCAGCGAACGAAGTTAACGTGGACGCCAGGAAGAAGGCGGCCGCCATATAGAAGGAGGCGTCGTAGTTCTTGGTTGCATCGTAGACCGCGCCGGCCAGCGGGGACCCGATTATAGCGGCCGCGCCACGGAACAGTATGAGAAGCCCGAAGGCATTCGTGAGCTTGTCCAGTCCCAGAAGATCCACCAAGATGATGGAAGTTAATGAGATGTAGCCGGCTGGAAATGTAGAAATGTCATGTTATTCGAGAATCAAAACAATTGAACCGATTTCAATGGAATTTATAATAAATTTACACATAAATATTTATTTATTTTTGTACATTTACGCCACCTTACTGCTTCATTGAGTCATAAGGGCATTTCAACATTAATATTGGTTGTCTGGAAGAAATCGCCGATCGAGATACTATAGGCGATAAGACCGCCTTTTGTATCTCCATCGTTTTCTATTTTTTTTTTTTATTGTTATATTTTTTTATTTTACTTGTTTTTATGATATGCATGGTGTACAATAAAGAATATAAATAAAAAATAAAAATAAATAAAATACTTACAGATAGCAATACCAAAAGCTATAGCGACAGCGACGTACGCAGCGTAGGTTGTACAGAATGGAGTTACGGCCACTGAAATCTGATGAAATAAAAAATTAATTCCTGACAAGATATTAAGCCCACATATACAAAATATCAAGATATTATATCCATATAAAATATATATACTTACGGTAGCAATAACAAGACATATGTTGTTCAACAGCAGCGAGTCCATCCACGGGAAGTCCGCGACCCACCCGCACGCGATACGACCGATGGTGTTCGTGATGCCGATTATTGACAACAGGAAGGAGGCTTGGGACTGTTCTACACCCTGTATATATAAAAAATGGTTAAAAAGTTAGCGTAATTCTGTGTTTTTAATATATTAATATCATTTTCTGTATAATTAGGCTATGTGATGTATTGAGTAATTACTCAGGCACATATCTGATACCTCAGAACACATCTGATACTCAAGACAAGATCTGATACTGAAGAATGGACTTGATGCTCGAGAACAGATCTGATACTCAAGAGCAAAGTTGGTACTCGAGAACAGAAATAATACAGATTTGATAACTAAGAACACACTTGATACTACAGAACAGATTTGATACTCAAAGTTGTTATCTATTCTTGAGAATCAGAACAGAACAGTGGTTTCTGCTCCTGAGTATCAGATCTGTACCTGATCAGAACAGAAACCACTTAAGACGAAGATAGGTAATCAATGATCTTACGCTCATCTGCGCCGCGTCCACGATGTACACGAAGGGCACGTAGAGGCCGGCCATCCCGAACACGTTGGACACTCCGATCAGCATGAAGGCCGGGTCCCGCAGCAGGCTCACGTCCAACATAGAGGACAACGCAGACTTGAAGGACTCCGGCAGCGACAGGCACGGGCACAGGTCGTATTCTGAGTGGAAATAATCAATTAAGTACCCAAGTTACTCCTTATAATATCAGCTATGCCCTAGTGAAAGTCCTGTTAAAATCCTGTTAATTTGGAATTACAAACAGGATACTTCAACTTTATTTATATATATAGATGTTATATTATAGTTTTGTTAGATTGAGAGAGCCGGACACCCACTTGTCCAAATCATTCTTCATCAAGAGCGACCTTTCCATGTGCGAGTTAGTGATTACAATTGAAGTTATTTATCTAGCTATACTCACGCTCGTGTCTCTCCATGTCCCCGGCCTGTCTGCTGGCTGGGAGGCTTAGCACCGAGTTTCTGTAACCCTGCAGGGACTTCTGGCTGGCGTACTGAGGCAGATTGACTACGGACCCCGAGTAGAAGATGTCCTTCCGGGATAGGGGACGCACCATGCGGGATGACTCGCGACCGCTTACCGACAGCTTGGACGTGAACATTGCGCTCTCTGCGTCACCCTGAATAGAAGAAGATAGATGAAACATTACCCTGGATACGACGTGAGGAGGAGAGATATAACATCACCTGTATACGATGTGCAGCGGGTATATATAACATCACCCGTATACAATATATTCAGATTAGTGAGGATTTTGAATATGTTAAATGATACCACAGTATAGTATGGTATGTATACACAGGATTTGATAGTCTGGAGGCCCCGGGGCAACGAAGGAGTGGAGGCCTCTAATTGTTAATTACTTTCTAAATTTTAGTCAGTTTTTCGAATTTTTTCTACTCATTTTATATCTCTTTAACTCATGGCACCAAAGTACACAATAAAAAAAGTATTACCACTGAAATGTTCAATTAAATCGGTATTTAAGCCTCACTGGCCATGATAGCGTCATCAGTGGTAAAATTAGTAACAATTACGCTCGTATTTTTAGTAGTATTTTTGAAAAAAAAAGAAAAAAAAAGATTGACAGGTAAAACCTTTTAAAATTTGAATTATTATATCTTTATTGTGATGGAGGAGCTTTTCAGTGGGGGCCCTGAGGAAGTACCCCCTCTACTCCCTAAATACATACAAGTATTGTACTTACATCCCCACGGTTGCTGGTCACAGAGGTTTTGGAGGTAGCTTTGATAGCAGCCAGGGACGGTTTGAATCTGTAATAACAATAATGAAATTCGTTAAACATTTCAAATTTTAAATTTCTGTAAAAGCAATAATAAAAAAATAACAATAAAAATGCAATAATATTATATAACAATGTGTATTACAAAAGTGTATACTAATTGAAGAAACAAGCGTAAAAATAACAGAGAAACAGAAATAAAAACATGCCACGACCATAACTAATATATTTATGTGGTAGACATTTACTAAGAAAGAACTACTACATACATACACACACACACACATATATATGTATATATATATATATGTTATGTGTGTAAATGTTCCATAGACAAAATGACAACAATAAATTTTTACAACAATTATTTCATCAATGAAAAATAATCTAGTTTCTTTCCTACCTTATTCTTACCTTCCGTAAAAATTTATCGAACTACCCACAGACAGTATATAGTACAGATTGACAGATAGACCCCCTCTCCCCAACATTTTTTCCCTAAGCATATGAACCGACCATAGACAATACACCACAAAAATCTAATGAATGATAGACTACCCACAGGCTACAGTACAGTTAGCGCCCCCAAACCCCTCCCCTCCCACCCGATATATAATACAATGAAAAACTCTAAATACATCATCAGCATATACAATCTGACCCCCCCCCCCCAGTGTATAATACAAGCAGTGTACCTATCGGTGGCTGACCTATCGGCGGAGCTGTGCTTCCTCTGCCTGTCGAAGAACGGCACGGAGCCGTTCTTGGTGAGTCCGGGGGCGGTGGCGCTGAAGGCCGGCGAGGAGACGTTCCGGGACAGCGCCTGGGGCTCCGCGGGGTTCGGGGCTGTGCCGTTCTCGTTCTTTGAATAACAAATAAAAATCGTTACAAATAGATAATATAATGAAACAGCAAACACATGTATGAGGAATAGTGTAAATGTAATATATGGCTTTTGTTTACTCATTTTTAATGTGTATTTTGGTGTAGTGTGAACCTGGACGATTCCCTATTCCCGATTCCCACGGGACATCTCTTTGTGTAAAGGGCGTTCATCAAAAACTCCTACTTTTTGATACATATATTTAATTAAGTATTTAATTAGGTAGCCATATTGCTAGCAAAAAAATTTTCTAATTATTCAGTAGATTTCCATTATTGACTTAGATATTTTGTCAATAAATATTTATTTAGATCTTTTCCACTTTGAATCAACACTGATTACTTGTATCAAATTTGAGTGTCAAGACTTTTTTGATTCCATACTCATCGAAATAAGCCCTTCTAAAAAGACACTCCAACTTAAATTAAGGCTACGAGGGTTCCATACGTACCTCGGAGGGCTCGGAGAAGAACCAAAAATTATTTTGAATACTATGTCACAAACTTAATTTGAACAGGGACTCGAACTTTGTACTCCTTATATTAATAGGAAATGGATATTCAAGTAAGTTTTTATATCAAAATGCTTATTCATTAGTTCATTACCTTTTTCTTGTCTCCATTATCATCTACGACTCTAGCCTCCGTGATGGTGGGGAGGGTGGGTACTGTGGGTACTCCCGGCATGTTAGGTATAGTGGGAACTCTCGCTAATGCTTCCAGATTGAGAGAGGAGTGCACACCGGGATCTATATTAAGGGGTGCCTGGAAGAAATGAGAAATAATTAATTAACCAATAGTAAAAAGATATATTTCGACATAAAGATATTTACTTTCAAACGTTTCTCCATAGTCCCATCTGGTAATTGTACAACGAAGTACGATCCTCCTATTGAACCTCGTTCCATTTGCAGTCTCTTTTCTTCAGCCATACGCTGAAGCAGGGGTTTCTCTCCAGATGTCTAAAATAATAATAAATTTCCTTATCTTCTTTAAGGTTCATCATTCTCTATCCTTTGTAACCGTGCAATGCCAATATCAAAAAGAAATATGTCCCAATATTTAAAGTAAGTACATTATTTATGTTAATGTTTCTTTGTTAAAAAGATTGAACGTTTTCCTTGTAAAAGATAAAGTAAAACATTAAATAAACGATGTACAGGTAGAGGAAGTTGAGTTGTGAAACGTTTGAAGAATCAATTAAATGATTCTTTGTTTAAATCACTTAGCTGTATTATCATTATACTATTGAATATTTTGATCTACAAATGTAGTTGGGATATATTTTTAATGACTTCATTTATACCACGAACAGTTTAAATGTAACAATTCATTTTGACCCTGAACAAAGGATGCTTAATTGTATTTAATTGAAACAAACGCTAATGAGTATTTCAAATCCAGATAACTCCCACGAATTATATATTGAAGATATTATTTTTAGATCTTATTTAACCCGTAATTTTTTCAAAAAAGATAGATCTTAATCATTAAAAGAAAAATTAAATTTATCTCTATAACATTATTATTGTAAATACTTACTTTTGGATACACCAGAGGTCTCATGAGCGCTCCGAATACAGCGCAGTTCAAAATCAATCCCGCCAGGAGTAAATTAGCATTCTGCCAGGATCCGAAATAGTTTAGCAATATCGCTGCGAGAGGGGCGAAGCTGAAGGTCCCCACTCCTGAACCACATACCGCGATACCAGTGGCAAGAGACCTTCGAGTCTCGAAGTAATATCCCACAGCGACCACCGACGGTAGGTAGATCATACCAAAACCCATACCTGGAAACGAATTTAGGTATGAATTTCCATTTAAAATATTATTGGTTTATTAAATTTAATAAATCCGTGATAATAGTAATCTAACACGCATACGCATTTCATTATCACATATATATATATATATGTTGCCAAGTGACAACATATACCAAGGTGATTATTGATTATATAATATTCGTAATAGTACCTATCCTATCATTTACAATGATAACATGTTTCTGTCGTATCAAGCGAGGCTTGATGAGTTGGGACAGTTATTACTATTTGATCTTTCAGTTCCGTGACCTTACCATCAATCAGATATTTGGGTCTTTAATTTGGTTGTTACATTGATAATAGTAATGTAGTATATATATATATTCCTTAGGAGATAAGTCTGCTTTAATATACTCACGGTCAGTATATTCTTGTCTTATATATGTACATAAGAATAAGGATATATTTACATATAAATGAGGAACAAACACAAGCTTTACCTGCTACTCGACTCCAAAAAGTTAGTAATTCTTTTATTGGACATTGTATACTTTTTCAAGCTCCCAGTAAAAAATAAATACTTTTAATAAATTTAAATTTATTAAAGACCGTTTGAAGGCTAAGAAACTACTTGCTATTGACCGTTTGAATGCTAGAATACTATTTCGTGCTTGCTATGCTTTCTGAATATCTAGAAAATGCATCCTGGGTATGAAGTGCTCGCTGGAAAGCTACTTCAAGATATATAAAGTAAGTATTTAAAAAAAAGAACAAGCCAAGTCTGCTGAGTTTCTATCGGAAGTTATTCTCAGGTCTTTGCCCAATAACTAAGCTGGTTTTAGTTTTGACAATAAAAAAGTTTTGTATTGACTTTGAATTTTATTGATTTTAGTTCGTTTTATTTAGTAACAAAGTTACATGGATAGTTTGATTTGAATAAAATGTAAGTTAAATAGATCACTCTTTACAAATAATTAAAAATAAATTGCTTCGAGTATATCGTTAGGAAATACTTAGTATAAATTACATTTTATAATGTATTATAAATTACCACATTGATAACTAATGCGAAGGATGTTGAATGTTTGTCTGACAGTCACACACATATATATATATATATATATACATATATATATATATATATTTATAGAATGTGTTTAAGCCTATAACAAATATTAATAATACAATAAATCTAATATTTATTGTTCCACTATAAACAGATGGACAAACATATATCTGGGGTACGATAAAGAGTGAGTCATTGCAGCCCACATTCAAACAAAACAAAACGAAAGGGGTCATATAATGAATGCATCATTTTCCGGGAAACGAATCAACTATATGTCGTGCACCCGACTTGCCCTGTTATATTTTTATACAAAACATTTTCATATATGAACATACCTTCAAACATATCATGATATAAATAGAATTAAAAAGTATAGTTAAATTATTAACTGGTTTAATTAAATTTAAATCTTGTTTACAACCATTTACATTTATATACCATTAGAATAAGAATTATTTTTCACGAAAGCAAAAAAAAAAATACGGACAAAGATACAAAATTTATTTATTTATTCAATTTTGTCAGATGTGTATGAACAAAAAATAAATCGAATCCGCCCCCATTAAACACAAAGACATTTAAACAAATATTATATTGACTTAAATTACAAAAAAAATTAACGATTTATTAAAGTTGTAATTTATTAATAGTCAACCATTTTGGATTAATATTGATTATGTAATTGGATCAAAATAGATTGCACTTACGACCGGATGGGATCAAATATATTATTACAGTACTAGGGTCAAACTGAAAGTTCTTAGAAAATCAAAAACTAAGCATTCTAGCAAGTTATTAGTTATATTGTAACTTTTCAAAATAGCGTCCATTTACATCAATACATCGCTGCATTCGATGGAACCATTGAGAAAAGCACCTTGCCCACTCGGCTTTAGGGGTCTCTTCGACGGCGTTTTGAAACGCAGCCACTGCTTCTTCGGCGTCTATAAAACGTTTTCCTCGAAGTTTTTCTTTTATTTTCGGAAATAAATAAAAATTGCAGGGTGCGAGGTCGGGGCTATATGGCGAGTGACCCAGTAATTCCACGTCTGAGGTCACCAAATAGTCGATCGTTTGCCTGGCGGTGTGCGACGAGGCATTGTCGTGATGAAGGAGGATCCTGCTGCGAGGTCGTTTCTCTCGAACTTTTTCCAAGACAAGTGACAAACAATTGTTAGTATACCACTCTGCATTAACCGTTTTCTGATCCTCTAAGACTACTGTCGCGTAATGACCTGTCTTTCCGAAGAACGAGGCCACCATCTTTTTTCCAACACTTCGACCTCTCTTCACTTTAGTTGGCAACTCTTCGGAAGGAAACACCCACTGAGCAGACTGTCTTTTGGTTTCCGGATCATAACAGTAAATCCAGCTTTCGTCACCCGTTAGTATGTCGAACACAACATTTGAGTCACCTCCATTAAATTTTTGGATCATTTCTCGGCACCAATCAACACGGCGGAGTTTTTGAGCCTCGGTCAAATTATGCGGTATCCAGCGGGCACAAAGCTTCCTGACCGCTAAATGTTCATGGAGGATTTTGTGCACTTGACTCATACCTATGTCCAGACTTGTCCGAATCTGCTGATAGGTCACTCTTTTGTCAGTCTCTATCAGACGCCGCACAACACTGATGTTATCTTCAGTCGTCGCTGTAGAAGGCCGTCCCTCACGCAAATCATCGGTGAGATTAGTTCGACCACGTTTGAATTCATTAAACCAGTTGTAAACTGTGGCACGAGATGGGGCTTCATCGTGAAAAGCCAATCGAAGTCTATCATAACTTTCTTGTTGACTTAAATGACATCGAAAGTCATAAAAAATATTTGCACGAAAATTTTCTCGGCTTAAATTCATTCTGACGTGCACAGACAATTTTCAATTTGCCGCCAAATCGTAAAACAAATGACAAATGAATGAAATGTACACTCAATAATATTGGTAAAGAGTTATATTTTCAAAATTTAAACTATTTTTTTTTATATAACGCTTTTAAGTGGCCAGTTCTAAAAACTTTCAGTTTGGCCCTCGTAATTATAATTCTAAATTAATTATCTTTACTCGATATATATCATACTTTAAAAGATAAGGTAAATTTATTTATTACTTAAAAAAGGTTGCCAGCCAGAATTAAAGATAACAAAATCGATTTGTTTAAAATATATTTATATATATTGTATGTTATAGACAATATTTTTTAGTGATTCTTTAAAATGGTGACAAGGATTATTAAAAGATAAGATAAACCATGTTCGGTAAGGCGTCTTATAGTCTACGATAGCTGGCTCACAGCCAACTTGATACGACCTTGAAACTATTGTGGATATCTTTTATATCTTTAGAAAATAAAACTTCATTAAAGATTTCTATTAATATGTATGAAGTGTACAATCGACAAAGGAATAGGTGAAAAATTTCCATTGAGGGTAAAATGTAGTTATGGAAAAACCTAAATACCAATCGATATTAATCTAAATACTGGGGGTTGCTTTCTTGGAATTTCCGCAATTTACCAAAGCACAGTAATTACCAAAGGGATTATTAACACGAGCAGTGCTCATGCTATTCGTTTGTCAGTTGGAGCTCAGCCAATTTCACACCGGTCTGTTGCCACCAGTTTCATCGCGGAACAAAGGACTTTAAAACGTTTTAATCATCGGATCATTATGAAGCACTTCTTTATGAAAATACCTCAGCGATAATACATAAAGAGAAATGAAAAACATTACACAAAAAAAACATTTTTGACTTAAAAAATTTCAACATTAAAATGAAATTCTTACACAAATAGAAGTGAATGAAGTCTTACAAATTGTTGGCTACTATTCATACTTTCTTAGGAATAATTTGTAATAGTTCGTCTTCAAAAGCTAGGAAGGACGTCACTGGGGCGATCAACAATTATGCCAGCGTGCCAAGGCCCTTGGCATCGGACATGTATATAGACGATCACGTTCACTCTTACCGAGCCCTTCATTTATTCCTGGATGGTTTTATAACGAATCGCTCAGAATTATATTCAATTGAAAGCGAAATTGCTTTTGCCTTTCCCAGTTTCAATATACGCTAGCTGATTGGCCCTTTTCAAACATGAAATTTTATTGACTTTTTAAGTATTCGATGGATTTTTTTTTTAATAAAATTACAAAAAAATCAAGTTTTGTAATTTTTTAACAGTTTTTCACTAAATGCAACTATTATTAAAATTCTCTCTCTATCTGTTTGTCTCTGAAACGACTAGATGATGTTCTAGAGAGTACTTAGGCCAATTTCATTTAAAAAAAACACACCGCGCGATGAAAGTCGTGTGAATAGCTAGTTACTAAATATAATCTGTATTGTCATTTGGAATATTTCAGTTTATTTTCGTCATTAGGTCCTGTAGAAATAGATTTTATAGCATTTATGAGTACTGTGTAACGATGTTCTGCCAAATATATATTAGATAATAATATTACTGGATAATTTGTAATTTTATTACAACGGAATGTTATGAATTTAGTTCAGCAATTTAATTACTGACGATTTTAGTATCCGCCCACGCGGCATCTTCAATTGGAACTTTCTTAAATATGAATTATTTACATTTATTTATATACATATATATATATAAATATATGTATGTGTGTGTGTGTGTGTATCTGTGTGTGTGTGTGTGTGTTATATATCTGTCGTCCTGTTTGACGTTTCTTGATTATTTTATTAATATAAATTAAGGCATTATAATAGGTTAAATGAGATTCACACGTGCATAACTTTTGCATAATTTATATGTCTGACGCACTTCGCATTTTGCACACTCAGATATAACTATGACGTCACAACTCAGTGTTACTGAGTGTTAATTGCCGAGAATTTATTACAAATGATCCAATAAACATTCAAGTGGTTTTACTTGATCGATACGTGTGGTACTTAGGTTTAGTTGCAGGGTTTACGTCAAACATTGGTAGCTTCATTTAAAAAGAACTGTTGAATTTCTGGGCGGGTCTTCACAACAGCATTCGGAGTTAGCTTACTCACTGACTGACTACACTGACTTTTTTTTATGTAATAATTGATTCAAAAATGCGTGTAAATGCCTACTTAAACAAAAAACTATGAATATATATATATATATATTCATAGTTTTTTGTTTAAGTAAGTATAATGCTAGTTTAACGTCGAATGGTGCAATGCAGTCACACGTGTCACAGTAAGACATAAATCGATAGTCAAATGAAGCTAATTTAGAGCTTTAAACCGCTTGAAGCGATATAATTTTTGATTAAAAACTTACCCCCAACAATGCCATAGGTGATCATCATCATGGTGACGCTCTTGCTGAAGGTGGAGAGAACGAAAGCGCTTGCAGCGACCAATGACCCAGCAACACATACAGCACGACAGCCATACTTGTTGCATAGTGCTGATACTACCGGACCTAGGGGAAATAATAATAAAATTATATACATATAAATAGTATTTTGTCTGTTATTTGTATAGTGGAAACAATGTGAATCTATTTTTCATTTTAAGTCATTTTCTCCGTTCTTCTAATTCTCTAAAGATTTCTTTGATAGTCTTAATACTCTAGATTTTCCGACTACTTTTGGGACTTTTTTTTACTTTTTAAGGATAAAATATTAAGGGTGTAATCTAACAATTATTTATTAGCCCTAATAATACTTTTTTCAGGTTCTTCCTTTAAACCTATCCTTTTCTTTGAACGTTAAAAACGCAATCTGTTATTTTATACGTACAATGTCAACTTGAAATAAAATTTCAAATATTATATATCTATTCTCATAAACAATACCTACTACTAGTATCAGATTTCAATGAGCTAACTATTAAATGTGATTACTGAATAAAATAACAAATCATACAATTTTTATTGGCAATAAATAAATAAATATGGAGTTTCAATAAAGGCCAAAGAAACACTAAAATATATATATATATATATATTATTGGTATGTCAGTATGTTGAAACAGAAAGTGCTCGTATGGTACTTCGCCAATCATTACGCAACGGATTGGAGACGATTTCGTTTAGGGATAAATTTATTATATATATATATATATAATATTAAGCAATACACCAAAATAATGTCAGATATATATATTTATAGTACATACATGCAATCTATATAAAAATATATCAGTACAGTTTTCTATTCGTTGAATAATTGTATGTGCTTTTTTATACATATATAACAAAATTGTAACAGCTGTTTTAAGTATACCTACGACAGTCTGTTTGTCGGTCATGACATAAAAACTATTAGATGGATTTCGATGAAATTTGGTATGATGCTAGAGTATCGTAAGGCAAATATGACATGTATGGTTTGAATAAGGTTATTGGAATGGGAGGGGGAGGCAAAGATCTGACAACAACTACTTGTTAACAAAAGATCGATTAAAACTATCAATAACATTATAGTTACATTATCTGTTTATAATTTTAATTTTTATATGATATACAAAAACTGAACAAAAATCAACTCAAAGAATCTATGGGAATCGAACTCCAACCATAAGATTTAACAATCACCAATCTCCATAACTGGTCAAGATAATTTCCGTTTAATATAATACTAATTAACACGAATACAACCATTACCATATAATCCTTGTACTAAAACCTAAATAACATTTATAACATCGTTCAACATTTCAATACTTGCTATCCAGTTCAAGGAGTTCTCTATATATTATTAACTCGTTTCGCGTAATGTTATAAATTGTATAACTTTGATTATACATTTAATATACAATATTAAAAATATATACAAAAATTTTCAATACAGTATTGATTGTAGCTTTTGACGAGTGCTAGACAAGTCTGAAGATTTTCGTGAAGGTTATTTCTACAGCCAGTATAAATACTTTAAATAGTACAGAAAAAACTAATATTTAAAACTTGGAAAAATTGCAAATTGTAGCTTAAATATTTCAATTGCAAAAGTGTTAATAAAATACGTATAATTGGAAATAAAATACAAAAGAAATGTTGTTTTAAGTTCCGAGACTCCTGGAATCAGTTCAGTGATTTTATTATAAAATCGTTCTAGACTTAAAAACTTTATTTCTCTCCCAATTATGTAAGTGTTAGATTAAATTTATGTATCCTGAATGTTGCATTATATCTCTTATATATGTCACCTATATATTATCAACTATAAGGTCTAAAGACTCGAAATTTGGTACCAAATTTTAAGTTTTCGCCGAGTAGAGGGCAGTTAAGACTGGGGGCACCTTTTTAGCATATTAAAAATTTGCAAGAACTTTTTCTATTTATACCAAAAGAATCGGGAGACATAGTAAAATAACATTTGATAGAAAAACTAAAAGTAAATACACCTCTTATTATAATGATATATTATACATTATGTTAAATGTAATATATAAATACAATATAAAAATGACAAATCACTACAAATTGCAAGATAAATATAATTGAGGTCAATTGCTATTTGAACAGATAACAATAAGTAGAGCTGATACCATTGATAATCAAATATTTAACAATAGTTTGATATAAAAAAATATTCTACTTTTACATGCCAAAAAATACGTCGTCTCAAACAGCTGAGTTGTCAGTAAAAACTGCTGAGACGAGATCTAGCAATGAAGCTCATATTCTAGGGATAACAACCCTTCAGGGTGGACGGATTAGTATTTAACACATAATATTAAATGAATCTGTTTAAAATAGTATAAGTGATTGTTTGTTAATTAAAATTATTATATTTTTTTTATAAGTCTCTCCGTGCACAAAACTTGGCTAGGTTGCTTGCTACTATTAAGTATTTTTTTCACATTTACCATTTTTAATATTAGTATTGACATTTACTGATAATTTGTTGTACAATATATCCTATATTAAGATTTTGACAATATTTTGTACTTTATCAAAATCAGTTCAGTAGTTTGTGAGTAATGATATTTTTGTATATTTTTATCCGACATTTTGACTTATACAATAATTTATTACTACATTTTATCAAAATCGGTCCAGTGGTTTTGTGAGGACAAATACACTAAAAGATTCAAAAAAATTAACAAAAATACTATTAATATCTATTTACGTATAATTAAATAATTGTACTTATTTTGTTTATTATATATATATATATATATATATATATATATATATATATAATAAATAACGTATAATATTACTGTAATCGTATAATCCGTTGCAATCTTGGCATCTGATAAGATTTATACATTGTATTTGTCAAGAATTGATATTTGCAAGAAGAATTTACTTTATAGTTAATTATCTTTAAAAGCAAGGAATTTCTATCATTGACTATATTTATTTATATCTTTTCCACTTTGAATCAATACTGATCACTTGTATCAAATGGAGTCAGGACTATGATACCATACTTAACAAAGTCATTCAGTAAAGACACTCCAACTTAAAGTCTATCCAAACGCAAATAAGAATCACAAACTCAGCCGGGTATTTTACTATTGTATTATTATAAGGATAAAAACAAAGCTACTTTATACTTAAGTTCTTATCTTATCCAGAGTAAACACGTATGAGACAAGAGACAACGTGACTGGAATACAATGGGAATAGGCGAACGGAATCAATTTATATACTATTTGAAACTGACTACAAATAGATATTTCGTGACAGATATAATAAAGAATTGCGATTATGTTTTACAATCGTTTTATCGTGTCTGTACTTAAAGTACCTACTGTATCGGTACACGTTTTTATCAGATATAAAGTACTTTGAAGTGTGTTCTGGTATAACACTCACCTGCAGCGAGATAGACTCCAGATAGTAAGCTGCCAACCCACGCGACAGTTCCTTTACCCTCTCCAAAATAGGTGACCAGTTCTGGTAGGAATATCCCAAAGGTATACGCGATCCCATCCACCACGAGATTGCACATGAACGAAGCAAACACCACAACCCATCCGTATCCGCCGTCCGGTGGTGGTGGGAGTTCCCCATAGTCGTAGGCTTCGTCTTCATCATCTGCTCCCTCTGCTGTTAAACGAGCTGCCTCCTCACATGACGTTTCGCTTTCAGTCTGCAACAAAATTCAGTACATCAAAGACTTTTTACTGATTGTTTTGACAAGTTAGAAAAGTTATTCTGATAATAATTGATTATAACTTTCAATTACTAAAATTTTCCAACCAAGCCTTGAGATAACCGTAAGTACACAGACAAACATTTAGCAATGTTAGCACCTAGCCAATTTATCATGTCGGAAAAGGCAATATCCCCCCTCGCCCCTCCCAAATCAAACAATGTTATCATAAAACGCCGTAATACGGATTTTTCTTTGAGATTTTTGTGTTCATACAAAATATTTTCCCCAAATCCCTTTTGTATAGCAACTGAAATACCCCATTTTATTGCAATCCTTCAACTCACTTTACGGCCATTGCCTTGTAGTTTATATTTGTACATTAAATTAATGCGCCGTAAAGAAATCGTCATCGTAAGATATTCCATATTTCGACAAGATGAATAAATTACTTAAATTATAAACATTATGACTAATAAAAAAGCTTCTTTTGTTATTTTTGTAATTTTTTCACGGTAAAACAATATTTGTAGGATGGCAACTCTTTTTCTACCCCGCAATCAATCACGGTATCTGACATAGCAAAGATCCTTTAAGGTCACACTACAGGTGTGTGATAATAGATCTTCCTGTTCCATTATATACCATAAAACACACTATATGTATGTTTATGTAAATAACTCATTTTTCATTTTCATGTATTTTATCCCGTAATCAATTAGGATATCTGTCAGACAGTAAAGATCGCTTAAGGTCACACTACACATGGGGTGTGCGATGATAGTTGTTTGTTCCATTACATACCTCACAAAACACACTTTGTTTATATAATAACTTGTCCATACAAAATATTGAACATACTGATTAAAAAAGATACATATATGTAAGTACATAACAACAAAACAATATATATATATATATATATATTTAATTTATTATAAGCATCAAACACTATCAGTAAATGAACGTGCTAGTATTGCTATACATAGGACATTATCATTATGAAAGGACATAACATTCGTTTATCAGTCCTGGTCTGGCCTTTAGACCTATCCTATTTGAATTAGATATTTGAGAGTGCATTATTGGTATAAACTAACTTTTAATATAAGAAATATACACAAATTACTTATTTTTGATAAATATGGTATTATAGTCCTGACTCCAATCTGATTCAAGTGATCAGTATTGAAAGTGGAAAAGATATAAATAAATAAATAAAATAAAATATATTATATAAATGTTAAATAGCGGTCATCTTCAAATTTTATACGGATTTCATATTGACATTGTAATCGTAAGACGAAATAAATATATATATACGTATATACAATTTTTTTTCATGTCCGTCGTAATATTGGAGGAAAATTTGTATAACTACAGTGTTATTTATTTTTTGGTTTATACATATAAATGAAAATTAAATATAACCATATTAAGAGCCTTGCTATATACATATGAAAGTATATACTGTCTGTTCGTCTGTTTATTTGGTCCGGTTAATCTCTGAAACGACTGGACTTCTAACAGGACTGAAACGCTACCTTTATTAAAAAATATTTATATTCCGCGCAAGCAAAGTCGTGAGCACAACTAGTTATTTAAATAACATTAATGTTTAAGTTTCCTTATATGTATTCCTCACACACACATACACACTATATTATATACAACTAATGTTTTCTTTAACATTTAATACATGTAAATGATATTTACTTGTTACTAAACCATTCAAGATATTGTGCATATAATATAATTATATATGTATATAAAGATAAGGTCTAATAAAAAGACTAAATTACTATTAATCTTATCTTTGTAATCTCTGTAGGTAGCATTTTTTATTGAACAAATTTGTCTTTAACACTTATTAAATAGTATTTAGGATTTAATAATTTTGTAACCCATTTTTGATTACAAGCTCCAATGAGTTCGAAATTTATTGAGCGAAGCGAACGAAGTGAGCGGAGCGTTTTACTGGAGACTTTTTACATTCTTTGTCACGAATTGGCTCGAAAACTACTTGACGGAAAATTATGAAACTTTGCAATCAAAAAGACATATTTAGATGGTGATGGTTTTCAAAAAAAATTGAAAAATGTCCTCAAAAAAAATTTTTTTTTTTTTTAATATTATGTCAAAACACTGATATCCCATTGAGGTCAATGGGAAACGATGAGTCAATACACTGGGCTCGCTTCGCTCAATATGCAAACGGCACCCGAGATTTCGCGAGCGCAGCGAGTTGAAATTGATTTGTTGGCTCCCCTAGTATTAAATTAATATATGTATAAATCTGATCGTATTATGTAAGGTGTGTCTGTGTAATCTTTGTTAGCCGAAAACCGTTTGCAGTGAAATCCCACTCCGACCTTGCCAATGTTTGCATTTGCTATTGAGATTTATTTAACACTGCATTATGATACAAATTAGTGAATATCGAACGAGGCGGAGATCAGAATATTAAGTTGTAAATCTATATATAAATACACACATGCACATACACATATATATATATATATGTATATATATACCTGAAACTAGTCCTAGAGATTTGAAATTTGGTCACCTAAGAATGGATTTCACGAAATTTCACCAGCATGAAGAGTTGTGAGTTAAAAAAACACATTTTCAAACTAAACCTCTTATATAAAACTATGCCACTAATATATTGTCATTAAAAACGACGAAACTATGATATTAGCGTAAGCAAATATTCAACTAAAAGAATTTAACAATAAATTGATACTAATTAAAATTGCTAGCAATATAGAACTTATTTCGTAGTGAACACTCTTCTAGGAGTAGGTATAGTCGCCTAGAGAAATACGATAGTCGTAAATAAAAACAACAATATCCACAACTATTATTCAGGAAACATTCCACAGGCATTCATAACGAAAACCGCAATTTATACTTAGTATTAAATAATGTTACAATATTAAGTGTAAATAAATCAATAATTCTTCCTACATACTTAGAACGCGGAATCGAAGAGGAAATTGTTAGAATTTTTCATAATATAAATAATATAATATATAATAATTTTCTCGTAATACATTGTCCTTTTCTCGTAATATACTGTCCCTTTTCTCGTAAAGTATTGTCCTTTTCTCGTAATGTACTGTCCTTTTTCTCGTAAAGTATTGTCCTTATCTCGTAATATACTGTCCTTTACTTGTAATCTAGTGTAATTTTTACACGCTTTTATTATAATAATATTTACAGAAGAATTAAATTTAAGTTTACATACAAAGGAATTATTGCAGACATAAATTTCCATATGTATATATATATGAATTTATATTTATTTTAAATCAGTTCAACGTCTTACACAAACGACGATGTAAATAATATAACAAAGGAATCGCAAGTTAAACGAACCTCAGGCTTTACAAACACAAACAGTATTACTTTCAATATATATATATATATATATATATATATATATATATACATATATATATATATATATATATATATATATATATATATATTATGTACAACTTATTTTAAAATCATAATTTAAATTACAATCATATTAACATTCAAAGATTTTGTCATTAATATATTAGGAAAAACAAAATATATATATATATATATAACCTCAATGTTATATAATGAGACTATCTATTTTTATCTTATCGATAAAAAAATGCATTATATCTTGTATACTGATATTACCTAAATAGGGTAATGGAGGTAACACGTGTAATTAACCAATAATTAATATGTCCTGTAAAATATCAACAATGTAATAGCTTAATAGCTTAGGATGTTAGTAATAACCAAACGGAAAATGACTCTTAAGCATTTATCGAAGTGACCCACAAAATACTTAAATGAATTAATAATCGTTAACGAATAATATAATCAATATTATTAGTTAATCGAATTAATAATTCAATTAAAAAATAATTCACATACCATTATTATTACACTTAACAAATTAACACTTCACTCACAGGAGAACAGTTCAACAATGATAATAATTATCAAATTATTCGATAAATTACACCCAACCTAATCTACTTATCCTGATAACAATAACTCGCAATGGACTTTAAAATTTACATAATGCTAATGATATTATCATTGATAAATTGATAAAATTGATAATATTGTACTCTCCGAGGCGACGCTCGATTAACAATGAATCCATGTAATACAAGCCGAGGTAATTATCATGTAATGACTTATAGTAAGTTATATTAATTTATCCTTATTACAACGATTAGCAAAAAAAAATTTTTTTGATTACAAAAAAAAAATCATATAATTTCATAAAAATATTTCGTTTATTCGTACCAATATTTTTCTAAAGCAATTTTCACACATTTGTAATGTTTTCCGCTGTGCAATTACTTCAATATAATAAAAAATATGATATTTAATATATGTATATAAGATATACATATATATATATATAATAGTAGGTAAATATGGCATTCAAGATTGTATTACAAATCGTACATATATACCTAGCGCATATAATAAATACCACAATAAAACAAGAGTATATCGGATAATAGATAAAGAGAGATAGAGATATACTTCAGAGATCATCAGAGATAAATAGAACTCAGCACTTCATATTATGTTTGCGTAATGCGTATTGTAATGAAATTAAGTATGAATGTGGGTTGTAAGGAAAGAGATAGGGGAGAGAGGGAGATAGAAGATGTGGATGAAGTTATTGAGATATGGGTTTACAAAATTAGGATAAAGAGCAAATAAAAACATAAGAAAGAAAGAGAAGAAAGAGCATATTAATGTTCAAATAAAAACTGTTTCTTATATATCGAAATTCTTAGCATATTTTTTGTATGAATTTGTTATATGCATAGCAAATTTGTTGCATTTGCAATGATCGTTTGGCTCTTATCCCAGAGTTACACAATTGAGTGTCTATCCGAAATATAACATAAAATATACAGGTTAGTACTATAATATTTAATTTGACAAATAAATAGTTATTTTGAGCAACAAAGTTATTTTCAGCAGTAATAGTTATTCTAGAATAATTAACACAATTGTCTTAACATACTTAAATATAGTTAGTTAATTTAATTCAGTTAAATCTCTGTTAATATTTAATTATTTAATTACTTACAAATAACATTAAAACGTTAAACAATGTAATTAGTTAATTGTTTAATGATTTAATCATTACTATCTAAGTGTCATTAATATACTTTCTTAAGTAGCTTCTAATGATATAAATACAACATTTATTTATTTAAATACTTTATTACAAGGTACAAAGAATGGGCTTAACGCTAAAACATTTTCTACCAGTCAACCCAAAACGTGCAAGAAAATACGGCGGAGTGCAAAAAAAATCAAAACAAACTAGATATAGGTATAGATATATAAACTATACAAACGTACAAACGTACATAAATACTAACAAACATACACACAAATATATAAATAAATAAGTTTTATATACTTATATATACTCAGATAATTTCATTACAAGACATGTTTTAACAACTATAGGAACAAAATCCTACCTCTGATAAATAAAATTTCTTCCTTTCTTTGCAACAGTTCTCGAAATAGAAAACAATAGAAGTGAATAATGATAATTTCATCTCTTAATAATATTCCAACTTGTAGATCACACAACAATAATATACTAAAGGTAATCAATAAAAATATTATATTATTAACCTACCCACGTAAAAATTACAAATAAAACACGAGTACAAACACGTTCTCAGTATGATGATAGAATAATTTCAACAATTTATCCTACCGTCAAGTAAAAGTTATTAAAATTATACATATGTATATGTGAAGATATGTATATATCTATATATATATAAATATATATTGTCAATCTTAGTTTGTATATATATTCATCAGAAATGTTAAACTGTACGCGAACGTTTCGTAGATAAATTTAAATTATCTGATCCACCAATCAGTTATTGTGTCGGAAAATATAAAATACTTCAATGACAGCTATATATTTAGATTCTGATATTCCTATCTATACATATAAATAAAATTGAAGTAAAAGTTTGTAGTACCAAATTAACAGATATTCACTAAATGTATATGAAACATATATATATATATATATATATATATGTTTTATATACATTTACCGTTTTTTATATACGGTACTTATATAAAAAAAATATTTTTTTTCTGTCTGTCTGTCCCGGCTGATCTCTGAAACGACTGCAACCATTTTAACAGAACTTTCACAGGCGGTTAGCCGATATTATAGGGAGTAACATAGGTTACTTTTATTTTCAAAAACATTCCACAGAAATGTAGTCACAGTTAGTAAAAAATGAAGTTCCTCTAAAAATTATCAATGAATATTAGCATTACTAAGACGACATAAATTATAAGATTATAGTATAGTTAGTCTTTATACATAAATGCTGACACTCATACTGACAATTCTTTATATAATGCTAAATTCATCAAGGCCAGGCCAAATAAAACTAAGTCGACAGAGCTGGAGACATAGAAACCTAGAAATCGTAGGTTCGAAAACTGCTTGTGTAAAAAATATTTCGCACATATTTAAATTAAAAACCTTGTATTATTAAAGTAATAATATTAAATAAAGCCATTACCAATCAACAGTTCATGGTATAAAAAAGACAATATATAAAATAATTTTTAACATATATTACATATTATATTTTTTCTGTGAACTGCACAATTAATAATACTGACTGAAATAATACTACCATAAAAATTCTACTCAGTGACTATAAGGATACTAATACCTAATGTCAATTAATCTTTTCTATAAGAGCTACGTTCACTTAACAAATAAATTTTAGCAATAAAATATTAAAAAATAAAACACATAAAATCAAGACAAAGATAAATTGTAAGTAAATTAATTAATAAAAATTATTCATTAAATTATATATATATAACTAAGAAGTCTATTTACGAGAGTCCTAACTCAGCCCTCTATTGGACGACATGTTTAATATTTAAAATGAAAAAAAAAAAGTTTTTTTTTTAAATAAATTACAAGATGTTTGTTTTTCTGTATTTATAAATTAGGACAGAGATTTCTTGTAAAGTAATATATATTACTCTAAAAGTATTTGAAGGACACTCATCTATACAATGGATCATTCATTCATTTACCGTCTGTTTCGTTAAAGCATCTTTAGTAAGAATTTATTTTTATTTATACATTAAACAAGAGAACTCAAAATATAATAAGCGGATGGTTCAATATTGCATTGGTCCATCAAAAATTAAAATCCACCTTTAACAAATTAAAGAGATTATTAAAAATTCATCATTGAAATTAAAAATACAGTAAACTAAGGTGTACCGTCCCATTAAGGGTTATCATCCCATAGGATTGATTTTATTGCATTTATTATATATTTTTTTATTTTTTTATTATTTGGACCTTTTCACTTTGAATCAATACCTGTGATCACTTGTGTATCAAGTGGAAGTGTCACAAGGGTTTATTTTGATACCATACAGATCAAAATAAGTAAATCTGTAAATACGCTCTTCAATTTAAAATTAAGGCTTCATAGTAACATCATTCAAAACAAGAATGTCACTAAAGAAAATTAAAAAAACCTTTACTTTTCTAGCTAATTGTTTATAGATGATATAGTTTTTGTAAAATACAACATTAATATATAAGTCTCATCAGTTCCTATTTATTGAATACCTAATTTAAAATACTCTTGTTTGATTCAAAAATTATGTATTACTATAACTATATTTCAAATGGGATTTATCTTGCATATATTTGATTATTCACTGAGACAAGATGTGAGTATCAATTGATGCAATGCATTTACAATATAGGATAATATATGCATATGCGAGTTAGATCTGTAAAATAGTTTTATTGAAATATATCTACTTTCTTAACGTAACTATGAACATACAATTGAATAGCATAGAAGCAATATTTGTATGTGTGTGTATATTTATTCATGTATGTGTAATTACCATTTAAACTTTTATAAATGTTTCCATACAATGCCATATGAATGTTTTATTACTAAATTAGTGACCACCAAAGAGTTAGTATATCATTGAATTGTATCAATTACTGCTATGGTTTTGATAAAACACAAACACACACATGCATATAATTTCCATACTGAATTAAAACAAAGGATTTGTAGTGTTATGAAGTGTTGTACATAATTTACATACGCTTCTTTGTTGTTTTATTTTTGAGATAAGTTGAACAAAATTCAATAAATCCTTTACAATAAGACCAACAAACAAATATTTTGAATAAAATAATTATATTGTAATGTCATCCATAATAATACTTTAAGAGCATACGGGGATATGAGAATGACTAATAACTTTTAAAAATAGAATGAGTTTTAAATATGGTAGAATGACTTTAATTTGTCAAATTGATTAAAAAGTACAAAAAGTGCTTGTTTCATTGTTTTGAATGTATCTTCATCTTCGTGACCTGTATGAAAATAAGTATACAGTCTTTGTTGTGAGGATGACTGTTTAAAATGAAAATCGTAAATATATTTAAAACCTAACCTCAACTCTGGACATTAATATATAATGGAAAACTACCAATTACCTAGCGGTGTAAACATTAACGAGGAAAACTAATGATTTATAACTTACCCTTGAAAATGTTCTTAAACGATTTATTCGAGGATTTGATGGTATGTTATTAAGAGATATCTTTGACATCTTCACTTCTCTCAATTCAGTTCTTTAAACTGTTCCGAGTCTAATACTGCACTGCAGTATACGGAACTAATCACAGAAATTTGAATTCACACACAGTTCGATTAAAAACATTTGAAAAATGAAACAAAGTTTTCAGTTTTATTTTGACAGCACTAATCAATTGCACCACCCCATAACGTCAATGTTACAGTTTAAACAAATTGGGGTCCGTTGCGAGAAATAATAGTCTTTTATAAAAGTAATACTAGTATAATATATTAAAATAACAAATTTGTTTTATAGTAATGACAGATAGATTATAAACAGAGCCAACGTTTCGTTTTGCATGCGGCAGCACGCATTACGCACACCACTCGTTGCGCGGTCGTACCGACAACTGTCAAAATTGGAGTACAAACTACAGGCTGACGATAACAAAACTCGCGCCAAATGCTTATGAATGAGTCAGGAGAACGATTTTAAATTGGTTTTTAAATCTTTGAACCTAAATAATAAACTACATTTTCTTTTAAAAATCTTGTTCACTTAGGAAAACGGCGTTCTCTTGAATAGGAAAATACTTAATTATAAAATGTTATAGATTATTTTTATCTATATTTTCTTACATAATTATGTGATCTAATAAATTTATGTGTAACTCCTGTGTAGTTTAGATCAACGAAAAGTATAACAATAAATAAAACAGTAAAACAATAAATGGGATTTGTGACCAGCTGTTAGTGAATAGCGATTAGCGACGTCATATTATCTATTTGATTCCGTATGTATGCGATTCTAATCTTCTAGTAAAACAAAATATATAAAACTAAAAAATAAACTGTGTAAACAGGATCAGGCTTTTTAGGCTTGCGCATGTTCTTTTACGTAATCATCGTTTTTATTCCAACAATAATTATCGGTGGAAAACATTTTTTTGATTTAAATAAAAAACCTATTCAAAGATTTCATGTTGTTAATTAATAATTATTGCAAAAAAAACTGTAAAAGAATTACAAGTTTTCATTTATTACATCAGCGGAAACTATTTGCTCTTTCTGTTTTGTAGGCGTTTTAAAAACATTGATTCCAACGGATATTGGGATTAATAAATGTAAACTAAATCTCAAATATATCTTAAAGAGAGAGAGAGAGTATAAAAAGAGACTACACGATTTTGTAGCTTGGTAAAATATAAACTTACCAGCGACCGTTCAGTTGGATTCACATGTATGCGAGGCTCTTCATCATCATCAGGGGAGCATTCAGCACCAGCGATTTGACCCATGTTTGATGGTTTATAACTGTGATGGCTGAACGCGGCGCGTGGCCGCAAGCCGGCGCGCGTCCTCGCGCGACCGATGACGCGCCGTTGTGCTTACACGTGCCCCGAGGAATAGGGATTAACCCTTAACATCGATACGATATTCATGGGTTTTTTATCTACTAAAATATGGATGTCCCTTGCGAATTTTATATACAATTTGTCTATATGTAATTCGAACATTTTAGAATAGTTATTATCTTTATCAGTAGATTTTTAATTATTTTTATATTTTAATATTTAAATTATTAAGCTTGAATGAAACCTATATTCTGAAAAATACGTTTTAGTTCTTGAAAACGATTAAAAAAAAATAATTTATACTTAAACTTGATAAATGAAAAGAGAAAAAATATATAATAAATTTGTAATACGTATTTTTGTTTTCACTTATTTAACGAAATTTAAAAAATCTTAATAAAACATTATTTTTTGTGAACGATAAACAGCACTCTAATGTCATTCGCGATACTGCACACGCTATTGAAATATTACACCTTGTGTTACATATGCAAAAATCCCTTTTTATGCAAGTAGATCGAAATTTGAATTGAAACATCGTTCGTATATCAATTATGTATACATTTATGTTATTTTGTAAATGTAAATAAAAGTAACATCGATATGTTGAGTTCGCGTCTATGGCGGGCGGTCGATAAAACAGGCGCAAGTCCAGACCACTCAGCTGAGAATCTTGACAGCTTAAGCTTTAGGAACTTCCCTTTGACGAATTCTTTTTTTAAATAACTTGTATTATATTTTGTAGCTGTCACGATAATAATGTATTTATAAATTAAGACAAGGCAAAAGTTTTTACTTATACAGACCGTTAGTTATTTTCCATTTATTTCTTATTAATAGACAATAAATTAAAATAAAAAAATGTAATCAAATAAAATTAAGTGTCTTATAATTTTGATTACTTTTTTTTATACATTTATTG
Organism: Melinaea menophilus ssp. n. AW-2005; assembly: GCA_918358695.1. Taxonomy (NCBI): domain Eukaryota; kingdom Metazoa; phylum Arthropoda; class Insecta; order Lepidoptera; family Nymphalidae; genus Melinaea; species Melinaea menophilus. Next base: position 2,901,709 of record OU911052.1, read on the forward strand.
AACAATATGTTATTTTTCATCTCCGCCTTTTTATCACGCTCTATTTCGTACAAATGGTTATCTTCTCTGTAACTCACTCTTCGATATTTGGCTTTATCTTGCTAAGAAAACGAGATATAAAATTTGCCTTTGAAAATTATTTGCTGTGTTTGAATTAGAACAAGCTACAAATATATTTAGAGCAGATATAATAAAGAATGGTCGACAAACAGACAGTGGTGTAGCTAGGAGTGAGCGAAGTGGACCCTCACCCTCGGCGCCGCACTTAGAGAGGCCTCTCAAGGCCCCTTCAAGTTCAATGCTACCATACTTAAAATCCCCGAAATTAAAACCTAAAACATTCTACTACTACTACTACTCTTCATAGACTGGCAACTTAAACTTGATCAGTGATTCACATAAGTGTGGCAGCGCCCTACAAATGAAAGAAAAGCTGCCTCGCTGACGTCTATCTTCGTGCAGGCTACGTCACTGATCAGGGAGGCCCTTGCTCAGATAACTACTTGATAGTGAGCCTTCACGTCAATACTTTCTAACAAATAAAACGCTAAATTCCACAGAATAAAGTCTCCTTTGATTTTTTTCTTACAACTCGAACAGTTGTAATTCGTATCAATTAAGAATATAAGCAATATTAAATGAAAAAAAAAACAAAATAAATCATATTAATATTCGAATACGGAAGAAAGTTTTATCATCAAATGAAGTTACTAGCAAAAGTCATTTTTTTTTGTGTTTTTAAATTTTGCGGTAAAGAAAACAGAATATATATTATTATAATTAGTTTATTAATTACAGTATATTTCGTTTTCATCCAGGTAGCGTTGAATTTAAGCTAACTTGGTGTAATAATCGAACTTTAACGAATATAAATAGAAGAAAGAGTCAAGAAGAAACTTTAAGACGAACGTCACGTGCCTCACGTGTGTCAGTTAAATGTATTTAACAACAAAGGCATTAATATATATTTTAATGAATATTGTGATACTGAAAATTAAATTAATTATTTTTTTTATTCTGAAACCAATAACAATAGAAAATATGTTAGGAAAGTTGAAAAAGATTTTAAACAAAATAATGGAGGTTTCTCGAATTCCTCTTTATCTATGTTTTTACAATTGTATTTATTATTTTTAGTGAAATTTACTGTTTTCACAAATAAACCTAAAATTGAAGCCACTATAAATGTAATGATTAAGAGATACGAGTATAATTAAGATTAATGTTTTTCTGATACCAACCTTGATAAGGAAGCTCTTCAAATGTTTATGCCAAAATTGGTAAATTTAAATTAACATTTGCCTTTACTATGAATAAAGAAACTATAGCTTTAGTTTTTTTTGAAAATTAATATATAAGGAACATTATTTAGACAGCCTGTTTGCCATTTCAACTTCGCAGCGATGCTTCTATATTTGTCAGTCTCGATACAATTTGTCATCATCTTGATTCAGCTAAAGACATCAATGCTAGAAACAAAATTGTAAAATATTAACATACAGCGCACCTAATGAAAAACCGGAGAGACCGCCAAAGAACATGTTATCAGTTTTTGTATCACATTTTTTATTGTCACTTTTCCAATCTGCTCCAGATTTGAAAGACGTGCACATTGACAAGTACAATGTAGTTAGGAAAAAATATACATCAGAGTGCCTCATACTCCTATATGTCTATTGTCAAGGCCGACATTTCATAAAGGAAGAAATAGGGGACTCAAAAATCTTTGATATTAGGAATGTTACGGAAGGATTCGTGACATGACATGTTCAAAACTAACTCAACGTAATATGGTTAAACTTTACATATTTAATAACAGGCACTTTACCTTCCAGGGCCCACCACCTTCATATTTCAGGCAGTGTTGTATATCATCATTGCTTTAAAAGATTATACCAAGTAGACTAATGCTTGGAACCATCTTTTTTACGATTAGTATGTGCATTTTCTTTATACACCCAATTTTAAAATTTTTGGTGCTATGTTCATATTTTCTTCTACATTTCCTGCCGATACGTCCATACGTTTTTCTTCTTCGTCAACCTTTTACAGTACCTACCCTTTCCGTTTTCTTTCTTTTTCTTCGGGAAATACTTTAAAATGGTTGGCACAACAGATTTTTCTCTTTTGTGCGGAAGAAATAAGTCTGCGTTAATATTATGGCTTCCGTATCCATGTTCTTTGTAATATATTAGAATATCTGTCTCTTTAATGTCCACCACCAAAGCATTAAACACTTTTCAACACTTCTCTTTCACAATGACGTCGGTACCATTTCGAAAGTTTACAATTCACAAACAAGAAAAAATTTTGAATGTAGTTTACTACTTTGCCTAATATTTAACCGTTGATACTTTTAAAGTTTAATAAGCAAGTATCCTAAATCTTTAGGCAAAAGCAACTTCTTATCGCCGAATTATAAGAAACTCAAATATAAAATTTTCTGTAAACTAATCATTGCTAATATATGTAAAAATATATTTCTAATGTATTTAGTGAATTCTTTAATAATTATTTTGAAATAAAACTACATATTAATTATGAAAACATTTAATTGTATTTAGGTTTTAGAGAATTAACAACTACTTCTTAAATTCTTAAATAAGAAATCGTGCACTAATAAAATATTAAAATACCGAAACCTTAAACTTTTAATGAACAATGAATAGATTAAATTACAATAATTAGGTACGTAGTTGACAATTCAATAAAGTTAAAAAGTACTTGCTATATAATGATATGAACAAAGTTACTTTAGATACAGCCGCTTAAGTAACTGAAGCAAAAAGTCGCACTGAAGCAAAACGAATACACCTACATGATGAAACGATAGCAGAATTATTTATGAGAGATTTTTTACACCGAGAGAACGATACTGTACAGGAGTCCTGCTAGGATGATGGTACACAAGTTTAAGATAGAGAAAGTTACACAAAGAATTCGTCGATTCCCGTCATCAAGAGTTAAGACTCCATTTTGTTCTTGCTACTTTATTCTTGTTATTTAGTCATAGTTGCTTACAACTATAATTAACAAGAATAAAATGCAATCGAAATAGCGTAATAAAAGACAATATAGAACGCAACGATGAAGTAGATTAATATTTTATCTAAAAAAAAATGTTTTTCATTATGAAAATTTCGTATGATATTTTTTAAATCCTTGAACTATGTGTAAGGAGTTGCCTAAACAATTATGTTAAATGACTCACTTGAATAATTATTATAAGATATGTGGTCGAGACACTTATAAATTTGAGCAATAAATTGATATCAACAGAAAACATGTCAAAAGCGTAAACATTCAACGACCAAATATCAACAATCTCCATAAAGACACTGGCTTGAGTTCTCATTGTTTTGGGGATGTCGTAGTCAATGATAATCTCATTAATTAATATTTTAGTGGAATTACGTTTTCGTAACAACAATTCACAGACAAACGACATGACACCGACTGACATTATTTCAAACAAACACATGAACATAATTCTAGGAAACGGTGGAATACCTTCGAATGTTCTCATACGAGTATAATAAATGGCCGACCATATCAGGCATATTATATACAAAAATGTAGAAACTAAAGATCTTAGGATATGAAACGTAAAAACATCTGTGATCAACTTACACAAATAACCAATACCGTTGTAGGCTGACGCCAATTCCTTAATTTTATTGTTGTTATTATTTGTTAGTCCTACAAATGAGAAGTCTTCTTTTATATATTTACCATGTTTCTTTTTATCAATAAATGAAACATTTCTATAATGTTTGTTCTGTACATAGTTTTCTAGATATTTATTAATGACAACTAATCGGTCTATTAATATTTTAATAAATGCACAAAAAGCAAAAACTTCCAAGTGACGTTCAAAGTTTATAATGGTTTCAATTATTATCATTGCAACATCTTCGTTGTCTCCAGGTTCGAAATATTCAGATACTGACGATATTAAATAAGCTACAATAAATACAGTTATTGTAATATCGAGGCCTCTGCGTGATGTTGTATGGAAATTTTTGATTTTAAAAATGTTCAAAGTGTAGTCTAAGTGAGCGAGTTTTTTAATAATATGAATATTCGTTTCATTGTAATACAGAAATGTTCCCATTGATATAAGATGTTGTACCACCAGGAATACAGATATTGATGTATCCATAACATTTATAGCTGTTTCTATTTTAGGTGTATTTGTGAACACATTGAAGTTCATTAACAATATAAAGTACACCGTCACCAGAACAAACACCAGAAGAATTCCATAAATCTTCATTGTTTTACTTAAATTTGTAATCTTTCCTCCTTCCATGCGATATCTAAATTTTCCTAACAAGTTTTCCATAATAGTTATTGGTTTCAAAACACAAAGAATTGAGTTGATTTCATTTGTGAGATTAGCGTCATCCATTTTATTTATAACACAGTTTCCTCTAAGATTTAAATTAATTCCTTTGTTGTTAAAGAACAGTACTCGCGAGGCACGTAATGTTTCTCGTAAAGTTTTGTCTTGACTGTTTCTTTTAGTGGTATTCATTAAAGTTCGATTAATACCCCACCTTCGCTTTAATTGATTGCTACCTGGATGAAATGTTTATATTGGAATCCATATATTAAAGTGGTACACCTACACACACACACACACACACCTGTCTAACTGCTTACCAATATTATAATCAATTAATTCAAAATTAATCATATTTTGTTGTGTCACTTACTGAACTTATGTACTACATCTACATATAACACAAAAAATAAATAAAAAAAGGATATTTACATATTATATTGGTCTAATTTGATTCACGATAACGATACCAAAAGAAGAAGAACCGTCAAGAAACGCCCTGGATACTCTTGAATATTCGAGTATATAGTATGGTTTGTGATGGAGATATGGCAGGCGCACCTCCTCTTACAGCGATTGTCTGGAAAGTAACTTGTTTTAATTTATTTTTGCACTTTTTGCATAGATCGTCACTCGGTCCCCAAATAAACAAGAAATACTGTAGAACTGAAAAATATTTAAAAAATAATAATTTAGGGGACTAATTGTGGGATATCATAATAATGACCGGAAATGGCAAGGTCATTGGTTGGTTGGAGGTTGCCAATAAAGTTGCAGTAACCTTTTGACAATTCATTACGAAAAGTTCATTACAGAATAGATGCAAGATTAATGCTTCTCTCAACATTTAACATTGTAATATTAAACTCCGCGAAATTAACTCCTGCATGGTCAAAGATCACTTGAGAAATGATGGTGGCTATTTTTCCAACCAACCAATTAACTAATCTATCATCCCTAATTGAATGTAATTGTTAATTTTTATATACTTTCAGATATTATTCTATAAAATTATGATTGCCTATGTAGGTGATAAAATATTATCTTTATTTCGTTTGGGGTCATTTACAAGCAAAACTTCAATGTTTCAATCTTTATTAACATAATAAATGATAATAACACTGCATCATATTTTTAATTGTTAACGTTTACTTTTTAAGCGAAATCGTGCTCTAATAAACTATAAATATCAAAACATCTCAATCTAATTAGTTGCTTGAATTATAACAATGAGATAAGTAGTTGATAATTCAATAAAGTTGATGAGTAGTTGTATGTTGAGACAAAACAAGCTGCAGGCGTATACTTGCAGTGGCCACATCTCTATCATATCCATAAAAGCCTTCGCTTGATTTCTCATCTCCTTCGGTAGCTTGTAATCCATAATTATCTCGTTAACCAAAGTCTTAGTGTATCTCCGTTTCGACGTCAATGCTTCGCAGATATAACACACGATTATCACAACAGAAATTACCTGAACACTTTCAAATACAATACCCAGTAAGAAACTAAGATTTTTTTTAGACCGGATAAAATCTACCATTGACCATAAAGTTAGAATGACGTATATGAAAATAGAAGCAACATACATATATACGTTTACAGAAAAAACATTATTAATCATGGATAAAGTTTCTCCTATTTTCTCGTAGATTGCAGCTAGAGACGCTATTTTTGTGTTTTGTGGAGAAATATATCCAATATAATCTCCGCGATCTGATGTATTCAAGTCTCGGTAGATAATCATAGATCTGCTTCTATTTTTGTTGTGTACAAATTTTGTTAAGTATTCGTTAAGAAGATCTAATCTCTCTGATAACATTCTGATATAAACGTAAAAAGATAGTGCTTCTAGGTCAAATTTGTAATCAGCAAATACGTCTATCACATTATATGACACAATAAATATTGCAGTGGAATCGTTTTCAATGAAATGTTTAATTGTGGCAATTATCAACATCATAAAGAAAACGTATGTTACAAGTTGGTTATATTTTCGACTTCTCTTATAGAAAACCTTGTCGTTCAATAAATTTAATGAAAAATCAATAGCCGCGAGTGAGTTTAATATTTTAATATTTTCATCCCCATTACGGAAGAACTCTGCGAGTGCTATGATATACTGTAACATCGATACAGCCATAAAGATTTTATTTATAAATACAGAATTTTCATTACAGAAATCAAAAATGGCAAGTTTCATACCAAAATAAGAAGAGAATAATAAAAACAGATACCCAATAACAACGAGGATTACTGTTAAAGTTCCATAAACCTTCATGGCTATGCTAGGTTTCATCAACTGACCATCAACCACTTGAAATCTGATTTGGCCGAAACAACTTTCTACTTTTGTAAAAAGGTATCTGGAATCCACAATGTTCAAAACTGCTTTGCCTAAATCTGTTTTGCTCATTTTTGTTTTTTTATTAGATAAAAGAGAATTAACTTTTTCAGCACAAACCTTTGCTACTTAGTTATTCATATTATAAGTATATGTTATGTTTGAATATTTGTTTCTCAGTCACACAATTTGTATTAAATTTATAGTCTTCGTTTTATTCATAAAAATATCTGGGCTTTTGTGGGAAAACCTCGCCCATTGGTTATCAAAAGTCATCAAAATCTGTTTCTTTGGGTTTCAACTTTTCTAATAAACATATGCTCTCTTTCTTGCACTTTCCCTCAAGTGGCTCCTCAGGTAAATACTATTAAATAATAAAATTCTAAGTAGCTGTGAAGCGACCACTTAATTTTGCAAGTATATTTGATTTTAAACTCAAACAGAATAGTTTCTGGGAACGAGACGTCAAAACGTAACTGTTTGTGTCTATCGCCTAAGTGCCAGAATCAACTTGTATTTGCAAAAAATGATTAATGTGGTAGAGGAAATATATTATTCAACACCAATTTATTAAGTGGTAATAATAACAAGTCTGTTATTAAGTAAATGGTTTTTTTACGCACATAAATGTATTATTTTGATGAAAAGTAAATAAAGTGTTTAAAGTAATGTCGTTGTTTACCTTAGTAATTAAGAAAAGTCTAGAGAGCTATGAAAATGTAGATAAGATAAACTTTCTTACTATAAGAGCTATGTGAATATCACTTTTTAATGAATGTCATCCTCAAAGTAAACTATGAAAATATAAATTCAGTATTGTATTATATGTAGGATTACTAATATTGGACATTGGATACCTGAAGTGGCTTCCATGAGTGTCCCCGAACCTGTAACCATCGTGCGCTCCTCAATACCGCATCCGAGAACAAATATTGTGCTCATTAAGGAAACCAAGGAAGGCCAACCTGGCATGAAAGGATGGAAGAAGCATGCAAATCTATAGGAATTTGAAACTGCCTACACAGAGAGGAAGACAGTTGGATTGACAGCGGGTTCACTCCTCGTCTAGAGAAGCCGACACAAGAAAAACTCAGTAAGTAAATATATATATATATATATATATATATATATATATATATATATATTTACTTACTTATTTTTGATATATATATATATATATATATCAAAAATAACTTGTATGCCAAATTAGAGATTTCAAAGACCTTGAGCTTGGGCGGGGTGTTGTTACGTCATGGAGTCTGAATTTCTCCTTTGAACTAAATATAGTATAATAATACTTTTCAATTGCGACGTCGCTAAGTCGATAATATTCATCCTATATTTTAGTATATTGTGGTTCCTGAAACGCTGGCCAAGTCAGTCAAGTAGTTTTTGATTAGATGATTCTTGTCCTGCTAAGGTTGGCCTTCTAGGTCTTTTTATATTAACGTTACAGGTTCGAATATTCAATAAACTTTTTCTTTTAATGTTTTGTTAGTGCACTTCAGATCATAATTATATCAAAGAAAATGATAGAGTTACATGTATTTAATTCTAAATTCTAAAGGTTTTTTATTATTGTTCTTTAAGACATGATAGAATATATGTAGAATTTCATTTCTAGATAAATTTGTGAAAGTGTCGTCGGACTAAATTGTAATTCACGTGGCAAATATACTGAGAAACTGTTTCTTTATACGAACTTTCCTTTATTTCTTTTTACATGAAGTACTTCCCCTAATATCCTTTAAATGTAAAGTATTTGTTCCTGTTTATGCCTAGTTCCTATTTAATTTCCAGTGTAAATAAAATAAATTGTTACTAAAAATATTAATCTTTTTTTTATTTATGGCCTCTGTGTTAGTTTAGATTATTACTAACAAATCGTAAAAGAATTCATAGGATTATTTAAAATTACAGCTGTTCGTAGAATTTCCTTCGTGTCTTCTCCATCCTCCATCCATATGATATTGACAAAATATAACGTACAATGGTGGCATATATAAAAATATATTAAAAATATATCCTAATAACTTGTTTAATAATTTTATTTGTAGTTTTAATTACTTTAAAGATAGAACGTAAAAAACATGTTTAATTTGAATATTTGGTAATTTATAGATACTACTTGTAACTTTTCTTTTCTTTCAATCACTTATCCAAATATAATGGTTATGTATATTAATTTATTAGTGTCTGATTGATTTATTGGAGTAATATAATTGAAAAGGTATTAATAAAATTATTTAATGTGTGATGTCAAGTAATTTATTATTATTCTAATAACTATTTTATTGATTATTTTCTTTCTTTATTTGTTGTCCAAAGAAGGTGTGAATTTAATGCAAGCATTCTCTGCCAGTCAGCTTCGAAACAAAAGTAAGATATAAAAACATATATATTTACTCAACACTTTTCACAAAATGTTGACATTTCTGTTGAATTTCAAATAGCTTCTCACCATTTTTTTATAGCTTTGGTTAATGAGTGCTGATAGTAATGATAATAATAATAATGCGAACCGTGGGGTTTCCGTGAGCTTTTAGCAACTCTATTCATTGAGATGAAATAAAAAGGTAATATTGATATAGTTATAATAAAATGTTGTCAGTGAACTAACATAGTGTCAATTAAAACAAAGTGGTGGGATAACTGCTCCCATAGATGTATAGTGAATTTAGTGAAGTGGTTTTGATGATTTCATAACTTTTTACAAATTTGCAATATTATTCAAATTTTACATGTTTTACATGTTGTTTTTTAATGGGATATTGATAAATCTTATAAATTGGGTGTGTATTCAAATAACAAAATAACTTCGAATTAAATATTTTTTATTATATACTTTATTTAATTTTATAAGTTATTAGTTGATAATAAATATAAATATTCTAACAATACAGAATAAAATAATAATAATTATTCAGATAAAAGTTGGTTAACTGGAATTTGATTCAATATTTTCTTCACATTGTTAAGTATAGCATTGGTTCCGTAATCCATTATTGGTGTTCCAAACTCCTTGGCTACCAGGCTCCAGTTCTGGTTCATGAAATCCAGCACCATCTTACCTATAACATGAAAAATTTAATTAATAACTTTAAACAGTAAGCACAATAAAGAAATACCAGGCTGAGATTATTGAGTTGATCTTTTCAGAACAAGGTGTTATTGGAACCCTCGTAGCCTTAATTTTAAATTGGAGACTGTCCTTACAGAAGGGCTGATAACGATAAGTAGGTATGGTATCAAAATAAGCCCTCTTAATACTTCAAATTAAAGTACACAAGTAATCTAAGTGACATAAATGTTCAATTTATTATACTACAATTTATTGAGCGAAGCTAACGAAGTGAGCGGAGCGTTTTACTGGAGACTTTTTGCATTCTTTGTCACGAATTGGCTCAAAAACTACTTGACGGAAAATTATGAAACAAAAACAAAAAGACACACATTAGGTGATGGTTTTATTTTTTTTTTAAATTGAAAAACGTCAAATAAAAAAAAATCATATCATGTCAAAAAACTGATATCCCATTGAAGTCAATAGGAAGCGATGAGTAAATACACTGGGCTCGCTTCGCTCAATATGCAAACGGCACCCGAGATTTCGCGAGCGCAGCAAGTCGAAATTGAGGGTTTGTTGGCGCCCCTAGTTATAAGTAATGAAATCTACTTACTCATCTCAGGGTTTCCTTTGAAGAGATCTGTCATGTTATACAGAACTCTTCCATCATAGGTATAAGAGACTTTGACGTTCTTCATATGAATGTACACATCGTTGCCTTTTTTTGTTGTTGTTAAACCGAAAGTGCATCGAGTTTTTAATTTTTCTGAAAATATTATATTAGTTACATTTAGACAAAAAATATCTCCTCAAATACAAAAAACAGTTCAGAAGTAAAACAATTTAAAGTTAGATTAGATCGGAGATTCAATTTGTCTTTTTAGATTTATAAAAAAAATATGCCACGGTTTTTATAGAAAATTTAGAATAATTTTATGAAGTAAATGTTGACTTACTGCATGTTATGGTAGAATTGCCTTCTCCATCGATCGGAAACATTAGTAATTTACCTGAAGACCGATATTTTCCTTTGATGATCAAATTGCAATGAAAAACTACCTCATATTCGTCTCCAATCGGTCTACAAAAGGGAGAAATTATATTCAATACACGATAAATAATGGTAAATATGTACATATTACTTATATTAATGTACGTTTGTCAATATTATATATATATTACCTCACAACATCAACAATGCAATCCCGAAGACCTTTACTGTATCCTTGTTTGAATTCGATTTTCATTCCTCCCGGTAGCTCCAAATGAAGGTCGTCGACCGTAAGTGGATCCAAAGAATTAATACCCAACTCGGGAATACCGTTAATGAATACAGGAACTAATGCTTGTAGAGAACGCTTCAAGCAATCAGGAGATGTATCTTTGCATGGCGTTTTAAAACCCTCTGGTGATGAAAATTATTAATATAATATTAAATACTAATTATATATATGTATATAAAAAATATAAAATCATACTTACGAAATTTTGTAGATCCTAATTTAGTGAAGCACAATATTACAAATAAAATAATATTCTTAATCAAATACATTTTTTTATATTTATATATATACTAGGATTTGCACTACTGGAGGTGACTTCAAAGCAACTGTAGATATTATAAATTTTGGTTGCGTTATATACAAGTGTAATCAGGTGATTATAAATGAAATACAATTTACTAATCATATTTAATTAGAATTAATCTTAATAATTACTTATAAATATCGCAATTAAATTATTACATGCAAAGTACATTAATAAATTATGAATGACGAACATCTAGCTGCGGGTCGCCTGTGTCTTCATTGGAGAAAATTTTGTCTAATAAATTTTGAATATTAGAATTGGGTTCTGTACTAGAAACTTCATAAGGCTTTATTTTGGTTGATGTAGTAGTCGAAAGTGTATCGGATTCACCGAATTGATTGATTTGACAAACTCCCAGAAATTGTATTGAAATATCTGAAACAAATATTTTATCGTTTATTTTCTTTGTTGAAACCTTATTATTTTAGGAGATAAATGTTCTTGATAACATATTGCTTTCTTTGATAATATTTAATTTTAAGACAAATTAATATATAAATATATACTTACTCAATCCGCAACTTTTAGCGCATTGAAATTTCCCGTTGTTGTAATAAGTTTTTCCATTTGAAGCACACACGGGCTTGTATTCTGTGGTAGTCAGACACGAGTCCATACATGTTTGGAAATCACGACTATTTACTGTTGTAGTTTCGATCGTGCCAGTGGTTAAAAGGTCATCATCAGGTGTTTTCTTGGGGCAGGGTAGACGACGATACACACCAACATCTGTAACAAACAAATGTATTAGAAATTACATTTATTTATCTTTAGAATAGTTTACCATTTTCTAATTGAATAGGAATGATAAGAATCTTTGAATGTTATGTCTGTGATCATTTCATTAAGTAGCAAGTAGGGAAAGGTTTTCAATTTACTTCTTATCTTGTACCAATGACAATTACGTTTAATACAATTTGTTTTCCTACAAGGATCTTTTTAATTAATTAGAGGGTTAACTGTGACGATTACACTATGTCAATGTCTTGTAAGAGTGCCCTTGAACTGTTTTTAATTTAATTCCAAAGCATTATAATACTAGCTGTGCCCACGACTTCGTTCAATAAGTTTTTTAAATAAAAGATGCCTAAGTTACGCCTTATAACATCAACGGAAGTCTTGTTAAAATTGGTTCAGCCATTCCAAAGATTAGCCGTACCAAATGGACACACAGATAGAAAGAAAAGAAAGTTTTTTTATGTAAAAAAATAAATATAGTACCGTATATACCTTCATATGGATTTAGTGAAAAACTGTTAATTTGGAATTACAAACAGACACTTAAATTTTATTTATATATATAGTTATAAACTAGAAGAAAATTTATAATATTAAAATCAGTTAAGCGTTAAATTATACTAAAATATACCGTACGTCCGTTTCAACAATGTTTTTCTCAGTATTAGTAATTGTGGTTGCTTGTAAGACCTCTATATTTATAAGGTCACGACTTACCGACTCCACAAAACTGAGCACAGCTCAATTTCCCCATGTTTTTATAGGTGACGTTGTCAGTACCGCATATCGGGTTGTATTCGGAGGTAGTGGGACACTTGGAGACACATGACTCTATATTGGACCTGGTAGTGGTCGGCTGAGTACTGCTTCCAATATCATCAAAGCCATCACAGGATGATAAGTGATGTAATTCAACATCTGAAATATAAATCAAAAATTGAACCAGAACGAAAAAGTTTTTTAAAAAAAGATAAAGTAAAAGTTACATAACATTTGTAATTAACATGAATATTCAATTTCTTTACGTTCTTTAGATAGGCTCCGGAAATAAATAATCATATATATAGGATATTATATATTTAGGTATATTGACATAGTCATAACAGAGAGTAAATTTTTCTGCATTATATGTTGACTACACTGATCTTTTTTAGTATAATTGATTCAAAAGCGAATAAATGCCTACTTGATTAAAGATCATGCAGGTTTGGATGTATGTGCGTCAAAAGCGGAACAAAATTTATTATAAAATCCTTAATAGTGAGTAATCCGGATTGAAATAGACATACACAAACAAACAATAATCATTTATGTTCCTATTTAAAGCAGCCTTCACTTAGTTGCGGTGACTATGACTGAATATAAAATACTTATTGGTGACAAATTCGTCAATGTCATTTAGTTTTGTCCGGTTTGAAATCCGGAATGCAATCGGAATTACGATTACGATTGATGATTGATTAATCCATTGATGGTTACGATACGATAAAAATTATGTATGTAATTATAGATTTATGAGACACTTGGTATTATATATATATATATATATATATATATATATATATATATATATTTCTTATCCAAAATTAAGCCTCTTCATATAGACGAAGATGCTAAAAAAGGCTTTTCAGATTTAAATATTTCTTATTATTAATAGATAAATATATATATATATATATATATATATATATATATATATATATATAAGAATATTATTGTCATGTCACATGTTTGTCTGTCTGATTGTTGCTTTATGTATATGTGTGGTGTAATCACGAATCTCTAAAAGACGAGGATCGCTTGTCACGAATTACAATTACAAAACACGTTATTACAAATACAAATATATTTTATATTATAAATTTAATTATATTATAATTTTTATAACACGAGCTATTTGATATTAAATTTAAAGGCTACTAGAGGTATTTATAAAAAGACAAAAATAAAAAAAAATAACTTCATTTTACAGTCATAGTCAGTGTATACAGTGTAAACATACGTACAAACATTTCTACAATATATATTCAGTAAAATTGGAGTAAAATAAGCTAGTACTCACCATCCCCACACTCCCTGACACATTGAAGGAAGTCTAAATTATAATATGTAATATCATCGGTTCCACAGACAGGTTCGTAACCATTCCTCAAGGGACAGGAACGAATACATTTTAGGATAAAATGTGAATTTGTATTCTTTTCTTTATCGGGAATATAATGTTCACTGAAATTAAATGTATATTAATTAATAAAACGATTGGTATAATATAATTTATGTATAATGTGATTCTGATTTAATATTAATTGACACTACAGAATGTAATTCTGATAAGAAAGTGTTTTTTTGTTTAAAGTATTAATTATTTTACCTTATAAGGAAGACAATATACAAACAGGTTAACAAAAAATTCATATACTTACTTATTTTTTGGGTGATCGTTATTCTCATCAGGAAAAGTGATTCGAGAACTGTGCTCATTGTCGAGTCTTTCATTGAAGTGCGTTTTCTCGTTGTTTCTATAAACCCAGTTATCGGAGTCTGTGTTATCATAATTTGGATTCATTTCGCGGTTAAAGTTAAAATTTCTTACACTATTTGAGTCTCTATGGGTATTCCAACAAAATACTTGATGATACACGAAAAAGACTGCAAAAACACAAAAGAACTCTTTTATTTCAATACAATTACAATAAAATCAACAACAAACCTCAAATACGGTTCTAACACTTAATAATATTAAATACTCACACAACACAGGTGTTATAAACATTGTTATAATATATATAATATTAATAAACACGATAAACAGATACCATCACATTCACTACACTATGCAAAATGTTGTTAACATCGGTGTGTGTAGACTAATAAAGACTCGAAGACTTGTAGAAAAACCCGTTAGAGTCATGTGCATTAACTCAACCCAGGTTAATATTTACTTATAAAAGTATTTATATTTTAAAAAACTTATATTGTTTATAACAAATATTTTATGTAACAATTGAAAGTATATAAAGATGTTATTTTATATAGTTTAAGGAAAATGGATAGTAGAATACTTTTACATATAAGGATATAATTATATAAACTATTTAGTATTGCAAGATACCTATTTACATATAAAAATTAATTACTCGCTGCTCGTCTCTGTTTGCAAATTTACTATATACGATGTATTTTTTCAACTCCAAGGACTAAGAGTCGAGTAATAAAAAAAAATGCTTGAAAATAATATAAAATTAATAAATTAGTCAAATACAAGTAAAATATACTTAAAACTTAGGTAATATCAAATTTCAAGGAATTCCTTATAAAAGAAAAACTCTATATTAATTATACAATTGACCAAGAATACTTATTTTCCGTGAAAATAAATGGAAATATGATAATTATGATAAGAGAATTTGATTTTAAATTTATTTTCAACAGACAAAAATGTAACCGCGTCTTATCTTTTAAATTTCTTATTATGAAATACATGGTGTATTTATATAACTAACATACACAAATATATCATTAGAATCTATATTTAACAACAAACAACAGCCTGTATGTAATCTTTCTTTTTTATCACCTTTACAACGAATTCAAAAAACCAAGTCATCTAATAAATAACATAAAATTGCTCAGTTATCTGCTACCTAGAAATTTGTTCAACGTTCACAAAAACTAATAAACGGATTTGAAAAGGATCTTTCTAATAAAAAACATTCTATTTCTTTTATGTACATTTATAACATATAAAATAATCTGCTAATTTTAATCTGCATTTATTATTTATATATTTATTTACTTCTTTTACAATAAAATATTTATTTTGCAATAAAATATTGTATACAATAAATTTGTAATTGTAATTAAAGATTAAGACGCATCTGAGAATCAATCAAACATGAGGTATAAAAGAAATAAGAAAAGAAGAATAAGTTTCAAATTATTTTGATTGAGAACAAATAAATCAAAAGATAAGAAAATAACACTAATTATATTTGGTTTTTCAAACTTCATTTCCTTAATGAGATTTATCATTAATATGAGCAGCTAAATCAAGGTAAATTAAATAACAATTAAACAGCTGCGAGTAAATTATGCATTTAAAGTTATATGTAGATAATTAGATCAGTATTTAATAGGGTTTTTATATACAAATTGTCCTCAATTTTCTCTGCTTCATTATTGCAAATGTTGCATTCTCTGCACATAAAGTATTATAGATTTTAATTTATGAATTCTTCTGGAACAAAAATCATAATAAACATACTTCGATTTATTAAAATTTCATTTATTATTATTGAAAATACTATATTACTAATATATACTATATTACTACTATAATACTATATTACTACATCTAACTAGCTAACTAACATCTTAGGATTGTACTTTTATTGTGAAATATGGAGAAATAATTTCTAGTGGTCATAAAATGTAGCTTGTATGGCTTGGCCGGGTATCTGGTAATCCCGAACCGAACCACACATAGAAAAAAAGATGTAAAATTTACAATTTTTACGGTGAGTGACAACACCGCTACAACCGCCATCTTTCCCCTCCATTTCTTAAAGAGATATTTGTATCTTTACTTGCAAGTCAGAGATAGCGCCACTTATTAGGTATACATCTCCTCGTTTGTAGCATTATTCCATAAAACAAAAATATAACAAAAAAACTGGATGAATAAAAACGACTCCTCCGGTTCTATGAATCATTTCGGATACTTCAGCATAAAAAAACCGGACGTGTGAGCCCAACTTGATCACCGGGGATTCCTTTAAATTTGTAAGGAATCTGGATCTATTCCTGATATTCAACTTCCAAAACCTATATCTTATTAATATTTTATATTTTTCATTACAATGACGAATTTGCGTTTCCTAAAAAATAAATTAAAAATGTTTTCAAATATCTACATGTTCTTTGATATGATACCTTACTAGGACTAATAACTTTTAAAATTCGACCCCCAAAAGATTTTTTATGATTTAATTACAAATATATAGTTTTCAGATATTTTGTAAATACTATATAATGATGTTACTTGACAAATTTCATAATTTATAGTACCTTGAGAGTGTTGCATTATACGTTTTTCTTACATAAAAAGGGATATATTTTTTTACACATTTTATAAATTATATTTCCCACCTAGGGGCTGTAGACCTTAGTACATAATTAAAATTTCAATTCGATATCTCCAAACTTTCCCGAAATAACTGGTTTTTACAAAAAGATAAACGGTCGGACGGACACAAGTAGTAACGGAAAACAAGTTGATCCTATACTTACCTTTTTAAAATAAACATCATCAAAATCAGCCTAGCCATTCTGATGTAAACGCTAAAATTTTGTATATAAAAACACATAGATAATGTATTTAAGTTACATGGCATTTATATAATATATAGAATAAATATTGTGATGTACCCTGACGCTGTTCGACTTAGATCATCAATAATAATTCCCCTCACTATAACTTATATAATAGATACTATAATATTGATTAAGTAATAAATTAAGTAACAGATAATAATCATTTTACCATTGTTAATTTAATTTACAATAATAATTACACGGTTATTCAATCATAGATATGGCAGAGTTGAATGGCGTATTGAAAATAAAACAAATATCTTTTTAAATATATAGTTTAATCAATTTAAGTCTAATCTAAAATTACTCGTAAGTAATATAATTTTTCTGACTAATCTAACTATTAATAACTGATCTAATAAAACCAGATAATAAGTACTTTGCATATCTAGGAATCCTCTATAATAACGTTATTATGATAATGACTTTAAAGACTATAAAGTAACAGGTAAATTGTAAATTAACTAATACGTAAGTATTATAGTAATTCATTTATAGTATTTATAAAAGATATTGCAATTATTGAAAAGGCATTTTGTCTTTTTCGAGTACTCTATCTCACAGCACACGCTATTTTAGTAGTTTGTTTAGTGGTATTTTAGTAGTTAGTTCAGCGGTATTTTAGTAGTTAGTATAGTGATATATTAGTAGTTAGTTTAGCAGTATTTTAGTAATTAATTTAGTTAGTTATATTTTATATTTCTTTAAGACTACCGATAAGTAAGTATATAGTAGTATACCAATCTCACTACACTATCAGCATGCAGAATGAAACGTTTAAGACTTTATTTCCCGGAAATTTAATTTATTTTATATAAATAGGAATACTTAATAAGTATTAATTTTCTTAAAGTGATTTTTCTTAATAAATAAGGGGAACTCTTTGTAGTCAATCATATCTGTCTGATGCGTGCGGTGTTGATAAATATGAACGCAAGATTTGTCTGTAGAATCTTAAATATAAATACTCCCCTAATATAACAAAAATATAAAAAATATTAATATATTGTTTCATTGAAGATAGTTCTATGTAATATACACTTAAAGCACTAGTATATAAACAGAAAATGTTAGTTATTTTTGTTAATATTTAGCTTGTTTCCAAGTTAAAAAACCTTCATATATTATAATATTATTTATATTGTAGTTTCACACACATTTTTTTCTGTTTATTCTTTTTTCACCTTTGAGATTAGAACTTTAAAACTTTTAGATTGTATAATAATTGAGCGAAGCGAGCGTAGCGAGCGGCGCGTTCTACTGGAGACTTCTTCGCATTCTTTGTCACGAATAGGCTCGAAAACTACTTAACGGAAAATTATTAAATTTGCAATCAAATAAATACACATAAGGTGATGGTTTTAAAAAAAAACTTTTTGAAAAAAGACAAAAAAAATATATTTTTTAAAATGTCATATCAAAAAACTGATATCCCATTGAAATCAATGAGAAAGGCTGAGTGATTACACTGGGCTCGCTTCGCTCAGTTTGCAAATGGCACCCGAGATTTCGCGAGCGCTGCGAATCGAAATTGAGGGTCTGTTGGCGCCGCTAGTAATAAAAACCGCACTAAAATATATTAAGTAACATTAAAAACTAGTGGACAAACAAACAGACATCGGTAGAGATTATATTCAATATTAAAGCATTAAATAATGCTTTAGTAAAATAAATAACTTAGTAAAATAAACCTTATAATTATAGAACAATACGATCATTGCCTTAAGACTTTATTTGGCATAAAGACCTAGCTTTTGAAATAGCAAATACGAAGATCGATTCAGTTATAATGATTTCCAATAGGCGTTATGTGAATAATATTGGAAAAAGTCATAACGAATACCTCCCAGGAAGGTGTGGACTTCGGATTATGTGTAACTACCGGGTAACATTTTTAGGGCTACAAACTAAAAAACCTAAACTCATATCCTTAATGAGACACCAGGGTTTCACACTCACCATGACGCCCTGGACTTGTGCCCTAACCTAAGAAGGCTAATCAGCTAGCAGAGCCTAAGAACTAATGTAAAAGATTTTTGGTAGAAGAACAATTTTCTTTTACACTAGCTGTTGCTAAACTCGTTTTCCCATTACTTAGGGATTGTCCCTGGTTTTATAGGTCAAGTGAATGTCACTCGACATTTTATAAGAATGACTAATTTGTCAAGAATACCTTATTATTTCAATACATAATCAATGACACTGAATAAAAAAATATTTTTTATAAACTCCTAACAGAAGTTACTATCTAATTTTATAAAATTAATATCTTAAGCCTAATAAAGATTATATAATAGAAGTAATGGAACGACGCACAGACGTCTTAAGCGAATTAAAATTAATCTATCAGGAGATTCTTAGCTCCTTAAAAAAAACCTACTAGTATCCCGAATGAAGAACTATATGCCTTCCTTGTTACATCTCCTATTGGCTACATTTGCCTTAAGTGTTATACCACGGCTTCGAAAGGCTTGTCTGATTATTGCCTGATACAATAATGCCATTCATGGGGCGTTACTCACATCTGAAATCCAACTTCAATTGTATATGAATTTCTTTATTAAATTTAATTTGTTTTATTTAATTTATATAGATTATATTTTACTGATCTTAGAACGCCATCTTTTGATGTAATTAGATATCATACATATTTATTTAAATAATGCTATATTTTTTATATAAAAAAATCATTCTTATTTTTATGATTAGTTATATGACAAATCTCGTTGTAGTTTAAAGCTTATGTAGTTGTTTTAATTGTTTAAAGAAAACATGATTCATAGTTGTTATGATAAAAAATATCTTGTTTAGCAACTATAAAAACGATAAATATTGTAAAATTGAGTTAGTTCTTTGCAAATAATCACCACGGACATATGATTTGGTTTATTTTACTGTGATGGAATTCCATACTAAATATTTGTATATATACATATATTTCACGTTGTTAACTGTTATAAATTTACCCTGGTTAACTGACCGATTGAAGAAGTTAATGGAAGAGAAAAATAAAGCAAAATATAAATTCAAAATCAAAGATACTGTAACCATTAGTTCTAGATACCATAAAGCTCGAAACCGCAACAATACATCGTGTAGAGATTCACAACGACGCCACATTCATTAATCTCTCGATAATAGCGATAGCGCCACAATCTCTAAACTTCTCGAACCACTTGGAGTTAATAAATTACCCCACACAACTTCTATAAATGTCGATGTCGAACTCCTCAACAAATATTTCTCTTCTTCTGCGCTAAGTGACATCGCTAATAAGGAAAGAACACTCAAATATTTTTCATCTCTTCCAACTCCAGAGTTTTTGCCTTTTAATTTCTCTTCTTTCAGTGAGTGTGGTGTTAAGAAAAGTGTGCTATCTATTGCTTCGAATGCCGTTGTTGCTAATAGCATCAGCCGTAATGTTATCCTTCTCATCCTAGATATCATTTTACATATATTAACTCACATACTTAACTATTCCATCATTAACAGTAAATTCCCAGATACTTGGAAACATGCCCAAATTATTTATACCCTAAGCAAACTAAACTTTACTATATTAATATTGCTCGTTTTTAGTAATGCGTTCAACACTGTTGAATACGATACCCTACTATGTCTATTGCGTTCTCTTAACATATCTCTATCAGTGATAGATTGGTTTCAGAGTTACCTCACTGGCCGTCGGCAGCGTACCCGGATGAATACTATGTTCTCGTCCTGGTGTAATGTCTCGGCAGGGGTTCCTCAAGGTGGTGTGTTATCTCCTTTACTCTTTTTAATTTTCATCAATTCCATAAGTCCATATATCACTTGTCTCTACCACATGTATGCAGATGATATTTAAATATATCGTCATTCAGAACTGGAACATCTTTCTTTTTCCATATTAGCTATTAATAATAACTTAACTGCAATCTACAAGTGGATAAAAACAATATGGATTAAAAATAAATGAGAAATCACAAGTAATTATTATTGGCACGATAGCGAAGGTACGAGTATATTTGCGAATTCTACCTCCGATTATATATAACGGTTTTAGTAAAAAGCGCGATGAATGGTGGGATGATCAAGTGAAAGACACTGTAGAGTTAACTGTAGAGTTGATAAAAGTATGAGAGAGATAAAAAAAGAGAGTACAAGCTGCAAAAGCACAAAACGAAAGCACTTATAAAGATGAGGCATAAAAATTCTGAGAGAGAAAGGGATGAAAGGTTGACGAACAACTTCCGGGAAAACACTAAGCTTTTCTGGCGGGAAGTTAGTGATTCCCGGGGTAGTTCGGTAATCTGTAGCATGAAAGGGGTGCTTTCGAAGAACGGTGAATTTTTATCAGGGCAAGCACACTTTTTGCAACGGTGGGCGGAATTCTACAAGGAGACATATGAATGTGAGGACGCCTCGGCCTTGAGTACCAGCGACAAGCTGAGTTCCGATTTTGCCAATGGTGAAATCAGCTTGGAAGAAGTGGAGAGCGCGATTCGAAATCTGAAATGTGGTAAAGCTGCGGGAGCAGATGAAGTTACTGCCGAGATGATCAAATATGATGGGCTACGCGTCATGGACTTGTTCTCTTGTGCAATTTATGCTGGAAATCAGGAGAAGTCCCAGACGATTGGCGAGATGCAGTCATCGTACCTTTTTATAAAGGCATAGGTTCACAGATAGACTGTGCGGTAATGTTTATGCTAAAATATTAGTGAGAAAAATGCAAGTGAGATCTGAAAGGCTGTTGTGGGAGGTCCAAGGAGGTTTTAGACCTGGAAGAGGGTGTATAGATCTTTTCCCTCCGCATGATCACGAAAAAGTTTTTGGCGGCGAAACGTCAGCATAGCTGCACGTTTGGCTGTACACTATGCAATTTTGCTACCGACGGTGTTATATGGCAGCCAAACGTGGATAACGCAGAAGAAGAATGTAAAAAAGATAAATGCTGTGGACATGCGATCGCTTCGTAGAATATGCGGAGTTAATTTAGCTAACCGAATCCACAATGAAGAGATCCACAGAGTTGCAGGTACTAGCGAAGATGTCATGGTGAGAATGAAGAAGAACGTGATCATGTGGTTTGGGCACGTCGAACGAATGACTTATGAAAGAATGGTAAAAAAAAAAATATAATAATGTCTATAGCCGTGGCGAAAGAGGTATGCAGGGACCGTATCGTTTGGCGCTTCGTCGTTTCTGGCTACCCTTAAAGGGATATGTCGTGAAGCTAAATAAATAAATAAATAAATAAATAAAACCTTTTTGTTCACCACCGTTCCGTTCCACCGTCTTGGTGTCCTCTTGGATCAAACGTTATCCTGGTCTGTCCAGGTTAAAGAACTTAGCAAGAAAACTGTTGCGGAACTAAGTTCTCATCGACGATTGCGATACTTTCTTCCGATTCCTACCAAAATTATGTTAGCACATTCTCTCCTCCTCTCTATACTTGATAATTCGGATGCAAGCTATCTTAATTTAACCGCGGACTATTTAAATAAACTTTAGCGACTTGAAAATATTGTTATACGGTTTATATTTAGCTTGCGCAAATATGACCACATTTCTGAAGTTCGTGGAAAACTCAAGTGGCTTTCCATTAGCCGTCGCCGGGATTTATATATTTTTTCTTTTCTGTACTGTGTATTATTATCTCCAAAACTTTTTTACCTAAAGGAAAAATTTCAGTTTTTACGTTTACCAGACGAGTTGCGAACATCTCAACAACTTATTATTAAAATGCCTATACATAATACAAAATTTTATAAATACTCTTTCACTATACAGGAGACGAAATTAAGGAATGCACTGCTTCTTTTTGTAAGAAGATCTAAATTCCTAATTATATTTAAAAAGTCCGTAAAGAATTACTACTTATCTAATGATAACTCACATTTGCTGACTTTATATTATGTAAAACTGTCTATTTTGACATATACTGATTCACACACTCTCACTCACCGATCAATAAAAATATAATTGGCACTTCTATTTAACCCAGAGAGCTTAAATTTGGTTGGTTTTGGTCTACACATCTAAGATGTGGAGTACTTTAGACGGGAATGCCGCCATAGCTACAGATATAAGCACTATTAGGTAATATATAAAAATCCAGACATATTCTTTATTCCGAGTTATAGAACATAACTTTGGCTATGAAAAGAAAAACTCAGAAAAGAGGAAAAGCATTTTCTTAAGTAATATACAGTAAAATAATATAACATTAGCGTGTATATACTTTACTTAGCAAATACTATGATTTTTTATCTTTGTAATAAATACATTTATTTTATTTATTATAAAGCTCCATACTGTCTGAGTTACTGCTAGACAACATTTGTAATCAAATATTGAAAGCTCTGACAAAGCCGACCCACACAAGGAGTGGGCTCTTAGGAAACCTGCAGCTGAAAAGCTAAATATAAGTATAATTCCAGAAAAGAAAAACAACAAAAAGAAATGAGATCCCAACAAAAACATGTAAAAAATGCTAAAGTCTCGCAACGTCATAAAAATGTTATGAAATCCAATCTAAACCAAGTTGGTTCATTTAGTATAACTATAGGAACAGTGTTCCAGTAATAGATACCATGTTAGTTTACAAACAACAGTTTATTGTAACTTTTATTTAATTTTTATTTATGATACTGACACTGATACTGACACTGTAAAACAAAATTACAATAAAATCTTCAACATATTTTTCAATGAACTTTTGTTATTCTATGAACTCTGTTTTCCTCAAATACAGATAAAAATTACAAATCAACCCAAAACTATAAAATGGATAACGAGTGGATTAAAAAAATCAGCAAAAACAAAAAGAAAATTGCGATATAAGAGCTACAAAACGAATAAAATAGAAGATAAAGATAATTATTTGAAGTTCACTAAAATATTAAAATCTTGTATTAATCAAGCCCAAAAAAAGACAAACAGAAAATATATTGCTGCGTCAGTTAACAAATGCAAAGCTGCTTGGACTGTTATTAAAGGATGCGATCATAACTTCAATCAACTTAAAGATCTGGAAGAAATAGTGATTGATAGTATGAGTATTAAAAATCCTGTTGATGTTGCTAATAAGTTCAACGACCTCTTTGTCGACAAAAAAAATAAGTGCGACTTAATGAAACACAATAAAATGACCCTGACAGGAAATGAAGTCAGCAAATCAATTTTCTTGGAGCCTTGCAGCACACAAGAGGTTACTACTACTATAAAATCCTTAAAAAACACAAAATCGGTCGGACAGGATGGTATAAGTACTATGGTGCTAAAAGTTGCTGTTGAAGAGTTGTCGCCAATATTGTGCTATTTGATTAATTTGTCTTTTATCTGTGGCACTTTTCCGTCAAATTTAAAAACGTCCATTATAAAGCCAGTTCATAAAAAGGGTAATATTACTGACATCAATAATTATCGTCCCATATCACTTACCTCAGTTATCTCTAAAGTGTTTGAAAGAATTATGCACAAACGTATTATTACTTTCCTTACAAAATGCAAGACAATTAAAAATGAGCAAAATGGTTTTCAAAAAGAGAAATCAACGACATTGGCACTTTTTATGTTACTAAAAAACGTTATATCGTGTATTGACAGCGGTAGTCCAGCCTGTGTTATGTTCTGCGACATGACAAAGGCTTTTGATTATGTGTCGCATGACTTATTATTGAAAAAATGCGAATGCTATGGGCTACGTGGAGTATGCAATAAATGGTTGGAAAGCTATCTTAAAGACAGAAAACAGTTTGTTCAAATTTCGAAATTGAACGAGAAAAAGATATTAACAAATTTTAACTCGTCTTTCGAAATAAATGCTTTTGGCGTACCCCAGGGCAGTGTTCTTGGGCCACTATTATTTTTAATCTATATTAATGATCTTCCTAATTGCACAAAACACAAATGTATTTTGTTTGCAGACGATGTATCAATCATCGTACCGTGTATAAAAAATAATAATAATTGTATAGAAATAAACAACACTTTAAAAGATGTGCACGAATGGCTAAAAATGAACAATTTGTGTATAAACCTAAAAAAAACCAAATATATGATGCTTAGGAATAGGAAAATGTCTATTAAAGGTAACGTAATAACATGTGCCCATGAACGAATAGAACAAGTTACAGAAATAAGTTTCTTAGGTGTACGTTTAGACGAATTTTGTTCCTGGGGTCCTCATATATCAACCTTATGTCAAAAAATTAATAAATTTGTCTATGCCTTAAGAAAAATTTCAAGGATTGCTGATCAGAGCACAGCACTATTGGCATATCATGGTTACGTTGAATCAAATCTTCGTTACGGGATTTTGGTTTGGGGAAATGGCTCAGACATAAATAAAGTATTTCTCATACAAAAAAAGTGCATCAGGGCAATCTGTAATATGAATCCGATGCAATCATGTAAACCAAATTTTAGACATCTTAAAATTCTTACGTTGCCAGGCATTTATATATACGAACTTGGGTGTTTTATGAAAAGATTTGGCCATGACTACTACGAGACTCGTGGAAATGTGCTATCATTTAATACAAGGGATAAGAATAAAATCTATTACCCTCAAATTAGGACTGCTTTTGGTTCTAAAAACTGCTATCACATGATGATAGTCATCTATAACAAATTGCCTTCTGCGATTAGAAATTTGCCATACTTAAGATTTAAGGTGAAACTTCGTGACTGGTTGGTTGACAAATGCTTTTACTCCCTAAAAGAATTTTGTAATATGTGATTTTGATGTAAAAATATATATAAATAATTATTTGACATATAATTGTTTGACTTAATTTAATCTTGTATAATTTATTTTATTTTATTTAGTTAATTAAATGTAATTTTATATAATACAATTTAATTTGATAATTTTAGTTAATGTTATTTTTATGAAGTTAAAATAGTCTGTAATAAAAATTTTGCATGTCACGCCTTTGACTAAACATGTACACATATATTAACGATATTGTGTTATGTACGCCATGTTTTCTGCAAATAAAAGATTATTATTATTATTATTATTATTATTATTTACTTAATGAATAGAGTGTTAAAAGACTAGACTATGAATGTTGTAAATGCAGACTATAATATTAAAACTATGTCTATTTGGCCTTCACATATAAAGGATTGTGATGAAATTTTGTATATATATATTTTGATCCCCGAGGAAAGATATAGGGTACTTTATCCCAAAATTAAACAAATATTTCCTTTTTATACTACTATGTCATAGTTTTTATAACTATTAAGTTGAAAAAAAAACCCGTTTTATCATCATAATCAAGTAAATTACATTTTAATTAATAAAAAACAATAATTAAAGAAGAACTTTACCTTTAGAAGCAAATATAGCAGGAGCACTTATAAGATATCAATCTTCTTGAATTTTTGGAGATTACAATTAATGTTAATTAGTATAATGTATAATATTTACATATTTTTTATTAAATGGTAAATACGATATTCACTTGATATATCTGTGGGTGTGTGAGTGAGTGAGGTGTGGGTGTCGAGTGTGTAATGACCATTTCATTGAATCCTTAGACGATGAAATCTTAATTAAAAGCAAAAATTACTATTCTATGTCTCAATTCCATTGCAAAAAACTTTGGTATTAATCACGTACGGAGCGAAACGGAACATTTTTTTAATAACTCAATGTTACTTTAGAGATACTAAAATATTTTTGCTGGTTATAGATCAAAGGCTGAAAGAATTGACCAAAGGTTTTGTCCATTATTATTGTATTAAAAACAGGCTGCTCCAATTATACTAAAGATCTGACATACCTCGAGTATTTATAAACCAGTAAAACCTGGTTGAAGCGGGGTCAAGTTGAATGGGTCCTTGTCAATAAGTATCATCTTTTATTTCTATGATACTTAGCAACTTATAGACAAAGACAAACAAAAAATACAGAGACTATGATACTTAGCAACTAATAATAGACAAGGAAGCATTTCTCTGTATTTCTTTCTTTAAATATTTATACTTGTTATATAACTCGAATCCAAGTAATATCTTACCATATTACTTTGATTCGAGAGTATAGTTATATAGTTTAGTTAATGAGAAAATAGCTACTCTGTCTAATCCTTTACTTTCTCACAGAATCTCCTATCATTTCTTAAACAGTTTAAATCCATCATCTTTGTTGTATTTATAACACGGAATCCACTCCACTCTGAATAATCTCATATATAGAATCAGATAATAATCATAAAAATAGTGGCTTCTGGTAACATGCTGCAAACAACCAGGCGAAAAGACAGAAAATAAAAAAAAATATGCACTTTGCTATAAACATTTAATTTTTATTTTTTTCTGTGAGAGACAGAAACTCAAAACTTTGTTGTTACCACAGCAATCTAGATAGAAATATACAATGTTTTGTGGTCATCATCTGTGAAGTGAACTGGTGATCTGGAATTAATCTGCTCAAACATGTTTATGTCAAACACGTTATTACAATGTTTTACAATTTGAAAATAAAGTATGAAATGGGTTATTTAGATATCAAAAACTTCCAACCTATAGAAACTTGAAAAAACTTTACAAAATGAATACAATAATAATTTAATTATAGAATATATATTATTCATAAAAATATTGTACGTAATTTAACAGCGTGTGGGATTAACCTGACCCTTTCACCCTTCTTTAACGTACGCTAGATTGTAAATACAGCAATACTACCCTTTCTAACAAATTTAACTGTTAAATTCTTATTTGCTGAGGTATCAGTTGTTTTTCTTGCTAATATTATGATTACTTGATCTTTCATTAACAATACTAGTAAGTATTTGGGACATTGTCTTGGCTAGTATTAAGTAGTAATATATAAAGGTTAATAAATGTATAATGATCGAAAAGTAAAAGAAGATATTGTGTTATAAATTTAATTAAAACGCTCTGATTTTGAGTAAGTAATTATAATTATTTTTAATTAAGAGGCAGGCGCTGCAGTCGTGGGCGGACAACGCGAAGATCTTAGAAGATTCACAGCTGAAAAGAGTAAAACATATTATGTAGGCATTAAATGTGTAAATTTCTATTGTGTTCGTTTTTTTTGAGAATATATAAAAAGTACAATATTTATAATTAATATAATACATGTACTTATTAAGGAATGTTGAATGTTAATAATACTTACAGACGCCGCAGGCCTGGGCACACATAAGTCTTCCCGGGTTATCGTAAGTGACGCTGTCGGAGCCACAGACCGGATTGTACTCAGACGTCACCGGACAGGTCCGGATGCAGGCTTGGACGGAGCTAGATTGTGTTGAGGCTCTAAAATTATTTACAACATAAATTAACATTGATCTAATTGTTTAATACGCAGTAATTATCAATAATATATTTTTATATATTTACCCATTAGTATTAGGAGTTGGTACAGTTGTTGGAGCAGTTGGGTTGGTCTGTTGTCCCGGAAACTGACCAGGGTTCTGACCAGGGAACTGACCAGGGTTCTGACCAGGGAATTGGCCTGGAAATTGACCAGGGAACTGACCAGGAAATTGACCAGGGAACTGACCAGGAAACTGACCCGGAAACTGTCCAGGGAATTGAGGGAAACGACCACCGCCTGGACGATTGGGCCAGTTTTGTCTGTTCCATCCGTATCTATCCTCTAAGTCCTCTGGCTGTTCTGCTTGACGCTTATTTCTGAAACTTACGCCAAGCACTCCACTGCTTAGGACAGCTGTAAAAAAAACAAGTGAATAGGTAAAATAACGACTCCTCTCTGCATTTAATTGTTAACAAACAATCACAATTATAAATAATCCAGTAATAACACAGGCACACAAAAAAAAAAAAACGTCATGAACCAGAGGGGAGACCCCATTATTCCTAGGTTTTTGGGATCGCTGAAACCGAATATGACAATAAAAACTAATTTTAAATGCCAGTTTTCCCGCTAGCACCCCCTTACTACCTCTTAAGGGGTGAAAATTGAATTTTTTGTAAAAAATCAAGATAGATATGTCTTTATACGTTTTTTGGGATGCTGAAACCGAAAATGATAACTAAAAATAAATTCATGACCACTATCACCCCCTACCATCCCTTACAGGGGGTGAAAATTTCATTTTTTTCTATAAAATCAAGACAGATGTGTATTTCTACGTTTCTTGGAATGCAGAAACTGAAAATGATAACTAAAAATAAATTCATGACCACTATCACCCCCTTACTACCCCATAAAGGGGGTGAAAATTTCAATTTTTCTATAAAATCAAGTTAGATGTATATTTCTACGTTTTTTGGGATGCTGGAACCGAAAATGATAACTAAAAATAAATTCATGACCACTATCACCCCCTTACTACCCCATAAAGGGGGTGAAAATTTCAATTTTTCTATAAAATCAAGATAGATGTGTATTTCTACGTTTTTTAGGATGCTGGAACCGAAAGTATGTGAATTTCTATGTTTTTCAAGATGCTGAGAGAAAAAATTGTTATAAAGTATATGGTAACCTTATTGTATGCATATATTAAATTTGTCTATAAAATCAAGATAGATGTGTATTTCTACGTTTTTTGCTATAATGAAACCGAAAATGACAACCAAAAGTGAATTTGATACCTCTTTTACTCAATACCACCCCCTAACTACCCCTAACGGGGGAGAGGGGGTGGGGGTAGTTTCAATTTTGTATAAAATCAAGATGTATGAAGAAATTTTGACGATTTACAGTAAATGACATGTTTATCAAACTAGTTTGAAGTTACTCTTAGCTCTTATATTTGAAATTCAAATGCTTTATCGATCAGAAGTATCTGATATATATTCATGATTTAATTCTATTCTTAGCGTAACCCAGGAACAACGGCGTGGACGTAGTAGATTTCTGTTCCCTTTTGGAGTGAGTGAGTCTTAGTATCATAATAACAAATATATTTTTATCTCTCAGCATCTTGAAAAACATAGAAATTCACATATTTTCGGTTCCAGCATCCTAAAAAACGTAGAAATACACATCTATCTTGATTTTATAGAAAAATTGAAATTTTCACCCCCTTTATGGGGTAGTAAGGGGGTGATAGTGGTCATGAATTTATTTTTAGTTATCATTTTCGGTTCCAGCATCCCAAAAAACGTAGAAATATACATCTGTCTTGATTTTATAGAAAAAAATTAAATTTTCACCCCCTGTAAGGGATGGTAGGGGGTGATAGTGGTCATGAATTTATTTTTAGTTATCATTTTCGGTTTCAGCATCCCAAAAAACGTAGAAAGACACATCTATCTTGATTTTTTACAAAAATTTCAATTTTCACCCCTTAAGAGGTAGTAAGGGGGTGCTAGCGGCAAAACGGGCATTTAAAATTAGTTTTTATTGTCATATTCGGTTTTAGCGATCCCAAAAACCTAGGAATAATGGGGTCTCCCCTCTGGTTCATGACGTTTTTTTTTTTTTGTGTGGCTGTGTAATTAATAATAATATGATAAGTTTGTTTACAACAATGACCATTAGTTCTGACGAAGCGGTACAGCGAATATTTGTATTTAAACATAAGTCATATTGAAATGTTTCTCTAATATTTACTTTAAAAACCGGTTTATATGTATTATTATTAAGTATACATTATAAACCATTTTAAAATAATGACTTGAAAATATTATAATTTGTAGGATAAATAATGTTAAAACTCTTTGTGGTAAAAAAATATGATACACGTAAACTTTGTTTTTTAAAACAAAGTATAATGACACTAAAAAACTAAAAAGTCCGGTTCTACACAAAATAATGCCAATGCAAAATTATTAATACTTTTTAGTAAATAAAATTTTATTTGTAATTAAATAGTGGGAAGGTAGATTATTTTTATAGTGCGAACATATTGTTATAAGTTCTAATATTTTTATCGATATTAAAATATAATTCTACTCACCAATAACAAAAAATATGCACAGCTTTTCCATTTTTTTATTTATGTTACTTATTTTGACTGTTCTTAAACAAGAAACGTCTTTCTCGACCGGTAAAAAGTAGCTACTGCTAGCAAGTTGACAACAAAGTGTTTTTATAAGCGTCTGACATTCATGTTTTGATCTTCTCGCCGTTTAGTGTTGTTTAGCGTTTTATCGATAATTTATATTTATGTAAATAAGAATTAAATCTAATTATAACATCACTTTTTTTGTTTTAAACATATTTTATGATTAACAATATAACAATATTAAGACAAATATTTTGCGATTTCAAATCTTCTTAATATATGCATTTAGCGAGATCGTATTGCAAAAAAATAACCACAACAAGTTTATTGATCATAGGAACAAAAAAATTTAACATTTTTAAGAACCAGTTTTTATATCATATTTTTATTGCTACTAACTTATGTTTGGAAGAACTGCACAAAAAATAATACAAAAGATATTGAAAATATTGTGTTTCCACTTTAATAAAAAGCTGATTTATTAAAGCAATCTTACTTATAAGTAGAATATTTTTTTATAAATAAATTAAAATTATGCAGAGGGCGCTGGTGTAGGCGGCGGGCAGCGAGACATCCTGAGAAGGTTGACATCTGAAAATATAAAAAATAAAATTTAATAACTAATATTATTCATGAACAAATCTATGCAATGCTATGGAATAAATGCTTACTGATTCCGCAGGCCTGGGCACACTGAAGTCTGCCCGGGTTATCGTATGTGACGCTGTTGGAGCCACAGACCGGATTGTACTCAGAGGTCACCGGACAGCTTCGGATGCAGTCTTGGATGAAGCTAAATACATATATATGATAACAAAGTTTTTAGCCAATAAAATGCCTATTTTTATTTTACTTGTCTTACTTTATGGAAGTTGGAACAGATGGAGATGGTACAGCCATTGTAGGGGATTGAGGTACTCGAGTGCTGCCTGGAAGATTCTGACTAGCTATTTCGTTGCTGAAGAAGGCTGGAATAAAAAAGATACATTAAATGTTGTTGTTTTGTTACTTGACACCGGTCTAGTATTTTTCGAAAAAGTACTTACTAAGTACTAAGAATAAGCACAATTTTTCCATTTTAACAACTACGTGTTTAAACAAATTTAACTTGTTATACGCGTTACTTATGCGTAGTCTTATAAAATACTGCTAATAATATTTCAATAGACTGTTTTTATACTGCCCGATTCGTTTCAATTTATTTTTTGTTGTTTTTTTTAATATCAATCGATGTTTTATTAATAAATCGGAACGTTATAATATTCTGTATAGAATGTATAAACAAGTTATACCGTGGTTTGTTAAATATCGATATTATTTAATTAATTACACAGGCACACAAAAAAAAAAAAACGTCATGAACCAGAGGGGAGACCCCATTATTCCTAGGTTTTTGGGATCGCTAAAACCGAATATGACAATAAAAACTAATTTTAAATGCCCGTTTTGCCGCTAGCACCCCCTTACTACCTCTTAAGGGGTGCAAATTGAAATTTTTGTAAAAAATCAAGATAGATGTGTCTTTCTACGTTTTTTGGGATGCTGAAACCGAAAATGATAACTAAAAATAAATTCATGACCACTATCACCCCCTACCATCCCTTACAGGGGGTGAAAATTTCATTTTTTTCTATAAAATCAAGACAGATGTGTATTTCTACGTTTTTTCGTATAATGAAACCGAAAATGACAACCAAAAGTGAATTTGATACCTCTTTTACTCAATACCACCCCCTAACTACCCCTAACGGGGGGGGAGGGGGTGGGGGTAGTTTCAATTTTGTATAAAATCAAGATGTATGAAGAAATTTTGACGATTTACAGTAAATGACATGTTTATCAAACTAGTTTGAAGTTACTCTTAGCTCTTATATTAGAAATTCAAATGCTTTATCGATCAGAAGTATCTGATATATATTCATGATTTAATTCTATTCTTAGAGTAACCCAGGAACAACGGCGTGGACGTAGTAGATTTCTGTTCCCTTTTGGAGTGCTGGATTAAAGTGAGTCCTCTTGCCTCTCACTATCCGGGGTGCTGAATTAAAGTGAGTCCCCTTGCCTCTCACTATTCAGCGTCTACCTGTTTCTACGATAACGAACGCTAATGTTGTCAAAAGTTCTTCTAAGTGGTTTCCTTTTATTGGTTCTTTTCTGTTCTGGCAAATCTCTTTTTAAATTCCAACAGTAGTCTGCTAACATATTGACATCCCATTTACCCTGATAGCGCTGTTCCATTGTCTTAAGATCCTGTCTGATGGAACCTTTCACCTTGCTCCTCACTGTAGTCTCCTAAATTGGCCGAAAAATAGTAACCTTTCTATTTCGGAGGCATGGAATTAGGTTCAGCATCTTTTAAGCGTTTTACAAGACTGCCGGATGGATAACAGTATAAACAGAATTAAATAGAAAGCAAAAAAAAAACAAAAAATGAAACAACTTGTTAAGAATAGGACAAAAATCATGATTCAGTCTTAGTATCATAATAACAAATATATGCATACAATAAGGTTACCATATAGGTACTTTATAATCATTTTTTCTCTCAGCATCTTGAAAAACATAGAAATTCACATATTTCCAGTTCCAGCATCCTAAAAAACGTAGAAATACACATCTATCTTGATTTTATAGAAAAATTGAAATTTTCACCCCCTTTAAGGGGTAGTTAGGGGGGTGATAGTGGTCATGAATTTATTTTTAGTTATCATTTTCGGTTCCAGCATCCCAAAAAACGTAGAAATATACATCTATCTTGATTTTATAGAAAAATTGAAATTTTCACCCCCTGTAAGGAGTATTAGGGGGTGATAGTGGTCATAAATTTATTTTTAGTTATCATTTTTGGTTTCAGCATCCCAAGAAACGTAGAAATACACATCTGTCTTGATTTTATAGAAAAAAATGAAATTTTCACCCCCTGTAAGGTATGGTAGGGGATGATAGTGGTCATGAATTTATTTTTAGTTATCATTTTCGGTTTCAGCATCCCAAAAAACGTAGAAAGACACATCTATATCGATTTTTTACAAAAATTTAAATTTTCACCCCTTAAGAGGTAGTAAGGGGGTGCTAGCGGGAAAACTGGCATTTAAAAGTAGTTTTTATTGTCATATTCGGTTTCAGCGATCCCAAAAACCTAGGAATAATGGGGTCTCCCCTCTGGTTCATGACGTTTTTTTTTTTTTGTGTGCCTGTGTTATCGATAAACTGCATCACTATTTTCTTCGCGCCCCGAGTTAATTCCCCGGCCCGTTTTCCTCTCAAGTAGGAATAACCCAGCATTTCACTTAATATTAATTGATGACATTTAGAGTTCTTAACTTCTCTTTAACTAGCTGTACACGAGTGACGCCGGGTATTACCCGCCATGACTTGCGGAGTAACCTTTAAATATAAAGTAAATAACTTTTTTAAGGTTTTTAAGTGTGCTTTGTTGTAAATTACGCATTATTTGACATAGAAAATCCAAGAAAATGTATATCACGGTTTTTTTATTATTTTTGTAGAACTTGTATTCTGCTATTCATTTATTTACGTTCATATAAATTTTTAAATAACATTTTGTTAGATTTATCGTAGTTCTAATAGGCTTCTAAATTCGGCAAATGGAACGTTACACGTAGCAAAAAACATGTGATAACCAGAAAGTCCCTGCTTCTAAGGAAAGACAACATGAGTAGCTGGAAACAATTGAGTTAAGTAGGGAGTTTTCTGACGGTGGCGTTCTCAAAATTTTAGTGCAGTGCTGTAAATTGCCCTCACTTAATTACGGGTCTCAATATATTCCCTTCAAATGTAAATTTCAAAGAGATATATGCTATAAATATATTTTTATTTACAATATTACTAATTAGCTTATTTTTTTTTGTTTCTTGTTTTAAAATAGTTAAAACGTGGTTCATATAAGAAAATATTTTTAACACAATCGATTAATTTTGTTTAATTTCGAGTCTATATAAAGATATACACAGATTAGTTAATCATTTTTTATATTAAAATTCTAATTATGAATAAATGTTTTTTTTTTTTATTAAACTTTTAATACTCGTATTATGCCAACTTTAGCAGCCGTAGTTTATTTTTGACTTTCCCATCTTGTATTGCATCGCGACAGGACTTATTTGTTGATCTTAAATAATAGAGGGCAAATATAATATTAATTGTTTTGTCTCTGAATTACTATCTTCACTTTTGGAATATCCTTTTTCATTATACACAGGCAGATTTTTATTTTTATATAATCATAAAATTTTTATATTGTCTTAATAATAACAAATGACAAATAATAAAATATTATATTTTTATAGTTTTATGTAGTATATTTTATTGAATATTTTTGATAGTTCTCAGAATGTTCAGGGTTACTTTAAAGTAGTTCTCATAATATAAACGATTTTATTCAGTGTTATCATATCCTGAGTTGAATGTTTGAAAAAATATATATTTTACGCTTACAAATATATTAATGAATGAATTTATGTACAAATAATATCCTAACACCTAAACATTATATTATGAGTTGAGCTACGTCGACTTGTCGATGAAATTCTGACATATATTATATATATATATATATATATATATCTATGTATGTATATATATAAATAAGGTGTATGTATATATATATATTTGCACACCTACATACACACTCTCCAATACACCCTAAGGTTGGCTGTTAGAGAATGCCTTTGTAGCCTTAAGCCCGCCTTGTGTACATTTTCAATAAACTATAAAAAATATATATGTATGAAACACTACACTCACATGTATTTATGCACGTACATGTATTTGTATGGTGTCATTAATTGTATACTTACATTACATGACTAACACATTACTAATTCTTCTTACATCGTGTAGTAATACTAATCAAATAATATAATATTACAAAATATTACTAATATCTGACAACTGAATATCAATTTTATTTTACAACAAACAAGAAGGTTAA
Source organism: Melinaea menophilus ssp. n. AW-2005 (assembly GCA_918358695.1). Taxonomy (NCBI): domain Eukaryota; kingdom Metazoa; phylum Arthropoda; class Insecta; order Lepidoptera; family Nymphalidae; genus Melinaea; species Melinaea menophilus. The sequence continues at coordinate 2,938,066 of OU911052.1, forward strand.
CTCTATTATTATTTTAGTCGGCCAATTCTTAAATCTAACGTTATTATTACAATATTTATATTTTTTCCTAAAAATTATCATTTTATAAGATATATGTATAAAATCCGTCTGTATAGATACATGATAACCTTGTTAACAGGACCGGATTTAGAAACCTTGAGTCCCTGGGGCAAGGAAGGCTCTCCTCCTCTAATTGTTAGATATTTTCCAAATAAAAAAAACATATTTTTTCTTTTAATTCTTTCAAAAATTTTATGAGGCCTCGGGGCAGTAGCTCTACCTACCCTCCCCTAAATCCGGCCCTGAGTATATAAAATATATTCAAAATATTAACCTAAGATGAGGCTGGAGTGGAAGATGCTGCATCAGCCGGTGGACACCGTGATTGCCTCAATATCTGAACATCTGTGGTAGAAAAATTACATTAATATTATCTAATAAAATCTTTTCAATTATCTTACAATTTATAAACACATTCATTAAATTAAAGAAATATAGATATTAGAAAAAATGATTGATCTAATCAATGACGTCTAATTAATATTATACCTTGAAGAGACAAATATGAAACCGGTAACAAGAACCGGTTTTAAAACAAACCACATTCAAACGTTGCATCACTAATCAGAGGTTAAAAGTGTTTTTCCTTGATTATATACAATATGTATATGTTGATATTATAATATATAGTAATATTTATTATATACTCACTGATCCCGCAGGCTTGAGCGCATAATAGTCTTCCTGGATTCGGGTATGTCACGTTATCCGTACCACAGACCGGGTTGTACTCCGTCGTCACGGGACACCCGCGTCGGCAGTCTTCTGGACTTTGTGTACTGGAATAATTTGTATTATTACAAAATCTGAATCATCCAGTAAATAAATTGTAAGAATTAATAATATTACACCCTGTATTTGTTTGTTTAACATTAATATGGTACATTTATAATTAACATTATTAAATCAAAAGTTTCTAAAGTCGCAGCTTAAACTACTACTCGTGTTCATATTTTAATGTATACATATATATATATATATATATATATATATATATATATATATATATATATATATATATATATATATATATATATTAATATTAAATTGATAAATTACTGCCTGTTGTTAGTTTTAATTCATTTAAAAGCAAAGATTAGGTAATTGATTATAAAAGTTACACAAGTGTCTATTTAAATACTTACTTATTGTCATTATTATTTTGAGGTGGATTCTGTTGTGGACGATTTTGTTCACCTCCTATTGGAAAAAAGCCGTACTTGTCTTCCAAATCTTTCTTATCCTGACGTTTCACTCGAAGACTCATACTTAGAACTTCGCCTCCTAACAGCGCTGAAATTAAAAAAAGTATTTTCTTAATTTATTTCCAATTTAGCTGTGTCCCCGTCTTCGTTCGAGTGGAATATGATTTTTAAAACAAGAGTAACTTACGTTACTCCTCAGAACATATTCTATCTGCCAGTGAAAATCCTGTAAAAATTGGTCCAGCGATTTCAATACTTACCCGGAACAAACAGGCAGACAAAGAAACATTGTTTTTTTGTTAGTACCATATATAGATAGTGATCTATATGCATTTAGTAAAAAGCTGTTAATTTGGAATCACAAACAGACAATTCAATTTTATTTATATGTATAAATTGAGACAATAAATGATTTCTTAATACGTACCAAATATTAAAATATAGCACAGTTTTTCCATTATTACTATAATTCCTATAACTTGATTAGCTGATCACAAACTGCGTGTAAACTCAAGGTGAAGTGTTTATATACGTTTTAAACTCATTATCTAGATCGGGTTATATTTTTATCGATATATTAGAAAAACTATAGAAGCTATAGATATAATAACAGCAAAAGTAAGTTACACCAAAACAATAATTACAATTAAAAAGAAGAGACGTAAAATTAAAAATAAAATTATTTTGTAATAACTTTATATCACAATGTAAATAAAATCATGAAAAATTCAGTTTATGTTCCATACATTTATTGTTTACAAATGTATGTATGTATGTATGGGTGGTAATAAAATTATTACACACAAAAATATATACCATGTTGTCAATAAAATTTTAAATTACGATAAATAAATTTTAACATTATACTATATATTTGATATATTTATAAAATGAAAATAAAAACATTGTTTTTTTATCGATAAATAACAACTCTACCTATTAATATATAAATTTGCAATTAGTAATTTCCCGGTGCATTTTTCCTTAAGGATGATAAGATTGACGTTATGAATGTTTATGACAGACTTAATTGCATATTATGGTTATAACAACATGTCTTTGTCTAAGTAGATGTATTATATACTAGCTGCGCTCATGACTTCGTTCGTTAAAATATGTTTAAAATAAAAGTAGTTTAAGTTACTCCTTACGGTCCAGCTATTTCAAAGATTGGTCGGAACAAAAAGATAGACAGAGATCAATTTGAATAAATGATTTTTTATAAGTATCGTATGTTTATTTAGAATTACAAACAGACAATTCAATTTTATTTATATATATATATATATATATATATATATATATATATATATAGTTATTCTAAATTATTACAATTAAAAGAGACAACCAAGTTACTCTTAGTAGTAATATATACATAGTTAAGTTATAGTTTTCCTATAAAGTTTCTTTTAAGTTATAGTTTTCCTATAAAGTTTCTTTTAAGTTACAGTTTTCCTATGAATTTTCGTTCCTAAACTTGTACTTTAATAGGAACTGTTTTAATGTCATCTGAACTCTTAAGAACTTCAGTAATATTTTCAATTAAAACTGTAGAAGTTATTAATTCACATTCTGATTTTCACAAAAGAAAATAGAAAAGATACGAGTACATCCTTATATATGCACCGCCTATATAGAAATAAATACAGAAAGACAACAATATAATTATATCATACTAAATTAATATAAAAAGCCTTTATTCTATTATTATTATTATTATCTATTTGTTTTAATAAATTATAGATTTTTGAAGCTGAACTCTTCTCCTATTGAGTTAATTTCAAACGTATATATATATATATATACATATATATTAATTAATTAATTAACCGCTTCCTACACAACATGTAATCAGCGTACTAAAAAGCAAACAACGGTACTCCAATACATTATCTGTGCGAAAGAATGCTCTCATTTGAAAGGCGAGCTGTTATCTCCCGGGGGTTATCAGCTCCAGCACCATTCCCCTCCCATCCTGCACCACGACACACGCTTCTCGTGCACAGATATCCAAACAACAGTTGTGCCCATAATTATAAGATATACGACCTGTGTGTGCAGTGTGTTAATTATTATACAATTAGTGGAAATGCTAAGCTCGTGGATTTCTCTGTGCCTAATTATTATAACAGGTATGTTCATATATATATTATATTAAAAGCGGTCAGTTAGTTTATTAATATATAAATACAATAGGATGTATCTAACAATACACTACGTGGAATGGAAATGACAACTATTGTTTTAGTTATAAAGTTAAATGTACCATCATGTGTTACATATTAACAATCTGTCTGTCTGATCATTTAAGAATTTTACAATATTTCGTCTAAAACACCTATTCTCTTAAGAAGTTCTATGTAACATTCATTATACTTTCTGATAAATGAAATTCTGTTTTTAAATATAATAGTTCATTAATAGTAAGTTAATGTATGAATTATTTTTATAATTATGGTATTATTAAAGGTTTATTAGTTTTTTATTTAAGTTTCTAATACTTCTTATGATCTAGACAATAAAAAGCTTTTTTTGTTCTACAGCTTCCAGATATTAGTAATTTAAGAAATAATTTTAAGATCAACTGTTTCTTTCAAATTTTTATCGACATTTATTTATCGATTATAATTTAAAATTAATTTGTTACAAGTCGAAATAGACCTTAAATTATTTCAAGGTTATTAATAAAAAAAAAAAAAAATCTTCTAAAAAGAGTTACCTTCTTTATACAAATATTCTGTTTAAATGAAAAGTCTATTATGTATGACATGTAAATGGAAAATATTATACGCAATTTGACCCGTGGCACTCGTGTGACGTCATAGTATAAGATAAGTTACATTTGAATATAAACAAAGACAGCTGCAGCAGACCGATTGGCGGCTTGATCTCATCTAGGGTTATCAATGAAACAGGGCTTTGGAGTTTCTTTAAATGCCCCTGTATTTCTTGTACCCTACATTTATGGTCATAATAGTCATACTAATGCATACATAAACAAATCATTAAACATAAACCGTGGGAACCTCGCGATACGGTGCCCGGGTTGTGTCAGTGAGGAAGCGATATCACCAAGAATAATACAGGATACCGATAATGGACCTCAACTTCATTAAACTAAACTACGCAGTTCGTGGAATAAGTAACATACCATGTAATTAATTATCGAATATCTTTTAATTCGACTAAAAGAGAATATTAGTAATAATTAAGGTTTTGATAATGATGAAGGAATCTACAAAATCTTTATCTATACATTCAAACGAAAAACAGATTCATTGATGATGGTGGCTAAGAAAGGGATGAATTGACATAGAATATTTTGCAAGCAATGAATTTAGTGTATATTAGTTTTTACAAAGCGTTAACAGCCTTATTAGTAAAGATTTGACAGTCCATAAAATCATTTAAACTCCATGCTGTCATCGTTGAAATACTGTAATAACATAACAATACCTATATTAAAAACTATGTCTTATGTCAATAACTCTATGTCCATTATTATAGTATCATTATTATCAATACATGTAATCTGAACGTACACTGCAGTGCTTGTAAATAAGCATGTCACATTTAATACCACATTATAATACAATGAAATATATCTCTCAGAAGATCGTCTCAGTATAGTATAGTATAGTATATTATAGTAGCAATAAAATTCGTTCACTGTAATTAGGTAGAGAATATTCTCTATCTGAGTAAGAAAAAAAAAACATTTTTTACGATAGCCATAACATTCGGCAAAAATAATTGTGAAGAAGTAACAGCTGGTAACACATCTAAGCTATCACTCTCTAAAAGTTACTAGTGTTCCTCAAGGTGCTATGTTATGTTCCTTGCCCTTCTTCATTTATATTTGTATTCAATTTAATCTTTCAATATCACCTTTCAGTCGAGGACTTGCAGCTTAATAAATGTGTGGATCTATGTATTTAGTTACATTAGCTAGTGCGTTTAGTTGTTAGGCTATTTCTATATTTATTTTTATAATCCATCCTTAATTATCCACAATTGTGATGAACAATATTGAAGGCTCCTTAACAAATATGACCTCTTACTTAACATTTGTTTTACTTCAATTTTTTTTTGTCCAAGTTTCATTGCGAGTTCATGTGATCTGATTTTGGTGGCTTGTATTCGTGGCTATTCTGTACTCTCTCTTGCAATGTAATCTCTTTTTCTCATTAGATTCACAAGATAGTTCAATCAGTTACTTACTGTTATAAAGCAGTAAGTAGCAGGAAGCGCAAGAAACCAGAAATATAAGTGTAAACTGCTAATCATAGTTCTAGTTAATTGTCATACGTTTTTTACAAACAAACATGTACAAGGAATATATTGCTTACATAAATATTTGATTTGATTATAGTTATTATTACTTCAAATCTTATTTGCCCACTTACAAACGTCTACCTGTTTCTTTACATTTTAACATTGTCTGGTAGGAAATGCTTAGCATAAAGACCGCCCGTTTTACATTGTGCAATAAATACATAGATAAAATATATATATATATATATATATATATATATATATATATAGATCATGATATTAACTGTCTGTGTTATTTATATATAATAGTCCAAACTAAATCGGTGCATAGATACAAATTGCGTTTCAATTATAAGATAACTCAACCCTCAAGAGAATGTCAATAAGGAGCTTGGAGCGTTATCGCACTGTTTACAACATTACTGATATTAATGTTTTAATGCGGTGATGAGATCACAGGAAAAGTTTAGGAGAATAAACAATACTGATAAGGTTAAAGCCGTTCATACGTTCAAATAGAATCTGGAACCACGACATAACAATGGAATGAAAGATTTATGTGAAACACTCGAACAGACATACATATATGATACTATTTTGTAGTATGGCGAATACATACTTGACAACTTAGTAGTCCAATAGGAGTCCTAATAGTTTTGTAATTTCGGTGCGTCTGTTCGTAGCCTAGCTCAGAGACTTAGTACTAGAAAGCTGAGCTAGAAACATATATATTAACCACGCTGCAAAGTGGTAGAATAACATTTTGTAAATATGTGTGTCCCCACCCTGTCAGCTACATGATCATTTTTGGAGGTGTGTAAAATTTACAATAGTAAAACATATTGCTAATTTAAAAGTTAAACTATCACTATTTAACAGGCTTCATAAGTTTACGAGCAATATTACAAACGATGGTTAAATCTTAGATGACAAATCAAAATAATGTTCTATAGAATTGTATGTTTTAAAAAGATCTACAAAAAGTGTATATAAGTGTATAAAGTGTTTGTTATGTCTATCTATCTATCTATCTATCCGTCACTGTCAACTATAGATCCCTACATTGCTTGTGGTTCGACACAATCTTGCCCAATATTATTTACAAGTGAAGTCAAAAAATTTATTACACTTATTAAGCCAAAATTTAATATTATTACAGTAGATTCGTTACAATACCTTCAAATAATAAAAAGCTAAATATAAACGGAAAGATACTTTCAATCTATGTTATTAAAATTAATTTGTTTATTATATCTGTAACAGATCTCGAGGACCAAACGAATTATTTACAAATATTCCATCAAATAATCCATCTCAAAATCAAATTGATATTAAATATAATTTCAAATAAGCATACAATTCAAACAAGTATCAAATAGTTCTAAATGGTAAACTTATAACAATTCTTTGCAGCATTACACCAATACCAATCAGCGACTCTGCCGTTCCAGCCTCCAGTGAAGGTCGGGTCAGAAGATGTTTTCGAACGCCCACCTGGTGAGTTGGTCCGAGTGCGTGAGGGCGCCCCACCACCCCTGTGTGCAGGTCGCTGCGCAACTCCAACAGGCCCCGTGTGTGCCTTCGACGCAGCTGGCACAGCACGCACCTTCGCAACCCTCTGCGAGCTGGAAGCTGTGTCGTGCCACGAAAGTACTTGTAAGTATTACTTTTCATGGCCAATGTATTTAACGCTTCTTTAAGGTTGTTGGAGCAATTCTGTTTTCTTTTGTGTAGTATTTTTGTTTTAGTAAAACAACACAAGCGTACTTTTTTGGTTTAAGACGTAATTATAACTCGATGTTGTTAGCATGTTGACTAGTAAGCTCTACCAGCTTTACACTAGCAAATGTAACATTTGAGTGTATAAATAGAAATTGGTATAAATTAATGCCACAAATAGAAAGCACAATGATAATAAATGATCCCATAAATAAACTAATAATAGCAACAGTTCCAGCACATATTATATTATCAGTTCCTTAAATAGTTATCTGAAATTATTTATCACTTATTGCTATTATTAGTAAAGGTTATAATTATTTTATCTTAAAATAAACGAATAAAATTTCATATTTATGGACATTTTACATTACAACAACAACAATACTTAAAACTAACTTGCCATGAAATTGGTTATCAGTTTGATTGTATACTCGTATAACTAAACAGTTTTTGTATTTTCTCGTGAGTGTTGACTCAGATAATTAAGGACACGCTACATTTTATTAAAAGATAAATTAGTTATGTATTAAATATAAATATTTAATTGTGTTTTTCCCGTAATAATTTAATAATTTCACAGGGTAAAGTATGCTATACGTTGAAAAAAAAATCATTAATAAATCATGTAGTTTAACTTCGATACTCGAACAATTAACAGACAAACAGACAAATAAAAAATATCTAATTTTTTTGTATATCTTTGCGCTTCTCTTTTTTCTTATCTTAATTGTTATATATCTTTAATTGTGAGAGAAACTTTATACTAAAGAACTTTTGAATTTAACTTAGTGGTTAATAAAAATAAAAATTTAGATTAATTTATTATAATTATATTTCAGATTACGCGATAACGAGCCTCGGGGAATGTTGAGAAACTGAAGAAACAAAAAAATGTATCTAATTCTTAGTTCTTAGTTAAGAATATAAAATTGCAATAGTATAACTTTCTAATAACAATTGTAAAAAGTTTAAATGATAAATAGGTTCAAGTTTCCAATAGTCAAATAACATACACAGATATTAGTATTACCATAAACAACTCAACACCGAATCAGACGCGCGTCTTTGTTATTGTTATAAATATAAAATCATAATGTTTTAGCTTTAACTTGAAATGTAGATTTAGTTGATATTTTTATTTATTGTACAAAGTACGTTTTATCAGACTGGTGTTTAATGTATATTATTTTATAATAAAAGAAATTAATTTCAAACATTCTTATTCATCTCAATAAAAATCATTAAATTTTATAAAATATTTTGAGATTACTGAGTTTTACAGAAGGAAAATAACTCATTTATTTTTATTAAAAATATTTATTCATAAAGTTTAATGCGATTTATATTAAATATATTTATGAAGCAAAAAAAATATTGAACTACCTACATGAGTATATTGAACATAACTGACAAATATAAAGTTGTGAAGTTTTAAGAAAGACGGATTCCTTCCGAACCGGGGCATTCACCTTTGCTTAACTTTTGGAGATCTGAAAAGGAAAAAAAATTATGTTAATAATTTTATATGTAAAATTAACATTATTTAGTTATATAAATGAGTCTTTACATAAATATAAATATACTAGTCCAATGGCCCGATCTACAAACGAGCAAGATCTAGAAACGTTTCAGAGCTTTGCCAACGGTAGTTTTATTTTTAATTAAACACAGAAAAATTCCAAAAGATGTTATTGTTACTACATTGTATTTACTAAAGTAATGTTTGTATAAAAATGTATATAATGTATTAACCATTCCTGTTTGGATCTAGATCCTACTGTAGCGATAGGAGCGTGCCCATGTAACCAAATAACCGTAGAGAAGTATTATAGTATAGATAATTATTGAAAAAACAATGTTGAGTTTCAAGTTAACTATTATGCCAAGATATCAATATTTTTAAAGTAACCTATATGGACATAAATAAAGATATGACTGTCTGTTTGTAACAATCATAATAGAACAACTCTTTAATCCTTTTGTATATAAACATATATCCTAAATTAAACACGATTCCAAAATAGAATCCAAAGTTTAGAAAAATTAACTAGTTTTGATCAAAATACAGAATTATGAGGGCATTTACATCATTTCCGTTAACCATCACATAGTACCTGCAGTTTTTGTAACTAGCATTGAGAACAAATAATAGTGTTGGAAACGAGTGAGTCACGATCCGGTTGTTTATTGTTATGCGCACTTGCGCAGGCGCAACCAAGTATTGTTCTGGATACACGGTTACGTCATGTCACACTCCGGTGATGCTTTAAATAAATCATACCATTATTTATTTCAACGTTTACGGGAAATAACATTTTTACTAGAAACTGTTAAATAGGATTAAACAATTTTGACCGCACTTGGCTAACTCGTGAATAATATAATATATATACGTGTGAATTTCTGTTCAACAATTTTTATAATAAAATATTAATTTTCCATACGATTAAAAACGCTCAGAAATCAAACACATCAAGAGTAATATACTCACTATCCTTGTGTTCGCAGTTATAATTATTCATAACACATTCACTGCCAAAGGACTTGGACTTCTCTCCAGGCTTTCCTGCACAGACCGGCTCGAACTTCACAGAGGTGCAGTCATGCATGCAGGCCTTCTTCCGAGCCGCTTCAGCTTTCAGCTGCTTCAAATCCGGCTTGTCTGGACGGCAAGACACCACCACTAGCATCACAGCTGTAATTAAAATAACATAAAATAATTCATGTACGCTTTAAGCGCTTTATTACAGTCTGAAATAAGAATGATATTTCATACATATACAAAGATAATATAGTAGAGATTTACACAGTAGGATAAATAACTGGAAGACCTTAGAACGTAGGCACGTACTACGCAATGACGACGTCGTCTTTGCCCTCCATTAAAGCATTAGATTAATCAGATAAACGCAGGAAGAAATTTAATATCGGTCGAGTTACTCTGATACTTAAGGATCATACTGATGAGGTCATTTCCTAGTGACCCCTGATGTTTTGATATTTTTTTATTTTTTTGTCCAACAAAGTATTATAATGTACCATCAATAATACAATAAGATGTTATGTTCTACTAAAACTAGGTTCAAATAATTGAAAAATTTTGAAAAATAACTTCAACCAGTGATGAAAATCGGCCTCGAAAAGTTTTTTGATTCTCGTAACTAGAATTTTGATGACAGATATATATCAATTTCAATGAACAGATTGCATCGAGGATATTACAGAGTACTTGGATTATCGAAATATATTCCTAAAAGTCTTAAAAACCATTTATACAAGCCCAATGATTGTTCATAAAAATAATAATGTATTTTGAGATTTCAACACCGTTTTAATGGACAGTCTTTTAAAAAAATGCCTTTTACATATTTTGGATGTTATTATTATATGTACTTATTTTACACTCGAGAAATTGAATTTAAAATATTATCAAAAAATAACAATTTCAAATCTGTACATATATTTAATATTATTTGTAAGTAATTTTTTAGCTCAGTACATTACTAACATACTGACATATAGGATGTTTTTCCTTATATTTTGAATTTATTCCGACCGTTATTCCATTATTATGATAATCCGAGAAAAGTTTACCAATAAATAAATATAAAATGTGTATTGGTTCGTGACGACAGAAGACTTATTATTTGAGTTTAAAGAGAGTGGCCGCAAAGTCGCTCGCAATTACTTGTCTATAACAAAAACTTCAACAAGAAAACTATCCGTACAATGGTAAAAAAACAAAAACTGGTCACAGTTTCTTTAAAACGTTTGTCTAACTGTCTGTCTGTAAGTCTGTACGACCACGCACTAACAATACTAAACCGATTGTAATTTGGGCTTCATTGAAAGTCTTTAGATCGAAATTGGAACATTGGTCCAAAACTTATTTCATTACGACACGAAACCAAAGGAAAAGGATTTTTGAATGTTACAAATAATGGCAGATAAGATTTTTTGTTGCAATTTTGGGACTTTTAGAAACAAGAAAAAAAGTTATGAAGTAGTCTTACAAGCGTATAGGAGTAATCAAATAGCACAGGAAATACTTGTATCATTACTTGTATTTATGTAGCTGGGCATTATTTTATAATACATATCCCAAGAGACCAAAATTCGATCAGTAGACATTACTTTTGAACGCAAAACGGTACTTTTAATAAAATGCATAAATTTAAAGTCCATTGGCTCAAGACTCTTTTAATTTTTGAGTGTAGTTTACAGAAAAATATCAGACGTTAGAATTTGCAAATTAATATTGTGTAAATAATTCAATACTAGCAAGAATAAAACTTACCCCTATTCGGATTGTTTATTATGGTTCATATCATTTTGTTTGTTGATAATATAAAATATTCCGTAGAATTGTTTACTTAATATTTAAAACCCAGAGTGAGATTTATCTTAAACTCGGTGAGTCTCTTTCTAGATAATGTTTGTTTATTAAACAAAGAGTTAATCTAAGACTAATTAAGTAATTTATCGTTAATTATAAGAAAATATAAAAAGATTTTGAAGCATAAACTATAATAAAAAATATTTTGATATATCTGCTTTAATAAACAAATAAAATGGGCTCACCAAAAACAATCAAAGTTGCAGCTTTCATCTTGATTAAAGAAACCAGTTCTCCTCGCTCAGTGATCTGTTGTCTACTGGCTATGATTCTCCGGGGGCCTGTTACTTTTTATACCTAGCGCCAGTTGGCGGATAATTCACACATACAACCTCCATAAGCTATTAATCTGTAAAGATCAGTATACATTACTGACTTTTGGTTGCATTTCAAACTTATCATATCAAACAGAGCAATGGATAGCAGTCACTATTAATCGCATCTTTATCTGGAGGTCAGATGCCGGGTTGAACGAGAATAATCTAAGTAGTAGTAGGTATATAATATGTATTAAGATTGTGATAAATTATTTTATTAGAGGTAATGTGCTAATGTTATATGTTTGTCTTTGTTCTCAGTTGGTATATGTGAATGTATATAAACAAACAACAGACTATTATTATTTGAAGTATTTTTCGAATTTCGATACCTTGCTATTGGTTACAAATGCGATTTTAAAATACTTTATAATCATACAAAATAGTTCTTATATTTTTCGTTTATTGAAGAGAGAAATACACCTTAAATAATATTATTAATCTATTCTCTACCCTTTTCGGAACATTAAAGTTTTTAGCACTTGTAATAAATAATAAGTTTTCTTTTTTCAAAACACTGTAATTATATATTGAGAATTGTAATAATTAAATAATTATTGTCTTATTTCCGTTTTTCCTTTTTAAATTGTAGCATACTGGACCGACCATTGATTAATTTCATATAGATAGAAAAAATCTAAGTATGGTAGTTATTTATTTAATTTCATAAAAAAAAAATTTGGATAATACTGTAAACTGCAATAGTTTATTAATAGATGGCCTTATACATTATTATACACCGACATCTAGTGACGAATAGCAGAAACTTAATAGCAAATATTTGTTGAAGAAATATAACGAAAGATGGCGCTATAAACATAAATGTGTTTCATCAAGTTTTGGTAATCTATATTCGTACTTAAATAATAATTGCCGTACTAAGTCTGTAAAGTGAAACTATTTTTATTAAACGACACGAGTTTCTAAAGAATGGCACGGTACAGTACAAAAAGTGCGGCAGAAATTTTAATAAAATTTGATGTAGCTTATTGTCATATTTAACAAAATTCTAAATGCGACTTAGTATTAAATAAAATTAAAGTCTATCTCTATTTATATGTAAAAATACTTGTATTAGTTTTTATAGAAGTTATTAAATACTTTAATAGGATTTTTTTATTCCATTGACAAAGCAAATTTGGATATTTATTCTGAATGAAGTTGGGAAACTTATAATAGTATAAAAAATAATTACTCTTAAAAATAAATTATTTGGGATTTAGAGACTATGAAATATCCTCATGATTTTATAAGGTTTAAAATTACATTTATCAAATAGTATATGACTTTAGATATATTACTTACCTCACACCGTGCAATTTATAGAAATAAAAACCACCAATAATATAAACATCTTTTTTTATTCCAACTTATAACCATACATAATATACACAGTACAAAAAAAAACTTGTTTTCGCCCAGTACAGCAACGGGACAAATTAAAATTGTCACATCTCGTTTTACTAATCCTCTTTAAACATACCAACTAAATTGAGAAATCTAATATAGGAGAAACTTATCTACACGCCGCGGTTTAATGTACAATGCTTCGAGCGAATACGTTTTACTTCAATACGTTAACTTAAAAATACAGACTTCTTAATATGTACTCGATGGAATTCGAATTATTAATTTACACATTACATACATATATCACTATTACTACAAATAAGCTTGTTTATAAGATTGAATGTTTATTTGTATTTCAATAAGGAACATAAAACACATCCACATCTCCGCGATATCACCATATTCAGACTAATTTACATTGCACACGGTCCGAGCGCGGCGCCGCCCCGCGTCACACGTACACGCACGCACGCACACGCACGCACACGCACGCACACCGCGGCGTACGGCGCGGGTCACTCGCTCCCAATCTTACGTTAAATGCGAAACTTAGCGATTAATGTTACGTTCGAAGTTGAGATCAAATGCGCTCGGGCGGCCGTCTTCACTCGGCGGCGGCGAGCGCGTCCTCCAGGCAGCAGAGCGAGTCCTTGACGGCGTGGTACACAATGTTCTTGATCTGCAGCTTGTCCTCCTTGTTGGCGTGCTGGCGCGACAACCGGCGGAACTGCTGCGCCAGCTCGAAGCATCGCGACACGTTTTCGGGGGAAACGAAGTCCTCGGCCACCTTGATGCAGTCCAGCAGATTGCGCACCTGGTGCGGCGCGCCCGCCGGCACGAACACGGCGTCGCCAGGGCACTGCAGCACGGCGTAGCCTTCCACGCCGTACTCGCGATACAGGCGCTCGCGCAGCGCCGCGTCTAGATACCACGTCTGGTCGTGTACGGGATCGTGCTGCGCGCGCGGCCGTGCCCCGCGCTCCAGCTCTGCCCTGACTAGGAAGTCGCGGATCTTGTCCGCGTCACGCGCCGCGTAGATGTGCCACAGCGCCGCGGGGGGCCGGAGCCGCGCGCGACGCCGTGAGAGCACGTCAACACCGGCGTCCTCGGCCGCCCGCGCCGCTTCGCGCGCTCTTTCCGGCGCGTCAGCAGGCGCGCTGGCGTGCACCATGACGTTGACGGCGTCGCTCACATCGAGGTGCAGGTTGGTAGTGCCACCCGCGCCGCCGTACGCCGTGTACATCTTGGGGCCCAGGTCGGGGCGCACGAAGCACTCGGGCAGGCGAGCCGCCAGGTTAAGGCGGCCGTTGCGCGAGGTGTACTCCCCGAGCGGCAGGACGCGCATGAGGTCGTCGAAGCGCGCCGGCAGCATCTCGGCGAAGTCTTCCCCGGGCGGCCAATCCTTCAGCTTAAGCACCATGGGCGCGCCGCGCTCGTCCCGCAGCCGCTTGGCCGCGAGCTCGAAGCCGTCCCAAAACTTTCTGGCGGGCTGGTTGGGCACCACGAGCCCAGACGCGCAATTCACGAGGTCCACCCGGGTGTCGCCAAAGTCGCGGGAGAAACTCTCGGGACTCCAGAGGTCTTTATCAAGCAAGGTCGAAACATCGGAGACTAGAACTGGTTGGCCACGTTTCCATTGGTCCTGTAACAATATAAGTAAACGGTTAGCATCGAGGCAACAGGCTATTTTCAATTTGTAAATAAATAAATATGAACTGTAATAATTTACCTGGAAAGGTTTATAATTTCCAGCATGCATAGGATCAGTCAGGTGCAGTAATTTGCCGTCGCAGAGCCACGCGTGCGGAACGTCGGGATACAAGAGTTTTGATTCAGTGAGAGTCATTATACGAATTGGCAGATCTTCTCTCCCGCGGCCGCTCCGGTCGTATCTCTTCACGTTGGAGGCCGCGAAAGGTTTCACTTCACCGTCTTCGTCCTTCTTCTCTTCGATCACACTGGATATAACGTCCTCCAACATATCACTCTTGTTTTTCTTTTGTTTTTTCTTGGGTTGAGTCTCCGCGCCCTCGGGAGCGGGTCTTATCAGCAGTTCCCGCAATGTTGAGAAGTTTCCGCCTTCTTCCGAATCCGATGAGCTTGAATCGGACTTTTCTTCCTTAGTTTCCGTTTTCATCGGTATATCGGAGAGCCAGCTTACTATCGAAGGTCCCGTCTTTCCGTTCTCCGACTTCACTGGTGATGAGCCATTCGTCGACGCACTCTCTTCTTTTACATCCTCCTTTTTGACATTCTGTAAAAAAAAAATATATTAAAACTCAAAAAATAAAGGGTTTAAATAACGAACGCTTATAATGTCACCGAATTAGTTGCAAGGGTTCAAAAGGACAAAGGTTGTTCGTAATCATATCCAATTCGACATTGTTACAAAACAGTGTATGGTTGCTCAAATAATTGTAGTGTGATAAAAAACCGGTAGCCTCAAGACATAGGGGCTGTGGACATAAGTGTAATTAGCAAACTCATAAACAGTCTAAGAGTTGAAGCCTGACTTAAACATAGACCTGACTAACAAAGTCATAGACAATCTAAGAGATGAAGCCTAACAAACCTAAACCTAACTAACAAAGTTATGAAACATTCGAAGTGAAGCCTTAGACGTTGTACCTTCTGGAGCGCGGCTTGCAGCAGTCCCCTAGCGGTGGCCCGCAGCGCGGCGTCCGCGTCGCAGGTGTCCCCGCAGGCGCAGGGCAAAGCGAAGGCCGCCCGCGCACGGTGCGCTCGCGCCGCCGCTCCTGCCAGCGCGCCGCCCGCCGCGATCTGTGTCAGCAGCAGCCGCCGCGCCGGGTGAGCGCCGCCCGACGTGCACGTCAGCCATCTGGTGACAGACAGATATTACATTACATTTAATTTCTTTCGTATATATATTAAATAATTAAAAATACAGTACGCTGTTTGGGGAGACAGGGAGAGATTACATTTATTTTATTTCATTTGCTTAATTATATTTTTTTTATACTGTGTATTTATTTTCTAAAAAAAGTATGCTTGTATTTTTGTAAATCAATATCTAATTGGATATCCGTTTTTTTATTTCTAACTTTTTACTGTTTTAAAAGATGAATGATGATGATACGGTGATAAAAAAATAACTTACCCAAAAGAATCTCTTTCGCCGTTAGAACTGGAGCTGGCGGAACTGTTTGCTGACTCACTAGGAGAGCTCCCCGACTCACCGGACGTTCGAGACTGAAATACGTATAACACATTAACATATGTTTAATAACAAAAAAAAATATAACAAAATATTGTTACTTATCATCAATTGTTTGCAATAGTTTGATATCGTTCGTGAAACAGAGATCACAATAAAGAAATAAGGCTGAGCTTATTGTATGGCTCACAGAGCAGCGCGTTTGGAACCCTCGTAGTTGTATATGTTGGAGAGTGTCTATAGAAGTGCTTATTTGAATAAGTGTAAAAGGTATAGATATATCACCTTGTAGCAGTCGAGGCAGACGACAAAGCCGCACTTGCCGCACGTCCAGTGGAAGTTGAACAGCGTGGTCTCGCACACGTCGCATATCTCGCGCACGCCCTGCACCACGCGCTTCCAGGCTATCGTCTTATCTGCAACGACCCTTATATTATAACTAATGTTTTGCTAATATATATTTAACTTTTATATAATTATATTTTAAGTGTCAAATGACGAATAAATTCATATATTTTAGGCATAACTGATTTTTGTGAATTTACTCTCAGATTATATTTATACCGGTCAGTCTTGAAAATTGTTGAATAGAATCTCAATGCTTTCCGAATGTTTTATTTCATAACATCAATAAATCAGTGTTACTTACTTAAATAATGAACCAGTGTGTATAAACAAGTTTTCTGAATTTTATATATATGGACTTAGAAATGAAAAAAATCTTACTACCAAAATTTGATCACGATTTGCTTAGTTTTAATAAACAAATAACTATAAATAAATATTTCTTATTCTATATTTATATATCGTGGAGAACAAACAGCAATTACTTTTTTTATTAAAATATTTATTATATAGACTTCACTCAACCATTCATGTAAGAGAAGAATAAGTATAATAACGATGTACAATGGAGTGTCGTTTAAATAGTCTTGTTGACTGAGGACTGTTTTATTTGCACGTGATATTCATTTTCTAGAAACTGGTACACTTATATATTGACATTGTTAAAAGTGCGCAGTTGAGTTCTCAAGGGTTCATGTTTTCGTTTCCACTCTTGATAAGCCACTTGCGGCTTTTGTTAGAGATATAATATAAACATATATTAAAATAGGTATCATATTGATTCATTTAATAATTTGTACCTTCGTTTAGATGGTGTGACTCTGCCTCTTTCTCCTGTTGTAACAATTCACAGAACTGATCTCCAATCTCCCGTAACAGGAAGCAGCTCATCTCGATGTCCAGCTCGGCCGCACCGGCCGACGATGACAGCCATAGCTTTTTATCGTCCTGTTAAAATATCGTCAATATAAACATACAACTATTTGTATATCACTTATATATATATAGATAAAAGATAAAAAAAAAGTATATTACCTCTTCGGCATCTTTATAGGGATCTGAGAAGCCGGCGATGGCCAGCTGCCTGTTCTTGGCGTACTTGAGTCTCCTGAAGGCGTAGAACCTGCAGAATATGTTGGGCATGTCCTTGTCCCTCTGCGCGGGGGACCAGCGGCACTCGCGGCACTTGGCGAGGCGCGGCGCCACCTCGAAGCACGGCCCGTTCTGCAGGAACGAGTCTGGCGGGGGCCGGCTGCGGGCGGCGGAAGGGGTGCGTCGCGGAGGGTCGTCCCTCCGGCGACCGCCACCCCCGCGTCCACCGCCCGCGCCACGAGCCCTCCTCCCCCGCGCTCTCCCGCCACCGCGCCTGCTAGACGCGCTCCCGCTGCCGCTGCCACTGCCCCCCGAGTCGGAATCCTTGTCGTCGCTCTCCTTGTCGCTCTCGCTCCCGCTCTCGGAAGCCTTCTTCTTCTTGGGCTCGTCGCTGGCCTTCTTCACTGTCCCCTTTTTTCGTTTTGCCTTGGGCGGTTTCCGCTTCGGCGGCGAGGTGGACTCCCGTTCGGAACTCGAGCTGTCCTCCTCCGCGTCATCGACGCGACCGTTTGCCTCTTTGGGTTTTCTGGGCTTTGATGTTTTCCGGGCGCCGCGCTGTATCGACTTAGCAGCGACGGGGACCACGATGTTGGAGCCGGAGTCGTCCGGTTCCGAGACACGCGTTATCGTCATCGGCAGAGTGATACAGGTGCCGCCGCCACCGGAGCAGTCTCCTTCTCCGATCGGCGCAGTCTCGTGCCTCTGGAGCCAAGCTTTCTTTCCCAAATGACGTACCGGAGCAGCACCTTCGCGAGGACTCGGGGAGGCGACCTTGGCCGGCGTGTCGCCGTCGGGCACCGTGGTGGACGGCGGGGTGATGGGCGGCGCAGGCGGCGTCGCCGTCGTCGGCGGCACGCACCTCACCGGTGACGCCGCTAGAGGTGGCGAGGACGCAACCGTTGGTACGGGCGTGGCGGGCGCGGGACTGGAGACCGGCGTTATGTGCGGTGCCGGTGACGCTCCCGCGGCTTTCTCGGGTGTTTCAACGCTGCCGTCCGCAGAGGGAACCCGGACGTCACAGGGCGGACCAGGGGCCTGCGGCGCGGGTTCCGATCCTAGCGGCGTGCGTCCCACGCTCGCCGCCGCGGCGATCAGGGGCTCGGGGGCGGGACTGTCCAGGCGCCGACGCTTGGCGTCCGTCCCGTGCGTGGGATCAAAGGGACTTCTTCTTCTCGGAGATAGGCGATCGGGATCCTCCCGCGTGATACCAAGGTCCAGAGGCTGGGTCTGACACGGAGATGACGAATTGGGATGGTCCCCGGGAGTTCGGAGCGGCGGGCGAGGTTCAGGAGTGCGAGAGTGCGCAACGGGAGGGGGACGCGTCCGTAACGACGGCGAGTACGCCGACGGAGGCGGATAGGGCACGGGAGGAGGGTCCACCTTGGACAGTTGAAGGGACGGCTCCACCGCCACGGTGTAGTGCGCGGCGGGCCCGGGGGACGCGCTGCTCGGTTTCCCGTATATGTGTGGGGGCGCCGGGCTGGACACCTTGGGCTTGACGGGCGGCGCCTGGTAGTAGGGCGCGGGCGACCGCTGCGGCGCGGGCTGGTAAAGGCGGCGGCCCTTGTCCTGCGCTGGCAGCGCGGCGTGCGGCGAGGTCTGCAGCGCCGGGTGCTGGTGCGGCGGCGCGTGCGGCGACAGCCCCGTCCGATACGGCCGCGACGGCAAGTAGTGCGGAGACGGCTCACTTCGAGGCTTGCTCGGATACGGGTGCTTCTGCTCCAGGTGTATTTGTTTGGCATCGTGTTTTACTATCACAGAATTCTTTTCGGGAACGAGGGGAGGGGGCGCCGGCAGGTGCTGCTCCTTGATTTTTTCGTATCTATAGGGTGGATAGTTGTAAGGAGCGAAATTCGGTTCGCCCTTAGGGAGGACGGGATGGGGTGCCTTGTCGGACTTGGCGAGGGAGTGGCGAGGCGCGTGCTGGGGGTGCGGCGCGTGCTGCGGGTGCTGCTGGTGCTGCGCGTGCTGGTAGTCTGGCTGTGGCAGTCGATCGTTCGGGTAGTACGCGCGCTCGTTTCTTAACCTGTCGTGCTCCGCAGCTGCCGCTCTGTTCGGTGCTAGGCTATTTAATAGCGACCACGACATACTGCGTTCCCGCTATAAACAATAAATTAAAATTAATTTACCAAAATACATATTAGATTATTCAAAAAAAAAAGTAAAGTTTTAAATCGTTGAAAATCTTATTATTGGTTTAATAATTTATAAGACATTTAATAATCTCCGATAAAATATTAACCTTCTGATTGGCTAATCTGAAAGATTCTTCAAAATGCCTCGACACGAGTTTCGACGCAGCATTTTCTTGATCTCTCCTTTCCTTTTCTTCCCTCTCTTGTTTTTCCCTTTCACGTTCTCTTTCTCTTTCCATTCGTTCTCTTTCCTTTTCTTTCTGCTGCTTTTCCAGCATCTCCCGTTGCTCCTGTTCCCTCCGATCTCTGTGGAAAACACAACTATTAATAAAATCGTAACGATTTGTGATTACAACTATCAATTATCATTTATAAATTTCTTTAATGGCACCAATTCTTTTCTTAAACAAAATGTAGAGATATTAAGAAGTAGGTCAAGGTCACCCGAGTACTAACAATCAAATCTAAACACGTATTACATGTGTTAGGCAAATCGCTTACACAATTATACAATGAATAAAGATGTTTCTTACAAAGGAATACTAAATATTTTTTCAAGAAAAATTTAATAATAAGTGATCTCTGGATCTCTTGCCAACGAAAATGAGACGACAATATTAATTAATTTGACATTAGAAAACGCCTGTAACTGTCAGAATGCCGTCAACAAATATTTGAGCTTTGTATTCTTGCCCTTCAAGAAAATCTTAATATTTATATAAAAGACGAATATATTATTATTCATATAAATATAAATTATATAACTGCTGTGATATGGCGCTTGTATGGTGTATATATATTTTATTATACAATATATATTTTATCATTAACTCAATTCAAATTCAATCCAAAGATACATAATAAGTCTCTGAGTAATTTATATTTTAAGTTTGAATATGAACATGAAAATTAAGTTACTGCAATACAATTCTTTACATGAATACATGTAGTAAAGGTTATCTTCCTATCAATAATACTGGATTAAGTAAATCTATAATCTTACTAAACCTTATCATATTGCCGAGATTAGAGGAGAAAGTTCATTGCCTCATAGATAAAAGATGTCATATATTTTAATACTATAATTTCGCATATGTGTATAATTGCTACCTATTAAAAACTAGTCTTGTTGTTTGAAGACAAGACAAGAGACTTATGTGCCAAATAAATTGACAAACACTATTATAGGTACAATATTATTTAGATATAATTTATACCTATACTTATCACACAAATTTTTAAACCACAATTAAGTGAGTAATCTTAGCATTAATATAGTTAAGTAATCTGTAGCACCAGCCCTCTTAAACAAGTTACTTTATACTTAAAAGGTACTTTAATATTTACATATTAACCAGTTTTAAATAATTTAAATTTTCTTATATACAAATAATTGGTCAGAGTGGACCTGTTTTTTAATTGTGAAGATTATGGTAATACAACTCCTGTCAACTTGAATATCATTAAGCCTACATTCCACATTTAATAGTTGACATCCGACACTTGACCTTTCCGACCCACGCGGTCGTTTCACTAATAGACACGGAGGAATAACATATTCTAGTTGTAACAGGTTTATAATTAAATATGATATTGGAAGTAGCACTACTTATAGTTGTTATTATTATCTCAATATTTATCTACTTTTAGATCAGGATTTTTTATATTTTTTTATATATGTAAAATTTCAAGGTATTAGAAGTATTTCTTGCCGTGTAATCTATTAGGAAGCGTGCAAATATAATATTATATATCATAAGAGAAATGTATTGTACAATATCATATTATATATACTATAATGAACAATATAACAATATATATATATATATATATATATATATATATATATATATTATGTAATCTCAAAAACTATAAACTTAATAACACCACTTGCATAAGGCATTAGTTATTACTTCCTTTGAATAACTTATTACCGAAACAAAAATTGTATAATAGGTTTCTGATATAACTGATATACATTCGCTGACATTGACAAACCCACACGTGACCTTGAACTACTAACTTTCCACTGACGTCTGACGTCATCAGCCCCCAAATAATTTATTATGAGGCAAAATTAAAACGTTCACAAACATAAAGAACCTTGATATAAACATTAGTAATTATTTATAGAATGTATATATTATATATATAAACAACATGCTGTTATCAACATTTCTATTATTATTATCAAATATTAAATATTAAATATTAGATCAGACTTACTTTTTTATTTAAAAAATTATCTTTTATTACACGGAAAAAATATTAAATATATAAGTTGTTATGAATAAATAATTTAAAATTAGCATTAACTACATTATATTTCCTGATGTTATTAAAAAAATAAGAGCGCTATAACATTATATATTCATATACGAAAACATTAATTAATGAATATTAACATAGAAAGTTTTATGATTCGTATAAATACATATTATTAGCGATTTTTATCATAAAATATAAATTATCAAGATCTTTTAATTCAATGATGTTAAGCTATGAAATTTTATCAATATAAATTATCATGACCACAGTGATTGTAATATATATTTTGTATACAATATATGTTATTAATAATTAAAAAATATGTATTAAAGTTGTCCTTTAGAAACAATTTAATAATTTATTATTACCTAGCAATATACTGTGTCAAATCTAATTTGCTAGCGCGACTTCGTTCAATAAATATAATATATATATATATATATATATATATATATATATATATATATATAATAATAATAAAAAACGTTTTTTATTGTTATATGATGATATTGAAGGTCACAGAGTAAGTACATTTATAAGCAATTAAAATTGAGAATAATTTTATAATAATATAATGAAATATACGGTTTTTGCTCGGACCCCAAGCCCGTGAACGCTGGTGTACCCCAAGGCTGCGTGCTATCCCCAACTCTGTTCCTCCTGCACATCAATGATATGTTGGATATTTCCAACATACATTGTTATGCGGATGACAGCACTGGGGATGCGGTATATTCCGGTCGTGCAGGTCTCTCTTGGGAAAACGTCGATGAGTGCCGAAAGAAACTTGTGTCTTCAATAGAGACTTCCCTGGGGATGATCTCTGAGTGGGGTGAACTGAACCACGTTCAGTTCAATCCCGACAAGACACAGGTTTGCGCGTTTACCACTAAAAAAACCCCATTTGTCGTATCACCGCTCTTCGAGAGCACTCCTCTTATTGCCTCGCCAAGTATCAGAATACTTGGTCTCGACATTTCGAGCGACTGTCAGTTTCGTGGTCATCTGGAGAGCAAGGCCAAGTTGGCCTCGACGAAATTGGGAGTGATCAATAGAGCGAGGCAGTATTTCAAACCTGGCCAAAGACTTGCGCTCTACAAGGCGCAGGTCCGGCCACACATGGAGTACTGTTCTCATCTCTGGTCCGGATCACCCCAATATCAGCTTCTACCATTTGACCGCGTACAACGGAGAGCCGTTCGGATTGTCGGGGACCCGGTGCTCTGCGAACGGCTGGACTCTTTGGCATTGCGTAGAGACGTGGCTGCTTTGTGCGTCTTCTACCGCATTTACAACGGGGAGTGTTCCGAAGAACTATTCGATCTGATGCCTATCGCCGAATTTCACCACCGCACAGCTCGCCATCGCCTCCTTTACCATCCATACCACCTGGATGCGTGGCGATCTTCAACTGTGCGGTTTTCAAGGACTTTCTTCCCACGTACCACTCAAATGTGGAACGAACTTCCTTCGGCGGTATTTCCAGATCGATACGACATGGGTACCTTCAAAAAAGGCATATATTCCTTTCTCCAAGGCCGGCAACGCTCTTGTGTATCCTCGGATGTTGCAAGAGTTCATGGGCGGCGGTGATCACATATTAACGGTGACCCGCACGCTCGTTTGCCCTCCTATAACATAAAAAAAAAAAAAAAAAAAAAAAAAAAGAAATATCGTGGTCCGTTGCATCGAAATTTAAAAAATCTCTCCTGCCCTTATCCTAATTAATGAAATATGTCAATTCGCTCTAGACTCATCCTTGTTTATCAGAGAGGGATTAGCGTTTTCGTCATTATCATTTCTCACTATGCTTTCTTATCATTCTCTTCTATTATAACAATCCACATTCATCTTTAAAACTCTCCTTGTTACTTTTATCTTTCTTTACGTGACAACAACATAACGTATATTTAAGATAACTTTCTATTACGTATTATATAACCCCCCCCCCTCCCTAAGGATTTATAAAATTATAAATTCGTTTCAAAACGTTCATCAATACGGAGTTTTGTATATAAATTAAAAATACTTAAAGAATAATAAATAATTCAATTCCTTACAAGCATTTATCATAAAACAGAAATAAGTTTGAAAAAACACGCCTTCATTATTCACTACTTAAACTAAATTTATTCCAACGGGACTTGATTTATTTCTAGACATTTCTAGAACAAAACTAAATATTATATTCAGACGTTCTTATCACAGATATAAGATCAGTGATAAGGTCTACGATAAATATTAATTAAATAATAAAATCATAAAAAAATCTATAAATACTTTTATTTGAAAAAGCTGATATGAAAAATTATATATATATTTTTTTTATATGTTAAATGTAATGTAAATGTAAAATGTAACCTTATCATGGTTTTAATATTTTTCCTAGACATTAAGGTATTTATAATCAAACTAATAACAAATATATGTATATAAAAATCATATATAATTATATACATTTTTCCTCTATAAGTTATACTTCTCGAAGTCTCTATTCAAACAAGTCTTGAAAGTAGATTTAATACAATTTTCAATGTTCTTTTAAAACATTTGTACTGATAAAAAATACTTTAAATAATAAATAAAGTAGGAAAGTAACAGTTTGAAGTCGTAGTCATAGGTCAAGAACATTCAAGGGCGTTCAGTGTTTGTATGAATTCAATGTTTTCCTATTAAATATTTAACTAATACTAACAAAGGTTATAGTAGATTAATATTTTGTTAGCAATAATTGTACTAAACTAGTCAACACACCCCGGTTTCGCTCGGATGCAAATTACTTATAACGCCATATGGATTTATCTAACCGTTACAATAATTATGTTTATATAATTGCGGTAAAATAAGCCTATATTTGTATATATATAGCTATAGCTTATTTGTTATGCATTCATTTAAATGTATAATATTTTAATTCATTTGAATAAAATGTAACGATTAGATGTCTAATTTATTATATTGATAATAGTACTTTTCCAATAAGTGACTTAAGAATGACTAAATGTTAGCATAAATTAATATAGGTACATTAAAATTATCTGAAGGTTTTTTAAAAAAATTAACGCAAACATGGACGACTTCGTTTTACATTAGTATATGTTATGGTCTTTGTTATATCCGTAATATTGTTATTAACATGAAAAACAGATATTCGTTCTTTTCAGTTTAATGTCGTGCATAATAACTTTAATTAAAAATGTTCAAGTTGTAATAGTTACATAGTTAGTTAAATAAGTTCTAGTTAAAGTTGGGATGTGATCAATGAATGAAAGTGTGCACACTAACCGTAGCAGTCTTTCATGTCTCTCTCTGTCGTAGGTGGCGGCGGCTATGTAGTCGTCGGCGATGGCGTGGTGCAGCGGCGGGTGTATCGGCGGCTGGTAGCGCTGCTTCCACAGCAGCTCGCTGGCGTAGAGCGAGGGCGGCGGCGGGGGGAGGTGCAGGAGGGGCGGAGGGGGGCCGCCGCCGTACCCGTGCGCCATCCCGCGCCACTCCTCCACGGAGCTGGCCGACCCTCCCGACCGCACGCCGCTCACGCCCGAGTCGCTCCGCTCGTCGGCATCCCGGGCACACACTATCACACAATCGTCCTCCTCGGAGGCCACGGCGCTGGCAACACCATCCGCGCCCGCACTCACTTCACCCTTCACTTCACCGACACTCTTTTGGTAATCCGCCTTCACTTCCTCTTTTACGCACTTCTCCTCATTGATTTCCACATCACCACTCGCACTTACACTTTCTGTAGCACCTGTAACAAGGGAAATTTTAACTTTAATATACGTTACATCTCAATCTGCATCTAATATATACTCGGAAGAAGTGGAGCAAAAGTAATTAAAATCCTAGACGTATAGCGGTTGACGTAAGCGATCCGACATTAAGTCGATCGGAACACGTTTGGATTGAAGCCAATTTTAGCTCATTCACACTCCGCCCACATATTCGCGAAAATATGTCGCGTAATGGCCACCCGTCGGCTTTAATGTGTCAAAATTATGATCGAGCACGAAGACAGGTAATTGAGACATCTCATATATAATATTCAAAGGAAACTAGTACAAAAAATAATAATATAGTGCGGTGCATCGAAGACAGTTTATAACCTAATTGCCGGAAAGAGGAAGATGTAAGACCATTATCCGTGAAGTATGTTGGCATGTATGTATGCGTGTCACACGTGAATTATTGGACCGCCGCCAGAATGTGGACTGTGGACGCTGTACGGATCGTATCGCCAATATTATAACCGATCTGGTGATCTGGCGTTTGGCTAAAAACCAGAAGAGAACGCTACACGTTATGTAGATATGAAAATTTGATATTTATTATTCTATACTATAAATCTTGAGCGGTGCCGACCTCGTTTATATATAGAACTGTTTAGATAACAAATTGATCAAATCAGATAATATTTTAAAGATGGAAGATACATTTTTAGTATATTTTTAATAATTAAAAACGATGCATTTATGATACAAATTATAATTATATGAATTAAATATCAATAAATATTATATCAATAATCACAAATCAACTAAATTATAATGAATAAATAAAAATAAAATACATTATAATAATAAAAGGTAGAGACGCGTTGGAATAACTGATAAAGTATTCTAGGTTACATTTGCATATAAAACGAATTGAATTTACATTTTAAATATCCCCGTATTAATATATTCGGAGCGTTACAAGGATAATAAAATATATAAAAAAATACGTTAACATTGATAATGATATAATCGAATAATTATAAAGTCCGTTGGTAATACAAAAGGAAGTGTGCGTGTTAAACGGAATTTTAATTATAAACTGTTAAAGCTATTATCATTTACATAATAATAAATAATTGTTAACAAATACAAACGGACAAAACAGACAGGAAAAAAAATATTATATATAATAAATAATGTCTCATGATGTTGATTGGTCTCTAATAACCGGTTCAAGCAGCGTCATTGTGCGACGGGACACTGTTTTCCTTCTACACGTGTGCATCTACTGATTATATTAATAGATATACTCAAGAATTTTCCACGAACAATCTACATGTATATTTAATAAAATTATTATTCGATAATCTTAACACACAGATAAGGTAACATTTATCACTATATATATAGGGCGATAAAAATAAAATAATCTTATCATCTTGATAAAATCAAATGATAATCTCGAGTCAACTCAATAAAACGTGATAAGTTACATTTAAAATTAAGTCAAATTCTGATAATAGAACTATTAGCACAAATAATGATAGCGTAACACTCGAGGAAAAATCTGTTACCGATTAAGATGTATACAAAAATAGAAGAAAACAAACCGTCTCTTTCTGAACAAATAACTTTTGAGTGGCCGTAAACAAAAGGGGCCAGACAATGCGACAGTGATCAGGGACGGGGACAATGGGG
This sequence comes from Melinaea menophilus ssp. n. AW-2005, assembly GCA_918358695.1. Taxonomy (NCBI): domain Eukaryota; kingdom Metazoa; phylum Arthropoda; class Insecta; order Lepidoptera; family Nymphalidae; genus Melinaea; species Melinaea menophilus. Next base: position 2,965,820 of record OU911052.1, read on the forward strand.
CAACAAATAACTCTTGTGTGAAGACACGGCTGATTGACAAGACAAACGCACGGGCGGAGTCGGCGAGAACTTTTCATTAGATAGGATACAAAAAGTTGACACAGCACGATTCTAACAGACGTTCCGGACGGCGAGACGGTTCTAAATGAAGAATTATTCATGAATACGGACCTCGTGCAAACCATTGCACTAACGACGGCATCACTTAAATGGCAATGTTAATAAAACATGCCAACTCATTATTGAGGTTGCGCTACCGAAATGGAAGTAATTGCATAAACTATTACGTCACTCTTTAAACATTTTAATAAGCGGCAAATAAAACTAATTGAGCACTGCTATTAAATCAATATACCTAGTTATTGGCAATTGTATTTATTACGAGCACTAATAACCTTACTATGACTGACTAACAGCGACGCTCATAACGGAAATACCAATGTCAAAAGGTTAAAAGCATAAGTCAAATTAATTCCGAGTACTATTACTATAAATTATAAATTTAATTTGACATAATTCAATTTGATACGTGAATACGCACGATTAATCACGCTCACCACACCTTAAAGTATGTCAACCTTGTAAATAATACAAACACTACAATTTATACTAAATAAATATAATAAATGAAATTTTATAAGAGAAATCTCAATGTTTATAAATGGGATTATAAAATGATGTCTCAGACGCATAAATTTAAGTTTAACGATCGTTATTTAGAACGATTTAGGAACATGTTTGTCGACTAAGATTTTGTCTCACCACTGGAGCGTACAGTTACTCAGAGCGTGTAATGAACACTTCCACTCGGACAATAACCGCTGGATAATATATTAAATGTGACAAAGTTTTCTATATGTGTAATTATAACTTGATCATTATTGAAATTACCATAAACCGCATCACATGATTCTAGGTAATAAACGTAATGTCTATCTATAATCGTCATAATATATATTAAAATTCTTTGTCCAAAACACCTTCCGTGTATCGAAAGTATCGGATATAATGGCAATGGTATTCAAGGTATTATGGTTTAGTTGCATCACGGATAACGACTGTACATTGATTGCGTAATACAATTCGTACGAGTCGTATACAGATTTGAGATTTACTGAGTCATTGTATATTAGGGTCACTTTTAATGAGTACTTTTTTCATATCACCAACTTGATTTGTTTTTGTATCTAGAACAAACATATTACGCACATTGAGGATAATCAAATGTTTATTAAATTGATATAATCATTGACCTGCATTGCGTTCAAAAATCATTCGACAAAAACAATGAACTTAATAAGAACAATGAATAGAAAGTTCTTTAAATATTATATTTAAGAGAAGTACGACGGAAGGCACGCCAACAATGATTGTCTTACATCGGATAAGATAAACGGTCAAAGGTCATAACAATACTTAAAGTAGCAACGTGGCAGTTTTATTAATACCGATCCGAGTTAATGCAGTCTACAGTTATTTTTCTCACATAATCCCCTTATGTAATTGTGAACCATTTAAAATTAAGCAATACTTACTTGTCGGAAGTGATAATGAAACACTTAAATTTGTTACTTAAATCTATGCTTCAGCACTCAATCACTCAGAATACGTCACAATTTGTTTTAAACAAATGAGAACAAATCACCAGAGTTCAAAGTCACAACACAAATATCCAGGCTATAAAAAAATAGCTTCCACGATTGCAATTTAAAAGCGATCCACTGAGCGGCGTCCTTGAAAGCGGTCAGAATATCGAAGAAACCAGGCGTTCACCTGCACACACACTAGTCTATCGGCTATATAATATGTACTTGTAATACAAAGATCACGATTTCTGAAATGAATCGGCAGCGTACAACAGGGAACAGGCGTGTTTTAACTTCGATGGCGCACAAAGAACTGAGCTGCGGGGAAGTGGTCCGCGGTGGGGGGAGGGGGGTGGGTCGCGCTAGTCTCACAACGTAGCAACAAGTGAACGGCAATGCGGGTGTGAGGCAGAGGGGGGCTCCCCTTGTAGCGCGCACCTGACGGCAATGCCATGGACTGAGCACCCGTCCTATCCACTATCAAGCTACTTGACTATACAGGAAGGGCAGATGTCTATAATCAGGATTTACATTGTACGGCACCCACACAATGATACACGAAAACATTAAGAACTAATAAAATTTATGTTTTTATATTACTTATAGATCTTTAGACTATAAAATAGCATATATATTTACAAACCAATCGAGCTATCTTTATAGCCTCGTGTGAGAAATGCCGTTCTATATATAGAGGGGTATAATTTAGAAGAAAATAAACAAAATATCGATCGTTGACCATCATGCCGGCGCATTAACAACTTTAACGACCGAAGTTGGCACTCACCCAAATATTTAGTGAGTCCGCGACAGTCGTAAAGACTTAGTTTTGACTATAAACTTTATATCCGCGTCGTTTTTTATGCTTAAAAGTTTTGTTTACATTAATATAAATGGCGGAGAATGAAAGCTTTCTTAAATTCAAAATGTAACCTAATTTTTATTGCGGTTACTGTGACGTAGTAAAAAAAATATTATTAAAACCTTGGTACCGGTATGCGGGCGGCATGACTTGTCTATATTTTAGTAAAAACATCCAAAGAGGTCGTGTATCTGTTATGGCCTTGTGCTAATCGTGTTAGCGGTAACACGTTAATAACAATGAAACGAGAGACGACAATCAAAATTTAAAAACGTGATACTTAATTTGCATTCTACATAATAATAATAAAACCGGTTCGTACATGTTTAATGTGGTTCATGTTTTATTAAAAATAAATATTGAATTATAAATAAATAAATCATGTGAATATTTACGGTGTAATTCCTAAAAATAGTCATTATCACAAATGTGTTTGTACTTAGATGAGTTAGATAACTCGCACATAGATAAAATATAGATAGGAAACACAAACACGGCAACCGATAACCTGGTTGCAACTGATAACAACCCACTCAAAAGCCCATACCGTTTCAACAAACCCTATCTAAATACCGCTAATATCTCGAATGCCACGTCATATTTTATAACGTTTACGTAAATACCACGAAATATTACAAGGTTTATAATATTAATTTAACAATAAGAATTCTTAAAACTATAATTAAAGAGATAAACAACAATAAAGTTAGATAACGTTATCTATATGAGCCATGTTTGTCTCGTACAACTAAATAATAAACAACAAGACAGGTATCAAAAACATTTTTACTACGAGTATTCGTAAAATATATAATGTTATACGATTTCTAACAATGAGTTATTGAATGTTATCGATAGTTTACACAGCTGCGGACGCGGAGACGATTATGATTGAATTAATTTGACGACCCACGGCGTGATGCAATAACAATGAATCATTGTAACATATTATGACGTTCCGCTTTCTCAAACGAGATTATATCAACGATTATACTCGGAATTTTGGTACGGTAATGTATGAATATGAAACGCGTGGCATTTGTAAATATTTACGGTATAATTTGAAAAGTATTACACTATTCGTAATCTAGAGACGGTTGAATCTGTTAAAGTATTCCGTGAATTAGGCTAGTGGTTGTTACGGACGATCGAATGTCAAAAACCGCACGACGTAATAAATTGTTGTCTCATGTAAAGTAAACATTGCCGTTCAGCCGCATTCATGCATAATTGATGAGGGTTGGAGCAAACTCGTGGATTCCTGGCGGTCACGACTCGCCCGATCCGCGCGCCTCCGGCGGCCATTTTGTGGCGCCTGCTCGCCCTGACCGAGCGTTTTGTGAATATTAATACCTCACTCGCGTCGATAACATTATATTACGAAAAAATATTATCATTTCATTCGTTACGCACTGTCACTCAAACGTAACGCTTTAAACACAATTAGTGTCGAAGGACTGCATCGTGCTCAGTGCATATAAAGCCGAATAGTTATTCACTATTACCGACAGAGTAAATAGAGCATATAATGCAGTGTAATAACAACATCAATTAATAGCACAATACGACACGGCTCACACGCGAGACTATTATAACCCAGCCTTTTCTTTTCAAACTACAGACCTAACCTTAAAATATGTATTAGCATATTTTTAATTGTGAACAATACAGTACCTACTGCAGTTCTTTGCAAGATACATGACCGTATAATAAGGCTCTCGTAATTTCAGCAAAGGAAAAAGTAGAAACAAAGTAATCACAGCTATCAAAACAACGGCGGCACCGTTTCACACTGATACGTTGCGGTGGAGGCCTACGGCGAAGCGCTCATTATGGATGAAAGCCCTAGCGTGGCTGCGAGTAATAATATGAAATATCCAGCCAGTTCTGCAAGCAACCGCAAAACAAAATACTGACTCACCTACAACTATAATATATATATTACACTGCAATCAAATTATCAATTACACAAAAAAATGTGATATAAACTTCAAAGGAATACAATTCGTTGATAAATTCATTGAAGTTACAAGACAGCAGCAATGCAGCATTTCCTGTCCTAACCGCCCATTGTTATAATTTATACTTTTTGTTGTTATCAAGACGCTCGGTTCGCATTATAAATATATCCATATAGTTTTTGTTTGTGGTGTGGGAATCGAAAGTCAATGGATTGTCTCGTCAGCGCAGAGCAATACGACTCTCGTTTTACACTGTGTCATCTGTTTTTATCAAAACATTTATATACGCTTTTAGATATTTAGATTATATAAAAACGCGAATATAATCATTTATATTATATTTATTGTATGAATATTTTATCAAATTTAGAAAGTATTTGACGATTTTAAATACTGTTCTTAATGTACATTATAGTACTCGTAGATACTAAAATAATTTTAGTATAACACAAAATGTGCATAATATGTAAATAAAATAAATACATAATGACTTCATTGAATAGTTAAATGAATGACTAAACAATAGGAATTATCCTCGTAAACTACATTGTGTATGGCAATAAAGTCTTTTACCGAGAACAATACGTCAATACAACGAAACGTTATGTCGAGATATGTCGGGGTCCAAAACCCCCATTGGAGGGTCGCCCACCCTCCCCCCCAAGCAACCACATTAAGCCCTACTAACTACAGGTTATGAAGAATTTTCATAGAAACTGCAGTCACTGCTGTAATTTGGAGCCATGCCAAGTATTTCGACACGAAACCTTATCCGATATCTATGAAACAGTTTTAAAACAACGTAGTTGTTACTTGCGAAATGTGATAACAATAATAATTATTACTGAAGATTAAAAGTACGTGATATTATAATTATTTATATATTTACCTACGTTTAGTGTTGAAAGTGGTAATTTCATACATTTAGATATTATTTTAAAATTAATTAATTCTCAGTGTATATTAATTTCATAATTATAAGTAAATTTTAACACTTATTAGTGATATTGTTTAGAAACAAAGCAACAAAATAAATAAGATAAAAATAAAACGAATAATATTGTTATAAATTTGAAAGGATCATTAAAAATCAGGGTCAAATATTGTAAATAATAGCAAAAAAGTCCATTGAACTGAGATATAAGGGAGATGTCACACTCGGCTGAACCCGGTCTGTTTACTTTGTCACATGAATCGAGCTAAATCCCGGGACCGAACTTTGATTAGTTATTCCTTTATTTATGATGACACGAATCCATTTATCCCAAAAATACGTCCTGCGGGCGTTATCTCAAACGATTTGTTGCCGCTTTTAACACTTTATTTATTTTTATCATGAAAAAGAATTTGCCGTGGTTAGTCCCAGATATATGTTAGTCTGATATGTTATCAATTTACCTTGATAAATGAGAATTCTTTGATTAAATAGTGTGTTTTTGATCTTTTCTGTAATCTTATAACGGTGCTTCCGCTCTCAAACACCATGGCAACGATAAGATACCACCCGTCGGTATACACGTCCCTTATATACTCCAGGCTGTCGCCCCTCGAGCAGCTGATTCCTTTGATATTATAAAAGAATTTTTACCCTATTTACGATGAAAATTCCAATAAAGCGAACCACTTGATTGATTATAACATTATTTGAATATAATTCATGTAACATTCCTCATATTCTATATATAGTATATAAAGTAGTGCTGATATTAAACATAACTCAGCATATTTGTCAATAGTCTGATATGAATTAAAAAGGAATTATGAGTATACATGTGGACTAAATGTGAGGAGGAACGTTAAGCAAACCTTATATTTCAGGCCATATTGCTCTTTATATACAACGAAACAAAGCCTCCTATGCCATGAGTATAAATAACAGGTGATGTATAGAAAGGCCACGTCAGCCCTCCCTCGTGACAAGGGTTTACCCTTTCCTTTATCCACATATTTATTCACATACAAAAAGAATACATTTGAAGAAATTTAGAAGTATAACAAATATTCCAGTATTATTATGATTTGAATTATTTTATATTATAATAATAAATTTAATATGATACTTTATAAATAATCATTTATTTATGTATAAGAATTTATTTGATAAGAAAAAGGAAGAGTCACGAAATATTATGTTATTATCAAGCATTTATATAAAATTTTCCTTAATACATTTATTTTCCTCTTATATAAATATTAAATATGTTGCAAAACAATAAATAATGTTTATAAAATGTGTCCGTGACGTCACTACAAATTTTATTTTAAAACATACGACACGTGAAATTGAAACGCGATGCGTGTATCGAAGTGACTCATTGATCATTAAACTGTCGGATTAAAGTCAACGAGGACCGGTTTCTAAACTGCCTCGAACATTCAATTTAAATGCCACTTCTGTTAAATCTGCAAGGCCGGCACTATCACGCTAAAATATACGAGTTTTATGTAGGCCAGGCTTTACTTGTAATACCTTTAGAGTAGCGCGATTTATTTTAGTGATAGTTTCCTTTTCACGCCCCAATGACTGTGATCAAACATTTCGGTTCCGTAATGGTCAATGCTGACCGGTTGAGATAGAGCTCCCACAGTTCAAGAGGTCGCTCCTTTCTTTTTATGTCGCGTGGGGAGCGGGAGGTCATCGTTCGTTTGTCGTTTGCTTTTTATTAGCGCGTGACGGACACGATGTCCGCACTCTACTTATGAGTTGCGCAACTAACGGACATCTTTCTATGCAGCTCACGATATGCCTTCACTTTCTCAACCATTATATCTTATCTGTTCATATTATTTGTAATAATACGTAAAAATAGAAATAAAATGATAATACAAACAATAATTTATAATACAAAATAAAGAAACGTCGAAGGTTACCTTATGTATAAGAACCTTGACACAATGTAAATTGATGTACACGAGAATTCAATACACGAATTGCTCACTCGATAATATTAACATTTTATAGTATAGCTTTTATTACACTGCCTTTATTATATATTTATCAATATACAAATATTATTGACTAGAATAATCATATAAATAATATAAATTAAGTTAATTACATAATAAATTATCTAAGTGTTATTTATAAAGCGGGCATTTAATGTTTAAGGAAAATAATATATAAATTGGGTATGTGGTTTTATCTGTATGTAAATAACAAAACCAGCGTTTACTGACTCACTGGTATTGAAACAAGAATTATAATTTTAACATTAAATTTTAATTATATTAATAGACCTTGAAATACATTGTTATTACAATGAACATTCATTTATTACATATATTTTACAGTTATTCCAAAAAATTTTAAAAAATTAATCGAAAAAGGAATCAAAATATTTCGTAATTCGAACACGTGTACCGAAAGCCGTTAATTAATTAATAAACAGGAAAGCGATTTAATTTATAACAGACCGGAATCATCGTGAGAATTTATAAAATTATTCATAAAATTTCTAGTAAATATAAACATAAGTGAATGGTGAACAGGTCCTCGTACACTAAATACATAATATTAGAGAAATAATTATACCGATATCAAATAACCGCTCTTAAGCATATTTACATCACTATTTATTAATGCTAATTTGTTTTCTAAATAAGATAAGATGTTCGTGATTTTGTATATTATTAGTATATTTAGCGTCCGTTAAACCGGACCACACTAATTAATCAAGAGAATAAAGAACGCCCAAAGTCGGTGGGCGTTCATAACTCATAGTTAATTAAATACTGAGGTTCTTGACTCTGTTATTGCACGGTACATTTTGAATTCAAACAATATTATCGTGTATTTAAACTCAAGAGAAGCCCACGCTGCCGGCTCGACCATTACGCCAGTCATACATTGTACCATAGTAATAACTGAAGTATTTAAAATTTTAAACACGTTCTCAAATATAAAATATAATAAAAATTTTATTCCAAGATACGGTATATCATAAATATTTCTATTTGTGTGCCCGCAGTAGCATTTATTTGCCAAAAGCTATTAATTACGGGGAGAATGGAATATCTCGTCGTCTAATCCCCCGGAGACGTTTACGGTTACTGACAACACTGATTAATGCCTGCGGGAATCCAAACATTGTGTACGTTCCAAACTAATAACCTTCTTATATTTCATTATAAAAACACTAGTTCTCGCCCGCGGCCTCTTACGTGCTGCGACATTGCTAAATTCTATCGAGCGAATTAATAGTCTCATTCATTATTTTTTTCTCTCTCCTCTCCTAATATTCGACCGCCAAGATGGCTATGAGAAGGCAGGATTTTTCTATTGATATTTATTTTTATGTTACGGCAAAATTGCACAAAATCTTTACAAATTGAAGCCTATGTGCTATACACTAACAAACATCGTCAAAAACTTTCTCATTTATAATATTAATGGATTATTAATAACTTATCGGAGGAAAGTGACTGAAATGTACCGGTAATGATCGGCGCCGGTACTAATTAGTGTCGTTTTCGCTAACGGTGTTGAGCCGAGCACAGTGCGTGCGGCACGCACGGACCGCGGCCCGCAGATGGAATGATTTTGTGACGATATCGCGAGGAGAATACAAATCGAATGAACTGTTTGTTTCCACGAAGCGATCGTGACAGCTCGTGAACCGGTTGCTCGATTGAAAAAAACAATGTTTAAAATGTATAAACTTTTTAATCGTATTGGAATAATATTTTATTGATTTTCGTATATAATAATAATAGAAAAGTAATGCGGATATTTATTATTACTTTATAGGTCACCCGGGAAGCCGATAAATAGAGGCGATGTACTAAAATGCAGTCAACAGAGCAACGCGTACTCAATTGCCAGACAAAATGAAAATAACTAAACATTCCGATACCCGGTATTTATTATAAATACCCCGGATGTAGAGGATTTGAGATATTAACATATTGTTATAAATCAAATATATTTAGACTTAAATACATTTGACTTTCATTTAACATTGAACTTATTTTTCATATTGTTATTATTATATGCAAATATTTACAATAATAACAAATAAATAATTACGTATGCACAAAGAGTAGTTACTAAATAATGTACTTTGTTTTTCTTGTTTATTTTATAATCAATTACGCAAATACTTACGTAATGAACATCACAAAGACAAGATTTAATAAAAACGGAACGACAGAAATATCTTCATACATAATAGTAATGAAATTTTTAATAACATTATAGAAATAAATATATTCATAATGCTCTCATGTATAAATTTATAATACGTTAGTATATATGAATGTGTGAAAGTCAACAATATATAGAGAGAGAAAAATGAACAAAAATACAAACGCATCGGCGTAGCTGAATTAAATAATATAAAACGTTATAGTGAAATGTTTACGAGGGCGAGCCGCTGTCTACGCACACCAGTTGGCGTGGATTCAATTCCTGTTTGAAGTATTTCGGGAATCACATTCGGCCCCCCGTGCTCCGCCTGTTTACTAATATCCACCATTTTGATTGCGTGGATTTTGTAAACACATTTATATGATTTCTCGATTTTAATCGATTTCCCAGTGCTTTTTAAGGGCGATTATAATTTGGATTTGAAACAAAACTTAATTTATTTAATTGAAATTCAATGTCATATAAATAATATTGAATTAACATATTTTAAAGTTAATACATTAAATAAGAAGCTATAATTCTTATTTTTAATATACTTTAAAGAAATAAACAATCAAATTAACATAAATATTTTATTCTTACATATTTTAGATTAAAAGAATATTGTCAAATATAAGATAAGTATTTTAATGTTCGGCTTCATTATAATTAAGCAAAAAAAGGAAATGAATACCAATAAACAACTTTTACTAGTTTATTTATTGCTTTGGCAGAACGCGTTGGCTGAGAAACGCACGATTCTTAACTTTGCAGACGGAGATTGGTCATAACGACCCATTGAATATTAAAATATTCTAAAATAAAGTGTATTTGTATATTAAATAGAGTCTATTTTTGTCTGTCAATAGTCATTTCATTGTTGTTTTTGCGTAAAGAAAGCAAAAAATGTAAATGCGGTAGACATTTCAAAAATTTTCCACCGTTCATGTTTTTTTTTTATTTTCGTTCCTTTGAATTCTCGTTCGGATCTTATATTTGACAGTTTAATGTTTATTAATAAAATATGATACATTTTTTGTAAGAACGTAAATTAAATAATAAAACAAACTAGACTACCTGATACTTTTTTGTACTAAATCTTCTGAAGAATATTAAAAATATTTATATGTGATATTTTTTTTTCTTTTTTGAGAGTCGCTTAAATTGACTATTGAATAGAGTAGAGACAGGAAGTCACAGGACGTGAAGTCATTGTCTCATTCATTATTTATTATAATTGTTTTTAATCTACATACAATTGACAATTCTCAAGGTTAACCTATAAAAGCGAGGGCCCGTTTCTTCATAGTACCATAACCCCCTTACATTATATTCGTAACACGTGTTAACTCACGCAACGATCTATTTATAGAACCGTTGCTCAAACACAAATGTTAATACTCTCTTAATGAGGCACAAGTGTAGTTCATTTATAACGTCTCAGGAGCTTAATTTCGGATGAAACTGTACCATCCAATGAAACAGGTCACACGAGCAAAGTGCCCCCCGAATCGACAAAGAGGTCACTGACTGCTCAACGGGGTAGCGTCGGGGCGGGGGTGGGGGTGGGGGGTTCACAACACATTGAAAAAAGAACCCCCAACATCTGCTGCACATGTGCGTTGCCTCAGTGAAATAATGCACATCGCAAAAGCAACCATCAACCGACGTGGGTATTCTTTTTGTGCAGTGCCTTTTTGTTGTCTCCGCGCTCGGTGATCTGGCTTTCGATAACAATAAAGTTTTTTTCGAAATGTAATCAATACAATTGTGACGTGCAGCTCGATTGATTAATGACAGCACTTTAATGAGTTTCGTTGCTTATCTGATGTAATAAAGTAACGAATTGTATGAATTATTAACGAAATTGGAACAACACAGAGCCAATAGTATATCATTTGGCTCGTGTACTTGCCAGTATGTGCATTTCCGAGAAGATAACCGCCATATTGGATTCGCGCCAAACACTTTCTTTACAGAGATGTCTCGTCGTGGAAATGCGACAGTTATATTTGATAACTGTACGATTTGGATTAGAGATGATTGTACATAGAAAATTATAATTACAAGTCGTAAAGTTTAAGCATATATTTATTGTTATTTTACTAGTTTCACTAATAAGCAGTAAACATATTTATATACTTGTCATGAGTCATGGACACTTAGCCTATATGCTGGGACCTAGATTCCTTTGTTAACATGGAGTAAGAATTTTTAAACATGGCATTAGTAAATAGGATTTAAAACTGAAGTTATTAGTATAAAGAAATATATTTAGCTTTTAGATCACAAATAGAGAAACACGTAATTAAACCTAAATAATTAATCCACAATATTTTAAGTGAATAAAATAAAAGCTTGTTTGCAATTCTATAAAATAATAAACTGTTTTTCTTTTTGCAAAGTCTATAATAGAAGATATGTAAAACAAAAATAGCATTACATATATCAATAGTAATTAAAATATATTTTCTTCAAACTACTACTATGTATTAATATTATATAATATATATAAACAGGTAATCGTTTCAATGGCAGTGATTATTCATGTAGTTTAATTCGTGTCGACATTAAAGTAAAAGGGTGAAAGATCGTGACTCGACCTTTGACGCGTGAGTCCCCCTGGCGTGATCATCTCGGGGTTCACGAATACCAGCCTCCCGGGCTCACGATATACAATGCGGTACAAAACTAATTACTATCAGTTTTCTTGATATCTAAATCGCGTAACGCTACAACAGTAGTGCAAAATAAAACGTTGAAACTGTTACCTCACAAGATATAATCGCTTAATGACGGTGATTTTGCAGATGTATTGAGTCGGTCCCGTTAAGAGAAAGTAGCCGCCCACACTCCGCAGTGACGACCGGATAGACGCCATTTTGAAAACATTCTTGACGTGATTCGAGCTGTCCGATACCAATAAAACAAAACCAGACACCAAAAATTATCTTAATTGACCAATTAAGTTTTAACGATTCTTGCCATCACTTGTTTTACACGCTTTTTAGTAAAATATAATTGATATTTCTGAATAGATCATTCTTTAAATAAATGATGAAATAACTTTCACTTTTATAACGAAATCTTTTAAATCACAAGATAATATTAAAAATGGCGTCCATCATGCTCTAATCTCTATTGTCGTCAGAATGACATTTTGGGGTTAGGGAAAACTTTATTATTTTTTAAATTATTTTAAAAATAAAAATACTAATATTATATATTTTATTACTACACGTTGAGTTAAATATTGCTACTAAAAGATAATCTGCAGATGACAATCGTGATAGTTGTTAAAATAATTCCCAAACGAGTTTTGCTAAGCTATTTTTTCGCAAGCCGTAAAAATATTTGATCACTAAAGAGAATGCTGACCGGACTTTGCTACCGGGTCGCTGGCTTAGTTATCTCCAAATCTATAAAAATATATGAAAACAAAAAAACTAATACTAATACATATAGTTCTGTTATAAAAATGTATAATTAAACTCTATATAAATGTAGGCTCTTATGTAATTAAGACCTAGATACCGGATTTCATATTTACCGGATTTGAAGAAGGATATTGCATTATTAATGCTTATGAAATTATGAATTTTAAATAGTTACATGACCACAACTGAATCAATTAATATTAACATTAAAATGTTAACAATTTATTATACATACTATATGTATATATGTGTAGATATAGATAGAAGACATTATCACTTGTTATTAAAGTACCAGTCAAGTCAATTAGTAATAAAAATAACGATAAGACGGTCCTATCATTAACTAAAATGATATTGTATTCAATGATACTTATGATAACGATTCGTTATATTCGTTCTGCACACTCCAAATGTTGTCAAGATAACTTTCCTCCACCAAGGTTACAAGAGCTCCTCGAGTGGCTCTGTGGAAATTCTCCACCCTTTTGATTTTTAATAATAATTTTATTGTAGATTTAAATCATCGCCGAGAGCAATGACTCGGTTATGCGGGATCATTAATACAATAAAGACAACCGAGGAGCGCGGCTGCGAGCCAATTATAACGGTACACTCTCCGGTTCACCTCACCTTGGCTTTAACTTTATAAAAACTTCAATAACCACATTTACATACATGTTTCAATTTACAATATACAATAGATAGGAGAACAGGTAAATTTGAGGATAACAGTATCCTTAAAAGGACCAAGCTATAATTTTATTTAAACGCAACCCTGAATGCGACCCTGACCAAAAAAAACACAAAAGGTTCAGGTAAGTTTCTCAAATCCCACATACATTATCCGGTATTATTATTTTATTCTACGTTGTATAACTCGAGGGAAACCGGTCTCCGTTATGACATAAGCATTTATTGGTCGAGCGAATTAGATATGGCGCCGTACTTTCACCGCGACTTTCTTGAGCACGTTAACCATGAAATACTGGTACGACTCGTCTGACCTCCGCCGTGTTCCAAATGGTATTGTTCACGAAATCTTTTGTTCGCCGCTCAACGTGTAGTAAATACAAGAGCATTCGTCAATGTCAATATTCTATAGAAAGTAGACGACTGAGATTATTAGATATAGATAGATAGACTAACGAATAGTTAATTATAGTGAATCAAATAAAGGATGTCCTTATATGGTGATAATATTAAAATGTTCGCATAATTAATGATGTGAAATTCGTTTTAGATAAGAGATAAGAAAACCGTTAGAAATGTTCCAATATCATTCAAGTGGGTTGATTAATGATAATAAAATTGTATATTATAATATCATGTCGAATTTCCATCTGTGTGTCGACAAATCCGGTGATATCGAAACGTGCTCGCAGTAATAAATACTTGTTTGAGATTAATCATATCCGCCCGGTCTGCGCTCGCGCATAAATAAGCAGGTGTTCAAAACATAAATACATTCTATCGTAAAGTTGCGGCCATAACTGGCATAATTGCTTCGACGCACGATTCGATGTGAACTTAAATAACACGAACAAAAAACCGTAGGCCTTCGCCATTAAATGGTTTGGGGCGTTCTGTATGAATATTCATTATTATACATATACATACATAAGACGAGGTGACGCATCGCAAGCAGACCTCACCGCTTTGGTGAAATAGCCTCTTCTAAAATATATATAGAAACAATCAATAGGATTCGCGGAACACAAATAGGACGGTACTCGAATTAATAATATATTTATAGTATGTATATTTTTATATATAATCAAAAATAAACACAATAAACCGCTACAAAAGAGAAATATGCTAAAAAATACGAGGTGTAAAAAAATAAGACGAATAAAGATTTATGTGGAAACTTATCAAAAGGCATGTGACCCCGTTACTTGGGCGCTAATTGAATTTTAGATATCAAATAATACTACCAAATCGCATTTATCGTCCGATATGACCTCTGATTTTTTAAACGCGCTTAAAGCACAAGTTTATACATACGGTTAGACAAACAAAGACTCATTTGAATTTGAAATTTGGGACGCTGATCTCGATTTTTAAACATAAATTCGTTCAAGACACTCACGTAGGACGTGTTTACACCGACACAGTTTGAGCATTTAATGAAAAATATGACTCAATTTTTATATCATATTTTATATAAGAATTGTGAGCTCATTAAATTGTTTCAATCAATTAATTGCATATAATAATTTTTCAATGTTAATTAATGTTATTGCGGTAGTTATATTATTTATTAATACCGCTTTAAGCACAAGGTGCCCTCACCCTTAGTATCAACGTGACAAAAAAACGTGAAACATTGAGTTACAGTAACGGGTGTTATTTGGTATTAAGATATCTCGAACATGTAACATTATTATATTCTCCCTGCATTTATTCTGGAGTGACTTAGAGGAATGTAAATACCTTTTTTGTTAATATCGACGGATTCGCGCTCCGGTGATAAACCTGTAACAAAATATGTTTGTTAAAACAATCAGACAATACTGTGAGTTGAGCAAGTGGTTAATATTTATTAATTTATAACACCAAGTGGCGCGGACCACTTACCAAAACCGGTCTACGATGAAGGAATGTGAAATAAACCTTTTATTCGATCACGTTTTACTCATATGTTAATGATTATACTATTTTTATATATAATATAGTTTTATTCTAGTCCCTTATAATAAAACAAGCAGGTGGCAACACTATCTATTTCTGTTTCCCGCATCGCTCGTCAACCATTTCGCAGCTGGCAAAAGGGTCTATAATAATAGGCTATCGACTTTATGATTTCTTTTAATCTCAAAATAAGAGCATGCAATTAGTTTGTAATCAATAAAACTGGACTTTGATACTTATATCCCTTTAATAACATTATATTCAAAGCACATCGACACGGACTTTTAAAAGTTAACCTCATTTTTCCTCCACCGCTTAAAACATGCCCAAACATGGCGTCCAACTTGAGGGACATGTAATTAATTTAATAAAAACCAGATATCCATAAATCGAGAAACAGCTGGTTATACTTATGACTTACTTGACATTATATAAACCTGTTTAAAAGTTATGCAATAGAAAACACGATTTACTGATATGTAGCGACTTCTGCTTCACCTGTCCGACTTGATGTAGAGTTATTTGTTAATCATTCTACAGTAATTATTTTCCAGTATATCTCCCTGGTACCAATTAAACGGGAACATTTTGTTGATTCAAAGCTAGCATTGTAAATAATTATAAATATGCGAACATTTTAATCCAACCACACGTAATTATGTTTTATATAAAATAAACCAATCCGTTTTAAAGTTAACCGCGTATTTTAATTTAAACAGCATCAAATATACGAGAACGACTGATACTGTAAAACATCCATATATATTTCTGCTTATTTACTGGTTCCGACTAATAACCGTCAGCATACTTAAGGGAGGCCAAAAAAAGCATGCTATCCTCCCCTTAAAGGGACCGCGGGCGCCTTTCTTGATCGGTATGCGGCCAGACCAGTCGCCGGACCGGTTAGGACGTGAGAAATGAGCGAGCGATGCCCGATATACCCCCGGCGATGTGCTGGAACGATTTCACGAACGAAATAACTTCTTGCTAAACATAGAATTTTGATAGTCGAAAAAACTGACTATATTATGAATACAAATTTGATTAAAGACTTATATAACTATAAAAAACAACCAAACACGTCACTCGTAACTTTGTTTACAGTATCTTAGTGGTCGCGATGAGTAGGTATTGAAAACAAGTCCGCACTTGGCGTACGTCCGCGTTGTAAACAGACGAATAATTTAGAGAGGTCTGGTCTTGATAGTCTTAAAATAGATGTTTTCATAAACCCAATATGAGTTTACGCAGAACCAGCGATGGGAATGAGGTCATATTAGTGGCATTTCGTTGAATTCAAAAGTATTTAAATAAAGTAATATCTGATATAAATTTTAACTGTAAACACTCTTATCACTACACGTAGTAAACAAATGATTAATGTTTTTTGTTTGTTTTATACAAAGCGATAGTCTTATTTGAGTTTAATAATGTCAAGTTGTTTGACATATTTAATTAAAATCACAGAAAAACTTATTCTATTATATATATATTCTATTATATATATATATTCATATTTAAATTATATTAATATAGAATGAAAATAAATGTCAATGTGAACTAAAAATTAATTATAATAAACTTTATCAATGAATCAAATAGTTTAATATATTTCATTGTACAATCACATTACCATATCACACGTATGTAAAGATAACTGATAAGTTGCTGACCCTGGTCGGTTCATTACACATTGGCAATAACATTATCTTTTATACGAGTGATATATTAATAACTTGTTTATATACTTTTAATAAGTTGAGTATAAAAGTATTCTATTTCAGATAATATATATTTACCTACAAATACAATCTAAACATCACCTTGATAGTAACTTGGATTTAATTTACAATATTTACTTGATAGATAAATTGATGTTTATTGTGTACTAGCTCTGCCCCCTACTTCGTACGCGCGAAATGTTTTTTTTAATAAAACTTATAAAGGTTAGTTTAATCAACTATCCGCCAGTGAAAGTCCTGTTAAAACCGTTCATATGAGAGATAGGCCGGAACAAACAGACATACAGCCAAATATTTTTTTTCTATATTAATACCGTATATACTTTCATATGCATTAAGTGAATAGTTAGTTTTGGAATTACAAACAGTCACTACAACTTTATTTATATGTATAGAATATTGTTATCACGAGGTAAAGCGGGAAAAAAACCACTTTAATAGTACAAGTATGTGTAAATGAGATGAAATGTAAACAGATCAAGGTACGATGTTCTGTAACATCAACAAGTAATTCATGTTTACTGAATTTAAATGATTTACGTCAATCCTATATTAAATTTTCATGAAGCAACAGACAAGTGATTTAATAAACTAAAATTTTCAAAAGTCATAAGTGTGTTTTATTAACACGCTCACAATACAACCCAGGATATATTATGTTACTTTAAGTGTAGAGTTAAAGAAAATAAATGCATTAATTTTAAATAAATCGAATAAATATTTCAAAATTAAAATTTCTAATAAAAATAAAGATAGGTGTCAAATTTCACCATGAACTTGAATGCAATTTGCACTTCAATAAGAATCATAAAAGTCGTAAATTTAAACCGAACCCGAACCCACGAGGTCAATTCCCATGGCCGTCGGTAACAATAACAGAATTGCGGGCCCCGAGCACATAAAGCGGAGAACAATCGCCCGAGTGGAAACCAAGAGCGATATAAATCAAAGTAAGCATTGCGTGCGCTGCCCGGCCATAGATCCTCTAGCTTCGTTTCTACACGCCTTCCCGACCGGCTTATAATTACCGACTACTTTCGCCAGCCGACCGTTCGCCATTTTATTTATACAGCAAAATGGCGGCGCGCACCTGCCCTTTAACAATTGTGAGCGTTTAAATAATGTTTTTTTTAAACACTCTTGGCACATTTCGAGTTTTTAATAAAAGGTGTTTAAAAAATACAATAAAGAGTGATGTACGGCGGCAATGAAGATCACCTTGACCAACCAACCGGGGTATTTATCTTGACTGAATACGTTAATGAATTAGTAAACACTTGATAATATTTTATACGAATACAAATATCACACATGCCAAATGAGTTACGTGAGAACGTGAAGAAAGTAAGGTTAGTAACGTTAACATTTTAGTAAAATAATATATGATTAAAATATTTGTGGAACAGCTGCAGGACTTTAAACAATAATTTTAATAATGTAATATTTATATTTCCAAGAAAGCAAATAAAATAATACGTATTATAAATGTTTTCAACGATACCAGATATTTGTCACTCGACTAATACACTTACACATACACATGGCACTTACGATAACGGTTTTAATCTGCGCCAACTAGGTCAAAGTAATGATATAATAATATATTATATTTGTATCGTTTTATTAATAATATCACAGTACTTAATATTGTGATGATGTAATGTCACTAACAAGAAATATCTTCAGTTTCCTGTGAGCTTCGCAATTCGGTACAGGAAACCGAATTCGAAGACATTTCTATGCAGATCTTGCAAAGGAGCTCGCTTAGTATTCAGAGAGTTTTGCCGGCCATAGCGAGTGACTATCGCGTCCGTGCCTTTACATATGTATGAGTGAACACATGAACACAGCACACGTTATGTAGCCATGACACACATTCACAATAAAGTATCAATTAATTTTCTTTTAAATTGTTTTTACCTTTATAAAATGTTTATATCATTATGGCGATAACAATTGTTAATGAATATTTTTATGACATGTACCTACAGTCATAATATCTTTGTGATAGATGTTTTGCTCTAACGTTTCCTGACGATAAACAACATACATAATAGTTAAGTTAAGAACAATGGAGACACGGTTAATAGAGCGGAGAACAATGCTTAGCTGTAAGATTATTCAAAAATATGATTCCTAACACGCACGACTGCTATTATACTAATTAAGATATGACACATTTGTGTGCGTAACCAGTGGGAATGTTCGTACGTTTTCTAATAAAATTATATAATATTTATTATATTGTATGTAACAAAAACGTTCGAGTGACCTTTATCCGAATGAACATTTACCGAATAGCGGTAAGAAATCAAGTATCGATCAATAAAAGACTGAACAAAAAAAAGCTTAAAATTGCAAATTCACAATAGAAAATAAAGTATAATGAAGCATGCAGAGTGGTGGTGCGCGACGTGGGAAAGCGAATGGCGGCATTGGCGGCCATCTTGGAGTTGGTTCGTACTAAAACATCACGTGTCCGCGCGTCCGCCCGGCAACAGAGTACAAACGATAAACGGAGCGGAACAATTCATGCACACCACGTGCTTTTTTTGTTTGTGCAACATTCCTCCCGCTCGCATTATATTGATTGGCGCTCACCCTTTATGCATTGATCCTTCACGTGCACGTTATTAATATATATTTTCATTTATTTACTTACGTGATTGCATATTATAACAATCACATTGTTAAAATATATATTTGAAGTGTTTTATTACAAGAATTATATAATTGTATGAAATATTGGACTATGGCAATTTTACAAAGGAACAAAATAATAAAAGATTTAACTTAAGGTTATAATTGATAAGAATAGGATTACTTAAATAAAAAATTAACATATTAGTGATATGAAAACTTGTAATTAAGAAATAGTTATATAAATATAATATAATATAATACTTTACATGGTTCATTAAATTAACTACATAGATAACATTATATCCATGAGAGATAAGGCGCTTGTGAAATATTTTTTATTTGTTTTTCAGTTAGCACAGCTGTGTTCATATATATATTTGGTTTGTCTGTATGTTTTAATGATTGTGTAGGTATAACTATTTTGTATAATAGGTATTTAATGTTTTTCGTGACGAACGTTTTCTCAACGACCCATCACGCCATGCGTGACTCACAACTCATAACTCCTTTGTTATTATTACACCATTACGATCATTTTGCTTTGATTTATTTGCAGTCACTTTTTAATCATATAGCTTGATAGGCACCCAGAAAAGGGTGCGTAACGTTTCCAGAATACAAAAGGTAATTAAGTGGGATATAACTAAAAGGCCATCACAATAAGATATAACAATAGTAATCATTTTAAAAATAAAACTATTGATAATTGTTATTTATTAAAGTTAACAATATAATTAATTGTTGAGAAGAGCGAGTCAGTCTCACTGAGCACTTATCGCGGTCGCAATTTGTGAAATTCGATGTAAAAAATATGCGAAAAAAATTAGGCAGGTAGTAAAAAATAACGGAAAACGAGTCTGCGGAGAGCGGAATAGACAGATTTGATCCGTGCGAGTGAGATGGCACGAAACGCCATCTTGCTTGGAAGTCTTTAGTCACGCGCGGTGGAGTAGTTTCTATTTTTTGCGCCCCGGTATAACCTCGTTGGTTTATCGTTATCAAACGAATCCAATAATAAATGGATTTGCTTTTGGATTGAGCGGCAACAAACTCTAATAACAGATAACCTTCAAGCATCTACCAGGAGCATCTGGGTTGTATACGTCTGATTAATATCGATAATATTTTTGTAAACATGTTTATAAATTTTACTTTGTTTACTACAAGATACCATAACAATACATATGTTTTAAAACAGAAAACCAATTTGAAAATTTCATTTATATGCAAAAAAAAGATAAATTTCAGTATTAAATTGATTTCAATTTCATGACTAAGACGGTTCCAAGTAACTAACACGTCTAAGCTATTGAAATCCGAAACAACCTAGTTACAACTTATGTAGTTAAGAACTTATGCCTCCAAACTCAACGGTCCACTTAACCTCGATAATGGCAAAACTCCTAGTCAATTAGCAAGCCAATAGTTTTGAACTTTTGACAGCCGTTAACGAACACAATTGGGTCCAAACAGATCTATACAAATGAAGTAGCAAAGCATTAACTGTTACAAGATATTTAGCATTATTCAAAAAATATGAGCACGTTTTTGTTTATTGAAAAATATGAATTGTTTTTATATGTAACTATGTGTATATTTCTGATCTACGTAAATTTTTTGTCTATAAAGAATTCAAGGTCAACGCGAGCACGAGCAAGAAAATCTCTAATATTAGGTTAGTCAATCGTGACTTTTGAGTTACTTTAAAGACGAGTATCACTAGATTTAATATCGATTCAATTATTGAGAAATTTGTTATCAAATCGATAATGTTGTTATTATTATTAAAACAAGATAAACAAAACATAACCATTATAAGATTATCCTTAATAATGATGCTCTCCGAACTTGTACAATCGTAACAACTCCTGTAGTTTCGAAAACAAAACTTAAGGCAATGAATAACAAGATACTATAAATTAAGTCGGGTAATGTAATACAAAGTTTATTCTCAGCCAGACAGCAATTACGACGGGAACTTTAAGCGGTATTCAAGAACACCAAAGGGGAATGAAACACCCCCTTTTTACTCCTACCCTTTCAAAACAGCTCCAGCTCACAGCGGGGGTGAAATTGACAAAGTTCCACCGCCCTCGTTCTATCCGATTATTTTAGCATCTTTAGGTCTGCTTAACTTTCTTTGACAGGGAAAACTAAGAAACATATTTTTCAGTTGATTGAATTTCTTTGAAACCAATTTACTGACGAGTGAGGATTTAATTTAATGAAAGAAGAATTTCAACACTACCAACACGGTGTCAGGACATTTATATAACATATAGAAAGGACCTTTTAATATTTTTATGACATCCATTCATGTAATACATAATGTTAAAGCTTTTACGTCTGTCACTTAATAATAAATTATAATATAAGTCAAATATTTTTTAAAAACTCTTACTAAACTTAAACTTAATTAAACCTAATAAGCGAAGTTACAATTTTAATCCTACATTTTAAAGTGCTAAAAACTTACATAAACGCAGATACATTGCAAGTACAAGGAAGATATCGTGATGAGAACTTGTAAGTCGGCTACTTCCAAAGTTGCCAAGCTTAAACTTCAAGAGATATTCTGCATCTTGGAATCGGTTATAATTTCCTTCTGAACTTCAACTGGAAGTTTCTATTTTATGAGCTTATTTTATTAACTATTAAATATTATTTATTAATATAATAATTTGTATAATATTTAAAATATTGTTTCGTAACTGTAGTTGAATTTAACAAAGTAATAAGCAAATTAAAATAGAAGTTAACAATTTTAAGTCATTGTGAAACTGAAAGCACAATGAAAATATTTAACGTTTCTCCGCTTTTAGTGAAGCCTTTATAGTAGAGTTGATAATAAATAGGAGTTTATATAATTTATACGGCTTTGTTGTGTAACAAACTCCTACATTGGTATTGTACACGCCGAACTTATTAATGCTTATTTTTAGGTCATTTTGTTATTTTTACGTGAAAGGTAATAAAATATATAGATGGTTCTAACTTTTTGTAACGTTATTTATAGATTGTAAACAATGTGAATATTATCATAAAAATTTGTGATTTGTCAAAATTAATTATAATAAATAAATTTGGAAACAAAAATTTCAACACAAATAATTCTTATCTTATCAGATACGTGTTATAATTGTTATATAAATATTTGGTTTATCAATAAAATTTTCACAAGTCACTAATTTATTATATTAAAGTCATAATTAAAAATTGTGTAATTAATGTAATAGTTCACCCTCGACTGTTATTAGTTCTTCAACTAGTTTATATTCAATATAAGTTGGGTATCCCCGGGAACGAGGGTGAAACAATAACTACAAATTAAACTGGAAAGTCATTAAAGCGATGGAAAGTTGTTGGCACCATCCACCTGCCCTTATCACGACCACTTGGGGTCGGGGCAAAATGTCAATTACTCTCTCTATCTACTCTCTTCTATCTTACGTCATCTTTGTGGAGACCTTTTTGCTATACTAGTATTCGTTCCATCCATTCAACCATCCAACTATCAACATTCATACTTAAAAATCTTTAATCCTTTGATTCCTGATCAGCATAGACCATACAACAGACCGTTTTTACCACCCAATTTAGCTTTATAACTATCTCATACTCATTTTTAGCTGTGAAGATTCTCTCTACGCTATATATTGTATTTTTTATCGATCTTAATTGGTCCTGATTTTGAAATGTTAAAACTGTAGGTCATATTCATTGACTGGTGAAGTCATTATACGATGTTATGTATTGATAATAAACAGATAATATTATAAAAGTTTTACTTTGTGTAAGGTTTAGTGCTTTAAAAGTGAAAGTTAAATTCATACATAATGTAAATTTAACCTTTATTCGTAATAAAGGTTAGCTGTAAATAAACATACCCGCATTGATAAAATAACTGTTTGTGATAATGAAGACAAAATGGTGGTGTTTAATGATAATAGTATAGTAAAAAAAAACAATAAACATTTCTAGAATTTTTTATAACTTTATAAGTGAAAAGTTATTAGGAATGATTACTGAGAGGGAAATCATCAATCATTTAGTTGATACAACCACTTGGTATACGATTACCACAAATTGAAGTTGGACCATTTCCAATTCTATTATAAGACACGGTCGTGCCGTGGATAGGAAAGGTAAAAAGAATTGATTATTTCAATCTGTAATTCTTAGAAAGCAACACGTATTAAGATATAAATAAGATAATTTAGGATGAAGGACACCCGTGTTGAAAATGTTAACCGTTACTTGTACAGACACAATTATTATTTCTGTATGTGTCATTTAGACAATAAAAATACCAAAATTAACACAGCAAAGGGAATGTAAGTAATTTATATATAATATATAGTATATTATATATATTTTAATGTAGACTATTTTGTTTTCTTTGGATTATTATTAAAGGATTAATATTATTATTTGATTATTTATTTATGATTTTAAAATGTGACACAATAGAAATAGTTTTTGACTATTGTTAAGTTCAATTAGTATCAATATAATTTGTAATACCACAAGGTTATACAACCTGCTTAAGATTTGAAGTTTTTAACTATGAGAACTAAATTATAATCGACTTTTGTTAAGGTTATGTTGTTGTGTTGTTATGCTTATACAGAAATATAGACATATATGAAAAATATACACTTTTTCTTATTTCTCTTAACTTAATAATATTTATCTTTGTTATTCAGATCATTAGCACTTACTGCTATTATATCTAACTATACAAACAGGAAAAGAAACTGAATAAAAGGAAAATATTGAAACATTATTTTTGCTTATCAAATTATTTTAACACAAAAACAACAAAAATAGCAAGTCCGTTATTATTATGATAAGGTAATATAAATATTTACATTAAAATTATAATTCAGTGCCCTTGAGATTGGGGCATGTATTATCTCTTGGGATGAAGCCAAGTTATTTTGCAATGTCAAACATACTTCCGTAAGAATTTTCTTTATAACATTAATTGTTATTACTTTGTCTTATTTAAATTATGATCAAGAAATTTTATAATGTTTTATTATTTGTTTATAGCATACTTATTGTTTTTAATAAAAATATGACAAACCTATCACGGTCGTCAGCCTCGCCTTGACCAAGTTGATATGTCCGGTTCATTGTATTAATATTCAAATTGGAAATTAACAACATACACGTCAAGACGTGTGACTTTTAATATTGCGTAATATTTATCTGTGATGTAATCAGTGTTTGTTCACGTGCGGATAAAAATATATCACATTATATTTTATTCAGAGTATAATGAAAAAATATTGTTAATAAAGTTGAATAGACACAGCTGGGTACCGTTCTCACAGTTTTCTTTTATATACCTCCGTAATTTAATTTTCATTTTTCATTTATATATTATATAAAAACACATTTATTATATATTACATTGTATAAGATATTTTGTGACCTAATTTTAGTGATAGTGCACTGATAAGACACGTCTAATGATAAAGATAATGATAACATATCTTTTAGTCATAATAAAACTATTTAGGCGATCAAATAAAATTATAAAAATGCCAAACAAATATAAATAAAACGCACACTTAGATTTAATGCACGTCATGAATAAGAAAAACTTTCTGAAGCTGATTTTGGCTTGCGTTCTGGCATCATTCCCAACAATTCTATATATCTATTTACATACAGTAAATGGTAAGACAAAGTACCCAGTGAAAAGTGTATTGTTCTAATTTTATACAATTTAATTTAACGTGTCATGTTAATAAATTTCGTATATATAAAGCCCTACAGTGTTTCGAAGCAGAACGAAAGTTCCTGCAAACGTTCTGTATATTACGAACTTATAACTTCAGAGAATAAAAGATAAAAGTTTACAATTCGAAACACATTCAAAGACACTGCAATATGAATATAAGTTTCAATATAAAACTGGACATATTAAAATGTAAATAAATGAAACCAAACATATAAATACATTTATTTACCTCATATTTGACGTCAAATAACAAACATTTTCCTATATTAACGTGTTTCCTCAACCGAGATATTATTCATTAAATAGAAAATTCAAAAGCACGGACAAAAAGTGAAAACGCTTAGAGGAACAGCGCTATCACAAACCACGGATTATATCAGTTGGCTCAAATAATACAAACAGAATTCGGGTCAGCGACTTATAAACGGGCCGCATGGGAAATTAATTCTCTGCGCCGGTTCCGTGCTCGTGTTTACGGGGTGATGATATAAATCATAAAGATTGAGCAACCATCCGACGTGATGATGGAAACGATACTATTTAATATATTAATAAATATTGTATATACATATTGTCTTGCCTCAATCAAGATACATAAAAACGAAGTAAAAGTAATGACAAAAATGTCCACGTTATAAAGTGTCAAATAAGACCCAAAATAATGTAGTTGCAGGAAAGATATTGTGTTTCAAAATATATATTGCATAAGCCCGCAATGCAGGTTAACAATGCTTAATGCCTTAGGTGAAGGTCGCGGTGGGCAGATTTATTTGTGTGCAAAAATTACAATTTAATATATTATAATTATTATCTAAATTCTTTGTAAATTATTTCAAAACTTTTAATATTATTACCGATAAACGTAACAAGACCTGCAACAATATAATATTGAAGTGATAACCCTTATCATAATAGATAATAAAAAATATCGATCGAGAATTTTAAGTACGCTTTATCAGGGCGAGAAATGGTTGTTTATTTTTTTGTCTCACAAACATAAAAGAATAATAATATATAAATATAATACAAAGCATATTATTGTAACGTAATCATAATTCAATTAAAAATTTGTATTATTAATGCGATTTCTAAAATTAATCGAATTTTGGTTTAATCTTTTGTTAATATTTGATAAGAAGTTAATATTTACGCGTAATTTATATCAAATTTACGTATCAATAAAACTAGGAACAAAGTGTATCGGAGGTTATCGGTGCGGGTTATGTTGTTGACATTATGTTATATTATATATGCATAGGCCAGATATTATATGTTATAAAATATATATATATATATATATATATATATATTATATAAATAATAATTTGTACCTCCTTTGTGTATAAGAGAAGTTATTATCGCCGGTTTGTTATTCACATATATATATATATATATACATATATACAAATTATTACTTTTTTAATTATTAGAATTTTTATAACAGAAAAAAATAATTATATTATTAATGACTTAACGGTAATTATACTTCATTCTTTAATCATTTAACACAGTCATTATCATGAATCTTAAATATTTGTATGTGTGTCATAAAGATTTGCCTAATTATTTTATACATATATAATAAAGTGTAAATATTATAAACATCTGTCTGTAAGTGCTTTATCAGTTGTGAAATTAATCACGTATGTGATAAGATAAAAAGATTATGACGTCACTATTATTTTTGATTCTTTCTGTAAATATTTGTATATATATATATATATATAATAGTAGTAATAGTGCTCTGTATAACGACATCCTACATAACGAGGTCAAAGCAATAAATAAATCCACCCGTAGGTACTGTATGAAATGACTGCAACACAACCGGTGCATTGCTACCCAAAATAAAGTGTTTAAAGTAAAATGTCAGTTATTATTCGCATTGTGTATAAACGAAGGCCTCGGCGAGTGTGTGGTAATTTTAAATTTGTATGAATTTCATATATTTAACGTTTAAAAATTTTCAAGAGATGTGTATTTTAAACAAGCGATCCTCTTCAGAATCTCATTTCGTTTATTAACAGCATGATTTGAGTTTTCATTAAACCAAATAGTAAAATTGCAGTCGCAGTGAATTGTCAATAATTCGCAGAGCGTGTAAATTATCGAACACCGAGCGATGGGGTCCCGAGGGATTAATCATCGATACGCTATCAGATATGTAAATTAGCGAAAGTTAAAATTATGCTGTCATGGTTTCTAGTATTAAAGCTTATCATCAATTATAAAATGTTAAATATAAATTGTTTTCCTTTTAATTTTTATTATTGAAATATATAAGATGTAGACACTTATAGCATTAATTCACTATCCGAGTTGAAGCACTATTAACTAAAAGGAAACGGTGTCCACAAGCTAATTTTAGTATGCAAATTAAGCTAACGCATGTTAAATTGGAAAACGAAATAGCATTCGTAATTTGCGTCTAATGAATACAATTTAACTTTAAGCTTCAAAACTTATAGTCTTATAAACTATTGTAAACTATTTTTAAAAACATTTGAAGGACACAAAATAAAACAAAACAAAATATAAGGACGTATCAAATTCCTATAACCTGTTCGGTTAATGAGAGCATAAATAATATGGTTCTTATAACAAAATCGTAAAGGCCATGTGGCAAGTCAAAACAAGTCTTATCTTTCAACAGCTCTTTAGTAAAAGTCGGTCACCCGACACCGAAGTGGATACAAAAACAAGCGGCCATATTATTACTGAGGGGGAGGGGGGGGGATTATATCAATATTATAAATAAACTTTCCGACTAATAAATAATAAACAAAATACCAATCTTTTGTTTTTAATGAAATATTATTATGAAGATAACATATTCTATAAATAACACGATAAACTAAAAGGAGTATTAAAATTAAAGTTTTGGCGTATCGCCAGTACTTATAATACTTGCCAAGAGCATTCTGTATAAACTACGAGAAACGATATCTCAAAATTTCTGACGAACGAATTTATATGAGAGAACTGAATCAAATTGAATTTTATATAATTTAAAACGTTGATTCATTCACAGTATTAAAATAATTAAATTAAATATTTCAAAGATAACGTGAAATATATTTTTAAAATTATTCTTGATTTCTTTTTTACGATATAATATAAATTAATATTCAGATCACCTTTGCTATAAAGATAAAAAACATTTAGTTTTTTATTGATGAAATATAATAGCATAATAAATATACTTTTTTATTTTGCATATTTAATTTTAGAAT
This sequence comes from Melinaea menophilus ssp. n. AW-2005, assembly GCA_918358695.1. Lineage (NCBI taxonomy): Eukaryota > Metazoa > Arthropoda > Insecta > Lepidoptera > Nymphalidae > Melinaea > Melinaea menophilus. Next base: position 2,994,792 of record OU911052.1, read on the forward strand.
TAAAGGCCAAGAGCGTATCACTATAATACACGGATGATTTATTCCTCATATCTATAATAGTATTTGTGTAGGAAACTTAAGTAATCTTAAATCCAGTTACACCAGTCACGATCCACTCATAATAACCAGTATGCACTACCAGTAAATTTATCCCACGCTCCCAGACTATGTATCATAGAAGTAATATATAGTAATAACATAACGCTCGCAATAAATATGGCCAGAAGTTTTATAACTGTCTAAGCTAAAGTTCCACAAAGCAGGATAACAAATTTAACAGCAATCTTGAAACGAATCGGAATATTTATTCTCGGTAGAACGAATTGTTTACATTTTTTTTTCGGTTACACAAAAACGAGATACCTAGATGTACGGATCAGAAGAATGCCCTTTTCTAAAGTAGGGGCAGTTTTTTACCAACACGAAAAAAATAAGCATTATGTTGAAATGCTTTGTGGGCCGTAATTATAAGCAAGAATAACTTTGGGGATGTCTTTTGTTAAGGGGGAGTTTTTCAAAGCGGGTAACGACCGCGGCAGGTGGTACATAAGTTGCTGATAAATAAATTTCAACAAAAAAAATGCAACAAAAACTGGTTTAGACGAGGCCGGGCCAATCAATGTCAATAAAAGGTCAAATCGACGTATAAATAATTATTACCAATCGAAAATGTTTATGTTATATATACATACGAATGTATAACAATACACACTTTAAATAATACTCAGGAAAATTTTTAATATTTTTTCTTTTTTTTTTCCATTAAAATATCAATAATAAGTGTTGTAACCAGTAATGACATGAACATTATTTGTATACCAACACATAGAAAAAGGCTTTTCCGTAGAACTATAATATTAATAAATCTAATTCCACGCAGCACATGTAGTGAACAAGTATTCTACTAGCAATAAAGTTTAAAGGCCCCATCTTTGTATTCATCCGGTCGAGTCCATTAATATAATGAATACAGCGCCAGCACATCACGTTCAGACGTGATCCACGTCCGCATGTGCCACAAAAGGAATGTTCACTATTATTACTGTGACAACAAAAAAAAAGTTGACACTTTTTTCCCCACATCCAGGTAGCTCAAAACCACCGAGCGGGAAACCGGTCCGCTGAAAAAACCTCTTTGTAAAAGCAAGACATAAATCATGCGACTCGCGACTGGGACTTCATACTTCATAGTCTCTGCGCTAATGACGCTTCAATCAAGGTCGGCTCGTCCGTCCGTAAATCATCATAATAAACATTTCTTACGCATCCATAATTTAAAATTCACATACGTTTTAACCTTGCTTGTTTTTCTTGTTTCACAGAGTGTCGTGTAGACTAAACACGCAGAGGTGTTTCAGAACTGTTTACTGTAATTTTGCCAATTAGTGCATTGTTTGGGTCCGTATTTGGCAAGCCTCGCTTTCATAATGTCACATGTTAACAGTGACTGATGCAAATTGCGAACATAATAACTGGCCTTGATTAAATTTGAAAAGCATGACGCCTTAAATAAAACATGTCAAAAAAGAAAGAGAAGGTTATTAACACTTAAGTTTAACATTACGGGGGGTATAATGAAAGGTATTGTGTAAAGCTGAAAAACAAACATTTCTCATTAGAGGAGTACCGCGAACGTGCATTGTTCTCCGACGACATAACGGACCGTGTCAGATTAACGTCAGCGCGTCCCGCGTCTCGACCGACGACCTTTCGGAATGTTGGGTACAGCCTTACACATCCGCCTCAAACAATACCGCATTCTTGTTTATTTTAATTAATACCGCAAATTACATTACACGGAATCCTTTATATCACAGATTCACGAACGCTTTTGTTGTTTAATACTCCATTATGAGAGCAGACAACTCTATGAATAATAATAATAACTTTAACAATAAATATAATTACAATTACGTAAGCTATTAGTTTATTAGACAAAACGTGAACGAATGGAATGGTTCTATCGGTTCATTGACCGTCGGACCTCGGACCAATTCGCGACATGAGATTGAATAATAAGTTGATTGCGAACGACCCAAGGCCGGCAGCCATTACGGAGCGAACAACCGCCATTTTGAAAAGCGTACAATTCTCATAACAACATTTACTACGTACTCTAAATCCTTTGATACCATACACGGGTTGTACTATTATTAATATTATTTATCTATCTGTTATGTTATGTTATGTTATGTCTTGTATATTATTAATATTATTTATTGCCTGTTTAAATGTTCTAGGAGAAGTTTGAATACAAACAGCATGTTAAATATTATTATATCGGACGAGATCAGATTGCAATATTAAAATAAATTATTTATATAATAAGCGACGGATGCACTTATCCTTATAAATGTTATTTTAAGTACGGGAAAGTCGAATTTAATTTAATTTGTATATATTTAATATGTAACAATATATATACATTATCCTTACGAGTCAATAATAAATTGTATAAATAAGTATAATCTGTAGAACTAATTATATAACGTGTAATACATATATGTTTGAGTAAAACACGTTTAAATGATACCTAAAACATAATTTATAGAATGTTGTCAACATATAAATATATTAATAATAAACATATTATTAATATACGACAAAAACATCAAAGCAGCTCTGTGATTGTATAATTAATAACACAGTAAGTACGAAGCAACAAAAAGTATCATTATATAAATAATTAATTATGAAATAAATTATATATAGATTTTATTTATAGGTATTGTGAAATAAATTATATATAAATTTTTGAATGCCTTAAACATAATAAACAAATGGTTATAAGAAAATCTTCATATAATACATATAAGAAAGCAAAAAGTTGCGCATAACTCTTGATATCCGTTCTGTTGAATATTTGCTTTCTTTATCGGGTCGGGCCTTGTGAATCATCTTGTGAATGACTGACGTAACCCCCTAGCAGGTGGTCACCCCACTTATTAATCTTCATATTCACTAATGTTTTTTGTAACATGAAAGATTTGACTTTATATATTTTATATAAAAAAACAAGTCATGTTTTGTAAAATAATATTTTTATTACGAAAAAAGAGAATTTAATTATGTTTTATTTATACAAATTTTTAAGATAAATTTATTTTACTATAATTAAATTATCTTTAAATGAAACATTTCGAATTATTATTATGTTGTTATTTCCAGTAGATTTATTTGTGAAGTAGTTTGATGGAAATATCGCGTGTTCAAAATATTTAAGATTCTCGCTTACTGCTGTGAATGTTGAGAAATTTTAAATCGCAAACCTATTACAAGGCTATTGTCCTCTTAATGTTTCCATATTTATTTTAATATTATTCAAAAAATATATTTTGTTATTTTTGAATATCAATTCACATAAATAATCAAAATGTATTTTTGAATAAATAATATAATGTTTTAAACGAATATTATTTATGAAAAATAAATATACAATAATATTAAATTATATTTAGAAATGCGTGTTTTCAAACGTGACTGAGATAACTACAATGCATTGGACATAGCTGATTACTTCTTGATTAGGCGTTACAATAGAAATATAATAATGTAAATATAAGCACCAGCGACCATCTTGTGCTACTGATTTTTAACACACCAGGTGACCCCGACACTTGAGACCCCATTTAGTGGGGTCTTAGGCATCTTATAAGTCAGGGCCCATTCCACTATCAGCCTTTTCACTACGCGGTGTTAGTGTGCTAATTGATATAGCGCTTGATAGATTGGATAATGTTATCAGAGTTATATTAGTTTCATCTCGTGATTTATAAAGTAAATGTATTATATTACTCTTAGTTTATATGACGAATAATCATAAACGTCAATCAAAGTCGCAATCAATTCAATATAGCACGTACTTATTACGTAAGAGGCGTCATCTTGATAAAATATAAACGAAATAAACACTATAAATGTGTGTGTGACTGTTTATAATATATCAAACATTTATTTATAATTTATTTGAACATCTGTATTTGAAGTCGTATTTAATTGGTATGATTTGTCGACTATTAAAATGGAACATACAGACGGTAATAAAAACGTAAAACAAGTTATAAAGGAAGGGTTCCGATAAATTGTTCTTGGAAACGTTGGGTTCGATACTACAATTCCCTTTAAGGGATCATGAATCTTGCCGTTTAGGGATAGAAAGAGATGAATATATGAGATTATCGGGATACCTCGCCCCAAGTGTGGAGCAGGTTTTAGGCCCCGGACACGCGAAGGACAAAATAAAAGTCATAACGGAGCGAGAGTAACCAACTCCATAATTGTGTGAATTATTCATCGGTATCTCTCGGCGAAAATTCTTTACATCTGTTATTCGTGATTTGAATAAACCGAGCGTTAAACGAATAATAATCTTAAATCACGGAATCACTCAAAACAATACCTCCATTTGATGTCGTGCGGCACAGCTGTGGATTTATGATTTTTCATGAGCTCATTTACCTAAAATATTCATCGAATCTAAAAGATCAAAAGAGCGAGAAAATTAAATAATTTAAATGTTTTCTAATAAAGTTCGTACAACTTATTATAAGTATTTGTTCTTTAGCTGTTCAAAATAGGTATCCCTTTCAATCAGACTATAAATCAACTGTCAGTGGACGTTCAATAAATTCAAAAGAGGCCAAGATAAGACACCAGAGGCTATTACGGATGGCGGTAATAGAGATCGGGTTAGCGATGTGTGACTGAGATGGAAGATATCTATCTATCTAGCTCTCACGTAACTGTAAACCGGGGTGAAAGTACACATAGTGCATCGTAATGAGGACTTATGAACGAACGTTTTAACTTTGCCTTTAATATACAATATATACATTTATATATTAAAAATATAATTAACATACAAAAAGACATAATCTCAAGGTTAAACGTGTTCTATTCATTACCTTATCAGAGTCGTTTATGTAAAATATGAGACTCATTAGGCATATCAGGGGTTTAAACATATAGCATTCCGGTTTAACATATCACTTGTGTCAATTTATACTGTGTACATTGAAAGGGAGTAATTGCTATTCAAGTGTAGTTTATATATGTATATGGATTCGCGTCGCGTTCACGGCCGCGTTCTCAGCCGGCCATTGTTATTTACGTAACGACGACGTGACGCGAGCGACACGACTTATTATTACGACCGCCCCGCTCACATTTCATTGTCGATTTATTTATTTTTTTAATCTCATACTTTATCTATGTATCATTTTTTACTTTTATTGTGTAATATGCTAATAATATATTATGCTGATATTTGTAATTGTATCTGTTATTGTCACACTTTCCAATAATACTTTATTTTTATGCTACAGTATGCAATTATTAAAAACAACAGTTTTATCAACATTAAAAGATTAATTTAATAAATTTTAATATAGAGATTAAAGTAATTTAATTCTTAAATAAATCCGTTACACCTTACCGTTATAATTATTCAGTTATATTACTCACCATTTGTAACATTAATAATAAATGTTATACGGACAAAGGAAGTTAAAAATTGCGTTCATAAATCATTTATAATAATCTATTTATCATAACGACCATTGTGTTTGAGATTACGAAAATTATTCTCTTTTAAAACCATCAAAAGAAACTTTCTGAGAATTCGCAAAATAGATTTGTAAAGTATACTAAAAACAATGTTATATAGCCGAAGAGCTGACGTGAAATATAATAAATTGTTTTATTTAAATCAAGTGTCAATGACCTTCAAATCTAAACAAATTATATTAAGTAATGTTACATTAAAATTCGTTTCACCTCATTTAACGACAGGTGGATGAGATAGGGTGAGCGAATTCCAACACGATTTGTGAGGTCACCCCAAGCCGGTTTCTCCCCTTACTCCCCCCCCCCTCTTTGGATCCCATGTAAATTTAACATTTGTTACTCTTATTCAGTCTACAAGGCCAGTGGGGTTATAAATTAAGGTGCAACATGTTTTATATAATCGAGACGATATTTAACTTATTAAATAATATTTTCATTTAAATAATACTAAATTAAGAAAATATATGCAAAAGATTTTACGTAAATATATTTTATTTAGACTTGTTACATAAAAATACACATTAAAAAAAACTTGAATAAAAAAAGTTATCAAAGCTAAAAAGTTACGTAATCAAGTGAAATATGAACATTAAAGTAGGTAAGGCCGTGTCACACTGAGCGCATTTAACGGTAAATATGCAAAGTTATGCTAACAGTGCCGAGGTGGTCTCGCACGCAAAATTTGCACTGCGACCAGAATGCAGATTGCTTCGTTAGCGATTTATACAATCATATCTATACAACAAATCACTTAACATTATAATAATATATTTATTATATTGTAGGTAGAAATATTATTTATAATTATTGGTAAATTATTAATTTCGTACAATATTTAAATATTTAAAATCATATAAGTCGTAAAAAATCCTTGGAACATCGGACCCTATGTCGGAAAACGACAATAAAATTGTTTAATTAATTATGCGTATTTCATTACAAAATATAACATTAAGAGCTATAAAATAAATAATGAAATTGCAAAGCAACCAATTTAAATGATACATCCATGTTATATTTTTATATATATAAATAGTTTCAATTAATAATGGATCAATCAGTTATAATGGAATTGTACGGAAAGCAATTAAAATCAAATTGTTTGTTAAACAAGTACGGACGTGGACGCAGAACGAATATCCGACTACCGCTATCTCACAAAGGGATGTCGTATCCGCGTCGGTTTGTGTACATGTTAATGTTGTCTGTCTGTCCTAATTAAATTAACATTAAGAATCATTGAATAATAGTGAAAAAGATTAATGAATACTTCAGACATAAATAGTAAAAAAAAATGGTGACTTTGCAATTTAGACAATAGAGATCACCCACGACTCTTTTCTTTTTGTTTGGACTTTCAACAGTGCATTGTTTATAGCCGCCGTTACCCGGAAAGTACGTCAACAACATATTTTGTATACAAATATACAAATACGTAACTATTTATGTATTATTAAAATATTATGTTTATATAAAAACATAAATTACGAATTCAAGGGAAACTAACGATATTTATGACAAAATAAATCATTATTGTTTACTTTTTGTTAAACAAAGTAACCCAAAAGACCTCGGAACTTTGATTCGTTTCGCATTTAAAACTTGTTTTGGAGGAGGTCGGTTCTCAACGAAAGTGACTGAACTTACGGCGCAAAAGTTACGAGCGTTACGAGCAATATTTATACCAAAGTTGTAGCAAGTTTAGCAAGTTGGAACCATCACAAAGTTTGATCTCGCTGACTTCACCCAAGTGGCTATTGACGGTATGTATCCAACGGATATAGACTCAAAGTTTATTTATTGAATGAATTAAATAAGTGCTGAGGGTGATATCACTTAAATTTACATACCAAAAGTTATCATCTCTTAAGGGTATTCAACTACCAGTTATTTATGAATACCTTTCAATATAAATTTGCATTTAATTGTGTTATTAAATGGTTTGGAAGGTCGATTGCAAATAACAGCTACCTATCCTAAAGACGCAGCCCCAATACAAAAGGGAGCGAGGGGAAGAATTGATTTATGAAGCCCACGGACGCATTGATCATTGTTCTTATAGAACGTTTCAGAGAATTCATTGTTACAGAGAAATACAAAAACGTTTGAAATAGACCTCATATGTACATTTGTTACATCTAAATATATACAAAATTTGAGACTACCTCAAATCCCCAGCTTTGTTTGTGATTTACCTCACACTAATTTGTAGCCTAGACATATCTAATCTAGTATTACTGTCGTCTTTAGTACCTGAATCTCGTAAATCCTTTACAGTTATATCCCGAGAGTCCTAACACGTCCCAGACCAATATTGCTATCTTTGAACCGAAAGCGACATCGGCATTAATCGAATTACCAAATGTGACTGGCATTTTTAATAGGTGTTTAGAAATTCATTGATATGATTTTTGCACTTCAGACCTAATTTGGAACAGCATATAATCTTAATCTATCTTAAATTACCTGCTGGTTGCGACGGTGGTTCAGAAGTGGCGATTTGTCCGTTGCTTCTGACGCTGTTCTTCTTCCTACCTCCTGTGGTCGCTGGACTCTTTGTGGCTTCTCGCTCAACCCTCTGTAACAAAAAAACATTTAATAAAATTCATATGAACCCTATATAGTCCCTTATTATATTATATTTGGCTCCTATTACATATCTCATACCTTTTATTATTAAGATTAACTTGAATAACTTATGACTTTTGCAACCTTTATAAATATCAAAACATTTTTCCTTATAATGAACATTCCTCTACAATAAATATATATATGATAATAGGTCTACAATGCATGACTTTATTTAAATGTATATTTGTATTCGTGATAACTAAATCGTTTTGTGGACTCGTTAAAATGTAATTTAGGTCACATTTAATCAAGTTGTGTACAAAACATTTGTTTCAAGATATATATAATTTAAGAAATAAATAAAAAGGGCTATTCGATAGGATTATGAAGTAATACACTTATTGCGGCTGACAGACAAATCCAGACCCGTGCTGAGTCACTCTCAGTTCCGCTGAATAATGACTCCGAGTACGAGTCTCGAGTCGAGTCAGGACGCACCTTATTACGATGACTCGGCGGAATCGTATTCCGCTGTGCACTAATATTGATTAATTCACTATAAGCCTATAATTGATTGGGGGCTCACAATTTAATTTCGTTCTTTTGTTGTTTGGAATATAGAATTTGTATAATCATATATTATTTTAAATATATACCTTTATTATTAGATAAAAATACTTATTATCGACTCCATATGCATAATTTATAAGAGGAGTTCTTTTTCAGTACATGACCGTAATCAAAATTTTCAATATTAATTTAATTCTACATCAAAAATATATAATATCTTATTCTTATGTAACATATCATAAATAATAAATAAATCTCACAAAATGTGATGGATCGTCATCATCATAATATATTTAATAAAAAACTTATAAAATACATAAGATATCGAAGTGAAAGTAAATGCGGAGAAAGTGTACGTGTATGCTGACCTACGCAACGCGACCGAGTGGGCCAACTTGGTGTGAATTGTTTTGCAAAACCAATTATTAACTCATAAAGATTAAAATATAAATAAAAATACGGTTTTATATATTAAACATTCAGGTCGGAACTAAAAACAGTATTAAAACATTTTTATTATTTTTTTATTGATTGAAAAATACATAAATATATAAAGTACCTATTTTGATTTAATTGAAATCTTCTTTTGTTAATAAAGTCTTAAATGCCAATGGGATAATAAAATCTTATGTACATATTACTTTTCTTTTAAAAAGATATATTACTCTCTTAAAAAACTAATCTTATAAAAAAAACAAACAAAATAAATAAAGCTTAATATATTTTTCTTAATATTCTTTATTGCGAAAATAAATACCCTTATAATTTAACTTGATAGAACGAAGGACCCTTCCGAAGCAAGCATTTAGGGGTCAACGACCGGAGTGTGGGTCGGTAACTTTAAATACTCCATACAAACGAGTAACAACCTTTTCCTCTCGCTAAGCATCACCCTCTATGAAATAATTCTACATTTTCCCTCCCTTGACACTCAAAGGAACGTATTTACTCTGGAAATAATACGACCCTTCTTATTATATATTTTATTGATAACAAATTGATATCAAACTCATTTAGGTAGGTACTTGGTTTCCTTTATTTATCTATGTATATAATAATTGAAATTAGTATGATACAAATAAGTATCAAATAAAGTTATATATGTAAATAGGCAAGTTGTACGCGAACAAAAAAGGGTATCGTCCCATAAAAGGGAACGATCCTTTTCATCCCACCTTAACCCTTCTATGTCAAACACCCTCAAGACATAAAGGCAACTCGGCTTGAAATCTTTATCAAAGAGTAAGAAGTTATAAATCAAGAAATACTACGAATGAATTTAAACGAATGTTTTTATCTCTATCTCATCTATATAAGATCAGAGCGGATACCCATATACAAATGTTTTAGTACAAACCGGCATCAAACCTGGGACTCGAAAATTAACACATGTAAAATTAATTATAATCTTTTATACTAAATAGATATAGCAACAACTAAAGATTAATAGTATAGAAGCTATTAGAACCTCTGGACCGAAACTAACTAATTCCTTTGGAACCGAATTAGTACATCTATATACCGAATAACTTTCTATACATTATTAATTAACATATATTGTTACATGCTACCCATTGTAGTCTAGTGATATCTTATACGAGTAGGCTGTACTTTTTAAATAAAATCACCCACGTATAAATACAATAAAAACATTTAATATTAAAACTAATTAAATACACAATTAATAAATTGTTAACATTGTATCGCTTTTAAAATATAAAATAATTATTCATAAGAGTTGTTTCCGCTAACAATGGGGAGTATTTGATCGTGTATCAAAAATAATTGACCCACACAATCAAACAACACACACATACAATACATTGTAGTGTATTGTATAGTACAGTGCACTACTACTGACGATGCTTAGATCGAGTATCAGTTATTTATCCATTGTTACATTCGCATGGGAGTGCTCTTTGTTCATAATTAATAAAACATATAACTAATATATTATATAATTGTTGATTTTTTCTAGATACTACTTTGACTTCTTTTCTTGATACTACTATTCTTTTTTTGATACTACTTATAACAAAGACCTTTTAAGGAGTAAAAACTGACATAAGGTATATTATAATATTTTAATGTTGATAATTGTCTTGTTCAGTAAATATTGACGTTTGTGAAACAGTTATAACAATAAAGGATTACTTGTATTAGTCTGGAACACTCGTAGCCTTAATTTTAAGATGGAGTCTTTGCAGAAGGGCTTAATTCGATAAGTACGGCAAAGTCCACACCCATTGGATACAAGTAATCAGTATCGATTCAAAGTGGAAAAAATATATAAATAACAATAAGAAAAAAAATAGAAATACCAATAAAGTTTGCATTGCATTTTTATATTAAAATATACGTTTGAATGTTCTAATAATATAAAGTTAATCATAAAGTTAAAATCAGAACAACAGAAAATGCACTGAAATTAAAGCCTCATTACGCTTACTATAATTCATATCAAAGCTACCTTTGAAATATCATCCCACATATTATCAGGATTATTGAATATTAGATGATTTTTTTTCAATACGATAAGAACGCCCTCTGACGGATAAAATTACATTCCATAACTTTTATTATTAATTGATCAATGAAATAATGTTCATTATTAGAAAATTCCAGAAATAATTGAAATATTTTTTTCAGGATACATTAAGTTAAGATTTATTCTATTATTATACGATTTTCTAGTCATTATAGTAATAGTACTAAGAATCTCAAGTCGAAGGTTAGAAGTGAAATATTTTAAAATTGTAATCACATTTTAAAATAGTGATTATAAGTTTAATTATTATAAGATTATCTTTAAGTTCTATACTCGATACATCGTATAGTAGATAAGAGATAATAATAGTTAACATTAGTGATCAACGAAGCAGGTCCGTAACATTGTAAGTCATTATAAGTCGAACCATTACGTAACACACGCTCCGCTTGACCCCGACAATAACAGTACTTATTGAACGAAGTCACAGAGTACAAATGTTCCTTTATTTCTTATTTATTTATATATATTCCACTTTGAATCAATACTGATCACTTGTGTATTAAATAAGAAAGTCAGGACTTTTGATACTTATTGAAAGCCCTTCTGTAAAGACATTCAAACTTAAAATTAAGACTACTATACAAAAAGTTAAGGTATCCTATTAAAGGGAAATATATATTTCAAGTTAGTTTTGTAAAATTTGTTTAAATAAACAAAATTAATAATAATTTAAATTATATAAAAACACTTAATCCACTTACAGAACGCAGCGCACCATTCAAAGAAATAATCCCATACATTTCGAAAAACAAACACAATTTCACAAAAACTTTCCTAGTATAAAAATACAACCGGATTGTACCATACTAAGTACTTAGTCGTATTCCTTGTAAAGTTATCTGAATCTCAGAGAGCCGGAGGCCAAGAGTGCAACACGACTCGTTAGACAACTACCTCCCGTCCCTCAACCTTTAACCGGTATTCCTAGTCCCATAAGCGTGACCCTTCTAAATGGACTGCATCGTTAATATTAGTGATATTAGAATTAATAACAAGGTTTTATATCAATATTATCAACTCTTAGTACTAGTATTCAATAACGTCATCATCTTTAATAATTGTCCACGATTATGAGGAAACAAGCAATTAATCTTAGTGAACATCGAGCCAAAAGTAGGTCGACTCAATAACAGCGAAATTAATCTACTACATGTTCGCAAACCGATACATACAAACACACACACATATATATATATATATATATATATTATATATATATATATATATTTCATTAATTGTCCGCTATTAACAATGACGCATACTGATAGCATTTTCAATTTATCTGAACTATCTAAAGCATCACACGCTCCGTACATTTGTATATTGTTGTTTGGTCTGTTGTTGTGAGAAATATGGTATTGTATTGTGAGATTTATTCACGCAGCGAGCGGTGGGCGGATGTGGGAAGCACGACACATCACTTTATCCCGTATTTGGAACTTCAGTGCTTACAGAAATGTGTATAGGACACTTGGAGATTATTTTAAGATTTCTAGGATATTTGTCTACATTTCCAACAGTAAAATAAACATACAAAGGGATTCCAATCAAAGAGTTAATGTTTATAAACAGCGTCTCAGACGGCGGTCGCTTTATAATACGAACAAAGGAACAATAACGACTAACAAAGAAGTTAGAAAATAACAAAAGCAAACATAGAAGCGAGTCAAACGAGCAGTTTCCTTCCAAGGCGTAATAATAACAACAATATGGCGGCTAGTGCGTGCGTGCGTAATTAATGGTGCATACGATTGTTCTAATTCGTATTTAAATGGATTAAAATATATCCATGTTCGAATTAAGTTTAGTGATCTGAACATGAAAAGAGATAGTTAAATGTTTTGGGCACAGGTGGGAGAGAGATAGTACTCTTATCGGGGTGTGGCTAACAGGAGCTACTTTAGATTCGCTGCAAGTACATACATAGAAACACGCGAGCGCATAATGTTATGTATGTGAAAATGTTTATGTATGTACGTATATTAAGCGGTAGTGCTCTTGCTATTATATGCTAATTGGTTTTACTATAAGTATGTATGAAAGAGAAATAGAGAATAGCGGTTTGTCTGAAGAACTTTTATAGTAAATAATGGTTTAACACTTCCTATTAAGAATAAAACAAATTAACATTTAAAATGAAAATAGACATATAAATTAGAATGAACATAAAACAATACACAAGGCTAATAAGCGTTACCTACGTACAACAAATAAATAACTCTACAATATAATGTGAATGACCAATGCTGACCGGTGTTTAAATGCGAATCATGTGAGACTGGCACGTAGTTCTTCGGAGCACAATGGCCACAAATCACCAAAATCACTTCACAACGTCACTCGGGACATTCGAAATTTAAAACATGTGACGGCAGTGCGGTGAAAGGTAAGATGCGTTCCGTAAACCGTTTCTAGTAACGAGTAACCGAGCGTAGTGGTGCCGGCGCGGGAGAATGGCGCAAACTGGGAGCGGGGTGGGGGCGGGGGGACGGGGGGGGAGCGACGCGCCCGCGCCCGGCCACCAGACACGGGCTTGCATAATTAATTACGCTTCACACTTCCAGTTATATATTGCACCTCCTTACATGCAAGGTCATCGTTTTTGCCACTAACATACTAGCGTTATAATTGATAGCCTATCTATGAAATATGCAGGGTTTTATTACGTAACACTTAAGACACTGTGTTATCTCACCGCGAATATAATCTTCAATACATTAGTGGTTTTAAATGCAAAACAAAACATTAATATTCATAAGAGCATAATACACTAATATGGTAATAAGATAATATATTAAACGATTCAACTTTTATTACCGTCATTTCGAGACAAAGAAATATTTTAATCACTCTAATAATGTACCAGTAAAAGCAAAATTTTTATACTATGATATATAAATAATAAACAATCGAAGTTAGAAACAATAAATGATTGTCAAAAACACGAAACCGACTGTCGGGCAGGTCACAACTAATATTAACCTTCAAATATAACAAGAACAAAGTAGTGAGTGATGTTAAAACATACCCTTTTGATATCCCGGGGGATGGGGATGGGGATGCGAGCCAGACGAATCCCGGCAAACCATCCCGTCACGATCGATATCTGTGCTGCACGGGAACTCGCATTAACTAACTGATAGAAGCGAAAAGTCGGCCGATGTTGTCCCAAACTTTATGAACACGACCAATGATATTATGAAATTGTAAGACAATGTCACGTACGTTTGACGATTGGAGAATTTGGTTTTTATTTTTGATTGTAAAGGTTAAATAATTTAGATGATACGTCGACCTCCACAAAATTCTTATTCATAATATTTAATAATTAATAAATACGCCTCCATTTTAAATTAAATTATTATTTAGTACAAAAAATTTAAGTACAATCGCGAACATTCTAGAAGGTCATGAAATTATAACTTTTATTAAGAACATTACATAATTAAAAACAAGAACATTATTAGATGTTATTAATAGTGTGAAGACAATCAGAGAATACAATACATCAAACAAGAACGGGCGAAGCCAATTCATCTGTAATAGGAAAAGTTTGAATCGATTCCGTCGGCGACTCTCACGCTCCCGACCGACTGTTCTCACAGCATTCTAATGTACACGGATTGCGCAATATCATAAACATTTATACATTAATTGTATATATCTATTAAATGAATTTAATTCAAAATAATTCAGTGAAAAGTTTAATGACATTATAAGTTCGAATTACAGGTAAATTGTTAAAGTAAATTGGCTGAGTTCCAGTTTCTTTAATCGCTTATGCAAGCTAGTTTAATATTTCCTTTATACGAGTAAATATATGCAATGATTAAACCATTAGAAGCATATTATATATATTATTAAATCCTAAATAATATGTATTCGAATAATAAATAAAAGAATTATATTAATTTGTAATTCAAAGATTTCTCCAGGACCAATGAAACGTCATTTAAAACTAACGACAAATATTGGATTTTATTTTAAAATAACCGTTTAAAAATCGAAATGAACGTTATTTTATTTTCGAATTCTATTCCAAATTTAAAAAGCTTTTACAAACAAAGAACACCTGCACCAAAGAAATCGATTATGCAATGTAAAAACAATTTAAAAGTGCAATTACTAGTCCCATTTACTTTTAACTGAACGGATAGTTTGAGTTGGGATTAAAACTTGTTTTTCAGACGGAGAGTATTATACTGATGGAGGAAAAGTGTTTAATTAGTTTGAGTGTTTGTCTTAGAATCGATATTGACTAACAATTGTAGCACTTCTATTATTAATTTGACACGTATAACGTATTACGTATTTTGTTAATGGCGTCGTTGCTAAAAGAGTTGAGTACGAGTAGGGTCGCTGAACCAGACAAATCGGTAAGGACGCTTCCCCTCTTGTCAAGAGGGAATGTTTGGCTTAAACGCATTATCACGGGAGATTTATTTAGGGTTTAATAAAAAAATAAATTAAAAAACATTTTGTTAATGTTTAAGAAAGTTGAAGTATACCATTCTTGTACTGTTATCTCACTATACTTATAGTAATTAATAGAGTCCTAGATCCAAGAAATCGGTAATCACCTCAATTACAATAAATTCACGAGAAAATAAATAATCGTAGCAAAATTACTTGTATATATTAATTATATTATCAACTTCCCTTATAACCTAACACACACACACATACACAAACTTATGAGTAATAAGAATAATATTTTGTAACCACGAGTGCAAAGTAAGCACTGCATGGCAACACGTGTAGTGAATTTTGATACATTTTGTATATAAATAATTTAAAAATAGGTTATATTTTATTATGATTATTGTATATCGAATATTATATATTAAATATCAAAGTTACGTTATTAGTATTGGATTCCTGTTCAACAAAGGAATAGAAAGTATGTGGGTGTGATGGAGGCAATGAAGGTCGCTCCAATAACTTTCCACCCTCGAGACTAAGTTAAGGAATGAATGCCAAGGACCCTAATGTTATATCTATTTTGATGATTGTTTGAATGTAATACAGTCCATAGTGGCTTGGGAGTGTAAAACCTTATTCGTTGTGTGCATGTTTGTGTGTTTGTGTATGTATGTAGTTATTTATGTATGTATGTATGTATGTATGTGTGTACGTTTCCCTCCAGCTGTTACGGCTCGCTGCGTCACAACTGTCAGCTCTTTGTCTCCGTTTAAATTTGCTTCAAATTCGCCTTAAAATTTAAATGTCGGGTGACCTTTGAGCGAAGCTAATTTTAATAAATTTGTTTGTTTTGGATAGGACACTTTTTATTACATTTTATTTAAAAACTTATAAACAATGTAAGTTTTTTTTTTCTGTTCGTTGTGTAAAAACTAATCTATGAGGTTAGAACAAAAATAAATAAGGGATTAATTAAGGAATAATAATATTAAAGTAAAACTGAAAGATTTAATGATACTAGATAATAACATTTGATAATTTCAAAGTAATATATTCTTTGGATAATTTGTTTGATCCGGATCATCCGACCTTTTTGAGGGTGAAGGGTTAATTTGAAATATCAAAGTAACGAAAATCAATACAGATATACAATATACAAAAAGATTAAAATATAAATATAGACTAAAATATGATTAATAAATATCACACGATCAAAGTTACGATATGATATATTTATTAGTCAAATATTCAAGAGTTCCAGTTAAAATGACTCATACATCGCAAAATACATAAAAAACAACTCAGACCGCCCGTCCAGAAATAGCGACCCTAGACATGTTTATGAGCTAATACGAAAAGTTAATTAATTATCTACTACTCGCTCTCGGTGGATGATCTAAATTAGATTTTCAGAGAACTTCAGCAGCTAAGTATTCGGCTCGCGTCCAACTCAAACACCCGCCTTAACATTAGTTCGGAACAATGCAGAACAAAACTAACTTTGAGCTGCTCCGGTCTAATATTCAAATGAGTTTAGTGGCGCAGAAACTCATTTTGCGAGACTTAATATGCGCCACTGGATCAAAATGGTGAATTAGCTTAGACTCATTATATTGATGTAAGTGAAAAGAAAAGTTAAAGACTTGTATTTCATTTTAGAATAGTAAATTTTAATTCCAAAAAACCTAACATAATATGTAAGTGAAAAGACAAGTTAAAGACTAATTGCGTAGAAAGTTAAAATTACTGGAATAGATTTATTCGTGACCGCAGCATAATAATTTATTAGTCATTTCTGCCATATTTAGCTTTATTAAGCGAGACGGCGTCCAGTTTAATATTGGCAGATGCGTCACCGGGCGCTGCGGGCTCGGGTTGAACACGAGTAAAAACAAAAGCACGAGGACCCTCGTAAATCATTCCACTCCGTAGTCTTAATTAGTTTCGAGTCACCTAACGTTATTAAAATCTACTTCCCGTCTCGATAACATATATATGTAATATTGTACAGAAGGACAGGAGTATATTAAGTCTGCGAGGACCTCGGTCCGGAGTAAATCAATGTAAAATTATTTAAACCGCCGTCAACGCATTCCAAACTCCACTTAAAAGTCAACACCCACGCCAAGGCTGTTTACTTTTAACAGTTTTTTGCTCGGACGTATCGAGGGATAAACGAATTCAGGTTTTAACGAACACACAGAAAAACAACAAAAACATTCTTTTAACGTATATTCATTTGGTTTATCCCACGAGACATGGGTTTGTAGACAACCCATCGAAATATCAATACATACACTTATATGAACATTAATTATAAATATTGAGGAGAGTTGATAGGCTTAGTGTTTAAGGCCCGGGCTTTTCTTTTCTTTTTTTTCTTATATCATAGTACTAAAAGGTGTTTATCGTATATCCACGAATGGAAAAAAAATCTGTAATTTAAAATTATATATATAATACTTACTTGTAAGTTAGAACGAGATCTCCTCGGCATCACGCCAACAACCTCTCCCCTCATTATAGATTCGATAACTGTAAAAGAAATTAAACAATTAATTGACCTTCAATGTTAAATTTCGAGTGTTATCAAGTTAAATTTAAAGGTTTATCTCAAGGTATCTTTGATAATTGAATTGAATTTGTAACATGTTAGTAATAGTGAAAGTTAATAACTGTAATTGTATACAAAGGATTTGCACTTTACAAATAAGGCTTCCTGCATCCAATTATGTAACGTCTTCTTACCGTAACTGTGTCACTTGTATGTAAGAGGCTTTATTCACGTACTACGTGTTTGTTTGTTTGCTTATTTGTTGAAACTTATAAATTTAAATAATCTTAACATTTGATATATTTATTGAAAGGTTATGTTTAAAGTCGCGGGGGATGAGTAGTTAAAAATTTAAATTGAATCTTTGATTTCTATTAGTTAAGATATAAAATATTTATTATTTAAATCTTTTATATTATTTGTAGATTTGTAAACAAGTTTCCTTACTTTACATGTATAAGTTATATATTATGTTTCATTGTAAATATATACATTATCTCATCACCCTTTGCCTCGGTGTTTCCTTTCATAATCCCTGTTACTTCTCATCTCTGTACACTCTTCCTTCTCAATATAGTCTTTTACCATCCATCTTTATTAATTATTATAAAGATTTAATTAATATATTTAACTCCACCTCCATCCCCGAGCAGCCTCATCTGCACCAGTGCTGGGTCCTCGCTGTGTTCTTCTAGCACTGTGTCGTCGGTGACCGTCAGTTCCTGTGCAACAAACAAACAAATATAATGCCAATATAAATATAACTTTAAGGTCACCTTGTGTAATAATACATTATGGTCTAAAGTTTTTAAGGAAAGAAACGAAATAATACAAATTTCGAATATATTATACACTAGCTCTGTCCATTACTTTATTCGCGTTTTAAATTAAAAAATCTTAAGTTATTCCTTATATCAGTTATCCGCCGTTTCGGAGATTAGTCGGAGCAAACAAACAGAGCCATGTTTTTTTTAATTTGTACCATATATCATATGCATTTAGTAAAAAACTAGTGGAATAACAAACAGACGCTTTAACTTTATTTATATGTATATATATCCAATTAACTATCCTAGAGGTATCTAAGAGATAATAGTAACCTTATGTCCCAAGTACAAGGGGTACATTTGTCTTTATATTCAACAAACGTTAATTTCTCAACCATATTGGTAATATCAATATACCTACTAAAACTTTCTCGACCCTACATTGTGAAACAAATATAGAAGTTTGCTTTATATTAACAGTAAATAGTATTATCGTGAATAATTTATATAAATAATATAATGAGGTAATAACAAAATAAACTATGTCAATACAATGGTTTGAACACTGTAGACATAACATGTTAAGAAGCAACACAAGCAGGATGCAAAGAGAACTTTGAGAAAGTTACTCCACCGAGGGAAAGGGGAGGTTACTCAAAACTTCCACGTTCCTAACAAACCCTCACTAATTCACAGTATAAATTTGTTTAAAGTTAAAACTTTTTAATTGTAATCACATACCAGAGTTCGGGATGACTTTTACTTTGGAATAATTAATATGTAATATATTCCTTTGATTATGAATACTTTGATTCTTATTAACTAGCTGATTCCGTGACTTCGTTTGCGATGATTATATTTTTAAAGTATAAGTACTAAGTTAATTCTTATACTTTATAAATATTCACCTATGCGCCAGTGAAACTTTTATAAAATCGGTCGAATCGTCTCAAAGATTAGTCGGACTAAACAGAAAGACAAACAGAAAAACATTATAAAATTGTTTTTTTTTTAATTATTCATAAGCATTTAAAAGGTAGCTGTTAATTTAGAATTACAAACAGTCGCCTCAATTTTATTGATTTGTATATATTAATAAAGAATAAAGAGATTACTAAGATCATGTAATTAAAGAATTATTTTTTATGTAATCAATTAATTGAGCACATTTTCTTATAAGTTTTTTATGTTTTAATTCTGTTTTATTATATAATAATTGTAATTCTAAATGGATATGGTTTTATGCACAACGTAAGTATTTAAGTTGTGTCCACAAACTTTTACAAAGACATCTCAAAGAAGCGGATGGAAGAAAAACAATGAAGTGTTTCAATATCGTATAACAACAATGTTTGTTTTGAGAAGTTGGGGCTTGGGGGGGAAAGGGGGTTGAAATTAATGAAAAAAACTTTTCATTTGTCAGTAGCAGGAATTAATAAATATTATTACGTTTTCTCTGTCAAAGGATAATTCGATTAGGTTTTTATTTAACTTTAAGAGTTTTTATATAATAAACTAATTATGATTATGACAAATTATTATACCACTTAAGATTAAGGGATTTAGAGGGCAAAGCTGCATTTATTTTACCGTGTCAGTACAAAAGGTGTATTCCTACTTTGATTGATATATTTTTTTCGTAATACAAACATTCTACAAACACATCTAATTAAATCAATTTCTTACATCCAACAACGGAACTTGTTTATAAACATTTTTAATATTTAAACATCGGAGTGGAAAGCTACATTTACACGCGTATTTCTTAACTTTCTTATGGTATATAGAGATGGTATAAACATGGCCTTATAGTGGATGCCGGTAATAAACCAAACAGGTTCTCACTTCCCGCTTTGGAGTTATAGAATGAATGTACAGTTAGCCGGCGATTCAACGAAAAATGGCTTCCTTAATATGGTAACAATTATCACTTGATTAATACACATGTATTTATATTCTAACTGTATGTATGTGTGTGCTTACCCCGGTGTGTTCGTTGACTCCGACAATGACAGCGGTGTACCACTGTGTGGCGCCCGCCACTCTGTACACTTGGGCGCGACACCCCCCCAAAACGGAGGGGGTGGTGGTTAGAATACGCTGTCCATCCTGTGTGGTTCTCCACTCAGCTGCCTCCGCTGCCAATGCTGTTAATGTCGCCGAGTCGACACCTTCTGACCCCGCTAGGGTCGCGTCCCACTCCTTGAAGGAAATAATAACAATTTATAATAGTAGAATAATTTTTGCACAAATTCAAATAGTCATTTACACGGACTTTCGAATGGTCAATTAATACAATTTAAAGGTCAGTCCGTGAGTAAGCTACCACCTAAATGCTGCTGAGAAGAGCCGGTCAAAAGTTCAACAGTGGCTCTTTTAATGAAATTTAACATTGTTAGATGTATATTATAATATGAACCCTGCAAATGAAACAAAAAATTAAGTTTCCCACATTTCGATTTACTAAAAACTCTTTAATGTTATAAAACGATTAAATTAATATAGAAACTGTTTAATATATTAGTTTATCTTATATATTTTAGAGTTAATCTCGTTATTCCACTGTACAGCCGATGCGAAAGTGGATATACATTATGATTAATGCCCACGAAGATTTATCTCAGCTTGCACGTAACATAATTCCTTTGTACAAGAATGCAGCGCCCATAAACAGTTCTATTACATAGCTATATCGCTATATTGTTAGTTATGTGGAATGACCTCGCGTATATAACATGACCCACATTATATGATACCTTCGTTGTTGCGTTATCCTCATATGTCAAAGATATATATGGAAAAACATAATATTTATAAAGTATATGACTTTGAAATCGAAAACATCAGACGCGTCAATTTTATTTACTACTAACTGTGCCTACGACTCCGTTTGAGCTTAATAATAGTAGCCTAAGTTACTTCTTATAATATCAACTATCCGCCAATCAAAGTCCAATTACAATCGGTCCAGTCTTTTCAGAGATTAGCCGTACCAAACAGACAGACAGACCAAAAATTAAAATCTTTTGTTTTATGTAAGTTCAGTATACACCTTTATATGTATTTAGTGAAACGCTATTAATTTGTAATCACAAATAGACACTTGTACATTATTTATATGTATATATATATACGTATTTATGTCAATGTTACGGCATAACCGACACCTGTGTGCGTTGGCAGACGTATCCGGTGCATTGAACTCGTCTCTCCCTCGCATAATAACTACGTGTATACACTATGCTTATTGGATGTGGTTAAACGCGGAAGTGACGTATTATTATCAAGAATCGTCTTTAAAGACAAAGTTGTGTAGAAATTTATCATTCTATAAAATTCAGCTGAGTTTGTTGTGTTTTGTGTGGTTCTTCTCAGACCAGCCCGTTTTTGGAACTCTCGTAGTGGAGTGTCTTTACCGAATAAGTATGGTATAAAAATGCAAAACACTTCCATTTTTGAATTTGAAGTGAAAAAATTACAAATAAATAAATAGGATTGATCTAAATTGATAAAAACCAAAACAAAAACAAGATCGTGCCCTTAAACACGATTTTTCACGGCCACAATTTTCACCACAGTTTACGCCATCTCAAGCTAGCTTGTGTGTCTCGGTCTGATGAGCGGCGGTCTGTGACTCAGCACTTACGCAATTCCAGCCTTTTACTGTTTATTTGGTCGGTTACTCTATTTGGTGAGATTACCTCGTGATTAATACGGGGTCGTAGAGAGCACGACTTACAACTTACTAGTTTTGTTTCTATGGGAATATTTGTTTGGAAATGTTCTGTTAGTTATGAACTTTGTTTGTTTTTATAAACTGTTTATTTGTTATTGTACATATTATTACATTATTACTAAAACCGACGGTCGTGTAGCCTCTAACAGAAGACACGTCTGGCACACATTCTCAACGTACAATTTCCTGTCAACTCCCCTCGAGATAGGATTATTGATGTCTATACTATACGATAGATAGATATGACATGTTTGATCTTGTTACGTAATCTATTCAAAGGATTCATTATAAACATTTTTATAAATCGTTTAGGGAATTTAATACTTGGAATTGAAATTATGTAATACGAATTGAGTGTGACATATCTAAAAAATCAATATTCTTGGTAAAGGTAGAGTGTATTGTGTTGCTGCGTCCCAGAGGTCTCATAACCGTACTGAAAACAATAGACATCGGTAAGTACCATGCCCCTGTGGTCTTGTTCAGCTGAAAACATGCTTACGGAAATACAATACTGGCTTTTGTTGTAAGGAAAATTCAATTTTATGTATCGTTATAACATTTTTCGTTATATAAAAAAAAATTATGTTTATATGTCTTTTTGTTCATCAAAATATTACATAATTTAGATATATTTAATCATCAAATATTCCGAAATATGTCATTACAAATGGTGGTTGATATATTGATACATAGATTTGTATTTTTCTTACACCCATTCCATTATTTTATAAATCTTTTGATATTTTTCTTAATTAAACATTAATTCAATATCGGATTAACTTGCCAAGTACAATCTTGCTCATTTCACATTAAGACAAAGGCGTAGCAATAAAATAAAGTCGTAAAACTTTTAGGTTCCCACCGAGTTATATAGAGAAACACAAAGAGGTTTCAACTGAGACAATGGACTCAGACTCCATCCATCAGATAAAACGTGTCTGGAAAAGCGCAAACACACACCCAGACGGAAAAGCATAAATTGGGCTTTTGTACCCAACATTCATGTTTCGGTGCACTATAAAATATTATACTATGTTATATTAAACGTGGAAATAGTGACGTTTAAAATATATAATAACATTGATTAAGTATAGAATATAATTAATTTTGTAACATATTAAGATAAAAAAAATTTGAAGCGAATCTCAAGCTAGTAAGTTAATAAATAATACTTATTTTAATCTTTAATCTTTATAGAATTCTCTATGCAGTTAGAAAGGATAGCTCTATCCCAATTAGTTGATGTGAATTCCTTCCACGTTCTTCTATCATACATCACCTAAGTGGAGAATTCTTTGCCATATTTTCCACGCACTCCATCCATGTCTTCTTAAGTAGATTCTTCTTTTAAAACAGTTCACATTCATGCTTAAGACTCGTTACATAGTATTCCGCAATATGTGAATGAATCTTTTCTTGGATTTATATTTGATTTTTTATATTATCATTCGTATTATCTTATCTTTATATAAAAATATATGCAAACGTGGAATTCCAAGTACCTGATAAACATAATTCAATAAACTATCATACGACACGATAAAGTCCTAAGATAAGGTAATCGTGATAAGAGATATACATATATGTTCATTGAAATATATCTAAAACGACTTACTTGATAACTTTAATATTATATGCAGTTTCTAGAATAATTACATTTAGTTGTATTAAAATAATAAATAATAAAGATAAAATAAGGATATTTAATAAAATATAATTTTATTTTTCCCCAAACTCCAAAAAGATAAAAAAAACTTGACATAGAATTAATAAAAACTATTTCATTAACTAATTTATTGTTAAACGTGAATATGACGTTATAATATAAATTAATTAATACCTTGTTAAATAATATATTAATCTTAAATAACACTTTGACCAATAAGTTTTCGACACTCATTAAAAATGAATACACAATTTGGTACATCCCCCCTATCAAGGGTGGACGGACCCCCCAAGTAAACTTTACTCGTTTAAATTTTGCGGTGTTTCTCTTGCGTGCGTGAAGCTTTTAAATCGAAAACTTTCATTATTACTTGATTGAGTTTTAATCATTCGTTAATTATGTTCCCGTTCGATTTACGTCCGTTGGAACGACGTAATTGACTTAAACGAAGATCTGATTATTAATTCACACATACACTTCGCTCTGTTAACAAAAACTACATTTTCAATTATATCATTCACAAAGCAACGGAGGTTTATAAAAATGTATCATGTAAAAAGAAGTAAGATAAAATATATAGTTATAAATTAATTTTACGGCGACAACAAAAGATATATTTCGCATTCAGAGATTAATTTATAAGATTATTGCTCTCCATTCCGCTATTTCGTATATACGTTCAAGATAAACAGGTTTAACAACCACCCAATAAATACAGATATGCTTATATTAATTATATACCGGCCTTAATTGGATATCAGACGAGTTATCGAAACGAGTTTCGGTCGTACAATTTAATTTAGAGTGGGATTTGCGTTAAAAAATACTAAACCTAAAAGTTGCAATACAAAAGTATATTTTGCGGGAGAAAGCCAATCAATCACGGCTCTGCCGGGGGCCAGCCGAAAATAGCGACACGGGCATAACCACCACCTGGCTTGAATATGTATATAATAAAGGGGAGGCGTGGGTGAAACGGGCGAGGAAAATCAATAGGCGCCGAGCATCAAAACATACCCTTCCCATCCCTCCCGGACCCAGCCCCCCACTCTCCCCGTCGCCCGGGGAACCCCCCTTGTTTGGCAGACACCGTCCTTGAGCTCGCACTCCCGGGCTGGCAACTTTATATAAACACTCGTGTCGTCTCAAAAATTGGGTCGGATACGCGTTTGGCGATTTTCTTTTCATTCTTTTGCTGTTTTTTAACATCTAATGGACAATCGTAACTTTGTTGTCTGTATTGAAAATAGTTAATACTTTATATTATTTACTTATACTTTATTGTCAAATAGATATTAAATTGTAATTTTATGTATTAAGGGACTTGTGTCAATTTATACTCGTGAGATTAGAAATCTGAAATTTCGAGTATGTAGGTATATAACATATTAGTTTTGGAAAACAATATTTCAATTCATATAATTCGAACATAAACATCGTTTAGATTATAAATAAATAATGTAAAAATTGTTGAAAATGCCATATTTATTTTTAATTAACATCAGAAAATAATCGGGGAGGGTCTGCTCTTATTCTTTACCCCATATTAAGCAAACCTCCCATTAATGATAACATAATATATAAAAACAAATTGTTAATTTGTAAATTAATTTAGCTTAGTGTGTAATATCAATATTAGACCCAAGGACACTAAGTTATGTGAAAACAAAAATGCAATTTTCATAATTCATTTAACCTAAAAGAAAATAAAATAAAGTATTCAAATCATATTTTACTTTGATTCATTTCTCCGATTAAATAGTTAAATAAAACTAGCAGTGAGTCAGTCGTTATGGAGTAGAAATGTCTTCAAGTGTGATTCACTGCTCGCAGGTCGATGCGGTAATCGCTTTCTGTTAATAATATACAATTATAATGCAACTTTTGAAATGGCCTCACAGCTCCATCTAGCGTTAAGTGGATAATTTAAAAATGATATTTTATTTTGACTACGTATGTTAATTAAATATGAAAGCGTAGAAATGGCCTTACAGCTCCATGTAGCGTCAAGTGAATAAAATATAAAAGTTAATTTGACTACTTTAATTAGTCATGGAAGAGGAGAAATGGCCTCAGCGCCATCTAGCGTTAAGTAGACAGATTATAAAGTATTCTATTGCATTATTTAATGTTATGTTAGTGTAGTCTTAAGTCGTTACCTGAACTGGTTGTAAGTCGGTGCAGTCCACAAAGGCGAGGTGTCTGTCGTGTATGAACTCCACGGGTTGCGCTTCCTGCATAGTCACCTCCGCTGACAGAGCACTGAACGTCTGTCAAATATTTAAACATATTACATTACATCATTCATTCTGTAATAACTGTTACAAAAATAACAATTAAAATATATCTTTATAAATAAACTAAAATGTAAAAAATTAAAAAAAAACTAAAATAATAACAATGATAAATTTAAAATGCATGTATCATTGTTATCATTTATTAGTATGTGAAATATTCACATTAAAACTATCCTTTAAATTCGTCATAACTACAATAAAATTATAACGTCATATTTAAATATTATGCCTTTAGAACCATACAATATGTACCTTTTTACATTTATGTGAAACAAGTGGCGTTGTTCTTGTAAACATTAACATTCCTAAAATAGACGGAAGGTATTGTTAATATTTTTAATTTATATAACCATTGCATGTATAGATTTCTTTTGACAAATACATTGATTACATTTCTATAATTTCTCCATAAAACAAAACTGTATTTAACACAGCGTATAAATATGATACGAACGACCAACATTATATTCGTCACCTTTTTCTCTTAAGCCGTAAATGAATTTATTTAGTTTATTCACAATTCACATATTGACACAATTAAATGTCAATATGTGAATTTCATATCATAATAAATTTAAAATATGTATGTGAAATATCATTATTATTGAAATTAAATGTAAAATTAATTGCTTGTTTTGGTTTGGTTAAAATAGTATTAATTTAGTTTTGGTAAAATTTATAATCAGGTTATCTTTGGATAATGTGTAATAATTTCAAAAATTTATCAGTGAGAGTCATCAAATGTAATTTTTTTATCTTTAAAATAATTGAAATGTCATCGAATAAAATTGTATGGGCATTTAATAATCTAGTCATTTAAGTAAATTAAAAATAGCACGCTAGAATAAGTGTCACTTCTTTCCGAGTCACTTGCAGGTAGGTAAGGTATACTTTTATTTTGGTAATCTGTAGAAACGAATTGTTTTCTGTTATATATTTAAAATTTTTACATTATATACAGGGTTTATTTTTATGATTAGAGCTCTAACAAATCTTATAATTTTTTATCAGTGATAATAGGAATCTGTTATTTTCATTACATGGACGGGTCGTTAAAGTGTGAGGCACTTGAATGAAAGATAACATCGCGATACAAATAATTTATTTATGACGCATCTTTGTTTATTGATTTATTATTGATTTATTGCGCGTAAAAATATATATTATAATGAATAAAATACTGTAAGTCTATATTAGAATATTATTTATTTGACAGATTCTATTATAACTTTAATGAGATTACCAAATAGATATTTGTAATATTTAAGCTATCAAAAAGTATAATACGAATATATCTTATTTATCCATCCAATTTTGTTGTTTTTCAAATTTCTATTACCATTATCACGTGCTGTTAAATAATTCAGCGGAGATATGACATTGCACGTCTCCAACTTTAATCAGTATTCGGTACGTTTGTGACGATGAAGTCACCTTCAGACACTGTCTACTTACGGTGCTTACTGACCAGGGTTATGTGTAGGCGCCTTTATTGATTCAAAATGTTAAGTTTTGATTAGATTAAAATAAAAAACTGAGAGAAAACTTAATACTTTTTAATGTATGTGAAAGTTATCTTCAATGGTCAAACTAGCGACATCTAGCGAAAATTAACCATAATTATACAAGTATACACAAATGTAGAATGCAATGAAATCTTTTGTATAATTATAAATATAATATAATTACAAATATTGTATTACTTGCATGTCATAAATTACTTTCTACTTTTCACCAAAAACTAAATAAAAGATAATATATAAGAACGAGTTTAACAAAAAAAATATATAATCGCAGTTGCACGAAAACGTGCCGAGTGTTTTGTTTGCTCCAAATACAAGTTTTTTGCACATATTAGTGATATCTTGAAAGTGACATGTGATAGGAATGTGGGAACTGGTTTCGGTCAGTGTCGGTCAGTGTTGTTCTTATTATAGAAACTAAATCTAAATTTTTTTGTAATGTAATTTGCGTCAGTCTCAGAGAAATAATTGTGATAATATTTTGTGATTTTTTTTATAGAACAACAATTTACAATTAAATATACTACAATTAGTGTTAATAAATATTTATATAACGATTTTTAGATTATTATTTTTTTCCATTCAATAAATTAAAAGGCTAATAAAATTTAATTCTATACTTTTGAACGATAAAAGACGACATCTATCGGAATGAATTAGAACTAATGAGTTGATTCATTTTCAAATGGATGTGAAATATAAAGCAAATGCTCACCAAAGCGGGCCATTTTACGTCGTCTTTTTCTGACTTTCTCGGCGCCCAAACTAAAGTTCTTTCCACTAAAAAAAAACGAAACGTTCTACGAGAGTACACTGCGACCCATTCACGGCGCTGCCAGTCCACACCGTCGTACTCCACCAACACCTGTAACAAAAATATAATTTAAATTTGTGTACAGAATTTTAATTTCTTACTATATACTACATACACATTATATACATTCAATATTGAATTTTCAGCAAGGCGCCCTCTTTTGACCAATAGCAGTACTATTACAAAATGAAGTTAACTTAATACGTTTCCAGTGTTTAAGTCAGTATTACGTCACTAGATAGCACCACTAGTAAGAAGTTGAGAAATTACACCCCGCCCAAATTTTAAACTTCTAAAATTGTTCGTTAAAACTCGTGGAGTGAACTTAAAGTGTTTTAAAATATATTTTAATAGTTCATTTTTTTTCACAGTTTCAAGTAATTTACTTTACATACACTCATATATAAGTATAAATAAATATAAATGTAATATACACAGTATATCTCCAAAACATCCGTGTAGATAATTTAAAGAGGCGACCAATAAAACATGAAGCAGGTAAGTTTTAATAAGAGCACAAGTGGCCTTAAACCGGATTACCAACATTGTCAATGTTAGTTGTTTTATGAACGTGGATAAAATAATCGTAGTTCACATCGATCTGTGAATATGTGTATGTGTATGTACGTCTTATCACTGAGGGCGAAGTTAATTGCATAAATTATACAATATATGTATTATATATGTTTAATATAAACGTGTATTTATTTGTTTGATTTAATTTATTTTAATTGTTTATCTTGTGTTACATTTTTATAGTTATTTAACTTGCTCAGTAATGAAGCCGGTTTTAATAAAATAAATAAAAATATGTTTAATTATAAATATAATACATATTATTATTTAAAAATATTATTATTCTTAACATTAAGATTTCTTATATTGAAATATCTAATAATTTTTAATTATTAACATGTGAAAATATTATATTTACAGATAAAATACAATAAACAATCGTCGTTACAACTTAGTTCTTGGTAATAATGGAAGGAAAATTTACAATACTGTGTTGAATAAACTCTTTATATAGATCTAAAATACATAACGTGGAAAAAAATCAGGTGAATATGTTGGTGATGGATGAATTACGTAAATTTAATAGTATACTCATAGTATATGTATCTCGTGATAGTGTGGGTGGTTAAAGTATGTATTTTAACTATTCCTACACCAGCCCACATTGATACAATATACGAAATTGCTAATAATTGAACAAGACATTCAATGAAATAGTCAAAGAAATTATTATTTATATATGAAACCGGGTGCACAAACGAGTTCGTTGCGCGCAATGAGACTTTTTTAATAAAAGTATTCTTAGTTACTCCTCATGACATCCTACGGTGAAAGTACTGTTAAAATCGGTCCAGCCGTTTCAGAGATTACCGGTACCAGACAGGTGAAAAACTGATAATTTGGAATTACAAACAGACACTTAAATTTAATTTATATGTATAGATATTGAAATGAAGTCTACATCAGAACATTACTAACATATCTCGTCCCAGTTTATTGGAAGCCCTACTTGTGGTGACCTTGTCGTTGTTATAACGTGGCCAACTGATTATTTACTTTGCTATGCACATACATATATTTATATATATTATGAGCATTAGATCAGACATACAGAGACTTATAGTCCGATCGCATCAAAATAGAATAGAAATGAATTCATAATTGTGTGGACTTTACACTAGTAAGTACCTCAGGCTACCCACGCCAGATGTTGCCAAAGTCCGAACCCTTATAGCCATAGTTTATAAACATTAATTACAGTTTACAAACACTTTGAGAAGCAATGAATGTGATTAATTTTAGTTGAGTCCAATAATATTTTTTTAGACTTTAAATAGAATTACAAAAATTATTAATCATAAAAGCATAAAGCATCAAATTTTCGTGAATCAATTATTAAAAGAAAATTATAAGATATAATACTTTTGTAGTTTTTTATTTGTAGTAGTAATAGAGTAAGAGCTACCAACATTAGAAGTTAAAAAGGTGACCGTAGACAAAGAAGCAATAACTTTAGTTTTAATACGTTCCCAACCCGTCTGAAACAATAGAAGTAATGTAGAAACTAATTACAGTACCTACTTGATAAAGTGTGTTAACTAATATCTTTGATAATCCTCTGAGGTTGAGGCTTTTGAACGATTAGAACCAATGTTTTTTTAATAACGGCTTAAATGCCTGACTAGCAAAACATACTTTCATTCCTGCAAATAAAAAAAAATGGAAATATTTGTTTCATGTTAAAGTTTTTATCTTTTAACTTCTTACATGTAAGCCATGAAAAGTATCTGTATAATGAATTTTATACGTTTACGTACGTATAAAAATAAACAGATACTTTTCAGACGTATATAAATCCATCAATACGTAATCCAATCCACAATCGGTTATTACGTAACTGAACTTACGTATACATGTAATTTAATTGTCAAAACATATGATAACATGACACATGTTCCAGGAAGCTTATCTTGAGGACGTGAAGTCAAGTTGCAGTCTTTTTAAGTCTATACGTAACTTCATTGTTAAAGAATCATTAAGTACTTGTAAGTCTTGTTCGTGTCTTGTCAAGGGCTTTAGATAAAAACAAACAAAAAACGGTACAAAAAAAAATAACATAAACTAATTAAAAAGCGGAAATCTGTTTAATTAATTATAATTGATTTTATATTTTTGATTATTATATAATTTTATTAATAATTAGTAAGAACGTGTATATTTTATTTTATCGCCAATAAATACTGATAAATAGGAAACCTCTTTTTTTAGGTCGGTTAAGATTGACAACATTGTAATAGGTACCATATTTTAAGTACAATTATGATTTTTAACAAATGATAAACAATTAATATTCTCGCGAATGATCAAGATGGGTCGGTCGATTACAATATCATTCTATAAAAAAATCCAAAACAAATACTTTTAGGTGTTATTTGTACCTAATTATGAATAGTGATATATATATAACATATTTATTTAGGAGGATTAAAAAAAAAAAATACTATTCGACTACCATTGTAGGGTGAGTCATTCTAGATGGTTCTAAAGTACACATTTTTCGCGCCATTGTATATTACAATTCCTTATTACATATCTTTATTCTCAAATCAAATAAAAATATGCTATTACGATTTTTAAAAGTCAAAATGTTCGTTTGAAAACAAAATTCACATACCAGCTTTCCAGTCTTACTAACAATACTCCAAGACGGACCGTTGTCTTTTAATTATATTATATATATATATATATAATATGCACTGTGCAGTCTGTGCACTGGCAACTTCTTTACCGTTGCGCGTGAAACTCGTTCTAATAATAGAAACAGTACTAAGTCAAGGTTGCGAAACTAGGCCACGATAATGCTTTACCTCACAACACCTTTATAAAAGTTCTTGATACTAAATAAAGTCCCTTTAATCGGTCAGCTTGATGATTAAAATGTAAGAGATTTGTCACCGCTTTCGAGACTTGTGATTGGTGGTTTATACCTAACGCCATTAACAGAAACGCGGGATTTCACAGCAAGTTTGTTTTTTTTTAAATTCAATATAGCAGACGCATTGTGCCGTAAATATTATGACAATGACAATTTATATTATTAATTTAAAAAATATGATAATTACAATTATTCTTACTATTCTTCAATAATTGCCTATTTATATAATGGCAATTAAAAATAATCTATTATTACGGCTGAAGCGCTTTATGCTCAATGCTCGTGACAATTCACGAAATTAAAATAAAAAAAATGTAGTACAGATTCTGTTACAAACTAACAGGAAAGGACATCCGCTATGGGGACCATCTCAAATAAAATATCTGTTAAGATTTTTATTTTACATTTATATTAATTTAAACATAAATTCCGATGTTATTTATTAATTAATTATCAGATGTTAGACAGGAATTCTTTAATGATTACATAATCTTTAAAAACGTTGAGTAGTTTTTGTATTAATTAACTGAGAAAGTAGAAAGTATCTTTATACTACACGCTTTACAAAGGTAAACGGTAACAATGGATGATAAATAACTGTATGGCTTAATATTACTTACAGAATTGTGTAAATGTAAATATATATATTAAATGTAAATAAAGTTAAAAGATGTAATAATAAGACAAAAATTCGTATAACAAACATTCTCGCGCGCAAGGAATAGTTTAAATTGACAGCTCGCCCCACACATTTCCCGAGTTCAGTGGGTCGTTGAACGCTGTTGACGGACCGGTCGAGCGATTTGTTGCACAACTAGACGAACACTTTTACTCAATTTGTTTTATTATTATTATTGAATTATGCGTTATAATTAACGTTGATAGAAGAACAATTGTAATTATACCGTAATTTATCAGTCGTTCACAATAAAAATACAAAAGACACAGAAAATAGCAGTAGAAGTATTTACAGGGGAATATCATATCTATAAGTTGACTTACAACTTTTAATATATATAAAAAAAGGAATAGCGTTTATTATTGAGGAAAGAAAATGGCAGTCATTAAAAATGTATGAAACAGCTCCTCTTACATCCGTGTAAAACAAACAGGAGGGAAGTTCAGAGCGTTTCTAAAGTACTTCTTGTCCTACACCTTGGTAACGAGCATCTACCTACTGAGGGCATTGCGTAATAGACTGTTAACAGACATACTTACAGGTTTATGGAAGTTTTTTTTAAATAATAATCAATGATGACTTCAAAGGCTGGTTATTGGGAATGATTGACGGATTGTTATTTTAAAATTTAGTAGCAATTAGGTGAATGAATTATTAATTAAATGATGTATCTTTGAAGTTGTTAATTGATATTTTATTGGAATTGTAATAAATATAATCGAAATATGATATAATAGTAACCAATAGTAACATTTCCACTAAATAAGGATTCTATACCTTTTAATGGGTAGTGTACAATAACAGAGCAACGTTTGTAGATCAAGTATCCAGTTATATTATGATACTAGCTGTTGTCAGCGTCTTCGTCTGTGGCTTCATATATTACTTTACATCAATTATAATGTTATTACTAACACCGTCTATTAGAATTGTAGAATTGGCGCAAACGAACATCGTGACAGGAGTTTTATACATATATATATAAAGATAAATTAATTTCAAACCTATTCTCTTGAATATTGATTAATCAATAATAAAAAATCTTTTATGTTTTCTCATTTATGTTATATATTAAAAGAAATTATTGAAATTTAAGTTTGCTTCACCTATGAATTGAAATAATCAGACTTATAAAGTGAAATAACATTAAAAAAATATAAAAATAAAATTTTAATTAAAATTATTTTTTAATAGTAATAATAAATATCTGACTGTCATCACCTATTACAATTTCAAATGAGTGATCAGTTAAATATAACCCCATTTACATACCTTGACCTTTTTTGAATTTATTAAAACGTGATTACAATAGCACAGACAAACAATACTATACGAAATAATTGTTTTAAATAGTAATATATTTATTATTGTTAGGTTTATATGTATTTTTTTATTGTATACCTTTTTATATGAAATATAGTTAATATATACATATCTTTATTTTTTAAGGATTATAATGTATTTAAACTAAATATCATTTATTAGTGTATTTATTATTTTGGACACTAGTTATATGTACTCGGATTTTTTTTCGGAGATTTAAACAGTTTTTTATTTATTTAAATTGTGTTATTAAATTTTAATTAAATTTTCATTTTAATTTTAATATCGCGTTGTGCTCGTGAACGGGTGCTGCCTGCTGCGACTAGTCATCTTGTTAGCAACAAATCTTTTTCTTATTATGAACTAATCATTGTTCTAGTTGTTCGCACATTGCTCATTAAACATTTTTGTTTGTGAAATAGTAGTCACAATAAAGAAATAAGAAGTTAGTTGTGTGGGTCTCAGAGCAACATTTGTAGCTTTCGTAGACTTATTTTAAGTTAGTGTTAAGATAAGTATCAAAATAGTTCTGGCACTACCATTAGATTAAGTGATCAGTATTGATTCAAAGTAAAGATATAAATAAATAAATATATATTAATTAAAATACACCGTTAGTTCTTCTTAAATACGTCTCACTGATACATCATAATAATTTACAAAGCTGGTATTATTGCGTTCGATTTGAGTCCAATTTATTATTTTGTGTTGCTTTATACTTTGTAAATTACAATACGACATTTGGCAATGATGCCAAAATATTATCTTAATAAATTTCATCCGATGAAAGCGTGTTGGTGTTGATTAATTTAAAACAGCCCCAGATTAAAATTGCCCCTTCTTTATTTTTTTCTCTCTCTTTCTCTCATATTGGATTTATCTTTTATCTCTCTCATAAAAAATTATTAATAGGTACCTACTGTTTTATTTCACGTGCTAAAGAGACACTATTAAACAAATATACTATGTATTTTGCATAATATAATTCAATATTTCGTCTTTCTTTGTCATTTGAAGTGCAAAATATCTTGAGGCTTTATACATAGTTTTATTCGTTGTGGGTGTTATTATGGCTAGTATAATCCTACCTAGTTTATATTAATTAAATATTATATAAATGTATTTATTATTATGTGTGTCAAGGTGCAGGCCTTGGAGTTCGTAAAAACCTTGCTTTTAAAGCTAAATGCCGTGTGCTCGTATACCCATCCTATATGAACTAAATGTATGGAAAATGTTTTTTTTATCTATTAAAAGAATGTACATTAAATGTACTTATACTAGCGATTGCCAGTGACTTCATCTGCTGCTTGATAAACTATTTTATATTAATTAATATTTTATTATTAATATTAACACCACCATAAATTAGAAACTTATAGAACTTAGAAGTCAATTAAAACCCTTTATGTATAAAAATATTAAATTCACAATAAAAAAAAAGTTAAAAACTATCCTATGTTTTTAAGTTAGACCAAATAATAACTATCTACAAAATTTCATTGAAATGAGTTCAGATTAAGAACTTTGCAAAGATTAGCTCAACCGAACATCTTGGACACGGGATTTTTTTATACGAAGATAAAAGTATCTTAGACATAAATATAAATTATCGTGTATATTACAAAAAATAATTCTTTAAATGCTATTAAATAATAAATATATATTTCTAGAGAAGCCATTTTGTTGATACGATAGGAAAACTAAAATTTCTTGAAAAGTCGTCTTAATAGCATTTTAATTTTATCCCTATACCTAAAGGCTCCCTAATATAATGTCTGCTATACACAGACTATTAACAAAGATCAAATAAACAAAATATGAACGATAATCTTCAATTAATCGGTACTAGTTAGCGTTGATTGCACCGAGGTCACAGATATGTTCAATTGCCCCGACTTGATATACACAATCATTATTATACTCTTACATCAATTATATTTTAATTACAAAATCAATATGGCTTGATGATTTGACGTATTGAGGATTTATAATATTTTTATATATGTATATAAAGTTGTGAAGCGGGACGGACCCATTACAGGCTTTCTGGTTCTGATGGCGTTCACAAAGCGTCTGAATGAGGTATTGTCAAATGGAGGGGAGATGTTGTGTATAATAAAGATTTTTATATAATATATACAGTGTTTTAACACTTACTAGTTCATTC
This sequence comes from Melinaea menophilus ssp. n. AW-2005, assembly GCA_918358695.1. Taxonomy (NCBI): domain Eukaryota; kingdom Metazoa; phylum Arthropoda; class Insecta; order Lepidoptera; family Nymphalidae; genus Melinaea; species Melinaea menophilus. The sequence goes on from OU911052.1 coordinate 3,031,454, forward strand.
TTCGCTAAGTAATTTTTGTGTCTCTCTATATCTAGATAATTATTTTGTTTTACAATATTTAAATATTACCCAAGAAATGTTATTAAAAACGATTCAATTGCTTTCACAGTTTGACGCGGACACGGAAATGTAAGGAATTCACGACGAAAACAAAATGGCCGTCCGTGCGTTTAATGAATGATTTCAAATTTTTGTTTTTTATTTTAGTGTATGGTAAGTTATGTTAATATTATTTAAAGATATATTACAACAAGTAACGTGTTACTAATATTAATATATATAAATGGTGTTAGAAATAAATATTTATATCAATATATAAATATTTGTATAAAATTAGCTCCTCCGTCATTTCGTTTACAAACAGCTGTTGGTGCATTCTTTGCGGTCAACGCACGCGCTCACATCCCGGTTCCTTATATATACATATATGTATATATATAAATTATATATTGTAAGTTATAAATATGCTACTGGCGTCAACCATCACCACACCACGTATTAGAATTTGGATTCAAGTAACGATTATAAGAATTGTACACAACGAATTGAATTTTAAATGATTATTTATGAATTAGTGATAATAAAATAATACTATTGATCTTAGACTATTGTATCATTATATTTATACGTAAATAATTGTTTGAATTTACGTATCGTTAAACTACAGTTAACGTAGTAATTTCATAGTTAATTAATATAATTTTTATATATTTTATATGTATATATTTAAATATTATCCACAAATATACAAATAGTCCGAGTATTACATCAAATGTAACGACGCACTATGAATTATTCAAAACGTATGCAAAACAACCAACAACAAAATGTATTGAAGTTCTTAGTATCAGAGTTCATATTTATCACAAGATATTAATTGAAATCTGACTCATTGATACAAAATTATTTATGTAGGATTTAAAAGAGCAAAATAAAAGTCCCTTCTTCGATTTAAGATCATTATTACCAACGTTATTTTAAATAAAATAATGTTTTCTCTAAATATATAATATATATTACGTAATATCCATAAATTGTTTCGAGAAATCAAATTCTTTTTATTACTAGTCGACCTTACTAAAGCGACATTACATATTTTGGTCAGGAGTAACCTTAAATTTTGGACGCAATAAATAACTAGTAGTTGCCAGGTGAACGAAATTCGACCGTAATTTAAATATATTTGTATTATTTTTTATCTGTTAATACACCTTTATAATAAATGTAATTATTATTTTTTATTCTGTTATGTCAGTGACAATCTATTCTGACTCAAATTACATGTGTGTGTGTGTGTGTGTGTGTGTGTGTGTGTGTGTGTGTGTGTGTGTGTGTGTGTGTGTGTGTGTGTGTGTGTGTGTGTGTGTGTGTGTGTGTGTGTGTGTGTGTGTGTGTGTGTGTGTGTGTGTGTGTGTGTGTGTGTGTGTGTGTGTGTGTGTGTGTGTGTGTGTGTGTGTGTGTGTGTGTGTGTGTGTGTGTGTGTGTGTGTGTGTGTGTGTGTGTGTGTGTGTGTGTGTGTGTGTGTGTGTGTGTGTGTGTGTGTGTGTGTGTGTGTGTGTGTGTGTGTGTGTGTGTGTGTGTGTGTGTGTGTGTGTGTGTGTGTGTGTGTGTGTGTGTGTGTGTGTGTGTGTGTGTGTGTGTGTGTGTGTGTGTGTGTGTGTGTGTGTGTGTGTGTGTGTGTGTGTGTGTGTGTGTGTGTGTGTGTGTGTGTGTGTGTGTGTGTGTGTGTGTGTGTGTGTGTGTGTGTGTGTGTGTGTGTGTGTGTGTGTGTGTGTGTGTGTGTGTGTGTGTGTGTGTGTGTGTGTGTGTGTGTGTGTGTGTGTGTGTGTGTGTGTGTGTGTGTGTGTGTGTGTGTGTGTGTGTGTGTGTGTGTGTGTGTGTGTGTGTGTGTGTGTGTGTGTGTGTGTGTGTGTGTGTGTGAAGCATGGTAGTGTGTGTAATGTTTTTTTTATAAATTTAATCTAATTCATATGCATTAATTATTAACTGTCTGCACTAGTAAATAAAAACTATAATTGTACCATATTTTATGTTTATCCGATCGCATTTTCTTAAAAAGGCGTACAAAGGCGTACAACAATTATATAAAATGCAGGTGCACCAAATACGATACACTCGTTATTTTTATATTTCTATTATTTGTTCTAAATAAGACATAAATATTATTAATGAAGAATTCTTAATTTATGTTTTATAATTATTTTTTTGCACATATTCGTTTTTAATAACATCGTTATTAACAGACAGAAAACTCATTCACATTCCACTTAGACTTTGAACACTGAATGGGCTAATTCATTATCCAATTTTAAGTGTTCTATTTGACCCCAAGAATAGTCAAAGGTTATAACGCTAACAGGTCAGTAACAGCCTTTTCTTCATACGATGTTAGTGTGCTAGTTGACTTAGGTCTTGGTAGATTGTATACTAACTAGTCTTATGACCGTTAATGAGCATACCAAACTTACTGTTACTTGTATTGCACGGTCAAACAATAAATATAAGTCATCCGTGATCACGCAATACTTGAATTAGCATCACACAATATTATTATCACAATTACGTTGTTTTTACACTACGCGAGACAAACAAACAAATAAGAAATCTTATTGCATCATGTAAATGTAATTAAGTTACAATAATGTTCAATGGTGGTCACACACACACGCACACACATGTGCCACCTCAGTCTGTCTATATATTAGATATCAAGGAATTTGTCAACCAAATAACGTTTAAAGAAACAGGTTATCGAACAAAGAGCATGTGTATTTAAATCGCAATAACTGTAATGTTTGTCCAAACGTTGGTACACGATTGGCGATTGGCGTTGGCGATTGGCGTGACGAGAGTTATTGGTGTCAATATCAACGTATACCAAGGCGAGTTCGAGAATTCATTTTCATGTCGAATCGATTAAAATACTTAAACAATGCAGACTCGGTCGTAGACACGCAACCGATTACATTTTATAAATAAAACATGTTTCCTTTTTTGGTTATTAATACGTTTTTAACTATAAAAGGATTAAAACGACCGAATAAAGACGAAATGCAGAATTTATTGTGCAACAGAATGAGACAAAAATAATTTATTATTTATTTACATGTCATTAATAATGTTGAAGGTTGAAATTATATAAAATACAAAAATGTGGCTTTATGCGTAAAAAAAAATCTTTTTTTTTAATATTTTTTATGTTCATTAATTAATTTAAATCGTTATAATAAAAAAAATACGTATAAAGTATCTGTTGATAAAAAAAAATATTAAAAAAAAACCCTCGTTGTTCATAAGATAATAGAATAAGCCCATATATAACATGGACAATATTATCAAAAATTTTCGACTATTAATTCATATCTCAAATGAACCCTTCATCCCCTCCTCTTGGTACGACCCAATTCTAGCCCTCAGCGGTCTGACCCAGTTTTAAGAACTCATTTACTACAGTGGGTTAAAATTGGGGTTGCATATTAACATGCCCTCAAATGCTTTGGATTTCAATGTGACCGAGGAATATATAAACATATACAGCATCAATTACGTGTTCTTTTATCGGTTCATATTAATAGACATTTGACACCTAAACAAAACTTAATCTTTATTGAATTTTCAATAAAGATTCAGTATTAAACAAAAAATGACTCACTAATAATCAAATGAAATATTTTAAGAAAATGTAATGTTTAAAAAATTTCCTAATAAATATTAACGATATAAAAAAAGTAAATATATTTAATATTAATATATTTTTTTAATGTCATTAATGTATTAAGTTTTTAATAGTCCAGCCCAGGTCAATGACCGCACCGTCTGTTACTTTAGTGATGTTGCAAGTCCACAAGGTCATAGTTGTTTTGCCAATCATTTCGTCACTACATTTTTCGTAATTATCTTTTATGATTACATAATTTGTTACTCTTAATAAAAAAGTAATTTCACACACACACACACACACACACACACACACACACACACACACACACACACACACACACACACACACACGCACACACGCGCACACACACTCACACACACACACACACACACACACACACACACACACATATATAAATATAAATACTTTATATAAGTATTTGTCAACCAAAATATAAAAAGTACTTATAAAAAAAAATAGAAAAAAAAATCGGTAATAAAATTTTTCATTAAATATTTTCAAAAAATCACTTCTTTAAGGTAAAATTTAAAAATAAATGCTTATTCTGGTTATAACAGTAACATATAATTATATATATATAACGGTTTTAATAACATATTTATATATTAACATTTTTGAGGTCAAAAACATTCAATTATACATAAACGAACGAACATTTTAACAGACTTTTCAAAGTACTTTATTATATAACATTATTAAGATAATAAGATAATAATATTATTGATATAGAAAATCTAACTTCCGCGTAAGACTAACCAGTTCTCCCTCGTTATGTAACCGGGAATTGCGTAATAGGAGCAGCTAACTACGATATGCCACTACAAACATACCTACACGTTGTAGTTTAGAAGATTTTAAATACATACATACATACTTTTGTAGTCTTCTAAATAAATACTAAATATTATCAGTAATACAGTAATAATATTACCATCGTCTGAATGTAAAAATATATGTAACATTATTTTATTATTAATCAAGTTAATTGTATGAAAAAACTCATTATTAGACAATAATTAACATAAATGTAAAAAAAATATTAAAAAAAAACTACTAAAATCATGGCTTGTGACGTCATCAATGACTTAAAGTAAGTTATAATAATATTTTGAATTTCTCAATATATTAAGAATGGAAAATTTTATAAGGAACAATTAAATACTAAAACTCGGCACCTCTGCAGCCGTCTCGCGATAACTATAAATAGTTAATTGATAACGTTATCACTACAACAATGAGACGTAAACAATAGAACTTCATAAGGTATTCTTGACATGTCTGCGATTATTTCATTAAGTCGTATATATATATATATATATAAAATTTCAACAGAAATAAACATTTTGATTGTGCTATTATAAATAATAAATATTTTGAAATACAACCTTCAGACACAATCACCAGAGGCCGACAGTCATGGCTGGTCATATTACTACATCTATGCTAATATTATAGAGATGTATGTTTGTATGTCAATATATATATCAAAAACTGCTGAACTTATTTAGAAAAATCATCTGTCAAAAGAGACATTATCACTGAGCAACATGACTACGTTATATCCCGGGACCTGCGCACGTAAAATCTGTGTAAATAAGTAAAAAAGCATCCAAAAATAAATAAAATATATATAAATAAAAAAAAATACTTACTTTAATACTATGAAAAGATCTTATCTCTCTCTCTCAGAAATATCATCAATGAAACGACAATCGACGTCGGTATAACCAACTAGTATATAAATACTTCTTGTGAAAATTGTTTTTAGTTTAAATAAATATATTCTAACTCCTTTATTATGATTATACAATTATTCCATCTTCCTTTAATATATTTATAAACTCTTCGTAATCCAATCCAATCTAGAGAACAGTTGGAATAATAAATAATTATGCCTTATTCCAGGATGTTGCAAATTCAATTACTTTTATGATTACATGTAATCACGTGAAATGTCAGGGTTTGGGTTATATTTGTATAAATTAATTATAAATTGATATTTATATTAGATTTATATATGTTGTAGAAGTGTCCGAAGTGTCAATGATTATTCTTTGACACTTCGGACACTTCCAAAAGTGTGAAGGCTAGAGAAGACTTCACATACGTACAGATTGACGAAATGATTTTAATGTAAACTTTCCCAGATTTTGTAATATTATTGGAGGCATAGTGCGTATAAATTACAGTTAATTTCTCTTGTCACGCTCCGTTACTCCTCGTCGCGTGCTTCCTACTACGGTATGAAGGTCCTATAGACAAATGGCGACCGTTTCTTGTTTAATAATATTATACAGCTTTATATTATGTTTGTCCATTTATAATTCAACTAACAATGGGGAGATTAGCGGCCGTCTCATCTCTTGTTTTCACTACGACCTAAAATATTTTAATTCTAGCATTATTGATTATTTAATCGTAAAGTAAAAAATAAAATATTATTAATAAAATATAATATATAATAAAATACAATAATCCTGAGAATTCAGGTACGATTAATACAAAAGATTAAGAATGCGGGACAAAAGAGGCACGACCGGAAGAAATCGAGGAGCGTGACCGACGTGTCCCGTGCTCCTGAATACAAACCAATCGAAGTATCGAAGGACAAACCATATTACTTTTGTGTTTTATCCATTTTAAAATATAATTATCAAAATCTGACCTTCTAAAGGTAAGAGATTATTTTATTTATTTACATCTTTTTCACTTGTGTATCAAATGGTATATTTTGATATCATATTTATCGTAAAGACACTCCAACTTAAATTAAGGCGAGGGTTCAAACACTTGTCTGATGTTGTAAACAATGTTGTATACTGACAATATATAAACAAAAGTAATTCTATCATTATTATATTTTAAGTATAAGGCACCTCACGTGCAGACACAAATATTTAGGTCAATCCCGCTATATACGCTTCGGAGTTATTTCCAATCTTCTCTGTGCGAGCGATTTCGAAAGTCTTGTTTCGTATATACATATATATATTTAAATATAACAAAGGAAGTATTTCAATTGTCATAATTAATGCGTATGTTTAACAAAGAACTTAACAAAGAAATTTACTTTGTTCAGTCATTTTAGTGATACTAATACTTACATTTGCATACAATAAATGTTTACAAATATTTATATTTTTTAAAGAAATGTTTCATGTAATCTGAAGCTAAGGTCAACATTCCATATACGATATTGTAACCTAAATAACATTAGGTCAAACCTAAAAGATGAAACTTCTGGAATCTTTTGGAATGTTCTAGAATATTCGAGAAGTATTCTTTTAAGCAGAAATACGAGTTTGAAATGGTTTAATCGATTGGGGCCGCAAAGGTAGCGAAGGGCTCGAGCGAGGTCGCGACCACTCTTACGTGTCATTCAATATTGACACAAGATGGTAACAATCAAGTAATTAACTTCAATTAATTATAAAACCACTTAGTAATTAATGCAATACAATGTACTGTAATTATAATATACCAGCTGTTGCCGGCGACATCGTCTCCTCCTTCATTAACTATTTTACATCAATTATAATTGCATTATTAACAACATCACCTATTGAAAGCTTATGGAACTCAGAAGTGAGTTATATCCTTTATGTTTAAATAAAAAAAAATGGAGCATTATTAATCGAGATTAAAACTATCCTATCTATTACATTACACAAAACAATAGATATCTACAAAGTTTCATTGGAATTGGTTCAGTGCTTCAAAGATTGGAACAAACGAACATCGAGACACGGGGATTTATATATATATATAAAGATAATAAAAGAAATACGTATTTCTTTATTACGTATATACGTATTTCATACTTTTTAAGTTTATGATTAAGAAAATGGATTTATTATTGATTTGTTTTTATAGATAACTCCAATTAATCTTACATAGATTTTTATTTACTAGATAGTAAATTTCATATATATCTATACATATTAGCGATTTACCACTCACTGACTCATCAAGAAATCTCCGAAATTATCTGTCCGATTAACTTACAATTTTACACAGTCCAGTAAGAATGGATTTTACGGATTTCCTATCCCAACGGATTTCAACAAATTTTAAGTCAATCGGCGGTTTAGCTATTATATTTATATAGACGTTTATTTACATAATATAACATGGACGTCATTGCAACAGTAAATACTATGTTGTTTATATACAAGATATTGATAACATTTAGAATTCACACAACAGACTTCCTTTATATAGGAACGTGTTAGAATTATAATTTAGAAAATAATATAATGAATTAGTTTCAAAGCGGAATTTTGGATGTATTGTGTTTCAAATGAATTTGGACATCTTATAAATTATAAATTAATATTCTTATTAAGTTTCTATCTACTTTTTTTTAACTTTTTACAGAAAGAGAGAAGAGAAGAGCAGCTAATATAATTTAAAATAACCATGTGTGATTCGAACCCTAACGGGAGAACCAATTACGTATACGACATAACGGAATAATTAAAATCAACAGACGTATTCGAAAGATATAAAAGAATTCTTTGATCAGCTCGTACCGTACATCTAATTTTAAACGCGACAAATAAACATCGTGCGACTGCGAAACGTTGACTTGGCACTTCATTTTGATAACGGCGCAGTCAAACAAACAGACAGTCAGAAAACTTCAAAGACACGCTTTCCCTAGCCACGGCCCCGCTTGATAAGTGGTCCAAAAGGGCTCTCCCCCCCTCCCGCCCCCCTCCGACCTACTTCCCGCCCTCGCCCTATCATTGTGCTCGCCATCGTCAGTTGCACAATTCGTATCTGTGGTCATAGATTATATACAAAATCACTTTCGTTATTTGTAACTATAATATCAAAATATAAACATACATATTCGAGTACTATACTCCTTGGCATAAGAGATGTGGTTTGTTGCCAAATATGCAGGTATTTGGACTTTACCTAGAGTAATATCTATCAGACGCACGGACTGACTTAAGTACTTTCACTTGTATATCTAACAGCTGTAAATTATTACGTAATGATACGTTGGGACGATAAAAATGGCGCCTACATTACTATAAGTTAGATTTTAATAATAGATAAATATATATACAGATAAATAGTATGTTTGTTTATATTCCTTTGTTAAAGTTTCCCTTGGCATTGTTCTTTTACTGTTCTTTATTCTCATAATTATCCTGTTGATGTTGACTTTGAAGGTCTTCCGATAGATGTTTTATTACTTGATCCTCTGATAACGTTTCGTTGGTGTTTTGTTTTCCTCATCCAGCCCTACGAGTATCCCTTTGTATATATGGTTGTATTTCCCTTAAATATCACCCCAATTTACATCTTATGAAGATTATATGAAAATATCAATTATACGGTTTTGTCGACAAGAATCTTCTTTAGTAGAGCTAAAATATTTTGTCAATTTTCTGTCATTATTAGACATTAAATAAAACACGAACAAACACACAATATTACATATATTAAATAGAGTCATTGATGTCAATGGTACTGAGTTCTATCAAGAATCAATTGCCTATTAATATTTTGCATATATGCAAGGTTAGATATTCATATAGCATCAAACAGATCGCATTTCTGAGAAAATTATTTGAATATTAATATCAAATTTATCATAGAATATATAAGTATATCAAAATAAATATATAATATATATATCTTGGGTTATTTTGATTTACTACGTGTTTGTGTTTGTGTTTTCCACTCGGCGGGAGAGCGTTGCAATGGTAGAAAGATATTTATAAACGGTGAAGCTGGCGAACACATCGCTGAGCGTTCAAGCGAGTCTTTGATTTTTAATACTGTGCATGCCAAGTTTATAATTAAAATATATCATTATTTTATAAATCATTGCTGTCAAGTACCAAATATTATAATATCTAAAATTGTAATAACTTTAATATGTTCAAAGTATAATTATTTTACTATAACGTGTATATATGTTTATCTTTAAGTGTATTTTATACGGAGGGTTAACTCGTTTTTTTGTTAGGAGTGATCGGGTCCAGCCAGTCTCAAACGGTGCATCGAACGCGGTGAGAGCGGGGTCACTGAACCTTCGGGCATGTGCATTTGTACGTTTATACCTAATTTTGGTATAGATAATTTTATCAAAACTTTTAATTAAGCTTCAATAAATAAGATTTAACATTATAATATAATAAAATATTATTAGGTCAATATATGAGTTCCATTTTCTTTTTCTATCTTTTTTAAAAAACTAATTAGAGAAATAATCACTGAGTCCGGGAGGTTGTTTCTAATATATAAATAACAATGTTGTGTGGTAAATTAACCTAGAACCCTGTCAGCAGGAAGGGCTACTGACCACTAGACCATTTGCAGTCAGGTACTATAATCCTGTTTAGAGAATATATATATATATATATATATATATATATATATATATATATATATATATATATATATATATATATATATACACGATTCTTTTGTTTATTAAGAAATTAGCAATGAAAACAATTTAGCATGGTCTAATTGTACTTTATATTATATAATTATCGATTTATTTAGGGCGAGTATTAATTACCATTTTCGTATCTAATGTATAAAAAAATATTAACCAAGTAAATATTATAACACTAAACTAAACTTTAATATTCAACTCATATTTTCTATAATAATATCACTTAATCCACATCTGTGATGTCTTTCAGCATTTGAATACGTATATCAGAAAAAAATGTATTTATGTTTTGCTTAGTTGGCTTACCCAATGACACTTCAAACACACGAGTGGGAAAAAAAAATCTGTTTTGCAACCTCATCGCCAATGCCTATTTTTATATCTCTAAAAGCATTTCAGCTATGTTTGAAGCATAAAAATATTTATGAAATGAAAATATACACCTGTATTTTTCTATTTAAAAAACACAAGTCTTGATAGGAAAAATGGCGTAACAGGAGAAAATTTCAAACCTATTAAATCTATATTATTGTTAAAACTACGAAACTAAATAATTTGACTTTAATCTTATAGGTTATGCCAGTAACACAATAACTCTTAACTAGACTTTTATAATTGGGAGTGCAGTATCTATCAATATCTAGATATTTGAGACATCAATATATATATATTGGTATATCAATATGGTTTTAACATTCTATTAAGTATATAAACATAATAATGCTGTATAAGAAGCAGCCGATTGCGGAATAAGTTCTCAAGCTAATTTGTTAGATAGGATTTCCTGCTTCTGATTTATAGAACTGGTCCTATTTTGTGTATATAAGCAATGAATTTAATTCAGGGTGTAATAGCCCATAAAATATCGACATACAGGCAAAATGTATATGTTCAGAGAAGTCTTTAATAATGTATTTTATAAGTGTATAATATAAAATACAATTACACCATTTAGCGTTTGGATTTAATAATATTCAATCTATGACAATGGTAGTGTATTTTGCCGCGAAAAACACTGCATTCTAGTAATTGATAATTTCTAAAATTCTGGGTGTATTAAGAAATATATATAATTGCTACTTTTCTTACATGACATTTTTATTACCGAGAGTTAACTATTTATAACTCATTAAAGATTACCATAACTTCGTGGCGTTTCAACTGACTAAGACACTCTAATAGAAAATTCTGAATTAAACTTAAATGAACTTCTGTCTAAATTGTCATATCTTAACAAAAAATATTACCTGAAGTTCCTTATTCTTGTTATCTTTATGAGAAGCTGCTCTGATAACACCAGCTTTCCATCCCCATTCGGTAACTTTATTCACATTTATTTTTGAAACACCACTCACAGAGAGAAATCGTTTGCCGACTAAATCTTCACGGTATCTAAATGCCATAACGAACTACACAATCACATTATTCACAATAAAAACTACACAAACGTAAAGAAACACAACGCTCAAACGCATTACACACTACACTGTACGTCGAGCGAGGAGAAACTACGTAGAAATCTTAAAAACTATACAGCAATCAAACGAATTTAAAGACAGCTTGTTTAAATAGTATGTACAAATATATGTATCTGCCAACATCGAAAGCGTCTCTTAAATTTTGCTGGCTACAATAAAACTCGACAAAATTCTGATGATCAGGTAGATGAGAATCACATTGCGGCGGCAACAACTTTTGTATTTGTCCAGTATAATCTACCTTCAAACGATATTTAGCATTAAGGTAACTACTGCATAAAAGATGGCGTGCTTAAATTTATACAATTTACCAGCAGAAACAGATGGCACTGTTAACAAAAAATAAATAGACAGAAAAAATGATATTGATAATTTAACATTAATATCATAACAATCAGGAGATAATAAACTAAATTTAATTTAATTGCGTAAAAGTACGTTAAATAAAGATCTATGAATAAAATAAAATTAGTTTACATTCTAAAACATATGAAACAATATAAAATCTAAGTAAAATTTTTCTACAATAACTACAAATTAAATATAATATAAATTAATTATATATTAATGAATTATATTTGTATATTTTTTATTTATATAAAAACCTTTTTAGCGTGTTAACACTAAATTGTGAATTTTTAAACGTCATGTCATATTGATTGTTGAAGTCACGTGATCAAAACATAGTTCGATTCAATATGGCGGATTAGTACATTTACTAAGAACTTGTGTATTGTCATGTTTACATTAGTGATTCTTTTTAAAGAGGTTTTTCTTATGTGATTATTAATATGATATCGTCGATTATTTCCCGACTTGTCATGTAAGTAAATAAACCACAATTTACATTTATATATTTTTTATTATTTTACATTTTGACAGAGCAGCTGTATTTTTAGCCTATTTTCCTTTGTTTGAAATTCAAATTTCTTGATAAACTCGACGTATCATTCATAGTAATAAGGATCATAATAATGTCATATTACACAAGATTTAGAAACGCCTAAAATATTATTTTTATACATACTATTATTTCCTTCATAAAAAAACAAATTGAACTAAATTTTAATAACACAAAAAATTTTTTTTTTTTGGATTTTCTTACAAAGAAATATTTTCAATATCAATACATATAATAGGACATTCAAATTGTTATATGAAATAAAAATAATAGGTTACAACTTTATGCAATATTTAATAGATTTTACATAACACCTATATATTTTTTATCAGCCATTCTTAATTAGCCTGTGTCCCTATCTATTAATTTAGACCTACTAGAGCTTTAAAAAGTATTACTGTTGTCAGTATGACCTTTAAATTTAGTTTGACAGCAAAGACATTTAGATATTAAATTTTAATAAAATGTAGCAAACCGTCAAGAATGTCGGACTTTTATATTGTTCTAATCTCCTATACTTTTATTGTACTTAGAAATTATTTTATAAAAAAAAAGTATAAATAATATATTGATATATGAGAGCATTGAACATAAGTTTTGTCTAGTTTAATAAATAATAGAATGTTAAACTGTTTATTATTTAAATTTCATAAATAAACATTATGTATGCATTTCTAAAGATTAAACTTTCCTTAGAAAGCCACTTAGCTTAAGCTAATTAATATTAAGTTGTTAACTCTCTGTGGCCGGTATATTTTTATACTATACTGTACTCATATATATACTATAGTTACAGTAAAATCTACAGAAAAATAATCTAAAATATAAAAAAATTACATTGAATTATTTATGAATTAACAACATGAAAATCTATTGATTTATTGTGGGCTCATTATACTAAGAATTTTCTATATAAAGCATATTCTGTATTAAATTAATAATATAATCAGTATAATCAAATACTCCTAATTCATAGAATGGCAAAGATTTACAACGCCACACATGTTACCAAGTACCACAGTTTAGATTGCATTTGGCTGAGAGCCAACTATGTCTGAGTCCGACAACTAGCCAACTCAAATTTTGGCAGCACCGTAGTATGCTTTTACTCCACTATTCTTATTTTCATCTCCGCTCAGTTTGTGTTTGTGGTGTTTTATTTGTTAAACATTGTAATAATAGTATTGCTCAGAATTATTCAGAGTTGTATTTTTATGCTACGAGAGCTGTTTGTGTGAAGTTTGTTAAGACAAAGAAGTCGGTTGGCATTTCGTGTTTCGTCATAAGGGTGTCCCAGTGCACTGCCGGGTGCTATTTTCGGTGAGGCCTGACGCTGGGCGCTCGCAACTGGGGTGCAGTAGAAGCATTAGTCCGTGATGATCGCTGCTTGCGCCCGCGCCGATATACGAGTGGAGTGCGTTGACACTTAACTGTAGTGTGATTCATTTATTGTCAATCGTCTCTTCGCTTACCGTAATTATTATTAGTGTCTGTACTGAGTGCGGTAGATTTATTATCCCTTGCCAGGAGGTCGTACACCTTGACTTGAACACAATATGTTCTTATTGAGACTGCTTGTCTTGCCTTTTTAGGATCGACCTCACCTAATTTGTTCGTACCTTGTTGTTGCGGGTGATAAATATAATAAATGTCTTCACGGACTAAAATTGAGATTAGAGTAACTATTTACTACGAGGACCATGTGGTTGTTATTTATATATAAATAAATATGTAATTATATATTATGTAATGTATTCTTAATACACATATACTACACTATTTGTTTTCTTTATTTGCAATAATAATTTAAATGTCAATGTGGCAATGGCACAACGGATTTAATCTATTTGACGACATCCATTTTGTTTTTTTTTTATATTATAACAATAATATTGTTTCCTTACGAATTATATTCTATGTGTTGTATATTGACTACACTAACATATCCTAGTCCTTGATCCCAATATTAATATATATTTTTAAATATTATTTATATACATATAAAGTTATTAACAACAAATATTTATTTCTTATTACTTTACATTTAACCTGATATCTATTTTATGTAATTGATTTCAAAACGCGGTTATGACGATAATATATACAGTAAACAGTTAAATAAACAATAGCAATAATAATTTATACCGTTCATTGTTCTTTGAACGCATCAGCGAACGTACCCGTGAGGGTAGGAACTAAGCGTGCGTGGTTATTATTAGATGTGTACTGTATGTATCCATTAGTATTTCTTTGCCGTCTAATGGGACTAATGCAGCAAATACATTATCCAATCTATCAAACGCTAAGTCAATAAGCATACTGACATCGCACCGTCAAACGTCTAGTAGTGAGCCAACGCGAGTTGAGAGTTGTTAGTGGACACCTTATGGTCAAATAGTGCGCTTAAAATTGTATAATGTAATGGTCCCATAACATGGTAACATCTAACGGGTTTTGTTTCACTAAACCTGTTTAAGTTTAAATATATATTTTTTGAAAGGATGAGCCTCATTAAACCGACTACCTACTTTAATTTTATGGTATCGTTTCTTATTGCGCCGGTTATTAAGCAGTTGAAAGTATAATTAGAATTAATATTAACAGCGTAATTGTGTATGTCATTATAGGTCAGAATATTAATTGGTTAATAATGCAAGCAATATGGCACAGAATTTATTATATAAATTTAATGATACTTATAATGTTGTATGAAGAAACGTGGTATTTAATTAATATTTTAATCTACGAGATCTTTTTTAAACTATACATAATACATAGCATACACACACATGCACACCACACACACACACACATATGTAGTATAAATCAAACGAAACAAAGGTATTTTTTTTCTCAATATAACCTAAGATCGTAATCATAATAAATATCCTTAAAACAAATACGGGCCTCTAAGTTACAGCTGTTCCACTGAAGATGGCTTCGGTTATAAAAACGAGATACATTTTTGGTTGTTCAATAACCGGATCAGAGGTTCTTGACCTATATGCTATGCACAGCGGGGAAGAATATTTCTAATAATATAAGGAAGATATCTATTTCTTCCGTAACAAGTCATCTTTTTCGTTAGTTTATTATTTATTTTCTTGACTATATATATTATTTTATCGAGTTTCGAGTTGTTGAATATTGATTATTTTCTAATACATTAATATTAATGACTTATCTTTCCCTTATTCAAATGATATTGCAATGTTAATATAAAATAATTAATATTTTAAACGGAGAAAGGATTGGATTGGTAGTTTAATTTTTGTTAAACGGAAATTGCGAAACACGGTCCGATCATGCTTCGTTGATTTGACGTTTTCCTAGTTGATTAATAGTTTAGCGTTTCGTGATCTGGTTTCGGTTATAACACTATTTAGAAAATTTTGAACGTCTGTTACTATATGAGTATATTTATTTATATATATATTTTCTACTATGAATCCACACCAGTGATCACTTGTGTACGTCAAATAGAAGTGACAGGAGGGCCTATTTTCATATCGTACGTATCAAAATAAGCCATTCTGTAAAGACACACTCCAACTTAAAATAAGGCTGCGAGGGTTCCAAACGCGCCCTGGTCTGAGAAGAACCACACAAAAAACTCAGCCGGGTTTTTTTATTGTTATCACTGTTTCACAAACGTCAATATATTTAGTGAGTAATGTACGAACAACTAGAACCATCGCAATCAATTCGATAAGCAATATAATTATTAATCATATTTTATTACATT
This sequence comes from Melinaea menophilus ssp. n. AW-2005, assembly GCA_918358695.1. Lineage (NCBI taxonomy): Eukaryota > Metazoa > Arthropoda > Insecta > Lepidoptera > Nymphalidae > Melinaea > Melinaea menophilus. The sequence continues at coordinate 3,047,681 of OU911052.1, forward strand.
TAGTTAAGGACAAGTTACTTTTTCTTTATTAATATCTTTAATAAACACAACCCTTAAAGAAACAGCAGATTGGCGAATTCCACTTGCGTACATTATTTGCATACTTAGAGTAATCTTGTTAATTAGTATTCAAAATACACATATCATTTGTATTAATGCAATACAATGATGTACGAAAACAAATGTTGGTTTGTCTGTTGCGCATTAAACAATGCTTGATTGTATTATAGATCTATCTATAGCGCGTAAATGCATCTGCAATAGTCTTGTTAGTTTATTTATAAAGATCAAGACGGACGAGACGAAGCAGGTGAATTATTGTTATATGTACAGTTAAAAAATATAACTGATATTAAAAGGTGATCAAAATTAACATTCATTTCGATTACGAAAACTTATTACTATAATAATGATTGATTCCTGTCAAATAAAAGAAAAACGAAATGGCGTGATTGACAGCCAATCACAACTGTCACTAGTATTGACTTTTTTTTCTTTTTATCCGTTCAGAAACCTGCATAAATTAACATAAATGTTTATTTTATTTTTTGCAATTAGGCCGTATATACATATATGCATAATGTCTTTGTCCCGGGTATCTATCAGGAGCATGTTCAATTTAAATTGAAGAAGACATAAACGTTTGACTGTCCGGTCGTTTATTGTTCGTCATTCGTTGAATTGTGCTCGCTTATTTTTTTTATTCTCATTTGTTTTATTATTATTAAAAAATACTCACATGTTTGTCTGATCTTACATTTCTAAATGATGAAAGTTTTTAATACTAAACATACTGATTTTTTCACGTTATATAGCAATGTATATATATATCATACAACTTGTATAATGTATATAACAAATTCATTCATAGAATCAGCTACTATTGTTAATTATTCATTTATTATTTTATATAGTGTGTCCAACGTCACGCATTCTAACTTTTAACACTGAATAATTATGGTATTACAAAAATAGACCAACCGGACGATGCAACGACCATATCATTTAAATACACCTAAATTACAATACCTATTAATGCAATTAAACCTAAATTTTTATTCAATGTAATAGACATCTAAAAGATATCCGTCTGTTACTTTTCTTTAAATTCTTTAAGTCTGCGTCACACTTTGTTTCGCCCACTTGCTCAATCTGTCTCGTAATGTCTGCTTTTTAAAGTTAAATTATGACAGATAGTGCCAAAACTCTATCTGCAATTTACGTAACAATTCAATGTACCAACAAAATATTCATTGTTTCATTGTACTGTGGTATACCTTAGAATGTATTTATTAGTTTCATTGAAAACGAAATATCGTAAACTAGATTGTGATCATTATAAACTCTGTCCTATATATTTTTATCTCTCTAATAAAGTTGGAATAAAAACTGGCCTAATTTATATCTATGTATATCTGTATTCTCAACCTAAATATTGATTTAAAGCACCAACACGCAATTATTACGAGAGCAATCTACAGATATCAGTCTCAATAAAGCATTCAGAGAGTATTGATCATAAGAGCGCACTCAGACAGATATTATTATAAGAACAGTAAATAAACAAATATTAGATGTGTTGTTCGTATCCATGGAGTCAGGTGGTGCGCGTAGCCGTGACAACCCGGCCTTATATCTGACTCTCGGACCGTCCAGTGTTGATTGTCGCTGAAAACGAAACAATATAATCGTGTTACATGTAACAATAAAGAACTATTAAAATCTTATATCTGAATCTCGGACCGTCCAGTGTTGGGAACATTGACGCTAAAATCGAAACAGAATACAACCGTGTTACATATAACAATAAAGAACTATTAAAATCTTTTACATCTGACTCTCGGACCGTCCAGTGTTGGGAATATTGTCGCTAAAATCGAAACGGAATAGAATTGTGTTACATGTAACAATAAAGAACTATAAATCTTATATCTAACTCTCGGACCGTCCAGTGTTGGGAACATTGTCGCTAAGATCGAGACAATAGAATCGTGTTACATATAAAAATATTAAGCGTTTAAAATACATACATACAGACGATTTAAACTTAACTTTCGAACGGAAAGTGCAAGTATTGAATAGATTTGAGGGTTGTATTTCATAAATGCGTACCTAGCATCACGTGTGCCAATTTCGACTTCATCACCATCACGACTGGATTGTTCGCATCGAGAATGTTATCATACTTTGTTATATATCCATTTTGCAGATTGGTATTCGGGACTCTCTACCCCGCGTATGCGTCTTACAAAGCTGTGAGGACAAAGAATTTAAAAGAATACGTGAGTTATTATATATTATTAACTGTGGTCTAATATTATTGTATCTAACACAAATTGTAAACGAAACGACCTTGTTACAGTATACGTTTTGCGCTTGTTCGAAACGCTTCAATTCTTTTTGTGTCCTTTAAGTGAACTATCGCTTTACTTACAGTTTATAAAATAGATATTTTTTTCCATTGTTCATGTTTTATAATGTCTATACTCCATATATAATATTGGAAGTGATTCGTTATTTATATATATATTTTTTGTTATTACATTCTTGTTTTGAATTGATAGATTAATAATAATAACAATACGAGTCATAACTTTAAGTTTAAATTTGAACCTTATTCTAACGTGATAAATGATATTTCAGGTAAAATGGATGATGTACTGGATAGTGTTCGCTCTCTTCACCTGCACGGAGACCTTCACGGATGTCTTCCTGTCGTGGTTCCCCTTCTACTACGAGGTGAAGATTGTTATAGTTCTCTGGCTCCTGTCACCAGCAACCAAAGGATCGTCGATTCTCTACCGAAAGTTCGTTCATCCAGCTTTATGCAGGCGAGAACAGGTATTCACGAGTCTCTATAAGAGTACTCAAACCATTATTTATTATACTTCTGTCAATCAAGTATCCAGCAGCTTCCTGTACTATTCAGATTTAGTCTGCATCGAGCCGTGCTATTGTATAAGTAACTAGCTTTTGATCGTGGCTTCGCTCAATAAATATATATATTTAGTTACTTACTTTGAAAATTATAAATTCCCATACAAGTTTTCATCCCCTTTATAATCGTTTACGAAGGGAAATTAGAATCCCATCTATAATCAAACAGTCCCTTAGTAATGTTTTTTAAAATAAAGATACAAAAATATGGTAATATTTTTCCATAAACCAGCATTGGTCCACTAATAGTCAACGGTAAACACGGGGATATGCCAAGTATAAGCTTATTCAAATATCAATAAGGTCATGACATTTTGTTCAAATATTAGCATAAGATTAAAAATATTTTTTCCTTTAAAAAAAATTCCTTTAATTAAATATATATTGCGCAGACCACAAATACACACATACATACCCTAGCACACACTGAGCATGTACGCACGCACACACGCACACTTCATCCCTATCTTTTGCGTCCTCTTTTGTAACAATCCACATGATAAATAATGTATTTATATTAATTCCAGGAGATCGATGAGTACATAGCAAAAGCCAAAGACCAGGGCTACCACACGGTCCTCAACCTGGGCACCAAGGGAGTCAACTACGCAACCACCGTCATCATGCAGACCGCCATAAAGGTTAGATCCATAACATTTAATAATCGCATGCCCGGTATAACTAAAGTTGATTAGATTAATTTTTATATGAAAATTGGAAGCGGAGTAACCCGTAACAAAAACACCAAGACAATTTTTATAAAAGAAATTGTCAATATTGTCTTATCCTCACTAGATCTCACATTTGATAGTAAATAGGTATGCTTGATCACGAAATATTTAAGCGAAATCAATTGCGCACCGCCTTAGTGATCGATTCTTCACAATAGCTATTTCGTCATCAATCACGCCCCACATAGCATTAATTCACGTGCTTGATTTAATTTATTTTGTTGTTTTTTTTATTTTTTTTATTAACACGCTTTTTTAATCCCCCCTCCCCCCTCCGCCCATTCTATCCCATTATCTCCATCCGTGTCCCAGAACTTGAATATTCCGATCGCCGAGCCGGAGGCGGCTCGGATACAGGCCCGTGACGTCACAGATTATCCTGATTACGAGCAAATGGAACTCCAACGTTCCGATAACCTACCCGGGATAGTTGAGATCGTCGAGCTGGACCAGGATAGGGATGGAGACGGTGACGGGGACGCGAACGATCCGGATTACGAGCCGTCGTCGGCTCGCAGTCGCGGTAACGTTTTACGTAAACGTAAGAATGAAAAGAGACCGCGAAGTCGCTCGAGGGGACGCCGCACGAGGAGTCAGACTGCCATCGACAGTAAACAGGAAGTGGATGTTGAGTGATCTCTGAACTGTGATTAGTGAAGTTAGATTATACATATTCATAATAAATTAATGTACATTGCGTTCCTACATGTATTATAGGTCTATCAAATTGTCAGATGTAACAAACAGACTTTTTTCTACTTATCAGATATACCAAATTGTCTTATTCTATTTATCAGTTGTGCCAAAATGTTTTTTTTCTTTTGTCCCTTTTTTTTTCTATGTACTATGTTTATTTCACTGTTGTCATTAGTTCTCGCATGTAATCACCGCCGGCTTTGTATGTCGTGTTAGTTTTTAATAACGTATGACTGATTTAGAGTAAATGATTTTTTTTTTATTATTATTTTCAAAATAAAGTATAGTGTTTTAAACGTTAATTTTATTTTAAAATCATCGCTAGAGCATGTGACGCACAGATCTTCATTGTCAAGTGAGTATGATTTTATGAGCTATTTGGTGATAATAAATTTAAATTGCGCTTTCCCCACGTCGCTAAAGCTTCACCTTTTTAATATATTTGTTGTATATATCCATAAATGTACTTATTGTTTATAAATTCGTTATTCTCAAAATTCTAAAAAAATATTATAATTTCATTGAAAGGAAAAAAATTATTTAATTAAAAAAAATTGTAATAATGTGAAAGTATAATGTGTTGGTACGTGTTCCAGGGCGGCGGCGGGCTGGTGCAGCAGCTGCGTAAGAGTTACAGTCTGTCTGACCTGAGCGCGTGCGAGCCGCGGGAGGAGCGCGCCGCGGACGAGGCGGACGACGTGCTGGCGGAGCCGCGCCTCGTGCGCCGACCCGCCAAGAGGTCAGTGACCCTGACATGAGCTGTTCTACTGTATCGTTTAGATGTGAACGTAGTTTTAGGATAAGGTGTTATAACATAATATGTCTAACTTGTATATGTGTTCATTTTTACAGTTGATAATTAATTTTGCTTGTCTTTGCACATTCTGTCAATTGTGTCGTTATAAAAATTAAATTAATGAAGTAAAAATTTATTGAATTATATTAAATTCTTTCTTAATGTTCGATTTAAAGCCTCTTTGAGGCAAGTTAAACGTGAGTCATTTTTACATAACGTGCTAGACGGGGTCATATGACCGCGTTGTACCAGAATAATTCTACAACGTATTTTCCTCCCTGGGGGTAAATCAAAACCGCCAAATATCACCAGAAAGGAGGGAGGAAAGAAGGAGGGAGTTTGATGAAAAAAATAATCACTATAAATGTCCAACCTTAATTACCCGCGCAACTTCAACATTTAATTTTGATGATGTCAGAAAATCATGCTCAAACAATAAGTTGTACTTATTAAATGTAGAACATACGAACAAAAATTCTACTAGGAACGTGTAACAGACAGACATTATAATTTTAGTTATATATATATATTTATATAGTAATAGTAGTAGTTTAAATATATTATATAGAGTTGTGACAGCGGGTAGACGAAGAAAAACTTAACCAAGTTCCATTACAATTAATTATTAGGTCTATAACTTTGCTCCCGCCGTTTTCCAAAAGAAGACGCTAGTAGCCAGTAATAGTTCAAATAAATAAATCACAGTTGTTTTCCATCAGTTTTGACATCTATAAATATAACCTTACATCGATATTAGTTAATTTTTGTTTGCGTCATATAGTTACACTTAATTAAATATGTCAACTTATAAACCGAATTCACGTCATTTGCGGGAGTTTTTACTTTTTCATTTCAACATGAAAAAATCGGCGGCTGAGGCTCATCGGGTTATTTCAAGTACTTATGGTGATGATACTATTAGTGAAAGAACGTGTCGCGAGTGGTTCCAGCGCTTTAAAAGCGGTGATTTTGTTGTTGAAGATCGGCATAGCGGTGGCAGAGAAAAAACTTTTGAAGATGATGAACTGGAGGCTTTACTTAATGAAGACTCGTGCCAAACTCAAGAACAGCTAGCAAAATCATTGGGAGTAACTCAGCAAGCAGTATCAAAACGCCTGGAACAGCTGGGGATGATCCAAAAACAAGGATACTGGGTACCATATCAGTTGAAACCAAGAGATGTTGAGCGACGTGTATTTACTTGAACAGTTGCTTGAAAGACAAAAACGAAAAGGATTTATTCATCGTATTGTTACTGGGGACGAAAAATAGGTGCACGACAACCCTAAGCGACGCACATCATGAGGATTGCCCGGCCACACTCCTACGTCGACACCTCGACAGAATACTCACGGATCCAAGGTCATGTTGTGTATTTGGTGGGATCAGCTTGGCGTAATTTATTATGAGCTGCTAAAACCTTCTGAAAAAATTACTGGTGCACTTTATTGAACTCAATTAATTCGTTTGAGTCGGACATTAAAAGCAAAACGGCCGCAATACGCTGATAGACACGAAAAAGTAATTTTGCAACACGACAATGCTCGACCTCACGTGGCGAAAGTAGTCAAGACGTACCTCGAAACACTGAAATGGGAAATTCTACCTCACCCGCCATACTCTCCAGATGTTGCTCCATCTGATTACCATTTATTTAGGTCGATGGCACACGGCCTGGCGGGCCAGTGCTTCGATTCTTTTGAAAAAGTGAAAGAATGGATCGATTCTTGGATCTTATCAAAGGATGAAGAATTTTTCCGACGCGGGATTCGTTTGTTGCCTGAAAGATGGGCCAAAGTAGTGGAAAGTGACGGGCAATACTTTGAAACATAAATAAGATACCATTTTTTTTAATATAATTTTTAAAATAAAAAAAAAACGGTGGGAGCAAAGTTGTAGACCTAATAATTACGATAGATACTTTAGTTTTCGACAAACAAACAGAGAAACATATTTTTTATGAGTGTCATTATTATATATAAGTAATCTATTCTGTCCAGTGGTTTCCCAACTCGTCGCAGTGCCTCCGAGTCCAGCCGCTCCCCGATGTACTTTCCCGAGGTGGACGTGGACGTACGAGGACCGAGGCGGGTCGATGAACCCGACTTTAGGTATGATACTAATTGGAACACTTGGAAATATTAGATTTCAATTGATTCTAGAAGATTTGAGTATTTGAAAGAAATATTTACATAATATGGAATAATATTTTAGTAACCAAAAAAATATTTACAAATAAAGTTAAAATAATAGTTTTATATTAATAATTGTCTCCCTTCCAGTCACATAAAATCGACGGAGGATATAAGTTCTGGGTACTCGAGCGCGGAGAACTCTTCGGGTCTCACTCGGGCGTCCTCGGCGGGCGCGCGGACACGGCGAGCACGCACCGCCGTCACGCCCATCAAACGACCGCAGGCCGCAGAGGTCTGCTAACACTGAACATGCACTAATATCACCCATCGTACATACTTTGTACAGACCCCTCCGCTACCATTTAGAGTGGTCGCTGCTTAATCACCACTAGCTCAGACGACTGTAATTAGGCCCATCAAACGGCCGCTGGCCGCAGAGGTCTGCTAACACTGGACACGCACTAACATCAACCACCGTACACACTGTGTAGATCCCTCCGATACCACTTTGAGTGGTCACCAATCATCCACGATATCGTGTTATCAGCTAGGATGCAGCATAATCGAATGATATTCCTACAATTATGTTAGATTATTATTAATTGGTCATCCAAACAGCAAAGACCTTTCCTATAACTATGTAGGATTAACATTGCTGTGTCTTCAACCAGTCTTGCGATGTACCCTGGTTACCATAACTCAATAATCATCCTAAGTATCATAAACCCACTGGGTTATTGGAGACCCTCGTTGTGGGTTTTGTCTATGTATGGAGATTGTTCTGGTAGTGTTTTTGTTACTATTATTGTCCTTCTTAATTCAAAGACTTCAATATTTTCTGACATTTTAGTATTCTTCTTGCTTTTCTTATAAAATTATCATCGCTTATGAGCTATCTAAGTTCTCTTATATTCTGTTAAAGTTCTTCGGTTATGATAGGACATAAATTTGGTCTAGAATCATTGTTGGTTCAGGAGAGAAAAAAAAATCATTTTATACATCATATAAGTCAGTTGTTTTAATGACTGACGGTTATTAAAAGTGAATTGTGCAGTTAAAAGTTAAAAATTTATTACTAAGTATATCCAATTATCATTGTTTATTGAAAATTTTTTATTAGCAATCGCTGTCATTAAACATTTTTTTTTGTTTTTTACTCCATTCTAGCGTTTTATGTACTTCTTATATTATGATAGATACAATAAGATAGGTTATATATGCGTTTGTTAAATTATATTTAATAATAACTAATAGGAGAGGTTTATAATTCGGTAGGGCTTGGTGCTGTACGGTTGTAGTCTATGGGAGAATAGATATTTATATGAATATTTAACAAACCATTACGTCCCTATATCCTTATCATTAATTATATATCCTTATCATAAATTAAATTATAATTAAATTTAATGTAGTATTTAAGGACTAATATCAAACAATACACATTTCTTATTAACACTACAATAATACATTTTACTTGTGAAGTCTGTTATGCATTTATATTATACATATATTTATTTTATTTTAGTTTATTTCGGTTCGTATTTAAGTATTTTTTTATTTAAAGGACGATGACCTCACCCAGGAGCTTCAAGACGACGATAGTTTTGATTATTCCACTATGCCCCCTCTCGTTCACTTCTCATCCCCCCTTTATTTATCCCACACCGATCCCCCCTTTATATACCAGTATATCGGAGATCAGGTTAAGATTATACAAGTATTAGGTAATTATCCGTTAAATAATATTTTTAATACTAATAATTCAGATACACGGGACCAAAAAGAAAATGGCAATAAAACTACAATAGACACTGAATGTAAATCTGATAACACAAGCGATAAACGAAATCTTAATATTGACATTCCTATTAACGTAGATATTAAAGACAATAAAAATAATGTAAGTGAAACGAATAATCCTATGAATGATGCAAATTATAAAGAAACGGATCTGGAGGAAATAGACAATAAAGATAAAGATATAAAAAATATGGAGAAATTTAATACTAATGAGGATTCTAATCTTAATACCATAGAAAATAACAATACAAATGTTGACGAAGGTTTGTTTAAACAGGAACCTATTTCTAATGTGCATAGGATCACAAAAGGGAAGTACGGCAAAGACAAAGCCCCAATGCCACCAAACGATAACGATTCAATCGAAAAATATGAAGTTAATAATGAAATGTCTGAAAATAGACACAGTGTTACTGAAAAGGAAAATGTTGCAGATTTAACTAAAGAGGAAAATGATATTGGAGAAAATGTTGCAGAGTTAACTAAAGAGGAAAATGTTATTGGAGAAAATGTTGCAGAGTTAACTAAAGAGGAAGTCAAAGATAATGAATGTAATCCTGTTATCTATTTAAGGACAGACAATTTACTTGAATCTGAAAAAATATTACATACTAGTGAAGTAGAAACTGATTTCGAAATTCCTTCTAAATCTAGGATAAATCTAATTGACACGGCCAGACATAAATCGAAATCTCCAGTGCCAAAAGCAATATCACCTTTTGGTAAAATATTACAAATACCCAGCAAATTAGCGTTTTGGCACAAAAATGATAAACAAATATCTGATAATATATCCGATACTTCGGATGCTAGCAGAAAATCTTCTATTTCTAGTATGAAAGACGATTATCAAAGTTGCATTGACATAAATGCTATGACAGATGATAACGAAGAAATATCACATAGTATTATAGAAAAGAAAGTAATTGAAACAAAATTAGACACAAATCCCGAATACAAATTTATTCCTTTAAAGGAAGATATAAAAATATCCAAAAGCACCGACGTTTAGAATCCTTTTCCGTCTCCATATTTGAGCCACAAAACTACAGTATGTTTACTTTTTAATTAATTTTGTTATGCTTTTTATATTATATATATTTAACATATAGTGTGGTTTTTGTATGTATAGTAATAATATTGTTATAATTATATATATATGTGTATTGTGAGATGTCTTATTAATGTGTAGATATATATATGTTGCGCTTTTTTAATTTATTTTTGTATTTATTGTTTATTTCCAGGCAATGCTGTCGTCCGCTACGATACCTCGCGCAAAAAAATCAAATAAAAGAAAACCGCTGTAGACAATCATGTAAATATAATTCAATATTAATTTAAAAAGCATAGTTTTGTTTGTCTCTGAATCTCATTAGTTATTCGGTTGTTATGAAGGCTTTTTCGTATTATTATTATTTATTTGCCTAACATTTTTAGTACACCATTACACGATATGCACTACACTTACATGTTGTAATATGATTTGAGAATTTAAATCTCGGGCTGCAAAGTTAAACATACTTGTGCAATGATAATATAGCAATATTTAATAAACGAAGTTACCATATTTAATTTGTATGTATAGCATGTAATGCACAGCTGTGAGGCGGTTACATCACTTTATGAGGACTTAATTCTCAAAAATTATTAATTATGAATGTTTCAATATATATTTTATCATTCCTTGTTTATTTTCATACAATATTACTATTATTGTATGTGATTGGCTCTTTATAGTTTTAGCCAAAAATGCCAAATTAATGACTCAAAACTTAGTTATTTTATAATTGTAGATAATATGTATTAGACTTAATTGCTAGTCCCAGTTTTGAAAGGAAAAAGTATTAAAAATATATTATAAAGAAATAAACATTTTATACACATAGAAACATTACTCATATATAACAAGATGATTATACACATATATATATTATAATAATTGTCTCATTTTGATTATCTATTATTAATTTCATGAGAAAATATGACATTAATGGAATATTTTGTAAAATTCTATTATAATATATGTATTAAAAAATTACAATTGTTCTAGATATAGATCTTTTTAGTATATATATATATATATCTGAAACAGTTCCTCGTTTGTAATTAAGTTGTATAATGTTAATTTGACAGTTTTAAGCTATTTATAATTATATATATAAATATATGTATATATATATATATATATATATATATATATATATTTATAATTATAAGCAACACAGTATGGCTTGTTGTAAGTGTTGCTATGCAATTAATTCCATGACCTTTGAAATGTTTGGTTAAATAAAATAAATATAAACAATGTAATGTTTTATTTAATACAATCTGTGCCCACAACTTTGTTTTAAAATAAAAATATAGGTTACTCCTTATAACATCAGTTATCCGCCAGTGCAAGTCCTTTTAAAATTCATCCATTTCAGAGATTACCTGAACCAAAGAGACAGATAGAAAGAGAAATATTTATAAAAGTAATGTATATGCATGTAGTGAAATGCTGTTAAATTGGGATTACAAACACACTTCGATTTTATATATATATATATATATATTAAACAAGACCACTCCTTAAACGAAGTGTATCAAATATATATTTCACATGATCTGGTTTATACACATTTTCCATCAATTGATTCTCTAATTGGTTCAAGGATTCCGTATCCCAAGTCTTTATCCAATAGAACAAAGAAAATAATCTATGATAGCTATTTGTATCGGTAGAATTAATTACATTTATAAATGGAAGGTTTTTTATGATTTCCAATAATTTTGTCTTCATAACATTATTAAATAATGTATTATTGGTGACAGCAAACTTATGTAATATGTCAATAGTTTGAACTGTAAGTTCTTTACCTAATAATATATGGGGCAAATTCTGTAGCCACATTTTAAAATCATTATTCGAATGGAGATGTGATAATTTTTCATTTAGTGCTATTTTACATAATAAAGTGAAAACTTTTTGTTTTAATGTTTCATCGTCAATTTTGCTAGAATAAGCCTGTAAAATACTCTTGAACAGATTGTCTATAATTATTGAATTTTTAGTCCAGCCTATTATTTTGTTTGAGAATAATAAATCCAAAATTTTGATAACGGTATCTTTGATTTTGCTATCTGTGTTTTTATGAAATATTTTTTCAATGTAACTAACGACAGCATTTATTTCTTTCTCCTGATGTTTCATTCTAGTATCAGAGTTAAACATAATAAAAAGGTTGCAAATTTCTAAATTTTCAGCCACTAATTTTGGATCTAATATTGATTCGTCACTAATTGTTGTCTGTTTAGATCTTATATTTGTAACATACGGAAATGAACTCACAAAATGTTGACTAAAAGGTCCACTGCTTTTTTTACTGAAAACATTTTTTATATTTGAACTAGGGCACATTTTGTTAAAATATTCAACAAGGTTTCCCAGTAATGAAATGGTTCCAAGAATGTGTCTTAAAAGTAGAGCATTTTCTTCATTTATAACCATTTCAAAATTTGCATGTGACTTAGCATTAGGGGAAGCCTCAAGCCATGTTTCATATAGTAAAGGAACCAATGTTCCAATGTATTCTTTAAATTTGTCTGCTTCATCTATTTGTTGCTCATTTTCAGAAGCTTTTGCTGAATAGCATGTTAAATAACAATTAGATGTATAAATTGGGTTAAATAGAGGATAATAATTTATTCTATTTGTATTAACTCTATGAAAACTCTTGTTTAGTTCTTGTTTTTCACTATTATCAATATAGTATAGAGCATACTTTTGCAAAAATTCTTGTAAACGCTGAAATACTTTTACCCTCCACTTAACGGTTGTGATTTGACTGTTTAAGTTAACAGTTAACGTCCTTCCTGGTTTAGAATCAACCCGCAATTTTGAAATCATGTCAAGAAAGTTGGGTAATATCTTGTGAAAATCCTGAGCAACTTTAGCTGGAGCACATAATAAAAGTATGTCCAGGAAGAAAAGTGAGTCTTCTTGAATTCTACTATCAATATGTGTCATGGCACTTCTTAAATAAGTAGACATGATATCGAAGAATGGTTCAATCTTCTCAGAAGATACATTAGAAAGCATCAAATGCAGCACCTTTAATGCACCCTGTCGTACCTAGAATACACATATAAATAAGTAATGAGTTAGGGTTATTAAAGATAAAACTTAAACGGTAATGTTTTACTTACCACTTTTTCTATATTAAGGATTAAAGTAGCAACACCATGAAGTAATTGTCCTAGATTGTTCTCCAGCACTTTGGGGTGTGATGTAATTATTTCTTTCAAACCATCAAGAGCATCTGTCCGAGAATTAGTATTGAAGTGGTTTAATCGAGACAACAGTTCGTTAACATTTAGTTTTCTGGTTGTCAATGCTTCTGACTGAACATGTTTCTTAAGTTGCTCTTTTATCACAATTTTTTTTACTTTAAAATTCGTCTTCGTAACATTTGTACCTTTTGGTAGCTCTTTATCTTTTTTTCCTTTTAGTTTGGTTTTAGCTTTTTCAGCTTTTAAGAATTTTTGGTAACGTGTAGCACCCGTTTTGCTCATTGTGTTTTGCAATCAATATATTTATCACTATCAACGCTTCGTCTTAGAAGGTAAAACTTATGTTATAAAATATAAAATGTTATGTAGTTTAACTATTGAATACCATACATGTAAATTCCCACATGTTGCTTTAAAATTTGTGCTCTGACAATTTGAAATGTCAATGACAATCTAAATTGAAGTTTCAATTTAAAGTTAAGTTTAATAAAAAATAAATAAATTATACCTATTATATCTTATTTAATCTAAATAATGTTCTTTCATTGTATATTACATTTCTAAAGGTTATTTAATAATTTCGTAATAATTAATGTTTCTTCTCATCTCAAAATAGTATTCTGTGTGAGAAAAGTATGAACTGTCGATGTCTGTTTTAAATGTTTTGACATTGACTTCACTGTTATGACACTTGTAACATAGACATGTGCGTTTGACAAAAATTTAAGCATTTCTCAATTCTCATTTAAAATTTATATTAAACATTTATTGTAAATAGATAAAGGTATTACATTATTTATAAGAATAGAAAGAAGTTTAACATAACTTTGTGTAAATCTTAACAAAGACAGTAATAAAATGAAGGTAAAAAAGCAACATTGCAAAAAAAAATACCATCATACTTACAATAGAAAACGTATGAACAATAAACAACGTAGTACTGGTGAAGTTAAATGGTATGTAATTTTATTTACCCTATTTACAAAGTATTTAAAGGTGTTTTTTATGTTAGAACTTACATTCAATTTGTTGCAGCAAAGTCATTAAAGAAGCATGGAATCACAAAAAGTCATCAAATCTTAACCTCCGTGAAATGGGGCTTGCAAATGATCCAAACAAAGTTATATCAATACCAAGTTTTAAACAAGATCAATTAAGAAAAGCAAAGCAAATTGTTAATGGTGAGTCGGAAGATGAAGTAGAAGTAGTACCAAGAACACCACGAAAGATTAAAGTGGCTGAAAAATTAGAACAGGATGCAAAGGCACCAAGAGAACGAAAATTTATGTAAGTTGGACCTATTAAAAATATATTAATCAAAAATTTTCATTTCAATAAATTATAAATATATTAATGGTTAATTGAGTTAATAAAATATTTTAATAAATAAACAAGAAATCACTAAAGTTGGTTCTTATTAATAATAGCAGTAATGTTCCAGGCTTCCCAAAGGACAGGTTGAATTAATAACATATTTCTTAGACAAATATGGACATGATTTTAAGGCAATGGCAAGGGACCAGAAAAATTATTATCAAGAAACTTGGAAACAATTGAGGGCTAAAGTTAAAACATTTATGGGAATACCAAAACAGTACAGTGAATACCTTAAGAGTAGAGGTTTACTTGACAAGGAAATAGATGAAGAAGAATTAAAAGAACAGGCTAAGGCCTTAGTTATGGATGATGATTAGAATAAATAAACTAATAGGCAATAATGTGTTTTATTTAATCCAAAATTACTTAATAAAATGTAAATTAGAAAACACTACCTGGTAATGCAACTTTTACTATATGCCATATACTAAATAAACATATGTTAAAAATTTGGTAGAATTATTTATATTTTTACACTACTTACAATATACAATTGAAACAAATATATAATTAATAACTTTATTGAGTTTTACAATCATTTGGTATGTCTTTCACTGGTTTCACATTATTTAGTTCTTCATACAAATCCTTGTCCATATCGAGTAGCTGCAGTGGTTTTTTATACTGAAAAATATTTAATATTATCATAAGCATACCCAAAGATAACTTTATTGATGTTTTGCATTATCATACTTACAGTTATAATAAGGGTATTGAATTTGTGAGTTGCGTCAATATTCATTTGTTCAATTGGCAAACCCAGTCGGTACAACTCAGGAACTTCTAGCTTTTTATAGTATTTTTTATTTGAAGTACTTATTACAATGCATTTGTCTTCATTGTTAGCTTTAATTGAATATGTCTCTATGGGATATGGCAAATTTCTTATTCTCCATTCTATGTTTACTCTTGTGTTACGTTTTAATAGAGTGGGCTGTAAGATAAAATCTATTACAATATTATAGTTTACATAAAATTATATTATTCTGTCAATACATAAATTACTTTATTATACAACAGAAGCATTTAGAAATTAATTTTTGAATTATGAAAATCATGTAAGACATGATGACTCACTTGATCTTTACTCTCAGTCATATCTAATCCTTCTAACATGGGAGTAGCATCCGGAATAGGGTCACCAACTTCCACAGACCATTTTCCTTCCCCTCCCAGCTTTCCCTTAGCTTTCCATGCTCTTCGCAACAGTACATGAGTGTCAACATTGTATTCTTCTACCATTTCCTTACCATCATCGAATTTATAGTGAATCTTTTTAATTTTATCCTCTTTCAAACAAGTTTTTTCTGCATTCTGTAAGGATTTATACCAGATAGTGTTTTTGTGCATCTTGTTATTGGTATAAGCGGCCTTTTTCGTATTAAATTTTAATGCATCGGCATCAAACAATTCGATTAAACTTAACTTTCTTTTCATACTGTTTCTATGGTAACAGAGTCACGAACCCTTCTTAAAAGTTACTTCGATCTTAGATTCATTATGAAAGATATAAATACTGTTTTATTATACATGTAGCCTAAATTTATTTTAAATTTATACAATAATTGTCGTATTGTAGGTTAAACAGACGTAACAATACATTTGTGTAATAAATGAAAGTTCAGGACAGGTAAAATCATAATGAAAAAATCACGTCTTCCAATTTGAATAACAACATTTATCAATTTTTCATAAATAACAAGGTATTAATGAATACTGAAAAAGTTAATAAAGATTCAAAACTAAGTTCCAATATACTGTGGTACCTGCTAAGAACTGTCGTCTTTAAAATATACTCTGCGCGGTTAATCAAGGCTGATTGTTACAGAGTAAAAATACATACAAACATATGTATGTATATATACAAAAACAATAACCAATTCAGGGCTTCCTGCAGTACAGATAATGCTATAAGCGAACAGCTATTCTGGCCTAACTAAGAAGGATTGTGCAAGTTTATAATGTTTGAAATTAAAAATACCCCGTACAACTGGTATTTTAACTCTAGAACTAGATTTCAATGCTTTTGTATATTACTAACTCGCCTATATTTACTTTCTGCCTACATAAATGCTTACATCGTAAAAGTAACATACATTATTGATTTAATAAGTTTCTTCTCAGCACTTCAGAGTGTACGTTGATACATTAGTAAGTTAAGTCCTTACTCATGTATGTACGAATAAATAGGAGAAGTAGTAGATTTGACAAATTATGAAATATATTTATTTAAGACCAGTAAAGCTGTAATACATGAGTTATGCTATGGTATTATTATGGTTGTGCTAGACACAACCATAGTAGTAACATTCTTTACCAGGAGATTGCCTTTTAATGGACTATTAGCTATTATAACTAGATTTTGTAAGTTGAATGAGTGTCCCTCCCTGTCTTTATCTACTTCATTACTTCTATTTAGTCCATATTCCCCAAAGCAGTGCTTATATTTTTATGGGTTATCATTAGGACAAGTTTTAAATATTTAATATCAGGATTGAAATAAAATTTTGATTTAATTATTTAAACAAGGTGGAAAACAAGTAAGGAAATTAGCATTATACTATATTTTGAGAAATAATTTGCCATTTCTATTGTAAATAATTTTATTTTCCAACTTAGGTTTTTTGATAAATAATAGCAATCTAAGTACGTATCTGGAAAAAATATATAAATATTATTTTTTACGTACTAAATTATAGTCAAAAACTTTTTATTTTCTAATGAATATGTATCTTGGATCACATTTAGTTGTGCAAAACAGACGAACAATCTATGAATAGAACGAAAAAAACCTTATCGTTGTGGCTCATACCTCGCACATAATTTAAGAATTGAATGTTCTTGATAAATATTCTGGTATGACAACATAAAAAGATTTAGGATAACCTTTTGTGTATAGCATTCTCTATTTACGTTTATCCGAAGTATAAGATACTTATAGTACTCTGTGACAAACGTCATTAAGTTGACATTTGGAATAACCTAAAAAAATTAAAAACAACTACAAAGTAAAATCATAATATTGTATTAAAACACAAACTGAAACTTCTTATTTATAAGATTATTATAGATTATATATTAGGCAATATGCCTCCAGCAATCCCTGACAGGTAAGATTAAATTTTCGACATTAATACTTTTCCAACAGTTTATCATTTTATTACGCATATTTATTAATTTTAGGTGGTTAGCTTATAAGGCTTGTGGGAAAGTTATAGATGGAACCAGAATAATTTGCTTTAAAGTACCATTGAGTAAGGTAAGCAAGGATAAGTTTCTTGATTTTATATGACAAAGAGTAAAACAATTTACTAATTTCAATAAATTTATTACCATTTCTTAAGTTGTTGCCAAAGGTTTAATAATATGAATAATTTGATATTTTGCAATTGAATAGTTTTAATATTTAATTTGCCAATAAATTAGTCTCTGTTAAATGAAAACAAAATTATTATTATTTTTCAAACACAGTTTTTCAGTACAATATCTCAGCGTATATCTAGCAGTGATTAGTGTGCATTGTGAAATCATATAATAAATGCTTTATTATTAAGCCCTTTTATTCTAATATTTTAAATATTCAATAAGGTATTTAAAATTACAACTCTAAAATTACATTAATAAATAAGTTAATACAAAACTGCAAAATTATATGAATCTGTGATTTTTGGTTAATTTTTTTTTATAGATTTTGATGTATTTACAAAATTAGTATTTCTACTAATAATTCTAACAATGTGTATTATTAAACTGTTTTTTTTTTATTATCAATTTCTTAAGATTGTAATTTGTTAAGCTCGTCTAATTCGTTCCTTAAATAATCAAATATACCCTGTACAACAAGTTGTAATAACTGGACAACTGTCTGTTTTTTTAAAGATAGATTATGTTAAAATATCATTATATAACGGTGAGTCCAATTTTTTGGGTTGATATTAAATAAAAAATATGTTGTAATCTATTACAATTTTATTGTTGCCAGCGCCATCTATTAAATTATCTGGCTACTACTTGAAAATTCGATGTGTAAGGTTGTGACAGCGTTATACTAGATGGTGCTGTTCAGGGTTTTCTATAAAGAAATAAATGTAACACCAGATGGCGGAACTAACAATGTAGGTAAATCGTAAATACCGACTTTATTACTGGAAATCTCTGTAATTAATATTTCTCACTTTTCTTTAGTCCTGTATTATTTGGAATTTCGCAATACACATATTTTGTTCTATCTAAATTCTTATCAAAATCGCATTCCGTATTAAGGCATTAACAAAACTACTGGTAAGTTATCAGTTTGTAAATTAACTCAAACTTTAGTCACTCACGCACTCAAGTAAAGTGAAAACATTGAAAATCAATCAGCATTCATTTAATAGAGTGAGTCTAACAGCCTTTGGTGGAATTAGACGTATTTGCACCTGTATTAGCAAAGGCGGACCGACAATGAAATGCATTATTGGCCTGCAAGTACTTCCCACTCACAATGGTACATGTTTAGTTAACTGTAAAGCGTCTTGACCGTACCACAGTTAGATGACAAACAGCATTTCTGATCTGTGTTAATTTGTTTTGCGTATCATTTGCATCGTCCGATATCGCTCCACTCTCGTTTAGTTAAGATAAGAGTTATTTATTAGAACGAATCTTAAAGTATTTGCGCTAAGTTAGAATTATCGTAAACGTCTATGGATTTTCTTGTCGGTTCTTCATTGATCTACATGTTTCATGAGTGCAATGTATATTTAAAAAACTTATTGGTTAGTTTTTTTAAATATAATATTTTATCGTTCTGCAGAAAAGTTATTGAAGCGTCTTAGATTCAGTGTAAAAATAAATCTAATATGCAGTGAGTTTTGAAATAAATTTCATATACAGACCGCCTTGTTTGAACCTTTTTGAATAGCTAGGCATTCTTGGTCGGTCATAAAGGATTCTTATGTGAGTGCCTCAATGGCGGTACAACAATATAAAACCCCACAATTCAGCTCGGATTGCGGGCAAATATTACAATACATATTGCCTATCTGACTTTGTCCGTCTAAAATTGTTATACACTAACTGATATTATTTGACTTCTAGTTTTATATTATAGTGTTAGTGTTCTTATCTTCACTTATATATATAGTTTTGAATTTTTTTAATAATTCTAAGTATTATTTAATTTTATATTGTTACGTAATGTTGTGAATGCGGCATTCCTTTAATATCACTCCTGTTTAACAGTCTACGGCTTTAAGTGGCTTTAAGCACAGATTTCATTATAACTACCTCTGGTAAATTAAAATAATGATAACGCTAAATAAACATCAGATTTCCGCGGCTTATCCTCGTGATAAGGCAGACTTTAAACTCAATTACACCTCAAAAAGATCATAATCTCTTAACTCTATCTACTCTGTGTTTGCCTCAGACGTGACAAAATATTTATCCTTATAAAAACCAAATCCTACTCCTAAAGGACTAATCCCGTATTTGATTAAGCGAATGCCTCATACTGTGCTTTATGAATAGTAGTTTCTTTATCTATATATCTTTTGATTTTTTCTTTTCTATAAAGAAATATTTCTTTTATCTTTTATTTGGTATCCGTCCCTTATTCAACGGGATCCGATCATAAATTTGGTTGTTTTGTTTAGTTTTGAATTATAAAGGATTATTACCGTAATGGCAATCGGTAGGTGTAATATGATAGTTGAGTTAACGAAGTGTTTTTTTTTTATTATTATTTATTGCCAGGGTTAGGTTTCACATTGTTTTTTGATTTTGAGTCAATATTAATGCAATATTCAAAACGTACATCCCTAAACGCGATCCGTGATGTAATGATGTAATAAACAATAACTCCACATGATTACATACTTGTAAAATTTATGTGAAAGATAAAAAATAATTTAGCACTCCCAAAGTACTACTTGCGATAAATATTTTTTATGAGTGTTTTGACTTTCATCATTTTAAGCGATCGAACAGAAACGTCTCGAGATTGAACACTTTGCGTCAATCAGCTGAATGCGCTTTATTCACAATGATAATATTTTCTTTTGCAATAACACCTCTCACCACAATTGGTGAAATGACAATGATCGGATGCATTATGCACGCACACGGAGGCGCACACATACACACACACACACGCACACACACGGAGCCGCCTTATAAAGTTATAAAATTGCGTTTCTTATTTGAACGTTTGGTTCAATTTAAAGCTGTTATATACGACACCCTTTTTATCTGATATTTATGCGGTGTCAATTTGTTCGTGTATTCCAGTTATTATTTTCACAATAAGTGTAAGTATTTTTATTGTTAATCTATACGTGTAAATAAAATTTAAGTGTATGTTTGTAATTTCAATTTATCGGCTTTTCATTAAATGGATGTAATAGTATATATTAATATAAAAAAATCAATGTTTAAATTTTTTCTGTCTGTCCGTTTGGTCCGGCTAATCTCTGAAATGGCTGGACCGATTTTAACACGACTTTCACTGGCGGTAGAGGGTAATTTGATTAGTTTTTAGAAAACATTCCGCGCGAGCAAATTCGTGGGCACAACTAGTCGGTCGATGAACATAAATCTTTATTTATTACATATATATTGTTATATATGAATGCATTTTGTAATTTTACACCCTCGATAATATTGAAACTAATATCACTATAAGATCGTTCTCATTTTATCATATTCTGTGGTTATTTTATGGAATATGAAATTATTATGAACGGTCGTATTCTAAGAACTCAATTTATGCGTGTGAATAAAAAATCTAATTTGTGAAATATTTTCCTAAACGTCCTAGTTGAATACAAGTAACAATATGTTAACAAAAAGGCAATATAATTATTAAGATATTAAATAAAGTATAACATACAATAAAAATGTTTAACGATATTTATCGTATTGTAATTTACATAGTTTAAAACATCACGCATCGCGCATGGGAATCTTAAAAGGATAGTGGTATTGCATTTCTCTGACTATCGAATCAAATAAAAAAGTCATAAAACTGGATGACACGCTTGGGAACACTGTAAGTGATGTTCCGTTATCAGGGGAACATTCTATTTGGTCAAAGCAAAGCTCGAACACCTAACATCGTTTATCGATACTTTATAATATAATGTTACATCACTATAAAATTTTAAAATTAATACTATCTATGTATAATCAATTAGTTCATTGATTTGATTCATTTGATATTGTGATATATTAAATATTGTTGAATTTCATTTAAAGAAAGCAACTGTTGCGATTCTGGCTCTTCTCAGCAGAGCATTCCGAGTTGATTGGTAGCTTACGCATGTACTACATTTACCTTTTTTAATATAATTCTTAATTCATAAGTGCGTCTTAATTTTTGAAATTGATATAAACCAAAAAAGTCTTAACATCCGATGAACCATAAGTAATAGATTGGGACCTCAATTCTCTGAAGATACTACCATATCTTTGCCGTGAAAACCTGGTATATATTCTGTATTTGAATGGTTGTTTCAATAGTGTTTGTAGAAGCAGTGAGTATAATAATTCGACGTTAACCTATTTTTGTCCAGCTATCGCCAGTTGTCTCGCTGTCTAGACTTATTGATTTGAATGAACTGTCAAAAAGCACCTCTGGTGTACGAATGGACTTTCTAATTCAGTAATTCTTTTGTACCATGCTGCGGGAGGTCTTATCTGAGACGCTCAATTGTTTGCGAAATTATACCTCAATTATACCAAAATGTCCGATCGTTTTCGTCCCCCGAGTGGTATTGTGAAAAAGGGCTATTATTTATCTCCCGCCAAGCTTCCGTGCGGACGAATTTGGGGTTTCTTAGTGGAGTGTAGATGACAAATGGTTTAAATACAATAGTCAAAAATTCTTGTCAATTATAGTGACTTATGCGGATCAAACAATATTTAGTTCAACATTAGTATAAAATTAGCATGATATCGGTAGTGCGGAGCGGTGGGTGGTGCTAACTAAATATTTGTTTATTTAGCGGTCAATCTTATCTGGTGATGGGTTTTGAGACACCTCATTGTTTTCAAACATTTTTGGTACGATAATCATTTGTTTAAACACTGACGTACCAAGTCCAAAAAACGAAGATTGCGTCAAGTCTCATGTGAAACACACACGACTATATTAATAAGTTTCTTTATTTTGAAACAAATTAAAAATGTCAGATATTGTCTGCGATGCGAATTATAAAACAATTCTGTATCACATAAGTAGACTTAAATTGTCAGAACTTAATTAATATACGATTATCGGTGTTGGTAATTAATAAGTGAGTATTGGCTCCGCGTCGGGACCACACCGGAAATTTATTGGATGAGTTCGAAGGGACAGACCGTGACGTCGACGTGACGCTGGATGGAGTTTCGCTAATCAACTGGAACTTGATTGCCAATTTACACCGTGATTTATTGATTGGTAGTTTATTCTGCAATTTGTCTGTTAGTTTACTTAATTGCGATGGAACTTTGAACGTTTTACTCCGTTACGAATACAAAATATCTATGTACCTATAAATTATGATTGTTGTTGTGTTAGAATATTTCCGTCGTCATCCAATTATTCTTATTAAAATTTATTGAGCTTAACCATTGAATTACGGTCCGTGATGACCGCGTGTCGTCTATTATTATTGACATTGTTTTACATAGTGATTTATTTGACTAACAATCAAGCTGATAATTGATATTATTGTTTTGAATTAATGAAAAATAAAAAAAGTTTATTTATTTTTATTATTCTTATATTTCTCTGTAATGAGATAAGTGTAGAAGTGCGGATGACGGGTAGTACGTGGATAGATGCTTCAATTAGGGATAGTCCTTGAATGCACGCGCTGACCAATTATTATACTAAGATTATTGGCACTATGTGACAATAGCAAAGTTGGTACGCTTTCCACTTGTCAGTAGAGGCTGTTACTTTTAAGGCCACAACGACTTTCAATTTAGAAGTTTGTAAAAGAAGCGGCACTTGAAAGGCTGTACGGTTATGGGTATTGATGTAAAGAGAGATTGTTTACAAAAAAAGATGGTTTCAAACGATTATTTGAAAGATTCAATTTCTTCAATTAATGATTGTTATTAGCTATTCTCCAGTGTTAATGAGAGTTCTTTTAAAAAATCGTCCAATAGGGTAAATGTAAATCATTATAACTAAACTCAAAAATGTTGCTTAAATTGATACGATGTCGTTAAAGGACCCGTGCGGTATCTCAGGCACGTGGTCCGATTGAGGAGTCCTTATTTGTTCAGAGGCGCCCAGGACCACACAGTAAGCGGGCAATCATCTGTCCATCTCGCCCCGCCCCACCTGTAATCACACCATCATTACCTCTAATGATGTGTTAACGTTCCTTTATGGGAACGCCAAACATGACGTTCACATTTCGGTCATTTACATTTGTTTGTCCACTGTCTTTGTATTGTTTGCTCTCTTCTAAAACAGAGGGACAACCACCGGTTATATAAGATTTTGTATTGTTTTATTGTTTTGATGCTCTTTTAATTTACCATCTCAGCTTCTGATATAGTGATTTACTTGGGCTTTTGTGACGATTTTTGAGTTAAATTATTCACAGGCCTGTTGTTTTAACTAATACTTTTCATAAAATAGTGTCAGTGTCTCCAATTATTTTAAAATCGTTACACACAAATGCAAAAAGTATAGACGGAGCTTTGTTTGTCTCTGTGTTCTAATATTTTTTACTTTAGAAAATGGAATTTTTTTAATTATTTTCATGCTTAAGATTACTTATAGATAGAACTTGTTTATTCAGATAAGTAACAACGTAACTGTTCAATTAACTTTTTATCTCTGTTACAGAATAGTAAATGTATCGCATTTTATTTTGCTATTTTGCTTTGTTCCATTAGTTAAAAACCTCGTTTAAGATATTTTTATGTAATTCTTTTCTTCTTTTTCTTCTCTCGTGATAATTGCACAAAAGTATAATCCAGTCTCGAGCTTTTCGTGAGATGTATAAACACTTTAAACAAACAGCCACTCATCACGTAGGCGCGAAAAATGAGCTCAGCTCAACAGACGAGTTTCGCTACACTGATATATACGTAGCGGAGAGATTTTATTTTCATACGGTTCTTTCAACAATATTTGTGTTCTCTTCCATATTTTGAAAACATGTTTTCGTGTTTTCACACAACACGTATCCTGCTATTGTGTACTGCCATTTGTTTGTTTTAGTATCTTTACGACCTATTGAATATGTCGATTTTTTTTCAAGTTTCTTCAGAGTACAGTACGGCTGTGAACTTTTGCTTTTATATAGATAAGATACCAATACTTTCCTCGTACCAGTGAAGTGAAAATACAATCCCAACATGATTTCAATTTCTATCAATAACCAACGACGCTGGCAATTGTTAGTGCATAAAAAACTGGTTAAGAACACCCACGTACGTCTACCTTCCGGCCCCGGCTAATACGTCCCTGTGTATTTTGTGTTTTTCGACAAATTTATTTGACTATCTAGAAAAGGGATAATGATCTTTAACATCATCGAAATATAAGTTAGATTCAATTCATAGAGTGCACTCTACGGAGGTCGTCCCTAATTTACACCAAGCATTTAGCTTAGGTTTGTGAAACATTACCGAGATGTAATGATGACCATGGTAAAGCATTACCTGTATTTAAAGACGGTCGCCGAAATGCAGCTGTTAATTGAATTATCAATGCAGACTTCCTCATTATATTTTTTCAAAATCTTTTATGTTTACGATTACGAAAACGATGTTTATGTTATAAAATAAATTATTTATATATTCATAACTTCTTATTGAGCTGTCCGGGGTATATATAAGGTATGGTGGTTAAAGCAAAAAAAAAAAAGTATTTGGTGATAATAGGCCGTGCTCACGCAGCTCTACCACCAGCCGATCACAGACGCCGTCAGTGAACGCTACCCGCTGGGATCTGTCAGGTCAGAAGGTAGCCATTATTGACTCATCTTCTGACCCCGGTTACAATTGAAACTTGGCTATCTGTACGAGAGCCTCGGGAGTAATATTGCCAAATATATTTTCACCCGCAGTGTTTTTGTCCCCTTACTATAAATCAAACGCAGATATGAACCGTCTGGTGCGTGTTGAAATTATGAACACTTGCTAGGGGCGTTTTGCTTAATATTTTTCCTTGTTTGTATTAAATTAATATAAAATAAATTCATATTCACCTGCGAGTTTTATTATTAATAATTTTGTATCTTAGACTATAAGGGTTATGGTTTTTTTTAATGCTGACATGTGTTAAGAAAACATCCATATCTCTGTTCGATTGTAATAAATTACCTTCTTATCAAATACCAAAGTGACAATGTTACGTTTATTTTACAACCCACTACAAACATTAATACCGTAATAAATAATATATAAAATATTTAATAGTCTAATAGACCTTCTATTGATATTATAATTGCATTGATTGTTAATTAAACAACCTCGAGCAAAAACATTTCATACACTATCTATAATTAAAATAATTACGTCTGCGTCTAAAATTACCTTAAAATAAATAAGAAATACCTCGAATCAGGGCTGGGTTTTTAACGAATTGAATATTACAGTATAGACAATTAAACTATATTTATATACATGTAATAGATAGTGAAGTCTGAACAATGAAGTGGCAAGTCAGCCCCGCTCTGTTAAACCCTGCTCACGTGTGACGGCTATGAATCTGTTTGTCCGCGCTGCCGACAACATATTTATTATGCTCATTAACCTTCAAGAACGCTATTTAATTGTCGGCCGTTTTTTATTCACTTCACCTCTGACCCGTCCGAGACTTATTGCTCGCTCGCTCTTTGAAAGGGAACTGGATGGCTATTTATTATCCCGTATTATGGGGATGCGTGTAGTTTCTATCTTTGTGGCGCTTGTGCGCTCGTCTCTATGATTTATTCTGTTATAAGGAGATGATTACTGTCACACGTAGCTTTAAGTTCTTTGAAATATATCAATGTAGCCTTTCGAGATGGTAAAGGAATTAAATATGCTAGAATATAATCGAAAATATTACGTTAATTTGTCCTGAAATGTTATTTATTTATATTTTTTAATGTTTATATACATTTCAATCCTTTTCGTCTTTACCTTACCTTAAGTTTTTATAACTCGTCTTGTGTTAAAACCTTGCACGGATGTTAATGTTAACTTTAAATGATCACTAATTTTTCACTCAGTGTGAGCGTTTTCTTGCGTGATTTAAAAAGCCTACTTATCTTACTACGTAATAATTAAAATATGTTTATTATTGTATGACTTTGTTATAACATTAAATTAAACTTTAAATAAATTAAACCATCTCCCATTGTAGCACTTAGTTAAATAGAAAGTATAGCTCTATACATTAAAGGATCCACATAATGAAAATATGACTATTGTTTTGGATCTTTATATCGGAGCGAGTTATTCAATTTGACGTCTTCATGAGCGCCACAATCAGTGAGTGGTGGTATCATGTCTGTACGTCGTCTGTGTGGAACCGTTTATTGATTGGTATCACAGTTTGTCCTCTGCTCACTTTGAATAAAATTCGAATTATGATTAATCACGGTGCCGCGTGGGAGAGCCGCGGTGCCACGATCTATCATATTTTGTGATAACGCCACTGGGATCTTGAACCGACTGGTGACCGAGACCCGTGTGAGACGTGTAATTCAGCGCAATACTTAAGCATTTTGTAAAGCAATCGCCATCGCTTATTCACTCGTGGGAAGACCATTTGTTGTATTACATGTTGAGTGCCCTTTAGCGAGATAATCTGTCCGGGCGTGTGTAAATACCATTGTATTATGGTAAGCGCTGATATAGATAAGTATTGTGGAGTATATTATAATTTTTTTATGCAATCAACGAGTAAATTGATACAACAATCTATTACGTGACGGAGGATCCTGTGAATTGAATTTGTCTGCGAGCGTTCCTCGACTTGATAGCTTTTAAAACTTATTTAGTATCACTTTAAACGACTTAGACGTTATGAATTTTAAGTGTTCTTTAGAATGGGATGAAATTTTGTTTTTATATGGCAAGAACTTAAAAGATCCATCAAATAAATTGATTTTCTTTTATAATTATACAATATTGTTAGTGTGTATATTCCGTCTTTGTCCCGTACTGTTCCCACGTTAGCGTCTCTTAATCAGTCGGTCCTGCGCTCGCTCCTAACGTCGTTGTAATGTGTTTATTAAGCGCCATTTCATTTAATTGGTACCATTTACCATCATACAATGTGCAGTGGTGTCTTGCTTGCAATGTATGTATGTTTGTGTATTCTATCTCATCCATTGCTTTTTACGCACATCAAGTCATTATATTCTGACATGTATATATATATGTCTTCTGACATATCTTTTACTAATGTTTTTTTAATTCTCGCCTCTTTGTAGAAATCATTACTATTTGATATTATCTCGTGTGTAATCACCTTTTAGTTGGAATTAAACGACCAATGACTAATAGTAACGTTTAAGTCTGTTTGTCCGGTCATTATGTCAACACGAGTCTCTTAATAGTCGGACATAAGTTGTGGATTGAAAGTGTTGATAAATAATCCCATGTCACCATTACTCGATGTGATCTACGGTTCTCATTAGCTATCTGTAAATAAGATATCATTCGCTTATTAAATGCTGGCCAACTAATTATTTGATTGCTCACCAACTTTTAGTATCCTACCGGTTTTGTTATGTTACAATATATATTAAAAGATTTTATATATTTGTTTTTTATTTTACAAGCATTTTTGTTGTCTACTATCCAGTTAAATTTGGTCATAATAAGCAAAGAATTATTTTTATACTATTGTCATTTCATAGTGAAGACCTTTATATTCGATTGAGACATAAAAAACATATTTATTAATTTTCCCATTAAAAGTCATAAGTTTTTTTGATTAATAATATCGTAAACAATTCTGTTTCCGCAGACATTACATTATTAGTTGCGATAGCGGTTCTTCGGTTAATAAATTCAACAAAAATGTTAGATTGAATATTAATGGGCGATACTAGATATAAATGTCGTTAATAACTCTGTTATATTATTTTTAAATGGCGCTTTCGGGGACACAGAAATTAATAGTTTAATTTCGTTCTTTTGGTATCTTCGTTGGTTATCGGCGATGCAAATTGAGACGTCCGATGGGAAGTGTTTTTGATTTAGAGCCCTTTACGGCGGTAAGAATTATTAAGTTAGTGCCTACAAATGTATTTTTAATAGATTACTTGTTCAATTTATTTAAAAATTATTTTAATGGTTCAGGTATAGATATCCGTGAACTCAAATTAAAATATCTAGTAGATGTTGATCTATTGAGCAATTGTGGAAAAACATATAAATTTATCACAGTTTAGGCATGTCATATTCGATCCCGGTTTACGATCTTAACAAGGTTAAAGTTTGGTTGGCTTTATACAGATTAATCCTTTACATTTTATTATGTACATAATTTATAGACTACAAGATTTTATAAAAGTCGTAAAAATGTTTTCAAATATAATAACAACTAACTCTATACATATTCATTATGGCTTTGTCAAGTTAATTTTAAACCTTCCTGTTAATTTATAGTCGACAACTGTATTTGTTAGTGGGAACAACAACTTGAAATTGATTTTTCTCATTCAAATAATACGAAAATTTTCATCTCTAAATATCTCCTTACTAGTCTAGCTACTACTGTGTTTTACACAATATGTTGTTATTACTTTAGAGCTTATATTCTGAAAGACTGCGTCTTCTCCCGCTAATTATGACCATATCTTAAAGCGATAAAAATTTCTCCGGAAACTATTCATGTCCTATTAGCATACCCTTTTATTATATTTTTATGTCGTGCTTCTGTGTTAAGCTGTGTGTTACATGTTAGTATACTTTATAATGTTATCTTTATTGCCGGAGTATATTCTCGTACTCTTTCCTACAGGTCAGACGGACATATTAATCGTTCTCTCGAAAACTTTTGCTTCAATACTTATCTTATAATTTAATTTACACGCGTTGAACGCTTGTTGATATGTATATTTATCGCCGATAATTCATAGAATATCTCTTAACAATCTTAATTTCTTTATTATAACTATTTTCTTACTGTATATTTTGAATGGGACTTTAATGATATATTAATAAAAGATAAAAAAAAATATTTTAAATAAAAAAGCTGCATGGGAGCTGGAGATTGAAGTTCCGCTGGTCTTTTTAATGTCTTTTTTTTCCCAAAATTATACTTAAAGCCTAAATGACATTTATAATATACTCTTGAATTAAATTGATAGCGGGCGCTTCATACTCTATGTCTCGTGGTCTAAATATTCCGCAATACTGTACTATCGGATAGTATACAATTACAGCATCTTAATAACTTTGTTGAAAACGCTTATGCTTTGACTGAATTTTACGTAACACAAAATATTATTAGTTCTTTTGGCTTACAGATATCGATATGATTAATAAAATTATCAGTATTCACTTGATACAAAATTATTACTTTACTAAAAGAGTTTAGTATATGCCTTGATTCTAAGAAAGACAGGATGCAATCACTTCCTTCCTTACTTAACAGTACATCAGTTAGCATCTGTTTACCCAATCTTAATCCTGAATATTTTCTCATTATTATTAAGTAACATGTTATTAAAAGTAACCAAGGTACAATTTTAGAGATAGATTCGTCATACAAAACTCGATGCGGCTTTTTTTTAAATATCAAAGAAGTATCATAAGCAAGCAATACTCTTTTTATGTTTGTCTGTAAAAATGGATACATCACTTATATAAACATGGAAAAGAAATTGGCCTAAGATAGAACCTTGAGGAATCCACTATTTACATGTATCGATTGTGTTTAGCTAATCGACTGTGATGTAATGACAGTGTTGGAACATTGAATTATTGGATAACGGCCTCTTGGCGACCGTTAATACTATCAAAACTAACAGTATATCGAAGTTGATATTCCTAGTCTTTTTTATTATTCAACATAAAATACTACCACAAAAGAATGTGATAAAAGTTGAAATGCTCGATGAACAAGTAGGCGCTCATTAGTAATTAATTCTAGTTAACTCTCGCTCACTTGTGTGAGGTAAAAGCAGTTTTTATGAGGCCTCTGTTTCATAGAGGCCAACACCTGCAAGGGGCTGAGTATTAACATAGCTTTAATATAGAGGTGTGTCGACACGCCCTAAATGTCGACTGCGTGTTTTGCAACTTGCCTCATGTTGATTTTATGTTATGAGAGTCGGTCTCTGAGAAATTGCTTTTATTAAAACTACATTAAACACATTCTCATGAACGAGAGAAAGATATGTGAAGTACTTTTAAGTGAAATTAAATCTGTCATGTTTATTTCACAGCGCGAAGATCAACCTCGTACGTTGCGATCTTTGAATTACTTAATATCAAGAATTTGTTATTTTGTTTCTCATGTGTTAAATTATAAAATATCCGTTTTTATAACAGATTTTTTGAGCCAATTTAATAAAAACACATCATTAAACAAAATGATTATCATTTTTCTCAGTAATATATTAAAATCGCCGAATAGATTGGCAATTTATGATTTTATTTTACAATGTGTTAGGGCGCTAACTACTAAGTTGACGATTTGGCTACCACTAAATTTATTTTTATTATGTGTTACCTGACTTGTGATATTTTTCATGTAGAAAATGTGGGTGTGATAAGGTGATAATTTAATTTATATATATAAAAAAAACTAAAATCACGATACAAAAATAAATATTTGTTTACATATTTTTATATGAATAATTTATATAAATAAATTATAATTTATATACATTATACATTTGTCATAACATTTATAATAAGCCCGTGCGAGATACCTAGTTCGTTATGTCCGCTGCGGCGCCGGAGCATTTCTTCTCACGAATTTCGCGGCGCCTTCGCGTAGGTGGCCTATCATGAGCCGCCATCTCATGTCTCAACAAACACACACACATGTGTAAATGACACTTATTACAATACACCTAAGGTACATTATCAATCTTTGAATACCCATTCTTCAGACCGTACGACCGCCCTTTGTTGCCTAGTGCGTCTAATTAGTCAGAATGTTTAGTGCTATACTCGCCGCGGGCTTTTATTAACTACGGTGTGTATATGATATGTGATTTGTTAAGGTACGCCATGCGACGTAACATGATGTGTTATTAAGTATATATTATAATTTTTATTGTGTTTTATCGTTTCAATAATATATGTCAAACGTGAGCCGCCTCGGGTCATGGCATAAAGTATTTATTTTTGATGTACAACATGAGAATTTATATCTGCCTTTCAGGGCGCCATCAGTACGCCTACAAGGACATAATATTTTCACATTATATCGAAGGTCCGTTCAAAGAAAGCATTGTATTTCAAAAGTCGTGTTGAGATTCATCTGTCTTGGAGTATGCATATGAGTATTTTAATATTTGCCTGCCATTAAATCTTATTGTCTGATGGGCTTAAGTATGTAGTCATTGACAACCAGATATATCAAGCCATTTTGTTAAATTTATCGCTCACGTTAAAGAATTTAACTACGAAGTGGGTTTGATGTTTTTCCTCAAGATTATTTTTTGATGCTAACATTGGCTTTAAAGTAATTTGTAGATTTCATTTAATGTATTCATATATAAATGAATAATACATCATCTTCGGAACGAAGGGAAAATAAACAATCTTACGTCCCATTAAGATCATTAAGATAACCTTTATTGAAGATATGATCGGAGCCGATCGCTTTGATATTACCATCAATAAAGGCAATTAATTAGTGCATCCAATGAATGTAATTGTCCCTTATTCTTTCCGCTCCGGTATTAAATCGGTATCGGCTACTGATTTGTCGCGATAAGGAGATTTATCTTCAATAAATTTATCGCTCAATCAACGTCGACGCTTGCGCCGCCGCCCGCCGCTGATTGGATTTCTTCATAATTACATCTTTTGACACGTACGCGCTAAGTTTCGTACTTGGAGCCGTCGGGGCACGAGATCGTGGGAGCACCGTGTAATCAGCTCTCCTGACCGTTTTGTTGTGATAGTACAGGATGATCAGTTTTCTGGGGTTGATTCATTTGTATTTTTATTATATTACTCATTAAATATATCTATACTTTCAAATGTATATAGCAAAATAATACCTTATAAATTTATTCAATTATGCTAAATTATCGTTCACAATAAATGTTTTATTCTTATCCGAATTTCGTTGAACTGTAAGGTAGGTGTTGCGTTCGTATCATCCTGTCTTGAATTCGTTTTGACGCCTATCCGTTGTCTGTATTGTTTGGTAGTTATTAACTGCGAGTGCTTGCTCTTGCTGCTGTCAAGAAAATGAATACGTTGATAAACAGTTTCGCTAACGATATGAGAGCGGAGTTATAAAAAAAATATGTCGGTTATTATGTCATGTTATCAAAACTTTCATTTCAAAGTATTTCCAGATGAATTTATGTGAAAAAAATACACTCTTGATTTTGCAATACACGAACAAAGAAACATGAAGAGTGGACGTGAATTAAGTTACTTTAAGTACGAGTTACGATTTTTTTTTACTTTTATAAATATATTAATGAAATATGACATTTTTTAGAAGAGGTATTTATAGTATCCAGTTTTGATAAACTAAAATTTGATATAATTTGATTTATATTGATAATTATATATTTGTTAATGATTGACATTGTTCGATAACTTTTGTTGCTATAAAATCATAATAAATATCCATCGATAATACGAAATGTGGTGGCCGTACCCAGAGGTATCGCTGCTCCCAATCACACCACCCATCCCGTTTGGGAGCCGTATCTGGTGGTCGCAATTAGGCACGATAAATGCGACATTCGATCCAATAGCTTTTTATTGGAGTAATCGGTTAAAACGATCCGATCCGATTTTAACGGATCATTCCTTTTAAATGTTTATGGACCTAGGACGAATCTTTGTTATTAGATATGATATATAAAATGTAAAATATATGACCCTTTATATATGAGGAACTTTGAAAATGTATTAACTGTCAATGAGGTTTATTATGAAAATTGTGATGTTCTACTATGATTATTGATTGAATGATTTTCAAGACATTTTCTATCAAGCGTCATATTAATATTAAGTTTTCTTGCGTTCCCTTTTGTTACTTTGTTTCTAAAATATAGCTAATGAAATGCTAGAATATTAAGATAATTTTTATTGAGCGAAGCGAACGAAGTGAGCGGAGCGTTTTACTGGAGACTTTTTGCATTCTTTGTCACGAATTGGCTCAAAAACTACTTGACGGAAAATTATGAAACTTTGCAAACAAAAAGACACACATTAGGTGATGGTTCTTATAAAAAAAAATTTTGAAAAATGTCCTCAAAAAAAAAAAATTTTTTTAATATCATGTCAAATAACTGATATCCCATTTAAGTAAATGGGAAACGATGAGTCAATACACTGGACTCGCTTCGCTCAATATGCAAACGGCACCCAAGATTTCGTGAGCGCAGCGATTCGAAATTGAGGGTTTGTTGGCGCCCCTAGTTATTATAAGGGTGTCTGTTGTTTAACAAATTGTAGAGTGGAAGGTCCTACATTTTATGATACTTACTTTTGAAATATCGAATTATATTTCCTAACTTGGTAACACCCCACACTTATTAAATATATTATTATTAATTAATTGATTAATCACCGGTGGTTTCAAACCCGGGCATTGTGATCGTCGTCAAAATGTGTATATTATTTGAACGAAAGTTGTCCAATTATTACAAATGGAAGAAAATATTAATTTAATTATGAAATTCTAAAAAAATATTATAATAGTCGCCCGTATGTCTTAAATAATAATTGATTTGAAATCAGTAAAATATGATTTAGGAGCTGGCTGGTTGAGACCCGCATACATGAAATTCTCTCCACATAACAATTACGGTGACGAGAGATTACATAACTCATTATAAGTTTTATGTCTCACTTGTAATTGAGGACCGCGACCCGGAGACTATTACAAAATATTACACAGTTTATTATTTAATATATTCAGATAATATAAAGTTAATTCCTAGAAACGGACAGCACTGGGATTTGTAATCTATTTATTTAATATTATAAATAAGCTTCACATGTCTAAACATGTTTTTATACATTACAGAATTCATATCAAATTACTGTGTTGTGTTTTTCGTTTAATAAATGCAATGTTTATCTACACGCTTCTTATATTTGAGTGATGCGGCTCCACCTTTTTTGAATCTGTCGCATTAAACTCTTCAGTGTCAAAAGGGGAACCGGTGTGTTTAAAACAATAACATAACTTCTACCATTACAAGGCGACAAAACCTTATTGCTATACACACAATGGGAACAATAGTTGCCCTCTGTCAATTGACGAATCAACCGATCAGGTGTCCCTCAAAATAACAACGCTCTGCAGCCTCCTTGAATATGAATCAAACAGATTACATTAATCTAACAATTTATATTCTACGATTATTTATAAATCACTTATAAAATGCGGATTTTTTAATTTTTAGCTTTGTTAGTGTTGGATTTTGTGACATCATACTATGAATATTAAATCGTAGATGTAGCTATAAGTTAAAGGAAAGTTGTGAAATATAAAGGAAATAAATATGTTAGCTGTAACTTAACAAGTCCTCACGATAATGTTGTAAATTCTATCTTCGATTGACTCGCTATGGTTTCTGGACATTTGAAATTTAATATTCTCATGATTCATCGGAATTATTTATACATTTTCCAAGAACATTACTTATACAAAGTCATAATCAATACGTAATTTCTTTATCGGTAATCTTATATCTAATAAACTTTCAATATTTAAAAATCATACATTATCGAATAATAAAATTCACAATACATACATAACTGTCAGACTTTATAGTTTTAATGTAATCGCCTAATTAATTTATATGAACGCAATGCAGTTATCACTGCATGTGGGATATCTTTTTTTATATATTTGCATTTGCAAAGTATGTCGTAAAAATGACAAATTTACATTTATCGTCTCTCCCGGCATATGCAAGTAATTCCGTCTCGTCGTATGTCCGTGTCAGCGGGTAATCAGCAATTTATTAAGGTGCATTGTTGATAATTTTATTATCTCATTCCATCCCCCTGATTTGTCTTACGTCTTGTAGACGTCCGACTTTAATCTTTACACTTAATATAAGAGCGTTGATAGATACTGTTTATATTTTCAAGATTTTTTTGTTATGATATTTGTATGTTGTTATTTTTTCAAATTGTATGAGTTGACTGAGTTTGACTCTTTAAGATTCTTATACAGCTTTTGTTATTTTTGTTATTTTGTTTTTATATATTGGGTAATTTTTTTTTCATATAAAATTGTTTGTTTCAGAAATAATCGAGTACCTTGTGCATTTACAATGTTTATTTCAGTAAATATATATAATAACTAATTGACCCGGATATTTGTTGCAGTGGCGTAGTTTAACACACAAAAAATACAGTAAATAAATCTATAAAACTATATATTGTCTAAATCGATATATGATATCCTTAAAAAGTCCGTGTAGTTTCAGAGTCCATCTCGTCAAACATTATGACAGATTTATACACATACAAAGATAAATCACAAGTAACATACATTCATTTTGATTGCATATTTCCGAGTAATGAATACATTAAATCAATAATTAATTAATGTTGGTATGTCCGTTAATATATTCAACTACCAACCGAAAACTTTCTTCCGATACCGCTACATAATAATTGATAGCTCGAAATGTTAATCGAAGCCAGAATTAAATATCAATACGTAATATTTATGTGCAATTTAAAGTGTACGTAAAACGGCCACCGGTTGATCAAATTGAAAATTAGCCATGTTTAAAAACTGTGTGGATATTTTAAGGTTATTTTCAATCATGTCAACACCGTCGGTGAGTTATTGCCGACATGAGCACCTATTATTTGGTACCTGACGTTTTATTTAATTTAATTTTGGCCGAAATTGAAAATTTCCAAAAAACGTCTGCCTCCGGTGTAACGGCGATGGGTTTCGGGATTTATGATCTACGTTTATTATTTTTTTTTGTTATATATTTTTTAAAATTATAGTCACTTAAAATTTTCTAATATTTATTTTATTACAATAAAAACTGTTGGTTTCTCGGAAGGCTGGATTTTTGATGGTAAAGAAGTACGTTTACGGGTTCACTATATTAGAAATTTGGATGTCCAGTCCAAAACTTGATCCCATCAGGTGGCCCTATCGCCGCAGGTCGTTCACACCGGTGAGGTGGGGCTGGTCCATGATTGATCAGGTCTCTTATCAGTGCACTGTCGCCTACGTTCGGCGTTTTCAAAGCACTATTGTGTAACAATACTATGTGATAGTGGTCCCAAAATCTTAAAATATAGAAAGTAAACACGAATTAATTACAGACTTGAAGATGCTAATTAGTGTTTTGTTTGTTTCAGCATGTACAGAAGAATGTAAATGGCGTTAAAGAAATGTGAGTATGTTTGTGTAATTGTAATTAGAATAGTTTTTTTAGTGGATCATAACAGTATATAGTAGTCATAATAAGTTAAAATCTAAATGCTTCTTAGTTTTATATCTAAGTTTAATAATTGGATTTGAAATAGAAATTAAATGATTCATCATTCAAGATATAGAAAAACATTTACAGAAGAATGGCTATTTGAACTATTATATATGTATAATTTGTTACAACTTCTGTTCCATATAGGATTTTTTTTTGTTTCAGATGGGACATAAAAACTCTTGTGAAGACCATTCCAAAACTTTCAGGAGTCATCGATCTAACAAATACAAGTCGTTACTACAGTCCACATGTACTGTACCACATTCAGTTTGTATTAATTGTATTTTATGTATATATCTTAGGAAAATACTACTTTTATAATAATTGTTTAATTATAATAATATACCAAAATGGCCGTTCACATCTCTATTCGTTGTAACAATCTATATAACTAATTATTTCTCTATATTATGTCTTTTTTTCTATATCTTTCATTATAATATTAAATATTATAACACGTACCTTTCTAACGTCTTGTAACCTTTAACGCCATGCGTTGAGTTCCTGTCAAGTTTCATTACATTGTCGAATATCTATAATAAATTTAATCCAATTACTGTCCAGTCATACTTGTAATGTCGGGATTTGGTACTGTCATAATAAGGTCATTATTATTATGAGATGATAATTAGTTTCTTTTTAGGACATAGTGACGAAGGGTATAAAACATAAGAAGATATTGATGCCCGGACGCATGATACCCCCAGAGGTCAAGGTCACGGAGTAAGTATATATATATTGAATAACTAAACATTTGCGTTCATAAAAAAAAATAAAAGTTAAGAGCAATCTATCAAAGGTATTATCTTTTTGCATTCGACGCGATTTTAATTTGAAGCGTCGAATTGGCGCCGTTCGTAGACCGAATATGGGTAATGTTATAAATCTCCGAGCGCGTGGGTGTTGTCGGCGCTCGAGGTCTGGTACCAGTGGTACCTACGTCCTACCTCTACCTCTACCTCTTACCTATTCAATTAAAGCCGGTCACATCTAGCTTGTGTTCATCTCGCGGCGTCTGCCGCCCACGCGAGATCATTTGGAATTTGAAAGGCATTTGTCGCTCCAGTGCGTGTCTCCGACATATGTCTCACTCATTCGAACAAATAAGTTATTGAGTCGTTATTTTTGACCTCATTATACTGTTTTGATTGTTATATTATTAGTGCATCATTTGTCGTCTAAAATTATATATAAATATAAGATCATTATCACGTTGAAGGTTTCGAGTCAAACATTATCTCGGACATTTGTTTCGTCTTTTGTTCGTGGACGCGCCGTCGTCCGCCTTCGCCATAAATAACCATCGGCATTTCTCAGATATTTCGTCCCTTTTATCGCGCCCAGAGACTCCCATCTGTTTGTCAGTTAGGAACAGATAAATGCGCCACCCGTAAAGCTACTTGCGACTGCGTTTTACATTATTGAATAACAAATAGACATTAATAAATATATAAATTAAATAATTATTGTCAATTACGATAATTAATATTAAGTATTATGAGGTAAATGGAGATATGGTGGACCTTCATACACAGCCATCTGTGTGAGATGGAGACGATGGTAACGACGCTCGCGTGTCTCAACAGTTTGTTCATTTATCACGTCTGTATTTTTACTTGTTTTCCACGTCGTGTCCACAAACATGTCATTACGGACCAACAATCGCACCGCCCATGCATCGTTGATACATCCCGTCAGATTAACAGATTTTTATGTTTCAAGATATAATGGACGTACAATTTACTTTATTTACTCGTTGCTAATGAATACTTATGATACTAATGCATTTAGGTTTCACATGGCGATGCGATGTGTGGGTAAGGCGATAAAATCATCGATATTTATGTGATGTGATCGAATTTATCGATTGTAAATATCGATTTGGTCATTGATACACTATAGTGTGTACACCGAGTGCTAAATCCGTGTATTTTTTTTTCAATATTAGTTCTTATGTGCGATTCTATTAGCGCGTGATTGAGAGGTGGGTCGAGACAATTTTGCATAGTATTAAGTCAGATACTATTTTTGGTTTGTTCAGTCAGACTTTTGATGGGAAAACCGAGATAAGTTGACTCGCGGGATGGCAATTTAATTAGTGTAAGAAATTGATGACGCAAGGCTTATCAATTGCAATGATGTAGTGTTTTACGAATATGAGTAACTCTTCAAATATAATTATATTAAATTTGAAACTATTTATAACATGTTAGTCATGTTGAGATATTTTTTTAATAATAAATTACGAAGGATATATCAATACAAGCAAGATTTAAACCTGCGACCTCTAAGGAACCGGCGCAGACGCTAGTCAACTGAACTACTGTGTCTTTACCCGTTTTGATGAATTTAGCACTATAATAAAATGTATAAGATTTTTTTAATGTGTTTTAGAGACCGTTTTTTAATATACTATTCAACTTTTATAGAAGAATAATGCAAATTTCTAAATGATCTCAATTAATTGTCAAATCAGTCAAATTAGACTTTGTGTATTTTTCATATTATAATCAAAAACATTTATATCAGAAGAAGGAAAAGGTAAAATTTGAAAGTAAACATTACAAGAAATATTTTATCGGTAATAATAAAGGAAATAGTCGATCGAATATAATAATGAGGTAACTCTAACGTGGATATTATCAGTGGTTGAAGCTACATTCAATTTCATAGTTTTCCTCCATTACACTATTACCATATCATTATTGGACCACACAAGATATAATAGAGACATTCTAAATATATGTATTATAAAGCCCTTATTGTGTATAGTTACGTAAGTCTATGAAATAACTGGTGTGGTACTTAATTAAACATGCCCAAATACATGTATTGATTAAGGCGTAATCTTGTTTGATACACGTTATTATTTCGTTCATGTAATGTCGGGTCGGGTACCTTGTCAAGGGACACGTCTTACAAAATATACTACGTACATTAACCAATGATATCTGGTACATATATAATATATATTTATTAGGTTCAATGAATATTAAAGATATTTTCATGATTATTGTCTTAAGATTCATTATTACCGAGTGTTAACAATTTTTTTTATCCCGATATTCCCATGGGATTGAGATCAAGCGGAACTGGAATAATTCGGAGAAAAAAACACTCAAAAAATAAAATAAACACGTAGTTCTAAGAGTAACAAGATAATTTAATTACAAGTAAAAACATTTGATGTCTAGAAGTGGTGAAAATTAATTTTATATATGTGTTTAAGTACAATTAAATAAATCTTTAAATATACTATTGATCAGTCATTAATGACATAAATATTTATGAATGTTAGGGTCGAATTAATCATTTGTGTGATTCATTTAAAGTTTTGAATGTTTACGTGTTCCCGTAGCGCCGGCGCCATTATTGTTGATAATTAATTAGCACATATATTACTCATTTTATTGTTCAAACTTTCATAAATATTTGCCCCAAATTGGTATTAAGGAAAATTTAAAAATTTTAATTTTTTTTAACGAATTTTTGATATTTTATAATGATAATACTAAATAATTTCAGTTTGAAAAAGTTTTTTTTAGAACTGTTAATTGTTTCAGAATATTAAAAATTAAGCATATATATATATATATGTAGTATGTCTTAGCAACATCTATTAACTATAAATTTAAGTTTTAATTATTAATAGTGAAAAATCGTTTACAAAAAAACATTTTTTTATCTGAATCCCTTAAGAATTTCAGTTAAAACTAAATTGCAAGATTTCATCCTAACTTGGAAAGAATTATTATTGTTAATTTAATAAATTACAATATAGTTAATATTTATTATATATTAATTATAGTTACAATATGAGCGGCATATTTTGATTACCATTTATGGTGTTATATAAGAAACCGCAAGATATAAGTTCTCGGAACCAACAATTGTCAAGTGTCACTGATTCATGCAACGAGATGAGTCTGGTGTTGCGGCGGTTACATACATACATACATACATACATACATACATACATACATACACACATACATGATTTGTGTGAATATTTTTTATGTGAGGATTGTGTAAGCGGTATTGGGTGGTCTGTTTAATTGTGGCTTTGTAAATCAGAATGTTTTTTTATAAGTGACTCTCTTGTTTATATTAGTTATGGTTGATTGTTCATATGAAAGTATTATTTATTTTTTTTACGTCATTTTGTTAATAACAAGGATTCATTTATTAGTTTGATCAAAGTTATGTGTATTATTTATCTTTTTTTTTTTTTACAATTTTAGGTAGAATTGTATTGAATATCAACGTATTAGCAGAATTTATTAAACAAATTTTAGTTTATATATATATAGAAAAATGCAATTTCCATGATTTTACAAAATAAAATTTAGATGTAAAGATTTTTGTAAAGAAAAATATATATTAATAAAAATTGTCAACAAGACAACGCCGCGGTCAAAAGCTAGTCCTGGATTAATGTTTAATTGCTACAAATAAATACAACCTATATATAATATGATCACATGAGCATCACCTTACATAAACAATTTATCTGTAATTCATACCGGTATCGACGGGTCGGGCCCCGGGGTATTACAAGCCACCTACTAGTTGGCAGGAATAATTTGTGATCAACATACATCCCTGTAATAAAATTACATATATTGGAATTATTACACATATAGGATGTTCTTATTATGATCATTTTTAACTAGGGAATCTTATAAATTGTAATAGCGTTTTATTGTCCTATAGATTTGTAAACAAAACATGACTTTATAGTTAATCGTAAACATGTATCCTTCATGAATTACAAACGTTATAAAATCTTAATTTCACATGTTTAATGATCGTGATTTTATAGTGTAAGTGTCCTTTGTCCGTATTTAATGGTTGACACGTTATTCTTGTTAATTTAAATATATATATATATATATATACTAGCATTGGCCTTTAACCTTTGGCCTATATAGTAACACGGTTCGAATTTTAAGGACGCCAGTATCCATGGGAACCCGCGTCCTTATCTGGCGCTGTATCAAGATGTCTCCTATTATCTCGGTTTCGACCACTCCGTGCTTGTAGAGCACCGACGTGAACACACCGACATACAATGATGGATGCAGTCCTATACATGTGTGGACTCGTGTGTGGACTGGGTCTTATTATCTTAAGTCCAAAAATATTATATTACTTATTATTAAAGCGGTAATTTTCTTTGTATATAAGATAGAGAGCGATAGAGAAAAAGTTAAAATTGTTTATTTCTTACAACCGAGACCAGAAAAAAATATGATCAAATTAAAATCAATCAGAACTTTATCTAAGATTCATTCTATGATTATTAACAAGGATAATGTCGTTTATTAATTTTATTTACAATTAATAATTTACCTGAGTTATATATTGTCTTCAAGGAGACGGCAAAGATACTCGTAATATATACGTTATGAAATAACCAGCTATTTATTTCGTATTTCTATTTAATTTGCAAACTGATCGGCTATCTTCGATTACCGATCGGAGATTGCACACCGATATCGATCTTATATTATACATCATATAAACCTTTTGACACGCGAACTGCGTTCATCGTAAGGTTTA
This sequence comes from Melinaea menophilus ssp. n. AW-2005, assembly GCA_918358695.1. Taxonomy (NCBI): domain Eukaryota; kingdom Metazoa; phylum Arthropoda; class Insecta; order Lepidoptera; family Nymphalidae; genus Melinaea; species Melinaea menophilus. Next base: position 3,090,606 of record OU911052.1, read on the forward strand.
TAATAATCGCAGTGACGTCCCTCCCATGTATTCCGGTAGGTAACCGCACTCGCGGCGGTGGATATGAAAAATACCTGGATTATAACAGGGAGCGATCCTACCGGGTAGATAAGGGGATATAAATTATCTAACAAACGTAAGACGCAACTAATATTAAATAAGAAAGCATGTAATTCACGTTGCCCCGATGCGACCGCCCGACCAATAAAATACAGAATTCTGACACATTTTTAAATAATGACGTCCGTGCCCGCTCAGGAAATACTTAGAAAGTTTAATTCATAGTTCCAAAAACGTCCAATCTCGCCGGATCTAGTCGAATGTAATAATTTTTAAAGATATATAACGCTTTTAATCGGCGAAATGTTTCATCTTTTAATTCGTTTGTTATTATTCATATTTAAAGTTCGTGATAATATGTAATTTAATTTTTGGACCTTGAATTGAGTTTGAGTTTAAGCGATATTTGATTGGTGAAGTCATATTTGTTTTTTGTCTTGCTCCAAGAATTGATCTTCAAATATTAAACTTTTAATGAAATTAAAGCGTTTAAATGTGATTTTATTAAGAATGGATTGAGCGAAGCTCGTCCTATGTTTGGTTTGGTCCATCCGTGAATACACTTTTTCACTTGCGCAAGAAGATAACTAGTTTTGTTTCGTGTCTTTGTGCATAATTAAACTGTTTATTCTCCGGCGCCGCGTCCCGTGTTTTGTTTATATTATTGGGGTAAAGATTAAAATTCTCGATAACTATTTGTATAATAATCATCTGTTTGGACAATTAACAAGCTAACCGCTTTAATTTATAGTTTCACGGTAATTTTAGATTTGGTTTGTTGCTTGATTGCAACGTTTTCCTCATATATATATATGCTATAATTATAATATATAGTATATGCAAGGCTATGTGCTGTTTCGAGGGGGGGGGAGTATAACAGAATTACTGCCCTATAATAAGCGACAGGGGTGTACGATTTAGCATGACAAGACAAAATCACCAGTCCTTCAACTCAACAAGGAACCCCGACTCGTTTATTTCCATTGATTTTTTTTTATATGACAACCCTAGTTTTGTAAAACATTCCAAATATTTTGGCGCCTCCATTTCAACATCGAAAGACATTTGTTACGATGAAAATAAACATAATTCACGATGTAGTCAGAAATGAAATCCATCGGTCGGCAGAAACGCCTCGTAATACCGGGACGCCCACTGGTAGTGCGGTTTTAGGTGTAAAAAAATCGATTAAAATATGGCGACACGCTGCGATCGACACATTATAATATATCATTTTAGTTGTATCTCATAGATTTTTTTTTACAACATTTTTGTGAAATTCGTTTAAATAATCGATTGTTTATTTTACATCTTCGCCCAGTTCTATCGATGTTTCACAATTAGTTACAAGTTATTATTGTGTTTGAACGATATAAACAGATCAGATAACAGCATTTTTTATTATCAATTAATTCAGCTCCATGTTTACAGATTGTCATATTTTTATTACGTTATAAATAATATTAGATGTTGAATTATTATATTATAATGTATTTAACATTTTTTATTTCTATTTCGTTTTCTTTTTCAGATTTATGGATACCGTGGATGAATTTCTTAAAAAGGATGATGGTAAGATGATGTTTTTGCTTTTTCCCCAAAATTAAAATATACATATGTTTTTCTGTCGGTCTAAACATTTTGGGATATGGATTCTAATGACAATACAACCACGAAATTATTATCAATATGGAGATTTGAAGTAGGTTTTGTAAACTTTGATTCATATATACTGTGTGGGAGCTCCCTTTCAGTAAGGTGTTAATGTAGAAATTGCTTAATTGTGTTACTTTATGAGACACTTAATTTTGCATCTCTATAATATTTGTATGGTTGATTGCAATACCTGAATGTGGTCTTCAAAAAGTTAAATCCCTCATGAGCTTGACTTTCGTATCTTAGACCTTTCTTTATTTAGGATTAAATCTAAAAGGTTGTGTTAATCAGTATCTATGTGCAGTATTAATCTAACGTAACAGACACATCAAAAATATAAGCTTATCAGCGACGCTGGACACAACATATGATTTCAATTAAAGTTCGCTTTGATTTCGAATTTAAATGTTTATTAAATGACACTTCACTGCCATGCACCGTAAGCACTCTCGGAGCTCCAGATTCACTGGTTTGTCAATAAGTCGGCAATCAAACTAGTCTTATTATATATATAGTTTTAATTACGTTGACACTTATCATTCGACTTCTCACGACGCCCGACTCAATGTTCTTAATGTTCATTAGGTTCTAAACACAAGGGAGACGTTTGTCCCTATCACAGAAACTAGCTTTTATTATAACGTGGGTAGTTTCGATTAATTGTCATCTGTCGGTGTCAATTGATAATAGTCTGTAATAATACCGGTTTGGTTTGGTATGATTAGCGCCACATTATTGTACCTAATAATAGTGTGTTATATTATAATTATTTTAGTGTTATTTGTTGTTTGTTTATGGAATATATGAGTATGTATAAGAAATGTGGTTCAAGGTAATACATTACAATGAAATAGGAGGTGGCGGTCGACGCGAGTCGTGCTCGCGTTTTGATTTACAAGATTGCGTCCGCTACCGTTGCAAAAAAATCCACGTATATTATGTTACAATACCAATAAAATAATATAAAATATGAAACATTTCAAGGCATTTGACGCGTGCGGCGGGAGTGTCACATCTCTCACCATTCCGAGAGTGATAAACGAACCACCGTTCGGTTAAACGTCTCCCGTCGCTCGCAGGCTCATAATACTAAATTAGATAATTGCCTACGTTTGTCCGTATGTTTGTTTCTGTTAACAATATACAACAAATTATACTTTATCTGATTTAATGTTTTTGCGGTCGGTTAAAATAAATTTGTCGTGTTTACAGAAGTCTTGAAATAAAGTTTCCAAGTTTGTTAGTATCGGTGCTGGAAATGCATCTGAAGCAGTTCACTTTGTTCGTACATAAAATAAACAAAGTTGCGGCGGTGAGTGGGACATTGTAACAAATGTTAGGTAGATAGTGGCATTGGGAACAAACACTACATTTATATAAAATTTGTAATATACATATCATAAATAAAATGTAAGTAAATGTAATTCAAAATTAACAGCTTTTCAATAAATGCTTATGAATACATATACGGTACTTACAAAATACTAAATTTTTAAAGTTTTTCTTTGTCCGTTTCTTTGTTTGTTCTGGCTAAGCTCAGAAACGTCGGGACTTATACTGGCGGATAGCTTTTATTATAACGAGTAACGTAAGCCAGTTTTATTTTAATATATTGTTAAATCCGCGCAAACGAAGTCGTGTTCCCAGCTAATTAATAAATCAAAATAGATACATTCCATAATAAAAACTTGTAGTGCGACAGTTATTTTAAATACCTAATCAATCTACTCTCGACCCACGCGTGGCGCCAGTGAGTATGAAGCAACACAACTTAATAACCACATACTATCAACCTATGAAAATTATGAAGTTATTTTAAAATTTTCGCAACCGTATAAAGAGCACGAGAGCCTTCACAGTGTCTTCACAGTGAATGCCAGACGTCATAATCCTAATAAGCCGATTACGGTGTGAGGGGGTCCGATTCGTGGGCGATCTATCGACTGTGACTCGTCTCACAATGCTGAAGTCATACCTCAATTATTATCGATGTGCGCATCTTTTTATGTCACAAAAATGATACGATTATGATCTTCAATTTACAGTATTATTTTTTTTTGTGATTTTAATGTTTGCAAAAAAAATATTCTTTAGAATTTTTAATTTCTATGTTTTTTTAAATAAATGTTTTGTATATATTTTTTCGTTTTTTTATTTGACATTTAGTTTAAATGAAATACTAGTAGAAATTAATTATTCTCATTGACTAATAAAAAGTAAAGAAGCAAAGTAATTTTTTATTTAGTTAATGTTGTTTGAAATTTATTACTACATAACAAAAAACATTATTTAAAATAAGTATTTGGACGTACGGAGTTCGTATAATTGTTTCGTTAAACGTCCAATGGGTTCCTCGCGTCTGGTTCTTTTGCAATTATCATATATATTGTTTATTTCTGTAATTGAAAAACGAGTTAGTCGTTAATTAAGTTGCCGGCGAAAGCCTTCCTTGATGAATCGTTATAAATGGAATTGAACCTTTTTGCTTTTACAGTGAGGTTGGCATAAAAATACATCAGAAATATCATTTCAATGTGCGAATTTGTGAGTTTATATATTTTTTTGTTTCCAGTACTTTTTTAACTTTTTATACGTTTAAATTCCGTATAATGTACAGTCAGTTGTTAATCTTTCGTCCTAATCCAAAGGTCTTCCTGAGGAAGTGTCAAACCACGGCCACGATATCCGTTCACCCCGTCCAACCCCTTCCTTCAATTTAGCTCGAGGGGTGTGGGGGCTGGAGTCAACGACCCCGTCCGATGTTTGCGGTGCGATTTTGAAGACGCAAACATGCTAGCCATTTATTTTTCCTCGACCATTTTAGTTATTGATCGGGAATTGTCTAAAGTGATTTCGTGGCTGTTTGTTTGTACGGATATTCCATATTTCATTCTGTGTAATTTGAGGTTTACACTCCCTGTCCTAGAATAAGTTTTATATATATTTGTATTTTCCGAACTGGGCAAGGTTTTGAGGGAAGTGCTGGATTAATTTTAATCGTCGAAAAAATTTACGATATATATATATATATATATATATATATATATATATATATATGTTAACTTTTTCTAATATTGTTTTTAATTTCAGAATCATTGGTCGGTGTACACTGCACGCATGGTTTGAACAGAACTGGCTATATGGTGTGTAGGTACTTGAGGGATCGTCTCGGATTTTCGGCAAAAGACGCCATTAAAGGTATAAGTTTTCATATCACTGTAATCTGAATCCGTAGTAAATATAACTTTTATTACAGATTTCCAAAAAGCTCGCGGTTATATAATGGAGAGACAAGTGTATATTAGTGATCTATTATCAACTCCGTCCGGTAATGTTTTAAAAAATAAAACAGATGATAGACCGACTGATATCAAGTCACAGGAGGACAATTCGCCCGCAAATTCTTATGATAGCAACCTTAGAAAACATAAAATATTACATACTGATTATACCTCTGATGAAAAAAGAAAACGAATTGAAAATAGAAGATCAAGTGACTCTAATCGATCGTCAAATGAATATGATTTTAGATACGATTATTAATGTTCATACAGAGGTAGAAATAGAATAATACGCGCTAACGTTGAAGTGACATAGATCAATTATAATTAATATTATATTAATTATTATTATTATTTTTTTTTAATCTCATCACCCTTCCTTTCCCTTCCCTTTCCTTCTAGGATTTTTGATACTTTTAGCACTTTTCCTCAAACAGTGAAACGATTTTTTGAACTGCCGTTCATTGTGAATGTTTTTTTAATGTCACTTTTGTCATCATATCTTTGGGTCCATTAAATATATTGTTTTATAATATACGAGTTTTATTTTACCCTTAAAAATATTTTATTTTTACCTTATCGATTTTTTATAAACAATGAGTTGTCATGTGAACGAGTCTAATTATGGTAAAATTGGTGGAATCACGTATAGTGACGTGAACAGCTTCTACGTGATTGAGATCATCGAGATGACTTGGGACGCGACAATCTACGTGACAAAGGCACTTGGGCACTAGATGTCAATAATTATAACTTTATGTTATTACCTACTGATATTAAATAAACAATTTTTCGGATTAACCTCGTGTTATATCAGATTTAAATTTTTATCCCACGTCTTAGACCTTCATCTCATCTACCCGTAACCATTGCTGCGTCTGATACGTCGGGATCAACATTATTATGCAAATAAAATATATTAAATCCGTAAAATAATGTTAATTTGCGAAAATCTTAGAAGAATAGCTTAATAGTTCATTTTAAATGTCCTATCAGAGTCATGACAATGACCTTGCAGATGAACATGAAAACTGATTTTGTGCATCACTTGGTGCATCATTACATTCATAACTAACTAACAGATGCCCAAACTAAATCTGAACTTCAAAAATAAAATAACTTTATATACGTATATTTATGTAATATTACAAACATATTTACTTTCCTCATTACTTTTTATTTCGACTTATTATATTTATTTCGAAACACTGAAAGTGATAAAATCTTTAGGAGCTCATTTATTAAAAAACCTTTTGTTAATGTGCCCAATGAAGGTAATTTTTTTCTTCTCTTTGCTGCCATGATGCCCTTAAGATTGCGATTACGAAATGTGTCGTGAAAGAATTCGGATGCATATTTTAATGATTACATTTATACAGCTTTCCACTCGGGTAATTGAAACTTTTATCATTTTCATGGAGTAACCGTTAATTATAAATTAAATTTAATTGTGGAATCGCAATACTATTAGACTAAAGATCTAAATGGTTGATGACAAACATGTTGAGAAATGTTAAAAGCACTCCAATACAACAAATAACATTTAAAATCCAAAAAGTTAACGCAACTTTTAAACACAATCGCAATATCTGTAAATGTAAGAGCTCGAGCGTTGTTGACTGTAACGATGTCCCACTTCCAGTGGAACTTGTGGTGTGTTTTATATTACAGAAGTGACTTACGATCTAGTGTTTGTTTGTTCAGTGTAGGTAACGTTCTAGCTTTCCTCTGATTTATCTGTTTTCGATAGTGGCTTTCACAAGTCAATGCTTCTAGTATTATTGCTCTATTGTTCGCTTCGGGTTTACCTGCAGTTTTTGGTATTTTTTATGTTATAAGTTACGATATTAATCATTAGAGGCGTTATCTGTTAAAACGTATATTAGCTCCACTTTGTTATTTCTCAATAAAACGTAACATCTTAACCGTGTTATCTTATATTTTTGTTTCAAATCTTAACTACCTGGCTTCCGTCAAAGTGCGTTTCTTCGATCCCTCTCTTTGAGTGACGTGGATGACCGTTTAATTTATGTCCATTACCTTTGCGCCGTTTCATTTTAATGCGCTCGTTTACATCTGTGACAGTTGATGACGCTTCGGGCGCCATCTTGATTGTTATCTGTTTATTGGAAAATGTGTCAGGTGTTTTATAATTTATTAAATATTTTTATATTTTAGATAAGTGTTGTAACTGGCAAAAGCACTAATTTGAAAAAAATGGCCATTTTTATACTTCAATTCTTTGACTTTGCTTAAATTAAAATTACGTAATAGATTGAAATCTAGTTTTCAGCGTTGGAAGACTTAAAATCCAGGGCAGAGAAATTATTGTCACTCGACTAATCGTGCATCTGAAATAAAACGAACAGAAAATACGAATATTATCGTGTAGTTACTATATGACATTAGTACGTAAAACAGACAGTGTTGTCGGTGTTTTATTATATATATATATATATATTTAATAGCTTAGTCATTATTAAGAAGCTACTAAATTGTCTGACTGAAACATTACAAATCTGGGACATTTAGCATTAAATAATTATACAAACCCACATAAGTATTGTAAGACTATCAATTAAATTATACACAAAGAACAATCATTTAAATTATACACTTACCAGTACAATTCTATTTTTAAGATCACTAAAACTAAATAGTGCATCTTCATATAAATAATTCGATTAATTACATGAATTAATAAAGTGCCCAAAGGCTAAATCTTTGACCATAGAATGGATTCATTCATTTCATAAAGATAGAAAGAGAAAAACGTCACAGGTATACAAACATACCTCTTTCGTTAATGTGTTATTTACCTTAAGAATAATATTTAATCCGGAAAATAAATATAACGGTAACAATCGGAAAGGAATGTTCCAAGTGAAATAAAAAGGAAAAATAAAGTAATATTTTTAATCTTTGGTTCAATAGGCAGCAATTAAGAGACAGGATTAATAGTCGATCCGATAATTGTAGGATAGCTACCTCCTGGTTAAATTTGAGGGAACCGCCCGCTTTAACCAACATATGTTTATTAGATTTCTAGTATCTTGACAATTTATAAGTGTCTTGTTATACTTATATGTTACCTAAATAATGTTAATAATTAGGTTTCATAAATTCTATTAAAGTCCACCATCGTTTGGCGTTGAATTATTCTTTCTGGAACCTTACACTTGACAATGAAATGTCTACCTCATATGAACTTATTCAAATAAAATCAGATAAAAATAGATATCACTGAATTCCTGGATCAATATTTAATAATTATATGAATGCCGAGAAAACCTATCACTTTTACTATTTACGTAATATTTTGACAACAATTTCTAAGCATTAAAGATTTTGAGATCTAAACAAATGTAGGTTTTTTTATTTCTTACCTAGTAACTAATCAATAATTAATTAAATGTAATCATCAAACAATATTCTTATCTACATTATTAATTTATTATTAATAATTTGTAAAAACAATCTTTATTTAGACGCAGACACAGAACGACATCGACACGATTTTAATCGTATTTGAATCGTAACTTGTAAAGGTCCTTGTGACTTCGTTTTAAAGCGTTTACCCTCTAAATGTTCTTTCTATAATCTATCTTTATATTTATATATGGCGAATTTTCGTTCATTAATAATCCAAACAGGTTATAATTCCTGAGGCACTTCCATGTAAATGTTTTTATCAAAGCTCGTCAATTTTACAGACCAATAAAATGGTATCCGACCATTAGTCATTTAATGAAGTAGTAGTTTATTCGTATTGATTATTTTACCTATTAATTAAGACAGTTTTACGACACTTATCTTCACTTCAGATCTGAGCTTGGTCACTTTGTGATAGTGTTTTGTTGGCAATAAAAATGTTACCGGTTGAAATAGCTTCCACATACTTGATGCGGTTCTGTTTATTATAATTATACGAGTAATCGATGTAATATCGGGAAAAAGCTTGGGTTGGAAATGTGACATTAACATTGGGAGGTGCGCAGTTTGCATTTCGTGTTCAAAATTACTTTTAAAAAAATACTATTAAAAAAAATATATAGCATATATTTTTTTAGTACAATGTTCTTTTATTCTTTTTATTGTAGGTAAATTTACTTAATAATTGTAGTAAAAAATAAAAAATTCTAAAATTTTATATTTTGTGGTGTATATAATTATAAATTCGTCTCGTCTAGTTATATAAATATATAAAATAATTGATTAATATTATTCTTTTTACAATATTTATGACTTAATATATAATATTTTTTGTAAATATTTAAATTTTATAACAATTAAACGGATCATTTCGTACGTAAGTTTTTTATTATATATCGTTGTGTTTATGTTATAAAATATTTTATAACATTCGCTATGATATTATTAACCAAAGACCACCATTAACGATATCTTGTATCTTGATTCAAATATCAGATAAAGTTCGTGTATATTACTTTGTAAATCTTGATCAATAAATACATGTTTCTGCATCATTAAAATAAGCAAATATGAATTTAATTATTAATTATGTTTATCTTCTATCCATATCCCTGTTCAAGTTTATCAAATGTAACGAAAGAAATAAAAATTGTAACCTTTCATTATATAAAAACTAGCCCCAGGATAAATATAAATCAATAAAAAGTAAGGATAATATCAAAGGATAAGTCAACAAAGACCTGTTAGTTTTTATACTCCCGTGATCAAGCTATCAAATTTTAATATATCACTTCCTGTATGTTTGATATTAATTCAAATCCAGATAAAGTTCCCGGTACAATCAAAATGGAACAAGTGATGTTGGTTTCATACGCCTCATCGATATCGACTCGAATTACCGTTTACCGTATTATGGAAATTCTTTACATATTATATTATTTTCCAAAACTTAAATTTACATAAAGCTCAGCCCACGCTATGTCATTTATGTAATATTTTTATTTGTCAAATAAATTAGAAATGAAAATCTATCATTCCATATCAAGTTAACGAAAAAATATTTCAAAACATAAATTGCCATGTGTGTGTGTGTGTATGTGTGTGTGGACATCTTATAACTTCTTTGAAAAACCTCAATTATACTATATTTATATGTTATATATATTTTGAAATCTTTTCTTAAATTTTAAAAACCGTAAAAGCTTAGCTCTACAACGTTGTCTCCATAACATTATTAATAGATGTGAAAGAGAAACATATCATCGGGTCAAATAAAACATTTTTCTCTATTCGTAATTACGCTGTAATTTATTGGACATTGACTTTTTTTGGGCTCATTATTGTATCATTACTCACGCTTTACGTATAAAGCATTTTATTTATCCCCAATATATCATATATATCTTAGTCAAAAGATTCAACATTTTAATAATAATTACACACGTAATGTGTGTGTGTTTGTTACATTTTAACTAGCTGTGCCAACGGCTTCGTTCGATAATGTTTAAAAAAAAATAGCCTAAATGATTTCTTCTTCTTCTTCACAAATTAGTTGTTTCAGAGATTAGAGGGAACAAACAAAAAGCGATATAGATAGAGAAAATTTTTAAAATATATTTTTTTTACTGTATATACGTTCATATGTATTTAGTGAAAAAGCTATTACTTTGGTATTACAAACAGACACTTCAATTACATTTATATGTATATCTAAGTTTTGGATATCGCAAGTAAATAAAATTATATTTTATATTATATACAGAATAGAAAATCACGTCAAAAAGCATAAAATATTTTGTTTTCATTCGTATCTCCGACGCCATCTTTGCGAAATGTGTGACGCCATGTTTTTAAATCTTCATTGGCTTATTGGGTAGAGAATGGAGCGTGTTTAGTGATCCTTTTAGTGAATGTGGTAGTTGTTGTAAAGATCTTGTCGTGTTTTCTAACCAAAGTAGTCCATTAACGATGTACGGTTTACTAAAACTCCTTAACTGAGTTTTAAGGCAATTAAAATGTAAATTCTAACGTTCTTTTGGTGCGGATTTGTTCTAAAGCTTTTAGCAATTCTCAAATAGCTGAGGTTCTTAAATCCGATTTTTGGGTATTTCCTGAAAGACAATTATTATTACCTATTACTATTATCACATATATGCAAAAAAAATCTTATATATGTTTATACTTTTATCTTTCGATACTGCCGCAGGTTTACGAGGTAAGTGCGAATTGGCGGCGGAACACACAAACAGACGGACTTAAATGCCAGCCAGCCAATAAGTGTGAAATGATTTTCCCACCGAGCATATTTCTACCTATTTAGCATAATATATGCTCGTGAATAATGCCGAGTCATTTCAATCCCGAGTTAGTCATGGTTCTCACTAACTTATACGACTGACTTAACACATGCTAAATATTTTGTAACGGTTATTTATTTTTATTCAATATATTTGATAGCAATAACTTGACCATTACTTTAAGTTACTTTTGGTATAAAAGTATTATACTGAACCATTCTCTGGTATTGGCACTCTGGATGGAGTGGCAACGACTGTTTAGTTCATTACGTCATATTTGGATAGCGGCCATGGAAAATAACAAAATGCATAATATTGGCATTTTCAATGAAAATGCAGCCGTTACTATGAAGGGGTTTAGTTTGAGGCTAAACAGTGTTATCTTTTTAGAGCCAAGCTACATTTACTCACGACTTCGGTTACGTGTTCCAGAATTGTAGCCTATATGTTATTGTCTGAACGCTATATAATTGTAAAAATTTATCAGAATCTATTTAGCATTTTTATGTCAAAGATATATACTTCCTCAACAAACTCGCAATAGAATTTATTGTATTTTTAATAAATAATAATTATAACTTAAACGTCGTTTTGAATTAAATCGGTAGTTTAAATGAAACCTCTGAACATTGAGATCACACACCAAGGACGGCTAAGAGTTAATCCTAGATTAGGTGGATGAGCAAACAGTCTCATTTCGTCAGAGCTGGGAAGATGGCAATTTTGGCACCGATTTGAACAGAAAGTACATCGCACGCTGCCTCAAATTGCTTACCGAGACGACGTTCATATTTCATCTGCCTTTTCTACTTTTCGGAAACTGTTTTGGGTGCTGCTGTATCATTTTAAAAATGGGCATTTCAAAATTAACTGCTTTTTGATATACAAAGATACTAACTAGCTTTTGTGTGAGGCTTCGCTCGTCCCAAATTTTTCATTGTGTGGTATGTTCCCAAATTATAATCTTTATATTATTCTGATGTAACATATAAGCTATATTACTGTAAAATTGCGTCGATATCTGTTCAGTTTCACGTGAACTTTCACATATATAATATTATGTTAAAAGATGACAATAATCCTTTAAATAATACTTTCCATATTTTAATCATAGTAATCAAACATAGACCTTTTCCAAATTGTCCTTTTTGTTTATAATCCGCAACTATTACACGCTCATTGTACGCGGTATGTAATTGTCTCGTCTCCGTATCCGCGGCTTTATTGCCCATATCAACTTTGGTTTGTGCTGATGTGGTTATAAAATTATTATTTGCAGTGCATTAACTGTCAAATTTATTTTTATTACCCACATGACTCATCTCGCTCTGCATTAAAACCTAATTTAAAGTTTCGCATACGAGTCGCCTTAATGACTTTACACTACCATAGCTCAACGTTCTGGGACACGTATTTTGTTATGTACAACAACTTTATTTATATATTATAATAAAAAAATATATCTTTTATAATATTCTCATATATAAAGCCCGTTTTACAGTTATAATTATCATTATTAGAAGCGAGGTTTTTACTCCGTGCCAGTGCATACTAATATATTAACAAGGGGCCTTAAAATTATTCTTCTTCAAGAATGTGGCCACATTGTTTTCTACTTTGAGTCTTAAGCGAAACTCTTTGTTTGATGTTTTAATGATTAGTTATGTAAATGTAAATACCGATGGCCGATGGCCGATGGCTCTGCGAATTTCAAAAATACTTTATTGCTGAGAAAGTATTTTTATTGTTTGACTTCAAATTTATATTTATATGTTCTTTGTAATTCAGTGTTTGTTTTTACAACAATAGTTAGTTGGAAGTTAGATATACCGTTCTGAGTTTTAACTACTCGTTTCATCGAAAATATTTTAAATAACAATATATTTATATACACATTTATAATTATTATTCTCGATATATATACAATTTTATATATTTTCAACTTATTCCAGTGAACAGTAAAATTTCATTGAATAATAAGGATGTCGGTAATAAAATTTGATTTCATCGTACCACTGAATAAAAGTAATAAAATAATTTTAGTTATACTCAAATTTTCATTTCATATATACTTTTATATCTATTATAATGGTAAATCTAATATATTTTTAGTATTTTTATTCATGTCGGTATATAAGTGAAACTTTATACTTAAATACTGCGAAATATTCATGATATTGATATATATTTATATTATGCCTTTTTAATTTATTCTTTAAATAGAAGCTTGCAATCTGTGCTTACTTTTTGGCGATTTTTAAATAGTGATGTACATCTTAAAATGTCGATATAATTTATCGGTAATTAGATAAAGTTGACGAAATTTAATGTATATTCTTCATAATAATTGTAGTGAAGCTTGTGTTGGTTTCTAGCCACCAGTAGAGAGGAGCAAGAAATTTTTGGGATCCATTACTTATTTATCACTACTTCTCACCTCTATCGGCCGCAGGTTGAGGCGGCGCGTATAAAAAGTACCTACCTCTCGAATTATGTCTTCCGAGAATGTGAAATTGTAAAGACAAACAAGGCAATAGTTTGTTCGACTGACCGCTCGGTTTACGGCTAAATTGACTCTAAACCCAATTTGAACCTTACGGGTTTATATTTAAAGGTTATAAAAATGATACTTATGCTACTAGCTACTAACGTTTTTAAGTTGAAATATGCGTCTGTTTACAGAGACCAGGAAACGAGCTCAGGAAACGAATTATCTGAACGTTCATAAGTGCGTCGCTGTGGTGTTATTATAAAGGTTTTTAATTTAATGTTTAATTTGTATTTATTATTAATGGTATATTCTCAGTCAATATAATGTATTTTTTCCTAATAGACTTATTAGTTAAATACTTACACTCCCCCTTTTTTGTACTCTTAAAAATAAAAAATATCGTGGTTTATATCAAATATTTCTAGCATTGGACTAATACCTATTGCAAGTCTGTAGAAACTTCTCTAAGGAGATGTAGTCAACTAGCTTATATAAAGCTTTAATTACATCTTTGAACCGGATATTTAATAAGTAATTACAATATTATTACGAATTAAGTTTTTCAGCTTTACACTAAAGGTCGGATCACTAAGTTTTTTGAATATAATGTACCTCAAAAACAACTAAAGGGTCAGTAAAGTACTTTTGTAATATGACCTCTCGTCTTTATAAAGGGTTGTATATATGGGTACGAACATAACGCGTGTGTGTTCTGTGTACTTCTCATCCAGCCTTTAACCTGACATGAGCTTACGAACAAACGAACTTACAAAATATTTATCTCTTTTAGTATTGATTAATGCACAACAATCTGTTCTTAAGGCATCGTTTACACGTTCGATGCTCTCATCAAGAAGGATATGATAAAGTGCTTAAATAAGTCTGTTCATGCCTTAAAGTACACGAGTTAAACCAAGTTTAAATAAATAAAAAAAAAGCATTCATATACTTCAATAAGTGGGACACGTGAACCCTTATTATAAATCAAATTCTTAAGTTTCAAAAACACATTCATACAAATCCCATATCATATGAATGTCCCGCGCGTGACTCACGTAAGACATGTGGAATTTGAACTGACCCTGCTTAAATTTGCATGCAATATGGTTTCATTGTGGGTTTGTCAGTTTTTGCTTATCTGGTTTCATTCATAACCAGGGATTAAACTGATTTACATTTACTTAAGGGATACTTCCAGATTTGTATGTAGATAATGGTCTTGAATAACTGTGTTGTTAAATTTATTTATGTTAGTTTTTGTTTTATTTGAAAAAAAAAACAACGTACTTTAACTATATTATAATAAAAAAATAAGTATTCATATACAAATTTCCATTACAATATGAGAGATGTTTATTTATGTTAATGTCACCTGAGTGTCATTGATATGACGTCAGACGGACTAAATGACGATGCCCACTAATCCTTTAGAAGGATCTTGACAACAAAGGGTACGGAGTTCGGTGGTATGTGCAAATCTTTTTAGCTTCACTTCGTCAAGTAACGGTTGTCTAAGGATTATCCTTTGTTAATTTTCACACTCCATAGATATGACACAAAATTTGTTAGATTTGAACATATTGAACGTTGTGAGTTTTATGTCTAAAGTTACTACTAACACATCTAATATATTAGAAACTCTGAGTTAACAACAAGGTACAACTGTAATAAATAAAACTAATATGAAATTCAAATCTTTATCTCATAAGCGAAAACAGTTTTATACAAACGAAAACCGAACAAATAAAGTCCACTCAGAGGAAGAAAACTCTTTACAAGAAGATACAATCTGATGTAATAAATCTTGCGAATGAAAACCAACAATAAGTGTATTAATACGTATTCTCTTTATCAGATTTATGGTCCTTTGATAAATTGTCTCTATTTGCGATGCAGACCGCACTACGCGCTGTCACAAATAATATTACTATGTGATAACCATCATTCAATGACTGCAGAAGAAATTAAATATATGCTTATGTTAATTATTGTGTGGAAAAATCAATATATCAAAAATATCTTACTATCCTTAGACATAAGACAGTTTCAAAAAAAAAAACAATTGAAGCTAAACAATGACTCAATTGCAAGTTACTATTTGATTATTATCAAAATAATTATAAAATCTGTTTCATAACATTTGTATCAAACAACGATTACCAAATTGAGAAACTTTATTTATTAAACTTAAAAGAAACTTACTATTTAAAAGTACAACAACAGAAACATATTTTCTCATAAGAATAAAATTGTCCAATTTCATAATCTATTTTCGGATGTACCATAAACCCACGAGAGCGTGGGTAGTCAAATTATTTCTCGTATAATAATTCGTGGAGTTCCTGAAAGACTGCGGGGGCGTTCGAGGCGCCAGAATGTGACCTTCAGATACAGATATCCTAAATACTACATCAAGAGCCACTTATATAATACAAATTTAATTATAGTATGCATTTTTCTTATATCTCTTCAAATTAAACTTTATAACACGTGTAAATAAGTGTAAGTTGACTTGATACTATATATTAATATCTTTAAGTAGCTATCTAAGATTGATTTCTATCTCGGATTAAATATCGATCATTATTTCTATGGTTTTTGTCGGTGTAATATTTAAATGATTCCAAAAGTATCATGACTAATCAAAACATAAATATGTCTGCTAAAAAAATGCTGAATGTTATGAATATGATCATAAAATTATATATATAAAATATTACAACTTTGTTTGAGTTATACGTATATTCGTTTGGAGGTAAACATTGCCGTCGGTCTGTTGGTTGAAACATGATATATCCATCAGGCTCTGTGTCTTTAGTAATTAAGAAACAGCAGATAATTAATTCACCTTCAAATGTAATTGAAATCTGCATTTGAGGTAAAACTAACAATAAATGCATTATTGATAAATCTCAATGTTATAACTTCATTTTATGATTCATTAATGAATTTTATTGCAGCTTTGTGTATGCTAAAGAATTTTTAAGCAAAATTTTTTATACTAATCCAAATTTTGAGATTTTATATCTGACAAATACATTATTGATTTTCAATGAAGCATCCATTTCAATACTATCATGATTGCGTGTATCTATAGATTAGAAATCTTGCACATTACAAAAATCAAAGTACTAAACAATCTAAAATATATATCTATGAGTCGATTATTAAGCGATTTCCGAAGATTTGCATCTATTTGGAGGTCATCGGCTATTAATTATACAATTCACACATAATTTGCATTTCCAATCATTATAACTTTTAGTTATTGATATTTTATAATTGAAAATATTTCCACATTACGCAGTTCCTTTTAAAACATCTCAAATTTGTCTAAAAACTCTTAGAACTTGTCAACTATATCAATTCGTTTTGGGAAAGCTAACGTCATGTTTCAAAAAAGTTCTGTAACATTTGGTGGTAAAAAGAAATGATTTCTTGCATTATTTTCGTCACCTCTGACCTTTACGTACAGACAGATGCCCACGCTATCCCTCCGCCATTTGGAAGAACGCCAGGTCTCTTCTTCATTCATGTTCTCTACAATAGCATTATTTATTTTGTTACGTCATTTCGTAATTAAGGGGAAGGAAAGTTGCAAAAATACAACATTTCTTGATTATGTTACACTGAATTATATATCTAATTTATCCTCCAAGCCTGTAGAAATTGAATAGTTTTTGTAATTTTGATGCCTTTAGCATTAAGCTAGGGACTCTTGACCTGGTTAGCTCTATAACCAGAGTGTTTCCTGGAAAAGAGAGCGTTCATAACAGTGAAACGAAGTATGCGTTTGATAAGAGGGATACTTTTTATCAAACGCATACGGTGAGAGCTGGAAAGATGCGGAATAGGGTGTGTCCTATAGCTCTTATAGGATATAAAAAAATTGTACTGTTGCAAATTAAATAACGAAGTAACGCAAAATATT
The DNA here is from genome assembly GCA_918358695.1 of Melinaea menophilus ssp. n. AW-2005. NCBI lineage: Eukaryota > Metazoa > Arthropoda > Insecta > Lepidoptera > Nymphalidae > Melinaea > Melinaea menophilus. The sequence goes on from OU911052.1 coordinate 3,108,255, forward strand.
ATAATTATAATAATTTTAAAGTACTTAAATATGTTGTTGTTTTATCTGGTAGCTGATTTTTTTGACAAATTAATATATTTTTTTCAAATCAGCAAAATATATAAAAAATAATTCTATCGACTTTAATGTTCCGCTGTTAGCTTCTTATTAATTTCCGATGTTTTTGAATTTTATTTTGACCCCTGACCTTTATTAAATTCAAACCACGTTTTCGGCTGTGGCATGCAGCCAACTGATATAAGATAGAATTTTCATTCACAAATTCAATTCCGTTACATACAAGGTCCATCGATTTAAGCACAATAGTATTTTATAGTGTCTTTATTAGCTTAAAAGCTAACATTTGTAATAGAAACGTTTTCAATTCAACAAACTTCATTACATAAAATAAAAGTTACAATAATAATAATAAAATATTTAATCTGATACATAAGGTACATAATGTTTGGATTTCAACTTTGAGGATTGTTAATGTTTTCTAAATTTTATATTTTGAGTTTATTTTCTATAATTGGAGTTATTTTTATCTTTCAATTTATCTTTTATTTTGTTTTTTTAATTTATTGTCAAAACTCTATCTGTCTTAGAATCCGACATTGTAAACGCAATCTACTCATGGGAAAATATCTTAACTAAACCTTTAATTTTGTGATCCCTTGTCATCCTTATTTCCGGATTAAAACAGGATAATTTGGGATAAACAAACTTTCACACCCCTTTCAATATTCACTTCAAAAATATATTTAATCAAAGGTACACAGACGAATAGGTATTTAGTGAATCGAATCGTAAAAGGCGTAGAGACCCAGATATTTAATGAAGCGGCCATCTGAAACCTCAACAGCGAATTGAATAAATAGCCTCGGGAATGGAAAAATAATGTGCAAGGTTTTTTAAACTGCGCTATCATTAAATATTTTTGAAATAATATTGCAATTATACTTATTTCTTATTGTCTGTTAAATTTTTGTAATATCTGAGTGTCTGTACAAACGTGTTAAGGCTTATTAAGAATCCTTTATTGCCATTAGAGCAATAAAACGAGGAGATATTTGGAAATTACATGTATTATACCACATATATTTGTATGTTAAAAATAGAATAGTCAATAACACTTCACAAGGAAGTTATATTCTTTACGTCTACATTTCTATATAACTTGTTTTTAACTGTGATTAAACCAAAATATCACTGAAGTTTTACGTAGACGGTAAATATATTTACGTAAATGTCCTGCGTCCGTAGACGTACTTTGGATGTTTACGTCGGAGTCGACTTCCGGAACGCAGTAAACATTTCAAATTGAATGCGGATGCAAAACAAAGTTGTAAAAATTTCGCAAAATCGTATCACACGCATCGTTAATTCTCGCGCTGTTAAAGTACTCGTACCTGCGATCACTGATCAGATAATGTCTTGTTTACAATATATTTTTATCTAAATCTATATATCTATATCTAATAATAGTAATAATAGTAACTGTTAAAGTCTTGTGAACAGGACTTTTTGGATCATATTTCTGATTTCTTATACTTTTTTACAGCTTCAGTGATAATTTTAATTTGGATTATTATTTTTATATCATTTGTCATATGATAAATAAGTAATAGGTAAATAAGTAAATATTGTTTTGGTATGTAAATTTTCTCTTGAAAAATCTTATATAAGAAGCATATATAATTAATGAATGTAATTTTATTGTAATAATATAATAAAATTAATCTATATAACGAAATCGTAAGACGTATTACTTATCACACGATATTAGCTATTAAAGTAAGTAAGAGGCGACAACGAGCGGGCCTTATCAGATGGGTTTAAATACCAGACCGACTCGTTTGATTGATTTTAGTGTAGGAACGTTAAATTTTGATGTCACTAATCAATCAACTTTATATCTTTTTAGTAACAAGTATTTAGAACACACGGGAGAACTCTTTTGTTACACTTTCAAAACTATAACAATTATTTTATACCCTTATTTCAAATTAACATTCGTAGTTTGATAAGGTGTTATTTTGCTTAAGGTTTATTTAAGCTTGAAATACATTGAAAATATCTGAACAGTAACAGTGTGTTAAATACTAATTCTTGTATGGAAGTGTTTCATAGAAGTTCATATTATTATATTTAAATCAAATATGAAAATAAATTATTAAATTAATGTATTAATAAGTTAAAATTATATAGTATTGCGGTTGTGTTGTTTTTTCGTTGTATTAATGTTAAATTATAAGTAATGCAATAAGCCTGGTTGTAGCGTAAGTTATTCAACACGGCGCCAGTCGTCGAAGGTTGTGGTTTTGAAACACAAGTCATGTGCTCCTCATTTTTAAGGTTTCCATCTGTCATTGTTGAATATTGATTATATTTTAATTATTTACTAAATTAGCCTTCAATATAATGGTTTGGCTTCTCTTGTTTTAGATTTACAACAAACAAATTAAAAATTATTTAGACAATTATGTTTGATTTAGAAGGTAAAATATATAGGTATGAAGTACTGTTACTTAAAAATTTATAAATTTAATTTAGGTCTTAAATATTAAAATAGGAACAAGAAAAGTCCGCTGAGTGTTTGTCACCAGTTTCTCAGGTCAGTGGCAAATAACTTTCTGAAAAGATTAAAAATATCCCAATATTGCCTAGGTGGAATACAAATTAATGCATTATTGATCGTCAAATGCTATTGTTTAAGTCAATCTCAGTTATAATTGTATTTTTAACTGAGCGAGAACGAAGACTTTTTCAGTTTGGGAAATAAGGCTTTGAATCTCTCTCCGGATCTCCGTCGATCCGGTTGTTACTCTCCACTTCTTTCTTTCAAAATGAATAGGAGTTGATATACTAAAAAATTAATATTTCAGCCATTTCGAAATAAGTTTAAAAATATATATTTTTTATGACTGCTATTACCTAAAACTGATTTATCCGCAGTACTTTTACATTCAATTAACTGCAATGATTGGGGATGTGAGGGGGGATAAAAATCAAATTCTGTCAATTTAAATCAAAACGCGAGGTCAGAACCAATAAAATACTGTGCAAATATTTATTGTATCATTGTAAGTATATTGCTCCAAATCAATAACAAAAATCAGTGTCCCGGTTCCTAGGTGTATTGACTTTTTCAAAATGGCAATCAATACAGTTATAACATACTCTATAATTATAAGAGTCAATAATCATCAGAATGATGTCCGTAAATCAATCTTGTGATCTAATAACAGCTGTTTTATTGAACCAATCCAGTACCCATAGGTAGTAATTGGAATAAATGATAAATTTAAGCTTAGAGATAATAAGGACTGGTGCACAATAAGTTAAAAAAACGCAGACAACTTTTTCAACGTCTAATGAACGTAACAAATACAATGAATACGATTAGACAAAATTAACATTTGTCAATATCAAATCGTGTATACATTGCCTTATTTTTTCTCCGTCTATTATAAAAGTAACTGTTGCCAGTTTGTACGCTCGTTAGTTTTTGTGTTTGTTTTTTTGCATTTGTTATTTTGTATTGATTTTTTTATCGTATTTAATGATGTCGAAATAGTAGTTTATTATTTTTTTGCTCGATACTTCCTTAATTCCCAGGCCTTGATTCGTCCAGATGTTCGTTACAACGATAATTATTTTTATTGTAGGTCATATTAATTTGATTTGACGTGATTTGAACTCAATACACTATAATACAATTGACTGAGAATTAAATAAATTTAATATTTATTTATTTATTTATTTAGCTTCACGCCATATCCCTTGCGGGGTAGCCAGAAACGACGGAGCGCCAAACGCTACGGACCCTGTATACCTCTTTCGCCTCGGCCACAGACGTCAACCTCTTCTTACATGCCCTCCGGGGGGTCCTCATGCTTTTTACGTGACCTTCCTCCAGTATCATAGATACTGTGTTTTCGAAGGTCACTCGAGGCCTCCCCCTGTCTCTCTTACCGCTCACTTTTCCTATATAAATCTTTTTTACCATTCTTTCATCACTCATTCGTTCGACGTGCCCAAACCACCTGAGCACGTTTTTCTTCATTCTCACCGTGACATCTTCGCTAGTACCTGCCATTCTGTGGATCTCTTCATTGCGGATTCGATCAGCAAGAGTGACTCCGCAAATTCTGCGAAGAGATCGATCGCATCTCCACAGCATTCATCGTTCTTACATTCTTCTTCTGCGTTACCCACGTTTGGCTGCCGTAAAACAGCGTCGGTAGCAAATTTAATGAAATTTTTAAATAAGTTTACCAAACGAGATTATATCTTGACTACTTTAATTATCAAAATTAAAATACTTAATAAGCTTTCAAACTTATTATATATGTAATATCTTACACGCGGCACGCCGTCTGCCAAATAATAGTTTTTGTCTACAATGCTCCATATTTTTTACAAGACAATAAGCACTGACAAAAAGTTATACATTGTAATATGTTTAAGTAACACACATCATTTATAATAGTTATATAGTTTTTAAATGTTGCAAAAAAATTGTAAAACATTTAAAACATTAATTAATTAATTATATAGGTATTTGTTATTCGACGTCTTAAATCTAATACTAAACTAGTTGTTGCCACCCGCTTTCTCTGCTTTTCCAGAGAAAGCTTCCATAACATAAGTATTTTTTTTGAATCCTATGAAAATGTCGGGATAAAAAGGATCTTATACGATTCGACGGATGTAAGAGTTTTTAAAATTAATATTATTGAGCATATTCGTTACAAATAAAATATTTCTTTTTTAATTTACTATATATAATAAATTGTTATTTTTATGTGAAAATAATAAAAAATATATTGTAATTGTTTGAAACAATGATTTTTTATTGTTATATCGTAGTGTACTTGTTCATATTTTTTTATTTACTCTATTCAACTATCCAGTATTTTTATTGGACCTAATAAAATAAACATGACACTCGTAAATTTTTTGCATTATTCACTTATTAGCTTTTATTTGTGATTTTACTCATTAAAAAAACTGTATTAATTAATGAAATAAAAAATATATATAAGTTTACTTAAACAAACAAATATATTTAAAAAAAAATTCTCTGCTTGTCTGTCTATTTGTTTCGGCTAATCTCTGAAACATCTGCACCAATTGTAACAGGAATTTCACTGACGGATAGCTGATGTTATGAGGAGTAACTTGGGCTACTTTTATTAAAAAAAAACATATTCCACACGAACGAAGTCACGAGGATAGCTAGTATAAAATAAAACCAATGGAAGAGTGATGTAGACATATCATGTCTACGTCAAATTAGAGACCGCCGAAGGTCACGAGTGTGATCTTTGAGCAATGTTAACGGAATTGCTAATTTTGTAATTGTGTTTTATTAGCGTAGGCGTCCATATCACAAATAGTAGGATGTTGTGAGCAAATGTTGAACACTTTAGGTGTTTGCTTAATTTATCCAAATGTTTGTGTATCAACAAAAACAATGATCACGTCACTTTTATGTGAATTATATTTAACAATATTTAGTGCAGTTTAGATCAATTGAGGGGAATGGTGACGGGTATTGTTATGATAGGATTTATCGATAGACACGTGTCTGAAATATCCCTTGGAATTGGTAGCAGATGGTGAAAGACGAAATTATTTGCTATTATGATTTCAAATTTTTTTTTTATTAAATCATTCATTCTCTCCCTTTATCCTATATTTTGGTATTAATCCATTATACTGCAACTGTCAGTGTGAATTGAATGATCTTTTCGGGTTTGGATTTTGATGTGCATTTTTGAGTTATTTTGTTATAATAATAAGGTTTATTTTCGTTTGTGATATTTTTTCTAGTAATTGGTGGATAATTTGTCCACGCTGCGGTGGATTGAATCAATTTAACCGTGAATTTATCTGTTTCTGATTTATTTGGGGTGTCGTGGGTTGGTGTGAGGGTGTGAATAGCTACGATGTAGGTAAATCGGTTTCCATTTATTACAATAATTTAATATGAAATTATAAAGCCATCCCTAATGTGGTTTTTGACAACAATTTATTTTAATGTATTTATCTAAACGTGTGTAAAAATTAAGAAAAACTCAATAACAGAAATTTCCAGAATGTCTATCAGTGTGTGAATGTTTTGAAGTGTGTTGTGTGTGCGTGTGTGTGTGTTTGTGTGTACACATCAGCTTATCTGTTACTCCAAGCACAGAATCAGACAGTCGTTAAAACATAACGCCGTATCATATGATAGGTGTATTGGCGCCTCCCCTGCACTACTTTATTATCTTTGCTACTCCAGATAAATGTAGTCAGATTATATACTTTTGTTGGGTTCTCGTTTGTGTGGAAGTATGTTTTTAATATAATTATACTTGTAGTCTTTGATTAACATACATCAGACTAATTAATCATTTGTATCTGTCGGGACTTCCCAAGAAACCTACATTACTTGAATAAAAATATCATATCTTTATTTCAGGTATGAAATCCAATCCGATTAAGACATCAAAATATAACAATTACTGCATTTAATGTAGTTTGCTTTCTTGATCCAAGAAGTACAATAAGCGTTTTTGTATGTCTTAAGCGTTTAATCGTTTTTGTATATCTTAAGCGTTTAAGCGTTTTTGAAGTAGAACTGTTTAATGCGCCACACACACTTCGAAGGACAATCTTTGAGAACTACCATTGCAGGACCGTCCTGAAAGGTCCCTAATAAGACGTAAAAGAAGTGTTTTCGCTAATCAGTGTACTTTTATAATACAACAATGTTATCTAATGACTTATTATAATAGTAATTTAGTCTATAAGTATGGCTACACACCGCTGAGTAGGCATCGTCAGCTATATACACGAGCATGTATATCTATATATTATTGAAACTTGCTTCCATCATGTTTTATTACCGCATTTAACTAGTTCGGACTTCAGAAGGCTTTGATAAGAATAATTATTTATTATCATATTTATCAACCAGGTGCTCTTATCTACCTTTCATTGGTGTAATAGTTTTTATATTTTGGTTTTAATTTATTGGATTTTTATTTATAGACACGTTAAAGTTTATTAATGATTGGTAATATATATGTTTTATTGTGTGTTTGTGTGTATGTGTGTGTATTTTTTTTCAAAAAAAGTTATTTTTCTATTCATTTTTAATGAGATCGATTTATCTAAAGTTTTAAAACAAATTTGCGTCAGTTATAAATGTCAAAAACATAAAACCCTTATCGTACAAAAAACAGTATTTTTGCGGTGAAACAAAATTAAAAATAATACCAAATATAGAAAAATAAGTTGTATATATATTTATATATATTGTACTATTTTAAGAAAACTATTTGCTGATATCTTTAGATAATCAATCAATATTGTATTATTCAACTTGATAACAAGTCACACACTTGAGTCGTTATGGTAAATAATTTGCGTAGTTAAGAATTATTGAATGATATCGGTTATCAATACTAATTATAAAGAGGAAGGATTTGTATGTGTGTATGTAAACTATTTGACCGATTTTTAAAAAACTTTGACCGTTTGAATGCTACGTCACTGATTAGTATAGGTTATATTAATAAAAGAAAAAATGGAAAATAATCCTAAATAAAATTACAATGAAAGGAGTAAACAAAATCGAAAAAATTTGAAAAATGTAAAAAAATAATTATCCACATGCAGTCAGGACGGGTAGCGAGTCACAGTTGAACCTCACTAGTTTTCGCTTAACAATAAATTTTCTTTCAGAATAATCTATTTTTTTAATTCTATTTCATTTAAACCATTCAACTTAATGAGTTTCAATGACTATATTGTTTTTATTTGTTATCATTATATTGATATGGTGTAGTATTAAATGCATGTCACATATTTCATTCAAGTACTCTAGATAATTATTACAGAAAATCATTCCTTAACATTCTTAAGCAATATTACCGCATAGTTTATTTTTGATATATTTTAGTTTATATAAATAATGAATACAGATGTAAAATATATAGAATACAAAGAATACAATAGAATACTATTATAATAAAACATCCTGGAGTGTGATGACGTGAATAATTTAATTTGCGTCGATAACTTGTTATATACTGTGTATTCTGTCGTATTTACTAATTACTTCATTTCAATTAATATTTTCTTTTATCTTATTTTTGTAATTTATTGTATAAGCATCAATTTAAAATATAATCAAATATAAGCATTTTATATATGTGAAAAAATGTGTCTTCTAAGGTTGTTGAGACATAACGCCCTAAAATAGTCAATTGTACCATGAAGTTACAAAAAATGGTAAAATTAATTAGTATTTGATGTATTTCTGAAATGCCTTCTTATATCGTTAAGATAGGAAAGTTTGATTAAACTTTATAAACCTTTCTAAAGATAGCCTCTGTCATAATTAGCTGATTTCACTGCAATAATAATTCTTAAATATAATGTTAAAGTTATCTAGGAAGATTAAATTATTAATATTTTTTATGAATGCTTCATATTACATGAAACTATTTCAACTATACTAAGTCAAAATATTAACGCATTGCAAATGTACTCGGTTAAGATCAAATTATTTCGTTTGTAAGTTAAGTTGTAATTTTGCTGTTTCGTTTGTTCGTTATTTAATCATGAAAAATATATTAATTAATTTAATTACATATTTTTATAGATATTTATTCATCCACATTATTTGTTTAAGAAATTAATGTAAGATAAAATTATCACAATTTCTTTAAGTTTAATAAAGGTCTGTTGTTCTGCTAATTACGTTTTTTTATTTGAATTTATGTAATTATACTATTATGTGTAATAAGACGTATTCATAGATATTTTGTTTAAGTTTTTTATAATAATGTTGCATTAATAATAAATATGGTAACCATGTAGTGTGTAGTCGTAATGCGCAATGGAATATTTTCAAGTCAACTCTCACATTGAACACTAACCTTTGGCCACATTCTTGAAGCTGTTTGTTTAAATAATAGAGTTAATATAAACCCAATAGTGTGAAGGCTGTTGATAAAAATATATATATTTTTAAATGATATTTGTATGTAATTAGTCTGCAACTGTTATTTACTGAGGAGAATAAACAATCGAGTGTAAACACTCGAGAGAGCGATGACTCGCTGCGCCCGCGCAGCTACGTATCACTGAAGCCGCCAACAAGATCTGGAAGATATTATTAAGTATAGTTATATATTCATGTATAATATTATATATATATATATATATATCACGTGTTTAGAATAAGTATTTAACACCACTTAATGAGTGTAATAAATCAGTATACTAGTTAGAAGCGAAGTAATTTCTACGTCTATTTTCATGTATAGTATGTATATAAATATTTATATTACATTCTATATAATATAATAAAAGTAATATTTAGTATTAAAAAACGGAAGTAAATTTGCAACAAGATTTTTATTGTAATGTTGAATTTATGAAACCATTCGGTAAATTCTGAACTTATCAAAAATGAGGAAAAGTGTCAAAGATAATATATAAACGTGGCGTGATAAAGCTGCTCTCAAAATCCAGTTTATTCGAATTTAAATAATAGAAAAAGTTAATGATAAAAATAATATCTAATATTTAATATTTAATTGTAATTTCATTCAGAAATTAAAAAATATATATGATAGACATTATAAAGATTATAGTTGTATGCCTTTAGAGAGTCATAAAGAAATAATATAATAATTATAAGAAAGAAAGGAAAATATTCTGGAGGAAATAGTGAAAGGTACTTAGGAAAGGCAAAATTATATGAAACAAGAACAGAGTAATAATAGATAAAGATGTTTTAGGTTGTGAGAAAATAAAAATATTGTTTGGAGAAAAAGCACGGTCTCAAATAAATATTCAGGGTGGCTAAAGATAGCAGTGCAATTTGTTTTGTAGTTGATGTTTGTTTCATTTGTCCCCCTAAAATAGTTTTTTCATCCCCTCTACTCACCTGTATGTTATGCTTAAAGACCTGGGACCTGTACTTTCAAAGAGAAACATACCTTAGTCAGTAATTCAGTCTTCGTTACTCTTCAAAATATATTTTGTTTCACTATAGCACTTTAAGCTCAAACTACATTTATAATAAAGTGAAAATAGTTTATGTAAATGATGTTTCGACATTTTCGTAAGATTAATAACACACCATGTACAAAGATTAACGCTATAAAACGAAATCAATAAAAGAGATACAATTGATATCCAGAGATAAATTTCACGTTCCCGCCACAAACAGAAAATAAACCAAGATTATGGGTTCTATATAAATACCTTACGAGTGTTGAACAAACAAACGCATGAATAAAGTAACAAGCGAATTATGTGTATATAAAAATGATGTCTGCTTCTTCAGTCCGTCCCGCGGTAATACCTTGTAATCACTAGATTATGGACGCCCACGTTCCATTGAGCCTCCAATTGTGACCACGGCTACAAACAACCGACATCAAATATCATTGAATTTGGAAAGTAACAGGAATGCGTTATGTTATATAAATTACGTTTAATATAACCTAAGTCGTAATTAGAAGGTGCGAGATGGAAATCTCAAAAATTATAGAATAAATTAATTTATTAATTCCAATATTCATGTCTGGAACCGAATATTAATATTTGGAATTGGAGTTTTTAAGTCTACGCGCGTACGTGTATTGAATAAATTATTGTCAATAGGTTTTTATATTGTTTTATTGGTATGAAAGTTCGTGAGTTTTGGATATTAACATTATATGGGGACCGTTATGATGTAATGTTTTACGTCCCGAGATACCTAGTAATGGACGCGCTGTTTGATAACGTGCCGCGTGTGAAGTGCCTTTAATAAATATCACTGCATGATATTGTAATGATATCCATACTTTAAATAAATAAAAATTATATTACACTTATTTCTTTACTTGTTTAGTTTTTAAATATTCAATATTGGCTCTCGATTCTTGAAGATGTTCAAGAGATTTTGTATTATAAAAAATGTGCTTCTAAGTATTATATTTCAGATTAAGATTCTCAAAATTGACTTTCTTTTAAAGTATCAAGAATGATGAACCTATAAGTGTGTATTTCGATCTCTGACATTTTATATCCTCTGCCCATTAATTCTAAAATTTTCTATTAAATCTTTAATATCCTTAAAATGTCGTTATCCCCAACAATATCTATTGTTATTTTCATGATTGCATAACATTTTATGTACTCAAAATCCATTCTTCTATTGAGTTTTTCAAATTTTAATATTACTATAAATTTTTAATTTATCGCTCGATCACTAATACACCATTTCATTCATTTTATTGCTGTACCATCAAAATTTATTTTCTTTTTGGTCGTCTGTAATTTAATTTTGTTGAACACGAAATTAAAGTATCATTACCTTTTTATTGTTTGCATAATGCATAGATAAATTGAAAAGAATGTGTAAATGCACGTGTTATTTATAGTCAAATTTATTTATTAGTATCATAAAACATAATTTTTGGATACGAGATAACATAACCAGTAGCTTTTGACACCGGTCGTGGTAGGCTTTATATTCGAGGAGGTTTTGCGTTTTATTGAAGATATTTGTAGTTGTATTTTAATGTTTTATAAAACTATATTTTTATATATAATTCTTCTGTATGTTTATTATAGAATTGCTTATAAATCGCTTGAATTATTTGATGAAATTTTATTATATTATTCAGAAAAACGGGATGAACACAATATAAAGATAAACAATTAGTGTTAACTTAAATGATGGAGTTTCTTGCCGGTTCTGTTCTGTGGACCTGGAATCGTGAAACGGAGTCTGACGTTTCATAAATGCAGTATATATTTATTTGAAATAGAAACATATTGTCGTCGGGCCCTCTGCTGGTTCCGTTGAATAATTTTGAACTGTCTTTTTTGTATTTAGTTTTAGATATTTATTCATGGTAAATGAAAGTAAGCTCGTGTTTCTATCATCTGGATATATATTAAGACCCCTGGAGCTACGGTTACTTTACTTACACCAATTAAAGCGTTGACAATACTATATAAAAGCCACTGTTTAATAAGACCGGTTTGGCACAAGCTCTTTGTATCTTTATTAATTTAAATGGGGTGAAATAGCTTTATCTATAACGTATTATATAATTTTGACCTCTATTACTGTTCAATACGTATTAGAATACCTTGCACTGTTTTGTTTAATCTCAGATACTGTTGTTTGGTATACTCTTACAATGAAGATTTTAATATGCATGAGATCGAAGTTAATAGTTTCAGATTTGTGAATTCATTTCATGTATTTTCTATTTTAATGTATGGAGATTTTGAAATTTAATCCACTTTAAGTACATATTCAATTAATTACCCAAATGATTTATAACATATGAATAAAAGATAAGATAAATTAAATTATTTTTTTATTTGTCACCACAAACAAAAAAGCTGAGAATCAAACCTACTTGAGCTTTGATTTTTATTGACAATAAAAATATTTTGATCATTATTCTTTTATATACGTTGTAATAAAATATATTTAAAGATTTAACGAAAAACGTCATCAACATCAATCAAATATTTCAATGCCTCAAGTGACAATGGGTCGATGGTGTGTGAAAGGGAACGCTTCCGTCAGCACCCTCCTTCCGATACCATGGTAAAACCCGTGAAAAATGTCCAAACCGTTCACAGAACCGACATTTGTATGTATTCGTTTAAATATTGAATATTCGTTTCTGGATCTTATTTCTGATATTGAAGGTTATAATACTGATAATGTTAATTTAATTTAAATGCCAGTCTTTATAGGCTTTTAAAATAAAATGGAGTATTGAAGTACTATTCGAATAGGTGTTGACTTTTAGTATAGTTCTGGTTTAATATTACGAAATTTATTGAATACTAGCTCTGCCCACGACTTTGTGTGATTTTTTAAAAATAAAAGTTACTCTTTATAACAACAGCTATCAGTGAAAGTTCTGTTAAAATTGGTCCAGCCATTTTTGAGATTAGCCGGACCAAACAGATAAACAGACAGAAACAATTTTAAAATATTGCTTTGTAATTGCCGTATAGACTTTTATATTAATAAAAAGCTGTTAATCTGTTATTACAAACAGACACTTCAATTTTATTTATATGTATAGATAATAAAGTTATAGACATAACAGACTATAAAATGAAAAATTGTAATCGTCTCAATTTCAAGTACAGAGCAAATTGAAGCCAATATTTGAACAAATATTTACGCTTCACTGCAAAATCTGATTTCCAATAAAGAATCGCATTACATATGCAAGAAGACAGCTGCAGGATTTCGGGACCTTTATTAATTTATTCATTTACCCTTCACGCCCCAAATAATCCAGTACTAAAGGGTTGCGCCGCGCGCCCTCTATCCATCATAACTGACGCAAAACAAATTGATTCACGAACACGTGGTATTTGGCGATGCCGTGAATGTTATTTATATTATACAATATATATAATAAATAAATAATTGAAATATAATAAAGAGAACGATGATCCTACCATGGATCTGTAGTTTAAATGGCTGTCTCGGACCACGATATCAGATTTCTATTTATTGCTGTGGACGGTAGCGGGGCTGACCGACGAGTGAGCCGTCCGCAGATCTTTAGATAGTGAGGCAATCATCTAAGTATTGAAACACGATTGTAATGAATAAGATTCTATATGATCACTTTTACTTATACAAGTGAGGTGTGAACTTTAACTTGTAAGCTTTGAATTTTTTATTTTATTTTCATTTATATGTATTAAATATTAATAATAATTATAACCAAATAATATAAATGATATAAAGTATATATGTGACTGTCAGATCACATAAGGTGACGGTTCGCGTCAAGTGTTACGTTAATAATCGTAAACTTTTTAATAAACGTACATACATGTTAATATCCATGTCCGCATTTATGAAATTTCTGCATAGTTATATTTTTATATCATGTTAATTATACACAAACATGTTTATATATTATACATTTTATCTTACAATATACTCTTATACTCTGACAGTTCCACCTAGTTGGTAGTTGGTAGTTGCGTCCTGGATTGTGGATCCTTGTTTCATAACTGGGTTACAGATAATACAAACTATGTTTTATTAACCAGTAATAATACGTAATACAGTTTAAATAAAACAATGTTTTGAATTAATACATATAATTCAGTACGCATTAATAAGGAAATTCGTCATCTTTATATAATCGTTATGATGATTCAGTTTTCTAAGTAAATAACAATAAATTCTCGGTAAAAATATATATTTTCTACAAATAAATCATTAATCATAACTATTTTGAAATGTACATATATTAAAAATTATTATTATTATAAAAAAATATCTCTCTGTCCGATGCGAGTTCAGATATATATAAAAAAAATATCTTCAACCCTGATTCAGCTTATTCTCGATAATGACTTGGTACTTCCTAAAATATAAATGATATAACAATAGGACTATTTCACACCAGAACAATAGAAGCGCGATGAAATTGCATTGCATACATTTACTGCTATCTAAGCAACCCCTAGCGGTATATCCGCTTGGATACTTGGATATTGTGGTTAAAATAAGTTTCTTTTTAATTAAATCATATTTAGATATGAATGTCGTTTTGATAATAAACTATGTTTGTTGTTAATTTTAATCAGTTTAAGGATGTTGGAAATCGAAGACATTAATGATCAGTGAAATGATGATGAAAAAGTAGTAAATTCGATATTCCTGGATGCGTCGAGTCGGTGGAGTTGTAGGGCGACCGGTCGGGGCGAAAGTCGGCACCGGCCACACTACGAGCACGCTTTACACGCCACAGTCTCATCTAAGCCACAGCTATGCGCACATCCTCCCCATCATAGCCGAAAATTCCTCCGAATTCCTAACGCGGCTCGGCGCGAAAATTACAAGATATCGCGATTTTTATATATTCCTTGAATTGAAGTTGCAGTCGGCGGTGATCGGGTAAAGTTGAGTGTCTGTGTATGTTAAGTGCATTTAACTTAGCTTCTAAGATTTTTTTGTTGTGCCGTGTACAGTAACATTGTTGTGAAGTGTTGTCATTTTATTTTGTGCGTTTTTCATTTGGATTTTTTTTTGTTGCTCCGGATATTTTTGGTTGGTTTATATTTGTTATTTTTTATATATTATTTTGTATATTTATTATATAATTATGAATATAATTTATCATGTAATATGGGTTAACACAGCGCAATCTGTATTGGCGGACAATTTCGTTAAAGATTACGTAAAGAGACTGTCAATTAATTATTCGGCGTCGAGTTAAGTACTGAATGATTCCACATAATAAATCAGGACTTCATTAATTTTCCTTCGACAAACGCTATGAGTGTATTAACGGGTTTCTGAGGAGATGAAAATCATTGCGGCCGAGAGGCCATTGATTAATTTATATCATAATCTATCCTATCATATTACACATAATATCGACAAAAAATATAAAATAATATAATTATAATATTAAAAAATTATTAAAAATGCATTTTTTTTATATATTGATATTATTTTGTAATATTTCTATATTTGGAAATTAAAATATTTTGTAATTTATATATAAGATAAATATTTTTTGTATGTCTACGGACCTCTACGATAGTTCTCGCGAGTTATATTCGTACATAGAAACTAAAATACAATTCAGAATTCATATTAATAATATGTTATAAATCATGTCCAAATGATAAGAAAAATATAATAAAAAAATAGTAATCAGAAATTATCTATTTATTTGATACAAAAAAAAAGTTCGAGATATTCTTTTATATATACTTTAAATTTTTTAATATTTTTCTTTATAAAAATTTATTACAATTTCCAAAATATTCATTAATTATTTTAAGGCGTCAAATCTTAATCTATCGTATCATATCAAGTAATATTATATATATAATTTATACAAAATAACTTACGAATAATGAAGTTAAGAGTAATAATGCTGTATCAATCAGTTCAATGAAAAGTATCCGTAAATACTAACTGTAACAAAGTAATTATATATAAGAGTAAGAGATTATAACTTGGCGACATTATATCAAAATTGTAAGAAAGTTATTCTTGAAAGAGTGCCAACGAACTCCAAGTCCCAATTTAATGTTAAAGTGATCAAGTTAGAGCACAATGTTACTTAAAATAGTACTTTTATACTTAAAATATTTATATAAAATACTTTAAATGTTATTTTTGTAAAATATTGTAGTTTATACAGTATAAGGTAATGTACCGACACACAGACGAAAAGCTATTAGATTCATTGACAAAGAGACACGAAAATTGATTTTATTGTTATAGCCTTCTCCGGCAACTTCGCTTACGTAAGAATTCAATTTATATACAATTGCTTTCATTCGGGCGGGGTGGTCCTTCGGTCTGTGTGTCTTATAGACCCGTACAATATGTATATGTACTATATCTAATAATTACAACATGCAAATCCTACACATATATTCAATTCATTATTGTTCTTGGTTCAGATGTAGTAAAATATTCGCATCTATAAATTTGGATACTGAAAATTGAATTTAAAATTTCAGTCCAATATATAACCTGAATGGTGTCATTGACTCGACAACTTTGTGAATCCTGGAGCAGATCTTCTGAACTGCATTTGAAAAACTTTACCGTTAAAATATTTTACATAACACAAAATGGATGCTGTCTTATTGATTTTATTTTAGGATATTTGTTTGTTGCTCATTTTAGCTTCTTTGGGTAATTATTTAAAATAATAATTAATTTTGCGCTGATTAGTATAGTATGATAGCAGTTTCCATTAAATGCTATATACATCTAACATTATTACCTCATTTCTATGTATTATTCCCGTATTTTGCATCGTAATATAAATGTTTTTTATATGACATTTCGTATTCACATGCAAATATTTGTGATACTAATAGCATAGTTACTGACCATAGATCAGAATTAGAAACTGTTTAAATAATAAATTACATGTTGTCTGTCTGTCCGGCGCATATATTAAATTGTTAATCTACTTGGTACGAGTATTTAACCAAAGATTGCGTTGAGTAATGTAAATGTAGAAAGCCTTAACTTAATATTTTAAGATTAATTATAAATAAAACCTTATGATACGTCAGTATATTTTAGATGCCCTTAAAATAGATTCTCGTTTAATAATTACCGTCCTCATCAAAGATGCGATTCCTATAAAATACTTTCTTTCATTTGAGTTCGGGGTTCACACGTCATTTCGCTGTTAGCAATAGCCCGCGAGACTCCGTGATGGGTACTAACATTTATATGACGCGGACCACCTTAGTGTTGAAATATTTTGATATCTTTGGTAATATATAATGGCTAAATAACATTTTAACAAATAGACAATAAAAATTAAAAATATTTGTCAATTCAAAACCAAAATGTAAGTACTATGAAAGATATTTGGCTGCAAAATGCCATAGAGAAGAAACGACAAGAAACTATAAACGCCAAGTTAGACAAGACGATTCTGATGTAAAAACTATGTACACCATTGTTTACTTTACACTAAGGATCCTAAGATACGTAGTTTAATGTTTCTCTCACGTAATAAACTAAACGTAACGGTCCATAAAAGATCTAAAATCATACATTGCAGGTTAAATTATCCGTACGTATCGTTGTATCAGACGAAATTTTATTTGTATAGAAATAACTTATCGTAGCTTCCTTGTGAATGTCGTTTGTGATTTATTTTCACGGGTTGTTTTGAATGACTTGCGTCTTTGACTATGTCGTTGATTGATTTTGTCGTTGTAAGGATGCATTTTTCAAATTTGATGTACATTCCACATTTATCCAGGGTTCAATGACCTTGCAAAATATTATTTTCTTAATAAGTAGAAAATATAACATTTATTGTATATATCCAACTAGTAGTAACTATCATATTATTTCATTTCAGATATGTTTGTTTGTGATATTTTATCGTATATTTCCATTTAGGAGCGAATTGCTATAATTCCAAAAACAGCGTTTTAAGCTTCCAAAGTTCATAATTAGCTAAAATGCTAATCACCATGCTAGTCATTTTATTTATCTCAAAAATCGGGCGGAGACGCGGGCGGGCGCTTGTGAACTATAATTTAAAAGCACTCAAGTTAAATGCGGATTAAAATATAAATCAATTTAAAATGAGGTCTAGTTAGCTTTTTATTTGAGGTGATTTAAGTTCGCTTCAAATGTACGTTTTTATTCAAAAACTCGTGATTAATAGAGTCAAGAAGTCTGATATACGTTGGGTCAAGAACTCTGATGTGGTGTGCGAAATTAGATTTTATATCCTGGTTATAAGATACTTTTTGCTTTAAATAGTTGATTACTTCAGAAGCAACGACGTGTTACATTATTATGATTGCAATAGAACCGTGGCCTTTGAGCAAGGTTTTCAGGTGCAATGTCGCTGATTTAACATCTATTTATAAGGAAACTATTTAAATTATATATTATAACGGATTTAAATCATTATTCGATAAAATTATACAAATACTAAGTTTATAAAATTAAAAATGATGTATATTATCTGTTATATTGTCCCGTTTTAGAATTACTTTTAATCGAAAAGTTAATCGATTTAAAATTAAATCGAATTAAAACGTTAAGCGATTGTGAAGTTGAATTGAGTTCTTCGATTTTAATTAAATGTTATGTTATTTCTAAACCGCGATGCATTAATTATAATGAAAACACCTTCGACAATTTGCTTGTGGTCTCGACCGCCATAAGAAATGTAATGAATGTAGAGCTGTATTCAGACTTGGTTCTCGTTAGGAAAATCATATTTTTAAGGGATTATTATGGTATAAAGAAATATATTGTACACTAAGCTTTAGTGTGTCCTAGTGTGAGTTAAAATAACAAAAACAGACACACACAATGAGGATGTAAACACATTTTAAGTAACAGTAAAAGGTCTGTGTCAGCTGATTTGACGATTGTCATTTCGCACAGCAATTTCTATATGTTTAACATTCAAACCGACCCGTACCTGAGGTGTACAAAACCTTCACCTTTATTTATGTATACTCAGACAGAAATCACCCTTTGCGTCGCCCGACACATGGGAACCAAGAAAGCATTCAAAATGATTTATTGTAAATGGTTTTCTACTTTGTTGGCTAAAATAATAAGACCCGCGTCCGGATTGCTGTTCTAAATTTGATATTTTATTGTTGCTTTTTTCCTTTGGTCTTGCCGATACGCGATATCTAATTAAATTTGCAATCCCTTTGAGCTAACCGTGTGGTAATCGTGGAGGTAATTAGTTAGATAGTGCAGTAAAAGCTGGTAGAGATGTGGCCACTGAATGAGACGTCTATGATGACAATAAAACGTTGAAGCTCGGTAGGAATTGCGGATTTCTTTGTGTGGCCGCACAAAGGCATTAAACATCAGGTCTATTGACGTTTTGACTCCGGAGGTGTCATGAGAATTAGTGGGCCATTATTGCTCAGAGAAGTCCATGGTCAAGCGAATAGTAGATAACAATAATTAGCTCGGACTCGACAAAAAGTGACATAAATCCCGCATAATAAGTCCCCGGGAGTGCAAAAAACGTCCGAGTTTACCTGGGTATCTGCTTTTTTTTTGCAGAATGACTCGGAATGAACGTGGATATAATAAACACCTCAAACCCGGGCAGGCATTGTTTAATGAGTTTCTGTTGTGATCTTGCACAATCTTGGAACGCTTATATTTTTTATGTTGAATTTGCGAGAAAAATAAAAATGTTTCTGTGTGTTTGGTAGCGTTTAAACAAAAGGCCCGTGTGAAGGTGTGATTTATTTATGATTTCGCTCTAACAGTTTTCGCTTGGCCGCCTTTAACGCGCGTCAAGTTATATGCCTTTTAATAAAGAGGAATTTTTATTTATGTTAGTAAATTTTAATGTATATTTTTATTGTTTCAGGTGCGATATGGAAATGTTGCATTCAGGAAACTGCGTGCTAGGGAATCTGTGATCATATAACATTATACAGAAATTTTTACTTTTAAATCGTCATTAAACGAAGATGCTGGGGTGTGTTCTGAGGGTAGTGACCTCAAAATTCGACATATTCGCAAAACAGATCAATCTGAGCTCGGCAGACGATAGCCGATGCCTAGACAAGTAAATAATTAAAGCATAATAAAACTTTGACAATATTTGGCCTTATCTTCAAAATAGAAAAGCAGTTAACAATACTAGTCAGTCAGAACCGTGTTTAGCAATAGTTAGTTACCATAGAGGAAGTTAAGCAAAACCGTAGGAATTCATAGTAAGTGCCACCTTGGTGGTATGCTTTATATTGTATCCTGTATCGACTGCGCGCTGATTGGTCGCTACGTCACGTGGCTTCCCGGCGCGCGACTTCAGTGCTGGATGCTACTAACTGTATACACGTGAGTACATTTAATTCTATTTAACACATGATTTGACTATTACAAAATGAACGGGATTTACCCTCGGTTCCGAGTGGAAAGCACTGCTTCTATGATGCTCACCACTCGGATCCGAGTGATGAGCAATGAGCGTGTTTTTTAATTTTCTTTCAATATTTCAAATCTTTGACCTAACCTTACCTTTAACCTTTTACTTATTTCACTCACAATTCAAAAACAAGTCTATTAACTTATCTACGTGAAACAAAGCTCACTCGCCACAAACTCTACCGCTTTACTTACTACTGTAAAATGAACGGGACGCACTCTGGGGGTCCGAGTGGAAGGCACTGCCACTATGCGGTTCACCACTCGGATCAGATTGAGCAGCGAATGTGAATTTCCAACCTTTCACCCACAATTGGGAAATAAGTTCATTATTTTTCACTTAATCACCTGTCCAAATAAAATTATACTGCACAGTTGGATAAACACTTAATGCTAGACCTCAGTTGCCAAACAGTAGTCAAATCACTGTACGCTATACAAATGAAGATTCAAATCGATTACACAACTTAAGTAGCCTGACAGCTATCGTAACACGGACTTTTACATCTGATTGAAATGTCAATCAAATAATTATAATAACAATAATAGTTACATATCATTCTCTCCCATCGGTCTTATTATATTAGGTAAGTATTTATTAACTTATAGATGTTATTAAAACAGCAAATGAAAGTAATAAAAATATTAATTCAATAAAATTCTTAACTTGCTGACACTTTTTTGATTATGATTAATATCATGGAGAGATTTCCACTAATACTATAAAATTTTTTTTGCATTTCAAGTTGCATATAATTTTTCATCACTGAATTAAAACTTTTATAAAAGAAAAATACTCCAATGTCGTGCAAATTTGGGGATATTCGGGATGGACTATAACTTTGTATACAACTTTTACATATTTTATAAAGGTTTATTATAACTTACTATTTTTAATATTTATAACATAAGTTCTGACTTAATTTAACTACTTAACTTAACTACTTGTTATTTATAACATAAGTACAGACTTGATATAGTGTTAATTTAATAAGGCGAACATTTAAAAATTTGGCAACAACATAAAGTGTTTGCGAACATAGTTTGTATGAAATATTACAACGATGTGTTAAATTGTCTGGAATTCAATATTATTTGACGACAAACAGATGATTTGTCCTTAGATATACTAGCAATGCATTCTAACCTTACTTAAAATAGATCTTTTGGGACAACAGACTCGAACCTGCGAACTTTAAAACAACAACTCGTCAATCTACCATTTGAGCTATCATGTCGCTATAATTCGATAAATTTGTAACCAAAATTTGCGCTATAAAATAATATTAAATATTCAAATAATAATATTTAAAGTCTATAAATATTATAAACCATATTAAGATTAAAAATACCGTCTAGTCTGCGAGATAAAAGTATTAATAAATATCATCTAAAATTTATGTATCTCCATATAAAGTGTATATAAATTACTCTTTGTCTCATATCACCGATTAGGACCGGATAAAATATAATATTTCTTATAAAATCGATGAATATTAAATATTGTGACCTTAAATAATATCGACCCACACATTTATTACAATTTGTTCCAAATCCATTTTAAATATTTCTAATCCAAAATAATACCTACTATTGAATAATACGTAACCTTTTCATAAACATATTATATTAATTTAATATTTAATTATATAATTAATTAAATATATACAAAAAATTTACATGTATTTGTGTTTTTTGATTTGGTAGACACTAAATTAACTTCTTATTGTTATACTAGCTGTGCCAGTGACATCGTTCGCAAGATGTTTTTTAATAAAAAAGCCTTAGTCACTTCTTATAACTTCAGCTAAACTACAGTAAAAGTTCTGTTAAAATCGAACCAGCCGTTTCAGATATCAGCTGGACCATATAGGCAGAGAAAAATGTATGAAAATAGTTTCTTTCATGTAAGTAACGTATACAATTTCATATGCATTTAATGAAAAGTTAATTTGGAATTACAAACAGACACTTCGACTTTATATATATATATATATATATATATATATATATATATATATATATTTAGAAAATACATTAATTAATGTTATAATATTCATGAATAAAATATAACAATTAAATTAATACAGCCATTGAAATTAAAATACGTGGGCACCATTGTTTGTATCACATTACCAGGATTACTTAACCGGCTAGACATTTTTTTTCTTACTACCGTGCAGTGGGCGTGTGTTAGAAACGAATTAATCACAGCGTGTTTCTAGATGTGGTAAGGAAATTTGTTTTGGAGGCGACATTATTGAGTTTTATTTATACACTAGCGGTGCCTGTGACTTCGTTTGCGGAATATATATATATTTTTAAGTAACTTACTCTTTATAATATCAGCGCACTGACAGTGAAAGTCTTGCTAAAATCGGTCCATTAGTTTTAGAGTTTAGCCGGATCAAACAGACAGATAGATAGAGATATATTTTTTTGGTGTAAATATCTTATGTAATTTCATATGAATTCAGTAAAAAGCTGTTACCTTGGAATTACAAACAGACACTTAATTTTTTTAATATATATATCAATAGGAAAGTCTTTAATATTATTCTATATTAAACTATAAAAATTATGTGAAATGAATTAACTTCATAAGTTTGCACAAGTATATTAAAAAATACCTCACATCTGAATATAATCAATATATAAGTATATTTATATACATATTAAGATGTATATAAATATACTTTACCATGTATGTCTGTAATTTCCTCGTTTTTTCCATTTCAATTTTAATTAAGAAATAATGAAATCTATACATATAAATAAAATTGAAGTGTCCGCTTGTAATTCTAAATTGACAAATTTTCACTTAAAGCATATGAAACTTTAAATTACATAAAAAACTGTTCTTTAATTTTTTGTGTGTGTCCTTGTGTCTGTTTAGTCAGACTAATCTCTGAAATGACTGCACTATATAACCTACGTTGTAAGGAGCAACTTAAACAACTTTTCTTTTGAAAACATATTCCAAACGAACGGAGTCGTGTGCTCAGGTAGTATATATATATTTTGAGAAACATATAAAAGTATAGTACCGTATCAATAAAATGTATATCTTTTATTTGACTAATTGATAAAGGCATTGACATCAAAACAATGTAATTCATGTGTCACTCATCAACACGCGCCCAAATATGGGGTTTAATGAATTATTATTGTTTAATATTAAGGGGAAGCTGTATTTATATTTTATATTAAATAAAATGTTTCAAATTTAATTGAAAAATGTTAGAAATGATATAGTCGAAGTCAAGTTTAAGTCATAATTACTTTGATCTGACTTTTACTCATGAAACATCAGATTTTTGTTTGCAAGATTTTATTGAAGCAACAATCTGAACACAATTTTTTTCTAATAGAGAAAAAAAGACAATATTAAGAAATTTAATTTAATTATATTAATTAAATGTATTTCGCGAATTAAATCCACCATAGCACCACTTCGCCTTAAGAGTATCCATTGAATCAGTAATACGATGGGTGTCTGATAAAATAATTGACTGATTAGTTTTCTTAACTGATTATTATCAGAGATTGTTTGGGTTATTTAAAAGGTCAATGGCCATCAGCATTTTGATTACTCTTATGACTTCTTATTGTATCATGGTAGCGTTTTTATAATATATTCTGTGGAATGATCTAATAATTATTGTATATGGGATTTTTGGTGTAAATTAATTGATTTTATTAATATAATATTAAAAAATAATATTTTCATTTGGTAATAACTAATAGTTGTGGCCACAACTTCTCGCGGAATATGGTTTTTAAAATAAATAGAGCCTAAGTTACTCCTTAAAACAAGTTATCCCCTAGTCAAGGTTCTGTCAAAAGCGGTTTAGCTGTTTCATAAATTTGCCGAAACAAACAGACAGGCAGGCAGAAAAAAAATGTTTTTATGTACCATATATACTTTTACATGCATTTCGTAAAAAGTTGTTAATTTGAAGTTACAAACAGACACTTCAATTTTATTTATATGTATAGATTAATTACTCGTATATGAAGCAATGTTTGTTGACTTGTCAAACTCACAATTGCGTTTGGTAAGCGACTGTTCTGTCGCGGGTGTGTGGGAGGCTTTTAAGGAGAGATTCTTCTAACGAAGGTAATTTTTGTGATCTATTGCTCACACTTGATATAATATGAAAGAAATTTCTTCTGGAGCACTCGCTATTCAGGTTTTGTATAGTTTATAAATCAAATACGTATGTTTAAAATAACAATTTATTCAAAACAACTTTTTATCTTTTTTCTAACACAACATTTTGAAAGGTAATATTTTTTCGTTTCTTTTTCTTTTATTTCACCACGAAGATTGTTATCTTTACACAATTTGAAGGGTTATTCATACAATTAGTGTATTTTTGAATTGGACAGCTGTTTAATATTGATCAGGTGGTACCTCTCGAGATGAGAGGGATGCTGCGATGGGGATGAAAGAATACGATTGTTATCAACTATGACAAGGAAATATTAACGCGATTATGGAATGGATAATAATCATTTTATTTATTATTAAAATTTATCTATATCATATGAAAACTTAATTAAAATTAATCCATTAAAATTTTACCGACAACATTGTAAGAGGATATTAAGTTTATAATTGTAAGATTTTTATGACGAATAAAAAAACAAAATGAACTTATTATAATAATGTTATCTATGTATATTCCATGTTATCCTTGAGCCTGACACGTCGTAATAAAGTTTCAAGTAAAATTAAACGTTTACATTGATTCTGTAATAACTGTCGGTGCTTTTGATCCGGTGCGTAATTGTGGGTTTTGTGATCGGACCCAAGGGAGAAGTGTCCGCGTCTTGATCACGGAAAACGTCCGCCCACTGTAGCTGACCTTAAAATAGTATACTGTTTATAGTACACTATTTTAAGGTCAGTTGTGCTAGGTGCGAGGTGCGGCTGCCATTTTAATATAAGCTGTTTATAAAACAAAAAATTGTTATGGTTTTTTTTGTCTGAATTTATTTATGTTTTTTGGTATGTATATAACTTTGCTTATTCAGCGAAGCGAGCCAGCGTGAAAAATAAATTGAACAGGGGAACAGTACCTAGAATTACATAGATTTTAATGGGATATCAGTTTTTTGACGATTATTCCTCAAAGACATGACATTTTTCAAAAATTTTTTTTAAACCTATCACCTAATGCGTGTCTTTTTGATTACCAAATTTCATAATTTTCCGTCAAATAGTTTTCGTGCCTATTCGTGACAAAGAATGTGAAAAAGTCTCCAGTGAGCGCTCCGCTCGCTTCGCTCAATGATTTGATTTTATATAGTCAGCGTCTCTTCACTTGGTCCTTTTCTTTTTCATCGCAAGTGTTTTAAACGAACACTCATTACAATATCGGAGGCTGTGTTATTTATGATATCTTTGATGTCTTATTAACGTCGCCATCACTATCTAGATTAACATAAAGTGTATTGAGCTTTTTAATTAAGAAAATGAACTTTTTTATAATAAACAAAGTAATTTATGATACTTCAAGCGTATCAACTTTATATAATTTTATTATATATTCATATTAATATTATTTATTTCATATAGATACAAGAACCTAATATAGTCAGTACGATTCACCTTTTTTTATTGAATAACTTTCACACTACAGTCTTCTGTCGAACCAATAAAAACTAGTGATTGATTGGGAGTTTTTTAAAAGAAACGATCGTATGAATATTAAAAACCATCACATTTTAATGGCGGGGCGTTAATAATTCAGTTTATAAATTACATACCGTTTATATAAACGCGGTGAACAAAATTCTATTTGGTGTTCCCTCATATCTCTCGGTTATTAAAATTAGATGTTACTTTACATAAAATGTACAATAATAGGACATATTTTATTAGTATTCAGAAAAGTTAAATTGTTTTTTTATTGCTACGATTAAATGTTATATATCTTTATAAATATTTTAGTAATAGTTAAGGTGTAAACCATAATTTCATTGTCCTTTTGTATCTTAGAACAAAGCTCCTACATAAGCAACAAAAAATGTCTCTGTCTATACGATTGTCTCACAAAATCGAGTTAATCAAAAATATTTTAAGATTATTAAACCACAACGATTGACAACCGCTAAAGAATTCTGATTCCAATATTTTTATTGCGCGTAAAGCCGTCGGCACTTTTTATATCGTACCTCTTAAGTGACATAAATTCTAATACAAAATCCATTTGTGTATCTCGGACGTCTTAAGAGGTACGGGGTTAATAGTTTTTCTGCCTTTACAAGGAACTCATTTCAATTATCGGTAGATTTGATGTTATAAAATATTCTAGTGTGCGTGGCTTCCAACTGCGACGGTAGGACGCCAGGGTTTTTATAATTTTTAATTCGTAGACGCTAATTTAATTATTGGACCCCAAATTTTAATGCAGGTGCGTCCTCACATAATTTTGGTGGATAACGGTAAAGATGGGAACGTAATTCTTATTAAAATAAGTATAATTCATAAACCCCAGTTATATCGAGTGTTAAGGATCGTATTAATTTTTAATCTTCTCATTTTAATTATAATCTGTGTGTATGTTTATCTCGTCCATTTGACGCGGGATTAATATTAAATAAATTTAAAAAGGACTTTGATGTAATGCGACAAATTATTTACTATACCGCCTAAATAAAGTTAAGTTATGAACTAACAAATATATAGAGGTGGCGAATATTTAATTATGAAATATTTAATTAATTGACAAATATATTTTTTAGTAATATAAATACTAAATAATATTTATTAATCCTTAATTACGAGATCAGAAAATATCTAGAAAATCTTAAATAAGAATTACTAATTAATTAAATATCAATTACGAAAAAATTTTCCAATATTCCTAGAATAAAAAAATAAAAAATAAATATTTTAATATATTATTAATAATTATATATAACAATTACTTATACAACTAATATTGGTTATCAGAACGTTAATAAATATATATATAAAATTTAAAAAGTTTTAAAATAATTGCCACTTCTAAACATTCACACGTCTGCACCGAGTATCTTGAAACTGTGACAAGATAAAAATAATTCCGAGCGACGACTGTTACTGATACTGGAAAAAAAGTTTTTTTTTCTTTTTTAATCCCTAGGAATGTTTTATACCGTTAAAAGCCTCCATTCGAACTAATATGTATATATTATACATGTTAGTAATAATCGATTTTGAATTGGAATTCCAATAATTAGTAAAAAAACAAGATAAAAAGATATCTTAGTTGAGTGTTGTAAACAAATATTTGACACAAGAAAAAGAAAGTAATATCCGACCAATATATCACTCATGGGTTTTATATCAAATTAAGGCTTTCCGCTCACTGTATGCCACGGAAAGATAAATGAGGCATAGTTATATTATAACAAGCGTACACTGGGCGACGATGTCAATATCACAATGACCCTTATTACAGATGAATAAGGGTTATGTGTGGTGTGCTGTACAACGATTCATCAAGAACTTGTCAATTAATCGAGCGGAGTGGACATTGTGTTTATTTTAATTAATTTATTCAATACTAACATATAAAACTGCAACTGGAATAATACGAGTCACAATACTTGAAAATCTTTATAGAATTAACTATAAATCTTATTTAATTATATTCAAGATTTGATAAAAAATATTATTAGAATCTCATTTAATATATTACTATAATTATATTATATTGATGACGGTTAACTGCTTGTGATGCCTATCAATTAGTGAATGACGCTTAATTAACACTACACTATAATTTTCTTCACGTAACTTTCCAAATTATAACATACTGTTTATTCCTATACTCGTTATTACACCTAACGTTGCTTGAAAATTATCAAAAAGCTCAAGTCCAGAAAGGATTTATTTCATTTCTTTCCTATATATATTTTTTTCCATAATGATTTAGTAAATGAATTTGCTATTTAATATATATATATATATATATATATATATATATATATATATATATATATTTCTGTTCGTTTTGACTTATTCATACATCATGTCATGTATTATGTTTAATAGCAGAATTGAAAAATTAACTTCAGATCACTTTATACATATGTATATATGTTTTCCATGTTACATAGTATGTATAATTTCCCGTTGCATAATACGCACGGTCGACAAATTTCCACATGCATTTTTCATTAGTCCCTGACCCGCTTCAAGTGCTGAGACACTTTATCTGAGCTAGATTTTTATCTTATTCGTGAGTCTAACCACTTCAGGTCCGTATCACTATCGGTCTTTATCTGTTAATGGCAGATTTCGATTGCTTTCTTTATATCTAAATATAAATGACTATTTTAATACCAATAATGTAAATGTATACATATAATATTTAAATGTCTCTTTGTAATTACAAATTAACAAATTTTCACTAAATGCAGATGAAAGTATATACATAAATATATATTTTTTTCTGTTTGCCTGTTTGTTCCGACTTCAATGGCAGATAGCTGATGTTATAAAATTAGACGACATTTATTTAAAAAAACAAATTCAAACGAAGTCGCGGACACTGCTAGTTAATAAATTAAAATAATAATATAGTTTCTTGTCGGTTCTCCTTCCATTGGATCCATGCAAGTAAAGTCTGATGTATAATATATGTATATACGTTGCAAACTAAAATAAACTATCAATATTTTAAAGCATAACAGCACAGCGTCATTCTAGAGCTATCTTTTAAGATAAAGACAGTAAAAGCGTATCTTTTATTTGTACAACCAATTAGCAATCTGAATTTTATTTCGATAAAGTCTTACGGTAGCTCGGAGCTCGGTATCCGTGTTTAAGATAACGGACCAATCTTGTGTATAATTGGAATACGTTTTATATAAATTAATTTAATCGAATATCTTTTAATTCAATTAAATTTATAATTCTTTTTGATATCAATAATATTTGGTTTAAAATGAAATATTGTTCATAATTTTGGATTTTAATATACATTAAATTTGTTAATGTAAGTTTATAGTACATATTATTAAATGGAGCTTTAAAACACTGAAATAAATATGAAATTCAAAATATTCAAATATAAACAAAACTTCCTTGTAAGTTTGTTTACTACTTAATTTAATACGCCATCAATATCCGAATTGAATTCAATAAATGTAAGTGTGGATGCGGTGATAATTTAACGTTTTCATTTTAATGAGAAAATTTAACTTGGACTTGTTTTGATTTTGAATCTTAATATATTATAGAGCTTTCGTTGATCTCATTTCTGTTATATTTTTATGGTTAAAAATGTAGGTTACTACTGAATACTACAATATATTTTATATATTTTATTTTTTTGTTTGCTTTTTTATTTTTATATGCAAAAAAAAACTAAAAAAATGTGGCTGTTAAAGGGAAAAATAATGAAATAATTTACATACTTTATAGTGTCACTGATACACAGATATAGAAAAGAAGCAACTTACCTTAACTTAACTTACCATAACTAACTTACCATGAAAAATATCAAAATAATTAACAAAATACTTTAACTGCAAGAAATATATTGTTATCAAATCGACAATTAAAATAATTAATGAAACCAACAAATCAACAAACGTAACAGAAATAAAAAGAAGCAAGCAATCAATCACAGTAATTATTATAAAACTATTTCATCATTATCATTTTACCCTTTTCCCACTAGTGGGAGTGGGATTACATCATTCAAACATTCATTTATTATCTAATATTTTACATAATCCATCCTTATATCATCCAATTTAAGTGTTCTATTTGATCCAAAAAATAGAGAGTTAAAAATATCCCAATCAATAGCTCGCTCACAGCGCACTAACAGGCTATTCTCTATACAATTTTAGTGTGCTACTTGACTTAGTGCTCGGTTAATTTGATAATGTCATGGCTGCAATATTTTCTTCGATTGTATTTGCCATCCACATTTACTGGAAGTGGTGTCGGGGCTATTAAGGGTAAAGGTGTAGAAATATATATATTAAATAAATATTTCCGTCTATCAGAGGTCATAGATTCGCGACCTGCTCGTGTTAATATATTTTAATCATAAATAAATAAAAATTATACACTTTTATATATAAATAAAATAATAATTTTTAAATGGTGTGTCAAGTTATCTAAGAATAAGTCCAAGAATTAATTAATTTAAAATATTACGTATTATGGTTAAATATAATAAATAACTCAAGGCATACCGATGACACTACAACTATTTATTATTATGTATTAATACAATTAATACCGTACAAACAGACAAAGCTCAATATTAACTTTGATAACATCGACGGGCAGTCACGATTTGAGAGACATCATTACAGAGAATATCTATTCTGTTTCATTAGTAAAAGAAAATTATAATATTAAATATTACTTTGTTTGTTCTCATCTCGAATATATAATGTAATTTAGGCCCTAAGTATGGTTTAAAAGGTACAACACCGCTGAGTTTCTCTCGCCAACTCTTTACAATCAGTGGCAAAAAATTGAGCTGGTGGTAGAATGAAGAATGAAGAAATTTTTTGCATATAACTGCCTTTTAATAACAATTTAGATTTTGACCTAAAGATTGCTAATTACAATATTTATAATGATCAATATATATTCATAACAAATTGAAGATGAGTTATTAATTGATAGGCATTGATTTAAAATATTAAATTTCAAACGAACTTTGTATATGTAAAGATATAACAATATATTAAAATAAATGTTTGTTCTGTTTTCCCGTTTGTTTTAATAATTATAGTCCACTCATGAATTGGTATCACACACACGAACAGTTACAGAACGAATTTAACTCTAAAAC
Source organism: Melinaea menophilus ssp. n. AW-2005 (assembly GCA_918358695.1). Classification (NCBI taxonomy): domain Eukaryota; kingdom Metazoa; phylum Arthropoda; class Insecta; order Lepidoptera; family Nymphalidae; genus Melinaea; species Melinaea menophilus. The sequence continues at coordinate 3,139,539 of OU911052.1, forward strand.
ACAAGATAATTTTTATAATAATTTTATTTATGTTAATATTAAGATACTTATCACATAGGTACGAGTAGATTATTTGTTTTATATAATAAGTACAAGCAGCTGTAAGTACAAGCACACAAAATGAAGACATGTTTGCAAGTAACCAACCGGATTGATATGGAAATAGTGATATTTTCCTTCAACTTTGCGTAAACATGTGACAAATAATGTTTTTTTAAATACATACCACGAAATAGAAACTCCTGGAGTTGGAAAAACAGTGTTAATGGTTTAAGAATATTAGCACTTGAGATGCAAAACACATTTATTATCCTTTTTCGTTTTACAACCTTCAATTTTTACCTCCTTCCAATTTAGCACGGTTTACTGGCAAAGATATTTATAACTTAATTCTCGGGAGTGAACCGCTCCTTTATCCTCGCCGGTAATGGCAGCAAATATCATTTTTCTCTTATCTATAATGCTATTTTATCGCGTCCAAGTTTTCTCTATTTATTTTATTATCATACTGATTTATATGTAAAGGTTCGTAAAAACTTTTGTTAGAGTTAAACAGTATTATTTAGAAGGAGTTGTAGGCGTGTGGAGCGTTATAACTCTGGAGTCGTAAATACCTCGAAGGTAAAGATGGCGTGGCGCCGCTCAGTTGTGACGTTAAATCTTCATTCGACTCTGTTTTATAGTTTGCAAAGACTTTACTACTGTTTGGTTTTTTCGTATGAATAATTTTATGCCAATATTTTACATTCCTACTGTTTTTTGAGATGATGAAAGTTGAGTCACTATTGCCTCTTCTATTATTGATGTTAAAATTGTTTTCATATAAGATAATATTTGTAATACTATCAGCACCACCATTTAAGGTACATAAATGCAGTGTAACATCAATAAACACTGAAGTTACGAGGTTTATCTCCACAGCACTCGACGCTAGATCCGCTCAAGACTTGACAAGTCTAGGATTGGGGCTAAGTTTCGTGTCAGTGGGATTGAGTTTGTGGGATTTAAGTACAATATACTTGGAAGTGAAGGAAAAAAGATTAAGACATATATATTATTTTAATAAAACAGTGATAATACTTATTGATCGAAGGATAAATTGAATAATTGTGATGATCGTTCATTGGATTTAGTTAATGAAGTGTAAATAAATAAAGGCATTCAGACTCAAGGTAGTTAAGAAAGTAACACGCAAATAATAAATCTTCCAGAATGTATAATCAATGACCGATTCAATTCATTTGTGTGCCGGCAACTTTAAAAATCTCCGTCCGCATTATCTCGACTGTTTTGCATATCATGAAGATTTGCTGACGCAAATTGATGATCGCGAGGAATCTCGCCACTGAAGTAAACGTCCACCGACGTCAAGGGACCGGACTAATTCACCTGTCAAATGTATCATATAGAAATTCAACCCTATGCTGTATGAGACGTGTGGATGTGCCCAAACATGACAATGTGGATACTGTTTTTGTCCTATAATTCAATTACCAGAGGTTGGCAAGTGTGCGATCAAGACCAAGTCCATCAATCACACTTTAAATGTATCAAGTTTTTTCTCAGCTTGCGCCATCTTTTACGAGACCGCCCGTTAAGTCTGCTATAATTTGTCAAACTTTTTACATCGTTAATTGATCATTGTAACTCATAATCTGTTGTGATGGAGGGTACATAGAGGAAATATTAACATACTCGACAATTACTTGTACTGTACTGTGTACTCAGAACTGAATGTCATTAACGTTTTCTCCACGAGAGTTTCGAGTGTCCATCTCTTGAAGTTGGTGTGCTATTGAATAAATATTGTTAAACAAGTTGCCAAGTGACATTTAGTTGCTCGGGCGCATGCCTGCTTCAGCCCACGTCACCTCCGACCAATCTCATCGAATACCACGTCTTTTAATTTGTTTTATGCAAAATAATAATAAAACTGTTTTATTAATTCGATAGTATTAGATCTCATTCTGATAAGACTGAAATATACCATTAGGCTACACGTTGATGTGATACTTTCATAATTTATGGGAATTATTACAAGTGTATTATTATAAATGGAAGCAATACATCTAGGTATTATCATTTTGTAATATCAAGTGTAAGTATATAATATTACCATATTTGTTCTGGTGATGACGTAAATGAAATGACTTCTCAGTTTAATCAAACAGGAAAAAATCAAGACTGCAGTTTAGATTAAGATAAGCTTCAATATCACTTAAATTATAGATTTTAATGCACAAGGATAGACGAGATTCGAATTTAATATGCTGCTTTATTGAGTATGAGATACAAAAATGATGATAAATCCTATTTTCGACACTTACATAAGTTACTATTTTGACTATATAAAGAATTTTTAAGTTTCAAATAGGAATTTGAAAGTTAAAAACAACCTTTGTTGAAACAAAATATCATTGTCTGAATAAAAAAAATTGTGTCAGTTAAATTTAAAAAATATCCTAGTGATGACTGACCTATTTAGAGTATGCTCTTTATAATTCCCGTCAGTCAATAACTACACTTTGATATCGGCACTAAATCGGCAGCAGTGTTAGAGGCATACCAATCAGAACACACCTGATTTTGATGTTCAGTGAATAACAATGAAGTGGGACATTAAATTGTTTTGTTTGTATTTACTATGAAAGTTGTTTTAATGAGAAATGAAAAATAAAATTACATGTTACTTGTTATAATAAAAACTTGTATGATACAAAAAAAAATAATAACTAAAAGAAAACAGGAGTTTTTTGGGTGATTCTTCGATTTTTTCGATTCATACAAAAAATCTCGTCACGTAAAATGAGGTGGCGCGTAATAAAATCACAATAATTGTTCAAAACGTGACCCATATTGATTCTAAATTTGTTAATTTGCATTTAATTTGTACGTCTCTATTATTTGGACCACACACCTTCAATTCCCGATATCAATACGTCATAGTATTTTTTTATCATTTGAATAAGAACTGATTGTTTGTCAGTGAGAATTTAATATAAAATAATTAATTACATCCGCTTGCTATCAAATTATCGAGTTGACGTAAATATTTTAAATAAATATCTCAGAAATGTATATATTATATAACTTTTGTTAGCGAGTACTAACTATATGGACTTATAAAAATTGACTATAAATCTTAAAATTGCATAAAAATTGTATGTAAATATCAAATAAAGATATTTTATACGAAAAACCTATTGACATCTCACGGGCTCGTGAATTAAATATTAATTATGTGAGTGAAAAATGTGGATCATTTAAATAATTATTAATCCAATCTTGATAAGATCATCGTAAAATCAACACCCGCTACATATCAATAGTTGAATATATTACGTTTAGAATTAAAACAATAAAAATACTAATGAAAATTCCATAAAACCAGCTCGGGTCGCCTACTAGTCTTCGTATTAACATATATAATCAATAAATTATCATTTCGACAAATAGTTATTAGCGCAGACTCAGATTATATCTTTGGAATTTGCAGTGATATGTCAACAATTAATTAGATACATTATATCAAGACTTCATCTTTGTCTCGGGTTATAAGAGCGTTCGCACACGTAAGACAACTATATGTATAACTAGCTTATTCCTTCCCGCTTCGCTGGGCACACTATTAATTTGGATGTGAACTTAGGTTGCTATGGTAACCTTTGTCATATTATCCGTTGCTATGGTAATGATATATCAATAATATGTATATACATATAAATAAAATTAAAGTGTCAGTAATTCCAAATTAGCTTCCACTTAATGCATATGTACTGACATAAAAAATATTTTATAAAATTTTTTGTGTGTCTACTTGTTCTGACTAATCTTTGTACCGGCTGGATCGATTGTAACAGGGCTTTCAATAGCGGATAGCTGATGTTATAAGGAGTAACTTAGGATATTATTAAAAAAAAACTAAGTCGTGTGCACAGCTAGTTAATAGTCGTTTTGAAGTCTTGCGTGTGCGCCGGACCTTATTTCAAAATATCAGTATGATTCCGGATATCATATTTACGATACGGCCATAAATTAAAACTATTGTATATTTTACATATTTTTTTCTTTTATTGTTCTTTCTTTGTATAACGTATTTATTTAAGTTTTTTATATTTTTTATAATCTCATATCTGTTTGCATTTTTGGGTTTTTCGTTTATATGTTTCTGTACTATAAGATGTATCTATAAAACGATTCATAATTAATCTTAATAGAATTGGGAGTAGATTTTTATATCAGAAAATAATTAGTTTTCCATATCGATTAGCATTAATTTATTTAATTTGGAGTTGGATATGGAAATTATAAGTTAAATTAATTTAACATATAGTCCATCTATGGTTATTATAAAAACAAATCTAAAAAGGTATGTGTTTTACTTAATATATATACATAAATATAAGTTTTTTTTGATAGAACTGGGTCCATCTAATTTTGGATTACCTTTAAAGAATTATGGTAAAAAAAATCTATGTTACTTAATGTAGCGTTTACAAAGGAAAAGAATTATTAAAATCGGTTAACAAGTTTTTGACAACAAATAGACATACAAACAAAACATCCTTTATATTAATATTAAGTAAGTATAAATATGTTGGTTATAAAAATAACTATGTAATGCGTGTAATAGTCACAGTGGGTAGCTCAATGAAATGTGATTTAGTTGGGAGTTTGAAATATTTTAAACTTTCACCATCATTTTTAATAAATATTCATTTAGTTATAAATAACTTTTTTTGTTATTTTATCTCACTTCATAAATCTATCTTTAATAACATTTTATTTGTTATTTTGACAGTTTTATTAAGACTAAGTCTAAGACTAAGACTAAGACTAAGTCTAAGTCTAAGATACACTTATAAATTGTTTGGTATTTCTATTAATTATATTTGTAGTAATAAATGCATTTAACATGTAGGTGAGGAATAAACATAATTTTGTCCGCAAAAGTCCGCAATGCAGAATCTATTGGTCAAGGTTTATAATAAGTATTTATATTGTGGTTTTATTATTATACGACTGCACCAAATTGGTAGCGGTTGACCTGATAGGTATTTTATAAAGCAATACCTAAACTAGATATATCCCGCTACTTTCCTCGAGTGCTTGTGAAGGTTATGTAATACTAATTGAACTTAACATATAATAGATTTACAGAGATGCTATATTTTTACCAACCAACCATATTCAGAACAAACTCACAAACTAATAAAAGATTCAAATTAATTTTGCTAATTTAACTACACACACACACAAATATATCTCTCTCAAAACGATCTCATTTTTAAAATTCAACCAAAGAAAATTAAATGACGCACTATCTTTTGAATAATTTAATACAATTTAAAATGTTGATAAAAATTTCATCACATTGTGTTCTGTAAAGAATTCCAGTTTGCTATAAAAATAATTACTCTGACGTATGTATGTTTGTTTGACATCAAACATTTGACGATAAATTTCCACCACTTTAAGGTTTTACAACATTCAAATTTACATTGGGATCATAAAGATTTAATCAAATTAATTTTAAGAAACATTCAAAGATCTCGCTATCTGTTGATATTACATTGACAAATACTAGTCTTTTGTCACGTATTCGCTTACATATATATATGTATATTTATTGTGTTAAATCGCTCAATTAATAATGAACTATTCAGTTTTTTTAGTGCCAGTAGGTTAAGAGTGATTCAACGATTCTCTCGCTATCATACCATAGAGAGGCTGACACTAATTAATGTCCCCTCTCGAGATTTATCTTTAAATTAAGATGTATCTACGCGATGCATTAGCCTGCTACTAAGCGTATTTTATTTATTATATATAAATCGAATATGATAATTGCAATATATAATTGAAGTGGCATATTGGCTTTGAGTTAAAAATGTATGACAGACGGACGTGATTTTCATAAGAATTGTATATATATATATGAGTGTCCTACATCACAACAATGAGTTGTATGGAGACCAAGATAAAGTGACTATGTTGTAATCATTTCCTAAAAAACTTGCTGTGTACGTAATTCTATGAAGCTTATCGACATTACAGTACTCAGTGATAATTTGTTAAATATAAACTAAAAATAATAAACATTTTCTATTAAATTAAATAGAAAACTAAAAAACTAAAACAAAGACTAAATTAATCAATGGAAACTAAATTTAAGATATTTCGTCTCTTCTTCATAAAATTTAATATGTACGAAAACTAAAACTAAATTTATAAACTTAACTAAAACTAACTGTAATCAAATTTAAACTATCGTTGTCTACAATATGGTATAGATATCACGTAAGAACTAACATGCAACTAACCTACTGACCTGAAGAAGTTCTGCAAAATCATTTGCCTCGGTTCAAAGCAATTACTGGTATATTTAGTTATTATTAAATATTTAAATATCTCTATGCAACATAATATTTCGGATTTCATGCACAATTTATAATTATGTAATAATAGTTGATGGAAATAATAAATTTGGTTAGATTTTTTTTTGTATTAATAAAATTGTAATAAAATTCTATGTAAAAGTATGCACAGTATGTATGTATGTATGTATTACAGATTTACACACACACACGCATAGGTGCAATATACATTTATTTTAAATAAAAAATAACTTTGAAATGCATTGTCTATCCATTCAAAGTATACTTGAATTGAGTAAAGTCCCTCAGTAAATATAAAAACTTTCAGCACTTAGAATAACTACATAGTTAATCTTAATATCGCAATTTTGTATTGTTGTTAGTTTATTGATTGATTTATGAATGAACTATTTATTTTTATATTTATGGATGGATAGATGGATGAACAGACGGATGGATGGATGAATTTTCCAAAAGACAGTAATTTGAAATTTTCCATAAATCGTCATATTGTTGGGTATTGTACGTGGGAGCTGAAGGTTAAATATTTACTGCTATGTTAATCAACAATAATAAACGAATGAAAAAGTTTGATCTTTGCACACATACGTAATATATAATTCCATATCAATTTATATAATAAATTCTCCAAATTTTTTAATCATTTTTCCACATATACAATGTTACCAAAGTCTAGAAATAATATATCATTGTAGTATTAACAAAGTGTTATTAAAACCTAAAGGTTGTCATCACTGTAAGGTACAAGGTTCTTAAAGTTCCTGATATAAATTTATAATACTAGCTGTGTCCCCGACTTTATTCGCTGTAAATGTTTTTTTTTTTAAAGTAGCCTAAATTATGCCTAATAATATAAGCTATACGCCAGTAAAGTTTCTGTTAATATTGATCCAGATTAGCGGGAATAAACAGACAGGTATATAAAAAAGTGATTTTTTATGTTAGCCGGATATACTTTCATATGCATTTAGTGAAAAGCTGTTAATTTGGAATTACAAACAGACACTTTAATTGTATTTATATGCATAGATAATGTTAATAAGTATCATATTCGTATTACCTCACATGCATAAATCGTGGAATCTCGGCTGGAGGCTGCGGTTTTGCTAAAATACTTGAAGTAATTGTCCTGGCGTGTGGTCGAGCTGTGCCATCCTAATAATCATATATTCATCTTCTGATACATTGATCCTTGATTGTGTCAGCCGAATGACACGTTTTACTGCGCAATACTATGTATATATGTATGTTTGCGATTACGACACGAAATTCTTTCCTAATCAGACTCTATGGGATTTGCGGAATGTATAATCTCAAGATTTAGATGAACATATTTTTTTTTATCCTAAGTTTAATTTGTAATCTGACGTGATAAGATAGTTTTGTTTTTGGTTTTCTTAAATAATTTAAAATTAAAAATTAGACATTATGTGTTTAACACTATTTGCAAGATCTGACTTTTCATGTCCAATAAATGAAATAACGTATATAAGGTATAGTAACTTAACGTAACCTAACGTAACGTTACCTAATAAATAGGTGATAGGTGTAAAGTCTAGCTCTACTCATCTGACTGCAGCTCGGATTAAACTGGCTCGACCGGACCAGCCCAATACGTGGTCCGTCAATTATATGTCCGTCTGGATATGGCTAAAGCCTTTGTTCGTGTATGCCACAAGGGGCTTCTTTTAAAACTTTTTCCTACTGGCTTCCTTAGAGTTCATGCAAGTGGACCAACAGTTTTCTCACTGGACTCAACTTACAGGATCTTGACGGTTTCTGTTTGGAATCCAAATCTGGGTACTATTCCTAACTCTGTTCTTCTTGCTCATAAATGTTATATTGGATATTTTCAACATACATTGTTTTGCGAATAGCACTGGTGATGCGGTAGATTCTGGCCGTGCTGGGCTCTTTCGGTAAAACGTCGACGAGTGCCAAAAGAAATTTGTCTTGTATTGAGACCTCCTTGGGGATGGTCTCAGAATGGGGTCAACTGAACCATCGCGTTTGCGCCTTTCACATTAAACACTCATTTGTCTTATTACCGTTCTACAAAAGCACTCCTCTCAATGCTTCGAATACTGGGTTTCGACATTACGAGTGACTGTTGGTTTCGTGGTCATCTGAAGAGCAACAAGCAAGCGAGTAAGTCAACTTGGCCTAAATTAAATCTGATCAATAGAATGAGGAGTATTTTAAGCCTGTTCACAGACTGTGAACGGCTCGACTTTCTGGCACTGCATACAGACGTGGCCTCTTGGTGCGTTTTCTGTTGCATGTACAACGGGAAGTATTTAGAAGAATTATTTGATCTGATGCCGGTCGCCGAATTTTATGATCACACATCACGTCTCGCTTGCAGAACCATCCTTACCACCTGAATTCCTGGCGAGCTTCTGCTGTGCGGTGTTCAAGGACCTTTCTTTCACATACAACTAAAATGTGGAACAAACTTCCGTGTAGTATTTCGGATATGACATGGATACCTTCAAAAGGCGTATACTCAAACCAAGGCTGGAAACGCTCTTGCAATTTCCCGAATTTTGAAAGAGGTCGTTTACGGCAGTGACCAGCACGTTCGTTTGCACTCCTATAAAATAAAAAAAATACATATACATATATAAGAGATGGTAAACGGCCGCATGTAGACATAGCTATGATCTCTCAAAATATTATATCTCGACACAAACAAACGCCAAGTCAAACATGTAAAACATAATTGTGGTCTCAGTTGACACGGTTATATACATTATTTGCGTTACATAACGTACATTTCGCTTATAACAATATTTACATAACAATTATAAAAACAAATCCAACATTGGTGGCGCATAAGAATGAATATAAACATTTTAATAACGAGATCGTGTGCTCGCATTAATTAGATGTTTGACAATCATTATAGGTATGGTATATAAGCGGAAATATTCCAAAACACAGATTTTAAAATAACATCGTCTTCATATTTATATAAAAATGTCCTAATTCTTTGCAATATGATTTTGAAGTATTTTATATATAATAATATGATGATTTTAGATCTTCATTTTCTTAGTTTTAAATCTAAAATCCAAAGTATATTATTAAATAAATCTTATTATAACATAAAAGAGTTTTCAGTTGATCGAAATGTATAGAAATTATGTCATTTGCAGGGCTGAATATACATTGTCAAATTTTATGTAAAATTGTTAAGATTCTGACCGGCTCCTCTCAGCACAGTAGTATTTCGAGCTGGTAGCTTACCCTGACTGAATACACTGACCTTTTTAATAACGATCCAAAAGTGTGTAAATGCCTACTTGAATAAAGATTTGAATGTCTTCTATAATTCTATAATTTAGTTAATCCAAACAAGTGTTGATAATGAAGACAGACTAATGTTTATTTATTAGATTTAGCTATTCATAATTAATATATAATAAATATTGTATGTTATTACATGGATCTACAAGTGGAATGCGTCTGTGGTTTTTATAACGGATATTATATTAGTTATGTTTGTGACGCTTAGTTATTTCCATCTTCTTAACCATGGATGTGGGTTTACCTTAAAACATAAGGAACATTCATTAACTTATTTGCAGAGTGGATTCGCAGCAAGTATGCACTATACACATATTGTCAAGGAATTTCTTATTATCAACAAACGCTTTGCCTTTTTGTTTTTTTATTATATACTAACTGCGCCCGCGTCTTCTTATGTGTTTTTTACTTTACTCCTTGTAACATCAGCTATCCGCCAGTGAAGATAAAATTATTAACCGGAACAAATAGGCAGAGACAAATTTTATAATTGTTTTTTTATGTATCGTATATATTTTCATATGCATAGTGAAAAGATAATTTGGAATTACAAACAGACACTTCAATTTTATTTATATATACAATAAATATTAAATTCCTATATGATCATAAAATTTCCGTGAATTTTACCTTGACAAAAATATCATAAGTATATTTTTCCTATAAACAACAGAATAAAGACCTCGAATTATTATTTCAGTGGCTTTTGACCTCACAGTGAACACTGCTAATGAGATTAACAGTTTTCTGACTCCCAATGAGCAATTCTCGTGAGTAATCACGATAAGAGATTTCATATTAGTGTTAAATTTTCTCATATTTTTCGGCATAAAAATACTATATATTTCTTTGTTATTTATATACTACCCTTGACCCTTGACTTCGTTCGCGGTATATGTTTTTAAATAAAAGTAGCCTTAGTTATTTATAACATCTATCCGCCAGTGAAACTTAAATCGATACAGCCGGATAAAACAGACAGGTCGATTTTTTTTATGTTAGTACATATATATTTTTATATGCATTTGAAATTACAAACAGACATTTCAATTATATTTACATATACATATGTACATGTATATAAATTATTATATTTATAAAGTAGCCTTGTTGTTAGGTAAATTTTTCCTCATATTTTAGGCAAAAAAAAATAATATATACACATTTCTTAAAATTCCACTTAACCTAATTCAGGGAAATTATACCGATATTAATATGAGATTCGTAGAAATATTTTAATATAACGCATACTATTTTCCAATACATTTGACATGCTAATGTAATAATTAAAAATACCGAATGATTTCACTCCATCGGCTGTGAGTTACAGTTTTATTGATTTCTATGACTTAGACTTTTCTCGTGACTCAGAGATAAGTGTGTAGATTTCTTTAAAATTATTTTTTATATGGGAAAGTTAATATTAATTAATATATAGACGGACAAAGACACTGTATTGTAATGTATATGTATTATGATCCATGAATCTGACCTTAATAACTTAGTTATTTATGGAAATAGAAATATTATATACGCAAAATTATTGTCAGAAATATGGAAATTTTAAATAAATATCTTTTCAAATTTTTAAAAGATTAAATGAAAGATTATTCTATATATCTTATGTATGTAAATTTTTGTGTATGTATGTATGAGTGTGGATGAAAAGTGTGTGGATGAATTGTTATAATAGAACAGGCCAAAGGTTGATACTCCTTATAACACCAGCTACCCAGTGAAAGTCCAGTGGTTCCAGAGATTAGCCGTGCCAAACAGACAGACAGACAGATGAAAAAATATATATAATAAGCAATTACCCTATACACTCTCACATGCATAAAGTTACTTTGACAAACATACTCTTTAATTAATTTATATATACATATATATAGATATATTTTTTATTATAGATTTATTATCATTGCAATAGTGAAATGTTATCGCCGTATGATATTGCACATTGGCGCCATTACCAGTACTGATAACAGCTATAGTTATATTGATACGTGTCGGCAGATAAGTGATAAGGATTTTAGTATTTTATCATTATCAAAGAATTATTATTGATTCATAACTCAAGCATTCCTTGTGTAGACATTAATTAACTTAGTTATCATATACTATCACTCTGTAAATGAACATATAAATGTACATATATATACATACACATATATATATATCACAAAATAAAAATAACGTGGATTTTTTTTTATAATTTGTCTAGAAGGTAGAAAGTACAATTCTTTTAATTTATTTTAAAAACAGAATTTACTTTTTTTCTGTCTTTATCTATGTACGAAGATAATTTAATTATTTTATACATATCATTTATTTAAAATATTGTGTAAGTATGAGTCAGATAAATTTCCAAAAAAAAAAAAATTACTAACCTTCTTAAAACAGGAAAATACGGAACTTATATAAACGCGAAATTACGTAAAAATGAATTTTAGGATCCGGTCCGTTATTTACTGTTATGTACGTATGCATTATGCTAAGAAATGGAAAATAATCACGAAAATAAAGTTGTTTCAAACGAGTAAGTAATACCTGCTACAACAGGTTACCGGGTATTAATGTTATCCGTTTAATTCCATACCATTCAGGTCATCTTCATACGTATTCTTAAAACGCTACATACCTTGTACCGCCATTATCGCTTTTGACATATAAGGGCATATACACGTGTAGCGTGTCTCCGCCATCTTTTTAATTATTCATATATTTTTTTATCCTTTACAGGTATTTGAAGTATTCATTCTTATTTTACCCTCAGCCATTATTTTGTACGTTTAATACAAGCTATCACTTGTATACATCAAATAAAGTCAGTAGGACCTTTAATACCTTACCTAATATCATACAATTATTTACAGAACAAAAATTATTTTAAAATATAATTTTACGTTCATAAAGCCAAGCTTGCGAAGTACCTTAGCGATTCAAACAAGACCAAAGTGTGGACAGTAAGGAACAGTCCTCTTCATTACATATATGTATAAAGTTTACCGTAGTTATGTTTGTCGACTGGCGCCTCGCGGATATAATTGTTAGTATACACACCGAGGCGACTGATTTACTAATGTATCTAGATTTAGCACTGATCGAGGATTATCATCAAAAATATTTGAGAATTTATTTGTTATTGTTACATTTATCATTCAACATGTTCTAAATTATATATTTATGTTAGACTAGCTGAGCCTGCGACTTCGTTCGCGCAGGTGTTTTTATAAGTAGCCTAAGTTACTCCTTATATCAGTGAAAGTGCTGTCAAAATCGGTCCAGTCGTTTCAGAGATTAGCCGGAACAAATAGACAGATTTTTTTATGCAAATACCTTATATACTTTCATATGCATTTAGTGAAAAATTAATTTGGAATTACAAACAGACACTTCGATTTTATTTATATATAGGTGTTTTTGTGGACCTTCAAGAATGTGTTTTGTTGTATTTTTATATATAGTTATATATATATTATTAGAATTACAAAATGCAAATAAACAAATAAATCTTTGATTTTAGATCGAAATTTTATCTTAATATAATATTATTAATAAAATATGAGGTTTTTCCACGTCTTTACATGTGTATATATTTATATATATTAGCTTCAAGACTGTATTTACCTGAACTATAACTATCCATTGAAGAAGTAACGGCACTAACAATTGTACATATTGACGTCCGTCCATAATAATGGGTGCCAAGTTACTTTAAATAATATATATATATAAAGAAATATGTTTGTTTGTAATTCAAAATTGACAAGTATATATATGGTACTTACATAAAAAATCGTATTGAAATTTTTCTGTCCGTCTGTTTGTTCCAGCTAATCTCTAAAACGGCTTAACCTATTTTAACCGACTTTGATTGGCGGATAGCTATAAGGAGATAAGATATAAGGTTTAATTTAGGCTACTTTTACTTTAAAATATCATATTCCTCGCAAACAAAGTCGTGCGCACAAACTAACATACGTCCTCTTAAATTGGGCGTTTAATTTCAATAAATGATTATGATATAAATAAATAGTAAATGTGTAAAATTATGAAGTATTATTGTACGCTGATACAGTGTGTCGACTGAGAGGTAAGTGGGCATCGTTTTGATAACGGCTAGTCAAGGCTAAGCAAGTGTGGCAGACTGACATATATGAGGTCACGTGGTTAGAGATATTGTATAATATACAACACATATTAAGTATATATATATATATATATATATAAACCTTCCGTTTGTTTGTCTGTTTGAAAAAAAATGTATCAAAAAAAATAAAAAGAAGATTTCATTTGCTCTATCGTTTGGCGATTTTCATATATTTTTAATATACTCTTCAAATGTTTATAATAATTAAAGTATTAATAATATTTACTTGTTGATTATAATAAGTGTGTTGTATTATTTCTTGGAAAGGTGACATCAGTTTAAAATCATGTCAGATTTAATCCTTCAAAACCTTACTTAGAACATAAGTGACGAGTAATTCAGCTTTTATCGTAAAATATATCTAAAATAATTGCAATATTTATTACAATATTTGTTTTCCTCAATGATTCATTAAATAATATATGTTGAGGACGGATTATTATCTGTAATAAAAGAAATACGCGGTTGAGTTTGTTGTGGTTCAGACCTTTGGAACCCTTATGCCTTACTTTAAGTTGGAGTGAATTTACTGGATGACTTTGATGAATATGGTATCATAGTCCTGACTCCATTTGATACAAGTGATCAGTTTTGATTCAAAGTGAAAAATATATAAATAAATTTATATAGTTTTGTAAAGTCTACATTTTTGTCTCTTTCATGGCCATAACAAAAATGAATTGTAATTGTATAATTGTTATATTCAAGAGCTGAATAAATAGTTAATATTATTATTGTTATTATTATACTAAATTGTTTTATTTGCAATGTTATTATGTCTTATTGTATGAATGGTTGAGGATCCATCCTCAAGTGATATAACTTCATTTGTTACATTAGTAGATACAGCTCGTATACGGGCTGGTTCGACCGGGACTATGATGATACACAGACAGCATCCGTCATTCGTTTGTCATCAAACAAAAAACATATTTCAATGTTATTAAGTTTCATTTTATGGATTTATCGTTTTAAATTAATTACGTTCTTACGTCATTGGCACAATACTTGTGTTTTATTTCCGTGTTTTGATAGTTAATGGAGATGATACTTTTTTAACTATTAGTTTATAGATAGAAGACAATTTAATATACACATAAATAAATATACATTTTTGTACACTATATTTTATACTTTGACTCAATAGTCAGTTATAGTAAAAGAATATTCGCCCAGTTTCTTGTCGGTTCTTACCCATGGACCTACTTTTGGAATCGTTCAGATAGTATTCATAGAAGAGTTCTTTTACCAAAAAATATTGTTTTATTAAAACATTATATCTATAGTTATATTTTGTTAAAAATTAACAAGTTAAATTTAACTAAAGATAAGAAAGATAAGTCACGAGACTAGTAAAATATTTTTTACCTTAATTTATCTTATATTTATTTAAAAGATTAATGTACGTTAAAAACACTAACTACATTATAAAAATTAAAAAACAGCTGTTTTATTAATGAAGTACTTTTTATAACTTAATACGAAATATTATAATAATTTTTAGTCTAATTTTATTGCTATATATATACATATAAATATAATTGAAGTGTCTGTTTGTAATTCCAAATTAACAGTTTTTCACTAAATGCATATGAAAATACATATGGTAGGTACTTACATTAAGTTAATTTTTAAAATTTTTGTCTGTCTCTCTGTCTGTTTGGTCCTAAACCCTGAAAGGGCTTGATCAATTTTAACAGGACTTTCACTGGCGGATAGCTAGTTCGAAGTTTAACTTGGGCTATAAAAAACCATATTCCGAACGAAGTCCTGGGCTACGCTAGTATAATTTTATTAAGCCCCACACACACTAAACAAGGAAGGATCGAAAAATAAACGTGTCGTTGACTCCGGAAGAGGGAAGTATCAATTGAGTAACTCAACTATCGATCTGAGTCAGTTTAAATTAGTTACTTTAAAACTAAATGCGTTTTAGTTTTAGTTATTCATATATTAAGGATAGAAATAAGGATATTGTATTGTTTTGATTATTTAATTGCGTCAATACTTGTTTTGGGAATTTGTGTTTATATCTATTATTCTGAATTATATTATATAATTACAGCAATTTATATATAATAATGTTATAATAATAATAAACATGTCTATAGAAAATTTTAAAAATTGAAGTGAAAATTACAGTTATGCAACGTTCAAAATATTAGATTTTAGAAGAAAACTCTCATTGATGTTACTTCCTGGCATATAAAATGCTGGAATTATCAAGACACGGTAGCTCAATCGGCAGAGCGAAAAATTTTAGATACTAGGTTCGAATCCCGCCAGTGTTAAATTGTAACAAAAATACTATTAAGTTTGATATCTAATAAAACAAAATATGCCATTACACATATATCGATAAAACGATGATCGAATCGTTTTAATGTAATTATTTGTATAGTGTGTGTTTGTCCATGTCATTGAGACCATCACGAAACCAAGAGGCGACCTAATAATGGCTCGTTTAGTGCTATTTATTAGCGTTTGTAATAAAAATAAAAAAGCTTTTAGGACCAATACGCTATTGACATCATACTTTTATAAGCATATTAACTATTGCCGCTTTTAGCTTTAAGTTTTTATACTTTCAAATTTAAATTCAAATTATTTTTATTCAAATAGGCATTTACACGTACTTTTGAATCAATTATAACATTACAAAGGTCAGTGTAGTCCATGAGTAAGCTACCAGCTCGGATTGCTGCTGAAAAGAGCTGTCCAGAAACTCAACAGTTGCTCTTTTTAAATGAAATGTATGATGAAAATTATAATATCAAACCTGCAAATGAGTAAAAATGTAGTTCTACATTTTGATCTACTAAAAACCTTAGTAATTATTTATAATAAGATTTATTTTATAATACACTTGATTCACCTAATATCTATTTATATCTGATTGTAATCTCTCAGGAGAGGAGAGTGAGAGGAGTAGAGATCAAAGGAGAGTGAACGAAAGCGGCTCTAATATTAGTTACAAGAGATTATACCTCTAGCTATACTGTATATATATAAAACAAGGTGTGCAGGTTCGTCTGTTGTATAATATTTTAAAAACATCTCGAGATGCGTTGGTACACGCCCCCGCATAAGAAAGTTGGCGACAATCACATTCTTTTAGGTACGTACCTACAAGATAGATATAATATATATATAATAAGATGAAGATACAGTTTGTGTGAACGTATTATTGATTTGAAAATATGTTAATCTTTTTTTAACTTTTGTGTCTTTAAAGAAGTACTCGGCTAAGTTTGTTGTGTGGTTCTCACCTTTGGAACACTCGTAGTCTTATTTAAGTTGGAGTATCTTTACAGAAAGGCTTATATCGATATATATGGTAACAAACTACTGACACTTCCTTCTTACATACACACACACATACAAATAATATATAAAAATTATATAGAAAATATGAATTTCCGGATTTCTGGAAAATATATTCCGACTATATTCCGAATGTCCTTTCGTACATAGCTGTTAAAGTTAGATCATAAACAAACACACAATATAATTCAAGTAAACGATCTATTGAATGAAGTTCACAAAGTATATTTGACATTTGACATTTGACAACATTGTATCATTATAGCAATTATAACATTACAAATTTAAAATTGTTAATAAATTATCCAACTATAATCAGGAAATGTATCCAGTCTTGGCAACGAACTGTTAATTTTTATTTTACACATTTATTCCTAATCAAATTATTGATAATTCTATCAAAGAACTTGATTTTTTTTTTGAAAATATCTGTAAGTATTGTAATGTATAATAAATTGATAATTTAAGTAGTTACATAATAAATGCAGGAATGACGACTGAACAAACCGACACCCAGACATGTATTTGAATAATTACGACTGAACAAACACACAAACAACGGGTATTAAGAAAGAAACTATATTGGTTGTATCTGAAGTAATGTATACTTATTTATATATAGCGATAATTTTTTTTTTAAATATTCTTGTAAAAACACTTTTTTGAATTATGTCAGTTACTTTGTGATGCAAATAAAAATATAAAATAAATTTACTTACGTTTTGGTAATCCAATAGTAAAGAAATAATTTTGAAAACTATAGTTTAACCGCCCGTTTAGTCGCTAGAGTATTATAACAGATTTAATTTATCGTGCGGTTGAAGGATTTCTCTAACAAAATAAAAAGGACTGAAGTATGTACGCATTGGCCCATTTTGATAAAACCAGCCACAGATTACGTCCACTTAAGCACTCAGGTGCGTTGAGCGTTCAGTTTATTTGTTTTCTTTCATTATAGATAAATCTAAATAAAAAGGATTATTCATTGTAAAACAATATATACCTAATTTAATATAAAAAATTTAGTGAAAACTTCACACACACACGACCACTCACGCACACATTATAAAAAAGTTTAGCTTATAAGTTTATAATCAAACGAGGTTTTTATCTCGTAGTCGATGGCCGCCCGCCGAGCAGAGCGCATGTCGGCCACCGCTGAAACAATACGTGAAAATCAACCAACCGTATGTGAATTAAAATAATATAAACCAAATACAAAGCGTTAAGTGTTAGTGAAAACGCGTTAAATGGAAGTGATGTGAAACGTTCAAGTGTTTTCAGTTTAGTTTTGAATTTTTCATTTATTTTTCGTGACTACAAAGCCTATTGTTCTTTCGATCTAATATGGAATTTTAGTGATTTATTAAATAGTATTTATTACGTAAAGTGCATTGTTCAATAATTCGGTTAGATGAATGTGAAACATAATATACAACGGGACAAAACATGACGGCAAAGTTCGGCTATGTGAGTACAGTGAAATTATTACATTGTAATGAAAAATTCATTTCCGCACATCGATAACAATTCTAACATGTATTGATATTTGTGAATGGAATGTTATTTATTATTATATTTATACGAGTTCTATATAAACACTCGATTTGATTATCTTTGAGTACCGATACTCGGCTTTAGAGGGTTATTTTTGCTTTTTTGTTTTCAATGGAATATTTTATATTTATATTATATTCCATGTCAGTTTTCCTTTGAAAAGGAAAAGGAAGCGAGCCCCTATCGCATTTCAACTATCACCAGTGCGGTTGATAGAAATACATGTATAAAATGACAGGAAGCCTTTCTTTAACCTTATTTCGTTGTATTAAGTCACATCCTCAAGTTATATTATTCATGGAGGCATAAATAAGTTTAAATTAAATATTTGCTAAGTACCTACACTGTATCGAAAGAAATACATACATTTTATTATTTATATACATCAAATAATACAAGTTCAACTGTTTTATGATAATTTTCAAAGTCATACTTTGACAATGAAAATTTCGTTTCCTACTCGGTAAAATATCCAAGTAGAATGACTTTTCTTTCTTCCTTTACGACTTCGCACGGAATATGTTTTTAAAATATCAAAATAGTCTAAATTTCTCCTTATAACAACAGCTATCCGCAATGTAAGTTTTGTTAAAATCGGTCCAGTCGTTTCAGAGATTAGCCGGAACAAACAGATAGACCGACAGACTGAAAAAAAATTTAGTAGTACAATAAATTCATATGCATTACAAATAGACACTTCAATTTTATTTATATGTATAGATTTATTTATGTGTGTATATGAAATGTGAAACGTCAAAACGATTTTTGCCCATATTTAGTCCACCGTTGAGTTTCTTTTCTGCTCTATCGTTAAATAGGTAAAGTGTGTAGAAGTAGGTAGTGTTATTTACAAAACTGGATCGATTTTTAACACTCATGATATTATGGTTCGTGACTCGGTCAGTATTGATCGTTTTTTTCGGAGAGAAGTGAAGGACGAAGTAACTATTACATATGAAAATAATATGAATTTTTTTTTACTGTATTTTGCTCATTACGTCATTAACTAGATTTTTCATTCTTATTTTTTATTAGTTTGTTAATTATTTGATAACAGTTATCTCTTATCCCGAGGTTGTGATAAGAGTAACCTAAAATAAAGGTCAATTACGCATGAACATATATTATATCCCAGTCTTACTCGTCTGTATTTTCTCTTGTAAATAAGGGGTTCTTGACTTGACGAGCACAATGGAGTGGCACCTTGGAAGCAATTAAATATTTGAACACACATTACATACACACATACATACATACACACATTCATACATACACACATATTCTCAGTACTAGAAAATCTAGATACTCAGGTGACATGTTGGGAGATTTTATTAAATTATTTCTTTAGAATACATACATTTACTGATAAAGATCTAATATGTGATGTTGTATGTTTATGTTA
The DNA here is from genome assembly GCA_918358695.1 of Melinaea menophilus ssp. n. AW-2005. Taxonomy (NCBI): domain Eukaryota; kingdom Metazoa; phylum Arthropoda; class Insecta; order Lepidoptera; family Nymphalidae; genus Melinaea; species Melinaea menophilus. Next base: position 3,159,682 of record OU911052.1, read on the forward strand.
ATTATACATAAAATATCTCGCGGTTTTGATAGTCTAAGATTAACAAATTGATCATAAAGTTACAATTTATTATTTATTATGTAATAAATTTAGCAATTATTATATATTTAATATGTTACTGTTATGTCATGGGTTTGTTTGTCACCTAATTATTTATTTCTTTAATAAAAATAACTAAGTTTTATATTATGAAAACACAAAAATAATATCTTTACAATATTTTAATTCCTCTTTTGTGAATTTTTTTTATCAAGTTAAGGAAAATATATTATAAATATAATTGAATACATTCGTTTTTTATGTATAAATATAATTTAAATAAAATAACACGGTCCTGTATATTCTTGAAATTAATATTAAATTAAAAGGGATAACCCTTAGGTATTACAAGAAACACCCTCCGCAATAAATGGTACCTAGCTAAAGGGCTACGGATAAGTGCATTTCAAATAAACCGTCGGCTGTGAATATGAAAATTATTTAAACCCTTATTTAGGGCTAAATATTGTTAAGCGAAAACCTTATTTATACTATGGTAATAAGGTCGAAATTTGACTATTTTAAAACCGCTGACGTCACTAGTTTTAGAATTTTCGAGACTCAGTTGAAAGCGAGGTGACCTTTTCAAATTATCGCATTGCAATTTCGTTTTACTGAAGTGTCTTGTTCTAATATTATAATACTAGCTGTGCACGCGACTTTGTTCGTGAAATAAAAGTAGCCTAAGGGAAAGTCCAGTTAAAATCGGTCCAGCCGTTTCAAAGATTAGCCGGACCACACAGACAGACAGAAAATATATATATATATATATATATATATATACTTTCATATGCATATAGTGTAAAGCTGTTAATTTGGAATTACAAACAGACACTTCAATTTTATTTTTATTTATATAAATGTATTTGTTTTCCAGGTTACCACAGCTTGCCGTCTCTGCGAAGATATTGTGCCTCCTGATGGTGAGTTACATATTTTCTATTTTATATTTTCCTATTTCTAAACATTTTCCATTTTTATTTCTACTACATTATGATTAAGTTATATAATTGTTAAATTCTCACCGGATGTCTCCTTATTGTGTGTTAAATATTATTTTCCATTTAATTTTTTCCTAATTCTAAACATTTTCTACTTTATTTCTACAACAGTTTGATTGAGTTATTTAATTGTAAAATTTTCCTCGGATATCGCATGCCCACTTATGGTTAGTTGCATATTATTTTCAATTTTATTTGTACCAATTTCCAAAGGTTTTCCATTTTATTTCTACTACAATTGGATTGAGTTATTTAATTGTTAAACTCTCTTCGGATCTCGCATTCCTTCTTATGGTTAGTTAAATATTATTTTCAATTTTATTTTTACCAATTTCTAAACATTTTCCATTCTATTTCTACAACAATTTGATTGAGTTATTTAGTTATTCTCGGATATCGCAAGATCTTAATAAAATAATTTACGTAATAAGTAAAAAAGGTCACTTAACCGGTATAAAAGCATTAGTAAATTCAATTGCAGCTATCATTTTATTCGCATTAGTCGGGTAATAGAAAAACGACTAGCTCCTATCATGTATAGTGTAGTCTACATCACTGCGTCAGTTTTGATACTTTAATATTTAATTATTTAACATTATATGTACCTTGAAAGATAGTTTTGACTGTATGTATATGTTAGAAAAAATTTAAAGAAATTAGTTCATTGCGCATGTTTTCTTTATTTTTATTTAAGTTTTCATAAAATTTTAATAATTGTTTTTAATATGTGTTTAAAACTACATTATATGCGGAATAATATGAATATATGATTAGTATTATATCTTAGCGACGTGTACGCACGGACACGCAAATAAGTATTATGTTAATGTATAGAATATAGGCAGTGTTAGCGATCGCTATCATTTGCAGTGATTATGTGCGCGCCGTCTCCACGGTTGATGAAGAAATTCACTTAAGGCTCTCCACACACTTTCTACAACCCAGCTAGTATTAGTTAAGGCTCCCCACACACTTTATACAACCAAGCTAGTATTATTTAAAGCTCCTCACACACTTTCTACAACCCAGCTAGTTAGTATTATTTAAGGCTCCCCGCATTCTTTCTACAACCCAGCTAGCTGGTATTATTTAAGGCTCCCCACACACTTTCTACAACCCAGCTAGTTGAGCGAAGCGAACGAAGTGAGCGGAGCGTTTTACTGGAGACTTTTTACATTCTTTGTCACGAATTGGCTCGAAAACTACTAAACGGAAAATTATGAAACTTTGCAATCAAAAAGACACACATTAGGTGATGGTTCTTATAAAAAAAATTTTGAAAAATGTGCTCAAAAAAAAAAAAAAAATTAATATCGTATCTAAAAATTGATATCCCATTGAAATCAATGGGAAACGATGGGTCAATACTCTGGGCTCGCTTCGCTCAATATGCAAACCCAAGATTTCACGAGCGCAGCGAGTCGAAATTGAGGGTTTGTTGGCGCCCCTAGTTAGTATTATTTAAGGCTCCCCGCATTCTTTCTACAACCCAGCTAGCTGGTATTATTTAAGGCTCCCCACACACTTTCTACAACCCAGCTAGTTGAGCGAAGCGAACGAAGTGAGCGGAGCGTTTTACTGGAGACTTTTTACATTCTTTGTCACGAATTGGCTCGAAAACTACTAAACGGAAAATTATGAAACTTTGCAATCAAAAAGACACACATTAGGTGATGGTTCTTATAAAAAAATTTTTGAAAAATGTGCTCAAAAAAAAAAAAAAATTAATATCGTATCTAAAAATTGATATCCCATTGAAATCAATGGGAAACGATGGGTCAATACTCTGGGCTCGCTTCGCTCAATATGCAAACCCAAGATTTCACGAGCGCAGCGAGTCGAAATTGAGGGTTTGTTGGCGCCCCTAGTTAGTATTATTTAAGGCTCCCCGCATTCTTTCTACAACCCAGCTAGCTGGTATTATTTAAGACTCCCCACACACTTTCTACAACCCAGCTAGTTAGTATTATTTAAGGCTCCCCGTATTCTTTCTACAACCCAGCTAGCTGGTATTATTTAAGGCTCCCCACACACTTTCTACAACCCAGCTAGCTAGTATTATTTAAGGCTCCTCACACACTTTCTACAATCCAGATAGCTAGTATTATTTAAGGCTCCTCACACACTTTCTACAACCGAGCTAGCTAGTATTATTTAAGGCTCCCATCATTCTTTCTACAACCCAGCTAGTTAGTATTATTTAAGGCTCCCCGCATTCTTTCTACAACCCAGCTAGCTGGTATTATTTAAGGCTCCCCACACACTTTCTACAACCCAGCTAGCTAGTATTATTTAAGGCTCCTCGTACACTTTCTACAATCCAGATAGCTAGTATTATTTAAGGCTCCCCACACACTTTCTACAATCCAGATAGCTAGTATTATTTAAGGCTCCCCACACACTTTCTACAACCCAGCTAGCTAGTATTATTTAAGGCTCCCCACACACTTTCTACAATCCAGATAGCTAGTATTAGTTAAAGCTCCCCACACACTTTCTCAACCCAGCTAGCTAGTATTATTAAAGGCTCCCCACACACTTTCTACAACCCAGCTAGCTAGTATTATTTAAGGCTCCCCACACACTTTCTACAATCCAGATAGCTAGTATTAGTTAAGTCTCCCCACACACTTCCTCAACCCAGCTAGCTAGTATTATTTAAGGCTCCCCACACACTTTCTACAACCCAGCTAGCTAGTATTATTTAAGGCTCCACACATACTTTCTACAACCCAGCTAGCTAGTATTATTTAAGGCTCCCCACATTCTTTCTACAACCCAGCTAGCTAGTATTATTTAAGGCTCCACACATACTTTCTACAACCCAGCTAGCTAGTATTATTTAAGGCTCCCCACATTCTTTCTACAACCCAGCTAGCTAGTATTATTTAAGGCTCCACACATACTTTCTACAACCCAGCTAGCTAGTATTATTTAAGGCTCCCCACATTCTTTCTACAACCCAGCTAGCTAGTATTATTTAAGGCTCCACACATACTTTCTACAACCCAGCTAGCTAGTATTATTTAAGGCTCCCCACATTCTTTCTACAACCCAGCTAGCTAGTATTATTTAAGGCTCCACACATACTTTTTACAACCCAGCTAGCTAGTATTATTTAAGGCTCCCCACATTCTTTCTACAACCCAGCTAGCTAGTATTATTTAAGGCTCCACACATACTTTCTACAACCCAGCTAGCTAGGATTATTTTAGGCTTCCCACACACTTTCTACAACCCAGCTAGCTAGTATTATTTAAGGCTCCCCACATTCTTTCTACAACCCAGCTAGTTAGTATTATTGAAGGCTCCCCACACACATTCTACAACCCAGCTAGTTAGTATTATTTAAGGCTCCCCACATTCTTTCTACAACCCAGCTAGTTAGTATTATTGAAGGCTCCCCACACACATTCTACAACCCAGCTAGTTAGTATTATTAAAGGCTCCTCACACACTTTCTACAACCCCGCTAGTATTATTTAGGATCCTTAAACACGCTTTTTAACCATTCAATTATTATTTTTAACCATGTTACTTTCAAGCGAGTTTGTATTTCCTATTTAATAAAAAGACGTAAATGTGACGTCATTATTACGTCAGTATTTTACCGTAAACGTAATAATCAGTTCATACAAAGATATAATTTAAGTTTGACGTAAACTCTTATTGCCAATTTTAATACCAGTTGACCAATCCTAGCTATGAAATATTTACACTATGAAATGTATACATTTTAGACCACCTTTATTTTTATTTGGTTAAATAGTTAGTATGTGTTCATATCCTTATTTATTTGATATATTGGTTGGTATTTTTATAATAGATCCTAATCAGTAAATTAAATAATATTGTATAGTGTATAGCGAGCTTTATATAAAAAACTATTAGCAGAAAAGGTACTTTAAAGCTGAAAAGATAGTTTTCGAAAAAGTAAAATTTTTGTAAATTGATATTTTATGTTTTTTTTATAGTATAATTTTGTAAATCATAAATTTAAAATTAATAATTAATATATATATAACGTATAACAAACGAACATCGTGATACGGTATTTATTTATATATATATATATATATGTAAGAAAAACTGTCATGTCTGTGTTAACTTTAGTTACATATTATTATTATAACCTTCAGATTCCCAAGTGAGATATAAAATAAATATTTTTAACATTTTGCCCAAAAAATTCCGCGCTTTACTCAAGTTAAACACATTAGTCCCAAAAGGAACGAAATATTTACTCAAAAAGGACGTTTTTATTGAAATTTGTTTAAATATGGTTATATATGAAATATTTATTTCTTTTCACTATCTATATATGTATGTCTGTCTGTATACATATAATATATATATATATATATATATATATATATATATAGTTTTTCATTTTAAATATGTTATAATATATAATACAAATCGTCTCTGATGCCGTGATGTTTCATTTAACACCTTTAAGTATTGTTAGATCCACATTTACCATTCAGATATCTATGAGGTCGTTTTGCATATATACAATTAATTTGCTATTTTTGAATCCATTACAATGGCATAAGTTCAAAGTACAAAGGTCATATAAAGTATTATCTGTTTTTTTTTCGTAAATTAAGAATTTAAGTTTGTGTATATTGCTACGCTTATCAGTGTGTAGTCAGCCTAATCCTATTCTTTAGATAAGAAAAGTGAAATGTTACTACTCATATAGTAAAGTCAGTCCTTCTACAGACTAAAACTTATTTATGTAAATATTTTTTATATATTTATTTATTTGGCTTCACGCCATATCCCTTGCGGGGTAGCCAGAGACGACGGAGCGCCAAACGCTACGGTCCTTGCATACCTCTTTCGCCTCGGCCACAGACATCAACCTCTTCATACATGCCCTCCGGGTGGTCTTCGTGCTTTTACGTGACCTTCCTCCAGTATCATAGATACTGTGTTTTCGAAGGTCACTCGAGGCCTCCCCCTGTCTCTCTTACCGCTAATATATATATATATATATATATATTACGTAAGTATATAAATTATGATATCATATATTCCTGTATGTTCAAATTAATAATATAATTCAAAACACAATGTGTGTGCGAGTACCGTGAAAATTTCCGATACACTTGCTCCAGATAGTTTACCTCAGATTGATAAGTCGCCCGTCACTAACGTGCGATAAACCGAACACTAAAAGCACTGACCTCCAAATAGTACAAAGATAATTATCGAGCCGAATTAGAGCACTAATTATAGGTTCCATTCAACTTTTAGTGTTGGAAATTACAATTACATGGACATCTCAAGAAAGAAACTGTTTTTTTTTCATATTTTGTTGTCATTTCAATAATATGATTCAGTTTTAAATTATTTTCTATTTCCATTATATCAGATCTTTTCAATGACACAATATCAAATATATACAAAGTTTGTTTACAAATTGATATTATGACTTAACAAAATAACTAATTAGACATATAATATTGTAGTATTTCTGTAATAGTTTCAATTATAGTTGTAAATACAATTAATCATAGTTTTAATCACCCCGCCTCGACTGGTACACGTATAAAGATCGTGTTTTATTAGCACTTGAGATAACTCGCAATTTATTATTAATAATTATAAAAATATCCAATTATCATAATTATTAATATAATTTTAATAGTTGGTGTTAACGATGCTGCCTATAATAACCTGTAATATTAATGAATGTGTCAAAATAGAAGAAATTTAAGTGATGGGGTTCGTTTTTTATAATAGAAACAAACAAACAAAAAGGTTAACAAACAAAGCCACATGAAATGCAATATCTAAAGCGACCGCGTAGCCTATGCCTTACCTGAATTTGACACCGCCTTCAGATGAATGGCCTTAACCGACCGAACGGAGAAGGTATCTTATATGAATTAAATAAAATCTAAAATTGCATGGTTTTGTTATGAACCGGACGGATTAGCTGAGTATGGTTGACCTATTAAAACGATCCATTGTTTGCTATTGTTGCCTCTGTTATAGTAAAAATACTAAATTGTATTATTGGAAAACAATTAAAAATGACTATTAATATGTCAGTGTTGAAATTTTCTAAAGTTTTGATGGTTGATGAGCGAAACGAGACATTACAGTTTGTAATAATTTAATGACTTTAAAGTCATCAAATGAAAAACCTTCAATCACAACGACGCGGATATCATATTGCTTAAATGAAAGCCTTAAATTAAACGCTGGTGGGGTTCAGAAGTTCAGAAGTATATGATCAAGATATGCATAATGAGTATTCGCTGTGATGTTATTAAAATTACTACGTGAAAGTTCCTACGAGGAAATTAATCTAAATTGTCCACAACATGGCAACCCGTAATAGTAACGTAATGGTTGAGCAAAATAATTCTTTATACGAATTTAAATTAAGTTATCTTATGAAAACATTATTGATAAATTAATTAAATTTTTAATTTATAAGTTATTGAGCCGAGAGGTCGAACGAGCTGTGATAACTTGTTTATGCAAAATGTTTGAAGACTTCACTTTATTTAGATACAATGGTCGCTACGTTATATATAATTTATCTTATTTGCGCATAAAATATTTATATTTAAATTAAAATAAGTCAATCATCAAGCCATAATGGTGCAAATAAAAAACTCAACAGTAATTTTGGTTACACCTAAAATTTATTGGACTAGAATCAGATGAATTTGGTTCACAAAGAGTCCAGTTGGAGCTGCCATTTTGATCCTCTCTTCTTCTGTTGTCGAACATAACCTTATAAAGAAATCGAGAAGTCTGAATTGTTGACTGACTTGAATTTGACATTTTCATTTGCAATTTATAGTACACTTATCTAGTGATAATACTATAAAGTAATTAATTATTCTAGTAATAAAAGAATTAGTGTTTCCACCTGGTCAGAACTTTGTTCTGATTAAACTTGCGTATTGTGTGCTACGTATGATCATGATACTCACATTTAGCGATTGACAGCTTTGTTGGTCTAATTTTAGGTTTTTCTTAAATATTTTTCTGCATATTCAATTTGTCTTACATTTCGGTTTACTTTGCTATAATGATATTATTGAATTGTATCGTTGTTTCGGTGCAGGTGGTGATTTGCGGTGCGGTGCCATCGATTCGTTCGGTTCGCCTCTACAACCAGTGCTCACACATGTATGTCAACGTGTTCCAAAACGGCACTGTTATGGCCCGTTCCGATGGAAACGATCAGCGTAAGTACTTTACTTCTAAACATTATCAAAATAGGCCTATGCATCCCATGTTTAAACACTAAATAACATCCTACACCTTCATCGTCCATACTAACACACGCTGATATTTAAAAACACGTTTCTGTTACAATCTTAATAATATAATCAAGCTATTTTGATCGTAAATGTTAAAATGTCTATCATTGAAATTAAAACACTTAAGTAAATAATTCATTACCATAGCACAAGTATTGCAAGGTTTAAAGAAAATAAGCAAAAGAATTTCGTAGGCATGTGTGTATGCCTGCCCGCTGTAATCATGGCGGGAGCTAGACGTGAGAAACTATAGGAATATGTCAATACTTGAAGGGTCATTGACACTGCAACAGGTAAACGCCTGCAATATTAACGGTTAATATTGTTATGATTTCAAAGTATTTAAAAAAATTGCTACAAACTTCATATATAATATATAATATCGTACTAATTGTGTTATAGTTTAATACCGAAATTTTAAATGATATCAAATATATGTATTTGGGTGATAAAAATGAGATTTTATAGTGATTTCTTAACAAACATCCTTGTTACATAACTATATACTAATTATCACAAAAACGATAGGTATTTTAGTATTTTGGTGTAAATTCTAAGTATTCGCGAATGTATTAATATTGCAATGATTACTCAATATTTGTTGTATATCTTAACATGATCTACTCTCTAAATAAAAAGTACTTTCTCCTGAGTTTCGTGCTCTGTGGTTTGCTCGGGAATTATCGTTTTACGGGCCGGCGGTAGACGTGAGGGACCTTTTTATTTGTAAATAAATAAAGGAATTCGCTTTTGTCCCTTAGTAATCCTAAAGACATGGAATGTTTGCTTAACTCCATGTAATTGTAAAGACAACTTTGAAATCTTACATTTTAAACGCGAATCCTTCGAACTGTTACGAGGTCGTCGCAAAGATAAGAAATATTTTGCTTTCTTTATCTTTATAAAAAAATTTAATATAAATTGATTTAAATCGTACATCTGACCTGATGTAGAATTGATTTAGTTGCGTTTATTTATTGTTGTTATGATTTATAATAATGTTGCATCAAGTGAATTTGAGCCGACTCGATCAGCAAATGACTGAAGTATTGATTTACTTTATTGTTCAATAACAAATATGAGTCCTCGTTTTGAATTCTAGTAATACTCGAGTGTGGAGAGTGGCCTTTTGTGGTGGCGATTTTGTCCGTTCCATACAAATATTTACTTTGGCAGTACCGAGAACACATTATGTGGGTTATGCACATAATACGTTATTGTTCGAAATAAACATAATATCATTAAAAATTAACGAATCAATCGTACTGATTGTTAAATTAAGATATTTAATTCATATTTTTTATATATATGATTTATAAAAATCGCGTGAGAACAAATATAATCACTAAACCCAAGTACGTGTTAGAAGAAGGCAATAAAATAAACCATGTTTAATATAAAATTTAACGATATAATATTAAAACCCCAAAATCATGTGACCTCCTTTCCTCGTGGATCGATTATGTGTTTATTAATAATTGGAGGGTCTCGATTATGTGGTCGATGCCCATCGCCAGACGCATTGCGCCACCTCCCACCGAATATAAATGTGACGCTTTTTAATTAAAAATAGATTTCAATGTGCTGATAAATAAATTCAATAACTCATATAGAGCTAGAAATAACTGGACATACCATATTTGTAACATACTCGCTCTGGGCAATGAAAAATATAACGTCCAATTCTAGACGGTTCCTAATAAAACTACTAGTTAAATATTATAGAAGAAATAACATATAATTTTCTCCAACCACATAATTATAGTCGAGGGTTGAAAATAAAATATAATGGCAAAAAAAAATGCATTTAGTTTAGCGCTTCTTAAATATTTTTTTGGGTGAATTCATCGTAATTGGAGTGTCGGCTCGCAAATTATGAAATCAATCGACGTAGGCGGCGAGGCGCCTTGCGGTATTAAGTTATTAAATTTAATGAAATACCCATAAAAATGGACGCAAAAAATAAACCAAACCACACGCATTCATCCCATTAGCGTTTAATCTAATAAAATATATTAATTTTGACCAAATAATATAACAATTCCACGAAATTGATTTGTTAGAGCAGGTATTGAAAGAAAACCAAATTGTTTACCTTTGAAATTGTTTATAAAAATTGTTTGTAATTACTAGAATGTTTGTTTTGTGACTCAGCCTGACGTCACAGTTATATAATTCTGACTCTGATTGCGGTTCAGAAGTTTCTATGAAAGTAAAGTTTCGATTACAAGTGAAACTTACCGTATGTTAAGAAAGTTATTATATTATATATGATAACTTAATGATAATTAATTTCATACGTTATTGAGACTTTATATTATAATACAAGTTTTATGATAAATAATGTAATTTATCACAAAATTTGAAATATGTATTATATGCATATGTTATTAATATTTTACTATGCGGAAATTATCAATATTCCACTATTCGTAAATTATCAATGTTGCACTATGCGTATATTATCACTATTTCACTATTATCAATACTACACTATGCGTATATTATCAATATTTCGTTATGCCTATATTATCAATATTTTACTATGCGTATATTATCAATATTTAACTATTTGTATATTATCAATACTTCACTATGCGTATATTATCAATATTTCATAGTAACATCTGTTGGTAACAGTACGTTATGGGTGGTCGATAAAAATAATATAATGTTTATAAACACTGCATTGTAATAATATCAAAATGAGATTGTTTTTAAAGTTTCTCGTACAATATTATTTTGTAAATCGCGTTCTTTGTATCGAGTTGTTAAAAAATACATAGTTTTGTTTTTTGTAATTTTTTTGTATATATATCTGTTATTTTTATTGACTTTCTGTTGCTATTTATTTAAAACGTTGTATTTAAATTAATTTAATCAAATATATGAATGCTACAATCAGGTTTAACCTGTGCGGAATCATTCGTATTAGCATTCGTTGTACTTAAAAATTCCTCGGTCTGACAAATGACATTTATAGAATAACGTATATAATTTATATATTGTTATGTCTGTATCAAAATATCTGACCCGGTTTCGAACCTGTACCAACTCATCGTATCAAGTGATAAGGTTTTTTATCACAATCAAAATATTATACAGTTTTTTTTTATCTTCAATACTTGGATAGAATTGACACACTTTAGGATTCACCTACTAAATGACGATAAAGTACAGTAGCAACAAATCAATGGTTTTGGTATTTTTGGTTAATAATATTATATAAATATATATGTATAACTATATATATATATATATACTTATATTTATATATATATATAATATATTTATATATATATATATATAATATATAATATATGTATATATATAGTTAAAGACAATCGGACAGATAGTTTCGGAGATTTCGTGATGAGTCAGTGAGTGGTAAATCGCATATATATATATATGTATTCCTATCCCAATAGATTTCAACTTTTTGCATTTCACCAAGTTTTAAACCTGTAGGAGCTGTACACTTAACGTGGTTACCCTAGCAACGGTTACGATGACAACGGTTACCATAGCAACCCAAGCTTCCATCCAAATTAATAGTATGCCCAGCAAAGTGGGAGGGAATAAGCTAGTATATATATAAAAAAATTGTGAATGTCGTCTGTATTGAACACTAGTTAGGTTTAATAATAACATCAAATCGTCCCTTCGATGCAATTAGATTATAATTTTATAAGGCATCCCACGAATTAATTTATTAATTAATTTCAGATTGCACTTTGACCTTTATATCGGTGATAATATGGAATATATTTGCATGAAGTAATAAGTTTGGCGAGAATAGTGTCATTGCCAGCGCATGTCACGTGTTATTAGCCGATTTTATCCGATTTCGGCCGATTGTAGCCGATGTCTAGAGATTAGATTACATATTGTTATACTATTTTTCATTACTTAAAATTTTCATAATTAAATATTTTTTGTGCTAAAATAAAATCTTGTGTTTCCATTCAGTGCATTAAGAAATCTAATATTTTTATAGTAATTTGAGGTAAAAAAATCCTAATGTCATGTCCAGTCATCTATACATATAAATAAAACCTGCAATAAGAAATCTAATATTTTTATAATACTTTGAGGTAAAAAAAATCTTAATGTCATGTATACATATAAATAAAATTGATGTGTCCGTTTGTAAATAACTTTTTACTAAATGCTTATGAAAGTGTACACGGTTCTTACATAAAAAGTATTTTTAAACTTTTTTCTTTCATAATTTTTATCAGAGACGGCTGGACCGATCTTAACAGTACTTTCACTGGCGGATAGCAGACATTATAAGGAGTAACTTAAGCTACACACACAGCTAATTGGGAATACATTTACAATATAATATGTATATTACTTTTTTCAAGATGTCACATATGTTTATTGGATACAAAAATAATTTAAAATCAATAAAAGATAACCCAGGAAGTAATTGAAGATATCATATGAAATATATCTACTCGATTAATTAATTTATTTATTTTATACATCTTTACATTTTGAATCAATATTGATCCCTTGTATTGAATGGGAATGTCAGGATTGATACCATACTTATCGAAATAAGCCCTTCTGTAGACACTTCTTAAAATAAGGCTTAAAAGAGAGGAGGAGGGGGGGAGGCTTGAGGACTAAAATATAATACATATGAAAATATTATAATACTAAAAAATATTATATAATAGGAATGTGAAATTTGGTTGGGAAATAAATAACTATTAAATACTCATAATAATAATAATAATAATAATAGTAATAATATTCTGTCTGTCTGTTTGTTATGACAAACACAAAAACTTGTATATCATATTTTATTATATATAAAATTAGACTTAATACAAGCAAATTCAGTAGCAATTATAGTTATTTCTATCTAGAGTTAAATGTTTTATTGACATATATATATATATATATATATATATATATATGATGTATGCCTATCCGTCCTATGTATCCTTATACCTATCCCTCCTTTATAATACGATTAAATTACTTTCATAGAACCAGTTACTGATCACTCTCAAAACATGGTTATATAATAGACATTAGAGGATTGTATTGAACAGGTAATGTTTAGGAGATATAAATCAACATACACATAGAAACAGTTAAGGTTGTAACGAATGCGTGTACGCAATTAATTACAACGAATATTCTAATGAGAACATATTTGAAAGATGGCGTTAATTTGGGCGGATAGGGATAGAGATAGAGATAGGGATAGGGATAAGGAATAGGGAAAAGTAATTGATAACAAATGTGTAATAATAGTCAAATTGTTCAATTCCTGAAGCGGTTAAAACTGGTTCTAACTAGTTAAAATTAGTTAGAACTAGTTAAAGATATTTTGTTTTTTGTTTTACTTATATGAACTATATTATATACTGTATATTTTTTTATATATAGAAGTTGTATATAAATTTTATAGAGGAAGGATTATGTAATAGGGGCTACCGTTGCATTCCTTAACATTTATATATATTATATAAGTTTATATATATATATATATACTATTTCTGCTATAACATACTTTTAAATGATTGTATATTAATACTCACAGACAAACAAATACCAGTTATATTATATAAGGAATTTACTGACTCCAAATCACTCGGATAACAGAGTAATCTACTGAGAGTAGTCTCTAGATGTTTGTTGAGCTTTAACTGATATCTACCGACGACACACAGACGTGCTTATAAGCTTATATATATATATACATACTACCAACATTGTCTCAAACGAATATAGCCGCTATTAACCTAATATTTTTTCTATTGTATAATTTGCTTGAAGAGATATTCAAATGACGTATTTTTAATTTAATTAATGAATAGGAAAATTTGACTAATTCTTGACAATAAACACCGGGGTCAAGTTATCATTAATTGATAAGGGGGTTGTTTGATAAAAATAATTACGCAAAACGAGTTTTATTTCATTTCCAAGGTCCAAAACTGTTTTGGTTTAAATTAAATATGATATCAAATAATAATAAAGATAAAATTATTAACATTTAATAATTAATTAATTAATTAGTATTATTTGTTTGTTAAATAACTTTATTAGAATCATTTTTTGCAGATTTTAGAAAATTAGATATATCTTATTTTTATCCATAAATTAATTTGTTTAATTTGACATCATAATGGGATATTAATTGCTAGATTTATTGTTATTTCATTTATCCACATGTTATTTAAATTTAATTGAGATTTACCACTCACTGACTCATCACGAAATCTCCGAAACTAAACATTTCACATTAGACGTCCACTAAGAACGGATTTTACGGAATTCCTATCCCAACGAATTTTAACTTTTTATTTTCGCTAAGTTTTAAACCTGTAGGAGCTATACACTTAACGCAGTAAGAGTTACTATAGCAACGGATGCTATGACAACGGTTACCATAGCAACCTAAGTTCACATCCAAATTAATAGTGTGCCCAACGAAGCGGGAGGAAATAAGCCAGTTTACTATATGTCCAATGATAAACATATACATATAAGATTATAATGATATCAAACCGATAGTCGGTCGTTGGCTTAATCGTTACAAATTACAAATGGCGACTGATTTAAATTAATTGGAAATTTGTTTGTGTTTATCCCAATATTATAAAGTTTAAGGCTTAAACACATAATTATTATGTATATTAATTTCATTAAATATTACATGTATTTCTTTTGTTGTCAATTTTTATTTTTGGTGACAAATTACATGTATGTACACATATACAGTACAGTATATATATATATTTATATATATACTTAAATTTTTATTCTTATTTCATTAAATGATAACATTCATGAAAATTTGTTGGATATTTCTCATAATATATGTCTATACATATAAATAAAGTTGAAGTGTCCGTTTGTATTTCCAAATTAACTTTTCACTAAATGCATATGAAAGTATATATGATACTTACATAAAATAAACAATAAAAAAAATTACATGAGTTTGTCTGTTTTGTTTCGGTTAATCTCTGAAACGACTGGACAGGAATTTCACTGGAACATAGCTGATGTTATGGAGCAACTTAGTATTTTTATTTTAAAAACATATTACGAACGAAGTTATGGGCATAACTAGTATATATATATATATATATATATATATATATATATATATATATATATAAATCTAATAGCGTGTTACGTGTCGCCTGATGTGCCTTTGACTGATAAAACTATGAAATGGAGCGCGACAAACCACGTTCATATTAATAATATGAAAATACTACGTAGAATTACAAAGGAAGTGAAAATAACTGATTTCCATAACACCCTTTACACAATGTAAAGTTAACTGTCGTTTAGAACATGAGAGTCACAATGGAAGTATACTACTATAGACTAGTGCCCGCGACTTCATTCGTTTTAAAATAAGTAGTCTAACTTATTCCTTATAACATCACCTATTTTCCAGTGAAAATTCTGTCAAAATCGGTCCAGTTATAGAGATTAGCCGAACCAAAGAGACAGAGAAATATTAATAATTGATTTTTTATTTAAGTATAGTATATGTGAAAAGTTGATTTGGAATTACAAACGGACACTTCAATTTTATTTATATGTATATAAATAGTGAATATACAGGATGATTTGAATATTACTCGAACGTTAAATATATGTATAAAAATGTAGACATGTTTCTGTCAGTATGTTTATAAATTTTTCTATCCTACGAATTAATTTCTCTTAACAAGAAACAAAATTACTTTACATATGAAAATAAAAATGTCACTTAGTTTTAGTCTCTTAATTTAAAACGCGCACACTCACACACACACACACACACGCACACACACACACACACAGTCGGTGTGATCAAAGTGAAATGTTTACTCGGTCGGGTAAAGATTACGTTGTATTTTCAAAAATTAGCCTACGGTTATGTAATGTTTGTGTTACTCTTGTTACGAAAGATATGGAACATTGGCGTAACGGGTAATGTGTTCTGGAGGTTTAGTGACTGACATACATACATGTTTGAGTCCAGTACTATATTATATAGTACAATATTGTTTTTTGTCAGATCTATTTTTTTTTTATTTTGGAATTTTTTTTTTGAAAATTTTCTTCATTTATTTTGTCCAAATCTGAATATTTTTACCAATTTTTTTTTACATTTTTTTTGGCCAAGTCTGAACATTTTTACCAAAAACTACATTAAAATTAAAATATATATTTTTTTCATGTTTTTAATTATCAAGATTAAGGTAAAACTTAGAAAATATCTCTCTTCTCGTTCCCTCCACACATTTAGTAAAACGAAAAATAAATGATAATTTGACCTTGTAAAAGTATATATTTAAATATAACAAACAATTTAATTAATAAACGCTTGTTTGTTGTTAAACAGCTGTTTATTTAATATTAAGATGGCGGCATTTTGTATCTTTTGAGAAACAAACAGAAATACGAAATTCAGGTTTAAATATCAGATATCTCAGAACAAATATTATATTATATAAAAGAAAATTATTTACATGACACAAATATTTGTTACCTTCAAAATTATTTGTAAAATACAATGGAAAATAATTTTGAAATTACTTTTTTCCAAAAATGAACATTGTATTTTTGGATATTTTTCAAGATTGCTTTATTGCGGAAATATAATTAAATAAATGTAAAAATATTAAATTTTTATATTTTCGAGCGAAATAGGTCAAAGATAACCATATAACTGTAATCAGTTTGAAGATAACTATCAAAATTATAACAAATTTATGTTATTGGATCTCCGTGTTCGGACATTTTATTTCTTTTAATGTTAATTGAAATGACACGGGCGGTGTCACGGGCGGTCGTCTGTATTTTTTTTATTTTTATTAATTCTTTTTATTATACCATTCGTGTTTGGACATCGGATTCCATTCGTTTCATGTTATATAATAGAATAGGCTTACATGACACTAATACATTATATTATTTAGAATAAAAAAAATATTATTAAGATATTAGCCTTTATCGACGGAATAGATTAATTAACGGGAATACTCCCAAATGAACTATCAATTTAACTTCATTTTCAGGAGTTATGTGAGCCGGTCCTTATTGTAATATATTATTATTTATTATTGTATGTTAAGTCCTTAAATATCATATTAGTTTGTTACTTTTACTATTCTGTTGCATTTCAAACATATTAGGCTATACGTTACGAACTAAATCTCATATTAAAAAAATATATATTGACTTATAATTAAAAAGAAAACGAAAAAATCTTTAGCAGATTTTAATACAAACTAAAAGAATGTTTCAATTAGGAAAATAACAGTTTCCTCATAAAAGTGAGATAAAAATGGTATTTATATTGTGGGAGCGTTGATAACATTTCATCTATCTTCAATGTTAATCCTTTTAAAACGTGCCAAAATGTTTATAATACTGTAAAATTGTGTGTTTGTTACAGCGAATCTCACCATCAGTACTCGCGGAGTGAGTCTGGAGCTGCTCATCTATTCACCAGTCCAGGATATGTTCCTGTGCTTCAACCGGTCTCGTCTGGTCGGGAGGAGATTGGTAAGATATCTATCAAATTATTTGGTTTTATTATATGTTGTTCTGTTATTAATGATGATGTATTAACAGACGAGGTTCCAAGCCGAGAGACAGCCGACCTGCTTGTTCAAAGAGGAATTTGTGGACGGCTACAACAGGTATCATCTCGTGAGAAACGAGGATCGATATATAGGCTTCAACAGACGGGGAGCCCAGATGAGACGTGGGAAGAGCCACCTCCCAGACCGGCAGCACAAGTGCTTCTCCTTCATGAAGCAGGCCCACGACTTCGACATCGCCAGGCACAACACCATGATAGCGGGAGAGCTGCCCAAGTGGCGTCCGCAGCGTAGACCCCGGCCTTCGCAGAACTCCATCAAGCCCTGCCACGTCCGCCATCACCACGGCAGGCACCAGAGACGGAGGATCTGCGACGGCACGTAGACTTAGACGTACATTTGCATTATGCTTAACGCTTCGCGATCCGTTGCCAGTCGATGGATGTCATGAGAGTATTAGTCAACCGCAGTATTATGGACTGGATAGTTATGGTAGCTGAAGCAAACATTTGAATGGAGAAAAGGTCGGCCGGGACGTTGGAGATGTGAAATTCCTTAAGCTCGTGTAACATCGCGTCCGCGTGCCCGTTGGTCGTGCTCTAAAACGAAAAAAGGTTGTCCGTGGAAAGAGCAAATAGTAGTCCAGCTAGTCACGGACTACAGACCACCTGAACTACGATTATATAAGATACTGTAACAATATGTATCCTCAGTTCCTTGCTCTTGGCGTGTAAGCCGAATGGTTAGCTCCGCTCCGCCATCTTGTAATGACACGCTCTTACGTCAATTCTCAGTGTATTATTATTTAATGCTTTCGTTCGGTATGTATCCAGTTATCTGCTTGTAAATATAATAAACGTGTTTACTTATTTATCGAAAAAACTTTAATCAAGCAATGTGTAAGCGTAGTTTAGTGTAAAGTTGTTTTTTATTTAATTATTTAATCCGACCAGCCGCTCTCTTGTGACTAGACATTGGTTATAGGTTATTTTAACCTATATTATTTCTGCTCCACCAAAAAAAACATTTCATAAATATGTTTTATCTTGTTTGTATTGAATTTAATGTATGATTTGAGTTTTTGTAAATATTATTTTTAAGTGTTTGTATGAGTGATAGGTTTCGAATCTCTTCTCGTCCTTATTATTTTGATATCGATTTGTGCTGAATAATATAGCCAAATAAAGGGATATTAATAAATCCCGTATAGAGGACTATAATTAATATTTAATATTTTATTAAGATCTGTGCCATATTTGGTGGCAGTATGAATTTGTGTTCGCATTGTATTTAGTGTGTTAAGTTTGTATGTAAACTATGTTTAGATATCGTGTAAGAGGAATAACTGACTTAATGATAGTGTAACCTGCGCCCAATCTATTAAATCATTGTAAATCGATGTTGCTATCAGCAGTGTGATCGCCGCTTTAAATATAATAATCGTTAGTTGACAATACTTGTAAAATACATTCCAGTAATGAGTTATGTGCTTACATACTTGTTATATACCGCGTCCTGTACCTCTCTATTTACAATAATAATGCTGATGAAATCATATAATTGCTAAGAAAAATTACGAAATTAAATCATATTTAACTCGAATTATCTTTTTTATTGTTATCCTATTTTATTTGTTTATATCATTTTTAGTAAAGTTAGTTTTTATACTACCTCTGTTAGCGACTTCGTTCGTACTGGTTTTCTTATAAAAAGCCTAAGTTACTATAACATCAGATATCCGGTGTAAGTAATGTTAAAATTGTTTCAGACGTTTTCAGAACTGGTCTAAAAAACAGACGGATAGAATTTTTTTTTTTTATGTATCGTATATACTTTCATATGGATTTAGTGAAATGCTGTTAATTTGGAATTACAAACAGACACTTCAATTTCATTTATATGTTTAGATGTGTCGGGGTCATTTGTTCTGACCGCATTTTGAACCAAGTTGTTTGTTAAGATTAGGCAAATGAATGGTTTTTTATTATCAGATTACGTTCATAAATATCAAAATCGACGTACGTTTGGAAAAAAATATTTTTTCTATGATATTTATTAAACATTTCACAATACAATGTTATCACAGATTATATAAGAGTATAGTGGAAAAAGTATTTCAAAATAATTTTAAAAATATTTCAGAATTATTTTTTCCAAATATTTCAATGCTATTTTTGAAATATCTTCAAATTATTTTTGAAAAATTTCAATATTATTTTTGAAAAATTTCAAAAATATTTATGAAATATTGTTAATTCCATATTTTCCATAGTTAGTTCCATAGAACCGGAATCGTAAAATATTTCTCGTAATCTAGATAGTGGAGGTAACAGGTGCAGTGTAACTGAAAAAATAAATAGGTTTGAGTGCGTGTAACAGCGCGGGGCCGCACATGTTTACGATTAGCACCTACCACAGACTAAGGAGGGCCAGAGATAACTTACTTTGTAATATTCATTAATTTATACGCGCTTTTTTGGAAAAAATCTGTGTATTAATTAATCTGTGACATACATATTATAATACATACAATATTTAACAACTTGTTTCATATTAAGTAATGAAAATGTTCTTGACAATTAATATGAATATTTCAATTAAAGAACTAGGGGCGCCAACAGACCCTTAATTTCGACTCGGTGCGCTCGCGAAATCTCGGTTGCCGTTTGCATATTGAGCGAAGCGAGCCCAGTGTAATGACTCATCGTTTCCCATTGACTTCAATGGGATATCAGTTTATTGACGACTCCTCAACGACATGACATCTTTCATCTTCACCTAATGTGTGTCATTTTGATTGCAAGATTTAATAATTTTCCGTCAAGTAGTTTTCGAGCCTATTCGTGACAAAGAATGTGAAACAGTCTCCAGTACGCTCCGCTCGCTACGCTCAATAAATTACATATATATACAGTACATTGCCACCATGGTTTGTCTCATTTCTCATCTAACTTCGGACTACGATATATATGTGTTTAATATATGACACTATTTTAATATATACATATATTTTAAACCAATTTCATCTCTACTACAAATAGTTTCCACATAATTAAGTAGAAGACAGAATATATAATATATTCATTGTTAGCTCTGTGACGTGACGTTCACAATTAGTTATCGTTACAATTCCTCGCCTTTGTCACGCGTTGTACTATTGTCTTGTTATTATAATTTATATTCAAAAGAATTTGGAAAAAAAATATTATTGTTTTAAGTAATAACGTGCTTTAAATAACATTTTGAATGTAACATGTGACTTGCTCTAAAATGTATTGCAAATTAATAAACTGAATCAATTGATTGATTGCTCGATTGATTGATTGAATGATTGATTGATTGACTGATTGATTGATTAATTGATTGATTTGCTGAATACGTTATCACGTTTAAATGTCTTTGTTATGGTTTTTAAATAAAATAATTTACCCCCATGATCGATGTTTGCATATACTAGACTGTTTTGAAATAAATTGTATATTGTTTTATTTAATATGCATCTGTGTTACATTACTCTATGGTATGGTAATAATGATCATGTTTGCCGACACTGATGCAGGCGCTAACCAGACTACAGGTACAGACCAACAAAAACTTAGAGGTAAACAGGTAATATATATATATATATATATATATATATATATATATATATATATATATAAAATAAGATTTATTTTACTACTCTGTATTAATTAATATTAATTGTATTATTTTTATTAATTATTAATTATTATTTCAAATTATTATCTTAATCTTATTATAACATTCAAGAAATCTATATTATAATATACATATAACATTGTTAAATTTCATTCAAAAGAACAACTATTCAGTTTCTGACCGGTTCTTCTCAGCATTCCGCTGGTAGCTGGTAGACTACACTGATTTATGTAATAATTGATTCAAAAGTGCGTGTCTATTTCAATACAGATATACAAAATGTTATTTTGAACAAAGTAACCTCTTCTACTTAGTGAATGATAATCAAAGCATGGAACCAGTTAAGATCTAACTGTTAGTTCAAATAAGAGCCGGTCCATAATCAACATAAGGATTCCAACTCGACTAGCGTGGCCTGTACAAGGGTTTAAATATATTTTTTTATTATATGTAATTGGTTTGTTTTTTTATTTTTCTTTGGTAGAAAAAAATAATTTTTTTTTTTGTTTTTCATTTGTCAAAAATATCTAAATAATATTTCATGTAAAATATTTAATTAAATTATTATAAAACTTTTATTTAATTTATTTCATAAATTCGTTAGATATTGCAATATCTATCAATTATATAATCAATAGCCGATATCTTATCTTATCTTATCTTTTGCTATGAAATGTTAATAGTAAATACAATTCACATATTAATAGCAATAATTCTAGTTTTTCATTTCCAAATCCCACTATAGGGGTTTCTTGCAAACACTTAACCATTCAACCCTTCTAAGGGGTTGACAAAAAATACTTCGAATTCTGTAAATATTGGCATTCACAAAGTGGCCCAAGACATAAGATTGTAGGAATTTTAATAAAATTAATAATATAACCAAATAGAACTTAATTAAATTATTTATCAATATAATATAATTATTTTTAATATATATTAAATAATAATTATTAATTAATAACGCTATTTCTTATGATCTTATACCAAATGAAATTATGTATGATGTTTGCCCTTCGTCCTTTTAACGCCAGGTCTTTGAAGACCTGTATTACAAATCCATTAGACGCGTCGGCATACCGCCGGTTAGAGACTTTGGAATCGTATTAAAGAGACAAATATTATTAATTAATATTAATTAAAAAAATATATAATATATATACTTACACTATTATATATGTATATATATTAATTATACAAAAAAAATCGATTTATCGCTATAATATATATATATATATACATGTATATATATATGTATGTATGTATATATATGTGTGTGTGTATGTGTGTGTGTAAATAAGTCCAAGTACACATCTCTGTAGCGTGTGGTTAATATCTTTATTTACCTATCCCCATTACATTTTGGACAAAGGGCGTCGAGTGTTTGGTCTTGGACGACAAATATCTTCCCACGACGCATTAGTTTGCTCAGCCCTTCTGTTTTAACCTAAATGAGGTAAAGGACAATTAGGTAAAATTAATATACCTATATATAATCATTTAGAAAAAACAATTAAAATTATTTGAAATTTAAGGATTGAAATCTAAGAATGGTTTCCACAGGTCGTTTATTGGTACAGATAACTCTGGTAATGGATTAACTTCTATTGTTATCAGCCAAAATTAAGATAGAATTACTTTTGTTCTAAATCATATTATGGAAGAGACCTGCTGACAAATAAACAAATGTTTTTTATATAGTTTCTTATACATATATGTATTGAGGATGTATGTGTTACTTTAAAATATAAAAAAAAAAAAATAATATTATACTATATTTATACTATATTAGTAAAATAATACTAAACCTGATAGTATTTTTATAACTTAAAAACGTATAAATTTTACAAATTAAGTAAACTAACTTTTATTAGTTGTGTATTAAAAATCGTATCAAAACATATTTAATTTTCATCAAAACAGAGTAAAGATTTTAGGTTAAGACTAACCAAATAACTCAATTAAAAAATAGTAGAGAAATTACATTAACTAAGGGCGCCAATCGCAGTTGCGCGAATTGAGCCAAGCGAGGAACCCATCTTCAATCCAGTGTTCAGAGCTGGAGCCGACAGGAAAAAAAATGGAAATAAAAATTGAGCAGGGAGCAGTACAAATCAATTAAAAAATTCGAGACGTGCATCCCATTGTAAACTAAATTTTTCGATTTTTTTTTACATTGAAGTCTATGTGACTGTAATTTTTTGGTGATTATTCCTCAACGACATGAGTTTTTTTCACTTTTTTTTTATTAACCATCTCAATAACCATCGCTATAAATGTGCAAAATTTCATGAAGACCGGTAAAGCCGTTTTTACGCTAACATGGGATGCAAAAAGTCTCACGTAGAGCGCTCCGCTAGCTCCGCTCGCTTTGCTCAATTATTAAAAAAAAAAAACAAAAATAAGAACAAAAAATACACAGACACGTACATAAACACACGCGCACACACACACACACACACACGTAACTTGTACTATGTAATACCTCTATTTGATAATAAAACAATTATTTTGTACCCATGTGTAAATGAAATATCAAAATAATCTTTATTTTCTTTTAATTTACTTAATAAACATAATTTATTTAATATACTTATGAAATAATAATAATTATTCCACTTGATTATAAGAATTATGACAATTACATTTCATTTAAATAATACATTTATATAGATGAAGTGAAATGAAGGATAGAGAATTGAGCATGAGCATGAGCATAATGAAGTAAACAAAAAATTTATGATTATTCAAAAGTAGAATTAATTTTGACATTCCAAATGGAACTTCCATATATCAGAAAGAGACAACTCGATGACTCATATGTGAAAAAGAGACGCATATATTTTAATATTACTTTATTAATGTTCAATAAATGACCTCGAAGACTTTCTTCGTAAATAAGGTGTAAATAATAACACTTACAAGTACTAAGAGCTACTCGCCTAGATTCAAACTCTTGACCCGCTTTGGTAAATACAAGTTACTTGGCACGTGGATTCATTGAAAAAATACACTATTACATAGTGAATACCTTTACATAGCCTGTATAGAGCCATGTATTCCTACCTGTATATAGGCTGTATAGAGCCATGTATTCCTACCTGTATATAGGCTGTATAGAGCCATGTATTTCTACCTGTATATAGGCTGTATAGAGCCATGTATTTCTACCTGTATATAGGCTGTATAGAGCCATGTATTTCTACCTGTATATAGGCTGTATAGAGCCATGTATTTCTACCTGTATATAGGCTGTATAGAGCCATGTATTTCTACCTGTATATAGGCTGTATAGAGCCATGTATTTCTACCTGTACATAGGCTGTATAGAGCCATGTATTCCTACCTGTATATAGACTGTATAGAGCCATGTTTTCCTACCTGTACGTAGGCTGTATAGAGCCATGTATTCCTACCTGTATATAGGCTGTATAGAGCCATGTATTCCTGCCTTTATATGGGCTATATAAAGCCATGTGTTCATACCTTTATATGGGCTATATACAGTTATGTATTTCTGCTTTTATATAGGTTGTGTATAACCATATATTCCTGCCTTTATACAGGCTTTATAAAGGCATGAATACACTTAAAAAAATTTAATCAAAATCTAAAATATATATAAAGTTAATGAATCAAGTGATATCTCGTTAATGAGTATTGAAGAGCTATCTTGATGAAACGCGAGACCATTAATAACTTCATATAAATATCGCCTCCAAGACCACCCAAAATCATCACCTCCACTGTACGTAAACTAAAAGATAAAGAATATCTTATAAAAGATAATTATTAAAAGAAACAGCCGCCGGTGAGATAATTGAAGGTTGTGCCTTGTCAGCAATTTGCATATAAAGCGTAATGGTTCTAAGATACGATTTTCTCATTATATTGTGTATGAAACGCGGTTAATATGGAACCTTATTCAATTAATAAGATGTATTATGCTAATAGTTATTTGATATAATTATTTCGTGTACAAGAAGACTATTAAATGTAACTGATATATATATATATATATATATATAAAATTTAAGTGTGTCTGTCTGTTTGTAATTCGAAATAAACTTTTGACTAAATACATATGAAAGTATTTAGTGTAATTACATGAAAAAAATATTTTAAATTTAACTCTGTCAGTCTGTCTCTGTTTAATAAGAAACGGCTGGATCGATTTCAACAGTACTTACATAGACGGATAGCTGATGTTATAAGTAACTTAGGTTATATTTACTAGGATCCGCCAACCGTGCGCGGCGGGCGTTGAGCTGAGCCCCTCTCCTTTCTTCTTTTCTTGATAACTTTTGAATGGTAAACATTTTTTCAATCTGTTTTCGCTATAACATCCGCGTTCAGCTCAAACATACATGAGAAAATATTTAGCTAATTATCTCGTCGCATTCTGGAGACACCTAAACACAAAAAAAGGTCTCACAAACGGTTAAGAACTTCGCTTAGACTCAGCTCAATTAAAAACGAACGAAGTCATGGCAAGGACTAGTATATAAACACATTATTTAGGTTTTTGTAATATATATTAATAGCTAAAGCAACAAAAACAGATGTATTTTATCAGACAACAAATATTTTATATAATACGTAAATTATCCGTGAAATTTTTGACTTTCAGCAATAAATACTGTTTGTAACTGTTCTTAAGAGGTAATATATTCAAAATATGAACATATAATGAAGGTATTAAGTTACATTTAAAAATGAATGATAAATGTTCATTTAATGATACGAAAAAATAATATTATTATAAATGAAAAAAAAAATATTAAAATACAAAATAGGAATTTGAAAATAACAAATAAGTTATTTTGAAAATAACTTTCGAATGATCTCTATGAATGATTATGCAGTTATGATTTTCTGACATCGTGAAAAAATGACAATCATTCAATCAATCAACGTAAAAACATGTCCCACTTTAACAATTTTATAAACCGCCATAAATATTATAATTTATTATTTACTGCTCATGTTTTAAGAAATTATAATAATAATGCATAAAATAAAATTGATGTCTGTTAGTAAGTCCAAAGTAATTTTTCATTAAATGCATATGAAAATATATTTCTCTGTCTGTCTGTTCCGGCTAATCTCAAACTAATATTAATAACTTTAAACTTTTATTTTAAACATATTAACAAACCAAGTCATGAGCAAAGCTTGTTTTAAATAATATTAAAAATGTGTGAACGTTACAACAAAATCTATCAAACTTGTATCTTAATATATGAATATTTCAACAATAGATTTTATGAATTATTCATTGAGCGTGCGTTATCGGTGTTCTCTGATTTTATCAATCCGCTATAAATATGATCTGCAGATTAAGTGAACTGATAAGGGTCTTTTTGTGATATTTCGTTTAGCGCCAGCGGCGTCTATCGGGTCTACATACGAGCGACAATTTTGTCTTATACTAAATTTTATTTATGTAATTTCTTAATTCTTTTGAGTTCTTTCTTGTGTGCTCGGATCATTTGGGGATCCATGAACTTTCTCTTTCTCACTCCCTCTCCCTTTCTAGGAAGCTCTCTTCAGAGGTCACGAAAAAGTCTTTATCAATTGTGGTTATAAAGGATTGTGCATAAAAAAACTTTTTGTATGACTTGCCGTTTTTTAAGAAAAATCCTTCATCTAAGAACACCTACTTATAATGATATAATAATAATTAAAGTTAAACAACACTATTGATATAATATCATTATGATGATGATGATGAAATAAAATATTTTCTTAACATTCGAATAAAAAATATTTGTTACATTTTTTAGACAACCGGAGAGATGGAGAAAAAAAACATTTTTACATGTAAAGTTATACCACTTGCATCTCGTCTATACTCAGCCTTATTGTAAACAATTTTATCTTTTTGTTATTTATAATATACCTTTGCGATACAAAATATAATAATAAAGATACGTACAGTTAATAATACACTGAGATAGCTTTAATATAAATAGATTTGAAATACAAAGAACGTAAAAAAACTTACAAAATCATTAAAAAAATATTTTCTTTTAGGTAAATGAGATTAATAATTATAAAATAGAATAAAAAAAATATATATTTTTATACATAATTAGATTTAAATAATATAAAAAAAACATTATTTTTATTTAATTTTATTTTCCGTATTTCTTTTCTATTTCATATCATTTATTTTATTTTTCTATTGTATTTATTTCTATTTCGTTTTAAATTCCGTCCTATAATATTTATTATCTATTTCATTTCTTTTAATTTTATTTATTTCTATTTTTGTTATTTATAAATTATAGTTTATGTTATTATATTATCCGTAAAAACAGTTAATAATCGGACCATATCTGATATGAACGGAAATAATAATCAAATTATGAATGAAAACCGATAAATTATCGATAGCATTGTGACGTCACTTCCTCTATATAATGAATTATATTTATATATAAAAAATTTTATCTGAAATATTTATAAAACAGATTAAAATGATTATTATAATAACTATATCTGTTCTAAAATATTTTGTGTGTTTGTCACAACTTTCTTACTACTAGCTGTCTGTTTGTCTGCCTTTTCCCTCTGCACAGAAAACATATGCATATGTACTTCGTATTTTTAAAGTTTTCTAGTAATTATATTCCCACTCCACTGTTTCCGTAAATAGTAAAAATTTCTTCGTTTCATTTTAAAAAATTCAACCACAATTTTTTTTTCTGTTTTTTCCCCTCAAAATTAGTTTTACTTTAAAAGTACCTGTTTTGACTTTAATAGGCAAAAGATTTTGTAGTTATTTGCATATTATTTAAAAATCTTAACAATCTTCTCCATTCTCTAAAAACATGTTATAAATCTCGCTAAATCAAAATGGCTTCCTTTTATTTCTTTTATATAAATATATCATCAAAATATCAAAATATAAATATATAACAATGTAAATATATAACAGTACTTATATTTAGTTAACAAAAATAAAAAAAAATACCGTCTTCATAGGAGCCGCATCACTATTAATTATATACGATATTGTATGAAATTAACATACAATATGAGTCCACGGGACTTAGTGTGGCGCCACGCCCACGCTCCCGATACAAATTCGGGACCCTTATCACATTTATACATAATTATTTCCTAAGCCATTTCACATAATATCAACTGACAATATCACTTAGACAAGGTTCCAAAACAATATTAAAAGGTTTATAATTAATAGCACCACAAACTGGTCTTTGAATTTGTATGTTATCATTTGTTAGTGACATGTTAAATGTATTTAAATTATAATAATTAAAGCATTATAACATGTAGCTACAAATAACACGATAAAAAGGTATATTGAATAAAGAAAACAAAAGATAAAAGAAAAGATATCAATTAATGTTGATGGTGGTGGAGCTAACAAATCCTTAAACAAAATTACGAGCACATAATAACACATTTTAAGGAATAAATCCCTCGAAACGATGAGTTCCTGTTATTAAGACTAATATATCCGCAGTAAAAGGATCGTTCCCTTAATACTAGTACACGCTCCTGGCTTATACAATTAAAATTTCAAAATACATATTACATTCTTAAAATTATTTGAAAATAGAATCAATTCGAAAATAGAATTGAAAAAATGATTTTTAAATAAAAATATATTTGCAATTATTTAATATATAGTAAATTTGAAAATGGAATCAATTCTAAAATAAAATTGGAAAAAAATATTTACATTTTTCTAAATTTATATAATAAATTATTTTCAAATTAAAATATGCTTGAAATTATTTAATATATAGTAAATTTGAAAATGGAATCAATGTTAAAATAGAAATGGAAAAAATTAAATTATTTCTATTTCTATACGAAATTTTACGTACAAATTGAAACACGATTCAGTTGTGTTTATTGAAATAAAAAATAGTATAAAAGTGTAATTTCCAGGCTGTTTTCAAATTGATATCGTCCGCTATAAACGACTCTGAGTCTGTAATTACAAATCTTTAGTTCTTTGGTGAAGGTGAATTTATTACTCTTATACTTTGAACTTTGGTGCTAAATGTTCAGTGATTAAAATAACTAGAGGCGCGAACCGGATCTCGATTTTGACTCGCTGCGCTAACAAAATCTCGGTAGAGTTTACGAATTAAGAGAAGCGAGTAACCCATCTTCAATTCAGCGTTCAAAGCTGAAACCGACAGCCAAAAAATATAGAATAATCAAATATAACATAGCGAATTTTTTTTACATTAAAGTCTATGGGACTGTATTTTTTGGTGATTATTTCTCAACGACATGAGGTTTTTTTTCACTTTTTTTTTATAAACCATCGCTATGAATGTGCAAAATTTCATAAAGATCGGTAAAGCCGTTTTCATGCCAATCCTGGACATGGGATGAAAAAGTCTCACAGAGCTCACCGTTCGCTCCGCTCGATTTGCTCAAAAACATTAATTTCATACAAAAATATCTGTAGTAATAAAATATTTGTTATAATATTACTTACAAATTAAATACATATACAAATTATTATGATTTAAACCAGACAATACGTGATTTAGAATTATTTTATTTCTTTGAAAATATTTTATTAAGCAACTTTCTAGTAGCGATTAACAATTTTATTATTTCTTGCGTCCAAGTGTAAAGTTTACGATATATTGTAAGGAATACATTAGTTAATATGTATGTGTGTTTACACAATCCGTTATTTCTTATTAATTTTGTTATTTTAATATGTATATAAATATAATTGTTTTAACAATGGAATTAAATGAAAATAACAATTCATATATTTTATGTTACTTTCAACATTTTATATTTATATGTTGTTTATGTTAGATAGTTATTTTGTTTTAAACTAACTTTTCCCACAACTTCGCTCGATAAGACTCGACGTTTTTTTAAATAAAGATAGTTAAAGTTACTCTTTATAATATCAGCTATCCCTACGTGAAAGTTCTGTTAAAATCATTCCAGGCGTATTAGAGATTAGTCGGAGCAAACAGACAGACAGAGAAATTGGTTTTGTGTGTAAGTGACATATAGTTATATATGCATTTAGTAAAAAGCCGTTAACTTGGAATTACAATCAGACACTTTAATTTTATTTATATGTATAGAAAAACTTATAAAAATATATTTTTGTGGATTTGGACATTTCTGGACTGGTTCGATCTTGCACTTCCCTCTTCTTCTCCCAATCTCTCTATCTCTTTCTCTCTACCACACAAGAGATTTTCTTAAATAGTTGTTCTATTCTTTCTGATGGAGTGCCAGAAGACTCCTTTTTTCATATCTGATTCATATATATATATATTTATACATATATATTGACGATTTTATACATTGATTGAATCTTGACATAATCAGAATTCAATAATGTGAGATTATGATTATACCCAGGACCTTGACTTAACATAAGGGTTAAGGTCCGTATTATCTATTAATTGAGATAGTAAAATATTGCTATCTTACTGTTTGGGGGTCAATGCATCTAACTTGGTGTAGACCCGCAGGTAGCTCCTTTAATTGACTATTAAGAGACAATGAGTTTCACCGAAATCGATAACTCAATTTGGGATACACTCGGACAAATTTAATGGAGACGCAATTTATATATATATATATATATTTTTTCGAAAATAAAGAATATTCATGTTTTATTCTGTAATTGTAATTGTAATGTGTGTGAAATTACAAAATGGCGTCAGTATTACAGTAATATGTATTATTACGTGAATGTCATGTCGTTAATTAATATTACCATAATTAAATAAATCCTTTGTTTGTGTGAAGTTTGTTTTTGCACTGTTCTGTTTATGTTTCAAATTATCACTTCTCTGAGGAGTACAGTACAATGTAACACCCATTGTTTATTTACGATTAATTTATTAATTTGTGATTAATTTATTTGTATATCTCATATTTGATTTATTCACGTTTTGTTTATACGTACGAGTATATATTTTATTTATTTGTTTATGATTCATTTATTTGTACGTTTTATTTTCTGATTTATTTATTTTAAATTTATTATTGATTTATTTATTACATTACATAACATAAGTATTGTTTAATTTATTTGTGTATTTTATTTTTGATTTATTTATTTATTAGAATTTTCTATTTTAACAGTCACAGTTCCTGTCAGTTTAAACATCAGTTAAATATATCTAAACGGTGTCCGTAACAAATCAATGCTTCTAGATTAGATATACATCTATAGTTAATGGTTTAGGGCGGCACCCTTTAAAAGGGGTATAATTGGGGTATTAAGGGTGCATCGTCACCGTGATCTTAAGCGCCGCCTCAATACAGTTAAAATGTAATTTAACCGGTATTTTTTAATCAGTTTTATAGCAATATAGTTAGAATAAACAGATTTAAGATTTGAATTTAATTATATTTTTGTAATTTTTTTTATTGTAATATTACACACGTGCTCGTAATATTGATTACAGAAAAAAATTAGCTGTTAATTTGATAAAAAGGTTTTATCTTTTTAATGAAAGGAAAACCGCTTTTTAAGTTTGATAAACCAGAAACGATTAAGTTTTTGATTTATTTTAACAACCCTTTATACCGAATGAATGATGAATACACCCGTACCATTTAGGACCAAACAAAAGGTAGCCAAAGATAATAATGGTGTTAAAGATATTAGAAATTTAACAGCCTTTAACCGGCACAAGGTCGAAATTGGGTTAATTATCATAAAAAAAAGTTATAGTGGTTTATAGAAATGTCTTTTTAAAATATTATACTAGAGTAACTATACTAGGAGTAAAATAATTCGAGGAATAAACTTATTCTGTGGTCATATGTAACATGTCCAAGGGTCTGGCGACCTTAACCCTATCCAGAGCGTGTCGGAATTCGAAACAATACCCCTCAAATGTATAAAGTGCAGACCACACTGCAGTATTAGCTTAGCTTACATATCTCGATAGCTAAGGCCAGTTAGCCAATTATGAGTTAATGAGTTTGAATTTGAGTTTGTTCCCGACTATTTGGGATAGACAAGTGGCATTAATGACAAATGTATATATTACATAGCTGAACTCTACTATTGCTACTATACATAAGAATACTAGGGGCGCCAACAAACCCTCAATTTCGACTCGCTGCGCTCGCGAAATCTTGGGTGCCGTTAGCATATTGAGCGAAGCGAGCCCAGTCTATTGAGTCTTCGTTTTCCATTGTCTTCAATGGGATATCCGTTTTTTGAAATGATATAAAAAAAAAAAAATTTTTTTTGAGGACATTTTTTTTTTTTATAAGAACCATCACCTAATGTGTGTCTTTTTGATTGCCAAGTTTCATAATTTTCCGTTAAGTAGTTTTCGAGCCAATTCAAAAGTCTCCAGTAAAACGCTCCGCTCACTTCGTTCGCTTCGCTCAATAAGATATCTTATATATATAAGAAATTTATTGATGCACAGATAACTTTGTATCTTTTTAAACAAAATTACGCGGACGGAGAATATTTGGCACAAATATATTGAGTGTAGTAGCGGCCATTTTTAATTGCATTGCATTAGATATACAATCAATTAATAAAAGAAAATATAATACTTCATGATTTGATTCAAATTTAATACTTACATTTATACTGTCAGTGTCATTGTTATCTGATGTAATAGAATAAAAACAATATATATATTTGTTTGTGTGTGTGTGAAATGTTTACATCAGTGTTCTAAAATTCTTAAAACATAAAATTTCACTCATATTTCGGCAATTGATTATTTGTTTTACATATTAATATTATAATTATTTGAGCAATAGCCCAGCGTAGCCTACGCTGTTGGTGGAGAGCTGATCTAATGATACAAGTTGTACTGAGTTACATTCTTGGTGTTTCACTTCACATTTAAAGTTTGCTAATAACTATAACTTTGACTCAGTTGTTTTCCTTCATTGCATTGAGGTTATTTTTTAATTTAATTATTTAAGTTATATAAATTAATTAATTTTAAAACAATTTACTAAATTTAAGTTTCTTGTCCCGCATTGCAGTTACGTTGCATTTTTAAACGCCTGAACGCCTCATTAAAATATGCATTGAATCGATTACATTAAAAAAAAAAAAGATAAGATAAGATAGATAATAACCATCTCTGAAACGTGTTGTCGCGTCAAAATTTCTGCTCAAACGGTGCTGTATAGTTTTGGAGGCGTACAAACATACAGGACATTTTTATATGTACATTTTAATGAATCTTATGTTAATGACTATAACATTAAACGTAAGTTATGTAACGGTATCCCGTATTTATAATTATTATAACATGTAATTGAGCTGAGCGTAAGCGAAGCTCTTAACCGTTTGAGAGACATGTTTTTTGTTTTTTGGTTGTCTCCAGAATGTGACAAGATAATTAGCTAAAAATTTTCTCATGTATGTTTAAGCCGAACGCGGATATTATAGCGAAAACAGATTAAAAAAAATGTTTAGCAATTCAAAAGTTATCAAGAAAAGAAGAAAGGAGAGGGGGTCAGCTCAACACCCGCCGCGCACTGTTGGCGGATCCTAGTGATAATCAGTTTTGGCGAAGACTAATTTAATATGTAAGATTAGGTTCTAAATTAATTTGACATTAGTTAAATTTTTATTTATAAACAAAAATCTTCATTTAATAAAAATATAAGGATAATTTCATTTGATACCTTCATTTAAAATAATATAAAGTGGAATGTGATCATCGGAAAGGAATTCAAAACAGTGGCGCCACCGGTTGACCTTCTTATAATTATATAATTTTTGTTTATTTTATTTTATTACTTAGTGATAAATTATTAAAAGTAAACAATTTTATATTTTATCGTCTCAGTTTCCTTCTGTGTTGTAATATTTATGTATTTCTTATTATAATGTATTCATTTTGATAATTACGTTATAATTTTATAAAAAGATAAAAACCTTTGAAAGAATGGAGCTCGTTAATAACGGTATAATTGTTTTAAAATCAAATAAAATTCTTAACAACCTTTAAATTTTAAATTCAATGGATGCAATTTGTGATAATATAGTCTAAAATATTGTAACTAAAATTACATGTTTTTATTTAAATTAGAGACATCTAGTGAGCAATCCATGAATTATTAAGGCAGAATGTTGAATATGATTCAAACTTACTTGATGCATTGCTGATGTTAGTTTTATGCTTAAGTTTAATTCTCACAGATGGCGCTTATACAAAAATATTCTGATTAGGACAAATTTCGCGAGATGTCACTGTGAGAAGCGTTGTGTTATAACGGAATTGACGCATTAAGTGAGTATTGTATAAAAAATAATTATGTATGGTTATATCATATACAATTTATTATAAACTTATAACGATAATATAACTTATTCGATATTAAAAAATAAACAATACTACATATTAGGAGAATTAAAATTGATATTTAATCACTACATACGTACTATCTAAAGCTAACTAGTTATAAAGGTAACTAGATATAAAGGTAGAATAGTTATGTGTCATAAATTAAAGTAACAAAAAAAACAAAAGATATGCCCCGGGTGAGGATCGAACTCACGACCTTAAGATTATGAGACTTACGCGCTGCCTACTGCGCTACCGAGGCTTGCGTGATAATATTGAATTTAGATAGCATTTTCCTGCTAAATAACTATTGCTTACAGATCTCAGTAATGTTAGCTTATCACATAAAATGCTTAAATAATTGTACACTTCTGTACTTACCACAGCATATAGACGGTTGTTTTACTGACATTACTTGACATTACAAGATAACGTATACATATTTGAATATTCTATTCATAAATAATATATAAATCAATCATTCATATTGTAATTTTATTTTTGTTAGGTATTTGATTGCCATTTTATATATATAATACTTTATATTACATTTTAATTTATTTATTGGAACGCATAAACAACTTAAATCCTTTCGAGCGCCTGTCAAACTTTTAAAGCAAACTTACTAATCGACACCTAAAATGTCATTATGTTCGCATCAATTCTCGCAGGAGTTATAAATTTTACCTCGTTTTTAGGCTTGTTTTAACCCTTCGCGGTTGAATATTTAAAAAGTCGTTGGTAACATTTTAATTGGGCATCCCTGTAAGGATTAAATTATCAAGACACCTAGTTACCGCGCCTTTGAAACTTAATGAATTCGACATGAATTAACCGCGGTAACTCTTTGCATATTAATGACTGTTAGAACAAGAATATAACAACGTCTTTGAGTTATATATATACATACATACATATACTATAGTTATATATATACATATAAATACATATAAATTATATAAAAATATATATATACATATAAATTTAGTCGTTTATGTATTACATGATTAATATTGTGTATATTTATTATCTTTTGCAGTAATCGAAAAAATTATTACAAAACCAATTTGACTTTTAAAATATAATGAAAAAAGCCTAACATTATTTAAGTTGATCTTGTGATTTGCATTAATTCAACGTATACACCTTTTCAGTTCTGAAAAGCTAAAATATTTAGTCTTGAAGGGAACATTTATTTTTTAACTTTTGTCTGTTAATTTTTTTGTAAACCTCCTGAGACCGATACGAGATTTGAGACAAGGTTGAGTTTAAAAGTTTGTTAGCGACATTTTTACATTGAGTTGTTCTTACACAAGGTTTGCAGGAAGGCGTATAATTTTATAGCTTCCCACAGGATTTGGGATATTTAAAAGAAACTTTATAGGATATTATCATTTATTGTTGCTTCGTTTTAAATGTTTTATACTTAATAAAGTTTTATACTTAACAAACTGTGTTAAAATAGCTAGAGCTTCAGATAGTAATTAAATTAGCGTATATGGGTGCTCAGATGTGGTGTAGTACCACTTATAGTCATGACTCGGTATTGTCTGCTGATTTATCACACTCGTAAGGAAACAGCCAGTTTGATTTGATTTGATTTGAACCATTTCATGTAACATTATCAATACATTTGCAGTTTCTATTTTGTTTAATTTTCTTTCTATTATCACTGTTTTTCTCTTGATTTTGTTTTACCATATATGCTTATAAAATATGTATTCTCCATTGTAGAATAACATTCGATTTAAAAACGGCTTTCACGTTATAAATATATATATGCCTTTAGTAAATATAATATGGAAGAGGTTTTATTTTTTATTTGTTTTACAACTAAAGTAATAAGATTTCTAATTATTTTATTTCATAGTAGGTTTGTCTTGATTTATTTGACACCAATAATATAAAATTATATAAAAATCTAATTATGTTATTAAATAATTATTATTTTCTTGTTCTTTTTGTGTTTTATTTTTTAGTAGTTAACATTGTTAACTAGCTTTTCCCAGCGACTTCGTCTGCTCCATCTCTTCTACTCGAATAAAGCCTTTAATAATTAAAATAATGTTCTTAAGAATACTAATACTATATATGCATAGTGTGTAAATGTAAATATAGGTTTCTACATTTTTGTTATTTTGGCAGAAACAATAATTTGCGTTTTTTCGCAAAATTAAAAGAAATCAGGAGAAATTCATTGAGTTAAGAAACAAATTGTATTTTAAAATAGCAGATCCTTTTTCCTCGTTTCTCCTTGAAAATGGGAAAATTATCCGAAAAAGAAGTAAATACTGGCTAAGGTAATAAGTCCGACTAAATCCAATCCAATCCATCCATCTATCGTGATGCACTAACAAACTTTTAAACATTTTTGTATTCTGGATTTTGCTTATAACAATTGTCTTTACAAAAATATTTTATTAATTAGTAATATATCAATATTCATGATATTTTTTATTGTATTTTTTTGTATCGTTAGTTTTCAAGAGAAAGGTTAAGAAATTGTTTCTTTGTTCATAATTATTTATATTTTTCACGTACGTTAAATTATAATATCATATTATCATGATATTAAGTTACTAACTTACTTAACACTAAACCTACCGACAATTCTTGTATACCTGTTCCTACCGCACGAGGTCAAATTGACCGTTAATTAAAAATTATTTTATTATATAACGCAGGTAATAATGGAAATAACTGAAAGTAAAGAGTGAAGACAATATTATATGCATATTCTAAGAATTGTCGTGTAGTTTGATAACGATATTATAACGTTTACAAATGTGTAAGTTTTACAAAAGTTTAAGAACGGTCAATTTCATCGGTACTTCGTAGGTTTAGTGTTAATACATAACTCAAGTCCTGTTTTCAAGCAATGATTTTGCAATATTTTTATATAAGGATATTACAGAAGTTAGTCAAAAGTGCTACCATGTCTTTAAGCACTACTTTTTAGAAAAATAACTTCAGAAATTAGTTTGTTAAGAACCTCTTTCTTTTTAAGTCGGTTAGTTGTGTTTATTATTTTAAAACATTAATATAAATTAATGTTAATTATATTAATGTCTTATTTTTGTGTAATTAGGTTATTAACCCCACAATGGAAGAGAAGAAAAGCCTGAAAACATGAAACTGAAAATAGCCGACGCACACAATTTGGCGCTTACAGAGAATAGTTTTCAGAACATAATTTAGTCTTTTAAATTATTTACATGTGTATGTTATTTGAATTGATTTATACTATAATGTAATGAAGGTAATATAAATATTTGGAAATTTGTTTAGTTTATAATTAATTAACTTATTAACAATAATCCAAGTTCAAATCAAAACTTTAAAGACATGTTATGGTATGGGTGTGTTTTTGATAGATTTTCAAAAATCTTATAGAAATAGAAAATAAAGATAAAAAGTGAGGAATATTTGCCGGCGGACTGTTTCAATTAAATTAATTATTTTATTAATATTTTCTCGTTCATTTCTTTATCATGTTAGTGAAAAATGGAAAATAGGAAAGATCAGCTTTTCGTAATATATTTTCAAAATTACTATTTGTTTTTTTATCAATAAATAATAATGTTTTAACTTTATTACTAATGTTTTATTATATAATTATTTTTATAGCCGAGAAATATAATTGAAATACAGTTTTCACTCCCTTTTATATATCTGTAAACATATAGCCTTAATTATGTGTATAACTTTAGAATAAACTATAAAGACATATTATTAAATTTTTGATGTTTTGCTTTTTTTGTCATATTTGTGATAATATATTTTGTTTTAGTATATTTTCTTTATAACACTTCAAATTTCCAAGTAACTTGCTGTGTTATTTTAATATTTTCAGAACATCCTACACTGTTTCTAACGTGAAACTTTTCTTTTATCTTTTATATAAAAATATACTATTTTTACTAAGATTAAGGAGGATCAAATTAAATAATATATATATATTCATATATATAATATAAGATTTAGTAAAACCTCATATAAGTATATGAACAAATTTTCAAGGTCTTTAAAAAATTTCTAAATATCTAGATTTTTTCAATCTGCAGTGTTAAATTTTCAATCAAGGCTCTTTTTAGTTGTTTGAAATAAAGAGAATGATAAACCTGGGGTGCACGGAGAATGGGGTAACAATGTACCCCAAAGATGACAAATAGTCGATGGTTCTAGCAGCTGTGGGAGCGTTATCTTGGTGGGAAAGAATGCTGCAGACGCTCCTTGGGTGCTCCTTTTTTAACTTCCTGGAACCTTGAGCAGATATACTTCTCAATAGTGACTGTCCTTCGATCTTTTAGTGGAATAACTGCTATTGGTCTACTGCGCTCTTTTTTTAACTCCTTAGAACATTGAGCAGATATACTTCTTAATACTCCCTAGTAACTGTACCTACTACTATTTTACTTTAGTTACTGCTATTGGTCCAGTGAGTAAAAAAAAGCGTTTTTTTTTATTAAAGCTCCGATCGCACACAAGTTTTGTTCGCAAATCCTCAAAGACCCATTACTTGGATTGTTGTTTCGTGATCTAAGCTAAGCTTAGATCTATATCTAAGATTCTTTAGTTATAAGGATGTAGGGTACGTTTTGCGAATCCTCCGTCAAACTGCATAAATTTGCCCCAATCAGCATGAAGTTTTTGCTCCTCAATGAGAAAATGATTCCATCCTGAAGCAACATTCCAACGTCCAAATATTCACATTGTCCACAACGTCCAAATGTTCACATCAACACAGGATTGAGGAAATTTCCTGGGATTACATCTTTAGTAAAGTTTAAATCTCCCGATATTTTGTTTTTATTTTCTTTCAATAATCACTCGGCTTTGATGACATTTTCGTGGGTTACCTCAGATTTCAGTCGGGCGGGTCTGGGGTTAGTTCAGGTTCTCTCTACCACGTTTATTTTCATGGTACCAATAAGCAACTATGGCTACGGGAGTAGCCTTCCTGGAAGCATCTTGTAAATTAAGATAAAATTCCTTAAATTTCCTCGCTTTTAATCTTAGAAAATTACAGCACGAAAAGCGTCTCGCGAGACGCTCAATTGATGTAAAAATATATATTTGACGATGAAATTAATTATAATTCAAAATAGTTTCCGGAAAATAGAAATTATGATTACCTTGCGACTAACAATTTCCAGATCCCTCGTAAGGCCTTATTGGGACATAAATGAGAACGAAATATGTCTAAACAATAACGAACATTATTCAGAAGACAATTCTGAAATACGGACCAAACGCCTTGAGGTCATAAAGAATCCAGACTCACCTATCCCCTACCAGGAATATTTTACGGCATTAAAATTTATCACGAGCGACTTACGGAAGCCCGGTGATAAAATAAAATGACAGTTGTTTAGTAGATATTGTATGTAGAAATTGAAAGACATGGGACGCTCGGGACACGTTTTATTTATAGTAAATGACTTTTGGATTGTCACTAAAACGTGGTAGATACTTGTATCGTTTCAATGTATATGCATCGTTTTAATGTTTCATATATGTATATGTATCGTTTCATGTCATACAAAAATTAAAATATATTATTTTTATTTTATTTTGATATTGTATTCTGGATACAAAAAATATGTTTTTTTTATGCTTTAATTATCTTAATTTTAATATCATATATATATACACCTATATATAAATAGTGTCTCCAACACTAAATTTAGTGTCACTAAGAGACTAAGCCAGCTAACATAATAACAATAGAGGGTGTGCATTAAAGCATTTACTTACAAAGGTATACGAGCCACTCCGTAAAATAAATCACAAAGTATCACGTAAATAAACAATACATAAGCGTAGATTTTATTATCGAGCACAACATAAAGGGGTTGGTGCATTTTACGTCCGGGGGAGCCGGATGAGCCGGACCGGCCCTATAAAGTCGGACCGGATTACTTTTATATCTCCTAACAAATAATAGCACATAAAACTTGTGTGAAAAATACTAGTTACTGCCCGTCAAGATGAATGGGTAGAGTCAGGAAAAAATATTATATTAACTTGGATTGTAGCTCAATTGTTAGTGACGGGTTTTCC
The DNA here is from genome assembly GCA_918358695.1 of Melinaea menophilus ssp. n. AW-2005. Taxonomy (NCBI): domain Eukaryota; kingdom Metazoa; phylum Arthropoda; class Insecta; order Lepidoptera; family Nymphalidae; genus Melinaea; species Melinaea menophilus. The sequence goes on from OU911052.1 coordinate 3,200,631, forward strand.
AGAGTCGCAGGTTTGAATTATGATCGTGTTGATAAATTTTATGTTGTTTTATGTAAAATAATAAAATTAGTGTGCCAACGACTTTGTTTGCGCTAATATGTGTTAAAATAAATGTAGTATTTACCTTATGACAGTAAAAGTTATGTCAAAATCATTCCAGCTGTTTCCGAGATTAGTCGGAATAGAGACAGATAGGCAGACAGACAGAAAAAATATATATATAAGTACCATATACTTTCATATGCATTTAGTGATATTTTAATTTGAATTTACAAACAGACACTTCAATATTATTTATATAAATTTGTAAATATAGGATGTTCATTTTTTTCTATTCTCTGAAAATTGTATCAACTTTATATATATATATATATATAATTATTGAATGTATTTGTTTGGTGTCCGTACTCGGTCTGTAGGTCTGTAATTCGTAATTGAGACCACCGAGGGTGAAGTAGCGCTTATAAAAGTGTCTGAAGATTTATAAGCAGCCGTAGTTTGAAATCATTGTCCAATGAAACATATTTTATTACAGACAAAATTATATATATATATATATATATATATATAATTATTGAATGTATTTGTTTGGTGTCCGTACTCGGTCTGTAGGTCTGTAATTCGTAATTGAGACCACCGAGGGTGAAGTAGCGCTTATAAAAGTGTCTGAAGATTTATAAGCAGCCGTAGTTTGAAATCATTGTCCAATGAAACATATTTTATTACAGACAAAATTATATATATATATATATATATATATATAATTATTGAATGTATTTGTTTGGTGTCCGTACTCGGTCTGTAGGTCTGTAATTCGTAATTGAGACCACCGAGGGTGAAGTAGCGCTTATAAAAGTGTCTGAAGATTTATAAGCAGCCGTAGTTTGAAATCATTGTCCAATGAAACATATTTTATTACAGACAAAATTATATATATATATATATATATATATATATATATATATATATATATATATATATATATTACCTTAGCTACAATTACTAAATATATAAAAATTACAATAAAAGCGGCCATGTTGAATCAGGATCGTTTATTAATTTCGGTCGTCAGTTGGAAATCTGTTACTACTACTTAATAAAAATTGCATTAAAATTTATTTACATGTTTTTTTTGTAATAAGTAAACATATTTAAAAATGTAATGAAAATCATGATGTATTCCAACCCATATAACAAATACAGACGGACAAACAGGCTAAAATCTAAAACTATAGCAATTGTTTATTGTTAAAAAAATCGATCTAATTTTCTTGCGATTATAAAATTGTGATTTAAAAACTTTTGTTTGTATTATGTCTTTATTTTAAGTTTTTAATGTTTATAATTTTAATAGTTTATAAGTTTATAATATTAAAAACAATGAAATAAATTATATACGGGACTGATTAATTAAAGATAAATCGTAAGACAGATCTTAAGATTGATCTCAAGATTCACACAACAATGTTTGATGTTAAAATAAAACATTATAACAATACCCTGTAATTTAATATCTGTCTTTAATCAGAATTTTACAATTAAGAATTAACAATTTAATAATTACCTGAAGTATTGTTGCCTCCATCTTGTATCGTTACAAAGAGTCTCATCTAACATTAAAGAATTAATCGGAGTTTCAAAGAAAAATATTTTAAGGAAATTTAGCTCTTGTTTATATTTGAATTAAAGACCATTTTCATATGTTACTACGTTTTATGAAGTATCGTTCACCGTAAAAAGTTTGCGAGCAATAAACTATGAAAATTAAATTACGAGTAAAAGCAATATACAATTTGTAATCAAGGATTGAGATTTTTAAATTTAGAACACGTGTACATTTGTTATAATAAAAATCGCGCCAAAATACCTGTCATTTCTGGCGCTATATATACCAATTTTTTTTAAAATTCGGAATGAAAATTCACAAAAGAGGTTAATATTAATTAACCTTTTTTGTTAATAAAATAAATTCCAAACAACAATAAGCATTTATACCACCGACCCAAACATTCTGAGTTGTGATTATCCTTCAAAAGGACCCTTGGAGTGTCATCTGAAATATAATATATTACGTTAGCTGACCCGGTCTTCCCTCAGGAGCCCCTGTTAATTACCAAGTACAAGTCCAATCCGTCTGGGGAGACCTTTTAATGTTTTGTTTATCTTATATCAGATAGTTTTAATATTTTCAATTTTTTTCAATAAAAAAGTTCGTATAGGTTCTCGGCTGAATGTTCAATGCAAGTTAGTTTTTTTTTTATCAATAAAAAGTTGGTATAGGTTTTCGGCTGTACATACAATGCATGTTGAATTTTTTATCAATAAAAAGTTCGTATAGGTTTTCGGCTGTTTAATGCAGGTTAAGATGTAATAAAAGAAAGGCATTTGTATTTAACGTTCCAATTTTATTCTGTTCCAAGTTTAAAAATGTTATAGGACATTTGAACTTCGAAAACCACGAGGGATACTTCGAGTCGTTTCAGTTTGGAAATTAAATTTAAATCCCCTCATTTTTACCGCCCTCCAAATTATTTGCCGCAATAAGTTTTTTTTTGACGGTGTTTTATTTAATTTTCTCTGATTCCTTAAGGACTTTATTAAAGTATACCGTTATATCGGCAGCCATTTCTTGGAACGAATATGATTTGGAATGATGAGGTCGCAGTGAAATAAAATCATAAAATATTAATTAATCATTAAAAATGTATGTATTACTAAAACTGATGTATGTATATTGTTTATTAGTTCGGTTTATTTTAGTTTTTTTTGCCTCTTATTTAAAATGCTTTAAATCATACTAACAAGTATAAACTTCACTTTTGACAAAAAAACATTTTTTCTTAATAAATAACGAAAAAAATGTTTAAAACTCCTGAATTTTTTATATCTATTTTACTTCGTAGACGCTAACGCTATAACCGAAAAGGTAAGAAGCAGCCACCAGGGGGCAGCTCGGAGGCACTTGTCAAAGCTCGTAATATTTTATTAGATAACCAAATAAACCTCGCCTGTTTCAAAATTTGCCTCCGGACATCTTGGCCATTACTATTCAATATATATCAAAACAATGTTATTTCAATGGCAGTTTTAAATTTGTTTGCATATTATATAAGAAAAAAAATTACATATGTTACATATAAAGATGAAGAATATTTTCAAATCATCATTTATTAAAAATATGTATATTTGATTTGTATGAAAAAAGAATATGACTTTGACATTTAACAATCAATGCTGATTATTTTAGAATCTTCGCTTAATAAAAAAAAACTTTTCTGTCACAAAAATAATATGACATACCATTTGACATATGAAGCTGATAATTTTAAAATATTTGTTAATTAAAAAAAAAACTAATCTGCCATAAAGTTCGAGTTCCATAATCATATAAATTCCCTCACACACACACACACACACACACACACACAACACACGGCTATTAATATTCATAATACAATTTAACGGAACGAGGTTAATTTCTAAATATGTAAATTATCATGAGCCGACCACGGTTAATTTAGAGACGTCACATTTCTATCCCTTTCGAACATAACATTAAGTGACGGGTGGGAGGGAGATGTGTATTATGAATACGGTGGGGGGTGAAATTTTACGGCGCCTATGAGGGTTGTGAAAGCTGAAATAACTTTCAAATATTGTCGCTAGATGGACGAAAGTTTTGTTCCTGGGGGAGGCTGTTTTCGGTCCGCGTCTCTGTTTATAAAGGGATGCTATGTTTTAAAATGATATACAGAGGTTTTTTGTATAGTATAGTATGATAACATTATCACTTAGTTGTCTCTTTGATAGATATAACAGTAAAAAAAAAAAAAATTAACAAAAAAAAAAGCCTAATATCTTGCCAGCTCTTCTCAGCTTTCCGAGTTAGTTAACTCACAGACTATTTTGACCTTTTAATATAATAATTCAAAAGTGCGTGCAAATAAAGAAATTTTGAATTTGAATTTGAACAAAAAAAATGAATCTCAATCCCCGGGATAAAGTAATTAAAACACACCACTCCACCTAAACGAAGTTAATATTGTTAATTGCGAATCGCGAGTCCATAAAACATAATTAAAAATACGATAAAAAAAAAGGGCCGGAGGTATCGCGTCATCAATCTGAAGAATTATTTCATTTCGGTATTAGAATTCTCGTTTTGTCGGTCCGTGAATTATATTTAGATGTTAATTACACGTGGTCTGTGCTCGGATTGCGATTTAAGGTGTAAAGGGTTATTTTTTTTTGTATTTTTATAATAAATAACTAAGTATACAGTAATAAATGATATTTTTCGGGTCAATGACCGTATTACTCTACGGCGTAGCCATTTTTTTATGAAATTGAATTTTCACACAAAAACCTCTTCTTATTAGTGTTACAGGGTAATAATAATTATATATAAATCAAAACAAAACCATTGTAATGTAAAAAAAAATGACACTATAGCTCAGTTTGGAGTGCTCCCATACGTAAGGACCAAGTACATATGAAGTTTATTTTTAATATAAATAGTTAATTAGTTTCACGCACACAATCCAAACCCTTCACTATTAGGTAATAAATAACCCTATCTAATGCCTATTTAGGTTTAGTATATTGGGACCCGACGGACAGACGGATTGACGGCCTGCGATGTAAAATTTATGTGCTCTCGGCGATGGGTGAAGCAATCCGAATGCATTTACTATACTATAACACATAAAATATTAAATTAATTTGTATATCTGATACAGCTTTTGTTTGTTATTAAGTTATTAATCAAATAACGGTCGAAGTAAAATTTATGACAGCTCTACCACGACCGTGATTGGCTATAAATGGACCAATCAGGAACGCGGAATTTCCAGTCAATTAAGATAGTTTTTCTACTGAGCAAACGGTGTTATTCTGAAACGGTTATATTTCTTTTTGGTTTCGGTTTTTTTAAACATTATAAAAGTAGGCGGGTTTTAATAACTTTATTTATTATTATGTATACCTTGTTATTTAAATATAATAAAATATACTATTATTGCAGTCAATATAGAATGTTGACTTGAAAACATAAAAAATATTTGTATACCTTAATATGGCTTATGATTTGTTAGGGAAGACAGGAAGAGAGAGACGAATCCGAGAACAATAGTTAGTTAAAAGAAATTTAAGATTAAAAGCATATGACCAATTTTTTTTAGTTAAAAGTATAAATTTATATTAAATATAATATTTTTATTAAATAATTTAAAAACGGCAAATTTTGTCCAACAAAGATAAAAAAAAGTTTAACAAAATGAAGAAAACACCCAAAAATGTATTAATTCATAGATATAACTATAATTAAACCATAAATCACGTATTAACGTCGTAGTTAAGAGTAATTACGGAACATATATACAATTAAACACGTCAAATCACAGACGTGACGAATTAGGAGCTACGTGACACGTAGCTGGGGGACATAATAGCTACGAGACAGATATCACACGCATATGAGCGTGGTTGTGTGTTTGTATGCGTATTCGTATGTGTGAGCGTGTGTGTGTGTAAGATAAAATACTTCTCATATGAAATTAATGAAATGAGATCATTAACTTTATATAACATTATATAAATAATAATTAAACTATTAACAATAGGTATATACCCACAAGACACGTAACGAAATATAACATATAGATATATATATGTAGACATATGTATGTTGGTTTCGTGTTAATAAAAAGGAATCTTTATTTGTTGCAATATTACATCTCTATTCCTAATTGTATTGAATACGGTAAAAACAAGCAATAATACCACATATGGTATGTTCACGAAACAGTGTCTGAACCAATTCCCAGTCCTCGTAACCTCTAATTTCCGTCGACTTACACACATCAGCGTTTTCGATATCGTTTTGTACCCCCTTTATGCACAGAGCAGGTATCACAGAGGCTTTAACCTTCCTTACCTTAACACAGCAGGCATAAATAATGTTTGCGAAATAAAAAAAAATAAGGCTTTGTACTTTAAGCCTACAATGTAGGTAGAGAAACTGTTTGTAACTAACTATTGGGTTCAAAGATATAAAATCTTTATATTTTTATTGTGATTCACACATAATACATTACAAGCGACGCCCATGTACACATGCAACATCCGAGGATTCGCAAGAGCGCTGCCAACCTTGAAGGTGGGAGTACACGCCTTATAGAAGTATTTGGAAGAAATATAGCCAAGCATTCAGGTGGTACGGGTAGTATTGCAGACGATGACGTGCTTTGCGGTGATAAAATTCGGCGGCAGGCATGAGATCAAATAGCTCTTCGGAATACTCCCCGTTCTAAATGCGATAGAAAACGCACAGAGAAGCTACGTCGTGCCAAAGAGTTCAGCCGTTCGCAGAGTATCGGGTTCGGGACAATCCGGACTGGACTTGCCTCTTATATAGCGGAAGTCTTTGCCCTGGCTTGAAATACAAACCGTGCTCTATTGATCACTCCCAATTTCATTGAGGGCAACTTGGCTTTGTTCTCTAGCCGAACAAAAACTGACAATCGCTCGAAATGTCGAGCCCTAATTTTCTAATATTTGGCGAGGCAATGAGAGGAGTTCTCTCGAGAAGCGGTGATACGACAAAAGGGGTTTTCTTAGTGGTAAACGCGCAAACCCGTGCTTTTAGGGGATTGAACTGAACGTGGTTCAGTTCACCCCACTCAGAGACCATCCCCAAGGAAGTCTCTATAGAAGACAAGTTTATTTCGGCACTCGTTGACGTTTTCCCGAGAGAGACCTGCGCGCCTGGAATATACCGCATCCCAGTGCCATTATCTGCATAATTATGTTGTATATTGGAAATATCCAACATGTCATTGATGTGCAGGAGGAACAGAGTTGAGGATAGCACGCAACCTTGAGGTAAACCAGCGTTCACGGGCTTGGGGTCCGAGCAAAAACCGTCGAGAACGACCTGTATGCTCCGCCCAGTGAGAAAGCTGGTTCCATTTGTATAAACTCTCGGGAAGCCCATAAGAAGGTAGTTTCGAAAGAAGCTCCTTGTGCCACACACGTTTGAAAACTTTCGCCATATCCAGACTTACTACCAGACCCTCTCCCTTGCTTCCAATAACAGCCTTCCAACAGTGCGTAAGATATAACAGAAGATCACCAGCCGATCGACCATGGCGAAAGCCATATTGCCGGTCATTGACTAACTGGTGATCCTCGAGGTAGGTTACGAGCTTTTTATTGATGATGCTTTGGAGAGATTGACTTTGGAGAGAAATGAGGTAATGGCGATAAGTCTGTAGTTAGCTGGGTCCGATCTATCACCTTTTTTAGGGATCGGATGCACAAGAGCACAACTCCATGAGACCGGAATTACGGCTTTAAGGTAGAACTACGGCTACTCCTAAGCGATCGGCTTTCTCTTTTGCCGTATGGGCCACAGGGTCATTCCCAGTATGCAATGGCGGTAAAAGTTTCCCAGAGTGGGTCTGTAAGATGCATCAAAAAACCAAGGCTGCTGTCTGTTACCAACTGGTACTACAGAGTTTGGTACAAATTCCATTCCCTGTATGTGTAGTCAGCAGAAGATCCAATAAAGAGGGCATATAGCTGTCCACATCCGGTAGATTAGTGTGCGTCTGAACCAACTGCGATAGACCTTTTGCCAGAATAAAGTTAAGCACAGATCGCCTCGCGTAGTAGGTAATACGTGACTCTACCCAAATAGTATTGTGCGCGTTGATGTCCTCGAGGACTATGACTTCAGCGGAGGGAGTCTGTGGAAGTAGGTCGTCAATCGATCCGTTTCTGCATTGCCAATGCGAGACCTGTAGAGGTACGCGTAGACTCTGACATGATCATCCTTGTCCATGTGCAACCAGAGTACAGACAGGTACGATCTTTAAAAATCTGAAGACGACGGTACCAGATACGTGTGATATAAAATGATGTTCAAGTTTATACCCGGGATATGTTAGGTACGCTGTATCGCTAGGTTTAGATATTTACGTCTCCGTCAAAAACAACAAGGCCGCCTTCGCCGTCTCTAGATGACAGTGGGCGGCGTTTAGGTTGGAATAAAGCCCCCGGATGTTACAAAAGTCCATATTCACAATAGAGCGGGCTGCCGCTGTATTGACTCGTCGTTAGCCCTCAGTAAATATAAAACGCGATACTTTGTTCGCCCCAGATACGACGGGTGGCCCCAGCAAAATCTAAAAATCATTCTCCCGATTTTGTTCGGGGAGGAGTTCTCCGGCTTCGTCAAAGCTGGAACCCTCCTGGGGTATATTTTTTGGAAGCATCGCTTTCATGTTTGGTGGGGAAAAGGGGGGTTCCGCTTCCAGATTCTCTTACTCATCGACGTAATATAACCAAATGAATTTAGTTACAGCTCGTTGATCTCCCGTAAGAGGTTGGTCCTTCCCCGGTCGAGCTAACCCAATACGAGTTGCAATCAAATGACTATAGATAGGCTCCAGCTGTCAGTCGACTACAGCTTGTATCCAGCCGTTCCTATTAACTTTCTGGCTCGTACTATTAAATATTTTGTTACTCTTGTGATCATCCACAAAGAAGTAAATACTAATATATATGACACATGAATACACATAATAAATATGAATCTGTATAAATCGTTTAGAACTCAATTTCAATATTAAACAACAATAAAAATATACCAAAAAAAAATTACATTATTTTTTCCACCTGATAGCCTCTGTGCGACATTACTCTATACAATTTCTTTTTCCATTTACACGGAACCGCACAAATATTGCAAACTAAACGTGAACCAACACTATTTACAATTTGCCCCCAACCTTACGTCCGTCAGGGAGCATTCCCGACGTCGTTAGCTCTCCAATGTTTATATTGCCTCCTTTATTGCTACACGGACATCTTATTGCCTTTAATGTTATAAATTTAAATAATTGTGACTTTTTTTTTATTTATGCTCAACTGGAGTATCATTAAAATAGTTTAATTTGTATAATATAAACCATTTCGTGACTTAATTTATAAAAATAAAGTAGGGTAAACATACCAATATTTGATCGTATAAAATATCTGAATATATTAGATATATGAAAACACAATATTGTAGTTTTGTGTTTCAGTACTCAGACCGAGTCAGACAGACATCGCCTGGAGAGTTCACGGTCCATTATCGGTTCGTAGAGATAAGGTAACTGTCGCAATTGCTACCACTTACCACTTTGGACTTGCATACCTTGACAATGACAGTTTTAAAGATATGTATATAGAATTAAGTATTGATAGAATTGGCATTTGAAAATTATGCTAGCTGTGCTATTCGTTAGCGCAGAATATGTTTTTTAAAATATAAGTAGCCTAAGTTATTCCTGATAACATCGGCTCTCCGACAGTCAAAGTCCTATTAAAATCAGTCCAGCCGTTTCAGAGATTACCCGGAATGAACATATAGAAAAAAAATGTTGTTTTTTTTATGTAAGTACACTTTCAAATGAATTTAGTGAAAAGTTGGTTTGGAAGTACGGACAGACACTTCAATTTTATTTATATGTGTAGATTTGCTGTTATTGCATGATTATCCAACATGGTTGTAAGGTATAATTTAGCGGTAATAATAATTAAATATATAAGATCGATAATTAATTAATTACAGCCGCTCCCGGGCATGGCACCTTCACGTAACTAGCGCAACAGTGGATTTCCCCAGAGGTACAACATTGTACCAAAGATTAATATTGCAGATGTACCACGGAGATTAACAAAGTACAAAAGATTGTCAATGTAAAAGAGGTTTAAAAAATGTACTTAACTATTAGTGAATAGTATTTAAAATAACTACATAATAACAACAATAATAACAAAATAATACATGTAAATATAATATAGATATTAATTGTTTTTTTTTAATTTAAAAATAACATTTAAGTTTGTAGTCGGCTTTTCCCAGCAGCATTCCGAGTTGGTAGCTTATTCACGGACTGATTACACCGACCTTTTTATGTAACAATTCAAAAGTTAATGCCTACTTGTATAATAATTTAAATTACAGTCAACATTTTTAACTGAAATATAATATAATTAAAAAATACTAATAATTGTAAAACATCTATCAAATCCAAATCTATGTAGAGCCGCACCCGTCATGTTATATCGCCTATTAAGGCACCTGTCATATGAGTTTACAATAAGTAAACATAGACGTGGACCTTATTACGACTATAGTGACAATGGGGTTGTTTTGTTTACATAAAAATTTGCCCAGTGTCCGAGCTTATTGGAAAATGTCCCTGTCTGGTAAATATTGAACTCTATATCAAATCGGGATTTGATAATTGGTGAATGTTTTGTTTGTTATATAAATATTTATAGGAAACCGCTTTAGGTGTTGTATATTTTAAGATTTTTATCTGCAGTAAAAAGAAAAGCATTATCATTTAATTACAAATAAAAACACTCATATTTCATAATTCAGATTAATCATTAATTTTTTTTCAAGTTTTCGAGATATGCGTAAATTAAAGTGTATGTTTTCGACTTGTAATACGATAACAATTATATGAACCGTTTTATATATAAATTTATAACTTTGAATTTGAATTTGATATTGACAGTAATATAGGTTTATTCATAATGTTGTTATTAAACACCCTTTCATTATCTATATTATATATATTTTATCTTTAGTATAATTTTCTTTTATTAATTAACTATATATATATATTAATAGATCTCGTATAAAATTATTGAAAATATAATATACTAGTTGTATCTACGACTTCGTCCGCGCTGAATATGTTTTTAAAATAAAAGTAGCCTAAGTTCTTACAATATCAGCTATCAGCCAATTAAAGTTCTGTTAAAATCGGTTTTGACTTTTTAGAGTTTAGTCGGAACAAACAGATAAATAACGTTTCCAATTTAATGTGTGTAACTTGTGGGACGCTTTAATTAAATATTAAATTTAATATTTAGGACTCAATTTATTATACTTAAATTTAAATAAATACAATAGAATATCCCAGCTAGACTTAGCGGAGGGTTACTTGAGGTAAAAAACTTAAATATTTATATTGAATAAGACCCTTAATATTAGTTTCTTCAATTAAGGTAAGGGCTTCACTGAAAACGGACAAAGGACATACACACAGCTCCCTTGCTTGTCAGTACAAGAAGACTTCAGCCAAACACTTATTCTTCAAAAATTTATTTACAGCTTAGAACATTTAAATATAAAATAGTAAATACATCAACAAATAAATTCTTAATATTTTATTGAGTATAATGAGGAGCAGGCATTTACAGGCAGACCTCACATGCAGCTACAGTTACAGCAACAGATCAGAAGGATGCAGGTTGACGTCGCGAAGTTACACGTATGCATGTAGTATGATTTATGAAGTATATCCCTAATATACAACTAATATACAATAAAAACATCCTGTTATGAATAATATACAGGTTAAACTACGAAATAGCAATAATTAGGTTGTAATATATTCAAATAATATCAAATTATATGACCTTATGGAGGAAAAAGACCTCACAAGCAATACTATAGCCTATGTCGACTCCAACGCCTAAACATCTGAAACGAATGACAACTAATTTTAAATAATATGATAATCAAGCTGGCAACATTTAATTTCTAAAATAGTACGAAATATAACAGACTATTAATGTCATGTGAATTTCCTGTCAACAGATAATTAATAAAACTAATCACAGACAAACATTATAATAATTAGAATGTGTGACTATTTGAATTACTACAGAAATGAAATTACTGACTAACAACATACACATGTTATATGCATTTAGTGAAAAGCTGTTAATTTGGAATTACAAACAGACACTTAAAATTTATTTATATGTATAGATTAAAAAGTTATTTATATAGTAAATACAAATGAATTTACAAATTAATAAAGAGTATTCATGAAGTTTTTTTAATTTATTCTTATTTTATAACACAACTAAACTGATACATTATACAGATAATTTTTTCTATATATATATATATATTTGTTTATTTGTGTTTGTATAAACTAAACTATGTTGTTATATTAAATGTTCAAGAATTAGATTATGACCGACCCTTGTCAACTTAATTAACTGGCGAAGGAATTGACTGCGGGGGTTATGAAGTAGCCAGTGATTGATCTTACATAATGTTAAGCTTATAAGTTATTTATCCCTTAATAATATAATTTTTAATCATTAAGTTATATAAATGTGGATGGTTGTAATAGAATAACTGAAAACCTGGATGAAAGTGAAAATGATATGATAAAAAACATCGTTATTGAGATGACACAGGATAGAAAACTGTTTAAGAAGGTCATCCACTTTATCCCAAATAATTAGGATAAGGTAAATGACCTTTAAAATTAATATACTATAAATATTAACGAAATTTTCATAAAAATATATTTAGCTTAAGTGGAATATTATGTTCATGAGGAAATATAACATTGTAATGTAATGGTTTATAAATCACAATATCAAACACCATTTAAATAAAATACATTTATTTACCATAGCGTTCTGGTAAAGGTAAAAATAAAACAATAATCCTCCGTTGGAGTCCCGACGGGCGCGTTTTAGCCCCAATAATACTTTTTATCATATTTATTATCTGATAAATGATAACGTATTATCAAGTGCGTTTATGTGTTTATATTCGTGTTGTTGTTCTGTTGCCAATTTTATATTGAATTTATAAGGATTGATACACACTATGTTTTGGGTATGGTAATATTATAGCTGACATTGTGATGCATACTTTAGAAACAATAATTTTGTATTCCTTACCTTAATATTAAATTAAAGGATTTTAAAGTTTTTTTGTTAGTCGTTATAGCTAACATTATAAAGCCCACTTTGCAAATAATAATTTTATTTTTCTTACTTTTATAACACGCAAAACAGTTTTTAGTTGATCTTTTCTTACTATTATAACATTCAAGGGTTTTTAGATCGTAATGTGTGGAACTTAGTTGTTGACTCATTTGTAGGTTTAATATTATAATATACATCTAACATTGTTGTTTTTTTTAAATAAGAGCAACTGTTGACTTTCTGGCTTTCAGCAGAGCAGCATTCTGAGCTGGTGGTAGCTTACTCTGACTGACCACACTGACCTTTTTATGTAATAATTTACGATACAGAAGTGCGTGTAAATGCCTACTTAAATAAAGATATTTTGAATTTGAATTTGAAGTCATTATGATAAAATATAAATCTATAAATTAATTAACAGAAACACAAATTTTATTGTTTATTTTGTTTTTATTGTTGATTACTTCTTTTCAATGAAAAGAGTTAGAGAAAACACATCATACTAAAAAAATATATTCGACGAATTGAAACTCTAAAAAAACATGTAAACCAGATAAATTATGTTTGTATAAAACATGTATCTTTGAACACAAAGAACTACTCAGCATCCCAAGTGACGGTAATGGATATATGTATGCGCGTCGTGAAAGCATTGGGAATTCTGATTCCACTGGTAACTGTGTGTCGAGTTTCAAAGGGTTTTGATGTTTTTTTAGTAACCAAAATTGAAAACGCTGATAGTTTTACCAATGAATCTGTAGGGGTAAGGGGTAGGAGGTAATATATTTCTTATATATATATATTGTGTATTTTATGATTATTATTAGATGCAAATAGCATTTCACAATATTTGTTTCACTGTTGTAGAATTCTCGTCAATTTATAGAAAAAAAAGTTTATACCATATGTTGGTAGGGGGTAGGGGGTAGGGGAGGTTAATATAATATATTTTTTAATAATCAACATGTATAGTATATATTTTTTATATGCTAAAAGCATTTGAGAATTTTTGGTTTAATTTTGTATAATTATCGTTATTTTATAGAATAATATTATTCATATATGTTTGTCTGTCAATACTTTATAGGTAATAACTTTATTTATCTACCACTTAGATATTTTCTGATATTTTATGATTCCTTTGATGTAAGAGACAGTAGACTAACATGTATAATGTGTTGTTTTAAGGACCCACATTAATATTTGACCTCTGAAATATTAATATAATTTAATTCAAACCGTCTTTAATAAGTTAGAATGTGCTTCAAAAACATATTTTAAAATGTTATAATAATGAAAACTGGTAGACTTTTGTATGTATATTAAAATTTTTATATTCATAAAACTATTATATCTAAGATAAAAAGTATGTGTATGTGTGTGTGTATGACGAGTATACTACAAAATCTACCATTATAATTAGATCTCGTAATAGAAATAATGTTCTCAGCAAAAGAGCTCAATCAAACATCTGAATTTCCTATTAATATTTATTATATAGAGAATTTTTGGCAACAATTTTTTTAATTTCTTTTTTTAATTTAATTTTAGACAGACATTATTTTATTTTGATAATTGGGTGGGATGCGTCAGTAATAAAAGTGTAATTAAAAATTAACTATTCCGAAGTACGCGTATCCCGAGGGTGCATACTAAATAGATACATTTGTTTACAAAACTAAAATAAACTATTTGAATTTATAACTTAAGGGCGTATTGGGTTAAGTACCCGCGCACGGGACCTCTGTTTTCTATATATATTTTTTTTTTTTTTATGGAGCAAAGGGATAGTGTTAGAGCATTCTCAGCACGTCAACTATAGAAAAAATATACAAAGAAAAAGGTGGTATAAATAAAATATAAAAATAAACATATAAATATATATTTTTATAAAGAAAAAAAGTTACATAAATTACAAATATTGGATTAAATAATACAAAATAAACACATGTATGCGTATGTATAGTTAAAGAAAAGATATTGTCAAATTCGAAATATTGGTTTATCTTTTTTAAAGGAACATCTTTGGTATTATAATTTTGAGTCGATATCGAATATTAAAAAATATTTTTATAATATTAAATATTAGTTTTCTCCACTTTCAAACTAGTGAAGTAATTACTGATATTAAATATTCGTTCTTTCCATTTTTTAATATAACCTTCGTGTCAGTTTCGATACCATCACAGTGTTTAATCATTTAACCCTTTTACAGGAACATTTTACAAATTTAATTTAGTAAATTCGCATTAAGCCACATCCACACCCACGGACATCGTGAGCCCAAGTTTACATTAATACCTTATTATTGTATAATTTATTATTCCGTCATTAGTGACACGATCGCGTGTGGGGCTGTCATAAGTTATATTCTAATATCGTTAATTTCATTGGATGTAGTGACAAAAATTCTGTTTATTCTACCGTCGGTTAAATGACTCGGCGGGAACTAATTTAAACTAATAATGATAAGTATTATAATATTAATTAATTAATGTGTTGATATCTAATGTCTGTGGACTGTTTAATTATAATGTGTTAGCTATTTTCAGCGGTTCCGTCCGCTTGAGTTGCAGGACGTCTGGAATGTTTTTGGAATTTTGTGTAGAAGTATTTGGAAATAAATATTATACACGTATTTGTAAGTTATTTTTAATTGCGCTGCTTCTGAGGATAGTAATTTAGTGTTGATAGATATATGTATTTATTTACCTATGTACAGACGTATGACGATGCCTTGAACTATAATGCCTAGAAACTTGAATTATGGACAGAATTTTCGCCGCGTAGAGATCAGCTACAAAATAACTAACATGAGAAGGCCTTATTAAAAAATATTTTTTTCAAATATATATAAAAATTGACTAAAATATTATTTTTGGCATCTAAAAAAATATTAAGTACGGCTTTTATAAATTCCTATACCAAAAGTAGTTAGAAGCCTTAAAAATTAATACAAAATCTTTGAATCTATGTTTTTTATGACACAAAAAGCGAAAGAAAGCTGGTAATTACATTACATTTAAAACAATATAAACTAATATAACATATGTAATATAATTTGTCTATGAATGTAAGATCCCAATAGCATGTAGACATCGTAAAAAGTGAGAAAAATGAGTGTTCAGTACAAATCGGACAAGTCATCAATTACTTTGTTATTGATATTGGAGCGAGACGTGCGTACTGATGCGACCTCCGCTGCGGTGGATTTATACCTTCTATCCCTCCGCTTGTAAATATTCAATATTATATATCGGATACTGACCCAATATTGTATATCGGATAAGAACAGTGATGTCTTTATAAATATGTCATTGAATATATATATACATATATAAATTGACTATATATATATATATATAGTTAAAAATGTTGTAAAAAATATTTTTTATAACGTTTAAACCAGTAAGTTTATTTAAAGAAACTGTATTATTTTGAGTTTTTATCCTTGATTCTTTAAATTATTCGAATACTAATTATTGTCATTACATTCAACATTTTAGACAAATTCTAAACAAGTACCATGCAAAGACAAATCAGTTTATCCTCACAGTAGCAACAACCTATTTCCATAACAGACCACGAAATTTCGAAGCCACAAATCGAATAAACGGTATTATCAAGAAAAGACGTGAGTTAACATATGAATATGACAAATTGTTGCGGTGGACCGTGGACCGTGGACCGTCCGTTTACGATACCCGAGGGACGTTGGGGAGGCGACTTGAAAAATTTTTCATTCCAGCCCACCAGAAAGAAAAACTGACCGGTCACACTTCAAAACTGTAACAATTTATAAGAAACAATAATACAATAAAACCCCTCACGTTTGACCAAAGATAAAAAAAGATATAAGATAAGATAAAAGGTATTACGTATGCTGTCAATGTTATTTATTTCGTGGCAGCATGTTGAGAATTTTTATATTATCACGGGATTTCAAGTTATATTGCGATAACTTAGAGATACTTAGAAATTTTTATATTTATATAAAACGAATTTTTAGATTATATATATACATATAAACAAAATTGAAGTGTCTGTTTGTAATTACAAATTGAGTTTTTCACTAAATACGTATAACAATATTATTAAATAAAAAAACTATTTGTTAAATGTTTGTTTGTTCTGGGTAATCTCTGAAACGGCTAGATAGTTTTTAACAGGACTTTCACTGGTGATCTTATAGTAATTTAGGCTGCTTTTGTTTTAAAACATATTCCAAGCGAACGAAGTCGGAGACTCAGCTAGTTAATAATAACATTATTATCACAATATTAAAACATGTTGAATTATAATAAAAGTAGTGATTTGTGAGTCTGTGGCGACAGAGTAATTCCCAAATGGAATCAGGAGGAGTGCAGCCTCCTCGTGGACGGAATTGCAAAATACTCATATGTTAGGCATTTTATTCTTTCATTGGGGAATGTTGAAAACTTACGAATTTGAAAATATTTGTACATATATATTATATCTTTCTTAGACATCGTTTTTGTTTTAAATAAAAAAAAAGGAAATTTCTAATACTAGTTGTGCCTTCGTCTCCGTTTGCGAGGAATTTGTTTTTATAGCCGACAAATTTTCAACCATTGTAATTTTCTTAATAATATTTTTTTTAGCGTAAAATAAAGTTTTTCGCATTTTTTTTAATTGAGATAACCCAAAATAGCATACAAATAGACAGAAATTCTAAAAATAATGTTTTGTTTTCTATTGGTTACTAAAAAACTTCCAGTAATGTTTTTTTTCCAAATATCTTCTATACAGTTATAAATACACTAGAATACAATAAGTAAAATAAATGAAATATGTACATATATTTTTATACTTTATTTCCCAAAACTTATAATGAGAAGTCCAAAATTCAAAGTCGGATTGAGTTCGCATCGGACGCAGCGCCCTTCAATATAAATGTAAATACAGAGGAGCTGAAATATGACAGTTATAATTGCTTTATTGTACTTGGTAGGTCTAGCTAGGGTGACGATTCTTTGCCTATTTATTATTATTAATAATAATTATACATTTTTCAAACAAATATAACAATATTTCTATATAGTCTAACTTTTTATGAAAAAAAAGTTGGATCGCGTTCTATTTTGTTTCATTTATTCTAAATTAAAAAGTTTTAAATTGATTTCATCGATTATAATATTTCTATGCAGTCTTATTTCCTGTGAAATACTTGTGAAAAGAAATCTGGATTGCCTTCGTTAATTTATTTTAAATTCAAATTTATAAAATTTCCGGAATTATAACAATATTTCTATATAGTCTAACTTTTTATGAGAAGAAAGTTGGATCGTGTTCCATTTTGTTTCATTTATTCTAAATATTTTTTTTTAAATTGATTTCATCGATTATAATATTTCTTTATAGCCTTACTTCTTCTGAAATACTTATGAAAAGAAAAGTTGATTGCCTTCTATTTATTTTAAATTTATTCTAATTTCAAATTTATAAAAAATATTTCGGAAATTATAACAATGTTTCTATATAGTCTTACTTTTTGTGATTAGTCAAAAGAAAATAAAATCACGTTCCATTTCTATATTAACATTGGGACATGTATTTACTTACAATTTTTATTGCGTTTTTATGATTCGTTAATGCATTCTAAATTCGAAATTACAGTAATTATACACTGTTTAAAGATGGAATATCCTAAAGCATATAAATGGATGGTATCCTACATCTAGCGATTGTCGCTTTCCAGCCGTATGTTAATTCAGACGAATCCAACACAGAAATAAACTAAGGTCGTGTAGTTGGTGGAACTGAGTTCCAATGATAATTTATGCTGCTAAATGTATTTTTAACTTTTATATATTTCTAGATATACAGAATACTTTATCTACTAAGTATAATTAGATTGGAATAAGTATGTTTTTAATAGATATTTAATTGACAAAATTCTTTTGTTACTATCATTAATTGTATTAAGATTTTTATCTCTTAGACTTTTTTTAGACATATTTCTACATATTATTATACGCTATGAGTAGAATAGAATAATATGTTTTTTTTTATATAATTAATTGTCAAAATTCTTTTGTTCATTACTTTATTAAGATATTGATTACAAAATGTCACTAAACTTTTGAGGTATTAATTTAAAAATACTCCCGACACTGACACAGTACGGTAAGTGAGCACATTAAACAAATTCTATCTACAAGCACCTCATAAATATTCAGGAGTTGGTATAGATGGTTCATTTGGGCACTCCCCCTCTTTTTTACTTTATTGGCAAATACTCAGGAGAGATGTCCGGATCAAGTTATCTAAGATCGATGCCGGCGCTAATGGGCCGGTTTTATTAATTACGGTATTATCGAGATGAAAAGTTACTTATATTACCTTAAATTACAAAATTTATCTATTTATTTCACTCAACACAAATGAATTTCAAGATAGAATATTAAATTAAATATGTAGACAAAAAATCATTTGTGGAAGGCTGGTGCCGGGGAAGGGTGGTGCTGGTGGTTTATACAGATAAACCAGTGTAACAGGTCACCTGGCCCCCATTACAATGGATGCAGCTATAAAAATATATAATGAAAGAAATCACAGAAGTGTATATAACAAATAATGAAACAAATAGTTTTCAAATTTGTATTTTAGTTAAAATTATTTTAGTAGTAGTATTGAATAGAATTTTGATTTTTATTTGCAATACAAAAAATAAATTAAAAAAATAATAAAAATAATTATTTTATTAATCTTTATACCATGCATTCATTGGCTTATTCACAAAAAAAATCTAATAAAAATTTTCATATAACAGATTTGTTTGATAAGAAAATTATAATTATTTATATGAAAATAATTAAACAGTTTTCTAACTGTCTAGACCGAACAATACAACGGATGTACATTTTCACTACGATTTGGGAATTGATAGAGAGTTGAGTCACGATCGTTGCAGCGTCCGATCATTCCTACGGGATTCATTATCCCGGAACGCAGGGACTGATTGCTGTGCTGTGGTACGATAGAAATGTGACCTGGATTACTCGTACATGACAAAAGATATGATTTTATACACCTTTAATACATGACTTACCTTTAAAGATAATGCTGGTTGTGTAATACTTAATTTTACACTATATTACACTATATAGTATAAAATTACATTATGTATTATTTTGTTCATATGGCACTAACTGTTTCCCGTGACTCTGTCCATGTTGATTTAGCGTTTGTAAGGAACGGATATTTAAAATTAGTTTTCGGGATAAAATTTTATATTTTAACGTGGTATTTATAAAAATAACGTATAATTTATAATCAGCATTGTAATATTGGTAAAAGCAGTTTGAAATCTGATGAACTGTTTTGATGATTTCCGCCTATATACAAACTCACTCACAAATATTAACTTTTTACAATATTAGTCTTAATTAAGAACAGTTTACAATTATTTAGTATTAGAATGTATCTTATATATATATATATATATATATATATATATAATATTCTCATCAAAAGATTAGATCAAGGCACGAAATATTTGACGAACAGTTTAGAGGAAATTATAATGAAATTAATGTTTTTGAAATCTTGAAGCAAAATGACCTTTGTTCTTACTCTAAAAGACAAGAGCAAAGACACTTTGAGAATCAGATCAAAGGTCAAAATCCTTAATATCCAGTAAGTATATATTACACTTAGTAGCAGTAGCACACTACATATCTTATTGATAGTCAAGTCGAAGTAAATTTCCTTTTTCTTATATTTACGAAATATTATCTATATCGGCGTATGTATCTCCATGAAGAGGAAGCAAGTAACTACTGTAATTAAACTTAACTTTAAGAATTAAAGAAATATCTTATTATTTATTTTTGTATGACAATTTTTATCTTATTGAGTTCCATTATTATAAGTAAAGGTAAAAGATAAATGGTGTTTGATAAAATTATAGTTAAGTATGCATCTAAATAATGATTGATTAATGAGAAAAATCCAAAGTTATCGTTAAATTTGTTGAGAATATATTGAAGGAATATTGTAAGTTTTATTTCAATTTTTTCATTGTCATAGCTACCAGGTATTTGCAACTGACTTGTAAAGAGCTGGCCTTATTTTATTTTCTCCTGGATCTATCCTATGGATATATCCTTTAACGTTCTATTTGAACCAATAAAAATTAAAAGAAAAATCAGAATTCAACTCATTTGTATAACAAGCAGGAATAATGTTACACAAATATGTATTAAATATGTGTACGTAATAATTGGGGGGATCCTTAGTAATTTACTCTCACAGCGGGTGATTCTTTGTAACATGTGCCCTCTGTATCGATAATTATGTTTATCGATATTTTTATATCGATATTATTAAAAACAATTAGTTAGATTTGTTTGAAAAATATATTAGTTAGATTTGTTTGAAAATTATTAGTTAGATTTGTTTGAAAAATATATTTTGTTGTTTGTGAAAAATTAATGGAAAAAGAAAAAATGGGTGCAATAAGAATTATACTGCATTCGTATTGCACCTATTTTTTCTTTTTCATTTTATTTCATTTAATTGCGAAAAATAAATGAAAGAAAAATACACATGTTATAAGGCAGTATTAATAAAAGCTCTGAAACAAGAAAAATACACATATTAAAGTATAAAATTCTCGTAAAAATACTTATGAAGAACAGTATTGCAGACATTAATTATTACTGAACCAGTGAATCTAAAAACACTAAGTACTTGATGCAAGTGTATAATGGAATTTGACAAAAATCGAAGGGGTGTTGCATCATCCCCTAATTTGGTTTTTATTTTATTTTCAACCCCATGTAGGGTAGTGGAATTAGTCTTACCATATGCGCGCCTACTTGTGTTACTTGGAACGACTGTTCACTTTTGGTATGTGCGTTGTAACAGATATATATCTAAATTTAATTAACTTATACTTATCTTCTATAGTATTCTTTAACAGAGATTTTAACTACAATATCATGGATGGTAAATAAATATTTTAATTTATATTTTAATTTAATACTATTATATAACTAGTCAAATTCGTGTATGTATCTATGTATGTATGTGCATTGAAATGCCTAAACCCACACTCTGTGTGTTCTAGTCTTTTATCCATTCCGTAAAAATAAAATAAATGCAGTAAATATATTATAATGATACATATCCTACCGGAGTAACGCACATGCTGTGTACATGTCGTAATCCGAGCACGGTACATGTGCGTGTGGGTTTAAAATTTGATCTAATACCGATTACCACGCACCAGTGATGTGCTCCGAGATGTTAGGATTAACTACCCATTAGTGGTAGAAGTTTTGATATTTAAAAATGATTTATTCTATAAATCCTAATATTAAAATAATTCATATTTTCTTTGCAACAAACTAGTGCTTTTATGCCTGGTTTATTTGTAAAAAATCAATGTGTATATTAATTAAGAGTAATATTTTTTTAAACGAAAAGTAATTAAATATTGTTAATACTACAATAGGAAAAACTATTTCAATGTAACCTGCATGGAGGTTTATCTTATAAAATTCTTATGTCATCCTTACATCATGTAGGACATATATTTTGACATTGTAACGTTATTTTTAGATATAGATGAAATCAATCTATTATATAATATATATTTGGATCTTAAGCCAATAACTTCAATAAAATTATGTTTTAAAGAATTTAATAATTGAGATGACAAAATTTTATTAACGAAAAGAAAATCAGAAGAAGAAGAAAGGATTTATTTATTAAATATTGTAATGAAAAACAAAAGGAAATTATAATATTATTTTTAATTACTGGTTATTGACCTAATGTTTAATTTTCATAGCATCACTAATAGTTTGTATTTATGAGAATTATAATTTATCGAGAATACTTTAAACTATTCTTTATAAAAATTAATTTAATATTAGTTTGACAAAATTTTCTATTTTGAGCCGCCGGGAAAAGAGCGTTCTGAATTTTCCTCGCAGCTCTTCCAATTATGTGTTAGTTGAAAATTATTGCAGTGATTTGGGTTTTGATTACATTATATTAGTATAATTAATTAAAAACATTTTATTGCTTAGATCTTAATAATATATATATATATATATATATATATATATATATATATATATATATATATATATATATATATATATATATATATTCTTATCTCTGAAACACTCCATTGATCTGTCTGTAATCTTACATAATAAACAACGCTACAAAAACAACTTTCTAAAGGACCGTAATAAAAAAGTAGATAAAATTTCCGAAGTCAATAGCTTTACATACATTATGCAAAATCGTTTTATCTAAGTCATTATTTACTTAATATCACCTCACACACACACACACACACTCACACACACACTCACACACACACACACACACACACGCAAACGCGATATCACAAGCACTTGATCACAGCAAGACATTAAAGTCGCAAACGCGTTTAATCTGTAATGCGCCTTATCGCAATATTTTCCATTTCCGGGTAAAACCGGCAACGTCGGGACATCGCCAGGGGAAATAAGGAAGGAGTTTCACTTTGTTTTTTTCCTTTTTCCACCGAATGGGGAAAATTTTTTCGTACTCCGTTTACACTTACAACAGTTACCGGTGTTAGGAGCGCGATTGTTACCTGCTCCTGAATTAAATATAATATTCAAAGGGTGAAGTCTGGATTTGTATTGCCAGCGTTCATTGGTTCCATCTTTATGTTTAACTTGTAACTAAAAAAATGTATACTAATTGCTTTGTTACTGTTGTGTTTTTGAATTTGAATTTAATTTTGTGGGGTTGATTTTTTTTGTTTTTTTATTGATTATTTTTTAATTGTTTATAAAATTTTGAGACATTGAAAATATTTGGAAAAAAATGATGGAACAAAATTGTGTGTTTTACCTGATATATGATATTGCATCTTTTGTCAATAAACGTCATAATTGCGTTCATTTTTTATTAAACTTCAAACTTTAGTTGCATGGAGAACTGAAAAAAACTTCAAATAATTATCTTTAGTTAAAACTTTAGTTAAAGAATTACTTAAATTTCACATATTTTTAGTTATCAAAATAATTATCAAAACTTTAGTTAACAAGTTACTATAGTTTTACATGTTTTAAGTTTATCAAAAATAACATTGTTAATATAATATGCACTTATAATTAAATTAATTTGATTAAAGAAGGAATACAAATCCCGAATGTATCCCTAAGTTTTTTTGACATGTGTTTAAATGTGAACATTTTATTATTTTTAAGAACCGTTTTAAAAACGTTAGGTCTTAATATATTCCATTTCTTACCTTGAGATGTTTACTAAAATATTATAATTCATTTTTCCCTCAATACCTATACCCGGTATCGGTGTCGGTAATTAGTTAATGTTCTCTCTCATCTCCGATAACTTATTGAGACGGAGCACTCCCCCTTCCCCACTCGGGGATCAGCTCGCGGGAATTGGCGAAAAACTCCAGCAAAATATTAATGCAGCTACCGTTAGTATTAAGGCAAGTATACCTTTGTGTAGTGTGGTTTTAAAATTTGATAATTTTGATACTTTATATTTTAAATATATTTTTTTATATCATGTGGATACGTAGTGATGATAGTTTATGTTGATGAGTCTTGAAACTTGTACTTATATTTACTACTAAACCTAATTTATGTTAATAAGTCTTGATACTAGTACTGATGAAGACCTAAAATATTTTCAAAATATTTGAACGAATAGCAAAATAAATTATAATTAATAATAGTTTTATCTGTTTTAATAAAAATTTAAATAAAATTTAACATTAAATATAATATAAAGTATCAAAACTCATGAACACAATAGTCTGGTGTGGATTAATCAGGAATTGTTTCATTTCCACTGCGTCGTGAAAAATTGTCGCCTTCACTCCGCCGTCTCAGTGAAGCTGATGATGCATCGCCTAATACTTACTCTGATATTAAATATTACCGCAATTAATATTAATATTTGATATTTGATTGCGAGAAAATTTACTTTTTAGAGCTTTTATATTGATTTAAATTATTATAATTGAAGTGTGAATGAACGTACTTATATAAAAAGGTATTTTTTAAATTTGTTTCTATCTGTCTGTCTGTTTGTTCCGGCTAATCTCTGAAACGGATGGACCGATTTTAACAGGACTTTTACTGGTATATAGCTGATGTTAAAAGTCGCAGGCACTGCTAGTTAAGAAATATAATTGTAGTTTCATTTAGTATTTCTTTATGTTTTTTCATTTCATATTTATACATATATATATATATTTTAAATTAAAATAATTTTTCCATATATTAAACTATAACTATACTATTGATTAATTAATATTTTATAGAAATTGTTCAGCTTAAATTATAAGATATTTAAAATTTATCTAAGATTCGACTTCAACAAAGTTTCTTAACCAAATCTTATTCTATAAAATATTTAAAGATTTATGATTACTTGATGATGATTTTTTTTTATTGTTAGACTAGCTCTTGCCAGTGGCATTACCTGCTCACTTTAATTGTTTATTTCAATAACAAGTTATTTTTTAATATTATTTTAATAACTTATGTGTGCGATTAGGGTAATTTATTCATATCTTTTCTACTTTAAATCAATACTAATCCCTTGTATCAAATGGTAGTGTCAGGTCTATTTTGTTACCTAATCGAAATAAGTCCTTCTGTAAAGATCCTAATCTAAAGCCTACGAGGGTTCCAAACGAGCTCTGAGAACCACACAACAAACTCCGCCGGATATTTCTTTATTGTGATCACTGTTTCACAAACGTCAATGTTTAGTGAGCATTTTACTAGAACCGTCAAAATCAGTTTGATAAGCCGATCTAATAGTTTAAAATTTTATTTTTATTTCTCTAGATTAAGTGTCATTAATATTTCAAAATTATTTTCGGTGTAAAATTTGGAAAAAATATTATATTTTTAAAATTAAATTGTTTTAGCACAATCAACTTAAATAAGGCTCTGGTGAACAAAATGATGACATTTTGGTGATAAAAAAATATATTTTCCGTTAAAACTCTTAACTAAAGGACTTTGAATTTTATCCTTAGTAATATTATTTTCAAATCACACATACAATTTAATTAACTATGAACATAGCACGTTTAAATCTCAGTATCATATTACGTTCATACTTTTCCCATAATAAGTTCATCCAGTTCATGATTGGTTCTATCCCGGGGGAACGAACTTCGTCAGCAAATGAGAAGTGAGCTAACACGATCATAATTTATAAGACAACGCGTATTATTTATTATCAGAGCTGTTCACGTTGGATACCAGAGTGGAAGAATGGAGGAACGGGAGTATGGATAATTAAATCAATATTGCTTGTTAATAAAAATAGTTTTATATATATATATATATATATTGTGACAGAATATATGTATATGCACACAACTTTGCTCGGGCAGAGTAAGATTTTTTTTATAAAAGTTACTATAAGAGAAGTCCTGTTAACATCGATCCAACTGTTTCAGAGATTAGCTGGAACAAAAAAAAAGACAGACAGTAAAAAATACTACTTATATAAGTATCGTATACTTTCATATGTATTTAGTGAAACTGTTAATCTGGAATTACAAACAGACACTTTATTTACATGTATATATAAATATACAAGATACGTTACCGGCTTAACCATTTTCACTGCAACTGAAAAACATTGTAGAGAAATAAATAAGCGCATGAAGAAGATATATGGTGTGGCGAGGGAATACAATTCAGGATAGCGGAGGTCGTTCCCGTTAGTATAAATGTAAGTAAATTTGAATAAAACATGGCTGCCCTTGTGTGGGGCTGTTTTTCATTGTTTTAATAAAATCTGCTCTGTGTCTTAACATAAGATCGCTCATTCAACAATCGTATATAAGAATATTAATGTTACAAAAAAAACTGATACAAAATTTCAGCTTTTTTTTTTTTTTAATAAATTTTATTTAGAACAGAAATTTTCTATTTAATAAATTTTATTTAGAATAAAAATTTTCTACTTTTGAATTTTATTTAGAATAAAAATTTTCTACTTTTTTATTTTATTTAGAATACATAAATTCTACTTAATAAATTTATATTGAATAGAAATTTTCTATTTAATAAATTTTATGTATAATACAAAGTTTCTACTTAATAAATCTTATTTATCTGTACATAAATGATTATTTTTACTACTCTCATAATGTCGGATGTTAAAACTAAAATATTAGCCAACTGACCGTTAAACTACATAAAATTTCTAACCACAAGACCCTTCTAAGGGTGAAGTTTGTCAATGCCCAAAAGGGTGTTAAAATAAATGTCATATGTTTATGGGATTTTCGTGTTGTATTAATTCAAGTGTACTAAGGGTTCGCTGTAGGTATGTCTTGAGGTTGAGATGAGGTTGGTGACACTGAGTGTATTTTAATGTACAAATGTTATACTTTTTAATGGGTTATGCATTCATAGCTTCTTTTTAGGCACATATATGTCTGTGTGATTAGGTATATATATTATATATATACATATATATGTGTGTGTATGTATATATAATGACTTTAAAATTATAAGTACCAATTCCTTAAGTAAAGGTATTCTATTGTATAACTTTTATTTAGTTATTCTAATATTATTTTGGTATAACTTTCTTAAACTCTAATTAACTCTCACATATTAATAACTGTGACTGAGGGGTATAAATTAATATTTTAAAGGTAATAAAGTTTCTAAGAGAGTTTGGTTTCTTAAGTATTCCTCCCAACCTAGCTTTAGAACCGTGCAACTAGAAGACATAAGAAAAAATCTTTGGCTTTGATGTTACTTTAACTTCATTTTGACTTCACTTTGACTTCACTGTGACTTCACTGTGACTTTGACATTGACTGTCACGTGACATGTACAATAATGCACAGTAATTTCAATCACTATCACAGAATACAGACAAACTGAATTACGCGGTCACCCCAGAGCTAAACTAAACTAAACGCTAACCCGATGAAGCATAATTTGCGACCAATTAGAATAATGGTACAGCTTGTGATGTATACACGTGGATACAGCCGTCCGTCTGTCCGTCTGTCTGTCCACGAGTGACAATAACATGCTATCCCAAACTATATATATATATATGAGTACCGATGGGTACAAGCTGAATTTATTTTACATTATTGACATATTATTTACACACACATTATTATGCTTTAATATAATAATTAATTCAAAATATTAATAATAAATAATATTTTTCTATATTAATAAATGTATAAAAATATATATAAAAATCTTATTTTAGTAGCCTTTTAAATCATTTGTTATTTTCTTTATTTGTTTTTTGTTTACTTGTTTTTTCTTAATATTTTTTTTATACAATTATTTTTTATTAAATATAAACAAACATACACTCATATACGGACCGCTCCACTGGTGTCTGTTCGTTAATAAATTTTGGGTCTGCGTCAGTCGCGTCAGTCGCGATTGTAGTGAGGTGTCTATTTATGCATCGTGCGGTGAATTTTGTATCGACATGTCTGGACCACTCCAATCATCCGGAATAGTTCTTGGTTTAAATACTTCACTACATTTACATACATACATATTTTATTAGCCTTCATTCATAATTAGAAGTGATTTTTGATTTAAACTATCAAGTTTTTCTGTCTGCAACTTAAAAAACTTTAATATGTACTAATATATAATAGTGAATGTTAGTCCATATAGTATTTTGTAAATTTTAATCATTTAATTAAGATTAAACGCAAGTGAAGCCGCGGGTAAAGCTAGTATGTCAGACCAGAATTCATGTTAATTGTGTACCATAGAGCTATATAATAATAGATATGAATGGCTTGTTAATTTACTGAGATCTGTCCGAACGTCCATTGGGATATTGTTAAGGCTTTACAGCCACGTGATAATTGTCGTTTGATTTGAGCAAGAATATATACATATACATATTATATATATATATATATATATATATATATATATATATATATATATATATATATATATATATATATATAAATATATGTATGTGTATATATATATATGTAAAAAGAGGTAACCCCTG
Organism: Melinaea menophilus ssp. n. AW-2005; assembly: GCA_918358695.1. NCBI lineage: Eukaryota > Metazoa > Arthropoda > Insecta > Lepidoptera > Nymphalidae > Melinaea > Melinaea menophilus. The sequence continues at coordinate 3,229,488 of OU911052.1, forward strand.
TCAATCTCCAGTTAATTTATGAATACGTTTGTTTAACCAAAAAACGCTTAAACTCTCAGATTTACGGCCGCTGTCAAACTTTTTCAACGGATTACCTTTCTTGCTTCGATTTTCAAAAGGTTTTATATGTAACCGTTTTCCCTCAAGACAAAAAGGTTGTTTACCTTCAAATATATATTTATACATTCAAATGAAGATGGATTAATTTTATTCTGAATTTGATGGAAATAATTCTCAAAACAAATGAATATATTTCTTTTTACCTAACAAATTAAAAGACGTTATGAATTAAAAATATTATCCAGATATGTTTTGTATAAGGAACAATACATAATAAAAATAAGTTTAAATATGATTTTTTTTTTATAAAAATCTACGACACGATTTTCATAATGAAAACAGTGCTATAAAGCGCTATACAGAACTGTGCAGCGCTGTATTCGCTGCAATTAACATGATACGATTAATTACCCCACGCATAAATTTATATGTTACATTGCACTTGGATTAACGAAAATACTCAATGAATATTTAGTATCAAAAACTGATATTAAATATTTGAAATGAATATTCACATTAGGTTTCACAATTTCATAATTAAACTTATTATATTAAATTTCAAATTAATAATTTATTAATTAGGTATCATAAAATAATTATATTATATGTATGTAAAAAAAGTAATCAAAATGAGCGAATCTTACAAAAAAAGGTATAAAAATAATTATATATTATTATTATCATAGAAAACCATTAATATTATACTTATTATTATAATAATTGTGATAATATTACAATAATTACTGACTCCATGGCATTAAAGTAATAAATAATGATACACTTTGCCGCCAATTCGACAATGAGCCTCCCATTTGTCGCGGTAAATAATAACGAACGAAATTTATCAACCTTATTTATAGCCCCATTGTATTATATATTGGAAGTGTTTGTACAATACAATTAATTACATAATCAGACATGGCTGCGTGTTAAATAAATCCGATAATTGATATTGTGAATCTACGTCGACATATGTAACCTCTTTGGTATAAGAAAATTTATTTAACTACTAAGCTTGGTTTGAATAAATTTTTATCTAGTTACGTCGTTCCATACAGCTGAGTGGTCAGTCACATCAGACATAGTTACGTCAGTTCAAACAGCTGAGTCAGTCATCAGTGAAGACTGCTGAGTCGGCATCTAACAATGAAGCTAATATTTTAAGGATAAGAAGCACCTTTCTAGGTGCCGAATTAGCATTTAACACATTGTATTAAGTTAGTCTGTTTAAGGTACCCTAAATGATTGGCTGAAAAATCGATTATATTTCAAATAAAATATAGTTTTTAAATCATTCGCCGTGATGAAGCTTGATTATCTAATCTTCTAGGATTTACAGTCAAAAAACTCTACAAAACTGTAATACTAATCATGAATATTGTATATATAATATTATCTATATAAAAATCGTATACGACATTCAACAACACTAACACTATCTAGTGTTATGGTTTCAGATAGTGCTTATGAAAAATAATAAATGCAAAAGAGCTCGTTGCCCCCAAAATTGGCTACTTAACGAGCCGAATTCAGACGCTTTGTGTCATTATAACCAAATATTAAACGTAACATTACCCCACGGACCCTACGGGACGCAACAAAACTGCGAATAGTTTGGTAATATTCAAAATTTACCAGATAATATTCCATACGCTCCCCGGACGCTTCGTTTACCAATAAATGTGGTAAATTGAAATGTTTCACGGTTCATTAAAAAGGTTAGTCAATTTAAAACTAAATCTGTTATTACATAATTGTTTAACTGATTAAACTGATTAACAGATATATATTAATTGATTAAACTGATTAAATTTATGTTATGTTAATGTTATGTTATAACACTGTTTAAATTGTATATAAGATTTATCGCAATAGTATGGTAATACTATGGACAATGGGTAGAGACAGTTTTGACAATTTCGAGAGTATCCTTAAGGGAATGGACGAGCTCAGGCTTTTAGGATATCAGACATTCAGACTGGATTAATTCGTTTTACAATACCTATTGTGTATTAGATAAGAATTAAACACTTATAGTATATAATATATAATATTAAAATTAATAAACAAAACAAAAAACAATTTCATTATCACATAAAATAAAATGACAAAATTCAACCTTAAAATTATGCATGAAGCAATGTTACTCAATGAGCTGAAGTAAATACCGGGACACCCCGGTTCTTGTGCTGAATTTTTTATATACAATGTCTCGCCCCTGAAATTCATTACGGGACCGCGTAAAAATACCACCCTCGTTGTTTAAACACAAAATCACAATAAACTCACTCTTGTAATGTTCCATGCATTTTAAGTCTTTTAAGTCGGAGCGTTTTATACATACTAGCTCTGCCCATGACTTCGTTCGTGCGGAATGTTTTTTTAAATAACTTTAGCTATTCGACTGTGAAAATAATATCTTTTAAAATGGCAGACGTTTCAGATATAAGCCAGAACAAACAGACAAAAAAATATATATTTTTTTATATAAGTATACTTTCATATGCATGTATTGAAAAGCTATTAATTTGGAATGACAAACAAACATTTCAATTTTGTATATATAGATTATTAATATTTAAGATTCTAATATTGTTATTGAGAATAATTTTTATGTTACAACAGAAGTCATAATATCACGGTTAGAACTTTTCCGCCCTTTATTAGAGAAGCCAACAACTATAACTAATCTAATTTCTTGTTGGATCATATCCTGGGGGAAGACGGCCATGAGCATCAAAGTTGTCGCTAACACAATTAGGGAGAGATATTAGTTTCGGTCAGGAAGCACTTTCCTTTACCTGACCGGCTCTGAATTGATATTAATTTACCAAGCTTTATGATTTAAGGTTAATTATGTTAAATTATAACCCATCAAGTAATCATAGGGATTAAGGGCACCTTGTACTATCGTCCCTAAAAATAAGATAAGAAGCCCTTAAGATGTATTTGTAATGTCTTTTTATCTGAAATAATTTAAATGGTTAAAATGATTTAAAACGTAGTTTAAAAAGTAATTATCGCTATCTGTAAACTGATAGTTAATAAATAATTCTACAAATTGTCAAAACTGTTTGTTACTTGTTATTTTTGTAACATTAAAATTATTAAAAGTGTTAAATGGAAAAATAGTTTTGTGATTGATTCGATCTTATCAAGATCTTACTTTTGTTATCTAGTAAATATTACCACATTACCAAAGTTATTTAGGTATTTGTAATAATAAAATAACCTCATATAATTGGTAATTTCCTCATAAATTACCCATAATGTGGTAAATACGTTTTAAAGTATCAACTTCTATTCACAAACATCAAGACAAACCAATCAAATTATATAATATATAATATCAAATAAAATATTTCAAATCTCAAACGTTACTCAAATAGTTGATATGAAATGTATAAAATTTAAAATATTTCTCATTTGCATCGCATCTCTGGAGAGATGGAGTGGAGTGAGCGGAGTGGAGTCGGCCAGTAACTACATGCTTGTTAACTCGTCTCATATATTATGAAGCTGTGTCAAATGTATCTCTCCCGTATATACAGAGTGTTTGATAACATACCAATAAAATAATTATATTAAATTCATGTCTTAAAAGTATTTATCACTTAAAATTTCATACATACATACACTATATTATAATTTTACTCATTTCAAGATTGATTATATTATCTATAAATAACAGTTTACAAGCTATTTCTATTGTGAAAATATCTTTTGTCTCTTTCTCTCTCTTCTCTCCCCCACCTTCTCTCTCTCTCTCTCTCTTTCTCTTGTGACATAAAAATACAATGATTATGCTATTAAAGTTATATTAAAGTAAATTGAGTAAACATGACTTTACAAATTTCAATCGTGATAATCTCTTATAACTCTTTCTCTCTCTCCCTCTTATAACATAATGTTTATAATATTATAATTCTAAACACCCTGTAAACGGAGGGTGGTTAGATACGGTGAAATAAAGGCTCGCCGAATGTCGTGCTCGACCTTTAGGGAATCAGACAGGGCTTACTTATTTAACTTGAGAGAACTATCACATGTCTAATATTTGCATGTCCTTCTAACTACGAGTATATCCAGCGCTTCCGTCTTGTGATTTTGTTGTTTCTATAATTGGTTTAACTTATGTTTTTTATTTGTTGGCTTTGTTTGGCTTTTCGATGGACCTAAAATTATATTGTCTCTATAAATAAGTACCTATATATGTAAGTAGTGGTTTACAAATTTGGTTTTCTTTCGGTTAATTTAAAAATATATTTTCGTGATGTTGTTATTGAAGTTATTCATGTAACGCATTTTCTTTATAATTTGGTATATATGTTATTTGATTCCATAATTGGTATAATTTGATTTTTATTTATTTTGCTTTGATATATTGAAAATTATATTTTAGGTATTTTTCGACCAATAATACAAATTAATCAGATTTTTCTCTACAAATTGGTATGTATAGAAGTCGTGGTTTTCGAGTTTCAAACCACAAACGGATAAACAGCTAAACATTTACCATTACGTAAAAATTTTTATTACCATAATATTTAGATGGAAAATCCGATCCATAGAATATCGGTCACACATATTTTTATTATATAAAAGTAAAATTCGCATAAATTACCTTTACCTTTGTCATCCCGAAGGTAAACACGCCTTTATCCGGACAAAAAGATGATTCGTCAAAATAAATTAACCATAAGACAGTCGGCGAGTCGTCATGGGGTCTTCAAATATTTACCGCGGTTACCCAATGTTACTATAACAAACGAAAATTATAATACGGCACACGAATTGTGGATTAAAAATATCAAATATTAAAAAAAATCGAATAATATTAAAAAATCTATTAAATATTTTATATAAAATTTTGATTTTTTTTTATTTTTACATATTATATATATTTTAGGGTACATCCATAATTCGTGTACCGTGTCGTAAGATCTCAAATCTCATGTGATTTGATACTAACAATCCATCATCGTCCAAAACCATAATAATGGCCTTTCAGAATAACAAATACAGGAAAAGAAAGGGCCTATGTGTGTACAATACTAGAAATGTTCTACGGTTTTGATGTGGTTTTTATTAAATGAGCACTTACGTGAGAGAGAGAGACAGAGAGAGAGAGAGAGAGAATAATTCGAAAACATTCAAATTTTTATATATCCTATTGTAATTGTATTATTGTTAGAAATTTATATAAATATATTCTTTGTAAAATATTGATTCATATATATTGGCTTGGTTTTTAAATCTGTCAAAACTAACTGACATTTATGTAATGACTAGTTGTGCCCACGACTTTCTTCGCGCGGAATATGTTTCTTTTAAATAAAAGTAGCTTAAGTTGTTCTTTATAATAGTATCTATCCGCCAGTAAAAATTATATTAAAATCGGTCCAACCGTTTCAGAGATTAGATGGAACAAATAGACAGAGAGAAAAACATTTTTTTTTTTATATTTACCATACACACTTTCATATGCACCTTTTAATTTGGAATAACAAACAGACACTTCACTTATATTTATATGTATTGGCATTATAACAAATGTCTGTCCCCTATTTCTACAAAGTCAAAAATCATTTCCATGTAAGCGTCATTTTGAAATAGCGTAATGTGAAACGCATCCCTGTGGGTTAAAGAAAATTAAGTGAGACCGCGAGATGGCGCCATTGTAGGTTAGGTGCGAGCGCACTTAATATTCATTAATTCCGTACGAAATGAGCGAACACTCTTCCGCTTCGGTGATGTGTGATTTGAGTGGTTTGGTTTAGATATATTTATATTTCAAACCGAATCTTTAATGTTTATTCACCATAATTATTTTAACCATATTTACAAGTGACAAAGTTTCTTAAATATAATTCCTGATAAGCCTTTACAAGGAGCTGAAGCAGTGAATCCTCGGGGGAAATGTGACCAATCACAGCGAAGAAATTGCTCGTATTATTAGGAATGAGTTTTTAAATAGTTATTAGTGATATGATGATTTTTATTTATATATTTTAATATAATCTTTATAGCTCTTGAATATAAACTAATTTATTTAAATAAAATACACCTTTACCTATATAATACTTTAATGAGAAATACAACATCAAGATTTTCCTACATTATGAAATTATGATTCCAAAAAACAACTCCAAAAAACAATTTACACCCATTACATACTTTATCAAATAGTACTTTATCAAAAATCAGAGATAAAATAAATAATTTATAATAAAAAAACTATATTTTTTTACTTAAATATAATTAACAATCAAATCAAAACATAAACAACGTCCCACTGGAGTAGACTTCGATAAACAGAAAGCTTTTAGAATTACCGTTCATTCGTTCATTCCCAGTATTTCTTTGTCACTTCCCTACAAACCGCAAAAGCGTTTTAAAACGCCCACCGAAAGAAAAATAAAGATTGGAATCTTTGTTATATTCAAATCCCACGTGGATTTGACGAACGACGCTCCTGAATTACTGATTGATTATGCATTCCAGGCGCGAGTGACGCGTCGCGAAACAATATAATGTATCTGTTGTGACGGTTTAGGGATAGACGGGATGGCTTTTGGTTTTTTTATAATAACTTTTATTGTACAAAAATATTACAATAAAAACCAGAGAGTATAATGTAGTCATAATAGAGGATTGAGAAAGATTCGTAAATTTAAAAAAAGTAATAAAATAATGAAAAATATGATGATATTGTAATATATTATTTAAAAGAAAATAAATGTTACTAAAAGTACTATAGTTTTGCCTCTTAATAGTAATTTATATTGTAGATTATTTGCTTAATTTAAACACAATCTCATTTTCGAGTGACCCTTCTCATAAACGCGACCTTACTTTGACACCAGACAGCCAAGACATCTAGGGCCCAAACGACCCCACAAGATGGCGACCACAGATAACCCTCGAATGTCCTGCAACTGGCCCGATAAAATGTTAACCCGTACCCTTTAAATTAAATGGGATATTAAGAAATATATTTAATTTTATTGTAATTAAGATACGATTAGAAATATCTCCTATTTCGTATTGATATTAAGTACCTATTTGTTATTGTATATTAGTAATTATTTGAAACTTTAGGTTCTATGTTTATAAATGTACACCAAAGAGAAAAATAATTCAATTAATCACTTTTATCAAACGTCACTTTAATCTTACGGTTCCTAGACAAGAAATTTCATGGATCTTCTTATTATTAACTTATATTCTGTTATATTTTCTTGCCTGACATTCACATTCAATTGATAGGAGAACAATAAGAAAATAATAAGTTTAAACGTTCAAAATAATAACCATAGTCTTAATTTACAACTTAAAATGCTAATAGATAACTTGGAAATGATTGCATAAATAAGTAACATATGTAGAACTATAAAAAATGATTTTTGCTACGCCTCCCCACAGTTCATGTTTCTAGTTTTATTAGGCCTAGTATATAATACTTATCTAAACACGTACACAACACATGCCATTTACTCATAAACATAATTATCTCAACCCAAACAGCCAATTAAAAACCAAAATCGTAGCGACAACTGTTTGTCTTGTTAGCAATATTTTTAATTGAGACATACCCTGTTTGTTGTCAAACAATAGTTGAAACGGCAATTATATTTTGACCCCTATAGATTTTACAATCTTTGAAATTTGACTTGCGGTTTTAAAAATGAATTGAATCTAGGGGTCTGTGGTATTGGTTGCGCGGGGTGAATGTTTACTTGAGCCGGGCAAATAATTAAGACTGTTCATTGATTTCGTCAACACAATATGAGTGAGATTGTTGAGGGGATTGTTGTATGTTTGTTTGTCCAATGTGTTGTGGATTTTAGTTATTGGTTTTTCGTTTTCTTATATTAATTTACTTCCAAGTTGACTGGAGAAATATTTATATAATAGTCTAGGTTATAAAATAATAGTGAATAATATAAAGCCCTGTAATTTCCTATAATTAAATGTTTATTCCCCGGACGGGTTGAAGAATTATATAAGTTAGGATTTCTTGTAGGGTAAGTATGTTTCTTGTGCCTGTTTTCGGCTGACTATCATACAAATACTGTTTAAGGGATCAAACCCGTGACCCGTCCATTCAAAGGCAAACCATAACTTTAACAATGCCTGATTGTCTTCATATTAAATGTTCTAGTTGTATCCCGCAACTTCAAAAAATTGTGCATAAATTTTTAGTGTTATTGTAATTATAACAAAAAAAATATGTTGTCCATACTTATATAATAACACAAGGTTATATTAAAATCCTTTCTGTAGTTTTTGCAAGAACAAACAAACAGATAACATGTATTAAACTATTGAATTGAATTAAATGAATGAATTGAACCCAATAGAATTCTGTTTACACAATATCAAAAAACAAAAAGAAATTATTATACTCATAGTACAATATTCTACAAATCATGGCTCAAAAGAACTCCAACAAACTCGCTTCAGAATTCTATTAAGAAGAACAAATGTCTTGGTAACTTTTAACCCTTATTTCTTTTATCGTTTCCTTTGGAGACTCATTCTCTTATTAGGAGCGTGTTTGTTTTGTCCGGGAGCCGGGGTCATTACCCGGGTGACACATGACGCGTGAAATTATTTCGTACTTTACACAATTTAGGGTATCCACGGACCCCAAGTAACATAGATAGGATTCTAATAATTCACTTTTTATATATATTTATAATTATTTATTTTATACTACATATATATTTGATAAATATGAAAATTTTATTCATAATAATTTATAATTCCTGTCTCTATCCAATTTTTTTATAGATTTAAATTTAATTTTATATTTTATTATATTTTTGTAATAAAATATCTATTGTTATATATATATCTATATGTTTTCCTAACCCATAGTGTTCGTCCCCCATTCCAATGTATATAAAATGAACTCGCAACGAAATACATCTGTTACAACCACCATGATGTATGGTGTATGCTCAATGGTTGTAATTACAGTCAAATAACACCATGAAATAAAAAAAAAATAAAGAAATACTAAATATATAAAATTCTCTTGTCACAGTGTTTGTAACCAAATTCCTCCGAAATGGCTTGAATGATTCTTATGTAATTTTTTGTGTATATTTGGTTTGACTGACAATCGCTCGTGATCTTTGTTATACCCCTAAATGATAAGGAATACCAGAAATTTTTATTTTATTATGATTTGGAATTAAAAATACAAATAAACCTTAATTTTTCACCCTTCTTCCATAGACCTGCATTTTTTTCTTCAACAGATCCGGAAGTGTCACAAGATGGCGATCGAATATAATAACTATAATACAATACATTTTTATGTTTAATTTATAATCTTAATTTAAATATATAAATCTGAACTATGCTTCAACATGTAACGCCATTTCGTAATTTACACGGACGGAGTCGTGGGTGATAACTAGTGTTAAATAATATATAATATAACAATAATACCTTTACAAGATAAGGTTTATGAGGAACACAATACCGTCGGCATCTTACTTATGTAAAGATATCTCTATATAGAGACGGATTTGGTTCATTGAACCCCCTCCATGTTTGAGATATCGTATAATAAATTAAATTTACAAACTCTATACAAATTACCATATAAAATAAACTGCGGATTTGATAAAGTATCTATATTTCATTTAATTTATATATAGAAATAAATAAATATCAAAATTTGTTGATTATAAAACAATGAATCTGTGAAAAGATAAATAAATGTCATCGTTGTGATTTTTCTTAAAATTTTTATACACAAAAATATTATATAAAATAAAGTAACATTTTACAAAAATAATATAAATTTCTTTGGACGTATTTATCCTTAAATTGTATTTAAATCCTAAAGTTACATACATACAAGTATGAATTAAGTAAAAGTATTCAGGGGGGGTTCGAGCGGTCCTGTCGCGGCTCGTTACAATACTGATATTAATGGTATAGAGATTCCATTACGTTACCTTTAAAAAAGATTTTCTATTTGAAATCCTATTTATCTTCATCAAAGAGTAAGTCGATTTAGATTTCTACCTGAAAATGTTATTCTATTTTAAATAAGATTAACATATCTATAGATTTTAATTTACTTTTAGTAATGTATACTAAAATATTGCATTGTCACTAGGCTAACTAGTGCACTAACATTTAATAGTAAGTGTGCTGTTAGCGAACTGTTTTTAATTCTCTAATTTTGGGGTAAATCGAACACTTAAGATCGGATACGAGCATGTTAATAATCATGTACTCGGACTAATAACTGTTATTACCACGATGGAACATTATCACATCAATTAATTCACTTCTGAAATCTATACATATAAATAAAGTTAAAATGTCTGTTTGTAATTCCAAAATAACAGCTTTTCACTAAATGCATATCAAAGTATACTCGTATATGACACCTACATAAAAACAAATTTTAACATTTTTCTCTGTCCGTCTGTCTGTTCTTGTTTATCACTGAAATAACTGGACCCATTTTAATGGGACTTTCACTGGATAGCTGTTAAAAATACTAACATAATATATTTTTATTTAAAAAAACATGTTCCACACAAGCAAAATCGTCTTCACAGTTACTCATACCTTAAAATTTTGTTCGGCAACTGATAATGAACCAATTATTTTTAATCAATAATTGCTCAATTAAAACTCCATATTGGTTTAAGAAATACATTACCAAATATAATTCGTTAAAATATACACCACATGTTAACATTTATATTAAATAAGTATCAATGTTATACAAAATCAACTTCATATCAACCGACACAAAGCAAAAGTACAATGTGATCGAGTTAATGTCTTTATTTCACCGTCAATTGCTCCTCAATGAAAATAAATTGTTAAAATTCAATTTATTGCTTGTCAAATCTTCACACTTGTTATATTGTGGCAGTCTCTGATAATTGCTTCAACACATGCTGTAAAGGGGTGAATAGATGTATTATTTTTATTACAAAATTATACGGTTGACGGTAAATTATTATTGTATTTACTATTGTGTGTAACATGGTTAAATGTTTCTCTATTATTACTATTGTATATTATGTGCGTAGTTTTGTAGCAGTCTATGGAGAAAAGTGTAGCGAAGTACAATTGAATATTTAGTTTACATATATTTTGTGTGTTTTAATGATTTTTCTTTTATAACCTATTTCAATTTTAATTCACCTATTTCATTGTGTATATATTTTTTATATAATAAATAAAAAATGTATAATTTTTATTCAAGTAGGCATAGGTATATATAGGTAGGTTAGCGTAGTTAGTCAGAGTAAGCTACCACCGGAATGCTGAGAAGAGCCGGTCAGAACAATGTTTGATGTATACCTATAACATTTTATTTATTTCTTATTAATAGTGTTGTCCTTTATAATATCTATATTTATTTTTGTATTTCTCAATAATTGTTATGTATTTATAATATGTGTATAGCCTTTTCTTCAAATTTATATAGTAATAATAATTTGGAAAATATTGCTTTATTGTACCGTCTTTTAAGGTCTGCACATTCCCAAAGTTGATTGTTAGAGAATGCTATTTAGCATAACCTCCCAATGTACATTTTTTTAAGAACAATTAAGCATAAATAAATAAATAAACATTAACCCTGCAACCTAAGTTACAAATTTTATCAACTAAAAATTTATAATATGTATTTTTTGAAGATGAAATATATTGAATAGAATTTTTTCCAAATAATATATCTTTCAAAAGCGTTTATCTTGTTAAAAATACGCAACTATTCATAGGTGTCACACGAAAGCATTGAGTGTAAAGTTTAAGACACGTTGGGCGAGTGCTAAGCCGTGTTGAGACCCGGTATTCCCCCGGACAGACTTATCCATCAATACCTTTGCATATCAAACTTATATATATAAAATGCTTTTACTCTAAAAGTTCGTATACAATATATTTTAACATATGAATAATATTTTAGAGTATATATATATATATATACTCTTAAATCTTAAATATATATTTACATATATTTAATTAGTAAAAAAGTATCTTTCTTTGACCGTCGGCCTTAATAATTATTACCAGTAGCTCATTTATGATGTAAGTTCATATAATGAATGTAAGAGAAGGCCGTTTAAGACGTGGATCCATTCACGAGCTCCAGCTCCAGCTGATCGAGGAATGTCTTCATTGACATGACGTGTGATTGAATGGCGAGGAAGTAATTATTTAACCAACCCCACATAAATAAAAGGTATTAGATAATAAATAGTTAATAATCAGAATTTTCAATTACATATAATTTGAAATGCCTTTCAGAATAATTACTTTGTTTCTTTATAGATAAGAATGGTCTAATATATTCAGAATTTCTTCTTGCTTGCTTGTAATTACCTAGAAAAATCTTTCAGATAGTTTTTTTTACTCCCCTTCAAATATTTATTTACAATACAATTGTCTATAAGGAGAAACTAACTACGTCAACCTTGAAATAGAACTTATATAATAACTAATACTAAAACTGCACACTAGTTTTAAAAAATATTTTTTGTTTTGCAGTTTTATTAGTTAAATCAGTAATGGACTAATACGGAAAAATAGTTTTACCAAAAAAAGTATCTAATAAATAATGTACATCTCGCGTAACTATGTATGTTTGTAATCTACATATTTTTGTTATAGCTCAGGACTAAACAAATCAAAATTGTTTATTTAGGTATAACGGTACGTGAATGTCACTTTTGTACATCCAATTTCGTATTCAATCAGCGTCACGATACCACTGGGAGGATTTTATTAACAAACGAACGGCCCACATAAAGCGGCAATTACGTCACCTACAAACGACATTCAAAATTACCTATTGCTAACATTTTTTCCATCCAACTCCCAGTAGGCACCAAAAACTGGGTGGGAGTGGTCAATCTGAACAAAACATCCCCATTGGTCCGCTGGAACACACCCACTTTAGCAACAAAAGGAGAATTTCACCACAGCACGCTATGTAATCCGTATCGCCGCCAGCGGGAGAGCCTTGAGAATTTCTCTCTCCCTTTCTCAAGTTGTTCATTGTGCTTCAGGACGGTGCGGATAGAAAATGGGTTCGTGTCGAAGTCCCCGGAGGATGAACAGCGCCATCTGTTGGTTGGCGCTGGAACTACTTGCATTGAATTTCAGTAAGATGGCGTCTCCTGTCCTGCGGAACGGACGTTCCTGTTTCGTAAACTTTTGTTTTAACTTTTATTTCGTTTATATTTCTTATTGAGTGATTTGTCTTATAAATTGTAGTACTTTGTTATTACTTTCATTACAGATAGGCTTCAAGTACATGACACTATATATTATCATATATAAATAGTAGTTGCTGTGATTATTATAAACTGTGATTATTTCTATAAATTAATTTATTTCTTCCTTAAAACAGTTGTAAATAATAAAATATTCAATAATAATTAAGTTCCAACCTATCACAACTGAGACAACAATTGATATCTAATTAAAACTTTAATAAAAACTTTAAGATAATAGAAAACATTATTATTAGACATTAAACTGAAAACAAATTTTAATTTTATACCTACTCTTTCAATCTCCGACAATAGGAAGCAGTCTTTAAAATATTGCCGCATGAAATCGATCCAGTGTAAGTAGCTTACCAATTTTATAGGGAGGTTTAACGTCTTTTCTTTTCAGGGTTTATCTTTTCGTATACCAACTTGTGTCCAATTAAATGGTAACCGTGCTTTATGTACTTTAATAAGGTACTTATGTTATTAACTACGTCATTGTAAAGTCATTGAAGGTCATTATTGAATCGCAACATGACTTTCGATTTTTGTATCACACCAATGTCATTATAAAGTCATTAAAGGTCAGTATTGCTTCGCTATATTTTGATTTTTCATAACACACCAATGTCATTATAAAGTCATGGAAGGTCAAGTTAGTTGTCTGGGATATATGTATTCTGGGGTTTTTTCCGACGTTTAATATCTGTCTTAACAAAATGGACAAGAGTTCTAAAATATGATACATATTGTATCATACTAAAAAGTCAAAGAGGATATGTATGTTTCTATAAAATATATTTTTTATTGATACTTACATATATTTTATGTATAGATTTTACAAAGCCTACTGAAGGTCAATGTGTGCCGGTAACTTTTGACAAAATCAGTTTATTTCTATCTCTAGAGTTACTTTTATATTTCAAGATAAAATTAATTGACGATTAATGAATTATTGACAAAAATATAACATATCTGGGTATGTAAAAATATTTATTTAAAATATTGATTTTAAACAATAATAAAAAATTCTTTTATATGTCAAAGGTTTCTTAAATTAACAATTTTTTACATTAGGTTGGAATAAAAAAATAGTCCAAAAAATTTTTTTTTTATTACAGTATTTTATTAATTGTAGTGTTTTTTCAGTTGATTTTTCGCTAACAGGTACATCTCGTATAGGTAAGTAAGGTTATATCGGTAATAGCTAATTAGGTGGAATCCCATAATCGGTCAGGATAGAAAATCACCCGCTGGGGTCCTATTTGTGGTTGCGATTAGACCCATAAAACTCGATGTGATCTTGATAAGGGACGCGCGAAAATTGCTAACAAACGTACTTGAATGGATTACCTGCGGAAGGATTTTTTTTGTTTTTATTCTTATTACCTGATTTATTACCTTCATTTTTATGCTAACAACGAATTTTTTTTTTAAACTAAGTACACACAATTATGAAATTTAGATATCATTTTTTTGTACTGAAATAAAAAGTTTAAATTTTTTTTGCCATGTAAAAAATAAATACATTTTTTGTGAAAATATTTGAAAATCAACTCCCAATACATTATTGATTCTCTGATATAGAATTAAAAATTCAAACTTTAGACTAATTTAACAATAAAATAACTTTTATAGATATAATTTAAATAATTTTAAAATATCTACTAACACTAATATAAAAATTTCCAAACACTAATGACCAACTTCTCACACGTCTGTCTGATGGAGTGAATACAAAATTTTTCGAAACACCGTTTGTGCTCCCTGGAACTGATATGGAGTTGGAACTTTGACGGCGTATTTAAATTTAGTTTTATTAATGTCTGTGCATATTCAAATAGTTGGTCTTTTGTTTTAATGAGTTATATTTACTGAATGTGAGTTTGCTTTCACACGTCTCGGACTGTACTCAGACTGATGTTAATATTAAATAATACATTGAAATAGTTCTTTAAATATATCATTGAGGTAAATTAATAATATACATGTGTTGTTGGTACTGAAGTGGTACTACAATATAATATAAATCTCTATATGATTTATTTTACAAATTACTAAGAGTAACCTTCATGAAAACTTTGTAAATTTCTATTCTATACATACGATGACTCTGGCTTTTGAAATTGTTTTTTAATATTTTATTTAAGTCAGAAATCTCTTGTAAATGTAACAAAAAGAAAATGAAACTACATATTCAATTAGATATTAATACTTTACCAATAGTTAATATTCACGAAATATCTGATATGTTTAAATTAAAAATTTTAAATTTTGTATACATATTTTTAATTATTATAATATAATGTCAACAGTGTTTCACTTCTGACATACTTTTAGATATATGTACAAATCTACATTGTCAATACTTACGTCAATTGTCAATATCAATGTGTGTGTCAATGTCAATTATCTCGAGATTTACAAAGCAGATTTAATAGTATATGTTTGAATGTCGGACAAACAACAAAACAAACTGCTACAATTAAATCGCCCGCTCCGACAGAGTTCAAGAGTTTTTCCTCGTAATTCTATTACATTATTAACTTACACCGTGTTAAGGTAATAGGGATGTGCCATTCCTCTTGTCGATTATCGATGTTTACGAATCTTCTCATTTTTTTTTCATTTATCTGTATCTTTGATTAAAAGATTAATAAAAATATATAAATTTTCAAATAATTAGAATTCAACTCGTAATTATTAATTAATTAAATATTTTAAGTAAAAAAATCCTATAATGAAGTCTTAAATGACCAAAAAAGATCCATAAATATCTTAATATTCTTGTACAGAAATACTATATTCATGGTCACGTTATTTCAAAATTACTCCAAAAATGATTTTTGTCTCAATAATAATATTACGTTCGTAAAACATTAATTTTCCTCCTAATATAAATGCAAAATAGACAAGCGTCCTTCCTATTTAGTATTAAACAACATTTGATTTTATCGATATCGATAAAATTGCCATCGATATCACTCGCAGCGCCGGCTGTGTTTGCGGCGTCTACAAAGATCGCTGAAAACTTTTAATACTTTAACTCGACTCTCACTCAATTTCTCTAAACGCGCCTCGTTGACACGCCGCTGTATCGCCTTGTAATTGTTTTACAACTCAAACTCAAACTCAAACTCAAAAGTTATGGTGTTTAATATCGATAGTGTTATATATACATTTTTATTTCCATTTCTAAATTCCAACTTGTATTGTATGTTTAGTGAGTAAGAATAGATGCTTTATATCTCTTAATGAAATTAACATACAAATATTTTGTTATATTTTCCAAAATATCAAATGGAAATAATGGAAATCATAAAATATAAACACATTTAATAATGTTGATTTAAAGCAAGAACGCTAGCAAAAATAAAGCAAAACGTAAAACGCGTAAGAAGGTCCTCGGATGGGTGGTGGGTGGGGGGGTGGCCGACAATAGGTGTACAGATAACTTTCCTTCCATAGTAGAGTCAATACCGACCCTAGGGAGTTTTACCCTCGAGGCCCGGTCGCTTGGGAAAACTAAACCCTACAATATAGAAAAGGACAAACTTATATGTCAGCGTGGAGTGTAAACGGTGTGCTTGTACTTATGTATTAATAATATATAAAGGAAAAATTCAGAGGACGTGTGCGGAGTGATATGTAGCGACTGTTAGCGAGAGAGGGATGGATGACGTCAATTTGTCGCGTCCTGATGGGGTTTTATTTTGTTTGTACGTTTACCATTTTTTTGTTTTGTGAATCTATTTTTAATTTTATTTTATCTAACTTCAAATTGTTATAGAACAGATTAAAAAGTTACAATAACTGATAACGCCCGCAAGTAATACGATTTGAGGGATGCACCGGATGGTAATTTGGTAATACGTAGGTCACGTGTCATGACCGCCGCGCGGCGTTTGCGATTTGTTCACTTAACATGTTTATCATGACCCTTCATGACTTCAGACAAATAGCTCCTAGACAAATAGCGCCGATCTTATTATCCACGGGCTAGTGACACAGTCAATATTATTATTATATTATATTTTACTATTCTATACCAATAATCGAGACGTATAAAAAATCTATAGAATTTTTAATATAATTTTAAATAAAATTCAAAATATAATATATCAAATATTGACAGTAACCTTTATATTGTTCTAAATTGCAGTTTTTCATATCCATATTACGTAATACATACATCCTTTATAAATTTGAGGTAATTAATTTTATAACAAAATTAAAAATATATTATATAGACCTCAACTAGAATAAGCGTATTATTCCAAGTCCCTTCATTTATCAATTAATATATAATTTTATTTTTATTATATCACTACATCCTAATATTTGGTTACAAAGTGACATAAAAATAACAAATCTAAAATAATTTACAGATTGTCATTAATAAAAATATGATCTAAACGCAACAAGAAGGTTTGAGTGACGCGGCGCGTGCGCAGGTCACGTGACCGACGCGCGACACAAACGAGCGTCACTAAAGACACATTTGGATTATTGTACCGTAATCGAGTTACATGTTACATACGGTCCTGAGATTAGCAATTTGGTTGAAACTATTTGTACTTAGTATCCGATTTCATAATAGCATTCTAAATATATATATAAACTAACCATGCCCATGAGTTTGTTCGTTTTATCCTATTAAAACTTGTTTAGCGGTTTCAAAGATTACCAACAGATAGACAGACAGAAAAAACTTATTTTCAAGTAAAATATACATTCAATTAGATTTAGTGAAAGGCGGTCGATTTGGAATTACATACAGACACTTAAATTTTGTTATGTGTATAAATTAAAGTTAGTTATACCATAACACCAAAAAATCTACTGGTACTAAAAACCATTATCCCCTTAATGCACATTCTGTATTGCAAAGTTAAATTATAATAATTAATTTATGTTTACAAAGACGGAACACTAGGTCCATTTTATGTTAATTCAGTTGTAATACAATCCCCATTCTTTACTGACACAATTAGGAGAGGAGATAAACCCATGTATTATCTAGTCAAGGGTAACAATGCAAAAATATTACCCTTATAGAACAAAAATTGTTAGTATAATATTACAAGTGGGGTGCGATATGACATGTGTGAAATCACAATGGTTTAAAGTATTTAAATTGATGTTTTTGTTAGTATGATGGATAGGCGATGACCCTTCTAGGAATTGTCTTTGAATCTTATCTGATTAGGCCATTACGGACAGAATTATGGTATTATAATTCATTAAAAAAAAAATGTAATATTTATTCAAGTTTAACTTTAAGAGTTAATTAAAATTTTAGGTCAATATAAGGTCATAAATTTGACCTTAATGACAAACAACATTTCTAGTCTTCAATAGACTAGAAATGTTGTTTGTCATTCCATTAGCTACATATAAATGAAAAGAAATATTACATTTTGAATCTAAAAATGATTCAAGTTTAACTTCAGTAACTAATTTGAAAAAAGTTAGGTCAAATTGAGATCACAAGTGTGATCTTAAATGACAAACAAAATTTGTAGTCTTCGATAGATATTTGATAGGTTATAAATGAAATGAAAAGTCTTAAATAATATGTAAGTTTTTTAATATCGTATCTTGTCATATTCCGTTCCTTTACAATTGTGTTAAATAATACATATGTTAGGTACTACATTACCATATTCAGAGGCAATACAGGTGTGATTTTCAAGGAAAATGTTCAAGAAAGATTCTATATTTTTTCGTATACATTACGTTTGTTACTAAGAGATTTCTCCATTTCCTTTTTCGTTGATAGAATTTTCTATAGAGTCCCCGTACTAGATAAAAAGATATGTATTGTTTCAAGATATGAGTTTACGTTTAACAAATTATTATTCATTCGTTGTGATAAATGTTATTTATTAATTTACAATAATTATCGAATAAATAAAATTGAATTTACATATCGATTAAATTACAATTTTACTTACAATAAATATATCACAGATTTTACAAAAAACTGTCTCACAAGAAGAGGGTAACTTTTCTCACTACCCTTATTTTTGTTATGGGTCTATTAATTTGAATCTAGCCATCAATCTATGAAATGTCGATAATTAAACTAATATTTACATATAATTACAATATATTTACAATTATACGCGCCTCCACCGATATATGAGTACAATCCAACAGATTAAAATATTTATTATTATTGAAAAATCGAGCCTTAATTATTAACTAACAAATCATTTATAGTCATCACAAATATTCATGAATTTATACGTAAAAATAATTAATATATTATTTGGTACAATTTGAATAATCACTTAAGATATATAGATAGTCAAAATCATATATCTAAAACAAAAAATGTAACATATATTTATAAGAAAATTGTTAATAAAATGAGTGAATCGAACGTATTTTATTTGGAGGCGAGCGGCGCGGTCTGCGCGTACTGCTGCGCGCTGCACGTGGGCAGGGAGAAGGGGTTCACGCTGAACGGTGACGACACCAGACCACCCATTCCTGCTGGCAAACCATGGAATTTAATATCAGAACATTACAAACAGGACACATATCAAAATATGTAATAAATCACAATTTTCCCAAAGTTTGATTGAGTTTGAAGTATAAGTTCTGAGCTGGTATTAATTTTATATAAGTCAACTAGTGTAGTGTAAATAAAGTTATATTTAACCATTATATATTAGAATGTCGTGTGTATGTTAGCAATATACAAAAGCGATGCTAAAGCGAAACAAAAAATGAAATAAAAAGCTACTAACACTGCACTGCGAGATGTTGCCAATTTTGGTGTTGTTGAAAATTACGCGGCGGACTTTGTCTGACAACTGCAAAAGCGCTTCTCGACTTTTCCTTGTGTCCTTTCATGTCGATGTATTTTAAGTGTGAATTTTGATAGTCGTTCTTACAGTCGTCATTTCTTTCGTTATAACTCTCGGTATCTTTATAATGATTATAGTCGGTATGTCCGGCGGTATGTACGTTGGCCGGGTGGTACGGACCTAGAGACACTGGACGCACAAAGAACAGGGTTAACACAAAGCGACGTGAACACATAGCGTGCAGAAGCGGTACGGAATTGTGAAATTAAACGTAATTGTGTTCTTACAGTGGGTCAAGTGATAGTGATAGCTGTTGAGGAAAATTCTTAAATATGGTTAAATTCTTAAGTATTTCTATCAGGTTCTGTGTTCATATGTATAATATACGAGTAATTCTAAAAACTAAAACATATAGATGACAATTTTTTAGTTTGCAGTATGTGACCTAAAGTTGATAAGGGTTAGTTTTTAATATAGGAAGGACTGTAGTAGTGATTGGTTGTTATTAAATAGGTGATTAAATGCAAGCTAAAGTACCTACATGCAGGATATTGCTGAATGAATATAGTTCAAATAGTATTATATTTCGGTATAACATAGAGAAGTGTATACCAACCTACACGATTCTTGGAATACATACTCGAGATAGTATTTTACAATGAGGTATGTTCAAGGTATCGCTTCAAAGGATACTAATATAAAAAAAAAGACATGACGAGATAGAAAAGTGTGAAGGTAGGTTAGGGTAGTGTTCCTTACTCAGATAATATATACTTACGTGAAAAGGTATTAAACAATAGTGATCGGGGAGTTTATTTCAACAATTACTAGCTCATAATTCAAGAGATACTTACGCGAGGAGGTATTGAAGAGTGAGGAGGTAGGCGGCGGGTAGTGCTGCGGGGGGTAGGCGGCTGGCGCGTGAGGAGTGGACGCGGCGGAGCAGTACCGCGGTGAGACTGACCCGCCGCTGCGAGCATATTCTTCTAAAAGAAAAAAACCTGCCTCAGTATACCAATGGAACTTGAAATCTGGATTTGATGATATGATATGATTTGTTATATTGTTGTCATTATAATGAATAACTTCATATTCTTCGTACGTTGTTAAAAAATCAAATTCAATGTCAAACATTATTATCATAGTTTAATAAAGATGATGATGATGATGATGAAGAACTGCCAAGAAATACTCTAAATACTGTTATTATTAATATACATTTTTTACATCATTTGTTCAGTCACAATATTAATCGAATGTGAATTGAATGTAGTGTTTTCTGTATGTGTTTTTATATTTAACAGACCTTCAGTCCACTGTGAGGCGGCGGTGTCCTGTACGCTGACTGCCAACTGTCCCGTATATGAGTTGAAAGGCATGCTGGTGGGGGAGCGCGGCGCGGAAAGACCGAGCTGATTGTTTCGAGGCATCGAGTACAACGCTTCAGCTAAATCGGCAGCCCGTTTGAGGATAATCTCCTAGAGATAATATATTTATATTAGCTTGGAGTTAAAATAATAAAATATTCGTCATAGTTTGTTACATACTTTTGGTAGTTTCTCGGGATCGCCGGGATGCCTCGGTATAAGTTTCTGTAGCCTCTGAAATCCGTAATCTATTGTAGGCTCGTTGAGTGCTGCTATGCGAAAGAAAAACAGAATCAATCATTAGTCGCTCCACTAACAAATGAAAGCCTAATTGATGGATCGCTATCCAAAGAAATTGTGTATCGTGGATTACTTTTTGGGATGTTTCTGCGTCCTAAATACGATAAATTAACAAATGGATGGATTTGGAGTTTATTGTGTTTTTTTATTAAATTATTTTAATGATGATAACAAATGAAAATATATAAGAAGACGTATAATATAATATTTATATATATATTTACTCACAAACATATACAAATCGTCCGGGCGCTCCTTTGCAGAACTGCTTGCTTTTGTAGGAGAGCGTGACTTCAACCACACCTGGTATGTGTCTTGGAGGAGTTTGGACTCTTATCGCATGTGATGTTATTAACTGTTAACAATTATACACATTTTCATATACATTTGATCGTAACTAAAGATATACGGAACTTAAAAATATAATTTATGTGAGGGAAGGTACTTAAGGAACTCCACAAAATTTTATGAACATTAAAAAAAATATATATATTTTTATATATTATAACCTTTAATATCAATATAAAACATAATACAAAAGTCCTAAATTACAATTTTATTTATTAAAATATTTTCTTTAAATATGTTTGAATCTTATATGAAATGTATTTCGATACTCACCTCGCTCCACACCAACATAGTCCCAAATACAACTTGGAGTCCATCGAAAAAGTTGTCCCCCACTATTATTACCGTGGAGCCCCCTGACGTCCAGCCTTCGCTGGGAGATATTGCTTTGATGCATGGCGTTGCTACTGGCAACGGTGGGTAGAGCCCCGCTGGTGATAAAACAAACCATTCTAATCTTTATTATATACACTGTAAGGTTTGAATCAATTTGAACTTAGACGAAATAGTTATATGCCACTAAAATAACTCTAAAACTTTCAAATCATTTATAACTTTGAGCCATAAAAGTATTGGTAGTCGTAACAAGTAAAAGGCGAATTTTATGTACAACTTAAAATGTTGAATACACGCCAAATAACTGAAACTTGGATCGTCTTTCAGGAGCGTTTATTTTCGGGCATTCGAGAAAAAGGACAAACGGGGCACGTTAAAGTCAACGTAGTATAAGGTCTGAAGAATTATTTGTGATAATTGAAAATGAATTTTAATTGCTTGTAATAAAGGTGGAGATCGCATCTAATTGAATCGTTGTTATGGCATTATCGTGGTGTTAAGGTTGTGAGGGGGACACGCGTCGTGAGACAACAGGGAGAATCCGAAATCTTGTGAACAAAACGACCCGGTAATAAAGACGAGAAGAGAAAGTGAATTTAAGGGGACGAAAGAAGATTACGCGGAACGTACTTTTTAATTTGGGTAATAAAATTTTTTTCTTTACCCCCGAGAGTGACTAGTAATTAATATTTCATATACTTTAGCCGAGATTGGAAATAGGGGAAGAGCCCTTTATTAATATTATTAATTGATATTATATGAACATATAAATATGTAGATACATTAACAACTTGCCACTACGATCTATATTCTTAGTTTTTATATATAATTCTACTAAATTATCCACGAGTTCGCCTCGTCGCCCACCCAACGCCCCGTTTAAGTTCTTTGCGAAATGTCTCCTGTGATTCCGCGCATACAAATTACGTCATCAATTCTTGTGTTATGACTTCACACTTCCCTTTAACAACGAACAGACAATTTGACAACTATCATACCGTGTATACATATTTAATAAGAAGTTTTAGATGTTATTATAACATAAAACACAATAAAACAATAAAAAAATAAGAAAATATAATATTTTCATATGTAGGAAACGCTCTATACTGAGTAATTGAGTAAAATTATATCTTATTAAAAGAAGTTTTTAATTACATGTTGATTAATAAAAAAAGACAAATCCAATTTGATAACTATGATCTCAAAAAAAATATATTTCCATCGGGACAGGGAATTGCTACTATTTTACAGAATAATCAAAATATAAAAAAAAATATCTGTCATTTGGCTGAATACAGCCGTGACAAAAATATATTTATAATATTTAAAAAAAAAACAAGAAAATAAAAAAAAACGTACAATTAGTCTCTGGCGCGGCGTCAATACCTTCAGACGGGTCAAGTCTCTTGGCGCGTCGGCCGTGCTTGCTGTTGTTGTGCACGAACATGTTGTCCGATATCGCGAGTAACGGTCCATCTACCATCACTTGAGTTGATATTACCACCTGAGAAATAAGTGAAACAAAGATTTCATTACCCACCTACAAGAAATATAAAAAAATAATGACAATTATACTAATAATATAGTGTAAAAAATATCAAATCCACTATACTTTTGTAATCTGATTAAATTTAAACTAAAACTCAAACACATAATACAAAAAATCTTACGAAGTTCAAGATCATACCAAAGACTCAAACATAATCCACCTATCTTCAGTGAGCGAAATACATTTACAAAAATAGCACACATAAACAATCTTCAATACATCACACTAACGAAAATAACGCACACATGTAAAGAATCGAAAGGGAGAGTCTCTGGGGAGGGGCCACCGTCTCCAATGGACGGTATGCGAGGAAATGCATATGCAGGCATAGCGATACATACTTTTAAATTTAGAATCAAGATTCAAATCCTTTTGAGGATTCTTTTTACAAAAAATTAAATTAAGAACTTTAATTCCGTGTTGTAAGAACTGTAATTCCTTATTCTAAGTCATTTATTCCATGATTAAAACAATTTTAATTCCGATTAATAAGAATTGTAATTCCTTATTCTAAGTAATTTATTCCGTGATTATAACTATTTATAGATAATATATAAGGGTAGTTTTCAACTATATTTCCGAGAATATCCACACATTGTACAATAATATTTGACACTGATATATTCTTACCCTTGAAACATTGGGGAAAGACCACTGAATTATTCAATGACACACACACACACACATACACCAATACACCTATACTAACGGTAATCGCTTATGCATATTAATATGAGCACTATGTGTAAGTAATATTAGTTCTATATTTGCTTAAAGTTTCGTGAGCACAAGACAAATATGTCGATGCCAAGCAAGAAAGTAAATTTGTATTTCTAAGTAGACTGTGAATGCACCTTTAGGGTCCTGAGGGATAATTTAGTTAATATATTTACTATGTGTACTATATAAAGATACCTTAATATTTCAAGAATACTATATATATATATATATATATATATATATATATATATATATATTTATTAAAAAATAATTATAATTAAATTACAATAAAATAATAAATCTCAAACGCATATTAGAAGAACTATTATTAAGAGATAGAGTGAACAGAGAAGAGTTTGTTTTAAGAAATCAGAGATGAAAAGATCGGGGGAATAAATAGATAAATTCGCATAAATAAATTTAATTTCATTCCCTCCCTAAATTGGAGGTGTTTCAAATATTCAGCAGCCGTGAACGCAACCCTTCCTTCAGTAGGGTGATACTAGTTTGGTCCACGGTACAGACGAATACATATACATATATATATATATATATATATAAATGATTTCAAATAAACCTAGTGAGTTAAGAATCACATTTAACTTTATTTATTATGGTATACTTTGACTATATTTATAAAAGCTTGAAGAATACAAGACACTGTATTATATATATTAATTAATTATATATTATACTTTAGATAATTTAATTTATATTTTGTAATAAAAATATTACTTATCTCGCCAAATCTCATCACTTGGACCAAACATCGTACAATCTTGTATTGTAATTTTTCGCGTCTATAAAAACATTCGTGCATTCGCTCTTTAACACTACAATTAATTAATTATTGATTTAATTAATTTAAGAAAATTAAATTAAAATTATTTACCTGAAACCTCCTCATATCTCTCGGGTTGCCGGCATTTTTTAAACAGTTCTGATTGCATTTTAGGAAGAATTTCAAGAAGAATCTGTAACAAAAAAAAAATGAGAATATTTTATATTTAATATATACATTAGGATTAAAAATAATTTCTGTTGGTTCTGATTAAACTTTAATTATATTTTAACAGTAGCTTTAGGAACATCTGTTTCCACTCGGTATACCCGTAAGGTGTAAGTATTAATATGTTTCTCGTGTTCACAAATTTGTATCTTCCGCTCCTTTTTGTAAAGCAATTAAATCAAGTTCACAACTTTTTGTTAAGCTTTGCTTTTGAGAACTTTTTTCATTTTACAAATAAACTCTTCAATCAAAATAAAAATACAACACCGGTCATGCATTGATGGTATATCTTTGCAAAATTATTAATGCGTTTGGGGTAAAGAAAAATAGCTCTTATTTGTACGTGATATAGATCATTGGGGTGCAGATGGGATAGGAAAACGTAAAGCGCGATCAGCCAGATCTCGATGAACGCTTTAGCAGAAATATTTTACATTGCCTCCGGGGTTTTGCCGAATATCATCGTGCCAACAGATGGGATTCAACAGAGTTGCACACACACTTTTCAGACAATATACATTATTTGTATATATGATGTGAAATCTCCTAAACTAAATTTTACTTTATAAAATAAGACACTATAAACAAGAAAAAAAAAACAAAAAAGTTATAGAAAAAAAAATAATAAATTTCAAAATTACTTAATTATAAATATAAGTTCCTTTTGAATAATAATGATGAAATAAGTAAAATATTAACAGAATATAATAGTAATAGAGACTCATAGAGCTCCGAGTGGAGCGAGATATGAACAATATTTGTAGAGCCGGAGGCACCACATCTGTCCACATTATTTATGTTAAACACCTTATGTCATAATATTGAGACTTAACGACATATTGAGAATACTATTTTTTAAAACAAAATAACATTTTTTACATTAAAATAATATGATATATATTTAATATTGACTCAAAAACTACAATAAAAGATCAATCTATTTAAATAAGTTACACAGGTCATTAATACGGTCAAAGGTCGCGACAGGGTCTGTATCCGTTCAAATCAGTCTTGTCGACCCCAAGTCGGATGATTGTGGACCCTAAGTAGAATATACGACGACATTTGAATACTTTAAGGTATATAAAAAAAGATACTTTATTAGAACCACTTTAGTACTTAAAAGGATGATAGTATAGTGTATTTTGGTATGGAACTGCATTGTTTCTAATATCAGAAAGCAACATTTCCCGTACTCTCACTACGCGACAGGCGTTAATTTATACGAAGCGACTCGTTATTTACGACTCACGCCTTATGTGAATTACCTGTAATGAAACTTTGTTACTTTGTTTATATTGCGTTCCTTAAATGCAATAGACGTTATTCATTTAATTTTAAAAGTAGAATACATAGGAGGAATGTTCTAGATATATTTAAATGTAGTTTTTAAATTAAAACAATTTTAAAAATAGAATACATTGAAAAAATGTTCTAGATAAATTTAAATGTAATTTTGAAAGCAAAACAATTTTAAAAATAGAATACATTGGAAGAATGTTATAGATATATTTAAATGTAATTTTGAAATCAAAACAATTAAAAATAGAATACTTTTGAAGAATATTCTACATATGTTTAATGTAATTTCGAAATAAAAACAATTTTAACAATCGAATACATTATTAGATTATTCTAGATATATTTAAATGTAATTTTGAAATCAAAACAATTTTGAAAATAGAATGCAATTGAACAAAAAGAGTTGCGTAAGAGAAATGCTACAAAATCAAACCGTCACCAATAAAAGCGGTTGCCTATATAGAAAATATTTACCTATCGCATCACGAACGGGAAGGTAAGTGTATATTTCGTCGTAAAAACTACCCCAACTTTCATCCCTCCCGTATTATATGCCTTATCCGTTAAAGCTTATCTTTAGATAGCAATACAGTGTGTACTGAAATTGTGCGTTAAAAATAAAACAAAACTTGGTTCAAAAGAAACAATAAAATACTAAAAAACTTTAAGAAGAATGATATTAGAGAGGAAGAAGCTAAAAATAATGTATCTGAACTTTTGTTTAGTATAATATGAATTCAACAGACAAAAACAACTATCAACTTGTACTAAGTTAAAAATACCAACATTGTTATAACCGTAAAATATTATTATTGTAATGAAATTGGTTCATTATTTTGTATGAAAACTCTTATAATTTTATTTTCACTAGCATATTCCACTATCTGTTGGAAAAAATCTACTACGGCATTAAGTCGCGGTGGGGGGGTCTTTCAAGGAACGCTTGAACACCCCCCCACCCACACTGCCGTCACCCCCCCAAACATACTATGTTTATTTGCATGGATGTTCCTTTCAGCGTTTTTGTTAAAAAATAAACTTTCTTTTTTTGGTTAAAATTTTCGAAATGTTACATTAAGATTGTTTGTATATTCATTATCATATTTAAAAATATATTTGATAGAAAATACAGATTAAAAAAACGTAGAGTTGAAATTTATTATACTATAAAAGATTATAATAAAAAAAATAGGTCCAAAAAATTGAATGGAAAACGAATATTCAGGAAGAACTTACAACGCACTGACAACAAGCGGTCTCTTATAACTTTTCCCTTTTAACCTTTCGCCCCCAACTCCCTCGGGAGGCGGTCCCCTGAGTCCCCCACGCCCCTCACCACTCAATACCGACACGCCATGCCACGACAAAGATTATTCAGATAGATCGGTCAGTGTGCTAATATCTCCAAAACTACGTGTACTTATATTTTTTTTAATATCTATTTTTCCTTAAATTTATATGGTATGTTATAGTTTCTTACTTAATAATTACTGGTTCAAGATTTTTTTTCAAAACTTTGTGAAATTTTTGTACGAATTGTGATATAGCAAATTTTATTAAACTTAAATATATGTATATATATATATGTGTGTGTATGTATGTATGTATTTATAAAAACAGTTCTACACTAGTCACTACTTAAATTTAAAATTAATTTTGATGTTAAAAAAAACCAAACTACATTTTTACTATCAACCTTACTACTTAAGAACTCATTTATTAAATAAAATACAAAAATATAGAAAAATATATACACAAATATACATAAATCTAAATATAACCAACTCGGTGCTCAAACGGGCAGATAATCTTTGGTTCCGTGCGACGGGCCTATAACAGGCGCAGTTTTTGACTTTGTTTTTTGTACCTATAGCTTTAATATTACAGTATGTACCGAATTCAAGGGTTAACTGGCCCCTCAATATACTACAATAACAACATTTTGTGTAAAGAAATATGTGCTATTGAATTATAAAGAATATAACTGTATTTATCATTGTACGAGTAGTTTTTGTTTATCATGTTTCCTTATTGTGCTCTTAATATTTCAAACGTGTTTTTTATCCATTCAAAAAGCGTTTAGATCTTGACCCAGATAAAATTCTATAGCTACTTCAGAGTTTTTTCACTTCGGAACGTATGAAAAATATTAAAAACTATCTCGTCTATCGTTGGTTATGATTGGTGTAAAAAATAAAAGACATTTAATTAGTATTTTTATATCAAGCTTAGTAAAAATATTATTATATAAAATTATTTTATACACCATTACCTTAAATAAATAAACTATCTGAATACAACCTTTAATATAAACATGTAAAACGGAGTAGTTTTTCCGACGCGTGGAGGGGTATCGCGACAGCATCCCGTTGCCATGGTTACGAGATAAAGCCTCCTTTCATAGCCAGTACACAATATTACGAGATGAATTGTAATAAAATAACGTTTTCAAGATACAATTAATATTAAAGAATAATTTATTATTAAGGGTAATAAGCATAAATATATAATTATTCACGTTACCCCATTATATATATTTGAATACATTTATTTCACAATTATAATAATACAGTTTTAATTTATAGGAGTATTTTTATTTAATAATAAATAAACTAACATGTTCTATATATGTATATATGAAATAGTATCCCGAAGAGTAGTTTCCAATTGACAATACCATCCGACATCGTCCAATCGTTCCTGGCCCGTAAGCCTTTCCTTGCTCTGATAAAATACCTACATTTTATATTACTGTGCATTCCCTGTGCTCATTGAATATTATATATATTAAGTTATATATTTGGAATATTTATCTTTAATATATCACTCTTGTCTAATAATATTTTTTTAATAAAAGTTATATAATCTACTCTTTACATTATCAGTCAGTCCGTTAAAGTCCTGTTAGAATTGGTCCAGCCACTTCCAGACGGACAGAAAGATTTTTTTATGTAAATCTTGAATATTTATTAGCTTTTATATGAATGTAAGTTAAAGCTCTAAATTTGGAGTGACAAACGGACACTTAAATTTTATTTATATGTATAGTACATGTAACATTTAGTAAAAAATTTCTTTTAGCTACAAAACTTCTAAAGCATTTAGCTTCAACAAACCCCGAATTCAGCTCGACCTCTTTCCAGCACAATCAACATACAAAGACAATAGGCAACATTACGCGTCACTTCATTGTGGGCACCGCTCTAATTGTAACTACACTCTGGGGTACCATCAGCCTCTCAACGTTCCGGATAGTAGGCGTGGACCACTAATCTTCGACCCCTACATACTAATACACAGCCGGACATATTCATACGATATTAAACTCTATACCAATAGAGATAGGTCTGTATTCGATGGTCATAGGTA
This sequence comes from Melinaea menophilus ssp. n. AW-2005, assembly GCA_918358695.1. Taxonomy (NCBI): domain Eukaryota; kingdom Metazoa; phylum Arthropoda; class Insecta; order Lepidoptera; family Nymphalidae; genus Melinaea; species Melinaea menophilus. Next base: position 3,259,937 of record OU911052.1, read on the forward strand.
ATCGTATTTGCAAACGCTGTGAGGGTTAACGCACACTATCAACTCATTAAATTGCATCGCCTTTTTAATGAGTCTGAAAGTGAACAAAGGATATTGAACGCGATTACATTAAGTACGTACTTGTAGCGAGGTAAGATAGTTTGTTTTGGTGGTTTTGAGATAACCAAATTAATATATTAATAAACTCAGACAATTTAAATTCTATGAGTGTATGTTTTAAAGAAATATTTTACAATAGTAGTTTAGGGACTTGCGTTTATGACTTTCAGTACACATTTATAATTCAGATTAGTCGCTTACGGACCAAAAGTTTGGGTAATTAAATATAATGATTATAATAAACAAAGATAAAGTATATAATAAAAGAAGATACAAGTATATATAACACAACATGGACATTAAATCATCCATATAGAAATAAACTTGAGAATATATAAAAGCAATTTTTGAACAGATATCACTTTATGTAAAGCGCATAGCAGTCAGTTATTTACGTAGCGCTGCGCCCTCATATTTACCCCGTGAATATCCTATAAAGTGATATCACGTGATCGTTTTCGGGAGGGTAATAGTTATAAATTACCCCGGTAGTTTATAAAAGCCGGTTAACCCGAGGTAAGCGGACAAGGCAGATAATTTATTATTGGTAAATTCGAACGCGTTATGTTCCCTATTTATCATATTACAATAGGTACCAGGATAAAGGACGTGTAATGAAATGTCCGATTTTATTTAATTAATATCTACACAATAACAACGGTAAATAATACACGAACTGAATACAAATTAAAATATAAATCGTATATAAAATAAAAAAGTTATATATAACATTTAAGTTTGAGTAAGTTATATAAATAAAATTAATATATTTCGAATTTTCTGAATATGTAGTTAAATTCATTGTATCATTCCCGCGGAGGGTCTCTCCGAGACATTACAGAGGCAGTACAGTCACGTTCTAAAGCACTTTACAAATATTTAATATCTGTTTGCAATAAAATTGAATAATATATTCTTTATATTTAAAAATCTATCGTAATTTATAAAAGATATTACCAATTATGTATACGAGTTCCTATAACATTTTACGGTCCCGTGATAAGGAACACTCGACTAAATTAAATTATTTTATGAACGCCGTGCTGTACGCGAGTGTACAAATTTTATATTCGCGGCTCATGTATGATATTTATCACGGAAAACTTTTAAGGTAAGCATATTTCGGTTTATTTTTAAACGTTTCATATTTCGCAATATTGCAACTATGATTTATATTTTCGAATAGATATTTTTAAAATGGGCGTATAATTTACACCTTTTATTTACTTATATTCTATTTTATCGTATATTAGTCATAATACGGGTGTATTTTTTAAAATACAAGTCATATTACAATACAGTTCATATTCCGTTTAAACGAAGGTACAACCAAAAACCAAAACATAAACGTTATATCGCCGATCCGACAAAACAGCTCTATCAAAGTATAACGACTGCGATAAAACGGCGGAAAGAAAGCAAACCCCACACTCGAATTTCCAAAGATATTCAGTGCATCCCTCTCTAACACACACTTATGTATAATACTATCTTTATCTAGCTGAAATTTTATAGGCTAGTCGATAATATTTTGGCCGCTTCATGATATGTGTTGAATATTTTAGTATGTCAAATTAAAACAGAATATTTCATTTAGATTTTTTTCTACTTGAGTCCATTGAGTATTCTCTCCTATTCTTAGATACAATTTGACCATGGAATTTATTATATTATTTTTATATCTAATAAAACATGAAAATTAAACCATATACGAGATATGTGAAGATTAAATATCAACCCTAAATTGAAATCTCTCATGGATTTTGATATTTATATATCTATGTACAAATTGACGTCCACATAACAACTCTATGTACATAATCCGTTGTATTTTATTAACTTAATTGCTGCTTGGTTTTTACGGATTGTCTCTTACAAACTGTCTTGATGTTGCGTCATTAATCTTGGAGGCTGGCAGCGCAGCAAACGACCTCCTGTTAAGACCCTCCATGGCTTGTATTCGTAATATGCTTGTATACCAGGAAAAGTAGTCAACTTTAATAAGGAGTGCAAGCTAAAAGTAACCTTCCTATAATTTGAATTAGATTCATTAACGCGTGCACGGCGCGTCGCCATCGAACCTTTGTTAACGGACAAATAGAAAATAAGATTCTGGCGTGAAAAAAAAGGTGAATTCGTAAGATGTATTTTTTCTACTGGGAGCGTGTCGGTATTGTTAAATATATCGTCCAATCAGTATCCCGGGGAAGCAGAAATTAGCGTTTGGAAGCGAATGGCTGGATGGCGTATCCTGGTCTACCCTTTTATGTGGCTCGGCGTAATAAAAAAAGAAATCTTATTTGAATTTGGAAGACGAATTAAAAAGAAAATGAATTCTCCACTAATTTAAACAGGGTGAGTTTCTAGACGATTTTCGGGGATCGAGCTGGACCGCTTAATTAATGTATTAAAGTTTGAAGTCAGGAAATTCACGCTAATGTACATTTAGTTTATTAATATAGACTGGATTCTTCTAAAAAAATCCAGCATATAAATTAAATAGTTTTGAAAATATTATCTCTGTTATTAAAAAACACAATATCGTTAAAAATATAATGTTAGGTAATCTTGTTCCAAATATACCTTACATTTATAAGGATATAAAATCTAATCAAAGATTTTCCGCCGACCTCACGTTCTATCGGAGTCTTTAACGAATCGTATCCAGTGTAATGAAGGCTAATTCTTTCATTAACTCTCCGTGACAATGGGAAAAAGTAAGGCAAACGAATACAAATGTCCACTGCTTTAGTTTGGTATTAATTGACTTACGGAACTTCTTTTTAAACTATAATAAATATATTATTTATATATATACTAATATTATACAGATAAAAGATTTGATTGTATATTTGTATGTATTAGATAATTTTTAAAACTACTGGATCGATTTTATTTGTTTTGGCTTATCGAAGGCCACATTTCAATTAGTAACGCAGGTTTTTTATCCGGATATTGTAATTCTAAGAAGTTAAATCTGAGTAAATAGAAAAAAGTACAATAAAATAAACCACAAAAGGTAATATAAAAAATAAAAATGTTTATCAACCAACAAAGTGGACACGGTCAGCTAGTTACATATAAGTATTATTTTATACCAAATATATCTAAGCATAGATCATTAGCACTGCATCTGAGCCCAATTCACTTTCAATACATTTTATCTCATTTATCAAAACATAAATCGAAATCCGATCTGACAAGGCATTAATGGGTAGCTCAATGCAATTTAAGCGAACCCCAGCTTTATATAAGTGAATTTCTTTTTATATTTGACTCTGTTACAGTGCATTTTTATTTTCTATTTGATTTTAAACCCACTATCGCATATTTATTTACATTTAAAGACAAATATTAACCAAATTAATTGTCAAAATTTGTCTTAAAAAATATTGTAGTAGAATATATTATTAAAAAATAGTGTTCATACATTTTTATCTGCGATGTTCCTAACCAATGAAAATGGATCATTTCTTTCATCTTACGAGGAGTCTATTACTGCATCACTCGACACTATAAAGCGAAAATTGGATTTACAGTGACAATCGGAAGGCTCCATCAAAGAACCCCGATATGTTTGCCCATACAGTTTGAACGCTCTCCATTCTTGAAGCGAATTTTGCAAATGGTCAAGATATTTTCATCGTTCACTTTTATTAAAAAAATAGAATAAAAAATATTAGATGACAATTCACTAAAGCGACACGTTGTCTTTATATAATAATAATCAATTAAATAATCAAGTTCCGTAAACATAAATCAAAACACGAAAGCTAATACAATTTGCAGAGGAGGCAGCAGAGAACCACATTGTTATACAGGCCCCGTCAAAGCGCAAAGGAAGCGTCCTCCTTAATAATTAATTGGTGCTTAAACGTGCCGACGTCTTGCGCCTCAAAGGGGCTAAGAGCTCACATGCTTAGACCCTAAGTGCTTCTGCTTATTTTGACTGTAACTATTCACGTCATATTGCTATTGATTTGGTATAAACAGCGCTTCGGTCTTCGGTCCGCTTCACTTATTACGCTACATACACTTATTTCTATTCTTTATTGACATTATTTTAACTAAATATACTTTGATAGTTAATTAATATAATTTAATTAACAGTTATATAAAACTATAAATCAAAATCATTGTGTAATGGATATTAAACAGTGATATTAGGGTAACAATCAGCAATTATAAGGTGAATTTGAAGAGACATTAATCAAATAAAAAGTCATGATTACATTAAAATTTTGATGACTAATTGAATGGCACTCGTTTTAATTGAAAATAAATATTTTATATATTTCACATACAAGTTTAATATTTATATATTGAAAATATATAATATTGTGATAATATTTGTAAACACATTTGATATACTAAAATTATGAATGTAAATTATTTTTTTGATAGATTAATTTATTTTGCAAAAAAATTGTTAATTAAAAAAAAATTGTTAAAAAATATTGTTATTATTATTATTATTTAAATTTGCCACATCCAAGACCAGAGATCCGTGGCTAACAATTAGTTAGCTGACCCCAAAACACGCGATGCCTTCATAAAAGTAACAATTAAACGTCGTTTGTTTTACCGACGACGCACTGTCCGTCTGTCTTCAGTCACAATTATTATATATATTTTTAAGTTGTACGAGAACTAGTTGTAAGAGAAATAAAACCTAAGAAACAAAATATACATATTCTTTGCATACAAAATCTAAAGTTATGTATTTTTTTGTTAAATAGAAAGGTGTTTTAATATAAGTCGAGATTTTTTTATATAATTTCGTCCAATATTTTAAGGACAGTATAGCAGTAATATTTTCTCGTGAACGAGGGAAAGAGAGATGATAAAACCCCGAGACTAATTAAATGGGCCGAGTCTTAATAGATTTGTCGCAAATTTAGAGTAATATTGAGATTGAAAATTAAATTAAAATCATTTTTAGATACTTTCTTTTTTATTATGACGGAAGATTGGAATTAATAACTTCATTTATTAATTTTAGATGAATTTATGGATATATAAATATATAATTTAATAAATGTAAGTAATATCTCTGACCTATAAAGGTGGGCAGTGTAAAAACCGCTTCATAGATTAGAAACAACACGCTCGAGTCTAGTTGCAATTCATCATTATTATTCCAGACAATTTATCAAGCGGTTGGCTCTCCTGGTCTCGCCTCTCCCGACCGGATCGCACATTCTAACGAGATGGTGAATTTTCACCGAATAATTTTCGAACCGACGAATCACGTATTGGAATCAGAAATGAGGTCGAAATTGAGATAGAAGACTTGTACATGCTTTAGAACTAAAGCGTATTTTTCGATTTATAACTACGTAAAGAACTTTGCATTTCAAGGATGATATCAAAGTTATATCTTAAAAATCAAAATCGATAGTATCCATTATAGAAAATTACATATAAATTAGTGTAACATATTCTATGTCACTCGAGCGTTTATATGACGAAGGGTCGATACGGTTATCCGGACTCATTACATCGACTCTATCATATTTCAATTTACGATCGTCACCCGGACTTATCGAGTAGAAAAATCAGGGGTTACGAATACTGATATAAATCACAAATTAGACGTCTCATTACTGTACCACGATTTATTTTCTTGCATGATTTATTTTTTTGCTTGTTAATAATATTGATAAAAAATACTGAAAATAATATTACATTATTTAAATAAATATGAAACTTAGCTACCATCGTAATGTAGAAATTTTAAGTTGAACAGAGGCGTTAGATAAAGTCCAAGGCAAGAAAATGCTTGGTCGGAGGGAATAAGAATGCGGTCCTAGTTGTTAAGTCTTGTACAGTTTCCGGCGCTATCTTTTGGATAAGCAGCCTAATCACCAGTCGTCGGGTCTGTATCGGGCCGTAGCGAAGCGCGGCCTTCCCCAGGGTACGCTTTTGGGACCAGTTTACTTTTTGGTTTACATTACGCTGAAAGTTGTCGAATTTTTTTGTTACATCCCATTTAGTATGCTGATTTCTCTTAATGCTCTGTTAGATAATTCTTCAAATTTTATATTAAAGAATACACTTTCATTGTAGGTCGTAGTCATTAAAAATAAGATTATTAATTAGTATAACTTATGCTTTGAGAATTTTATAGTCTATGAGGATGAATTTAAATTATTTTTAAAGTATGATTCTAGGTTGTTAAAGTAAGCACAAAACCTATTAATAAAGACTTATGAAGTTATCGAAACTTTAGCAGCGGAACAGCAGACCTGTGCGGGTCGCGCACCAACAAACTTAGGTTTGCTAACTATTTGTAATATAAATTTATCGCTCCTGTTAACAACTTACTGTATAACTTGTTATTATAAGGCTTATTTCTTATTCCTTACGAAAATATCAATACGTTTTAGTTAAAAAGAAATTGTATTTTTCTTACTCCTTCCTTATCTAGGAGATAGTCTTAAATAAATTTTATAAATTATAAAGTATTTATTTTAGATTTTTATAAAATCTATATTCAAGGTATTAAAACGTAATAGAAGATTCAGCCGCTCAGAAACAAATTTATCTGGCGAAAAGAAAAGAGAGGAGGCGCGGCGGCGCGGCGTATCTAATGAGATAATATAATAGCCGTGATTCGCTCCCACCACTGTTCGCAGGACCGAAAATTACCGGAAAACTGCACGGAAACCCTCGGTTTTAGAACGTTACATTTCCCTAATGTAAAATTAGAATTTTGGCTTTGCAAGTATATTTTTTTGTGGTCTCTAAATACTTTTGCAATACTTATTTATTATATTAAATCAAAATTTTCTCTGATATCAAATGTCGTTATAAGATACGATTGATATGGACTAGTGTATAAAATGTTATTTTCGTTGTAATAAGCATGAGAGGGTCATATCGAATTGAAAATCGATTTTGTCGCACCCGAAATAGGGTGTAAAGGTCCCATTGTAACAAAGATGTCAGCCATATGTCGATTGAGCACAGGTCATTTTAGGTATAATACTAAAATATAAGTCTATAACAAAAATTATTAAATCTTATAACTACCTATAAACATATTAGTAACGAACCTCTGACCTCTGGACAAGGACTGTATCCCAGAATCCTGTCCGTAATGATGATTTTTTTATCTGATATATATATTATAATAAAAAAATATAACAGGTGTCTGTAACCTACGCCTTGTTTATTATAATCTTTACATAAATACAAATAAAATTGAAGAATTCGAAATTAACAACTTTTCACGGTACCTACTCGTACATAAAAAATAAATTTTAAAAAATGTTATCTGTCCGTCTGTTTGTTTCGGCTAACCCCTGAAACTGCTGGACAGATTTTGAGAGGAATTTAACTCGGATAACTAATGTTACAGAGAATAACTTAGACTACTTTAAAAAAAATATTCCACGCGAAGTCGTGTGCAGAGCTTGTTTCTAATAGCAGTAATCAATTAGCCGTCCCTATTCTATTTAAAAAACAACAACCATTTAATCCGTTAATAAGTATTCGAGTCACAATATGCTTATCGACACGAGCGGTACCAGTGACTAGTGACTCCCCTCCCCTCCCCTACCCCCCCTCGGTCAGCTATCGCTTTAAACTCAAGCACTACAAAACATCTTAATCATTACGCATCATAAAACCCTTAAGTGATTGCATGAAGGGACAGATTGCGTGGGTTCAAATTGATTTAGAAAGTCCATCTCCTAAAGTACCTGCACCCTATCGATATTATAATTGTAATTGTACCTTCATTGATTGAGTACAATTTTTAGGGTGATATGTCATAAATGTAAGTGTTTTTTAACTGTTGTGTAACTAACGAACTTTTTGTAATATTGAATTTTGTTAAAAATTACATGTGAAATCTAAAAATGAAATCAAATTCAAAAAGTTTGTTATATATTTATATGTTTTATAGTTTATATTTAAAACAAAAGTACTCGTAAAAAAATCCACTGTATACAGGAACGCATAAGTTAATAGTGGAGTGAGCGCGGGCAGAGATAATGAAATTGTGTACAGGAGTGCAACGAGCCGCGATCGTGTCTCGGGCAAAAATCCACTTAACAAATTGCTGCTGATTCGTGGGGTTCAGGATTGTTGGCTGCTTTTACCGGCACGTCAGTTATCGATGCTCTAAAGCTAACTGCGGTGAGCTAGCATCACTGACTTATCCACTGTTACATGTATTATACATTCTACTAATATTGTTAATGAAAAAAATTGTTAGGTCACATACTTTCACGCAAAAACTACTGATTAAATTTCGATCAAACTTCACAGTAATCTTATCAGAATAATATATAGGCGATAATGTTATAACATACCAACCAGGTGGAACTACGATGAAAGTCACTAGCAGACGCTAGTATTATATAAATGAAATTAAATATTATTAAAATATATTATAACAATATGGTCTCTCAATGAAGAGACAGAGTACATATGATAATGAATTCGTTTCGTTTCGTCGTCGTTTCGCACGCAATTGCACAATTTCAATTATCACATTAGTTTGCGAGTATCTTCGTGGGCGAGGCCTGTGGCTTGATGAATTAATGTTCCATGCTGGCTTCATTATATATGTATTCATATTCCATTCATAGAAAACATATTGTTTTAGTTAATCTGTAATAATTGACTTCGAATGACATGATAAAATCAGTACCCTAAATTGTATGGAAAGACAAGTAGTAAAGTTAATATTAACATATTCAGTCTTTACAATTTTTACAACTTTATTGTGTGTTTATATATTGTGTATGTGTTTATGATTACTTGTATTATATGTGTATATAGATATATGTGCAAAATAAAATTTGAATATTTTAAAAAAGGTATTGAACAAACAATCTGAATATATTGAAGAAACACTTTTTATTAATTTCCAATGAATATTCATCTAATCGTATTTCGATTTTTTCACGCCTCTAATTATGAATACCTCATGTGGAGTTTAATTTGAACATCAAACGGAATATCAAGTTTATTTCTGGTTGCGAAAATTTCAGTATCAACTTCATGCCCCGTCGAAAAGCAACGGAAAGTTTGCGCACAAAGGCCGTCATTGAAATTTTTTTTTTGTTTCCTAGGTACAAAAAAATTTTTGAATCGAACGAATTACAAAACCGACAAACGAATTGCTAGGGCTGTCACCCTTTACATATTATTAATATAACATTATATTTTTTTTATATTAATATTTATGTGTATTACAATAATATTATTAAGTTTCAAAGTTAATAAAAAAAGTTAAAACAATAAGTAGAGATACATATTGCGAATTTTTATTAAGGTTAAAATATTACAAAATATTCTTAGGACAATACAATGAAGTAAAACTTAACTAACCGATATAATGTCGTAAAAAATCAAAAAATTCAACCCTAATTTCCAAATATCGAGCGTTCGGAGCGGGAGACGCCTATCTCAATTGAATTTCCTAAAAAGGACGCGAAATAAAGCTCAAGCCACCCTCACCTTTGGATAGTGCTCGGTCTATTGAAATTTAGATATTTGTCAGCCTGATTAGCTCCTCGCTCTACCACGTATGAATGACTCAGCGTGAGACGAGGTAATTTGGGTATCAAAAGTGGGTGAAACAATGGGTTATACCATTCCTTGTGGTATGGAAACGTTAATTTATATGTCATTTTTTTTATGTCAGTATGTTTGATCAAAGATATCCCATTTTAGATGCTTTTGATTGTATTTTATATTTTTAGGCAAAATTTTTACATATGTCAAATAAAATGTATACTAGACAATTATGATGTTTATGATATTATGATGATATATGATGATATAATGAATAAATAAATTCTATTATATTAAAAATATTTATATATATTATTTATAGTAATATATTTTTTTATATTTTTGTAAATACTCACCGATCTATAATGACAGGATCTGACGGGGTTTCATTTCTGTTTCCGCAACTTTTCTTATCACAACACCGACTGCAAAGGAATCACATTAATTAATTTGTCACCAACTATTTTAACATATATATCATATATCATATGGCAATCTATTCAAATATATAACATATAATTTACACTAAGAAATAATAAATCATCAGAAGTAAATAAAATCAATAATGACCAATGAGGTTATTTTTTTTATTAAAAGCGTTTACTCTACCAAAGTAAAACGATAACAAGGAAGCCTTATCTATATTATTTGAACGCTGTTCATTGCATGCGCCCTACCGCGGCTCCTTGACGCAAAGGGCAAAGACATTGAAAGGACAGACTCCCTCGAGACTCCTCCCCTGAAGACGTGGGAAAGGGACGCACATATCCAAAAGTTAGAGACGGAAATATTGCGTCTAAGGTGGAATAAAATTTTAATTGCTCACACAGACACAAGTTTATTGTGACAACAATACACACACGCGTGGAGCGGCGAGACGACCGGAAAAATCACCCCCAAACAAATGGTTAAATTAATAAGGACATTCACTTGTTGTTTCCAACGTTTGTTCTAGACTTTTGTAATTACAGTCAGCGGAATTGAGTTTGAAATATTACTCCACAAATGAAGCGCTTTGTTTACTGTCTCCGTGACGGTATAAGTCGTGTGTTTAGAGTTACTTTCAGTTAATATATCGTCCATATAATTGGTCTTCTTGAGGTAATGTTATAAGAAATATGTATTTTTTGTATTCTTCTTTATATGTAGGAATTGTATCTAACCAATCATTAATAATATTCAAGTCGTTTCGTCAATATTCTGGGAATGACATGTAATATTTTGTTTGAAAGTATTTTTGAAAAATGATAGAAATATTCTTAGAATTATATTTTGTTAAACATACATTTCTTGGAATATTTTTTATACTAGATAATGGATATAATAATCTATTTAAAAAAAAAGTTTGTATAGTGTTGTGTAGTATTACATAAATTTATATTCAAAATTTTATGAAACTTTACAAGTAATAACTTTTAAAAACTTTATATAAAGTTTATTAACTTTAAAACTTAATAAGTACCTGCACATGACCTCGTGGGTGAGAAGCACTCTGCACATTTCAGGGTTCTTATCCTGACCTTCATACACGATGGGCTGAAAAAAACCAAACGACAATAGAAACACGATTTAAAACAATATAATTATATCTTTCTCAATCTTATCTTTATTCTGATTATATCTTTAATTAATTTAATTCATTGTAAGTTCAAATGACGCCATAACTTAGAACACCCGTTGTATTGCGCTTGTTAAATTAATTAAAAATCAGCTCGCAGATAAGATAATTTTTCGTCTTCATCAAGTTATTGCTTTTAGCTAATTTATGCACCCTTTCATACATAATCGGGTTTTATTATCTACGCGAAATACATTTGCATATATTATAAATTAAACTTTAAAAAAATACTATTTTACTATCATTTTGCACGCGACTCGTGTGTTATGTGATTAATATTACACTTATATTAACAAATCCATTATATACATATATATATCTAAATGTAATCTACACATATAAATAAAATTGAAGTCTGTTGTCTGTTTGTAATCACATCACAATCACACATCAATCAATCAATCAATCAATCACAATCACAAAAATCACAGCTTTTCACTAAATTGATATGTTACTTAGTTAAAATAATCTATTAATAAATTTATCTCTGTCTGTCTGTTTTGATAATCTCTGAAAAAGCTGGACCGATTTTAACAGGACTTTCACTGGCGGGTAACTCATATAATAGGAAGTAACCTAGACTACTAAAAAACATTCGTAACGAATAAAGTCGTGGGCATAGCTAGTAAAAATGTAACCTATAAACACCTAAAGTCTTATCAAGAGCGCTCCTAATCAATTCCGACATTGCAAGTAGTGGGGGGACAATGCTTCGAGTTCGTAGTTCGTCCCCTACAATAACCTTAATGTTGTGAACACGCGTCCGTTCGTTTATCTATTAATATCTAATTACTGGTGGACTTGGGGTGTTCTTTAATCCTGATAGATATTTTTAGATTTGCCGGATCATTTTACATTGGTTTTGCATTATTTATTTTTCTTTAAAAATATATATATATATATATATAATGTAAGGTAAGGTAATATGTTTATATTCATATGTATAATATTAGCAAAATAATAAACAATCATTCAAAATTTATAATAATTATGTATATAAAATTTTGAAAAATATATTCTTTTCTGTTTGTTTATTACAAAAATATAAGAAGACATCTGTCCGTCTGTCTGTCTTAACACAAACAGGTCCCTTTCACCCTAAAATGCTCAAAATTAGCTTCCCGATCCCCAAAATCCTAAGATAGATTTTTCCCTAACAAAATATTTAATTGAATATGAAATAGCGGGTATTATCATCTTTTGTGCAAAGGATTTATGCGGATTTTGTATGAAGGGGGTTTTGTAATAAGTATTTAAGGGTCATAGGAAAGTATTTAAGGACCAGCTAAATAGCTTGGGGATGAACAGCTTATAACGGATACCATCAGGTGTGGAGCGACGGGTGTAAGACCTTTTATGACTTGGTGTTATTGCAAACAGATACACATATTTATAATTATTAGAAAAGGAATCATGAATAAAATATGGAAATATAACTCAGATGCCAAAAGATCATGTTTTATTTAATACACAGTTCAGTTGTCGCATATCTGAGTACCAGTCATTAGTGATCCCAGTCCCAATGGCTGGTATTTTTCAAGTCCAGGAATCCCTGAGGGAGGAGGTAGCCATCAGCGCCGCAAGGGATTCAATCTCAAGGGAATTAGTTAAATCTTTAAAAAAGCACTACCTTGGAACATCGATGTTCCAAATTTATAGAATTAAATAAACATTTTTTTGAAACTAAATATGTTAAATTATTTTTTTTCATAATTTATAAGTTTAATTTACCACATTTTTCACTTTATATATATGAAATAGTTTCAACTGATTTATTTCAATGAAATAACTTTAAAAACAACAAAGTAGCAAGAAAAATAAGGCAGAAGACACAAAGAAGGCAAGAGCAGTGATTTATACATTTGCGACAACGCTGGAGTTGATATTTTTGTTATTGTTCTCGCAAAATGTCTAGAATAATTTATTTTAGGTGCTAAATATTTCAAATAATAGCAATGTAAGTTTTTAAAACACATTATTATACTTTATTTTATATATAAGATATATTTATATATTATAAATAAATAAGTGAAACTAACAGATATTAAATCGTAAATCCAAAATGGCTTCCGAAAGTCATTTTCACAACAAAAGTACTAAATTAATATGTTGTTTGAACATTGGTAAGTAAACACAATCATTCGGGCACGTGCGCGCGCACACTTCTTTGTACAAACATGGTATTTTCTATGGGTGTTCTATGGGATTTGGCTGGATCTCATTTTGTGTTAGTATCTTAAGAATATAGTCAAACAGAGGGTTAGTTAGATTGATATTTTAGATATTGATATGATAGTGATTTAGCGTGTGCGTGTGCGTGTGTGTGTGTGTGCGTGTGCGTGTGAACACAAATACTTTAATCATTATTTAATACTATTTCATATTGCTTGTAAGAGCTTCAATTTACAACGTTTTAATAAAATAGCGAATATTTTTTGGGTACATTGCGTGTCGTGCAAGCATGGCATTAGTTGATTGGCAGTGTGCCCTCAGCTTAACGATTTAATACAATTAAATGAACCACAACTATCACTCGCCATCTTCACTCACTGAACGACTGTTTCGCGTGTACTCCTAATGATTGACATTATTTTTGGATATTAATAAAGTTACTTTAACTATTGACAAATAATTATTTTAAAGATTTCGATAAATCCTGAAAAACGATTTTCAAATTCAAAAGATAGTTTAAAGCCAGGCCTATTACCTCTACATTAACTTCCCCAGAATGCTGATACTTAACTTTTAAATACTTTTTAATTTCAGTGTTTGTACTACTTTTAATGTATTTTATGTGAATATAAAAGATATATTATTTAATATGTATAAATTTTTAATGAATGACAATGAAAGTTCATTAATTTATTAAAACGAACAATAAATGATGAATATTCTATTCCAAATACATTTAACCTATAGGCGTTTTTTTTAATTCAAAATATTTTTGTAAAAATTAATCATTACAACCAATAGTAAAACAATGTATTAGTATTGGTTAATCAGAATAACAATAAAGTTAGTTAACTTTTGATTTATATAACATTAGTTAGTTAACTTTTTATTTATATAACATTATTTACTAAACAACAAAACATTGCACTCACACGTACAGTCATACACACAATTCCTTTCTTAGTTAACGTTCGGCCTAAGTTAATTATGTTCACGGCATAAATCTTTGTTAATTGGCCTCTTGTTTCACAGCACTAAGAGGTTGGGACGTGTTGAAATTATATATGTGAGGCGCACTGAAGTTTCATGATGACTTTACAGTAAAATTATTATTTATGTAATAAACGAAAGGTGTTAATTACGTGTCGTATCCTTTGTATTACAATATCCTTTGTGTATTGATAGCAATCTTGATGTGGAATTCATTTTGGATATAATTTTATATAAATTTATATGTTTTATAAGAAAACTAGGTGAGTAGGTAGGTTCCTAGCGTTTAGGATTTATTTCTGTTTGTTTTGTTTCTTGTTAGGTGCACTTTTCTCTGAGTTAGTTTGGAGTCATTTTATTTATTGATATAAAAAGTTGTCAATGTTACTCCTACAATATATCTTTTGGAAGGTGAAATAATTTTTAAAATCGCTTCAATAATTATCGCTTATTCGTTACAAACCAACATACAAAGAAATTTAAGTTTCCTTTGTGTTATTATAGATCAATATTTTAGTGAGATTTCTTTAAATTTGCTGTATTAGTATACAATATAAAGGAATATGTATCTCATATTTCAGTTTAGGAGATTTATAATCTGACCCTTCTAAATATTGTCAATCAACTTGACAATGAACACTAAAATAATTGTTGATGTCTGTACCCCATTATATGTAGATAAAATTTACAATATTTTAGGGATGTATCATATAAAAAGTATATCTTATCAAATATGATAAACTAAATTAATAAAATATATATCCTAAAGTACTCTGCACTTCACAAATACAAGTTGTAAGCGTGAATAATAATAACTAGAGTCTTAACTGACACAAACATTTTCTCTTTGCATAATATATGGACGTTTTCTATGCTTAAAATGCATGAATATTTCTCAACGCTACAACAGAATAAAATAAGCAATTTAGTTGAATTAAATTTATATAGAAATTGTATAAAAATAGTAAATAATATAATGTTATAATAGACATTGTTAAATATATGTTCATAAATAAATTCTGAACATGAAATTCATAGAAACAGGTTAACTAATTTTAAAAGATTTCATTTGTTTTAGTTTTTGCTTTGGGCTTATTTCATTATCACCGTGAAAACCGGATAACCTAATTCCCCCCCACCCTACCCCTCTCTTATTACTCTCCGTTCTTCAAGGTTGATAACTGCCAGGTTTACAGAAGTTTATAGATAAGAGTAACCTTGAATTATCAGGGGAGGGATCGTCTCCTACTATTAAAAAAGTGTTCATATTTACAATCGACTATCGAGAACCAGTAGTAGTAACCAGCGTATTATTATCTCATGACATAAAATAGCAACTAAAAGCGATCCGAATGCGATATAATTTCGTTGACCAAGGGCGTGTGGATTAAGTATAATCGCTTCCCGATGACAATCTACCGCGTGTCCGCCACGTGCGGGGCTGATTGAGGCAGCTTTCTGTGTGAACATGCCTTTAGTTCTCGCCTTAATAACCTTGCTTCAGTCTTGCCTTTATCATGTTTATTATATATTCTCTTTTAACATAGTTTGTAACACAAATACATTATAAATGCATTTTTGTAAAGGAACATATAAATTTTATTAAGGTAATATTTAAAGCTGTACCTATCAAATGACTTCATGTAATACTAATATTGGTTTATAATAATATATTTTTAATCTTACCTGTTTCGTAACTGAATCGATTAAACGAACGAATATGTCCTGTTCCTGTCGTATACCTGCAATTAATACATTATATAAATACATCAAATCAAAGAAAAATTTGTCTTATAATTGTACTGAAACAAAATTTTGATACAAATTCCAAAAGGGAATTTCGTAATACCTTCTGTCCCCTATAAAATTCTTTTTCGCACCAAATTAAAACAACATCGGGTTAAATAAAATGTTTAATAATTAAATTAATTTCATCTAATTAAATCTGTTCTGGTTTGGGATGAAAATGAAAATTTTGGGTACATTTTTGGTTAAATTATCAAATGAGTCTTATGGGTATAGAGTTACTCCAATGAAGTGAAGTAACCGCGTTCATATTATATCATTAAGGGAATGTTAAATTAAATCATATATATATTCTGGAAGAGAAAAACTATTCCTTGTTAAGAGTCATCTATATTCTCTATATCCTTGAGTTGAGGTTGAGATTATTCATAGTGTAAGGGATTGTCGAATTGATGTCAATTTTCCATTATCTCCTATCATCTAAGACGACTAATATTTATGATGCGTCCGATGTGTGCATTGTCTCAAGAGTTGAATACAAAATTATATCCCTGCTATCCCTGCATGTGTAGTTATTAATAAATAAATACAAACAAACATAAATACTACCTTTTAACTATAAGGATTATAGTTTCATAGTTATATAATATATATATGTCTCGAATCAAAGTTTGAAAAAATATATTTTTTTTAAAAGATAGATCTATAGAGAAACGTCAAGAAATTCATGCATATATTTTAACTTATTTAAAATTTACGATATATTATAGTATTGTCACTTGTGCATATAACAGAATATTTAACTTAACCTGTGCATCTAAATTTGAGGTTTGATTTTGCACAATACCACTTTAGACAAGCTTGTTGACTTAACATCTGAGTGGTATCGATCTATTAATCAACTATCGTTTTATTGATTCGTTTAGATATTTACATCTAATCTATATCTATGTTAATAGATGATACTTACCATTCGCATACAATAGTTGTAGTCTATACTGGATACCATTATTCGTCTTTTGACCCTCCGCTTCCTATAAAAATAAAATAATTCCTTTAATAATTTCTAAAATCAATTTTACTATTAAAGACAACAAAAATTTATTTATTTTATTCCATTTTTAATCAATACTGATCACTTGTGTATCAAATGGAAATGTCAGGACTATTTTGATACCATAAATATCAAATTCTGTAAAGACACGAACTTAAAATAAGGCTACGCGTTCAAAGCGCGCCCTGCTTGACAACCACACAGCCAACTCAGCTGGGAGATTTTTTATTGTGATCACTGTTTCACAAACGCCATTTTGTAGGAATTCTTAACAGGAATACCATTACAATAGTACTTTTTGGATGGATAATGATATTAAATAGCTATCCATTCAAACACCACATACCAAAAAATACCGTTCAAACGAACCGTAGTTATAAATAATTAATAAACGCAAACAAGCGAGAACACGGCTCTAACCTAAAGTTAAACGTTTATATTTTCACTGAAAACTTTTTCAAAAAAAAATAACTAAAAAATATCACGCAACGTGAATATTAAATTATAGTCAATATTGGTTACATAAATATCTGAGAAGTACACATAGACATTTTATTACATACTAGTTCTGCCCATGACTGCGTTCGGGTAAAATATATATATATTTTAATAAGAGTATCTTATGTTACTCCTTATAATATCAACTATCCGTCAGTGAATGATCTAAAAATCATTCTAGCCATTTCAGAGATTAGTTGAAACAAACAGACAGACGGACAGAGAAAATTAAAAAAAGGTAAATTTTTTTTTGATATATAAATTAATTAAAATTTGTAAAAAGTCTGATAATTTGGAATTACAAACAGACACTTTAATTTTATTTTTATGTATATTTGAAACAATAAAGGATTTTTTTTAAATGTCAACTAGTTTCATCTAGCGATAGAATCTCGAAGTATCCATCTGAGACAGAACAAACAACATTAATTTGAAACGCCACCAACGCAGCTGATTTATGTAAAGTACACACACTGCGTCAGAATATCCTGATTGATGGACTTATTCAGATGATATCAACAGTGATTTAATGATAAACGTATCATTAAACGAACCCAGAAAGAAACCAGAATAATCCTGTTAAGATTATTGTTGTGTTGAATATTGTTGTGATTCTTTGTCTTTAAAAGTGTTCCTTACTAAATGATTATTATTACCTGATCTTTCTCTATGAATCCAATAAACGCGGTTCGCTCTATCTCGACCGGTTGTCCCGCTCTATCGTAGAGCGCTACAACGAAGTGGAAGAAGTTGCTCTTGCGCAGGTTGCTCGGTGGCTGCTTCTCGAAATGGGCGCGTCCTACACCCACCGTGCTGTACGAACATTATTCATTAGTTATGTGTCCCTAAAACTTATATTTTTTGTATTTTTAAATATAATTTTCAATACACACCCATAAATACACATTCCATTCAAACAAACCGCAAACAATTTTCTATTGAAAGACACTGGATCATAAATTTAAAATTCCACCCGTGTTGTCCTTATCCCGCTATTTGTCAGACAGACGTTCTAAACGAAATTATTAAGCTCTATAACAAGACAATAGCACGTAATCCTTTAGAATATGGATACTGTTACTTCAAACAATTATCACTTGTTTTATATTTAGTTTAACTTACTCGTAAGTTAATTATTCATATTTAAAGATATCGATACATTATGATAGGAAATATCGAAACATTCAAATTCAAATTCAAATTATCGTTATTCAAGTAGACATTTACACGCACTTTTGAATCAATTATTACAATACAAAAAAAGGTCAGTGTAGTCAGTCCGTAAGTAAGCTATCACCGGAATGCTGCTCTGTTGAGAAGAGCGGAGAAACTCAACAATTGCTCTTTTTAAAAGAAATATAACAATCTTAAATGATGTACATTATAATATAAATCCTGCAAATGATTTAACAACTTAAGTTCCACATATATAAATCCACTAAAAACTCTTGAACGCTATAATAAGATTTATTTAATAATAATATTGTTATGAATAAATACATTAAAGGACTAACATACAAATACACATGGTATTTCATCAAATCTTCATTCCAGTTACTCATTGTTGCAAACCTTACTTTAGTGATGTTCCTTATATATTAAAAATAAAAATATTAATTATATTAATTTAAACTAAATAAAATAAAATATATTAAATACAAATTAAAATAAAATATTTATAAAAAAAATGTATTTTTATATAGATTCTATAATTTATATGTTAAATTAAAAATAATTTTTAATTTGATATAAATCAACATAATATATCAATTATAATATATATTAAAAAATATCGATAATTAATAGACGCAACACTAACAGTGTTACAATGGTCGCCATTCATCTCACTGTAGAATTTGCGTAAACAAATTGGTTTCGCGATTGCCATTTTATACTCCCCGTACTCCATTGTTTTATTTATCACAACAGTTTCGGCAGCGCGCCCGCGATTAGGTTGTAGCGCTTTTTTGCTTACAGATCGCTGTAGATTTGTCAATCTTTGTTTTTTTTTGTCTATATAAAAACTTTTTTGCTATTTTATTTTATTGCTTTAAAACTTTTTTGGTTGATTTTTATATTTATATATTTTTTTTGTATTTATAAAAACTTTGCTTTAAAACTTTTTGGTTGATTTTTACATTTATATTTATATTTCAATTTTAATTTTTTTTTGGTAGGTGTTAAAACTTTTTGCTATTTCATTTTATTGTTTCAAACTTTTTGATTGATTTCTATATTTATATTTAAAAAATCGATTTGTAACAAAAATATCTAACACCATCTGCTTTTAGGGTCTTTAATTTTGGTATATTATCCGCCGCACAAATGATTTACCATTTGCCATACAAATGAGCCTGTCATCAACCCCTCTCTGACACAATTTTTCAAATCCACTTTTGATGACGAAGTACAATTAACTTAATTAAGTCTTTCAATATTAATGAACGAAATAATAACATATTTCAATTATAATATATAAAATAATATTTCATATAAATAATTAAATTTATTCAATATTTTACTAAACAGTGAATACTACAGTTAAAATAAATAGTGATCTCAAACGCGACAGATGCGAGCCCTCTACAAACAATACTACTAATTCAACTATCAATACATCATATGCGGAACCAAATGCTAGCACGAGTTCATTACACTAATATAAACAGACTAAACCATTGATATACATTGTGCAATCCATATGGTAGCATAAGTCTCAGGACACACATTTGTTGTGTTCTGAGACTTATACGCATTTAAAATTAAAAAATATTATAAACTTAACATGTAACGTTATCTAGTTAGTATTACGTAATATATATGTATTGAAATTTTAATTTATAGACCGTTCATTATCGCATGCGAGTCCTCCCCGGGATGATTTATCACGCCCTTCGTTTATGAACACTTGCTACGTTTCATTATCGCGGTGCAAATTTCGAACCTGATTGGACCCCATGTGTGGTTATTACGTTGTACGCATTAAGTTATAGTCACTTTAAGTATTGTAAGTTATTACTTGCATGCACAATTATGATATAATACATATTTGGGACTTTTATTTTGTCTAAAATGTCTAGATTATGTAAAATAAGTTTAATACAACTTTTACAATACAAAATTACAAACAAAATCTGAAATTACATTTTTATCTTTTTTTATCTTATCTTTCACACTACATGCTAGATTCGACGCTGTCTCCAATCTAAAAAGTTGTCTGGAGGAAATCGTTGTTTAACAATAAGACCGCCTGTTTGTAGCTTTGCCATTTCATTTTATATTTCTATGTTGTATATTAACAATGAAGTATAAACTATTACAAATAGAAAATTTTACTCAGCAAATAAATTAATGCATTCAGTCCTCTATTTACACTCCCTTAAGCCGGTGGTATTAATAAGCCAGTTAGTGGGTGAAAAGAGCATTCTGATCATATTTAAGGTAAATCTCGTTAGTCACAAATGTTAAGCAAACAAGTGTATTGGATTAGGAGTGCATTAAGGGGACTGGTGTGTATTTTAAAAGTGTACTAAAATAAGTGGTAAATTTATTTATAGAACCAATATGTTACTAAACATATTGGAACATTAAATATTACGAACCATTTAATAATTATAAAATTATATAAATAAAGTAAATAGTTATATTTAAATTAACTAATGTTATAAAATAATACTTAAATATTTTTTATAATATAAATATCAAGATTTTCCAATTTCTGTGTAAGTTTTTTTTGTAAATAAATATTTTTAAGGTGACAGATTATTATTATGTAACTTACTTGGTATTGTCAACTAGGGAGGTCGGTGTCATCCAAGCTCGAGTGAGGGGTTCCTCCTTCAGTGAGGTGACGGGGCCACGGGGTTGAGAGTGCACCCCTCCCTCCTGGTGATGCAGCCCGAACATCAGGCCTCCTGGATATCATTAATGTATTACTTGAAAGCTAAATTAAGTTTAAGTTGATACTTACATTATATGTATTGAAGAATTACCAGCCTATTGTAAATATTATTTTCAATAATATTAAAAACGAATATTGCTAATTATAGTTGTTCGGGGAAAAAAAATTGAACTGTAGTTCAAAAACACTAGTTTGGAGATTTTTGTATATATATTTTGTGTACCGTGTAGAACTAACATTTTGAGAATTTTATATTATATTACAACATATGAATACTTTTTTACGCGTTTTTTTAAATTATTTAATTTGGCTTTCTTAATAATCATTGTTGGTGTATCATCTATACTTTTAATTTATTTATTCACACAATTTTGAATACCTTAAATATATTTTTTAATCTTATGTTCCGTTTTTATATTTCATAATCACTAAAGACCAATAATTTAATAGCAATAAAAAAATAAATAGAAAAAATTATACGTATCCATATTTTGATAATTTTATATCAAGAATACATATAAAAAAAAGTTTCTTTTCGAACCAAAAAATTTATAAGAATCTTAGTATTATTTATTATATTTATTTTTAATTATATTTTAATTTATTTTAAATAATAGAAAAATTGCAAATATGTTAACAGTTAAAATAAAATCATTTTTTTGTATAAAAATATTTCTTAATATTAATTTAGGAGATAGGATCAGTGTGACAAATAAAAAAGATAACATAGTTTATTTTATTTAAAAACATAGTAACGGATTTATTTTGTGATCTTTCGGTTAAATTTCACCAGTCGTGGTCAGATGACTGAATTTAATTTTACATTTTTATCTCGAAATACATTTTATAATCTTTTAACTCGGTACAGATAATAAATATGAATTCACTTTATATTTTTATTTAAATAGAATTATTAAATCATTGAAATAATGGCATTGTGACGGTATAAAAATAATATTAGTTAGATATGTTGATTTATTAACCTCAAAGGCTTTACAGGAGATTTGGTACCAAAAATAAAATGTATCTTTATGTAATAATCATTTTAATATTTTCTTCCGAATTAATGGCTAGAAGTGTATTTTTGACAGCCATTTTAATTTTATATTTTTTTTTAAGCTCTTAAAGATACATTTAATGTTTGGTATTTTGGTCAACTCGAGCGAATTAGTGGAAAAATACAAGTAGAAGAAATCTGTTAAAACATATAAAATGATCTTACAGTCATATAAAGAAATAATATTGTAACTACGACATTTATTGATTTTTTTCTTTTTAAACAGATTAATAAAAAAATTGAAAAAAAAATTTTTATAAAAATAATTTTAATAAAAAAATGGTTTATTTTAAACATTTTCGGAACTTTTGGAGTAGAATATTTTTGTTTTTTTTTATGTAATCAATTTTTATCGAAACCTGATTTATTTTTTTTTATTTCTATCTACAACTCCATTGTTTTAATTCTGATATAGTCATTTATTAATAACTTAAATTTAAAGTAAAAATTAAATTTGGACTATAAAAATTTTTACTTTTCATTTCTGCTACAATTGAAAATTATTACCTAGAACTAACTACGCAATAGAATATTTTACAACGCTAAATTTATCATTTATACTGGAGTGAGATGCAATTATTTTTTTATATATTAAAATAAGGATGAATTTAATTGTTTTTTTTTTTTGGAGTGATACTATTAAAAAATTCGTGATTTTTCTTAATATTCAGGGTTTATATTTGATGAGTTCGAATAAACTACACTAAATTATCAGGGTTTTTATTTATAAGATATGAGGATAATATAGATATATACCTGATGATCTCGGGGCTCCAGACGGGTACAGCTTGCGGCCCCATCCCACGGGGTCGAGCTCCAGCGGCGGCCAGGGCGAGCCAGTGTACCCGCCCGCCGCCGCGTTCAACTCGTCCGACCGAATCGCGAACGAACACACGCCCGGTCGGACCCGAGCACGCGCGGAGATTTACGATCCTCTCGATTTATTTACGTTCGATTTTTAAATTTTTAAAAAATTATTTACTCGCGCACTTATTTCTATTGAAAGCGAAATTAAAGTTGACACGAAATAAAAACACTTTTTTTTTAACAAATACAAAAAAAAATTAACACTATAAAATAACGTAAATATAAATTATAGGAATTGTTTTAAAAATAAATTGTTATAGCAAATTGAAACTTTTTGGAGATTCGAATTCGTAAGTATCCGACAGGCGGCTCTGTGTTATCGTATCGCTCAGGGATAGTCCCGGTAGTGCGGGCGATCCCGCTGTGGATTTGCGGAACACTAACAAGCGTCGCGGGAGCGCGGCACCGAGTGCTCGGGCTTCGCGGTGCCCCCGTCCCCGCGGGCTGGGAGGCGCCCTAGGGACACGCCCTCGCCTCAAGAGCGGGACAGCGCCACCGATTTTACAGGTGGCGCCACTTAATCGAACCATTTTGTTCTAAATTTAAAATATCTTATTAAAAATTTACTCTTGAGCGGCCTCTTATTTTAAACATAGTATTTTTACGTGCTACAGGAGGGAATTCCTATATGGTAATGAGAGGTTTGTAGCGAGATTTCCCTCCGAGACCGCACCAAGCGAGGGTAAGGGACGGAGGGAGATGAGACGCAGAACATCTCTCTGGACCAGCCAGCCTCCGCGGAGGGACGGCCCACAAGTATTACTTATTAAACCAAGTTAGATTGACGATGATGAAATTTCAGTGGGAATTGACTTTAACTACTTGCGGGATGAGGTTTTGTCACCACATTAATTATAACGTGTGTGGACTTTGCTTTAGCGTGTGGTTGGTTTGGGATTGTCTTCATATAATGGCTTATTTCGATAAGTATGAGATATATAAGAAAATCTGTTTAAAACAGCAATTACATTGCATTTTCATAACATATACATTGAAAGTACGAGCTTTACAAATAATTTCACTTTCTCTATTCAAATATACATTGTATGTTATAACTTATTAATTCGCATTTTCCAAGAGTTTGCTCTTGTCATCGAATATTAACATAGTTGGCAAACAATTCACAAAATATATTCAAACTCTACATAGTTTTATAGAGTATACGTATTATTTGTTCATGTGTTGATGATATTAACATTATTATAAAATATTTAATTGATGTACTATGATTGTAATTTAATAGCTACATATTTCATTCCTTGATGTGGTTGCAATTGATTTTGTCGAATTTTATGGCAAATACTGGCTTTAAATTTAGTGCAATATCTATTTAAAACAGAACATTTGATAAGAATATTTTTATGGAGGTCTTGAATTGGATACTATATATATATTTATGTATATAGTGTTGTTGGTTTATTTATCACCTATATCTTAAATATCCTTAGAAACAGTTCTTCTTAGTATATTATGTAAAAATATCATTATAATTAAAATCTTCAAGTAATATTAAGGGTTACAATACTACCGTTAAGTTACAAAATATATAAAAATTCTGATACTCTTTTATTATATTTAACATATATATTTTTATTGCAAAATAACCCCCCCGTTCTTATTATTACATATTACAAAAGAATTCCTTCATAACCTCCTAAAACAGGCTTCAACAAGTTGGAACCTCTGGGCAGCTGGGAGGTCTCAGAGGACGGCCTCGCCCCGCCCTCCGACACGCCCATCGGAGACTTGACTTGAAATACTGTTCCATAATCAATAATATTCTCTTAAAGTAGGTACTTCTTAACTATATACCAATATGATATATGATAGGTCTCATATATTAATATATGTATGGCTTGGTAAGTTTATAATGAGTTTTTTTTTACTTTATACTTGTTTCCACTCGACCTTTAGAATCAAATATTCATCAGACTACATTTAGGTATCTTCTAAAAGTATCACGAATTCTCAGTCCTATTACAGACTTGGTGTACCTACGTTTATTTATAAATGTTAGTATTCCAAACATCCAACAGTAACTACCGACTATACTAATGTGTAATATATAACAAGGTACCTTTATGTGTACTAGAAGTGATTAGTTTCGTAATATATAAAAAATTGCCAAATTTTGCCACCTTATATATAAGAACAAGTAATTTGGTATTCACTTAACAGAATAATAGAGCCAGGAATTCCTCGAGAGAAATATTGATATTTCTAGAATATAAAACTGATTAGAGCTTTTTTAAATAAGTGATAACTGTTTAATTCAAAGTTGAAAAGATATAAATAAAGCTTTCAGTAAAGACAAACAAAAGTACTAAATTATATATTGCCTATTCTGTTTATATATTTCTTTCAGATTTTATAATGTTATATATTTATTATATATCTTTTAATTTTTTAACTAATTTCAATTCAGAATCGTCTAGTCAAACATAAAGTTATAGTATTTACGGATCTTCTAGCCGGTTCATCTCTACCCTTTGGAACCCTGCAACTAAACTCTGAATAATAAGTGATCCCTAATTAAAATACAACTTTGATTTTGATTATATTATTATAGACAGTAAATAACTTTATTATATAAAGAATTAAATAAAAATATAATTATTACCAATAAAATAATAATTAAAGTGTAACAAAAAGCGGTATCACATTAGTTAATTTCTAACGCGTCTGCAATTTGCATACAAAATATAACTTCCTGACAGCCTTAAGTGGAACAATGGATGTGGATGAAGGCATTAGACCACCATTGTCTCACCAAAGTAGATTAATCTGTGGGGAAATATGGATTAGAAAGCTGCATTGTAATTAACCAGTTGAAACTTTGATTAGGAGTATAAACGTGTACCCACACATCGATATTGCTTGATTATTTTATGTACTAGCACCAGTTACCGTTACTGTAGGGACTGTCAATGTGTAAGTTACAAATTCACGGTTCACGAGGCAAATGTTTATATCTTGAATATCCTCCTTCATTTTAATTCGATGTCTTAAGTCAGCATTAAATTACACTTTTTGCCCTTATAACACCCTCGACGGCTGTCCCAGATTAAGGGTAGCGAGATACTTTTTCTAGCGCGATGGAACATCGCTGTACCTTTAGAAGACCCCAGGGGGTACTTCTGGGCCCTTAACGTTTACGACTACCCGATTGCTTTTCTATGAAGGGCCTGAAAACTGCCGCGACAAAAACAGACAGATGGGAACGAAACCTATTGATTCGGTTTCCGTATTACGCGGAGTTCAATGTATCTGACCACTTCACTTGGTTCATAGTTTATTAGCACAAAAAGTAAACCACTTCAAAGTGTGAAATTAACATGATTCCTAATCTTTGTTTTTATAAGGAAGTTGATCATAAAACTAATTAGTGAGATTATATCTACGTCTGATATTTATATTTAATAAGATAAAGAGTAATAAATAACCATAAAATCATTAAAATTTGATTTTAAAATATAATGATAATGTATTAACTGTTCTATTAAATATTATTTAAATATGAAATTAAGTACCTACCTGGTTATCTTAGTTTAGGTGTAATTGCAAGTATGAGTTACCTTCATATAAACATATGTATAAAATCTAGCTCAAATTCTGTCAGCGTAAAACCAGACACCAAAAAGATAAAATATAAAAATTTTGTCAAAAAAAAAATCTCTACAATTTTCATTATTATTATATAAATCATAAAACACAAAACTTTCTTTGAATTTCTTTAATGAATGTAAAATCTAATAATATAGTTCCACAGATTAGCAGCACGTTACACGAAACCGAGTGACCCCATGCTGTGTCAACAAATTTGCCAAACATTTTGACATAAAAGGACAAACGGATCATGAATACGTCTTCAGCGGCCCTTTGAGAGACAAATGGACCGAAAACCGCTAACAATAACACAGCCTGCCGCTCTAACTACTACTACTTAAAAGGATTATATTTCTGACATATAACTGTATTAAGATAAAAGAAATGATGACTTTGCAAAATTAGTTTTAACTTTTGTAACTGTCTATAGTCGCTACTTCATCTAAAAATACAAAAT
The DNA here is from genome assembly GCA_918358695.1 of Melinaea menophilus ssp. n. AW-2005. Classification (NCBI taxonomy): domain Eukaryota; kingdom Metazoa; phylum Arthropoda; class Insecta; order Lepidoptera; family Nymphalidae; genus Melinaea; species Melinaea menophilus. The sequence continues at coordinate 3,287,533 of OU911052.1, forward strand.
ACACGAAAATTAATACATACATATATATATACATTTCATATTATATATATATATATATATAAAAAGAGATATTTTCTGTAACTATGAAGATAAATCTATCAAAAGAAAGGTATCACATAAATTATTTATAAATCAAAAGTTTATTCCATTAACCGTAAAATTGGTTAAAATATGACGTAAAGAAATCAACTCCGACTGTCTTCATATAAAATTCGCCGCAATAAGAGTAATTCAGGCAACAGTACAATGATATACTGAGAGAACTCGTCATAATGCGTTTAACTCGAGCCGTGTCACAGACTGATCACAGACTTAACAAACAGAACAGTACAGATTATAAATGAAAATATTGACAACAGTTCATATATATATACATTACATTAATTCGTTACATTAAATGTATGTACATTTAATATTAGATACTTGTTTTTAATGAAAATTCATAAATTACTGTGTAGAAAATATTTTAAAGATATATATGCAAATTATTTACAAACTGTGCCCACGATTTGGTAACCGCGGAATAGATTTATTTAAATAACACTAGCTTATCACTCCTTATAACATCAGCTATCAGTGAAAGTCCAGTTAAAATCGGTCCATCCGTTTAGAGATTCGCCGGACTAAACTGATAACCAGAGAGAAAAAAATCAAAATTGATTCTTCATATAAGTTTCATATCTTCATATGCGTTTGCAAAAAAAATATATTCTTATATATTTAATCAGAATTAGTTTTAGAGATATTGTCAATAATACTATTTTTCAAATGAAGTTTAGCTTACTTACTGCTTATACTAATAATATTTGATTATATTAGGTATAAAGTAAGTCAGAAGCAGTCTTTTTAATAATCTCTGATCATATTTGGGAAAGCATAATATTATTTATTTAAAATCTCCAAATTGGCCGCGCACCGCCCTAATGGAACGGAAAAAATGTTCAAACTCCAGCAAATGGATTTGAAAACTTATTATTTATTTACATCACTGTATCAGACTCGGTTCTTAATTCTTTTATCAAGACTAATCAAATTATGAGGTATATATTATAACATTAAACATATTATAAGGACTATCTCATAATTCCATGTTATTTATAAAAAGATATTGTATAAAATATGTAGAACGAAATAATGCCGCATCATCAATGGTATAAACTGAGCCCCCGCTGTCTGTCAAAACGCGTTTCTTGAAACTCTTATACTGTTAAAGGGTTTCCAGTAAGTGTAGAATGAAGTACGAGGAATTTTTAATATAATTTATATTTTTTGTATATATGATAATTATCGAATGTGTCTGTAAAAATACGTGTAATCTTAATTTTAAAGCTAGTTTAAATCTATTAATTGATAATCATTTGATACAATTTGAGAAGCCTAGTGATGTTAAAATCTATTAAAATTAGTCGGTTAAAACAAACATTCTAAGAATCCATCTGCTTTTGTTATTCATTAATTATTATTCACTCTCAATTATTATTTATTTTTATAGAAATCCAATATGTCATTATATATTGACGTTATCAGCTGAGAATGGAAATATATTATTGGCTTGCTTACGCTAAGGACTGTCGAAGAAAAGCCAGTAAAATAATATTATACTTAACTTATATACGAAAATCACACCTATAAAGATAATATCATTTCCAAGATAAGCACTATGAGAATATAATTATTATCTATATTATACAATTAACAAAATATTAAAGTCTGATAGACGAAAATATCATGAATAAATTTGTAGTAATAATACAGTTTTCAAAGTTATCTTGATGTCTTATAATGTATATATTAAGTTTGTTTGTGTTTAATTATTTTAAAGTAAGTTTAGATCCGGCTATTAAAGTAGTTCGAGAAGTTCTTAGAGAAGTAACTTGAGCCTTTTGCTTTGCTTTTATTTTATCTTATAGTTTTTAGATTTCGTTTCATTAGTTAATAGTTTGTGGCAAATTAATTGTTCTAGAGTCAAACAGACACTAAAATATGTACAAGTAAATAAATAGATAGAAATATAAAATATTTTAAATATAACAATACAAATCTATAACGCACTTGTTCTTAAATCACAATAGCGTAATTTGGACCCATATAAAATCATAGTAATATATCACACCGCCCCTAAAAACGGCAAAATAACAAACCTTGGGCGACAAGTGGCTCAAAATCGCCATATGACTACGGTGTCACTGCTACCATTTATCATCTCAGATGTGACAACTGAATTTATTTATATAAAAAACAAACAAAGCTGCCCTGCCCGGTGGATAACAATTTTGTTCTACTCCCGACACTCCCGACATCACCACAGAGTAGCTTACGGTTTAATTAAACTTGAGAGAATCGACAATATTTTTGAAGTTCCTTTATTACTTATTCTGTTTATACTAAAACATGTTACTAAAACTTTAAAAAGATGTTATATTACATATTCCACAAAATTGGATATAGAGACTAAACTATTATGTATACATGAGTTATTTTCAAAAAAAAATAAAAATATTATAAAATAGTCATAAATTATTAGGACAAAAAAACGCATTAAAAACTTAAGAGAAAGAGCTGTAAGTGTCTGTTGCGCGTTACTCTGTGTATAGTAGTCAAAATCTGAGGGGCTGCGCCATTACAGAGGGTGCGATACAATGAAAAGATAGCAATTTAATATTCAGGCCACATTTTTAATAAGCACCAGGTCCAGTAATGGCCGAGTGGCCCGCTCTTTATCTTTGTTATGCTATTAACAAGTTGGTGTAGCTGTTGTATTGTGAATTATGAATTATGAGTCCATTTAAGAATTAATAATTATATTTTAGGAAAAACTTTTCAGTTTCTAATAAAACATCAACTAACTTATCTACAATAAAACCGTAAAAATAGCATTCAAATCGGATAAGCCGTGTGAGAAATTACCGTGCACAAACAGAAAAACTGACAGACAACAATTCTAAAAATTCATTCATATATATAATCTATGTATATATATAATATATATATATATAGATTTTTCCTTATACCTATATACAGACAGCGATTTTTATATGTATATACAAAATAACAGAATATTTTTTCTAAATTTTTATAACAAAATTATCGTCTACCAAAATTATATTATGGTCTTTCCCTGCCATACCCCATTATACATTGAAAGGCGCTTGTTACTTAACGAGGCATTGTAACACATCTGTGCTGGTGATTGTGTTCTGACGTTTTGTGTTTTGTGTTTTTTGACGTCGATGGTTAACCATTCATACTTATAGACCTTACAAGTGCTAACACAGGTTTTAGTTGAAGTTTATTGTCAGGCACTTCTATTTTATTGAATAGTTTGCGATTAAGTGAATAAACTATTAGAAATCTGATTTTGATTGAAAGATAAATTTTGGTTTTTGGTACATAGTTACTAAATAAAGAAATATTAAAACATGCCCATACATTGCTGTGAGCTTTTGAACTTGCTGTTTGATGTGGATTTTTTGCTCATGAGAATCGCTTGGGAAATTCGACTTTTGAAGAGAAGACCCGGACCGCCGGATATCCGGACATATATACAAAAAAAAATCCCAATTTGAAGAGACTTCGGAGACTTCGGATTCTCTCGGTCAAAAAGAAACATGTATACCACCAAAGAAAAATGGACCTCAGATGCTGTATAAGAGCATAAACAGACACATAGGTTTTTTATATTCAGTATTCTATAATCTTTTTAAAAAAGTTATCGCTTGCAAAATATTTCTATTCTATACTGGAAGAGGTTAAAAATATTCCGAATAATGCGTTGTTACCATTAAGTCAGTGACAACGAGAAGTCTATCCACTATAACAAGTAAACTTAGACAATACAACTTAGTACAACTTAGTACAACTTAGCTAACTAGCTCGTATCACTTAATTAGTATTTGTTCTATCCTGTTCAACTTGCTAGACCTAATTAGTCTTGTTTGATGAACTAAGCATCTATTAACTACATCACATCCACTTAGATGTATTAGACTGTTAAACAGAAAGATTATATAATTTAAATTAAAATATATTATAAATAAAATCTATATATACTATAGCTAAAATGTAACACATTTTATCGTCCCAGTTAGTTAAACTAAAAGTTATATTTTAATTATTTTGATATTTGTACTTCAATTGCATTAGAATACTTATCTTACAAATAATAGTAGCTATTTCAATTATTATAAATTACAGTTACATATAGATTGCAATTGTCTTAAAACTACCACAATTAACTAAAAAATTTACTAAGATATTCTTGATAATTTATATGTAATGTATCTATTTAATATATATTTAATGATTTCTTAAATCTTATCTTAATCTTAAATGTAATAATCACATATAACCTTAATATGAAGTTATTAGTAATGCGTAGTTTAATATCCGGGCAGCCGCCAGCTTGAGGTCGCGCTAATTAAATACGAATCTCAAGACAATACGCTGAGATTTTGATGAACGACCACACTGGGTGGTTTTAACATGATTATAACTCCTAATTAATTTATATTTTATTATAGAATAGAAAATTATTTTCCATATCATAGGTATTTGTTAACTTAACATTTATATGTATTTTTTTTTGTTGAATATATTTAAAAATATAAACATCAGCATTAATTTCTTACTATATTACCTTATATTTTAATAAATCGCAAATAATTATTCAAATTATTTAAATGATATTAACAAAAGCGCGTAGTGTGGTCTATCCATTTACTCTAGTTTGGAGGAAGTTATAATTTATGAAGATAGTTCCGGCCCTCGCCTACGGGACTGAGTAGACTTACACACCTGATGTATAATGCAAGCCGTCTGAGATCACTATTACACTAAGATCTACTTAACTAAGGAAATTACGTAGACTTTAAACTGGTTTTGATTATTTCTAATTACACTTTCTAGTATGAAAGTCAAACCGTCTTCAAACAGCGGGTAACAGTTAAATATTTATAGGACTTATTATTTTCATGTAGCAACTGAATTATCTTTATTGTATGTTTATACTTATATTGTAATTGCTTAAAAATCTGAATATGTATCTTTAAGTAGTCAAAACAAAAGATTTGTCTGTTTAGTCCACCTTTGAAATTTCTGAGGTTTGTAACGAAAAGGCTGTAGATATATAGATAAATATAATGTTGCAAGAGTAAAGTTATTACTTGAGTTTCTAATATCATTTATGCGTAACGCCACGGCAACAACTACTATTCTGTTGAGTTGTACTTATAGTAGTATAGTTAGTATATATAATAAAACTTACTAAATGGATTAAAATCTAATTTTCACTGAAAAATAAGACTTAAGACGTAACAATTTAGAATAGGAATAGGTATTTTTTGATTTAAGGAAAGCTCTTATAATAACACTCATAATATAATTAAGAATTCATTTTTAAAGTTTTATTTCTATTATAGTGTATAGAGGTAAGATATTATTGCTCTCTCTTATATCTTTAAATTCCTTTGATTAGTTTGAAAGCACGCCATCTATCAGGATATTCTAAAGACGATAGTTATGGAGCTTTGTACGTTATGACAATCGTTTGCCTTCAAGACAAACATAAAAGTCCTAACGAAACTCCAAGATGGCGGTATTATAAAAATATTTTACGTTTTATAAAACGGACATGAGTAGTCGCTAAACGTGATATAGCAAGAGGTGGCCACACCGTCGCGATTACGTCACCACGTGGATATTTGATGTTACCACGGAGCCTACGTTGTGGAGTGGTGTTAAAGAACAGACACTTAATTTAGAGTCGGCTAAAGACTAGTACTACTCTAGAAACAGTCATACGTCTATTAAAGACCTGTACAGACATTGAAGAGTACCCAACGATTTGCCCACATGACGTCTGACCAAACACAGTACCGAAGTCGATCTCATATACATTTGTTATGTAATCGTAGAAAGTATATAATTAAAGGAATGTATTTTTTTACAATTTTAATGTTTTTTTTAATACAAAAAAACCTTAGAAGGAATAACAAAATGTAATTAATGAAAAAATACTGTTACAATTAATAACGTACAAATTATAAAAAAATCTGCGTAGTTGGATTGTTCAATGGCCTTGCTCCTTACAAAAGGTACTTTCTCATCAGTAGTATATGATGATATTCTCGTGTACACGCCAGGTTGGTCGCCGCAGTCTCCACCCCATGCAACTATTCCTACTAAAACACCATCACATACTAGTGGACCACCAGAATCTCCCTGCAAGTCATTATTTAATACATAAAAGTGTTAAGTAGTGACCGAATTACAAAAGCACTTTGAAGCTACATACTAAGAGCTTATAATTAATTGTAAGTACTCCACTAGTACTTTCCTAATTCCTACATTACCAAAATTGATTCGAACCTGACAACTATCTTTCCCAGAGGCACCAGCACACAAACTTGATGGGTGTAAGTATTCTTTATAATAGAATATTGAACACTCAGCCATCGATACTATCGGTATGCAGACAGAGTTCAGTTTATATGATGTTTTTGACTGAAAGTAAAAGCACTATCTCTAATACATGTTAGGTGTTAGACATAACGCGATGATTAGTTTAGATTGCTAGTATGTGTTCTTAAAAACGACGACACCTTCTTTATCACCCGGTCGTCTCACAGAGCCTTGGTTATTACCTCCTTGGTCGGCCCACTTCCTTTTTATTTTAAGAGCATGCCCGAGAGCGTCGGTGACTTTCTTTTTCTGTCTGATTACTTCGTTTATTACTTTATGTACTTTCCTGATCTTCAACATAGTCCTTTCCATTGATGTTTCAGCGTGATTGATTTTCTGTTTAATATTATTTGTGTGCACCCAAACAAGGTAGGAGACATGAATTAGACACTTGCTGTGTAATTGAATATATTTTTTTTGAATATTTGTAAATATTCTAAAAGAAAAAAATATTTTAAGTGAACCTCTGAACATTGTAAGGCGTTCCTGATTGAAAAATTACTTTACTGTATTCTACAAAGGCTACATACAGCGATCTATTAAATTCTCGTTATTTTTCTATAATTTGTTCCAACGTTGTGCTAAAGTCTGACCAAAGTCCATCTTGTCGTTTGTTGCATCTTATCAATATCTTTTGTTATTAATAGAGTTTATGGTTTTGTGTCGTTCGTTTGGGTTTAATTGTAGTTTAGTTCAATTTGTATTCCCTGCTCGCTGTTATTTTTTTTCTTATATAACTCCTGGTAAAAGTTAGTTGGACGGCGTATCTCTTCTTGACTTCGTTACTTTTGAGTTTTGTTCTAGTATTTGTATCTGGGTTTTGGGTGTCGAAAGTTCTGAGTAAGCTCTTTTAGTACTTTTAAATTTAATAAATTTTCGTGTGATCGTTTCGTGCCTATGGGTATTATAATCTTTTCGTATTGATTTATTGCTTTCCTTGTAAATGCTATTCAGTTTCGCTTTCATAGCTTCTGTTTTGTGTTTGGTATGTATTAGTTCGGTTTGCCTTTTTATTATGTCAACTGTGTCCTTTGCTAAAAATCGTATGTTCTTCTTGCATTTTGTTTGTTAGCTTCAAACTTTGCAATGCACCTTTATCTAATAAGTTATAGTTGTTTTGTGTGACATTTGAATATATTTGGAGCGTTCTTATCTTATTTTGTAAATAAATTCTTTCTACTTTTTAGTCGGTGGTTTAAGAGAACTGTTGCTCTTAATATTCTGTGATGAGGTGGGTATAGTATATTACTTAACAGGTCCACGTTTGTTTTTAGTTTGGACTTGTCATAGTCGATTTAAATTTTACTTCTGTGGTTGAACGAAATTTCAAGTCCATCTACAGTTATGATTTTTTCTTAAAAAATGTAAACATTAAGGAGAGTTTATGTTAGAAATCGTAATTAATAAGACCTTCGCCTCTATCGTTACGCTCTCCAGGACCTTATTGGCCTAGGATGCCATATTGATCTGATTTATTGGTGCCTACTTTTGCATTGAAAATCTGATTGATTTTCCTCGATTATTTCACGTGCAGCTTCCATTTCGTTGTAAAATTATTCAATTTTGGCTAATGAAGGCTCACTCGTAGGTGACACACATAAGCATGAAATATGGCTAAGGTTAAAGTATCAAGTTTTAGCTATAGAAGTGCTACAGAAATTCATGTAAACATAACTATATTTTCCTTAAACTTGAAGAATCCTTTTCCACATAGGCCTTTCGCTTATCCAATGTAACAGAAAATATAATGTGAGTGTTTTTCGGTGTTACATCTGAGTCTTCTTATTTCTGAGAGCCCGAAAATGTCATAGTTGATGTTCCTAAGGCAAATTCTAATTCAAGGAAATTTTCTGCCATAAAGGACTTCACGTTAAATGTGCACATTTTTAGAATTGGTTTTTCATATGAAAAAGAACTATTTTTATTAATTAGTGGAGGGTGGTCGACTAATCCTCCACGAGGACCGACTGGCTTGGAGAAACTTTTATTCATAATTTTGTTATGTTTTCCATTGGAGGTTATTTTATTCCAGCGGCTGATGATGTTATCCTATGCTTGTTTTGAGCGAGGTTTTAAGCGAGGTTTTAATGTGATGTTTTGGTGAGGTTTTAAGGATGGGAGTTGCTTCTTTGCCTTAATAATTCGCATGCTTTATGTCTATTATTTTTCATAAGATGTTGTTTGCACAGTTAAGTTAAGTTAAGTTTAAGATGTTGAGGGCACAGGCCCTCTTTTCCGGGGGACAGCCGCGGGGTCATTCCGGGTACTTCTCTGATTGCAGAGTCGACCTTGGGGTAACCTCGTGGTTGCGGGGTTTTGGGTTCGATTAGGGTTTGGGGTTCTTCCTGTCGAGTAGCTCTCTAAGGAGCGGTTCGGAAGGTCGTTTCTCCAAACAACAGACGGTGCCCGGATTAACCTTCGTGGAGCGTGACACCACGGTCTTGCTCGACGATCGTTAGTCCCGGTTTGGTGGGTTCCCGACTTATGCCTCTTTCTTGCTGGACTCGGTTGACCATCGTGTTCGGCGGTAAAGGCCTGTCGGGTTCGAGGTCGGGCTCTCTTTTTGAGTGGTGGTCTTGCGCGGCTCCGGTGCGTTAGTAGTCCTCCCTGCCAGCCAGCCGGGTCGTGCTTGGCTGTCCGCTCACATTTTGGGCTTGAGCCTAAACTCCCCCGGGCGTTTAGGATCCGGACCGGGCCTGGCTAGAAGAGGGCTTCGGCCTTCTTCTTAATATGGGCTTGGGTGGGGGGACCCCCCCGCGATCTATCAAGCCGACTATGAAGGGGGCCTCTCGTTGCGGGATGCCCTCTACGTGGTGTCCGTTGGGGCGCCGCGGTTGTATGCGCAAGCGTTCCCGCGGTGTCCTATCATCACGGCGACGGCAACCGTCTGGTTTAGTGGGCAGGAGTATCACATACCCACCGCCTTCCTCCCCTGGAATGCGGTGGGTATGTGAGAGGTGGGTGGGTATGTGAGAGGTTCCAGAAGATAATAAAAATAAAAAAAAATAAAAAAATAAAAAAAAAAAGTAGCTATACTCTATTGACTGACTTGGTTTAGATTGGATTTCGTAACTTTTTCATGTTATGTTTTTGATAGGATACCTTTTCCTTGAGACCAAATCCAGACACAGAACAAAGTTGTCCATTTCGGACGTCCTCATCTCGATTCAAATTATGAAGACGGATGGGTTTCACTTTATTAGTAGGGAAGAAAGCATTAGTCACCTGAAAAATAAAACTGATATTATTTCATTTATATTATATATTTTACCGTTGAACCTATTTAATATTGTTAAAGACATGTCTAAAAAACATGCGAGATTATATCTACTAAATGTGCCTTTCCTCAAATACCTCTGTGATAGCAATGTCGTGTTCTAATTTTGTCTTATTGTAGAATTTATGTGTGTAAAGATTTTTTATTCTTCTCCGTTGCTCATCGTTTAAGAAATCGAACATATCAATATTCGTCCTCATAGTACCGGCAATAACTCCCAGTTCTGATAGTTCTTTAACATTCCCTTTACTGATTATAAATATTAAAATAAGATATTGGATAACATATATGGTTGTAAAGAAAAAGCTTTACCTGTCGATGAAGCAATGAGCAGCTGTGACGACGTGTGACATTGTTATAAGACATCCTCCACAAAATGTTTTCCATTGGAAACCAGCAAAGACTTTTCTTCTTAATGCTATCTATTCACAGGAAAGTAACAATCTGCCTATTTTTTAATCTAATATAAAAAAAAACACTATTACTGCATTATCAAGAAGCAATTGAGGAATTAGAACTCGTTTTTTTTTTCGTTTTTATTAGTATGTTTCTACTTCCTGACTACATACAGCTCTACTTTTTTAACGAAATTTAAAATTTACAGTTATTATTAGATAAAATATTTTATTAATGTTCTTTACTAGGTACTGATTAAGTACATCAACATCCTTCTAATAAAAGTTATCTCTTACTTGATAAGGTATTTGCACAATATTAACCTCTTCCCCTCCCAAGATTTTTAGTGGACATATATCCAAAACTGGTTTTATTTTACTATTTTCTTCTAAAACTACCTAAAACAAGCTTTACAGCTTATCACTTCATTCACTTTTCACACACTTTCTTATTAAAAACTTACACTGAAATTAAAAATATTTTCTTCCGCATCATTAAAAGGAACAAATTGACCGACAAATTTTTTAACTACTATGTCAAAAACAAATATTAATAATTGTACATATTTTAAATATATCATTTATTAAACATCAGTAGAGGAAAATACATTATAAATAATATTGAGAATACAATGACTTGATAAACGATATCAATTTGTCTGTCAGAACAATATCTGAGTTTAGTTTTTTTAAACGAAGCTTATTAGACATCTAGAAGAGTTCAAATAAGAATGCCTAATAATTATATATATATTTTTTTACTTTTATTTTTTTACACTTTTACGTATCAAGCACTCGAATCATTGCAAAATTGGTCAAGAAATTTGAAGAGACCAGCTCAGCACTGGAAAATCCATAATCCCGGCTTCCAAGATCTTCAAGAACCGTCGAAAACGTATACAGTGTCACTCAGTCAATTCGGGACAATCCAAATTTTTTCAATCGGAAGCGTGCTGTGGTCTTAAACGTGCCTAGATCGTCATCATACCGCATTTTGCATGAAGATTTAAACCTTTACCCCTACAAAGCTCAGTTGGTGCAGGAATTAAAAGCTCAGGATTCTGATCAGCGGCTTGACTTCGTAAACCTGATGATTGAGAGTTTTCCGATGTTTACCAACATCTTGTTTCACATGAAGCCCATCTTCATCTTAATAGATACATTAACAAGCAAATTTGCCTCGACTAAAGTGCAACCAATCTAAAACAAAACATTAGAAACCCTTACATGCGCCTAAAGTGACCGTATGGAACGCAATGTCGGCGCGAGGAATTATAAGCCCTTGCTTTTTTGAAGAAGAAAGGGGGCGCATAGTTACTGTGAATTCAGAACGTTATGTTGAGATGTTAGATAACTTCTTTGTGCCTGAGTTAAAAAACTGTCCTGGTTATAACCAAAGAATATGGTACCAGCAGGATGGTGCAACTTCACACACGTCCAACAAATCTCTCTGTAGTTTGTGAAATTTTTCTTAGCATATTGATCTCTACGAAAGGACATATTAAAAGAAAATTAAAAGAAAATATCCGTCACGAAATCGCAGTCATCACAGAGAATACCTGCCGAGCCATCATAGGCAATTAAAGTGCTTCTTTAAATGAATGCCGTGAACGCGAAATGATTTACATTTGGACGATGTCATTAAAAAAAAACAAAATTTTTTTCAAATATAAACTTGCTTTTAGACACCTTGAATTTTAGCTTTAGTTAATTTTATTAAACTTTTCACTATGCTGATCCGCTTAGTATGAGGTTTGTTCTTCAAAGAAAACCCTTTAATTTCGAATAATATCTTATTTATTTTCCTTCTGTATTGTTGAGACTCTACATAAGGTTCGTCCCTGCGACTGAGTTGCACCCTCTTTCGATGAGGGTTTGTCATCCGCAAGCAAGGGTAGCACCACCAACTTTTTTACTGACCGACGAAATACTCCTCCTTTTTCTATACGTCACGATGACTATTTTCCAGATCCACGTATTTAATTTCAAGGCAGACTATTTTGTATTTTGCGACCTCTGTAGGTTCCAACACTTAGGAAGGAAGGAATTTCTTTTTCCAGCGGGACCAGATGTAGGCGAGGCTCTGTGCTAATCTTCAGTTTGCTTTGAAGGTGGTGTCGTCTTCCTTGACTGTGCTTTTACTGTGTCCGGAGGCTCCCAACAAAAAGTGATTTGGTGTGAGAGCTTCTGCATCTTCTGATTTTACTGACAAATGTGTCAGTACAATCAGAAGCCACAGACCTATATACTTTTTTGATTCCTCGCTTTCTTTCTTAGGCTATAGAGAGAATTTAAAAAAAACATAAGAAAATACATACTACTAAATGTGGCGAGAAAAAAGTTTAAAGTCATGCCCTAACCTAACCCAATGAACCTAAATGATTTAACTTGAAGGAGGCCACAGAAAAAAGCTACCAATCTATAAATATAAATAAAAATGATGTACTTCTACCGCATATATATTATATATACCACCTGAAATTTACATATATCTATATGTTATCTTTGATTTTAGGGAAACTCTTATTATTTATAAACTCATAATATAATTAACAATTCATGCTTAGAGTAGTTTAATTTGTATCACTACTCGTATAACAAAGCAAAAGATGTTTTGCATTTCTTTTAGGCTGAGCTCTCTTTTATAACTTTAAATTCTTTTGCTTTGCTTAAGAGCAACGCCATCTATCAGGATATGATGGAATCGATAGTCATGGAGCTCTCCACGTTATGACAATGTACATAATTACAATTGTATCCCTTCAAGATAAACATGTAGGTCCAACGGGAATTGCTAGATGGCGTTATTATAAAAACACTTTCTGTTTTCACCATTTTTTTTTATGTAACAGGAGGGCTAATGAGCTTGCGGGTCACTGAAGTGAACACCGCTGCCTACGAACTCTGGCAACATCTGCAGAATCGCCAGAGTGTTGAAATAGCAAAAATGTCCGCTGGCGCCTCGGTTGCTTTTAATTTAGTATAAATACGGTTACGAGACCCCCCCCCCCCCCCCATTACGAAACCCCATTTGATTTTTAAGAACATCCCTGCTGAATATCTGATAAACTAATGTACTAATGTAGCAGATATCCTCCCTTGCGAACACAGGTACCCCGACCTGGGGTATAAAAAAAAAGTTCAAGGTTATACCCGTGGTATGATAGGTGCACTATGTCACTAGGTTGAGATATCTGCGTCTTCGTCAAAAACAGCAAGGCCGGCTGTGCCGTCTCTAGATGGTAGTGAGCAGCTTTTAGGATGGTACAGTTGTCAGATGTTGCAGAAGTCCACATTCAGAGTGGCTCGGAGTGCCATTGTGTTCTCGTTATTTGTAATCAGTAAAAATAGAAAGCGATACATTGCCCTTCCGAGATACGACAGGTTGCTCGATCAAAATCCAAGAATCATTCCAAAATTTTTGGAGACTTGTTCTACTGATACCTGTTTTTTTTTGTAACAACGCTTTCATGTTTGGTGGGGGAGGGGGCTTCCGGATTCTCTCACATTAATTTAGTTAATCCAGTTACTTGTTACTTCTTCTTATTTTCCCTGAGTGTGCTCCTTCCCCGTGCCTGACCAATACGAGAGGCAGTCAGGTGACTACATCTAGGCTCTAAACTCAAAACACAACAAAAAATGTTTGTTTATTTTATTTTTGTACAAAGTATATAAATAAAGGTACATTTTTTAATTTTCAATAATTGTAATGTAATTTCTTTTCGTTAAATAACAAAAGCAACCTTTAGTAATAAAATGCAAATTAGAAAAAGTGCAGCGTAGTTTGATTGTTCAATACCCTTGCTCCTTACAAAAAGTACTTTGTCATCAGCAGTATATGATGATATTCTCGTGTACACGGCAGGTTGGTCGCCGCACGCTCCACCCCATGATACTATGCCGACTAAAACACCATCACATACCAGTGGACCACCAGAATCTCCCTGCAAGTCATTATTACATACATAAAAGTGCTAAGGGGTGACTGAATTACATAAGCACTTTAAAGCTACATAATCCATTTCCTAATTCCTACATTACCACAATTTACTCGAACCTTACAACTATCTTTCCCAGAGGTACCAGCACACAAACTTGACGGGTGTAAGTATTCGCTAAAATGGACGTTTGAACACTCAGCCATGGATATTATCGGTACGCAGACAGAGTTCAGTTTATATGATGTTTTAGACTGAAAGCAAAAGCACTATCTTTAGACACGTTATCTGTTAAATTGACGAGATCTTTACGCCTTATTTATGATGAATTTAGGTTTTTATTATGTATCCTTAAAAAATAGCGACATCTTCTAAACCGCAATTGTCGACATTGCAATTATAACAATATATAAGGATAATATGAAATTACGACAAATAAAAAGATATATATGTTATAAAATATGATTATCATATTTGTATATATATATTGATGAAATGAAAAAACTAAACATTAGGTATATATATTCGCAAAGATTAACTATACCTCTTCCTTGAGACCAAATCCAGACACGGAACAAAGTTGTCCGTTTCCGACGTCACTATCTCGTTTCAAATTATGGAGACGGATGGGTTTCACGTTGTTAGAAAGGACGAAAGCATTGGTCACCTGATCAGTTAAACAATTATTATTTCATACATAAATACATCTTATCTTCAAAGCTATATAAGAAAAATACTTGTTCATTTCTATTTAATACTGTTAAAGACTTGTTTCAAAAACATCTGTGATTAAATCTACTAAAGGTTTACCATATTTACTCAAATACCTCTATAATAGCAAAATCGTGTTCATATATAGTCAAATTGCAGAATTTATGTCTGTAAAGATTTTTTATTCTTCTCCGTTGCTCTTCCTTTAAAAACCCGAGGAATTGAATATTCGTCCTCATAGTACCGGCAATAACTCTCTGATCAGATAGGTCTTTAACATTCCCTTTACTGATAATAGATATGAAAATAAGATATTGGATAACAAATATGGTTGTAAAGAAAAGGCTTTACCTGTCGATGAAGCAATGAGCAGCTGTGACGACGTGTGACATTGTTATAAGACATCCCCCACAAAATGTATGCCACACTTGATCACGAATGATTCTGCCTCTTAAAGCTATCTGTTGATATAAAAGTAATAATCTATCTGTTTTCCAATCTAAAACAATAAACACTAATATTGCAATATCAACAAGAAATTCAGAAATTCAGAATTTTTTATTTTTTAGTATGTATTTGACTACAGATCTACTTTTTAAATTTTAATTTCCAGATATTATTTTATAGGATATATTATAAGTGGATTTCACTTCTAATTAAGTTACATCAACATTATTTTAATAAAGATTCTCTCTTACTTGATAAGGTATTTGCACAATATCAACTTCTTCCCCTCCCAAGATTTTTAGTGGACATAAATCCAAAACTGGTTTTAATTTACTATTTTCTTCCAAAATTACCTAAAACAAACTTTACAGCTATACAATTTCACCGACTTTAACACATTATCTTATTGAAAACTTACACTGAAATTTAAAAAATAATCATCGTCATTAAAAGGAACGAATTGACCGATAGATTTGATAATTACTAGGTCATAAATAAATATTAATAACTGTATATATTTTAAATATATCATTTATTAAACATCAGTAGAGGAAAATACATTATAAATAATATTGAGAATACAATGACTTAATAAACGATATCAATTTGTCTGTCAGAACAATATCTGAGTTTATTTTTTTTAACGAAGCTTATTAGACATCTAGAAGAGTTCAAATAAGAATGCCTAATAATTACTAAACAGTTAATAAGTATAGCGTATCTTATGGTAATTTTAAGACATACTATTACATAATATATATATATATATATATATATATATATATATATATATATATAGTTTATTGGTTCTAAAACGAAACGAACTTAATCTTCTTTAATATAACGTGTTCTTATAAGTCCTTTTTGCTGTTCAATTCCTACACTGTGATGTTATATTTTCTATCTATCAGGTTGACGTGCTATTCTATAATTTTGTATCATTTTTATTTATTTTTTGCTACAATTAATGTCTACTATAAACTATTTATTATATTTTTTATGGAATATATCGTTAGCAGCATTGTTTAAACTAAATGATACTGACTACTACAACGATTATGTTCCACGAGTTGTCAATGGTTATCCAGCAAAACTTGGCGATGTCCCGTATCAGGTACACTTCTTTGATTATTAACAACATGATTATCAATAGGAAAATAAATTTGCCTTCATATTCGTTAAGGTCACTTAAAAGTTTTCATCTCGTAAAATTATATTCTCGAGAAGACTTACGTCTAAATATTCCTTTAAATCTAAATTTTTCTCTTGTAGATAGCCTTTAAAGCACTGATTAAGCGATCGAGGATATACACCACATTTTGTGGTGGCGTCATCATGGCTCCGAAGAAATTGCTCTCCGCAGCTCATTGTTTTGCTGAGGGTCCCAATTTTTGCCAAAAAATATGCTCTGGTGGCAGGTACTCATTATTTGTTTAAAGGTCTTAGTCACACTATGTAGATTTAGTTTTGCAGCATGAATTATTTTTTTAAATTTAATGTTGCCAAAACGCAATTTACAGTAGTAAGAGATCCTTGTCCCATAAGTATGCAGTGGCGGGTAATTTAAGAAATCATGGCTACCATAGCCGTTTTGATACCGATAATGATGGGCAATGGAGAAAATTAGACAGTGTAGTCTTTCCGCTGACATACCGATTTCCCAAGGACGATATCGCTATTGTGGTAAATTATAGACATTTAAAAAATTTTAGACAACGCGCTTTAATGTAATTCTATATGTACCTACGTTTGCATGGTTTTTAAATATATATATTTTTTGCAGTTCGTACAATCCCCATTTGTCTACAACAGCTTTGTTAATTGTGTACCAATTGCAAGTCGATTGACTGATTACATCGGATCGTGCTTGGTGTCCGGTTTTGGGCGAATTTCAGAGAAGGTTGGTATAATAAATAAATCATATACAATAACAAGTGTTACAAAGATATTATTGGTGTACAACTTTGCTTTCACTGTTTAAAACCGAAAGAAACGATCGCAGATGAAGGTTCTTTGGTAATATCAGGAGAAAGAAGATAAAATAATTTCCTTTCTTTTCGACGTTCGACCTCACAATACTGATAAATACATAAATGTTGAATTCAGATTATTTAGCGTTTTTCCCATTTATTACTCCCTCCGAATTTCAATTGTTAAAATCAAAAACACTGATACGTGGATCACCTCAAAAGTTCTTAAGTTTTTTATGAGGAATTCGTGTTGTCTGAAAAATGGAGAAAGTAGTGGCGAGTGGTACGTCTTTATGCATAAAATTTTACCATTTTAATATATTTTTATGTTTTAAAAGATTTATGCATTCTAAAATACATAGGTAGGTACTTCATAACGAGTCTGTGATCGCATTTTAATTGACAAGATTTTAATTGATAACCAAGATTTGACAATTAACATTTTAACATTTTATACCGATTACATAATAAATTCACAATTTAAAATACAGCTGCGTTTCTGCAATCATTAGTAAAAAAACAATAGAATAATATAACGTGAACACACAAATAAATATACTCTTGGAAACCAGATCAAAAGGGACTTTTTAATAAAATTACACACGGTTCAACAACCAATATAATGAATTTACAAAAAAATCTAACAATTCTACAATGTGAATAAACAAATCCTAGACAATTACTAATTATAAAACTGGTAAACTAAATCTGATTCTAACAAGACAAAGACAAATTTATCAACAAAAATATTAGGACTGACGAAACGCAAAAAGCCCCGACTACTGATATACGCTTAAATATCACTCCCCCCTCCACTTTCCTTATATCTTTGTACAATACATTAATTCTCATTTACATTGTCACCTCTAAAACTAAGTACTCTGAAACTACGTAATTGAAAACCGAAAAAACAGATAATATTTCTTAGTAAATAACCGAGTTCCAGTGTCATAATATTCGAAGGCTTTCTTTTCAAAGTCAGATAATTTATTATTTGTACAATATATATATAAATATTACTTATTATTCCAGGCAACATCGGACAAACTACTCTTAGCAGAACTAACGTTGATCCCAATTCGGAGATGTAACAAAATGCATCGCAGGAATATGAAAAGATTCGTCTGCACATCTAGTAAAATAACGGATGTTGGAAAGGTGAAGGCTTATTGATTATTTTATTGTAGTTTTTAAAAAAACAAAACAATTAACCAATATATACTTTAAGGGAGATTCCGGTGGACCTTTGGTATGTACGAACACTGGAGATCCAAACGAAGTGGGGGGTAAAGCTATTCTTGTGGGGATAGTAAGTGGCCATCGATACGGAGTTGGTTCTTTCTTCACGCGAGTTTCATCCTACTACAAATACATAGAAAGGAACAGATCACAAAAAATATACTTAGATTTTAGCGTAGCGATTATAATACAAACAAGATTTTTGCTATTTTCATCTCGTTTTATTTATAACAAGCTATTTAATTTTATTAAAATTATCGCTAATACAATATAGGAACTTAAATTTGTTCGAGGTTGACCGTCTGTGACCCACTTGTAATGAAGACCGATTCTGTTATGTAAAGAAGGCAGTCCTATGTTAATGAGTGACGTTACAGCAACTAAAACTCCTAACTCTGCATCTTCTGCTGGGTCATCTGTTCCACGGCATATAAGTCCAGCACCTTCTGCTTCCTTAAATCAATTTACTTTATTAGAAACTAATAATTCTGTAAAACCGATTTCTAATAAAAGAATTGTCGGTAACATACAGTTGAAGTCAATTTCATTGGATCGTATTTAGAGCAGTAGTACAGTAAGCAACTCCTCAACAATGTGTGCTCACAGCTTCGACTATTGATCAACGTCAGACCTACCGTGTGTAGTTTTTTATTTTTGTACCAACTCTGAAATTAACAAATGTTACAATTCTCTGTAAAAAAAATCATATAAACTGGAGAAAAGTCTATATTTGGATAGGTAAAAGACTTGAAGTGTACCGTTGTTGCTTTTAAGCCAATCCCGATGCAAACACCATCAAAATTTTGGTTCCATTTTGTATAAGGTATCTTATTAACATATTCATTGAAACTCCAAGGTGTATCAACTTTCTGGAAACGTTAATATTTGTAGTCAATACAAGAAGACGTTAATATCAACTACTTTGTTTAACTTACGATAATAGCCAGATTATAGGCAGGAAATCTGTAAAATCGTTGCGAGTAGAGATGTTCTATGGATCGCCATTGTTGAATGTCATCTGACAGTGGTTGCTGGACAAAAGTGGTAAGAATACCACCAACGACTCTAAGTGTGCTGTAGCTACGTTTTCTTCTGTAATATATATATATTTAATAAAGATAACCGAATACTTTATCTTTCTTTGTTTTTAATGTATTTCTAGGTCAGTTATTTATTATTGTTGAGGTACTCACTAAACTCTTTACTTACTATAACTTTCTCAAAAATCTCGATATTATTTGGGAATCCGATCTTTTATAAAGTAATACGTGTCTTACTGATTTCTAGTTTTTAATTTAATCAGCTCAATAAAAATACCTTTTTCTATTGGTCAAAAAACAATGTGTGGATGTAAGAACTCTCTCTTCACTTATAATACTTCCAGAACATATGGCCTGATACAGCAGCTTCCATTTATTACGAAGATGATAGATAAATACCTTTGACAAATTAAAAGATTTATTTGCTTAAATCCAGTGACGTCATAATAAATATTGATATATTTAATACACTAACATGATGTTTAAATTCTCCTAATTTCACTTCTTTGTATCCATGTGACGGAATGCTTCTGACATACTGCAACAAATACTCATGTTGGGTCAAAACATGTGTTCAGAATTTATCGTCGAAGCTCAAATACTAAGATACCAATAGAATGTTATATAGTGTACGTGAGTCCAAGGACTATAGAGACAAGTTTATGTTTAAACAAACAATACTAAAAGAATATATATCAATTATTGTATTATTAACCTGTAGAGATGCATTTGCTGGACCCACACTTACAACTATATACAAAAAACTAAACGTTACAATTAAGAAAACAATTGTTGTGACTTCATTTACATTAACATAAAAAAATATTAAGTTTTATCCAAAGTCGATCGTTAAGACAGGTGCGTCACCTAATTGATAAAACCAGTAAGAATTTGTTTGTCAACTTCATTCTTAAAAGTGGTAAGAAGTTTGTATTCTCCTTCATACAAACTTCACTCTCAAGATTTCATCTTACCAATTTTTCTTTCTATTAAAGCTCTTAAAGCTAACATTGCTTATTATAGTTATTTACGTTTTATAGTTTGTTGAATTGAATTGAATTTGTCCTCTTTAAGTTACAGATCACATAAAGTTGAACGGAACGAGTCGTTTTAAACTGCTGCTTGTATTACTGTACTGGTTTTAACTTCAGTCAGATCGTAACCAGCCGGTATGGAGGACGCATTGACGCTCATCGTTTTAACACGTGAGTAATAATTCAAATAAAAGTGTATCTTAATACTATGGTTATAAGGATTGTGTTTCTATATAATATTATACCGTTGCAACATTATTCATTGAACCGAGTAATGCGACTGACTGTCCAAGTATAGTATCCGAACAATTATTGTGTAACTTTCACTTGTCACTAACATTCTTCTATCAACTAAAGTACTTATTACATACTTGATATACTTTGTACTAAGTATTAATTGTTTTGTTAAAAAATACTATTAAATACACTATAATATTATTTATCATATTTTCTTTGTTTAATACACGAGTAAGTATATAAAATAATTAATCTGTTAATCTGCACGTTTAATGGGTTTATATCAACAATATGTGACATTCAAACATACATTTTTGCACAATAGTTAAAGGTATTTTTCATACAAATTATCGTAAGAAATTCTATGATATACTTACTCTACTCTCTTTTAGGATATGATAAGTATGTTTTACTCATTGTAGAGTAAAAATTGTATTAAAATTAAAGTGTAAATATACTTATCTTACTTTTCATAATAAACCCCATCATATATTAATAGTATTACGTTCTAACACGAACCAGAAAGGTGTTAACTTTTTGCTATCATATCCTCTTTTATCAGGTTTTTAATAATTAATTAATTCAGTTAAATAAACCCCGGTGTATCGCAATATTGATTCATAAATTATATTTTTTTGTCTGCATCTAGTTGTGTAATGTTTAAACAATTTTGCCTTTAAGTAATTCAAGAATAATAACAATACGAAAATATATTTATATGTTTATAAACATGTATATATTATGTAAATATATAATAAAATTTTAACAAATTCTTGATGTAATAAACCGTATTGATGAATTTTTCATTTATTTAACCGTGTGCCTAATTTTATTTATTTTATATACTCACGAAATGAAAACAGACAGCCATAGTCCATTATTTCCGCGCTGATTGGAAAGTTGCAATATATATCGCTTCATAAAATAGAGGTTATTATACACAGGATATCATATAAAACGTATTTCAAACGAAACAGGATTAATTAACACATTTATTAATTATTTAAATGTAATTCAATGATGCGTTAATTTTAAATATATATATTTAATTTATAATTATATCGATATAAATTAGATTATCTTGATATATACCTTTAAGTGATATATATTTATATTATAAGTCACGTAGTTTACATTCTTACATATAAGTCACCGGAATTTGTTGCATCGACATGCGATTTTATATCTTAATAATAGATATTAAAGTACATTTTCAATTTTCAGTAAGTAATACTCCCACCTAAAGTGATCTTGGATTATTATTGTTGTATAAATACTCTCATTCATAGCACCCACTTATAATAATATATAGAGATTGTTTTATAAGCATGTAATATAAGTGGTAATAAGTATGAATGAATAGTTTACAACTACGTTAACGTGTTAATATCAATGAATGCAATATTCCCGTCACGGAGGGACTTGACCTTAGGGAGACCGATCACAAAAAGCAAACCTTGAAAACCAGTTTGAGATCAACTGCGATACGAACATCAACAAATTCACCAAAACCTCACATGAACTCGAGTTTAACCGATTTTTTTTCAAAAGTTATGGATATGTTTCTTTTATACATTTATTTGAGTTTTCTTTTTTCATTACTTTCCACTTCCCCACATATTATGATGTTTCTCTTTTTACAACAAAACAAAAAGTCATCATCTTTGAATGATTTAATTTTTTTTAACTTTCATATCTGTGATAAATATAATGTTCCAATTGCGGATTTGTAATATTATATAAAATCTCGATAAAATATATCGCAGGAGTTGATTTCGAAATCCGACCTGCAAATTAGATAAGAAGGAGAAAGCATTATTTTTTAAGCAAAACAATTTATTTATGAATAGAGACAAACAGCTTGGTTATATTATTTAATTTTTACATTTCAGTGTTACAACTTTGTCGAGCTGATATATCAAAACCGCCACCAGTATGGTACGCGGCAAATCTAATAAATGACGCAAGTTATACTCCAAAACCCATAACGGAGATATTCACAACCGACCTGAGCTTCACTCCCGTCGATCAGTTTACACCGACTCCATCAACTGCATTCCCAACTCCAGCACCAACTACTTCTCCAACCACCAACGAGCCTACAACTATTGTTCAAAATGAAGATAGAATAGCACAAATCCCAAATGCTCCATTTGAAGTTGTACAATTATCACAACCAAGAAGACCTATAGTTTTCTCGCAAACAGCCAGTAGACCATCTGATCCTCCATATGTCATAATATTAGACCCCAGACAAGGACCTTTTATACCCTCTCAAACATCAACTACAACTGAAGATAATAGGCCAACAGTTACCCAATCTCCGATCCAAGTTCCAGAAACGGTGGTACGAGAAACAACTGTTTATCCTATTGTACCAATACCAGTTTCCGGACCTTTAAGTAATCAAATACCAATGGCTTACTTAGGCCCTTCTCCGAATATCACTGGAACTAGAGTACCAACGACGGACCTGCCTCCAGCAGTATCCGCCAGTTCGAAACCAATATTAACTGTACGACTGAAATCACCAAAAGGAACCGTAACCAAATTACTGATCAATCCATCCACTACAAAGAAACCATTGACCACTCGACGCCGAAAAACAAATCAAAGACGGAATAATTATGATGTTTGTTTAAATTCGTGTAGCGAAAGACGAGAACCTATTTGTGCAACCCCAGTAGGCATCATCCCGATAAATCCAGATAAATTGAAGGGATTCCCATCGCTATGTCACATGGCTTGCAACAACTCGTTCAGAAAGAATCGTAAGTACAAAAAATTCAATCTTAAAACCGATAATTAACTCTGTATCAAGACTTCGCCATATTTCGTTGCGAGTTACATTTATATATGGTTAAGATTCGACCAGTTCATGTTACGTACTCTCTCGTCACATATACCTAGTTTACTTTCTACTCGCCCATTTTAAAGTTATACCTCATCTGTCTGTTTTCTACCAGTTTTTAATACGAAAATAAGTATTATAAATAAATGGAGCCTCAAATCTTACTATATCAGCTGAAAATTGTATCATTAAAACGAATAGACATATTGTAGTAATAACAAATTTCTTTAATAACTGATATGTACTTTTGAAAATCAATAATTGAAATTTCCATTACAGAAATATATGAAAAGGTAACAGATGGTCGCTGTGGAAAGCTGCGCACGCGCATACGACCGGTCGACAAGAACAAACTCAACAGAGAAGAGTTAAACAAAGCTCAATACACAATCCTGCATAACGGACCGGAAACTGTTATGGAATTCTCACCTTTGTCCCTATGAAATAGAGCACATAATTCCACTAACGTTAGTCATAACACTAGTCGTGTTTGGACATTGTACGCAGGTGTTATAAAATAACACAAAATGTTTCATATAGTTAAAAAGGTTACGATATTTCTACCGTCCATATGAGTAATGACTTTATTATTAAACTAGCTTGTCCCGCGACTGCATTCGGGAATATATTTTTATAATAAAAGTAGTCTAAGTTACTTAAAACACCAGCTATCCAGTGAGTCTTGTTAACACTAAACCTACCTACCTACCGGTCAAATTGACCATTCTTAAACTTTTGTAAACTTTACACATTTTTAAACGTTATAATTTTGTTATCAAACTACGTGACAATTCTTAGAATATGCACATAATATTTTCTACACTCTTCACTTTTAGTTATTTCCATTATTACCTGCGTTATATAATATAATAACTTTTAATTACCGGTCAATTTGACGGCGTGCGGTACGAACAGGTATACAAGAATTGTCGGTAGGTTTAGTTTTAAAATCGGTCCAGCTTTGAGATTAAGACCAAACAGACACAAACAAATAGATTTTTTCATGTAAATACCATACACTTTCATATGCATTTAGTGAATATTCATTTGGAATTACAAACGGACACTTCAATTATATTTATATGTATAGATGTATAGTGAATTAAAACGATGTATAATTTTAAAAATATTTTAATTAATACAATATTATATTTATACATTACACTTGTCAGTCTAATTAAACAGATTATTGAAAATAGTTTTATTGATATAAAATAAATAATATATGTTCTTTAATGTTTTTTGTAATTATAACTTTCTTAAAAGCCTAAATATGTTGTCACCATTTTGGAATGGTGGGGGACTGAGTCATGTAAAGGGGAAGGGGGGGAAGGATATTATTTTTAAACGCCACAAATAATATAAAATACAGAAATATGTTACCTCCATTTTGGAAATGGGGGGTGTAAACGTATAAAGACTACTTTTGACAGCTTGATGGACGGTACTACAATAATTAGGCTGGTGTACACTCACTGTAGTCATGTGATCAGTGAAAGTGGTGCATGTTTTGTTTAAAATAATATAATTAAATTTATTTTTACTATTATATTTTAAACATAACTTTATTGTAGAATAAAAAGTACCATTTTATACAAATGTATACAACCTGCTACACTCTAGCATTAACCTGACCAGGTTTTTGTAACCATATAACTTGTCTGTCCATAAAATATAAAGATATATATATTAAAACCGTTGCTGGAAGTTCCCTTGTGGCTGCCCTCCCCCTTGCTGTCCGAACATCATTTGCTGTTGTTGGTGGAACTCTTGTTGTTGAGTTCCTTGAGCGTTATTCCCTTGGTTTGGACCTTGAATTAATTAGTTTATCTTACATGACATACTTACGTTTAGACATGCTACTCTGAACTTTTGAGAGAATTTTTGTATATTTTTAATTCATAAATACATTACTCTATTGTAATATACTATTTAGGTAATTTTTCCTTAAGAATTGCAATCTTTTAGTGAAAACAGCACAAAAACATACATTTTTTAGTGCTTCAGTTGTATAATAATATTTTACCTGTCATTCTCATTCTCTTGGCGTTGTTGGCCCCGTGGTCGTGATTGTTTGCTTGAACTTGATTTTGTTGTGTCTGAAATATAAACATTACTTATTACTTAAAAAATAATGAAAATTTAAAGAATTATTGTTATATTTATTCATTAAGTTTCGAATCAAGTGTTATCTATAAAGTGAGCAAACTGAATTAGTGTAAGATGAAATAACTAGTATTAACTAGCTCTCTGATCAAAGCGGGCGTTAGCTAGCTCAGAGTGACGAAAGCACCCATAGTGCTGAAAGTCTAACTCTGTATATATACGCGCAATATCGATTTTTTTATACAGGAGACCTTCTGGTATGAGTGTGGTATTATTAGAAAGCCCTTGGCCCATAGACCCAGAAAATGCATTTATACTTAGCAATGTACCTACCGCCTCACCTCTACGGCCGTTTGAAAAATGAGACTAAAATTTAGTTTTTGGCTCCGCACCAGTATAAAATCACTTATTTCCACCTTGAAAAAGATTTTCCTAAAGGTCCTCGTCGAGACCTTTTCAACAAGCCCAAAAACGCCAAAATCCGACCACCGGTTGATGAGATATGACATTTTGAAAATTTTGACTGGCGCCGCCATCGATGATTACTTTGTCTGTGTGTGGGTATATTCGTAGTTTCAACTGATTTTGTTCAAACTTTAAGGGATTGAAGTACATGAAAAACTAAGACTTATTTGTTCTACGACATTTCGATTTGGCCGCCATGTTGGCCGTGGCCAGCCCTCGAAAGGCCAAAAATGGCCATTTTTCGTACAGGGACTGTGGCCAAACCAATTGACGTACATTGACAAATTGGGCATCATTGGAAAGGTCTCAAGCTTATCTTTTGAATAATGTCCATTTTAATGGCAAAAACATTTGTTGGCGTGACATTTTTGGTCAAAAGGCAAAAAATGGCCAACTGGCCGGGGACAGATCGGCCATTTTCTCGAAAACGGCGCCAACGATTTTTTCGAAAATTTCCTGATTCGTAGCCCCAAATTAGAGCTAAAATTTGGTATATAGCATATATCTGGGAAAACTCGTTATTTCGAGATATGGCCGCGAGAAGTTAAAAAAATCATGAAAAATCATGAAAAATGACCAAAAATGGCCAAAAAATGACTTTTAAAGCCAGAATCGTACTCACAACACGGTTAAAATTCAATGCTAGTTGCACAGAAATAAACACATGATAACAACAATAAACAATGAATAAACTCACTAACGCATTGCCGTCTGTAACAATAAAACAAAATTTACAGAAAAAAATCCGAATACTGAAGAAATTCTGTTTTGAAGCAATGAATTAAAAAAATAAATGGAAACTGAAAAACTCAAATGAAAAAAAAATCGGGCACCTGTGGGAATCGAACTCGAGGTCTCGTCTTTGTCATTACAACGCTCATCCTCTGAGCCAAAATACTCTCATTTTGTCAGAGGCAACTATTCCAAATAATAATAATAATAATAAATCAATTTATTTCAGATAATTCATCCATAAGTGTTAGTAACATTTTAACTTAAGTAACTAATGTTATAATAGTACTCGTAGTTAGTATTCAACATAACAATCTCAAATTATACAGAAAAATAAAATTAATAAAATGCACAAAATTCATAAAATTATTAAAATTAAATATAAATTCAATTCAAATAAATATAAATTTAATTCAAATCAAATATAATTAAAATCATAAAATACTATTAAAGAAATTGAATAAAATAAAATTCATGGAAATCATCGTTCTAATTATTTTTATTTTTTTAATTCTACAAATAATTCAACGCTATACTCCTACAGTCAGTATACGCTACGCTTCGATGCTACGTGTACACTATCCCAGGACCTCCAGAGGGGAGCGTCTAGCTTTAACGCCAATATGCTGAGAAGATTGTTGGAGCTGTTCAGTAATCTTGTCATTGCGGACGCGGTCCGCTTTCGTATTATCGCATAGAAGTCGTCTACACGAGCCTCCGCAAACATTGCCGATGCACTGCAGTATCGAGGCTTCCTCAACAAAGCCCTCAGCACATTGTTGTACTGAACACGCAGTGCGCTATATGTCCGCCGCGTATAGTTCTCCCATAGGCTGCACGTGTAAAAGGACTGGCAATAGGCTTTAAATAATATTAATTTTACCTGTGTCGAACACCGTGCAAACCTACGGGCCAACATATTGCCTCTAACCGACAGAGCCCTGCGCTCCCTCTCGATATCACTATCATCACCCAGGCGTTCATTCACAATATGACCAAGGTATTTAAATTCAGATACTAGTTTCAGAGAAGTTCCACACAGATGTATTTTAGGAATGAAATTTAACTGTTTGTTTATTCCTCGAAAAATTAAAATTTAGCTCTTTTTAGCGTTATACCTCAGTCCATTCTCCTTTGCATATTCCTCACAGATTTTTATCAGTCTTCGAAGACCACTGACCGACGGGCTCAACAGAACCATATCGTCTGCGTAACTAAAATTGTTCATCATTACGCCATCTATCGAACAACCGACGCCTGCCCCGCTAAGCCTCTCTATGAGCCCGTTTATGTAAAGATTGAACAATCTGGGTGACGTCAGGCCCCCCTGTCTTACTCTACACCCTAGTTTATATGGTTCACTAAGTGCATCACCCCATCTTACCACATTACTTTGGGCACCATACCAGTACTTTAATAGTGATATCAACTCCGGTCTTAAACTGCTATCCTTTTCAAGCTTATGCCATAAAATTTTATAGGATACGAGGTCAAATGCCTTCGACAGATCCAAAAAACACGCAAACACATGGGTCTTTCTATCAATACTGCGCTCTCAGTTGACAGCTCTGATCTAAAACCGAACTGCGCATCGTGTATGTTAATTGTTCTGCTAAGTTGAGTATCAAGCAAGCCGTCAAGCATTTTGGCTATGATGGTAGCAAGAGATATCGGTCTGTAGTTGGTTCTGTCCGCCGCATCCCCCGCCCTATTCTTGATTATAGGCACGACTATTGTCCTTGTCATCGAGTTCGGCAGAAAGCCGTGGCTTAAACAAATATTGTACAACAAAACTAGGACTCTAGAAAGGTGCACACCAGCGTGTCGCAGATGCTCAACACTCAGGCCATCATGTCCAGGCGACTTTCCACGCTTCATACCCATTATTGTATCTACTACTTCGCTAGACGTGAAACGTACAAAGCTTTCCCCATTATTTATGATATCCCCCCTGCCAGCCTCGGCGAAATTGATCTCACAGGGATCCACTGTAAATTGTGTTTTAAACATATTTGCTATGTTACGGCAACCGCTCACTCCCCCTACTTCAGCCGGAATATTCGATCTTGTATTCAGTTTGTCTGTTTGTTGCCAGAATTTTCCAAAATGTTTGTTTCTATATGACGTAGCCAGTATGTCCATTTTAATCTGTTCTGAATTGTCTTGGCACCATTTAAGTTTGTTTTTAAAGGCCCTACGAGAGTCCCTCATGTCATTATAGATAGTTCCATGTGTTGGTCAAATAAATGAGTATATATTTGCATGAAAAATAATCGCACAGCATTTTGTTTCCAATCCTTTTACAAAACTATTGATATCAAAACAAAAACTTCTCAACGAAGTAAATACCGAGTGACGAAAGCGAATCCACTGACAAAACTCCTGATATGAATTTTGCGACGAAAAAACCACGAACATTTTTATTCACAAACGTAAACAAACACAAAAAATGTGAATGTGTTCGGAACGTTGCCAAACAAACAAACAAACAAAAAAAAATACAAACAAAAAATGTGAATGTGTTACCAAATTGCCTTGATCAATCTAATAAAATAAAAACAAAAATGCAATTTGTGCAACGTTTCGAGCACATTCACATTTTTTGTGTTTGTTTACGTTTGTGAATAAAAATGTTCGTGGTTTTTTCGTCGCAAAATTCATATCAGGAGTTTTGTCAGTGGATTCGCTTTCGTCACTCGGTATTTACTTCGTTGAGAAGTTTTTGTTTTGATAGAAACTACAGTGAGGTATGAGTAAGGTATTTCAGTTATTTAACACTGACTGCGTCACACACCGTTAGTGTAATTTTTAATGAAACGCGGATGCGGCTCTAACACAAAAAGTTACAAAAAAAACATAAGTAATATGAATGAAATGAACTGTATTGCGATTTTTTGAAGGTCGCTTTTTGTTTGAATGCTTTCATAGAGAGATTCTTATGAACCACTTTTGCTGCATTATTAGAAAATATATTTCGAATGTTCTACCATTGAGGATGAGGGTTACACAAGACAGTGATCGAATCTCTAAACAGACTCCAGAACCTACACCAAGTGGCGATGGTAAAGCGAGATCAAGTAGTCTGATAACGTAAAAAAATAGATAACCTCATAATAAATTATTATGTAAAAATCGCAGTTAAAACTGCGAAATAATTACGATATAATATATAGTGTGTAGGTATTATGAAATGATTTTTTTTACAAATATAACAATAATTTTTCATAACAGCAATAAACCTTTTATATACTGAACAATTATATTATTATTTGCACTTGAATGCACCGTTGCACTTAAACAATGAAAATAAATGCAACTCTTAGTTGGTTCTGTTATATTATTTGAACCAAGATAATAAGGTTATAAAATTATATATTCATATTGTATCACATTCATAATTATTGAAGACTGGTTTTAAAAATGATGATAGGTATCTGTATTACGAATTCTCTCTTAACCAATTACGTAAATAGTTATATGCAATATGCTTTCCACAATATTTATGTTAACCCGCATATACGAGTGCGGCTCCACACGTCCTGCGTGTTAAGCCACATACGCATTACATTTCGCTATGCGAGTGCACAAAAATAATAAGTATTTTTATAGACCACAAAAACATGCCGGAAGCTTTTAGTTAATTTTGTTATATAAATATAAGTATATAAGTACATTTGTCTGTTGTTGTTGTTGGTTCTGTCTCGCCTTTGAGTCGCTCTTGTCCTCTTGGTCGTCATCGGTTAAGAACTCTCTCTTTGGATACGGTATTGGACAGCCGGCAAACACGTCCTACAATTTAAAAAAAAGTATTATAATTTTGTTAACAAAAAATATTATTTACTCACAAACAAACGCTTACTTGTGTAGGCAATAAACGCTTATTTAAGTGGGGAATAAACAATTATGTGGGCCATAAACACTTTCTTGTGTGTGCAATTAATATTTACTTATGTAAGCAATAAGCACTAACTTGTACAGGCATGTTATATTCCTATATACTTGTATTTATTCATTAAATATT
This sequence comes from Melinaea menophilus ssp. n. AW-2005, assembly GCA_918358695.1. NCBI lineage: Eukaryota > Metazoa > Arthropoda > Insecta > Lepidoptera > Nymphalidae > Melinaea > Melinaea menophilus. The sequence goes on from OU911052.1 coordinate 3,318,455, forward strand.
TCTTATATTCTTATTTGTAATAAAATTGATAAATTCGCATTTATTATATTCTCACGAACCGTGGAAGCGCTGATTAGACGCAGGTACATTGTATTATGTTAAAATCCCAGAATATAATGTAAATCTGAAACCCTTGTTTGTTACATTTATTTCTCTGTATTCTTTTAATTATAATTCCATTATATTATATTCATTCTTGTCTCCAACTTTGAGCAGGGATCACGTAGTTTGTAGTTTAAATATAATGATTAAATTTTATGTCAATAAATTTGTATTCTTTTGGATCCTCCGGTTGTGACCGACGTAATTGGCAACAAATCATTTACTTGTGTGGGCAATAAGCACTTACTTGTGTGGGCAATGGGTCCTCAGAGAAGTATGGATCTTGCATGGCTTGTTCAGATGTGATCCGTCTATTGGGATCCATCAACAGCAGCCTTTGTAAGAGACTGAATGCCTTACTATCTGGCTTGATTTTATGTCTGTCCATGTATTTACTCAATGAGCAATTTTGGTAACTGAAATTATAAAATATATATATTTAAAATTGTAATATTTGTATATTTTTAAATATTATTCTGTAAAAAATATATAGGGTTAGATGAAACAAAGTAAAAAGTAATATCAGCCCAATCTATACATATAAATAAAATTTTTGTGTCTGTTTTTAATTCTAAATTAACAGCTTTTCACTAAATATATATTAAACACGCTACATAGATAAAAATATAATAATTTTTTAATATTTCTCCATCTGTCCGTCTCTTTGGGACAGCTAATTTCTGAAATGGCTGGATTTTAACAAGCCTTTCACAGGTTGTAGCTGACGTTATAAGAAGTAACTCAGGTTACTTTTCTTTTAAAAAACATATTCCTCACAAACAATGTCAGCACAGCTAGTATAGAAATAAATGTACCAACATACTTGGACCTCTTGAAATCCTTTACCAAGGTAGCATGTTCCGGCATCTTTCTAATATCCTCCCAGTCTTTCTCTTGTGGGAATCCCATTACATTAAATATTCTGTCCAATTGATCATGATGGTATGGGTTGCTGGTTTTAATATCCTCTTGACGGCAATGGAAGATTGGTTCCGACGTTAACAACTCAGCAAATATACAACCAATGGCCCAAATATCTGAAATGAATTAAAGAAATTAAGTTGTATAAATCAAATTAATAACCGCTGGCTCACAGCAGGTAACACAATTAAGAGCTATAAAATGTAGTTTTATGGAGTTGCAGGAAATTAATTTAAAACTTATTTTGTTTTGATTCATACATTCATAAATAGCAATCCCTGAACGGGATTACATTTGGAATACAACTGGTGCTGATTGTGGCATGTTAATTGGAATAAGCAAATTTTGTTAATAAATAATTTTAAGTGCAGAGAACAAATACATTATATTTTATTATTACCCTGATCGTAATATAAGAAATACATGAATTACATATCTGTAAAACATTGTCCTACATATAAAAATAATAATTTCACAGGTAAAATTAAATTTGTCTATAATATTACCAATAGCTTTAGTATAGTGCCGAGCTCCAAGCAGCAACTCAGGTGCTCGGTACCAGAAAGTAACTACCACAGGATCTAAATCTGCTAAGGGCTTTAATGGAGCATTGAACAGTCTCGCAAACCCCATATCAGCTATCTTCACTCGACCTCTCTCTGGACCTTCACCCATTACGAGAATATTAGCTGGTTTCTGAAAGTTTTAGAAATAATAGTTTGATAAAATAAAATGCCAAATTTAGTTGAATATAAATGAAATAAAATGTTGTAGAAGATTAAGGTTGCATTAGTAGAATAAAAATTAGATTACAGTAGCTTTATTGAAGATTGTAATAGACCTTTTACAAGAATAAACAAAATACATAGTGTTTTATTAGAATGTTAATATAACTTACCAAATCTCTATGTAGAACCCAATTTGAATGTAAATAATGAATTCCATCTAATATTTGATATAACAAGCTTTTGACCATACCCTTAGGAACCATTACAGATTTTTTATTAGCTTTAGCAGCCCTGTGGAACTTGATGATGTGCCAGAGGTCATGTTCAGCATAATCAAACAATAACCACACTTTGCGGTCAGTATGTGACAAGAATACTCTTATAAGATTTATTACGTTGGGATGTTTTAACTCTCTCAGTAACTGCAAGAAATAACATTGAAAATATCGGAATACAACATTGTAAAACGAAATATTAAGTAATTTAATCAATATAGATGTTTCCTGTAAAATATAATGAAACATTGGAGTTTTATTTTGCTTTTTTTTATTTTATTTAGTACCGCAATTTCACGACAAGCTGACATAGAAAGCCCGGTTCCCTCTATTTGCTTTAAAGCATAATCTTTTGTATCAGATCCATCTTTTCTTCTAGCTTTATATACATGACCATAAGTGCCTCGTCCTACTTTACAACCTTCGAAATCAAATAAATCCTCAACTTTAGAGCGTTCATTTTGTGTTTTTATTTTAAATTCATAATCCATCATCACAGGTGCCATAGTTTTGTTGTTTTGAAAATTGTCCGCCATTTTATTATATTTTATTTACTATAAACTGTAGTTTATAAGTATCGATTAGTCAAGATCGATAGGTAAATTTAAATATTAAAACAAAATAACTTAAATCATTAATGAAATACAATACAAAGCAAGTGACAACTGTGAACTGTTGTCTGTGAAGTTAAGAAATGACAGATCTAAATGACAATGACAACCACAGTTAATAATTAGAGATAGTACCTATAGTAGAATAATTAATTAATTATATCAGTATTTTATTAAAAATAATTATTATAAATTAGTAAAATGAAATATAATGGCAATTACAAAATATAACAATCAATCTGAATGGGAAAAAATTGCTACCGACGATGAATCTGAAACCCTTATGGTAATATTCATAAGGAATTCAGATACTTCATCAGTATAAATACTTTACAATCACATTAAATAATGAAATTGTTGTTTGAACGTATAAGATAAATAATTATTTTTACCTTCGATCCATATACTGGAGCGCATTTTTTACGTCATTTTGTGAATATGGAAAGATCTATAAAGTAACTGATTAAATCGTACTTATTTGTAACCAAACTTTGGTTATTTATATATTAATTTGATGCCTACGGACAAACCTATATTTTTTCCTTATAACCTAATTTGATACATCTGTCATAATATATTTTAGTCCCGAACTTAAGTAAAATAAACTATTAAAATTAATAATGCAATTTTAATTTCCTTGACTGGAGTATATTTACCATTTACCATATTATCTAAAATGTGTCAACGCGTTATTCCGCTCGTTTTGCGTGACGTCACGTTAGGGCAAAACACCAAACTTATGATGGTTTCCAAGGTAAGCGATGAGTGAGTGGTAAGTTGTCGAAGAAATTCAGTATCGATTTTAAAATAATATATTAATATAAACATCTTACTAATAAAAGAAAGATGCTTGAGTTTGACATTTATATTGATTACTCATATAAAATAATTCTTGTGATCATAATTAATTAAAAGGTTTCTTATATAAATTATCCGTATGTAGTTTTAGTTGCTGGTGATTTTGTTGGTTGAAAGATTTCAACGATTTTTGTTAGCTTTAAACATATTTATTTGCATATTATATGAATCAGAGTAAATGCGCATGTGTGAGAATCTTTTTTTTCTATTTACCATTGCATACAAGGAAAACAAACATGTCATATACACACAAGTTGTATTTTTGGTTTGATGCTACATACTGCATATTATGTTACCACACCTATGCGGTTTATCTAAGAAATCAAATCTAATAATGATAAGTTCAAAAAAATCTCCTTACAGTATGTGTCAATCATTTAAATACTCTCTAGGTCTCATATAATATTTTTTATTCAGTGTAATTTGTAAAATTTTGAACTTAGTCATAGTAAAAAATATATTAACTAGGTTAGGTACTAATAAATATTATTTAGAGTATTCGAAGGAATATATACAGAAGTAGACAGTCTTCTAAAATCGACTATTCAATTTGGAGCAAAATTTGAAGCAATCACATCACTGAATTACTCGCCTTGAAGAACAAAAATATTTCATTGAGCGAAGCGAACAAAGTGAGCGGAGCGGTTTACTGGAGACTTTTTACATACTTTGTCACGAATTGGCTCGAAAACAACTTGACGGAAAATTATGAAACTTTGCAATCAAAAAGAAACACATTAGACGATGGTTTTAAAAAAATATATTTAGAAATGTCCTCAATTTTTTTTTTATTTTTTTTATTTCATGTCAAAAAACTGATATCCCATTGAAGTCAATGGGAAACGATGAGTCAATACACTGGGCTCGCTTCGCTCAACATGCAAACGGCACCAGAGATTTCGCGACCGCAGGGAGTCGAAATTGAAGGTTTGTTGGCGCCTCTAGTATATTTAAAGTTACATTTTGATAACCGTCACATACAAGACTGAGAACGAGGCAATGCTGATTATCCTAACTTAATCTTAGATAATGAGAATAATAAATCAAAATTATCATACAGTATCAAAATATTATACCTTTTATTTATATTCTTTAGTATATTTAGGTAGATAAGCTATTCGTGTCAAAGATATCAAAATACTACATATTATATTATCATACTTATTTAAAGACATATTACAACAATTATGTGTGTTGTGCATTTTTTATTTGTTATAATTTTCAGGAATGGTAAATAACTGTGGCTGCAACGAATACTGCCTAACTCGAATGGGAAAATACTAAATACCTATAGAAGATCAACAGTTGTGACAAACTCTTGGCAGCCAGTGAGTGAGATAGGCAAAAGCCTAAGCTCCCAAATTTTCCTACTTTTTCCTTTATGCCCCGTTTAGTCAAGGGTTTCAAAAGAATACTATGGTATGTCAGTCTTGCAAATATCTTTAATTCCCATTATTCATCAAGTGTCATGTCGGTTCATTTGCTCTTACCATTATACAAAAAGGAAAAATTTATTAAAATATAACCAAGATGGAACTATAACCTCTTTTTTAAACATCGAACCTAGTTTTCGTGGAGGAATGATAGATGGTACAGCATTTAGATCAATTCAATAACCACTTGATTAATCATGGCTATCTGCATGCATGCATGCATGCAATGAAAGTTTCAACATCAAGTTCTCTTTTCAAAACAGTTGCTTATTTATAATTTATGCCAATAAAAATCGTTATCCCCCTTCTCATTAATTTTAAGTCTTAAAATATTAAAAAAATCGATAAGGAACATTATCCTGTAAAATATGTCTCTCAAATGTTATTGTTGTAATTACTTTTATATTACGTATTTCAGTAACATTTATGGGCAACACAAGTCAAATATCAAAAAAATTTACAACCTATATCATTTTTACGTAGATTATATAAAGTAAGGTGTATTAAAAGTAAAAGCGTGAACTAGTAGAAAAGAAGTGAGGGGAGGGCCTCAGCTCAACACCCGCCGCGCACGGGTGGCGGATCCTAGTTTATAGATTACAATACTTAGCGAGGTACTTTTAATAGAATAATCAATATAATGAAACAGTTATATCGTTCAAAATATTTACACTTCTTGAAAGAGATAAATTCAAATTACTGTAAATCTGATGATATGCTGTAAAAGAAATGTCTTTTGATTTTTTAAGACATAACCTTTCATAATGGTGAATATAATATATTGAATATTAAGGTTCAATGCAAGAAGAACGTGCTCAGGTGGTTTGGGCACGTCGAACGAATGAGTGATGAAAGAATGGTAAAAAAGATTTATAAAGGAAAAGTGAGCGGTAAGAGAGATAGGGGGAGGCCTCGAGTGACCTTCGAAAACTCAGTAGCTACGATACTAGAGGAAGGTCACGTAAAAAGCATGAGGACCCCCCGGAGGGCATGTATGAAGAGGTTAATGTCTGTGGTCGAGGCGAAAGAGGTATGCAGGGACCGTAGTGTTTGGCGCTCCGTCGTCTCTGGCTACCCCGCAAGGGATATGGCGTGAAGTTAAATAAATAATAAATAGGTTCAATGCAAGCCAAGCATTTGTTGGGTTTTTGTTTTCATAAACAAACTAAATATTTGTAACATTCTCTGTAGATATATTAATCTACTTTTATTTTTTTGTAAATTTAATATAAGAAATATTTTTCTTTTTACAGCCCCCCAAAACCCTCCCCTTCATGATCCTCCATGCAACAAAGATTCATAAATAGTAGGTAATTATTACGTATAAATTGACCGCTACGTAGTATGTTTATGACGATAATAGAATTATTAGAAAGGTTAGCCAACTTATACTTTTTATTGCAGAAAATTATCTCGTTTCCATCCATCCAAACCTCTGTTTTGTCACGTACTAAGAACAAAACCACAATAAAAATATTAAGTATTATCTATTCATTGCTAAAGTAATAAAAACAAATGAATCAGAGAATTCCCTATATTCTAATAAGCATCGCTTTGAGTAGTGAAACCCCTTTTGTTAATCTACTCATGAAGGGAAACCCCTTGGTTTAATAGTGTTGCCAGATAAAATTAAACAACAGTTTTATTTATGGAATGCAGAATACAATAAACTTTGGTATAAGCGTAATCTTTACCATTTTGTTGTTGTATGTATATAAAATAAAATATATCCATAAATGAGACTGTTGGCTTTATATTAAGCGAAACATTTCATTTCATCGGCAAACACATAGGACTTGATGAGCTATTATTCAATAATTTAAGACAAACAGTACTTAGATAATAATTTTATTTTTGACATTATATCATTTAAAGTGGCAACATTAATATTATAAATAAATAATCTAAGACAAAACAGTAACTTAACTAATGTCAATTGTTATTGTCAAATGCGAGTATTTATATGACTATTCATATCCATTGACATTTGTCATTGTTACGGTGGTTGTTGTTATGAACACGTTATGTATTCATTGAGTAGAAAACAAAAAAAAAATTGTGTGACTAAAAGGAGATTTTTTTAGAAATTACTTGCTAAATACATACCAAGATAAAAATGGAAGACCAAGACAGAAATAGTGTTTATAATAATGTTGTTGATAAGCTATTGGAGACATTTGGTGAGATATTAAGCAGAGATGTAGTATTTGCTATCGTCGAAAGCTATGAAGGAGACCGTAAGTACAATTTTATTTAATAAACATGATAAGCGTACATAAACCGTAACTCAAGTTCAGTGCTAAAAATGAGAAATCAATAAGATAAACACAACAACATGTTGTATACAACAGGTATTGCGCGCCATTATTTTCTAGATAGCTATCGGAGCTAGATATATTCTAGACAGAGAGAGAGGTATATATCTAGCTCTATTGAAGGATGTAATGGGCCCAGTTTCATTGCAATAGAGATTATAATCCTTTGATGCTATCATATTTTGCCCGGGACTTGCAGGCTGCATTGATTGATATGGACAGTGCACAGTATTGATTAAATGCTCACGGTGTACACACCCCTTGTTTGTTTTGTTAAGCAGCATCATAACTTGTTTATCACACTAAACTTTGTCCTTTGATGAGATATAAGTGTACCGTCAAGTGAGTACCTGACTCTTATTTGATTTCAAATTTAAAAATTTTTATTCATTATTTCTTAGTATCACATTAGAATTTTCTTTGTTCATAAAAATTTTATGTGTAGGTTCTTTTTTACTCTAAATTTATCTCTTTCATTGGGCTCGTTTTGATATTTGTACAAAAAAATTTTATATATAAAATTATATACTTTAGAGGAGGTATTTGTTTTATAATTAATACTTATAAAATTAACATTACTATCTTATATTTATGAATAAAACATAATTAATGATAGGAATTTTTCAAATTTCTAGATTTTTTAATTGGAATATTGCTAATAATTTTTTCAGTGTGGACCAATTAGTAGAATACTAGTTCTGTAAGCAGAATAAGCAATAGTTTGAAATTACTTTTATATAAGTAAAATAAAAAATGTTTTTATTATAATAGTAATTATATAGTTGTTTAGAATAATTGTGCATTTGCTGTGTTTTTTCTCAGTAGGTATTATAAAAAATGTACTCTTTGATATGAAAAACAAATAAAATTTTATTGGTGTTCGGAATAACAATAATATACATATTTTTTTAAACTTTTTCTTTTTCTTGTCACTCTCATCTCACTCGGTCAGAGTAAAATGTCACATATACCTAAGTAATAGACAATCTTCTAGAATAATGGAGGTTAATTTGCTTGCTTTAACATATAATTTAGTTTATTTACTAATGATTATTAAGTCGTTACAAAATCTGATTATCATTAATAAAAAATAATTATTAAAATTTTCATATAAAAACAATCATGATATAAATAGTTGATTTGATGGCAAAAAATTACTTTTTTAATGCATTTCCTACATTTATTTTTACATAATTATGTACTAATCATTACCTTTTTCCCAAAGTTGATGGATCGGCAAATGCTATAATAAATATCACTATGGATGAAAATAGTGTACTTCCGATAACACCAAGAAATGATGTGAGTTCTCTGAATCCAAACATTAAAATGGATGGTAACTTTATAACACCAATAAGCCCGGGCAACGATTTGAGAACAAATGATATTCATATCAATCATCCTGGTGTGAGTCAGCCACAGATGAGGCATTTTTATCCGCAGCAAGACTATTGTCCACCAACATTAAATTCACCTCCAATTAAACAGCCCACAATGTCATATGCAGATGCATATCAGACTAATCAAGCGATCAAACCGGCATTAAGACCTATATTAAAAACTGAGAAAGTGAAACCGAAACCTATTTTGAAAAATGAGCGTAAAATAGAATTTCTAAGCAGCGCTACAAATCATAAACTTAAAAATATATACAAAAATCATGAAAACGGCTGGCGTACGCTAATCATTATGCGAGGTGCACCAGGTAGTGGAAAATCTTTTTTAGCGCGCAACATAATTGATGCCATGTATAATAAAAGTAATAATAATTACAAAATGCACATTTTTGGTACTGACCAGTATTTTATGAGGAAAGGTGTTTATGAGTACTGCAAGTTCAAGTTATCTGAAGCTCATCAATGGAATCAGAGATGTGCACAGATTGCTATGAAACAGGGAGTCAGTCCTGTTATTATAGATAACACAAATATTGAAATTTGGGAAATGAAACCATATGTGGAAAGTGGAGTGAATAATGGATATATTATAGAAGTAGTGGAACCTAACACACCATGGGCCAAAAAGGCTCAAATATTGTGCAACAAGAATACTCATAATGTCCCTTATACAAACATTCGAAGAATGTTAGACAATTATGAACCTAATGTAACAGGGGATTCCTTACTACGTTCCTTTGGTTACAACTATTTGCCTGATAGGACACCTCCAGTCTTGAGAACATTACCCCTATTTTCTGCACAATTACCCGAGGAGTCTGCATCTTCTGCAAACTGCAACAAAAATTATATACTAAATGATGGAGTGAAAAACGCTGTGACAAATAATTTGAACTCAAAACAGCATCTACAAAATTGTAAAACGCTGTTGCCGAATACTAGTAATACGCCAACAAATACAGAAGGTGCAAATGACAATAAATTTGAAAGTCCTTCTCCAAAATCACCACATACAAGCCCACTAGTAAAAGAAGATCAACAAAAATACGCCTTTTCAATTCCATCGCCTCTGAATGACTCTATAGAACATAATCAGCAGAACGCCTCTGCAGAAGCGTCTATTCAAAATGATCAAGCACTACAAACAGCTATTGAAAAGGAAACAGAGAAAAGCTTAAAGATTGAAGAAGAGAATGATTTAATTCAATTGGATGAAGTTCATGACAATTTAGAAGTATTTGAAAAAGTTGAATTAGCATGGGAAGGTGGTGAAAAGTGGGAAGATGCAGATACAACCAAAGTAGATCAAAGTCCGAAATCTCAAGATGCAACATTATGTGATGCGAAACCGCAAAGACCAAATAAAGTAACAAAGTCTCAAAGCGCTGATAATGTATTAGAAAGTGTTATAAAAAATAATGTAGATTGGTCTACATTATGTATGTTTTTACCACCGTGGGCCGACGAAAACAAAACTCAAAACTCACCAGATTTAAAACACTCGAAACCAGAAGTAGAAAAAAAATCAAGCCATACATGTATAGAGATTGGAGATACAAATATATGTAGTACAAAAAATCCATACAAAATTATTTCGGCTGTACCTCGAGATATAAATGAATTTCATCTGCCAATAACCGATATCAAAATTCCCGATCAATGGATGTTACATAAGAGCACTTCAACTCATGATAATCTGATATTGGCGCCGACTAGGCGCTGTAAAAATGAAGAGCAACATTTTGAGGTGTTGGTAAAATGGTTTAAAAATATTGATAAATCGGTATTAAGGGACATTTTTGATAAATGTGGCGGGGACGTTAACTGGACGGTAGATATTGTGCTGGACGATGTAGGAAGTGAGAATTCCAATATTATTGATGATATTAATTCTCCGAATCCTGATACTGATATTCCAGTTTTTGATTGCGAATGTTTGTCTGCGTATAATTTAACACCGCATCGCTTAGAGACTGCGTTACCCGACACATCTATCCAGAAGGAAACTCAATCTCCAATAAATTTTAAAAAAGCCAAGAAAGAGATTGTTCCATCGGAGGCGTCTATTGAATTAAAACGACAAATAGAAGAAAATATTGTTATACCTGACAATCACTACTCGGAGCACCACTTAAAACTAAAAAAATATCGACGAGGTGAAATTGATATTCCCGAAAACGTGGATACAGAAAAAGGGAACAAGGAATCTGAATCTTCAGATCCAATTGTAACTATAAAAGCTGAAGATCAAAATACAGCTCAACTTGATTATTATTTACCGAGCACGTCCAAAATGGGAAACGGTGTACCAGAAACAAGTGACACAGATTCATGTGAAAGCGTCGATGGGGATGTTGAAACAGTTAACGTAACCATAGGGAAGGAACTGATATTGAAATTAAATGAGGTTTACGGAGGTCGGACGGCCGAGTTACTTGATATCATAAAACCTACCATTAACATACCTATGTTTCTTTTAAATGAAATAAATGCTCTCTGGGTTGAGTCAGTGGCCCACCAGATTGAGGAAAACAGTAAACAATCTGAATTGATGCTGATACAAGACGAAGAACTGGCACGGTAAGTAAATGGTAAAATAAAATGTTTTAAGTAAAATAGGCTTTAATAAACAAAAAAATTACAGACAGTTAGCATTCAAAGAAGAAGAGTTAAGTCTAGCGGGAAAAGAGCCGGAAATACCTGATTTCAAGGAAATAATGGATATGGATTTCGCTTTATCCTTGTATCAGAAAGATGTGGATGAATGGCGTAACAATTTGCCGGACGACCTTGCTGCAAAACTTTCACGCGAGAAATTATACAATTTGTTTCCGTCTATTTCACCTGATGTTCTTTCAGAACTTCTCTTAGCTCACGAAAACAATTTTCAAGCAACCGTTGAGGTGAGTTCGAGATTTTCGGGATTCGAGAATTCTAGAAGTTTGCAGATTTTAAGAATCGTACCTTAAAAATTCCAGGTGCTTCTTACATCAACCGGACAATCTGATATTCTCAATACGAAAAATGGTGTTAACAAATTTGTGATGGAAAAGGAAATGGAACGTCAAGAGAAGCTACTACAAGAGGAGAAAGATGTAAATAAAATTTTAAAATTATTCACTCTTCTTTTAAGAATAACGATTTAATAATTAGTTGTACATTAATTTCAGGCATTGTCTGAAGTGGAGTGGCCATTACTACCAAAATCTGATCAGGTAGATATGGCCATGGTGCAGAAGTACCGAGATGAAGCTGATAAGCACTTAAAGTTTAGAAACTTGTAAGTGTTTATAAATTGTTATATAGATAGTAATAATGATTTCTGTTTAATGAAATATTTTTGTGTCTTTACAGGAATTTCAATAAAGCACAAGATTATATAAGGCGGGGTATGACTCAAGTTGGTAGTTACTTTTCGGATGTGGCAGCATTCCATAAAATGAGTTTCGAACAAGCCAATAGCAGGGCGGCCGCTTCATTAATGCAAGTAAGTCATTATTGATAAAAGAGATTGAAAATCTGTGTATATGTTTGTGTATAATATAATATGTTTATGGATCTTTGATAGTTATTATTTCTTGGATTAAGATCCTAACATGACCATTATCAGTATCTGATCTCCGAAGATGGACCCCCAAACAAGAGTTAGGTCTTAAACTTGAGTTAAATATATAACAGGAAATATTTGCTAAATGAGTAAATCTTCGTTTTTAACCCCGGTCCAAGTACAAACCTACTTAACTTACATAAAGATTATCTTTGCCTAGAAAGTACCAATCCTGACTTCTCAATATGAAATCCCTTGAACTCCCTCGAAATCCACTGAACGAGTTATTGTATTAATAATGTTAATTCTAGTTACTTTACTTTGGGCAAAGCCAAAATGTTTTTGGTCCGTTGAGGCATATAATACTCTTAAACGAAAAACAGTGCAAATGTTTTATTGAACCACTTCGTCCTTACAATTCTTCCTTCCTTCATATAATTGCAGAGGAACTCGTTATTGATAACAGCAATATGTTACAAAGTATAATTCAGTTTATTCAACAGTTCAGTCTTCAGTCAGTTCGGTTCAATATTATTGACAACACTGAATTGCTCAGAAGTATAATTCAGTTTATTCAACAGTTCAGTCTTCAGTCAGTTCGGTTCAATATTATTGACAACACTGAATCAGAAGTATAATTCAGTTTATTCAACAGTTCAGTCTTCAGTCAGTTCGGTTCAATATTATTGATAACACTGAATTGCTCAGAAGTATAATTCAGTTTATTCAACAGTTCAGTCTTCAGTCAGTTCGGTTCAATATTATTGATAACACTGAATTGCTCAGAAGTATAATTCAGCTTATTCAACGGTTCAGTCTTCAGTCAGTTCGGTTCAATATTATTGATAACACTGAATTGCTCAGAAGTATAATTCAGTTTATTCAACAGTTCAGTCTTCAGTCAGTTCGGTTCAATATTATTGATAACACTGAATTGCTTAGAAGTATAATTCAGTTTATTCAACAGTTCAGTCTTCAGTCACTTCGGTTCAATATTATTGATAACACTGAATTGCTTAGAAGTATAATTCAGTTTATTCAACAGTTTAGTTTCAACTCGTTATTGATAACGCCCCAATTGTTCAGTTCAGTTTAGTTCAACATAGTATATAGTTTTCATTTTGTGGCAGATTACAAGATTATATTATATATTTTTCAAATTATCTTAAAATGCAGATTCACAATGACAAAATGTTTTTATTTCTCTACTCTTAGCTAGATAAGCCACAGTTCAGTTACCTCATTACACACACACAACTACAAAAGTATACACTATACGATTTTGAATTCCCTGAAGACCTCTGATTTTCCTAATGTCCCCTGATTTTCCCTGACGCTCCCTGCTGTTCTTTGTTTTAATTAATTTAACCCTTATTCAGATATATAGTAATAATTATATAAAAAAACATTTAGAGGCCTATTGATAATATTTAATATTGTAATTGTGTTATAAAGATATAATATTCATTTAGTTATCAACTGGTGATAATAAAATAATTACGTTTTATTTTTAATGTGAACATTAATTTTGTTAATGATAGTAATTAAATTATTGATAAAATAAAATAATCTGTTTCTATTACATTTATTATTGGATTTTCTCAGACCAGGATAGGTATAAAACTTGTAGCCTTATTATAAGTTGGAGAATGTCTTTATAGAAGCTCTTATTTCGATAAGATATATATATATATATTCTATTACAGTTTCAAGGTTGCGTTATATGAGTCTATCTATAATAATATAAACGGCTCTCGACAATTATGTGTCATTGGTTCGTTGTGACGTTTTTTAATATCAGTTCTACATTTTATGTATGCAATAAAATGTAATGTTTTAATGTATATATATGTTATGGTTTTATTCTGTATCGAGACTAGTCCGTAGTATAGAGACCGTCTGCGCGTAATTTTGACGGAAAGAGTCCTTGGTTAGACTGGTGCTAAGAATCCTTGGTAAGACTGGTACTAAGAATCTTTGGTAAGACTGGTACTAAGAATCTTTGGTAAGACTGGTGCTAAAAATCCTTGGTAAAGATGGTTTTGGTGAAATTTCCCATTTTTCCAAAAAGTGATAGGATTCTCTTGTATTTTTTACTCTTAGCTAGCTGACTCTTACGGTACCTTCGGGAAGGTTTATAGCAGTTCTATATTAAGATGTAGGTCGCCGATAAAGGAGATAATGTTTTATTAACAGTTCCACGTAATGGAAATTTTTTTGTGATACACTTTTTTTATAAAGTGTATTAACCTGTTTGGATAAGATTTAGCTTATAACAAAGCGATAAATAGATATATTGGAATCAGAAAGATAAGATACAGTTTTCTTTTATATTTTTTCCACTTTGAATCAATACCAATAATCAATATCAAATGGTAGTGTCGGAACTATTTTGATACCATACCGAAATAAGCACTTCTTTATAGACACTCCAACTTAAAGTAAGGCTACGAGGGTTTCAAACCCGCTCTGCTCTGAGAACCACACGACAAACAGCCCTGTTTTTATTTGTATATAGTGTTGCGTTATTGGGTGGTAAAGTGTACCTGTAACAGCAGCAGGTTTTGGTAACCACTTTATGGTAATTACAAACCTTACCTGGTGGTAATTACCTAATTTGGTGGTAGGAGTTAAAAAATAACTGATATTAATGTTTAAATATCGTGTTTCAAGGTACACGCAGCGAACGCAACCGATCTCTTCACCCTCGATCTACATTTCCTAAGAGTAGGTGAAGCGAAGGAGGCGGTAGATCTATTTTTGGATTCGCACATCCAGAAACTGAGAGAATTGAACATAAGGAGCAACAAATATCACAGTTTATTCTTCATAACCGGTCGCGGCTTGCACAGCCACGGGAGACCGAAGCTGAAACCGGCCGTAAAGAAGAGGTTACAGGAACGCGGGTTATTGTAAGTATACGCAATTTTTAATTATTACATTATAAAGCTTAATTTAATGCAAATTATTTATAATTTATATATAATATGTTTTATTTAGCTGCGGGGAAAGGAATCCAGGACTCATAGCGACTAGGATATGCGCGTCCAACGCCCTGTCCTATCAAATAGCGTAATGGCGGACGAGGTCGTGTCTACGGCCATCATACAATAAATATAATAATTATATAAGATATCCGAGATGCTACACAAACGTGTGGGACTTTTATATATATATATACGATTTATCTGTTCGACTGTACATATGGTGATCTTAGTGTTTAGTGTTTTAAGATTTAAATAATTTAAGTAAGTATTTTTGTTTAAATTTTTTTGTGATTGTATTCATGAAATGGTTACAATTTTAGTTTTAAGATTTTTTTTCTTTGTTTTTTTTTTGTTAAAATTACCATAAAAATGACTGTGTTTAAACAAAATACGTACGAACGCCTGAATAAGGCTTTTTAGTCTGTATTTGATGATTTTTTTTTTTGTTGGAAAAAACAAGGTTAAAGTGAAAACTGATACAGGGTGCGTCGTATTGTTTCGTATATTATATTAATTTAAACTTAATAAAATATAACACAATACATTTTTTTAAATAATAAAAAAATAACACAAACTTGCGCACATTCTATAAAAATAAATAGTTCCAATTCTTAATAACAGATGGCGTTGTTATAAATTTTCAATCTTGTAAATATCATTACCTCGTTTATAATTATTATATCTTTGTAATATTGTATATAATAAAAAGTTAGCTTATCTTAGATTAAAATAATATTCGTCTATAATAACATGTAGGTTAAATAATTCTATTCTATCTAATCTTTAACTATAGATGATTTATATCTAAGGATTATTGTAAATATATAAATTTTCCTAAAGCGGTTTCAGTTTATATTTAATAATTACAAAAAAAAAATATTTTTTTTCTCTATATACTAAGTAAACAATATATTTTAATATTAATTATATAAAAAAGCGAGAATATTTATTTACAACGAATTTACACGATTCGTTGTTTGTTAACGCTCAATTTATTTGTTTTAATAAAGTCGAACAAAAACCGAATTCACACGAATTTAGTTACATTATATAATAGAATACAAAATTATATATACCGCGTGTAAAATACCAAATGTATAATTAAAATAAAATGCATAAAATGCTATAAAAATATGATAAGAATATACCCCGGATTGAGAAACCATCGTTTTGATGAACACGGCAGGTTCTAAAGCGGATTTTTTGAGAAAAATTTGCAATCGATTTAGCAAATTTGCAGAAAGTATTAACGGAGTGAACTTAATTCGGTCTTTACCTGTACATTATTGTACTAAAAGGAAAGTAACCGGTTAAAACTGGTTATACCCGGTAATTTTTCTAGAAAAATTTGCAGCCAGTTTAGCAAATTTGCAGCAAGTAATAACGGACTGAACTATATTCAGTTTTTACTTGAAGTAAAATTTTACCAAAGGAAAGTAACCGGTTAAAACAGGTTATATCCGGATTTTTTTTCTAGAAAAATTTTCAGCCTGCTTAGCAAATTTGCAGCAAGTAATAACGGACTGAACTGTATGCGGTTTTTACCTGAAATAAAATTGTACCAAGGAAAAGTAACCGGTTAAAACTGGTTAAAAAATTGCGACCAGATTAGAATAAAGGTTATAAAGGTTATAAAGGAGTGAACTATAATCAGTAATTATCTGTATTAACCGGTTACAACTAGTTATATCCGGCTGTTTTTACATTGTTCTCTAGTTATGTAAGAATAGGCGTATCCAATTTGGGAGAATGTTGCGAAAGGATTTAATTAAGAATGTTGATGTTTTTGATGTTTCAATGTTTTGATGTATGTGTGTCTTATTGTATCACGTCCTTCGCACAACGCGATTATGGGAGCGACATGTATTGCACCCGAAATTAATAAACGATCCCAATCCTTTTTTTACTATTAGAGATTGAAATCCGGTTCTCGAGTTAACACTTAAGTCCCCCCGTGGATTTGTACGCAGCCGTCCAAGGTATCAATCTCGGATTGTGGATCGTTTATTAATTTTGGCTGTCTGTTGGAAATGTGAAGATAAATTACGATATGATTTTGAGTGATTGGTAATCGCGTTGTTTAATCGATTGATATCTTTCGGATTAAATTAAATTCAAATATAATTTCCTCCAGGATTTCCTCCTGGAAGGGGAGTAATTTTTTATGCAATTTCAAACATCTTAAAAAAAAAATAAATTTTTATTTAATAGCCAAATAAGTATAATATATAATAGTCAAATCAGATGGTATATCTAAAGAGGGGTGGATAACAGCAACCATTGCTGTAAACTCCCCCTTCTTCGCTATTTTGGATTTACCTCTGAGCGTAGTAAGCAATCTTGCCAGAAGCTTTTTGAATTTAATTATAATTCTTATTCTGGATATCAGTCGATGAATATATATAATGTAAGTAGAAAAAATGTGTCTATATGTATATTTTGATGTCTTTATACGAGTGATACATGGTGATATTTTAAGTTATAACTGTAGTTAGAAGTTAGTTATTTGTCGCATGTCCCTTCGATATAACTTGAGGTGCGTGAATAGTATCAGAGAAAAGAGAGATTTTTTATAGATTTTATTACTATTTAAGGCTGAAAATGTTTTTTATTTGAATAATGAAGGTCCAAAAGAAATAATATTTTATTATCTCTTTGTAATAGTGGCTTATTTGGCCGTTTTTATACTTTAGGGACAAGTTTACACTTAAAGACATTATTATTATTATTATTGTTAATTTTTCATTATCTCTAACGAAAATTATATATAATAATGTTAACCGACATTGAAAATGTTAATCGTAATGTCAATGTTATATTTAATATAATAATGACAGTAATCGAATTTCGGAAATTATGTCCATACAGTGAAATCCTTCACTTTTGAAGTCGGTTAACAATTATATCATCAGGGTTATCCGTATAATATTTTGTTGGTTAAATTTAACTAATAGTTAACTCCAAAGTATATTTTGTATTTAATACATTTATTATAACACCAAAGTACAAAGATGAGTTAGTTGTTTTTATTGTTTTTGATTGTCGGTGGGAAATTATTTTTTTTTGTCAAATCCACAAAATCTTCTCAAAATAGTTTTTGACGAAAGCTGAAAATGAGATTGCTAGGATAAGATTATTGACGTCTAAGGATATCGTACATATCTCTGTATATATCTTCCATCCCACCGCTTTATATGTGAAACGGTGTTCATATTTATTGGCACGGATCTATCATATTTGAAATATGATTATAATTTGATTATCACGATTAAATCAGTGAATTTTATATATAATTGAGAGCTTGCATCTGAATTTTTGATGCCGTGTGCCAAAAAATATGAACGCTTTATAGTGCGGGAAGTTAATGATTTTGTTAAATTTTACATTGACGTTTAAAATGTCACTTTGATTTGAACATTTTGTATCTGTTATACGATATTAAACAGATTACAGATATAATAAAAAATAAGTCCAGAATTGCCTAAAAATAAGCTTATATTGGTTGTTTGGAATATATGCAAAATCTCGTATTTAAAAAAGGAGATATGAAGATAAAATCACAATTAATATTAATATTTTTGGATTTTTATATAAAGATATTTGACAGCCATTTTGTTTATTAACAAAATTTCTAACTTCCCGCCATAATGGAACAATAGAAGATAATTTTATATTTAAAAGTGTTACTAATTAATGTTTGTAAGATCTTATAAGTGTTACCATATTTAGGTTCGGTACGGTTGAGGGGTCCTTATATTTTATCGCGTTTAAAACGTTTCTTTAGAAGAAAATTTACCAAGTTCTATGAGAATAAGACGTTTATGGTAATTTTGTATTTGTAATTTTTCAATGTCTATTATATAATATTAAATGTTTTAATGTCAATTAAAAGACAAATAAATTTGATGTTGTAGTCTGTCTGTCGATTGTCTTTTATTTTAAATCCATAGACAAGTTTTTCTAATATAGACTCATAATAAAAGTAAAAATCCTTATTGAAAATCAGTTTTATACAAAATATTTTTTTAATTGTCAAAGCTAAAACCAGCTCAGTTTTTTGCCACTGACCTGAGAAGAGCTGGCGAGAGAAACTCAGCGGGATTGTCTTGATTCTTTTTGCCACATATAGCCCTAAATTACATTTATAATAAATTTTTATGTAGCTTTTCAGTGAGTGCTTCTTACCCAGGATGCGTCATGTTCTAGATATTCAGAAAAACCGTAGTATCTTAAGATACAAACGTTCCTTAAATTTTTTTTATAATTTATTAACGGGTAAAAATTTTACGTTTACTGGAACCTTGTTGACACTACATTGCCCTATAAAAGAATAACTAACTTTTTAAAGTCGAGTAACAGGTAAAGCTTGTGTTTGTTCCTAGTTTGTATGATGTAAAAATATCATTATTGTTATGTACATATATAAAATTTTCAAAAATATACTGACTGAAAAATATAACTTATCTCGGAAGGAATCCCTAGGACTTAGTTTGTAAATTGCAGGAATAGATAGCTCTTTTTATATTTACTCTTTTATAATTATTTTTTGTAATTCGTACTTTATTTATAACAAAAATAAGATGCTATAATTAAAATATATATTTTAAATATAAAAAAGAATAATGAATTTAAAAATAGCAACTTTCACAAGATTTTTTTATTTTTTTTATTTTCATTTCCTTAAAATGAGGGTTATATTTTTTGTAATAAAACCTTATATTGCTGGTGTGTCGGTGTGTATTGAGTAGAGCTATTAAATAATAAGTTACATATTATAAAAACAAGTGATATTTTACTAACCGGTCGTAACAACTTTTAAGGTTAAGTAACAGCAAGTTTGGGACCTAATTAATGTTTTTACATTGAGATCAATATTTTTCAAAATATAAAAGTTTTTGAAACACTCGACTTGCATAACCAAAAGTTGTCCTAAAGTACTAGTTTTTGCTCGCGGCTGCACCTTAAGTCTTTGGTACCAAAGGTACCTCGTACAGACGAGTTACCTTTGACAGACAAGAATTACACTAGACGGACATTAGAGTTACCTTAGACGAACATTAACGTTACCTTTGACGGACATTAGAGTTACCTTTGACGAACAATAAAGTTACCTTTGACGGACATTAGAGTTACCTTCGACGGACATTAGAGTTACCTTAGACGGACATTAGAGTTACCTTAGACGGACATTAGAGTTACCTTAGACGGACATTAGAGTTACCTCAAACGGACATTAGAGTTACCTTCGACGAACATTAAAGTTACCTTTGACGGACATTAGAGTTACCTTCGATGGACATTAGAGTTACCTTAGACGGACATTACAGTTACCTTAGACGAACATTAGAGTTACCTTAGACGGACATTAGAATTACCTGAGACGGACCAGAATACAGATTCTGTCGATAATAAGTAGAAATTTAAGGAGAAACGTATAAAAAGATTAAGGGAAATTTTATTCACACAGCGAAGTAATATCTTCATGAAATAAAGGTTGCAGTTTATTATTCAATCATTGATTATTAGTGACATTAAATTTTTATTTGTTTAATTTGCATTGTCTCATATTAAGGTCGCTTGTGCGCTAACAAATTTTTATTACATAAATTTGATTTATATGTTTATGAGAGGTGCAGACCTCATAAGAGTAATAAATATAATATTTATGTATATATATATAATATGGATTATTATATTTCAATATATGTATATATTATTATAAGGTATGTCAATATACAGTCTGTGCTTGTTAGAAGGTCTGCGGTCTGCGGTTCTTTGATATGTTTTATGTACTTCTATAATTTACCTTACAAATTTTATTTAAGGCTAAAGACACTTAATTTTTATTTCCGAGTGGAAATTATCCGCTTTAATAAAACTTTATATTGATATATTAATTAAATGTTTTGATTCGCGTACTGATATATTATATAGAAAAGAAATTATAGGGTAGAATGACTTGTTTATTATATACCCATTTTAAACTAGCTACACCCCCGACTATGTTCGGAATTTGTTTTTTAAATCAAAATAGCCTATGTTACTCCTTATAACATCAGCTATCCCAGTGAAAGTTCTTTTAATCGGTCTAGTCATTTCAAAGATTAGTCGGAACACACAGACTAACAGACACACATTTTTTTTTACCTATGTGTATACGTTCATATGCATCTAGTGAAAAGCTGTTAATGTGGAAATACAAACAGACACTTCATTTTTATGTAGTTGTATGGATAAGCTTATCAGACTTTTTACGTCATTTTCAAACAAGACAAAACAAAGTTTTGTTTGTCCTAAAATTATTCTAAAATAGGTATTATTTTAAACTATAATGTTACTGACCTTACAAAACCGGATATCCTGTGACTACATTGACAAGAAGAACCTGTTCTTACGTAATTATATATTTTTTCATTCATTTAATTTTCGAAAATTATATAATAAATTATGATGTTATATAATTTTTTCTATTGTAGTTTTGAGATTATCTGAAATTTGTTTAAAACTTGTACAATAATTTTTTTTACCTGTACATTTATTAAAAGTTCACTTACAACACACAATAAAATAAAATTTCGTAGAAAAACCTATTCAATTATTATTTTTGCTATTAATTATTGAGTTTGCTGTTTTATAATATTACTTGTTTATGCGTTTATATAGGTTTGATTTTTTTATTATTAAGTTATAGAAAATTTTATTACTTTCGCTTTCCTTTAAGCTCTATTAAGTATAAGATTAAGAGTTACGAATTGGTAAATGCCAAGGATATGCTGGTAGCTTTCGTATTTGTTTAAACCAAATGTTAAGGTTTACTTTTTAAACAATATATCTTAAACTTTAACATATGTATATGTATATGTAAAGTATTTAATATTATAGTATAAATTACTTCCAGAAAGTTATCAGTAGTGAAAAATAATAATTATACAATATGTAATTGCCTATTTTAAAAATAAGAAAAAAAAATACTTATTCAAATAAGTTAAAAACACATAGAAAATATAATAATATAAATACTTACATCATTTATATATCATACAAATATTACTCCCAATAAAAGGGAGTATGAGTCTTTAATCTCAAGGCTAATAACCCGCTTGAGCTACCAACAAAAACGAAAGTCTATCACTGACTCACCGACTTAGCTTACATTATGGATAGTTTACTTGCTCGCCTTGGCAATGAAAGAGAATTGGACAATATGATTGAAGCTGAATATAAAAACCAGAGCACCGCTGTGGAGATCATTCAATTACCAGAATTAACTCAATAAACATGTACGCTAAGGTAAGTTTATTGGGCATTAAAAATATATATGCATATATATATATATATATATATATATATATATATATATATATATATATATATATATACATACATATATACATTATACATAATGTGTGTAGAATTGTTATAAGAAAAGCGATTTATTGTTTACAGTTGATCGTAGCTCTTTGCGCTATCGGCGCCGCTCAGGCTGGTGGACTCCTCGCGGCTGCTCCAGTGGCATACTCCAGCCACGCCATCGCTCCCGCAGTCTCCTCTATCTCTTCTTACTCCACCCAAACAGCGCACGCCGCTCCTATTACCACATACGCCGCGGCTCCCGCTGTAGCCGTCCACGCCGCCCCAGCTGTGGCCGTATCCCGCACTATCACTCCAGCTGTCTCTTCTTACTCGTCTTACTCTAGCCAGACCGCTCACGGCTCTCCAGTCGCTACTTACGCCGCTCCCGCCGTAGCCACATACACCGCAGCAGCACCCGCTGTAGCCGTCCACGCCGCCCCTGCTGTCGCCGTATCCCGGACTATCACACCCGCTGTCTCTTCTTACTCTTCCTACTCCAGCCAGACTGCTCACGGTGCGGTTGCTCCCGCCGTAGCCACCTATGCTGCTGCCCCCGCCGTCTCTTACGCGAGGACCTACGCTGCTCCCGCCATCTCTACCTACGCTGCTCCCGCTGTTGCATCTTACGCTAGGACCTACGCTGCCCCCGCTGTCGCGTCTTACTCCAGGACCTATGCTGCCCCCGCAGTAGCCTCTTACTCCAGGACCTATGCTGCCCCCGCAGTAGCCTCTTACTCCAGGACCTACGCTGCCCCCGCCATCTCCACCTATGCTGCCCCAGCAATCTCAACTTACGCTGCTCCCGCCATCTCCACCTACGCCGCTGCCGCTCCCGTTCTTCGGTCAGCAGTGTCATACTCTGCTGCTCCCGCTGTGTCTCACATCTCTTACAGCGGCAACGGCGCTAACTACGCCTGGTAATTGAATCGAATTTTTCTGTGTACATGTAAATAGAGAAACTGTAAATAAAATATCTGTCAAAACTTAAAACTCACTTTCATTCGATATATCACATCTTCACGTATTTAATAAACCACAAACAAAAATACAAAAAGCTGGTCGAGCTGCTTACAACTTGTGTTCTCAAGAGTCCTTTAAAATTATTATTGAAGACACATTTACATTTATATACATAAGAATATATATTTATATTTATACTTATGTATTTTAGAAAATATGGTATACCTACGTCCGAAAATAAAGGAAACATTTAATCTAAAAAGCGCCTCCCGTAATATTAACATTAAAAATAAATTATCAATAACATATTTGAACTCAATAACAAATAATGTTATTGGGCAATAAATATCTTTTTTACAATATATTTAAAGCTAACATAACAAACCATATAAAAATTAGAAGCTAACATCAAACGCGTTCTTGTATACATATCTTATAAAAGAACTAGTGACGCTGACGCTGATAGGAAGGTCTGGAAATAATAAACTAGCTGAAGGATCTATATATATTTCTTCATTAAACTACGTAATAAGTCTTGTATATTGGCAAATATTAGAATCCTTCAATACCTTGTAAATGTTAGGACATCATGGAACTATTAGTGGCGTAGTTAGTTTTCTAATCTTCTTTGGTTATATTTTACTTGCATACATTACATAAAATAGAATATTTTATGACGCAATTATGTGACTCAATATTTTAAAAAGGCAAATCTTAAAATAAGGAAAAAAATAATCTTCGGTTCTTGCAGTTTTTCATGGAAATACGAGTACCTTTAGAGTATCTACTCCGACATTTCATAAATGCCATTTGAAATTAATAGTTTGACTTTAATTTGCGAACATAGAAGTGAAATTTTGAAAAATTATTCTTCTGAGAACCACAATACACTTAAACGTATGATGTAATTTAATTTTAAGGACACGATGATTACGACGTCAACGTTAATAAATGAATGGACTCACTATTTATGCTTCCCTTTTCATTATTTGTCGATGTCCAAAATGTTCATTTAAAAATTATAAAATTACGTTCAATATGTTTTAGTATATCTATTTATGCTATTATGTTTTACAAATACAATGGAAAATTCAGAGGGATTTAAGACTAAATCGTAATTAAATTAAAAACCATAATATAGTTATAATTTTGGTCAATCTCTTTAAGGATTTTAATTTTAAAGAAAATCCAATGCTATATATAGATAATAGAGCATCAATGTTAAGATTGTGTTTTAAAGACGAATAATTATTGTTAAAAATAAAGTTATAATAACTTACAACAAATACAATGTTATAAACATTGTTCACGAGCCACATTTGTGTACATTAAATAACCATATAATATAATTAAAACTTAATTATAAACACCAAAACAAAAGAAAAAACTAAAAATAAACCACTCAGCCATTATAATATGTTAGAAAATAAAATAATTAAACTTTCTTAAAACAACAAACATATTTAGAAAGAATATGTTTCTATTTTTATTTACTATTATGAAATTATAAAAACTCTATCAATTGTCAAGGCTAACTTTTGAACTTTAAACATTTTAGTACCTTGCCTAAATACCATATTAACTTTAACATACATTAGTTGAAATAATTTACCATTATATAACAACTAAATATACTTTTTTGATAGTTTTGTTTTGTTTTTCTTTTAACCAAATAAGTAAAAAATATCATAGCGTATATGAGCAATTGTAATGTATCTATAAATATATATATATATATTGATATTTATATATCATAATATATATTTTAGTCATAAGAGAAACAGTATATACAATATGACTTATAAAGTACTTATGCATTTAATGCAATCTAGCAAAGGGCTGTAGATAGATTAATATCTAGATTGGTACAGATAGATCTTAAGATATTGATTATATCTTAAAAGCGACCACGTGTTCATTATGAGTTAAATTTATTTATTTTTGCAACTAATGACACGTTCTCTAAGTTAATAAATTTCTCTAATAATTAATGTTCCTTACGCCATGTATGGAACTTAAGCAATTATGGTACTATTCAACCTACCTATTAAAGGTATAGAGCCTTGCTTAGTGCCATGATTGATTGATGGATTGATTGACGAGTACTTGATTCGGTTAGTACCGTAGTAGTAGTTAGTAGTAGTAGTAGTAGTATTGAGTAAGAGTGTCTTATCGTAATTATTATGATTGCATTTAGTGTATTGGAAGGTTGAGTTGGAATACCAAAACTCTTTAATTCTTATCCAAATTTTAGTTTGGTTTTTAATGTCGATAAAGTCTAAAATATTCCTATACTGAAAGTTTAAAAGCGATTATATTTAATATAGTTAAGTTTTATTAATGAGAATTAAAATAAAAAAAAAATTGCCCACGTCATTTTAAAAAAATTGCACCTTACAAGTAAAAGAACAACCTATAAAGGTGTAATATTTTGTTATTAAACTTTATGTGATCTTTATCTATCTTTTTTATCTATTAAAGCTTTATCGGGAAATATACTTAGAAATGTATTGCCTCAAAGCTTAAGCTTTTTGTCTAATAAGTCACTGCTTACTGACTGACGGACTGACTCGTTCTGAATTACCTTATATAACCTGAGTAATAACTAGTTTCATTTTCATAAGATACGAACATGTGGTATGAATTACTTTATTAAACCAGTCAAGGGCGAATAAGGACTAGCGTGGAAAAAGTTCCTTATATAAGATATTGCATCATTTTAAATATAAAAAATATAATTATATTCATAATCATAACATAGTATGATATAATTTTTTCCAAAATGCTCCATAAAAATATTTTAGCGTATTAAATTTAAAGAAAACTCTATACGAAAAGAATTATCCTTAAAGTATCTTTCTTTAAGGATAATTAAGTTAACAGCTCGTGTTGTTATCAGTACATGAGTATAATTTATTCCCAAGCTACCTTTATATGTAAATTAATCATTTATATCTTTAAGGGAAATTATTTCTCGACCTTACATCGAAACTTCGACCTCTAAAAGGTAAAAAGATCTCGTGTTCTGTTTGTAATATTAAGACTTTTATTTCCCTATTCGTGTGTAATTTTTGCATTGTTATAATAAATATATGTTGACACTTTGATTACATACATTTTGATTCTGTCAGAATTCATTCAAAATTATATTATAGGCATTAAAGACTCACAAAAGTATAGCGATTTTTTTTGCATACTAGCTGTGCCCACGATTTCGTTTGAGCGGAATATGTTTTTAAAATGTGAAAGTCCTGTTATAACAAGTCCATTTGTTTCAGAGATTCTCCGGAACAAACAAACAAACAAACAGACACACAGACAATATATTAAAAATCTATTTTTAATGTAATTACCATATACACTTTCAGAAGCCTTTAGTAAAACACCGTTAATTTAAAATTACAAATAAAAACTTCAATTATATTTATATTTATAGATTATTTGAGGTTTGATTTATGTTTGAGAATTATTATGTTTCAACCCAAACATCAATGAGAATTATTTTTTAATGATAATAGTGTCATTTTATACTTTGTTAAAGAACATATACGTAGCCCTTTAAGAATTTCAGGATATGATATTACCATCAGGTACACTCTATTGTATAATACTGGCACATGCACAAATTAATTAAAGTTTTAAACAAATTTAGAGAAGCAACTAAGGTATTGATATATTTAACAAGATTATTAGGAAGTACATTATTAATATTTGTAAATGTTACCTAGAAGTTTATGGTAGGTATATAATATAAAAATATATTTATTTTAAAAATTATATTGATTTTCACAAATTAATATCGAACAAAATGAACGGCCATCAAAGAATCGAAGTCGCATAATACTGTACCAGTGCACTAAATTCGAGCAGCTTGCCTTGGCAATGAAAGTGGTTTTTTGAAAATAATGACGATATTTTTGCGTATAAAAACCAGAGCACCCGCTACTAAAATTATTCAAGCAGCATTACCTGAATAAACATGTTCGCTAAGGTGGGTTTAACAACAATTATTATTATAATATTAAATCGAATAGCTTCGATTCTTAATTTGAAATGATTATTTAAATAATTTGAAAATTATATTACTCCTTTTTTCTTTAGTTGATCGTCGTTATCTGTGCCATCGGCGCCGCTCAGGCTGGTGGTCTCCTCGCCGCTGCTCCTGTGGCATACTCCAGTCACGCCATCGCTCCCGCAGTCTCCTCCATCTCTTACTCCACCCAAACTGCACACGCCGCTCCCATCACTACCTACGCCGCAGCTCCAGCTGTAGCCGTCCACGCCGCCCCCGCTATCGCGGTATCCCGTACTATCGCACCCGCTGTCTCTTCTTACTCCTCCTACTCCAGCCAGACTGCTCACCGTGCGGTTGCTCCCGCTGTAGCCACCTATGCTGCTGCTCCCGCTGTCTCTTACGCGAGGACCTACTCTGCTCCCACCATCTCTACCTACGCTGCACCAGCCGTAGCATCTTACTCTAGGACTTATGCTGCCCCCGCCGTGGCATCTTATTCTAGGACCTACGCTGCTCCCGCAGTAACATCTTACGCCAGGTCCTACGCTGCTCCCGCAATCTCTACCTACGCTGCACCAGCCGTAGCATCTTACTCTAGGACTTACGCTGCTCCTGCCATTTCTACTTATGCTGCCCCCGCTGTAGCGTCTTACTCTAGAACCTACGCTGCACCAGCCGTCGCTTCCTACACCAGATCCTACGCAGCACCCGCCATCTCCACCTATGCCGCGGCCGCACCTGTTCTTCGGTCAGCAGTTTCATATTCTTCTGCTCCCGCTGTCTCTCACATCTCCTACAGCGGCAATGGTGCCAACTACGCTTGGTAATTAAGTCCATATATGTAAATAGATAAATTAATGACTGAATAAATAAATGACTTGTTGATCTTATTATTTACTTTTATTAAATCCATTCCTTATATTTATAATTAAGTTACAAAATTAAATTAAACAACTAATTGTGAAGATGTTAACTATTTTTTTTAATAGTGCATAATCTGATGAGATCAAATAAAAACACAGTTTTAGTCATTATCGTTCAATTACGTTTTCCAGTTAAGTCTTAAAAATTCCTTTAAAATTTTTTTTCACTCTCATAAGGTGATTATTATTTTGTAGATATCTGTTTACTTTTCATTTTTATTTTTCAATGAACACAATAAAAATTTGTAAAAGTGTATATTTTATATTTCAAAATACATGTTATGTTATAATTTTGAAATAGTTATCATTATATATATATATATATTTAAAATATATATGGTAACTATATAATAGAATAGTAATTAATGATTCGATAACGGGTTATTTTTTTAATGGAACATTCTATTTCTCTCCAACTGCACAATATAGTTTAGATTCTAATGTTTCGTGTGCTTTTAGTCCATGGTGTGGTAATGTCTATTTAGATTAATAAATCCATATACATAGAAGAAAGCAAGCATGTATCTGTCTGTCTGTGTATTGCCAGGCTTTTTACTCTACATTTAGGTATTTAAGTTCTAGTCTATGTAGATCACTGGATTAGATCTTACTCTCTTGGTTTTCGCTTTCATCTCTATCTATAAATCATAAAAATAATGATACCATATGTTAAATTCTTACATTCTCAGAAACTGCGTGTTCTTTGCTGAAAGTAAGAATTAATATAATAAAATGAAATTATAATTTTAGTAATACTGTAAAACAAGTAACAAAGAAAGGTTTTGGATATTATAATCTGGAATTTTTACAATGCACCTGCGGCTAAACAGATTTTCCAGAATATTATTAATGCTAATTAATGATTTTATAATAAATAAGAATATAAGAAATATCTATCAAATAATCACACATTATATAGGAATATAATACGTTTCAAACTCTTGTAAAAAATAAAAATATAACAAGCATAATTTCGCAGATCTGTTTAATAATTTTAATGTCATTAATATTTGAAGACTGTGCGGGATCCATTTTGAATTTTATGGATACGTTTTAACTGGCACTAAATATATTTTACGATCTTGAAGCAGTAAACATTTTTCTAAACATACATTATTGAAGTAAATAATATAGATAAGATCATATAGTTCTGTGTTTTTATTTATTTTACACATGAAAACAAAAGATATGTAACTGATAATATTTCTGTCTGTTCTCTATCACTATTTACAATTTTCTAATTATAATTTGAAGGAAAGAAGGAAGGAAGGAATAAAGTCTGTATTGTTCTGGGATATACATTGAAGGGTGTTCTAACTCTGACGGGGTTTGAGAACGCCATCCAATAACAAAAGAAGCAACAGAAGTAACTAACTATAAAACACTGAGCCATATACGTCTTTGAAATAACGAGCTGATATTACTATTGTGATATTGAACTCCTGATTGAAACTAAGATATATAACAAGCAAAATGCATATAATACATATATATCGTTGAAATATATGTATAACTAGCTTAACTAAATAGTCGAAATCGATTGCTTTATTCTAAAGAAGTAAGACATTAATTATTAATAATATTTATAAAATAGATTAGAATGTTTATTACATAGTAATAAATAAATAAATTATTAATGTGTGAGCGCCTCGCGTGTATCCGTAATGTACTTGTAGGTACGAGTACATGAGTACATGAGTACATGAGTACATGCATTATGTATCATTATTTATTACATATTACCTATTGCACTGTCGTAATTTCGATTTAAAATTTCATATTAACTGGGTCACAACGCTTAAGGTTTCGGTGACCATATTGGCTATTTGTATAGGGTCCCGTATAATAAATAATAACCGTATTGATATGTTATAGTTGTACAAAGAGATTGTTTGTTTGAAAGTTTATATATACAGCCTATTATTTTTTATAATTAATTTAAAATTAAAATTATAGAGTACTTTAGGCTTGATGATAAAGATAATTACTTATACAAACATGATGTTGTGGTGTTTGTATCATTTGTTTGAGATGAAAGTCTTGGTAATTTTAATAATAGTTATAAGAGTTATTTGTGTTGAAGTAAAATAAAAAAAATATTTTTTTGATTTTTTTAACTATTATATAGGTGGCTTATTTTAAAATTATGAATTAGTAATAATTAAAAAAATTGTAATAAACAATTCCAAATAGTACAATACATGCACTTTTTATATTATTCATGATAAAAATCTATATCTGTGTAGAATATTATTTATATATAAATATTATTGTATATTGGTAGTTAACGACGAACTTTAGCTGTCAATAATATATTCAAAAGTACGTTGAAGATTGTTTAGTGTCGTAAGTCACAAAAAACATGGAAACGAACATATAATAACAATAAATATTTTCAAAGTAAATAATGTTAATGTTCTTATAAAGTGTTCAATATTTGTAATGAATGGTCTAATAAAGTTATACAAAATATGGTAATCTGTACGAAGTTAGAAATAGCTAATAAAATCGTAATTATATCTCTTGTTTTCATAATCACGAAATGAGGACAGTTCGTGAATTGAACAAAATTTAAATAAGTTCCTATAAAAATTAATTAGTATAAACTTTATTATGCGAAATTAATGTTAAATATCTTTTTAAAGGCGTTCCGTTAATGTCTTTTTTTTAATAAACTCTTTATAAATATATATATAGTTTAAGATATTTTTGATAGCTATATTTTATCTTGATATTTAGAAAAGAAAGAAAGAAAGAAAAACATTTTTATTTGAAACATACGACTCTTAAAAATACTTAAAAGATAGAAAAAATCTAAAAAAAAAAAACAAAATATGAAATAATAACATAAAGTTGGTGTCAATGTACATCCCTTAG
Source organism: Melinaea menophilus ssp. n. AW-2005 (assembly GCA_918358695.1). NCBI lineage: Eukaryota > Metazoa > Arthropoda > Insecta > Lepidoptera > Nymphalidae > Melinaea > Melinaea menophilus. The sequence goes on from OU911052.1 coordinate 3,349,757, forward strand.
TTATTCAAAAGGCATCTGCTTCATATCCTGATTGAAAAATTCCACAATTAAATATAAATTATAAAAATAATCACCTGCACATATTTGTTAGTGAGCCTTTATAAAATGTATCAATAGTTAGTAAATCCGTGAGTCGTTCTACTTATTCACATTTACAGGCAGTATATCGCCCTGACATTGTTACAGTTAGACGGGGTATTAGGCTGTTATTTTCTCAACAACTTCACCAAAAGTAACCTTTATTGCAATTCCTAAAAATATATTTTGCAATATCAGTTGGTGTACATGTGTGTTGCATTAAGCTCCTGCAACTATGGATACCAGTTTCTTCAGCGTAGTATAAAAGAGAACGTGGGTGTTTTTGAAGTCAAACTGTAATTAGAAATAACAACAGTAACATGTATTCCAAGGTGTGTTTTGTAATTATTTTTTAAAAATTGTTTTTGTAAGAATTTGTTTATTGTTTATTTTTTATTTTATTTAAGGTAATCATCTTCCTCTGTGCGACGGGTCTCGCGTCCGCGGGCAATCTCTTGCATACAGCTATCGCCGCTCCTGTGGCGTACAGCGCTCCGTCAGTATCTTACACGACCCAGACCAAGGCTTATGCTGCTCCTGTCGCGACCTATTCGGCTGCTCCGATAGCTTCATATGCTGCCGCACCAGTAGCGACATATGCAGCTGCACCCGTTGCATCATACGCTGCTGCACCCGTTGCATCATACGCTGCTGCACCCGTTGCATCATACGCTGCTGCACCCGTTGCATCATACGCTGCTGCACCCGTTGCATCGTACGCTGCTCCTATTGCTACGTATGCTGCAGCTCCAGTGGCAACATACGCCAAGACAATAGCCGCACCTGCAATTGCATCTTCTTACCAATCTGTGTCTACTCAAATAAACCCCGTAGCGTATGCTGCAGCCGCCCCTGTAGTTGCAAAGACATATGCCGCGCCTGTCGTAGCAAGGACTTATTCCGCTCCATTGGTAGCTAGAACTTATGCGGCCGCTGCTCCCGTACTCACAAAAACTTATGCCGCTGCTGCACCAGTGATTTCAAGAAGTTACGCTGTACCTGCAATTGCTAGTTACGCTGCACCTGTGGCTCATGCCGTTGCACCTTCTGTATCTTACGCGACAGTTTCTTCTCACGCTGCCCCAGTGGCTTACGCTGCTGCTCCCTCAATTTCCTATGCTGCGGCGCCCGCTATCTCAACTTACAGTGCCCCTGCCATTTCCTACGGCGCTGCCCCCTCTCTCTCTTACGGCTTAGGAGGACACGGATGGTAAACAGCCGAAAAGATAAATAAAGATTATGTAATTCTATTTATATATTTTAATAATTAGATCTGTTGATTATTTTTATGACTAAATGTGGAATATGTGAAAATAAATAAAATAATATTATAAAATTATACAAACTCTTATTAATTTACACACCCTCTTTATTTTAATGAATAATCGTAATAGCTAAAAAACATTGAAATAATACTTATTACAGTAATAGTTATAAATATTTGAAAAACATGGAAATTGTTAAATATTCTTTTGTTCTACATATCATTACTTAATGTTAAAATGGAACACAAAATTAAATATGGTCCTATCATATATATATATATTTGAATCGTGTATTGTAATAATTGACGATTCAAAAGTGCGTGTAAATGCCTACTTGAATAAAGATATTTTGAATTTGAATTTATACCCATCTCTTAGTTACGGGTTTTTTTCTACGATTAAACAAAAGTAGCAGAATTTAAACCACCACCTAATTTATATCGCGTTGTGGGTTATTTATAATCATGACTTTGTTTTGCCCGGTCGGGTTACAAACAAATATCGAATGGGAACTTTATCCCCGGCCGGGAACTTTGTCGGGAGTATTTGAATGGCGATGGATTAGATGTAATCTCCCAGTAAAATAATATTTATGTAATGGACTTTTTGAACAATAAATTATATTTATCACCTTACATAATATTTGAACATTAAATTAAATCTTTTATTTTATATTATCAAGTAATGGTACAACAAAATTTCATATATACCTAAATAAATAAGATTGATATTGTTTGAATATATTATAATATAACTAATTTATTTTCGATGACAGTCGTTATTCGGTATAATTTATAATATGATATTATTCATATATTATTGAAAGTAAATTAAAATTTTACGATGAAACGATATTTCCGTCGAAATTAATTATTAAACATAACATTATAGTAACCAAAAATATCATTTAATTAGCTTCCCAAGTAATAATACAAGTATATATATACTATTAGCATATATCGTTATTCATAGAGGTAGGTAGCCTAATTGATAAAGAGATAGGTAACTTTTCCAGAGGTCACTGATTCGAGTCCTATTCGTGTCCATTACTGTTTCATTCCATATCTATTTATTTACGTCTTGGTAATTGTCAGTGCAGCAGTGCAGCAGTCAGTCTCAGCAGCACTTCTAACAATTTTGATATTGGGCATACGTGTTTATATCTGATTGCTTGATGATTTGAGATTTTTTTAAATAGATCTATTAAACATACCTAAATTTTACTCTAGACTGAAATATAAATTTGTTGTTTTGTATAACGTTTCAATTAATATTCGTATCTATATATAAGATAAATTTTAAATTAAAAAATGATATAATAACGAGGGAACTTCCCGGCCCTTCGGGGCGGGTATCTAAGGTCTCCTGGGTCAAATAAGGGTCACAGGTCACGTATCAGGTTAGCACCTACTCTATTTTGTAGCCTGATTCAATAGATTTTTTTATGTATTACACATTATTGTGTGATTTGTGGGTGATAAGTGATGCGCGTGCATACAGAGTCAATTAGCTCGTTATAATATAGTAAGGATAACGAAACTCTCTCATGCTCGGTATCATTGAGATGGATCGTTCTGTTCATTATAATTTGACAGATCATATCAATAACCTGCTTCTGTTAATCATTTTAATTTACAAACGACTGTTACAAAATTGATTAAAAGTAGTTTTTTGTATAGGAATAAATAAAATAAGTATATTATTTTAAAGTTATTTGTGCTAATTTAGCAATGAAATTTATATACAAGTTATGAATCAGAATAGGTGTTTTGATTCATTAACAAACATTAAATATGGTCGAAAAAACAACATAAACAAGAAATAGGTTATATGTTATTTATTTAAATAAATATTCACACAGTAAAAGTAGATTTACATCGTTCATTTATAATTCATACATGTTTTTTACCATCCATAACTAGCTCCCAGGCCAGTGTAAGTGACGTGAGAGACGGCAGGTGCAGAGGAGTATGTAATAGCAGACTTGAGCACGGGAGCAGCAGCGTAAGATGTCAATGCAGGAGCAGCGTATGTTTTGGCGATAACGGGGCTCGCAGCGTAGGCGAGATTTGCAGGGTGTCCAATTGACGAGTAGGATACAGCTGGGGCAATCGTTTTAGTGTACACTGGGGCAGCAGCATACGCTACTGGGCTAGCATGGCTGGCGACGGAAGAGTAAGATACGGCTGGTGTGATAGTTTTGGTCAGTATTGGTGAAGCGGCGGCGTATGTCACAGCGGGGCTTGCGATAGTCTTAGTTACAACGGGTAAAGAAGAGTATGCAGTGACGGCTGGGGCAGAGTGAGAAGAGATGGTCTGGTAAGAGACAGCTGGTGCGAGACTCTTAGTAATGACGGGCGCTGCAGCATACGCTACAGGTGCAGCATGGCTAGTGCTGTGAGATGAGTAGGACACTGAGGATACCGGGGAGCTGTATGCGAGTGGTGCAGCGTGAAGAAGGTTTCCAGCTGAAGCAATGCCAGCGGCGCAGAGGAAGATGATCACCTTTTGACAAAAAGTTTAAAATTAAATAGATGCAAAACATTATTGATATTAGAAAACAGTATCACCATAAGAGTAGTTCGATGAAATAAGATTCGTTTCAAATCGATGATGGAAATACAATTATAAATAGAATAATATAAAAAATATTTCGTACCTTTGTATACATGATTGCTTATTCGGTTGTTGTTGATTGAATGAATTTTGGATCAATTGCAGATGCTTTTATATGGTTAGTAAGAACTGGTACTGACATTTGCATTACTCGGCTCGTCGCCGCAAGCGCTTATTGTTTCAGTGTCAAGGCCGGATTCCGGTCCCACAATCATCTGTCACTACCGAAATAATTATAAATGGAATTATATCTTCCTTTTATATCAGTGCTTTTACTTACTATATTATATTATTTAATTGGTCTTTTAATTGCTATAAGAGCTTTTTTAAAATTTTAGTATCGTTTAGTTCCGTCGAGAACTTGACTTATTGATTGAATATACATAAATTTACATATCTGCGAAGGGTGATCTGTTGTTGTGCAATTCACTACAAGAATCTATTATTTCGTCTCAAGCAATATATATATGTGTGTATATACTAAATGTGCCCACGACTTCTTTTTTTTCTTTCTTAAGTTACTCCTTATAATCCGCTAGTAAAAGTCCTGTTAAATTCGGTCCAGCCGTTTTTAACGTATTTACTTACATATGCATTTAGTGAAATGCTGTTAATTTTGAATCACAAAGGGACACTTTAATTTTATTTATATGTATAGAAGCATAGATATATTATAGTGTACCATATAGTTTTGTTTCTCTAAAAAAAATACAAAGCCTGTATATTTAATTAACATTATTACATTTGTTTTACAAATATATATACACTCAAATCTTTACATAAAAGATAATATACAATAAAAATATAAATAAATTTTTAATTTATAAATATATTACAAATTTATGGACCTTAATTTAAAACTGACAACATTTTAGTGATTTTTATGATAGCGGATACCGGTAACCGCGTTTGGAGATAGTTATATACATGCAATACTGTACTTCCGTCAGCAACTTTAGTTCTGTAACAAAGTAAAACCAATAAATAAAACTTATTTATACCGGGATGTCTTAATATTTATGTGCTTAATAAATTTATGATGAGATTCGAGAATATAATATTATAGTATATTTGATATTGTTACAAGATTTTTTTTAAATTTTATTATCGAGTTTGGTGCACAGAAATAAATATAAAGTAAAAAGTTTTTAAAAGGATTTCATAGTTTTGATGAATTATCATAATAGTTTATCAAATCTTACTTTTGATAAAATTCTTGTAAGTATCTATGTATAATATAATTATAAAGCGGGTGTTATTAAGATAATTTTAACGTTAAATCTCATATAAATTGTTTATATCCGGTGTGTATGACACAAAATATATAGTATATATATAGTAGTGTGATAATTTTGTCTCTAATATACGAGTATGTGCTATAATTATAAAATTAATAGTTGTTTCGGTTATTTACTGTGGACCATTAGAGGAAATATCCACACAAGAGAAGCAAACCTACAAAAATTCTTCCCTTGAATCGAAATAGCAAATGATAACAAACAGCTGTTTATTAGTTATTACTAATATATTACAGCTGTAAAAGAGCCAGTTAACTAGTTATAAGAACAATGATCACGATATTGCATCACGAAATTTTAAATACGAAATCTATTTATTAGGTAGGTGTCATTGAAATTAATGTAGTCAATATTGTATAATAACCTAGTAAAGGAATTATTATTATTTATTCATTTATCTTCACGCCATATCTCTTGCGGGGTAACCAGAGACGACGGAGTGCTAGAGTAAAGGAAGCTGCGTTTAATATAACCTAAAGATTTTCTATTACTTTAATCGCTTTGATACCAGTTAATACTAGTCACTGTATAAAGAAACATTTAAAAAATAGATTGAAATAATGAAAATTCAATATAATTATCGATTATGTTGTTAATTAATTGTTTTACTTTATATATTTATTGTAGTTTCTATTTCTTTCGTTAATTCCACATTTAATTAAAGAAAACCAATAATAAATTAAGCTAGAAATATATTTATTTTTATCGTTGAATATTTGCCAGACGACAAAGTTATGTTGTTAATATTGAAGCAGATGTCGAAAAATGATTTACTTATCGGAATGACTATAAGTAATATCCAAGTAGGAATCCAGTATATCCAATATCCAGTAATGACAATAATACATAATAATATTCTCGAAATAGGTATTAATGTAAATAAAGAACACGTTTTTAATTGAAATAATATTTATTACAACAGATAATCTTATTAAATTTTTAATTGGTGTCTTGTAAGTATGTATTTCTATAAGCAATTAGAATGTAAAAATATAAAAAAATATCCATTGAAAGCTCGGTATTCAGAAATGCAACGTTTTTTTTCTTATTCAAATTTGAAAACGTCATTCTAATTTGCATTTCTCATTTACTAGATATTTTTATCTGACTTTAAGACATCTTTCCACCAACTATATTATATACGAGCATGTAACCCTGCTTTACCGGATTGATAAATTTTGTCCTATGTAAAATATTTTACGAAAATTCACAAATTTTCTCAATAAAATTCTTGCCCACGAACACTTACGCTATTCGCATTTCTAAGCGATTCCAAAGAAATTATTTAACATTATAAGAATCTATTACAATTCAATGGAAAGTAAAGAAATATTTGTATCTTCAAAAAATATTTGAAAAAAAAAGGAAGAATTTGCCTTTAAAATAACGAACCCTTTGATCTAAGATAGTATAAGTTCAGTTTTTAAAGTAAGCTTTTTAAGTCAAGCTTAGACCTGGGTCCAAGCATAACTGAGACATAGTCACTACAAAACAAATATTGTCGACTCAGAATTACCACGAGAACTATAAGAACGCACAAATAACTTTTAGGTAGAAAGATTTTACTGTAAGATAAAGATAAGTTGTAATAATAAATTTCAACCCTTGGCGAATAAAGCCTTATCAACGAAAATGATAATTTTGAAATTCAATAACGATTTCTTGTTTATTACAAAATTACTTTTAAAGGTGTAAGTTAAGTTTCAATATTATGATGCTTTGTTATTAACATAGAAATATATATTTAACTAAAAGACGGACATACATACATACCTACATATATGTTGAATTAATTTGAGTTTTTTTTTGTCTTAAAATTAAACAGATTAAATTTACCTAAAGTTATAAAATATAAAAATTGTATTCGGGAAATACTTGGGAAGAAAAACAACTGAAATATACATTATTAATAAATTTTAATCGCGTTGTATCACAATAAATATATACAAGATATAATACTAGACAATATGTACAGAAATGTTTCTTGATCACCAACCGTAGTTTCCTGAGAGACCTCCGTAGTGACCTGATAGTCCTCCGTAGTGACCTGATAGTCCTCCGTAGGAGAGGGCGGGGGCGGCGGCATAAGTCACAGCTGATTTAATAACGGGGGCAGAGGCGTAGGTCGCAACTGGTGCAGGTGCGTAAGATAGAGGGGCGGAGTATGCTACAGAGGGAGCGGCATAGCTTTTGATTACAGGAGCAGCAGCATATGTGGAAATGGCAGGAGCTGCATATGTTGAGTACGCGGGAGCGGCGTAACTCTTGATGATTGGAGCGGCGGCATAAGAAGAGATTGCAGGAGCAGCTGCGATTGCCACTGGGGCGATAGTTTTAGTTACCACAGGAGTGGCGTGAGCGGTGTGAGTTGAGTAGGATGAGATTGTCGACACAGCGGGAGCGACGGCTTTGACAATTGGAGCCGAATACGCTACGGATGGAGCGGCGTATGTTTGAATGGCGGGAGCAGCATAGCTCTTGTAGACAGTGGGGGCAGCAGCGTATGTGGTGATTGGAGCTGAAGCGTAAGTAGCTACTGGTGCAGCATACGCTGCTGCTCCGATTGCGCCATAGTGACCTCCGTACAACCCTCCGGCACGAACCGCCGCGACCGCACACAGGAATACTACAATCTGAAACAAATACACAGTTAATTTAATTATGTTTTATATTTAATAATATTTTATATTTAAAAATTATTTATATTTGTCGAAATCATAAATAATTATTAAAATCTATAATTAATTTTAAAAATATAAGTATTATTATAAAAAGTCATTTCAAAGATTAAATCTCTTTTAAATTATATTAAAAATAAAAATATTTTATTTTGAATATAATTTTAAATATGTATGTTTACCTTAGCTGCCATTTTATTTTATTAAATCCACTACGGCAAGTGATACAGTTAGCGTGTAGGCGCGTACTTTTATACTATTCTCGTTAGATACCCCCGTGCGCCGGCGCAGCCTTTGCTACGTTCTAGGTCTTACACGAGAACCCTGTTACGGATGTTAAAAAAATACTATTTGAATATTACTTAATTTATGACTGTCGTATTTGCGACACACGTATTTATTTTAATAATTGCATAGTATTCTGAATAGTATTGGTTAACAATGACTTACAAAATTTTAAATTTATAAGTGTCATTAGTACCCGCTCGAACAAATAATATATGTTATCGCGTGACTTTGAATGCAGTGACTCCTAAATGAATATATTAATATATTATCATCGGCGACAATATGTCTGTTATTAATCAGAATTTATTTTATATAAAATATGTATATAAGGTAAAATAAAAAATATAATTTACATCTCTATCTAACAATTTAATACAAATCGTGACTTAATACTTAATTTTGGCACATTTTACTTAAACATTTGACTTATATAAAAGAAATAAAAAAATAAAACATGAGTGGAGTACTATTTATATTTATTTAATTATTCAACGATATAAATTAATTGATACTTTACAAACAAGACACTAAAAAATTGTCTGATTATAAATTTAAATAGTTATATTTCATTAATACTTTCCTCAATTTTTCGGGTATAAAGTTAATTTAACATTATTGATTTTTACACATTTTAGTTAATATTTTTTTATGTTTTCATTTCGATTAGACATTAAATAAAGAGTGTCAGGGCTTTATGCTGGCAATTAAAATATTACTTCCTTCATCAGTGAATCAATTACTGTTTATCATCATAATGTTATTAATCGCTGCTGTAATGCATTTTATTATTCTAAGTTTTTATTCTTTATTTATTCTTAATACATTTAATATTAAAAGTAATTAATTCTTTACGTATTCATTAAGTATTCCGTAAAAAATGGTGTACATATGTACAATAACAATACTCTCCTTTCGTCGCAGTCGGCTAAATATAATGTATTATTAACGATTATTGTATAATCGTCAAAAGTAAGCTTATAAGAATTTATATTAGAGAAAGCATAATTTTGAATAAAAATTGTTGCAAAAAAACTCTTTTTAACACTTAATATGTTTTAATACATGATCTTAATATATATTCTTAAAAAAATATTACTTGATTACTCTTACATTCATTTTCATGAAATTATTTTGAGTCATAATTACCTAACCTCTTTCATTTTCATTAAATCACAACTTTTTTGAGTCATAATTATCTTCTCTAACTATTTTATGCTTTACCGTGCAAAGTAATGAACATTTTTATGTTGTTTGTCAATTAACTATAACAACATCCAATTTCATAAAATCTGTCTAGTAGGTTTTGTGTGATGTACAAACAAAAAGACAAGCCGATAAACAGGCATATAGTCAAACATTTTACATCTTTGACTGCTATATCACATACTAACTTTAAGCAACTCGCTTTAAAAAATCAAAAAATTTTAAGTAAAGAGTTTACCTCGCTACTATTTTACTATTGGTAAAACTATATATCTGTTTTATATTTTTAGAACCCTTTGGATAACAAATAAATTCTTTAATCATATCGTAAACTGAATCTCATAATGTTTCCCAAAATTCATTGCAATTTTTTTGCACATTCTAAATACGGATTCATAAAATGAAGGTCAAGGAAATATATTTCGAGGTTGATTATTATAAGTGTACATTTTAACTAAATTAGAGTGGTTGCACCGGAAGCGCTATAATTAAATGATAATAAGAAATATAATACACTCTAATAGGAATAACAGTTCAATTCGAAACAGAAGGCAGTTATAATGAAAGGGAAAGGTCTAGAAATGCACTTATTACATCAGAATTCACTCGAAATATACTCTGTTTAAACCAATATGTTTTGCAATTCACTAGACAGGTCATTCGTGCAGCCTCGCCCTCTTAAAACTATAATATTACTAACCATAACTAGATAGTTGCATTAAACCTACTAAAATCTTTTCACTGCTTTGTTAGACATATAAAGTATGACAATACCCCGATTCGTTTCGTTGTCGGTGCGTTAGTGAAATTTAATTCGTATTATCTTAACCCAAGGTCTTCTTTTCATTGGCCTGAAATTTGTCACGTGTGTCTTAAACAATACACCGAGATGAACGTGAGTTTTTTCTTTAAAACATTTCATCACAGTGACATAAGTTTATGTTGTAATATAGGACTATTGAAAATTCTTTTTATTGTGTTTCCAATAGATCCTTTGATAACTGTTTCATATTACATAAAATTATCTTAGAAAATGGTTTTAAAATAAAATAAAAAATGTATATAATAACACTTAATAATATATTAAGTCATAATTATATCTAAGTGAGTAATAAAATAAATAATCTTAATTAAAATGTCAGTCGCGGATACCTAGAGAGCTAGGAATTTTTATTTTTTACCATGAATAACTAGATCCCGAACCAGTAAACGATACATGAGACACCGAAGGAGCATCCGAATACGTGACCGTACTTCTGGCTTGATTTTGATCTAGTGGCAGAAAAACGGAAGCACCAGAACTTGCTACTGGGATGGAATATGATTTAACATAATTGTTTGATGCCGAATACACAGGATTAGATGTGTGGGGCGAAAATAGAGTCGAAGCACGTATAGGTGACGTGGAATAAGCTGGTATGTTATGGCTTAAACCATTAGTATCATAATATTGTCTGTAAGCATTGTTGTATGAAGTGAATAATGATTGCTGTAGATTAAGAGTATCTTCGTTTTGAGGTTCATAGATTGGAGCTGGTTCTCTCGGTGGTCCCGGTGGTTGTAAAGGTGGATATTGAGGTTTAGCGATTATGCTTCCCATGTTGACGAAAGTCAAAATTATTAGAATCTGAAACGAAATCAAAGTTAAAAACAAAAGTCATATATTTTCGCAGTAAATTAAATAGTCATTCCGTTACCTTTAGTGTCATTTTAATGACCAATTTAATTCGGGATCAAATAAGTAAGTGATATTAATTTTATGATGTCAAGCTTTTTATAGAATGACATTAAATCTTGTTTTCGTTAACTCCTTTTTAAGAAAAGTTGTAAGCCCTGTCTTAAATTAAAACCAGTCTTGACCTTAAATTTTTTTGTATCGCAAACAAACATTTTAGAATATTTGGGCATGTTGTCAACTGTATAAAACTATCCTTTGAATCACCAACCAATTATATAACGAACGACCGGTCTTTTAGTTCATTGAGTTTCTGTTAATTAATTTGAAGATTAAACCGAAGGTCTATACTTTTGTCGGTATTGATCAAAAGAGTAAGTAAAAGAGCCTCTGTTTGTATCAATTGAATTTTATTATACAAAAGAACTGATAAATTTTGTAAACAAATTGCCTTTTCATATTTCATCTGAAAGTGTTTTCTCATCCCTACATTATGCAGATTGTTAGTAACATGTTTTATTCATGACACAATTGCTTGGTACATATAATAAGACCTTTTTTATACTTTAATGTTGTTAAGTTGCCAAATAAACTGAAAGGAAAGAATTAGGATCGAATCGCATAGCAGTTACGAAAGACTTTTATAAAGTGTATTTCACTAGCAATATACGTTTGAACTATGTAGTATTAGCATCTGTTAGCATACTGGCGTGTGGGAGTAACCTTAATAGCGAATTGGTTGAAACAAGATCCTTCCAATGATTCATATTGTTTTGAGTAGGCATATCAATTTCTCAATACATTTAATTGTTTATTATTACAATTCTTTTATTATTTTTCATTATACATTGATGCTTGACATTATCGAAGGCTTTTTACAAAACACTCTGATAAACCGATGAAAGTTTAATGCCTCGTCTTTAACGCATCAATAAAACATGAAATGGTAAGTGCTAGCCGATGTCAGATCACAACGAGTTTTTTTTTACGCAGTAGGTACCTAGTAGGCGTAATTGTATTTTAAATAAGAATAATTTGTATAATATCATTCATACTTATATGTATCTGTATATTAATTTTAAATATGTATGGTGATAGCTTATAATTAAGATTGGATTCGAAGCTATTCGAGCAAATCCTGTCAAAAATTTATCTGAAAGCAGCTAGTATACAATATTATAGTGTACTATCATTAAATATTCAATCACATTTATTTATTTAATAGTACTACGTTTTACCATTACATCCAAATAGTTTCCAACACATAAAATATTGACTTATAGATATACGGAGACGTATTTCCTGGAGAGACAATGTAGTTCCTCGAAGTTACATTACTCTATTTGCAGTGTGCTTCAAGAGTAACACCGATACACATAGTGACATTATATTTGTTTGAGTTTACGATACTTTGATCTGGAAGATGTATAGGAATCGATATAGTTTTATAGTACTCTTTTAAATTTTTTTCGTTATTATAAATTATGTATGTCTTTTCGAAATTACTGTCTCTTCAAAGCCGTAAACCGTTTGTTGGATTATAGTTTGTCTATGACTTTTGTGTTCCTGCTAATTGACATCAAAACTTTAAAAACTGTCAATCATTATTTTTCCGGTAAAAAAAACCCAGTGATCTTGTTATGATATAAACATGATATCCTTGAAATAACTAACAAAATGACAGTCATAAAATTTAACAATATGGGTCTGGGAATGTAAGAAAATAATTAAAAATAAGTTTACATGTAAGTTAACATAATATAATTTTAACTTATACTTTAAATAAAATAAATTTCTCAAACTATTCTCTTTAACTTTAAAGTCACTTTAAAAAGTATTGTGTGTTAATTCATAGATTAAATCACATTGGCTTTGAAACCATTTCTAATCAAGTTTTAAATCAAACTGTCGATCAATCAGGAGTCAATGATTAATGACGATTAACTTTTTATGACGACGTCGTTAAACATATCTCATGAAGCAAGAATTACTGTTTATCCTTGGTGTGTGAATTAAATATTACAATATAACATTCAATATATTTTTGGGGTTAAACATATTTTTTATACAACAATACAAAATTGTATAATCTTTATAAAGAAACATTTGTATTAAACAAATCTGTTTAAATAACAGTTATAACTTATAACTTCCAGAGCAATATCGTTTGGTCATATCATTATTACTGTGAGAATTTCATTTGAATAAACAAAGAATTCTCTTCAGTCTATCTAATTGCAGAGCCTTGAATGAATGTAGCGTTTTATATTATGATATAAAAAGGTACAGTACACAAAAAAATACAGTCCTTTATATTAACTTTAATTTGTTTGGTGTTAATAGATACTTTGGAGTTCTGTAACATACCAACCAACCACATGGTATCATATGGTGTTATGTACTTACCAATTTCAATTATATATTTATTAACTATTCATAATATTAATATTAATAATATTTTTACACTACCGCCTTAATCTTATTATTACAGTTTGGGAATGAATAAATGAAATATATATTTTAAAATGAATAAAATAATAAAACATATTGAATAATTGTGTTTTGCACACCCTCCTCATAGCCTGGTGGTTATGGTACCAAATGGATAATTGCTGTCCATTTTCTATCTTGTCTCACATTAAATTGCGTCAAACGCTTGATTATAGAAGTATTAGCAGTTTTTTTTAAATACTTATGAAATAAATTGATCTAGTTTAAATAAATATCTCTATATCCTATACAATTACAAATCGTCCTTATATCTATCTACGAGAATATAATTCAAGTTTAAAAAAATCAAAAAAATATATTAATATTTACTTCGATTCTACACATATTGTTTCATAATAATATAAAGTTATTAATTTTATAAAATATATATGTCAATTCAAAAATATATAAAAACTACTATTATATCGTATTTTAAAAGAAAATAACCTGTGTGTGTATGTATGTTTGTGTTTAATTAAAGGCTTATTCCGATATGATGTTTAGTATTTAAAACATCAGATGTTAGTATGGGCATATTTTGTTTAATAGCTGGATAATTTAAAAATACTTCTTATATAGTCTGCTGAGCTACAGAGCTAGATTATATATAGCCTATATATACATATAGATATATATATATTATGTCATGAGGTTAAACCTATCTTTAACCTCGAGTTAAATATAACCACGTTATGTAACCATGAATAAATTTCGGTGAATTGCTTTAATAATTTCATCTGTTCTTGAACTTATGTAGAGAAATGTATCATTGTATAATGGTCAAGACACAACAGACATTTTTCATTTAATGAAATCATTATAATGAAGTGTGAATGAAGGTTATCTTATCTTTTACAATAATAATATATAATAATAACTGTTTGTTGTTATTCTAATTATAAGGAAGCGCTGTTATGAATAGCTTGTATAGACGTCATTGTTGCTTAATTGAATGGAAACAATATAAATTATACAATGAATGAAGTGTTACGAAATATATTGTATATAATTTACTACACTGTTTGTATTCTTAAGTATAAAAGAATGAATTAGACATGATATATGTATATATATGTAAATAGTCATTTAAATATATCAGATTATTTTTAAATAAATGTGGAATGAAAAATTTATTGACGTGGGCTGATAAGCTACTTACTTACTTAGTTATTACTTACTACTACTACTAAATTAGTATTTTACATAAATATCTTTATCGGTATTGAGGTGATATTTATTGGATTTTTAATATCTTAATCGATGTTTATAAATTTGCATAATAAAAAAATAATCAATAAGTACAGCGATTGGTCTATTTTGTAGATTGTAGGTTGGTCATGTCCGTATTGATAAATTTTTCATTATATATGTATAACATAGAAACAATATCAAACATTAATAGCAGACAAAGTCACTGAATAATGGTTTTATTCAAAATATATATAAATTAATTTTGTTTGTATGTTAAATAAGTTATTGCGTGTAGTTTTATTAGCAGGTGCTCTGGTTCTCTTCGCAAAGGTCCCTTTGACATTTGTAATCTTCGCTTATGTGGGTCAATGTGACACGTTTCTTTTAAACTTTGAGCAAAATTTTGTTTTACAGAAGGACGGTCGGTTAAATATTTATGCAATGTGTTGCTTTAACTTGCTTCTTTCGTTTATGATATTAATAATTAAATAATATATTAGTTATTAAAAATTTATTGGGAATTTGGAGTAAAAAAAAAGTTTAAATATTTATTGTGTTTGGTTTTCTTGATTAAAATTATTATGTTACTTGTTGGGTTACAAATTATGAGCATGTACATAAGCGTTTATTATAAATTATAGTAAAATTGAATAATCACCGTGGATTTGCATTATTAAGACGTAATTATGTACGTACTACTCAATTTGAGGACACTTCTTGTGTATACACTTTATTAAGGTTAATAGCAATATACTTCAAAGACATTAACACTACCTTTTTGCCGGGGATTTGCTCGTTCATGAGCTTATAATAAGCCTGAATTATTATCTCCTAGAAAAAAAAATATACATGACAAACAAAAATTCAATACAAACTCACATTTTTATATAATATTAATTGTTTTTTATTACATATTTGATTATGTTTTTTATTATTTGAAGAGGCTTATTTATCTTTCACAACCTAAAAAAACTAAACATCTACTATAATTTGTGATAAGCTAGTATACTGGTCGAGTCAGCCCGAATACGAGCTGAAGTTTGACTACCTTTCGGTTTGGTTGCTACTTAAATGAATCATATAATTATTTTGACACAAATAATACGTTTAAAGGCCTCTAGACTTTAAACTCCAAACAGGTTTGTGATAACTCGTTGTTGTGGTTCATACACTATTTAATATTAAGTATTTATAATATTCAATATACAACTCCTGTAAGAAATAAAACTAATATTAAGATATACAGTAATACTTGATTTACCATATTATTTATATTTAATTAAAATAACCTTTACCATTTCCTTCAATGCGTTTATTTCTAGATCTTTGATCATTCATTTATTCCATTCATCTGAATGAATGAATCCGATCTTTATTATATCTAGAGGTACATTCAAACAATTTATATCTACTTTACATCAAATTTAATAATTGAAGTTATATAATTTTTATACTTTCTTTTCAATGGTGGCTACTTAATTATAAGTATAAAAGTCTAAGTCACAGTCGCGATTTTGTGTACTGCTTTGTATCTTGTGTAGTGAATTACCTTGAACTATATTCATAGTAGATGCAGCGAAGAGAAAATGTTATAACCGATTGAGGGTTCCGTATTAATATTTTTTGTAAAATATTATTTTTATAAAATAAAGAAAAAAAAGATGAAATAGTAAAAAAAACATAGTTTAATACAGAGTTTGTAATTTTTTTTATTAAAAACAAAAATAATAAAGGTAAAATAGTAAAATATTTATAATAAATGTATTAATTAATTAAAACGGATCTCTAAAAACATGTTCTCTTGACATCCGAATTAATCGTCCCGCTGTTACTTTTGATATTGCTCTGTCAGTTTGTCACACTAATTATATCTGTAATATGCGTTAGGATTAAAACATAATCTTCACTTATGATAGTCATTTATAAGAAAAAAGACGTTTTATAATTAAAGATAAGATAACACATATATTATATATCTTTAAATCTATGATACAACAATTATATATAAGTACTTTTATTTTTTTCCAACAAACACAGTTATTTCTCAATTCATGTATAAACAGTAATTTTGCTGCCAGAAAAGTTAACAATACAATGCAATAATTCTCTGTAAATAAAAGTTATTAATAAAAGCAATTCCAAAGCCTTAATTTAAACAAAGCTGTATTAACCTGAAGTAAAACAATTCATCCCTTCGTTAAAAGTTTTGTAAGAGCGAATGTCGACGTTAAAGACTTCATTGTTCAATTAATTATTAAAATTTCGGTTAAATGGAAATTTGGAAATTTTAATTTTCTTCGAATAAGCAATTATCGGATTGGTTTGATGTAAATATTATTTTCTTATTACTTTTAGATTAAATCAAAACACTGTCAGGGATTTTTTTTTATTTATTTTGTTTGTTTCTACGCTAATTATAATATTTTTTTTTAGATTTCTATATTTTTTACTATCTATATAAAAAAATCAATAAAGTTAGCACTTACAAAAACACGCTTACTTTAAATTTAGATTGATATCAAACTTACTACCTTTATTTTTTTTTGTTGTTAAATCGAAAAATATTTTTTTATATTCATTCATATAACAATAATGATTCATTTTCTGATCACAAATAAATTAATTGTATTATCTAAATGTAAAACATTTTAACAAACTTACGTCTAAAAATGTACCTGAATCGGATTCTTAATATAGTTTATTAAGCAAGTAAAATATACTGTGTAAGTTATTCAGTTTCAATTTAGAACATTTAAAAGCAACTTGACTTGTATCATTTATTCGTTTACACAACTTTACATTACGCTCCAGTTTTGTATACATTTCATTGAAATAGCAGGACTGAATGGGATTCTTTATGCGATTAATTACTTAGTGTGGTCGCGTCAACTGATATTAATTTTACAAGTCTCATACAAGATATTATAGAATTGAAATAAAACTGTAATCTATTTAAAAGTTGTAAGAAATTTTAAAATATTAAATAAAAGCAAAAATGATTTTAAAGTAATATAGAATATAAATTGTGTATTTTTAATATAAATTATGTTAAAAAATACTACATATATAAAAAGCGTTAAAAGCTATTTATAATATGAAAAATTTATGAATATATTTAAATAAATACTTTGAATATGAAGCTGAATTAAAATCATATAAATAAAAAAACAAGGATAAACTAAAAGGCTATTAAGATTACTTAAAGTTCATTTATTAGTAAAGTACTCAATCGAATTAACACTCGAACTTTTTTAAATCTTTAATCTATAAAAATAAAATCAGTGAATTAATAGCACTTAGTACACAACCAACACATTACAGATAAGAAAAATATGAATAGGACAAGATAGTTTCTAAAAATGGTAAATATTAAACTTAATAATATATTAGAAAGTAAAATGTATAGTATTAAAAGTGTGATATGAAAATAGGTGACCCGGAGTTTACAAATACCTAATAAGGGAATCCAATTTGCTGCTATATTTAAAATATATTCAAATTGCCAAAAATGTATGGAAATTTTCTCTTTAAAACTAAATAGAGGTTTATTTAGAGTAACATAATTATAAATAATGGTAGTTTATTATGAGGTAATGCTGTAAGTGTCGTAATAGTTAACTAAACGGCCAGTTATAGTTTGGTCCAAACTTGCAGGATACGAGCAATCAATCAATCAAGATTAGTGATGGTGTGTCAAAAACGTCATTTTGTCCTACAAACTGGACCGGATTTGACGAAATTTGTATTTGATGATATTTACTTCATTATTTTCGCATGAGCCCAGCGCTTAGCGGTGTGGGAGAAGGGTCTCCGTATGATGAGTGTCTAATTCGATTTTGGTTTTCGGGAGATCTTTTCTAGTCTATAAATTAACAGATCGGTTACGGTAAAGCTTAAAGTTTGATTGTTGTTTGATTGTGTGTTGTTGTTAAAGATATTTAGATTCTATATATTATAATATATACAAAATATATAATTGATGCTAGTTTAACTCAAATCATTGTAATTATGAGAAATTTGAAAAATTAGAGGAATGCTAGCTCTATTTAATTATTAAATGTTACTCTGAATAGTTTGTTCTGCAATCCAATTCAACTGTGTCCTCATTCTAGGTAATGCTTATAATTTCAGGTTAACTTTCGCCACAAATACTAAGTCTAGTATATAAAGCACTTAATACTTGGTTCAATTATGTACTATTTAGGTTTATGACTTTTATAAATATAAATTAATCCATTACAGCAATGATCAAACTAGTTTTTTTTATCTGCCATCTTATGAACGTCGGTCTGGAGTTCAGTAGCGATAAAAGTCTTTGAATTAACTTCGTTCCTTGCCTCTGATACAAATATTGATCCTGGTCTGTTAGGCAAAGGAAAACACCCTGCGTAAATTTACTGGTCAGCAGCGTGGTGTGTAATCTTCTTATCGTTTCCATCGACGAAATGGAAGGCCGTGTTATTAAATGGAACATATTAGATGCACCATTATATTATTTAGAAAATAATAATTTCCTAGTTTCGTTAAGGTAAATGTATTAAACGAATAAGCCATCAAGACAACATATGGCATAAAAAACAATTGTATTACTTTTATTAACTTTCTTTTACAGTGACATTACATGCTCCCTCATCATTTAATGAGCCATCTATCGTTCCAGGTTTTTGTACATTAGCGTTCGGTTAAGGTAGTTATTAATTTTAATAATTAATTAGCAAATAAACAATAATAAGACGCCTACAAGGCAACGGTTCAGTGTGTATATTGTGAATAATGAATAATATTAAAGTCATAACTAAACACATATTACACAACACAATTTAATTTTAAACTATGTATGTCATTTGAATACTTGTTAAAAAGATATAATCAGAATCTAAGAGCTAAATGTTAAAATGTCTAAGTAAATTAATTGATCTAGTCTTTATTTTGTTTAGCACATCGTTAAAGTGGATAATAATGCAAACAAAAATGTCCATTACAAAATTAATGAATACGTTACAAAACTCCACCTACCGACAAAGCTAGACCATTTCGTCAGATTTATTTATCATCCTGGCTTCACTAAACCACTTTCCTAATAACTGGGCATGGTCGTGCGTAAAGACATACGTTTATCTCAATCTAGATAGAGACTTTTGTAAAGGTCAATGAACTCGATTGTGTAAGACTAGTCTTAGCAATTGACTCGGATAGGATATCTAAACAAAAGGTTTAAGTGATTGCAACACTTATATAAAATTTAAAATATATGTCACCTCCAGATATGAATACTATTAGCTTTTATAACGTGACATTTGTTTTATATTAATGTTACTTGATTAAATTTAATGTCTTGTCCATGACTTTCGCAAATTATGTAACAATGTTGGATGCGCTTGCGCATCGTGTGCCTGTCTAATAGCCGTAAGACATTGACAGAGAACTTCAGTTCAAGGTATTGGCTCATCTTTTTGTCGATGACTAAAAAACCTAATGGATATGGTATAAAGTATTTTTATTATATAATAAAAACAATAAACATTTTTCGAAAATATAAAATCACATTCAATAAAGAAATTAATGAATAAAAATAAATTATTTTTGTATATAATTAATGCAAATATAACATTCAAATAAATTACCATATCCAATGTTTTCAATCACTATGAATATATTGTAGATATATTGGTATTAATTTGAATGGCATTAGATCATGAGTTCAAGGTGAACTTTACTCATCTTCATAGTAAGTTGTTTTGAGGCGGTCATTGACCAAGTTTTTATTATAATTGAATTGAGACCTGATATAAAATTTATACACATTTATTAAGTTGTATGTTAATTGATATTGATTTTTTTTAATACATAAATTAGTATTGAATTATTTTCTCTATGATAACTGAACTAAAAAAATCAAAATCATAAAATAAACTAATTCAATATTTGTAAAACCTCTCATTGGTTTCGCTATAATCGGTTAACACTTTTAAACTGATCACAATTTTGTTTCAAAAGTCCAATTAGTAAAAGAGATTTCAACATATATGTACTTAATTTATATAAAAAACCCATAAACGCTACTAATTCTAATATATATTACATATAAAATTACAAATAAGGACATTGTCCATTTAAGTTTTCAGCGCGTAAATGGAATAGTGCAGTTATTAAATAATGCATCGTTGTTAGCCAACTTAATATTGTATATATTTAAAATTATGATTTGTATTTCATATTTCTTCTTCAAATAGAGTTGGCACACTTAGGCAACTTCCTTTAATGTTTTATAAATATTAATATTGATACATGTTACCGTACATGTACTGCTCTTATACAGCTCTTATGAATTCCTATAGATACACTTTTTGCCTATTTTCAACTTTTTAACATGTTTCACGTTTAATATATTATATTTCTTTTAAGTGACTA
Source organism: Melinaea menophilus ssp. n. AW-2005 (assembly GCA_918358695.1). NCBI lineage: Eukaryota > Metazoa > Arthropoda > Insecta > Lepidoptera > Nymphalidae > Melinaea > Melinaea menophilus. The sequence continues at coordinate 3,370,950 of OU911052.1, forward strand.
GTAATTTATAATTTATTTTATATATATATAAATACGTTAAAAAGGTTTGGCATAAAAAAAAGCTTTCCGTTCAATTTACAAAAAAAATCAGGTATAATTTTTGTATTCTTTAAATGTATTTATATATACATATATGAATGATTCAGTTATGATTATACAATTGTAGGTTTATATTGTCTAATTAGTTATTCTACAAATTCCGAGTCAAGGTCCGAATACTCATTACGTTTTGTTTCTTCACTGTTATGGTCTGTGTGTTTTGAAACTAATCTGATATACGCTATTGTTTGATTGGACACCTCGTAGCAAAATAATTAACATACAAAAATATACAATTTAAAACCAGTGTGAAACAAAATTTTATATTTAATATAAAATACCATATATTGAATTGCTTATAAAACATATAGACTTTACAAAAAACTTAACTTACTGGGAATCCAATCTAATATCGTATTAACTGATGAAGGTTAGATTATAAAAAATGATTTACAATTCACATTATTATTCACCATCACCCTACAAGGGTACATATATCATGGGTGTATCAAAGATATAATAAATTATATCGTTAATGACAATTGTGTGTTGCAACTCTTAAGGCCGCGCCAAATGTTATCCGGTCAAGACTTGATGTATAATTACGATTGTCGTTACGTAATCCTTGCATTTGCTTAAAATACTTATATTTCGTCTAATAAAATGGAGAACGTATCTATTATATTATGGTCTTTTTGTATAACCCTGCTCCTAATAAAATCGCCGGACGTCAATTTGCAACCGAAAGCGGATTAAACTGCTATTATGACACAGAAATCAATTTTTGGCTCAATATAAAGTTGAGCTTATGTAATTAATATAGATTAAAAAGGATTTAACAATTTATAAGTCGGATGTCCGATATTTAAAAAACAGATGATGGTTTATTGACACGTTTTACACTACCTGTTATACGCGACTGCGGCTGCGGTTGGGTTCAGGGTATTTCATTGTAAAGCATACATCATTTTCATCTATAAATATTGATTTTAAATATTGTATCTTCATTTTCTAAGAACAATTAAGGACATGTTTTACTTCTTATAAAAGTTTAAAAATGATTATTGTATTCCTAATCTTCGTTTTTCACCAATTTTATCGAAATTCATTTAGCAATTTAGGAGTGCTAACCCAACAACATAGTTATATATATATATATATATATATATATATATATAGATAGTACTAAAATATTATTTACTGTCGGTTCCTGAAACTGTGATTAAAGTAAAAATGATTTGACAGCTGTCAAGAGTTGTGATTGGCTATCACGTCAACAACCACTCAGAAAGGTTAACATGGGAAGTGACAGAAAAATATATATTTTTATTAATCTTCGAGAAAAGTTAATATGTATATTTACTTTGTTATTTTTATGTCACAATATATTTTATATATCTCTACTTTGGAAACATGACAACAATTAAATTATCGCGAAATTAACTACTATTCTATTAGCAGATACAATTTTCCTTGAATTGTTTGTACTGTCTTTACACAGACAACATACATTCACCTTATTATTTAATAAATGTAATCGCGATGTAGTCGACGTGGGCGAAGTAACCGGTTTGCACAGAAATTAAATGTAGGCTTCAGTTTTAACGATGTGTGTCATACTAAGGGCCGAGACAAAGCTCGTTCTGTTGGCCAATAGTTCACATATGTTTTAAATATTATTTTTATTACACAATATATTTGCAGTGATGATAGTAGATATTAGATTTTTAGTAATAGATATAGCCTTGATATAACGGACCTCTGTGACGATTTTCTAGATTTAATTAATGTTTCGAAATTCCCAAGAAGCCATGTCCTGCAATTTGCAATTATAAAAACCTTTTTATAACAAATTTTTATTCATTGCAAAATATGAATATTTACCTCAAATAAACAATTTTTGACAACTTATAACCTTTACTCAACGTACATTATCAACTATTTGTGACAGTTTTAAACTTGTTTTCTTTATACAACTGATTTGTTGAAACTATTTTAACATGGATTTTTTTTTTTTTATTAAAATATGTTTCATTTATTATTAGTGACAATCGTTCGTTATAACAGAGTTAGCAGATCAACCTACGTAAGTAGAGAACAATAAATTTAATAATATATTTTTACTTTAATAAAACAAATCGTAGATCTATTTATTATCTGAAACAAATATTTTATATTCTCTTCAGAATTGTTATATCGAAGTTAACTATACTCACCTTTAAAATAATTATAGAAGAGGTCTGAAAAAATTACTTTAGTTTTGTAACAAAATTCTAAATACTAAAACTGAGAACATTTTTTATAGATGTGTGTTACATTTTATATCATATATTTAATATAATTTGGCAAAGACGCTAAAGCAAAAAAGGTAATACACAAAAAATATAAAATTCTTTCCATCTCACGCATCACATCCGATCGAAAAGCCGAGCGAATCTGGCCCAATGCCAATACTTAAATGTCAGACGTTGCGAGGCACGTTTTTACGGCTTCCGCATCCGTTTACAGATTTCTTGTTTTGATAACAGGTAAATGAAATATTATATTAGCCTGTTATTATACTAAGTTTCATTTTCATGTTATATTACTTTGGTTTTCTATGCCCTACTTCGTAAAAATAAAGATATAACAATGTTTGTTGAAAGAATATAAGATTTGAAATTTCTAAGTTATCAATATTGGGTATGGATAAAAACTAAAATTAAAAATTGAATTGAATTGGAATATAAAATTGTTATTAAATTAATAATATCAAAAATATATCAGGTCTTACAATGTAATTGTTATTACCAGTCATTTATTTATGTTGTTTTTTGTAAAAAAAAAAACGTCATAGACTCGAAAACATGGAGTTAATTTAATTGTCGGATAAAATTTTCCTATCGGTCTTATTGGAAATTTCAAAAATAATATCAGTCTGACCGATTAATCAATTAACGATGTTGATGTAGCCGTCGTAATGGTCCACAAAGGAGTGCGATTTAATTAAGCTTTTAAAATGGATTGAAATAACAGTTTATTTACCCAGAAATGAGAACATGATTCGATTTTATTTGTTATATAATAAATTGAATCGAGAGGACTAGTTGTCTGATACAGTATATTTACAATATAATGATAAAATATTGTTATCTATTATTTATATTATTGTTATCTATTGTTATCTATTATATTAATTTTCTATATCTATACAATTAGTCTATGAATGTTTATATGATAACTATATTTTTAAAGAGATAAAGATGGCATTTTATATTAAGATTTATCAAGTCTTTTTTTTAATATATGTATTTTTTCTATCTGAACATAGAAAATTTTTGGATAAAACCATTACCTGACATGTTTAGTAATGAATTAAATAATTATATTTAGAATTTTAGTCTGTTTGTCTGTGCGTATTTCGAATCTCTGCGGTTCTTACGGATGGAATGTGGTAAGTCTCAGTTAAAAATAATTGTTTAATTTAATTAAATCAATTAATGAAAAAAAATGTATCAAAATAAAAATTACGCTGTGATGCTTGTCTTACGTTCGATAAAATTATTTATAGTAAGCTGTTAACAAACTATATAATACGGTCTATATAATTATAATGTTTGTAAAACTGCCAAAAAACCCAAGTATATGCCCACGGAGTCGGAGGCATAACTAGTATATATATAAAATCGCGATAGTGACGGTAGTTACTAATTGTAATATTCTTTTGCAATTTAGTCATGAATTGAACCGGCTATAATAATTTGGACCACAAATGTAAACATTTTGGGTCACACGTGTTAGCATGCGGCTATTAAACACATTGTATAAAGGACAACAGCTCTCTAAAGATATGCGCCTGCGCATATAACTTGTTTGGGATACTGCTTGAATAGTCATTTATAGAAGTTTTTAGTAAGTTTACAAGCAAGATTAAGTCTATTAATCTGCAGATTCGTTTAATTGGATTAAAGTAGAAATAGTTTAAATAAGATTTTTTAAAGAACTTGTTTTATAATCTTCTCAACCCGATAATGAAATATGTATTTTACGTTTATTTTTTTTATTTTAAAATAAAATCAGATTTATATAAAAAAATAATTGTTACTTTGACTTACGGGATTCTTGCACTTTCGCCCTCGTGTTGCTCCTTGCTTTCATAAATTTAGTATTCTATCATCATAATATAATGGTTGTAATTAAGATTTTTTTGATTACCTGGTGATTAGAAGAATATGGCAAAAGTATTTATAAATTGCTCTCAGCATTACGCACTCTGGGCAAGCATTTTGTTGTGTATCATTCAGCATGGACGCTATTTTCATTATTTAAATAATTGTAAATAAGTACCAGGGTTAGGAAATGAATGGCAATAAAAATTATTTCAACACTTCTAAATTTGTTTTTCTTTCGAAGTGGATAGTTCTTTCTTTACAGCCATGCCATATCCAAGATTCGTCATCTGCTATGCAATCGTTAGCCAAGTGGGAGGCTAGCTTCGAATTTGTCATTCATATCATAATACCATTCTACGGATTTCAGATTCAATTCTATGAAACACATAATGTTGGTAACGAAATTTAATTAATAAATAAAAAATTGGAAGCAATATATTTTTACATTTAAATAATCGAATTATCAAAATCAATTCTGATGGATTATCCATTAGAATTCTGCATTTAAAGTTATTTTTCCAAAATGTTATCGAAATTAGGGTGGTGCTTTTTATATACGTATAATTTTTTTTACAAATATTTTTAGATAAATGTAACAAAGAAACTAAACAAAATGTTGTAGTGATTTATTTGATTAAAAAATAAATAATAAGTAAACATTTATCAGATTTAAAGCTAATTAAACAAATTATTTGCTTTCTTGTTATTTACAAACAATAAATATTACTATACCAAAAATAACACCAAGTAATAGGGAACGTATAAACGAGTTAACAAAAACAATATAACCATGACTTTATTATTTTACCTATTTTTTATATCACTCACGTAATTTTCCATTCAAATAATTCTCTAGCTTACACTTTATTTCTTACAAAAGGTTACAAGTATTTAAATATTATTATATTGAATAATTTATAATGTTTGTTAAAGTAACGGGACGCGTTTTATCATAGCTCAAAGCATGTGGCAGATAGGTAACTCTACAAAATAACCTGAGAGTTACATTAATGATAACATAATCTATAAAGGGATACCAAAGTTCAAGTACCATAAAGATTCTCGCCGGTTGTATTTGTTAGTCAAAATAAGATCCATGCAATAATATCATTAATCTCCCATTAATCAAATCTTTCCTCGTATAATTTTGTGCTAGTAACCGCTCTGTTTATTTTGTATCTTTTAAAAGAATCCATACTAAATTCACTTTCTGTATCAGTCTGTTCACCAGCTGTCATTTCTGGGTGGTGGTGGTGGTCTGAAAGAGTAACGGATTGCATTAAATTATGATAAACAAGAGACATAACAAGATATCCGAATGATAAGGACACGGTTCTTCTTATGATATGTAAATTAATATTTAATGGTATTATTATCAATTAAAGTCTTTAAATAAAGAAAATAGATGAAGATGAAGAAGAAGATTAGAATAGACGGAGGGAAAAGGAGAAGGATATTTCATCTAGCTGTCTCTTTTCATAGCCATAGCAAGACAAGCCACGGGATACCTGCTAGTAATATAATATTTAAAATAAAACTTATTTCTGTCAGTGAACAATGGGTGCTTTGGTTTCAAACTTTAAGGGGTTTTGTGAAAGCTAAAGTGCAACCTACCGTTAAATCGGATCAGTCAGAAATTTTTTTTTGTGAAGTGTAAGTCATACAAGCGTAAATTTTTGTAAATATATAACAAATAACCAATATCATTTGTTGTATAACGTATACATGTGTTCATAATTCCTATTATTCATTTTTTTTATTTTAATCATAATCATAATATTTAAAGATAATAATAAAAAGCTCATATGCGTTCATGAAATATGAATAATATTTTTTAAATTACCCAGTATCAATTATATTACCCTTTTTAATATTACCCTGGGGTGTTCCAGCCGTTGTCGTCGCAAGGGGCTGTCGCCGGTGTTCCTGGTTCCTGTCTGTTTGAAATATCATGTTAATAATATTACAACAGTTAATTTAAAATCTTAAAGTATTTAAATATGACCATAAAATCCAATATATAGTATATTTCATCAAAACTTACCCTAAGTGTGTCAACGTTAATATATCTAAGGCTCTCAATTTTTTACTGTAAGCTCGCCAGAGTTTAACGCAGAGCGGTGTGAACACAGTACACCAGATAAATCCTAACAAAAAACCACAAAACCACCATCCATTCTGAAATTAAATAATTATCTCGAATATATATTCAGACATTGATTAAAAATTTTGATACATTTAACATATAACTCAAGGCAAGGCTTATTTTACAATACGATACGATAGGTGAAGTGTAAAACTATTATTTACCAAGGAAGATACATATTTAGTGCACACGAGCGATCTTATTGCCGTGAAAACAGAGAAAAGAGGGCGACAGCGTCCTGCGAGTTGACCCGCGGCAGTCAAGACATGGGTGCGCCAGCCCGCGGTGTGCGACAGCAACCGAGATATGAACATCGAAAGTTTCTGGAAATTATTACATTATTTAAATAATAATAACCGTATATTATATAACATTATATAGAAAATAATTTATATTATTATGTAAATGATCTAAAATACGTTACTTATTAGTCTTACTGCCAGGTGGTGCTTAGAGTGTTAATAATTAATAACATATATCTACCACACTTATTGTTTATATGAAATATTATGACATTTTCTTGTTATATTTATTCATGTTATGATTATTATTTATTTCACTGTTACAATTAAGGTTCACAATTCATAAAAAACGAAATAAACTACATCCTATTGTTCATTATCACTTTGCTTTGTGCCTTGTAACTTTTATTTAGAGTCTAGAATTATTAAAACTCACAGTAGTCTAGCACTACTATAATTAATAATACAGGCACGTAACAGTAATTGCTTTCTGTGTATATTTGTGGCTCGTACGTGTTTAATAAAGAGCTTAATTATAATATAATATAATATGATAATTAATAAATAAAATATGTATAATGAAAATCTCTTTCTAATAACTTTTTTGAACAACTATTTTTGCAACTTAGATATCGCGAAATATGTTTTTAAAAATAAAAGTAACCTAAGTTACACTTTATATCATTAACTATCCGCCAGTGAAATTCTGTTAAGCTTAAGTCGGTCCAAAGGTTTTAGAGATTAGCCCGAAAAGACAATCAGACAAAATTAAATATATATATATATTTAAGTACCGTATATTCTTAACACAATAAAAAGCTGTTTATTTGGAATTGCAAACAGACACCTAAATTTTATTATATAGATATTTATGTGCATAGATTGTCGTGATACGTTTGTACTATAAAGCCAATAAATTACCTTTTGAGCAATAACGTCTCCCTGATTGTCGATATAAAACTGCGCCGTGTGGATATGACTTAATGAGATGTTTAATTTCCGTCTAAAAGGCATCATTTGCAATTCAAGCTCAGTGAGTTTAAACACCAGTTCTGTACGTAACTGCTCCAGTGGTTTTATGTTCGATAAATGTAGCCTTTGGGTCCTCGTTGCTAAAGAAAATACATTGAAAAGTAAAGAACACAATTTACTAGACTATAAAAATAAATATATAATAATACAATTGATTTTATTTATATCTATATTTGTCTATACCTACCTAGAGTTTCCAATCTTCCTGCTGTATTTAAATCGGTAACTTGTACCGCAACATTTTCTAGTTGGTCTACAAAAGACGGCAAATCCTTACCTACCACAGGACCATTATATTCTATCCTATAATGTGATATGAATTTAAATATTATAATAATTCATACATTTTTATTTAAATATTTCTCAGCACGAAAATACTCTACCTTCATTGTATCTAATGTTTGTAAATACATATTTTCACATTAGTAAATAATATTAATATATATATATATATATATATATATATATATATATATATATACATAAATAATTCACCTGTACTTTGTTAAATTAACATCTGATACAATAAGTATCCTATTGAGTAACTTATTGAAGTTATCCGATATCGTCTTTAAGAAACCGACGTCAATGGACGAGGACAATCTCTTCAAGTCATCTTGTAGTTCGTCCCACTCGAAATAAGATGTCTCCTTGTTCACATCTAGTATTTTCTCTAACTGGAACACGACGTAAGCGGGCTCATTCTTTTCACACTCTCTGGAATTGAAAGATTTATTTTGTATTAATATATTTTATTTATGTTAAAAAATATTGATTTTATGTTTATCTGTATAAATGCAGTCCTATTTTATTTGTAATAAATACATTTATACATTTTTTTTTTGGGTCAATAATTAATTTTTTTCCCTTTTTTCATTTGTAATTAACAAACCTTAGAACATCCCTGACAGACACCTCTATCGTAACATTCTCGAGGTCTCTGAACAAAGCGTCGAAAATACCCTCATTATCCGACAAGAGAGGGGATGGTCTATCCAGCAACGATGATAATGTGTTGTATTGCGGAGAATCCCATAGAATTTGACAAGCGAACACCTAAAATAATATTAGAATAAAAAATATCCAAATTAAATATTGGTAATTAAACTATATAACTATTTATAGTGTGACTAAATTATATCTTGTTCTAACTATTACTATACTTTTTTATAGTTAGGTTTATATATAAATCATTATGAATAAGAACGGGTTCTGTTTGACATCAAAACAATTATCCAAAGAGTTGAATATGTCTTAATTTATGATGGAAACATCCGGATTCCTTAAAGTTTTGATATAAATATACGTTTTTAAAAGTAAATAGTAAAAAATCATATTTTTCTTTTTTGGTTGGAAATAAAAAATACTTTTTTTGAGATTTTTGGAATATCAAACCTAAGGATTGTAAGGAGAGGGAAATATAAAATTTTTATCCTATGTAGGCCAACCCGCAGGCTTAAGAAATTCTTTGTCCTTGAGATAGTTACTTTTCATATGATTCTTATAATATTAAAGGTAACAGCAAATTATTGTTTTTTATAACTGAGAATTTAATTCAACCTATTCATTGGTTCACATTTAAAAGTGTAATATGAAACATTGCTATTGCAAACGTAAAGGCATGTAGTATTTATAATTTATTGTATTCAAAGTGTGTAGTGTACCTCAGCGTGTCCAGCAATTAAAAAGGTAGCTGAAACTATACTCCATAGAATGATGGAAACAAAGCAGAGGCAAAAGGACGACCTGGAAGAATATTGTATTAGATATAAACCGAAATAGAAAGAATTATAAATTTGTCACAGCTGAGAATATAGATACAAATTCTATTATAACAGAAATATAAATAAATTGATACACACACATATGTTCAATATGTCACTTCTATATTTTGTTTGAAAATCTTGTGTTTATATAAAGTATTGACTTTTAGATTTTTGTCAAACATATCAAAATACTTACACTTGTAATGTTCTTTTTGCGTGAATTTTCGCGTTTCCGCATCCACAAAACATAGCCAGTAGGATGAGCAACATCACAAAAACGAAAGCTATATTGCATGCTGCAAAAAAGATTTCAAAACGTAGTACAAATCTTTTTCACTCCACTATTAGTTTTCTTTTAGGGTTCCGTACATAAAATATTTAATATCCGATAATAATTATTGCGACGCTCAAAATATGATGAAGTTTGTCAGTGTGTGAGTGAGTTAAAATAATATATATTCGGAATATAAGTATATAATAAATTAAATATCTATAAGTGAGAATTTTGTCTGTATTTAAGAAAAGTCTAGAATAGAAATTGTATTGAAAACATTTTAGTAAATATTTAATTTTTTTTTTTCTAATTCAAGTATCTAGGTTCCAGGTTAACGTATTTTGAATTTAGTTGAAAACAAAAATATTCATATTTTTCCCTTAGTCTCATCTCGTGTGAAAAATATTTTTTTAGTTTTCAATTAATATTTTGATGCAGCCATCATATTGTAAAAATATTTGGGATTTCAATTTGTATGCCAGTATTTATATATATAGTTATTTATATTCAAAATGTGTTAGTACCTATAATTTTAGTTGTAACAAGTAAATCCATATTTCTAAGATAGAAAGTAACAGAGAGTTATCTCAACTTCTGATACTTGACTATCCCTTTATGATATTCTTGTTGGTTTTACCGTTTAAAATATTAGGTCGATCACCTCGGCGTACATATAACTACATAAAGACAATTTTATAATAAACTCCCGGTTTAGTGTTTTGTAACATGCAAATACTACATGAGCATGAATAGTTATTTAGATTATTTTTTTTATTTGTCTTTGTTTCGTTCGTCAATGTCAACAATTTGAAGATTTTGAACAGATTAAAATTAATAAATACACTTACTTAACATAATAACCCATCTCCATAGTTCATATTTATGCAGCCTGTCCAATCCAGTGTCTAAATGTCTTGACAGGCTGTGTAACCCCGATGTTAGATAGCGTACAATGTCGCTTAGAATTCTAGCTGAATTATGTACAATTTGTCTACGATTTTCTATGTCCCATAAGATATCTATAATGGTAAAAAAATTATACTCGACAACATTTAAATAACAAAAATAAAATCCTTGTATTCTCAGGAAGTGCTTGAGAATTAAGATTAGCAATGATTTATTTTATAAAGACAGTTGCCTGACTTTTAAAAGGCATCGATGGAGAAGTAGTAAATAAGGACAAGATTTAAATACGATAATGAATGGAACAAAAATACTTTTTAAATATAAGTATAATTTGTAGCTAGTATTTCTGCACTTGTACCTGCTCTCACACGTTCCGTTTGGGACAAAATAGCTGAAGGTAGAGTACGAATATCTTTTCTCGCTACGGATATAGCTTCCGTTAAATTTTTTACTCCTAAATTTTTTAACTCCAGTAGCTGTCGTTCTTGTAAAATCTATAAAAGAATAGACCACGAAATATCATTTTTAATATAAACTAAATCTATTAACAACACTCACAGAATCAAACTTCATAGTTATATGCAACGAGTTAGTATTGAGCGTGTCACATAGAGGTGTATCTTTTTCGATACAATTCTTCTTAAGGTTGTCCAACTGCTGTATCAGATCCATTATCCGCTCTGATGCTGCACTGGCTAATAGACCAGCTTTAATACAAATATCTCGAAGAGCAGAAATTTTTGTTGACAAATCTTCGCTTTCTGTAATATTTTATAATTAATTTAGTTTAGTTTTGCTTTAAAATCTTCGTAATAGTTATTCTTACGAAAAACTTAAAAGTGAAGTATCAAAGTTGTATTATGAATATAATCTATAAGATACTGTCCCGGGAAAGTACTATTAAAATATAAAATCAGTCTATATGTCTGTTGGCTTACAGCTCAGCTGGTTTGAGCCGGATTTCGAGCGATGCTACTATTGAATTTCTTTTCAAAGAGTTATATAAAGCGAATCATGTATATATTATGGATACGTGTAAGTTTAAATCCTAAGAAATTGAATAAAATAAGATTTACGGTCAAAAAATCAAGACAATTATTGGATAAAAGTACAATTTACCTGTAATAATGTCCGCTAAAGAATCTAGAACTAGGTCAATACCGCTCTCCGATGCAATTGCTTGTTGTATCGGTTCTCCTAGAAGTCTTTCTACGTCTGAAAGTAAATTAAGATATAAGAAATCCTTTTCTTATCTTTTAACTAATGAGTTTTTGATCGCTCATAAAGTTAAAAAAAATATATCTAACAAAATGCCTGTTAAAATGTTATGATAGTTTTTTATGTTAATTATGACGAATCGTATTTGGAAATCAATAAATTATAATTATATAGTTTGTATGAGTGAGTGTGTAATATATGTTTTTTAACATTCCATTATGGAATAATAATAGACATAAACCTGAAACCTGTTTATATTTATGACGTATTTCGTAAATTGCGGAAAATAATTTGTTTTTATAACGGTTTGCAAGAAAAAATAGTCAAGCATTATTTTTGTCCTTAAGATAAGATTCGCGTGAGGGATCTTATTGCGACAGGAGTACTTAAAGGGACCTCTATAAGATATGATGAGATGTTATGTGTCATCAGAGTGTTTTTCCGGAAACTTCAGGTTTGCTTTTCGCATTATGTGAGGAGTTTTTCGAAGAGCTCGTTAGATGTGAATATCTCTTGAAATGTTTTGGGGTAAACAAAATTTACTTACAAGATGATAGTTTATTTACAAGGTGGAATCAGTAGATTGTTCTAAGGGAAACGATCGGATGTGAAATGGGATCGCCTTATATAAAATGAAAGTGGTTTTTATCTTGTTACATCTGAGTATCGTTTTCATATAATATGTATACTTATTATAAATAGTTTCTAATAACATTTTAAATTTTAAAAATATTCTATTAATAAGATTAACACTAAACCTACCAAGTACCGGTCAAATTGACCGTTCTTAAACTTTTGTAAAACTTACACATTTTTAAACGTTATAATATCGTTATCAAACTACACGACAATTCTTAGAATATGCATATAATATTTTCTACACTCTTTACTTTTAGTTATTTCCATTATTACCTGCGTTATATAATAAAATAATTTTTAATTACCGGTCAATTTAACGGCGTGCGGTAGGAACAGGTATACAAGAATTGTCGGTAGGTTTAGTGTTAAATTGATATGTATTATTATAGCGTTCTTACTTTTTAAATCTTCATTATAAGCGTAGTAAACCATATCGACCGGTGGTACGAGACTGTGGTGCAACTCCTGCGCAGCTGACGACAGCCAGGCGGCAACGTCAGCGCACGCGCAACTAAACACATTGCGGCTCTCTGTTACTGCCATACGGGACTGTTCGTTGCTCAACACCATACCCGATATTAAAGCACTGAAAATCATTTAAAGTTATTAATTTCAATAACATTACGAATAGACAAATATTAATAATATATATATATATATTTAATTTTATTTTTTACATACGAGTATAAATTATAAAACATGCATTTGGCAAGCGAAATTCATAAGGTTTTAAAAATATTCCTATCTATAATTATAATTATATTTGCATCTATTTTCAAAGTTGTACATAATCGAATATTTATTTTTAAATTAATTTAAAGATTTCTCGTAACAGGTTAAATAAGCAAAAAAATCTTGAAAAATATTCCAGATGAAAACATTTCCACCTTAATTGAAATACGTATCTAAATGAATTTCATATTATCGTAGAAAGATCCGACCTATCTATGCTTGATTGCATTACTGTCTGTCTTCGCACTTGGGTAAATTGCTCGGGACCGTCATTAGGAGGGCGATGCCGGCGATTCTCCCGGTTCAATCCCAATTGTGTTGAGTGCTCTTAATTGGATAGAAGGTGGTGTTTAAAACTATGGCCTGTATAAGTACCAGTGAACAAGTTCCCCTCAAAACTCATGTCTTGGCCTCATTAACTAATTATGTTATTTTGTTAATTTGCGGAAAGTCACTACTATCATATATATACTATACTTATATATACTACATAACAAATTTATTATTTAAGAAGGTCATTCTTGGGACCGCTTATAAACGGATTTTTTTATATATTTATTTGTTTTAAGTTATCAATAACAACAAGTTATCTATTTTTCCGGTACAAAGTACACAGCGTGGAAGATTTCGTTTTTTATATCTTAAAATAATGTTTTAAATGTTTTTTCTTTGTCTGATATTATATGGTCAGGTATGTTTAATATTTACGGATATGGATAAACTTGTAATACCTGGTAATTTATAAGGTTATAATTATTATGCTGTTGAGTATTAACAAAGGGCTTACGTATTAATTTATAGTTATTTTAAACAAAAAGCCGGTTATGTAAATTACATTGCTAATAGGAAATAGATGTTTTCTTCTAACTTGTTCTCTTTATCGTATGATCTCTCTAACTATGTCAATATACGTTATAAAACGGATAGTATCAATATTTTGTAAGTAATCTAAAACTGTGAATTTAAATAATAAAATATTTATAGATTTTCTTACCAACATATAAGTAGAAACAAGAACGTGAAAATAACAAGTACTTTGTCATGGCAATCTGGCCTTTCCGGTTCAAGAAATAGAGTTCCAGATTCAATTTCATCGGTGCATTTAGATTTTGAAAATAGGGATATTAGACTCAGGATGAAAAGGTATAAAGGAATAATCAGAGCGAAGCATCCGAAGGCTATGATGATCACCAAAAATGTAGACTCCACTTTTATTGCCTGCAAAATTTAATTAAATTTTATTTGTTATAAAAACTACGTTTGTATCATAATTTTTAAGTGAAAAATTAGATTTTTTAGAACATAATTTAAAATATATCTAATTAGTGATATCGCCACATATTTATAGTTGAAAACTATTAAGTATATTCAAACAAATAATCTGAAATAAAATGTTATATTTTTTATTAGATACTTTAAAAATATTTAAACACGATAGACATTTATACTACAACAAGATATAATCATTTAAATTATAGTGTCATGATACTATTAGTATTAAAATAAAATAATATTACTTTGTATTTAATATGTCTGTAATATTATAAATATAAAATTTTACTTATTACATAATAGACCACAAACACTATGATGTATTTGACAGAAATTTGGCAAAGGCAAACCTCGACCTGGATTGATACATTCCATCTTCGGTGTGAGAACTGTTCATCTATACATTTAATTTATTACCCATCACGCAGAACAAAGCTATCTAAAAAATATATAAATTAATTAAATCTGTTATCCAATTAAGTGTGAAATATTAATTAAAATATATCCTGCACTCGATACAAAAGCGTGTAGAATTAATAATTTGCGAGTGAAATCATATGTAATATAACCGTACAATCGTTTTGCAATCAGACTGATATAAAATTAAATTTACGTAAACATTTAATTGTTATAAGTATATATATTAATGAATCGAAGCTTTTGTTAAAATGAATTTATTTTTTCACGTTTACTGTCAAATTATTAGTTAAATATATTCGCATTCATGATTTTATTTTGCAAATATTATCATTATATTTAATATTTTTTTTTTGTAAATTATTGTTTTAAAAAGTATATACAAATTCATTGCAAAGCTACATTTGAATAACAATTCCCCATTTAACATTTAAACAAATTGTTAAAGGAATAATGATTTATTCCTTATTAATATTTGCTAAATCAACCTCTGTATAAATTATTTTTATAATTTATTACATTTGTATATATGTTACAAAATATTGATCCAAATTCTAATAAGTTCTAGAAGTAAGAGATCAACCGGTTACTTTATAGGATATAACTACGTACGCCTCTATTTTTTACATATCTTGTTTTTTTTAATTCAACTAATAAAAAATAATTAGTTTTAACGGACAGGAATTATAAAAATATATTTACAGCAATTAAAAACATAAAACTTTGTTCCGTATCTCGCGAACTTTGTTAAGACCGATCAAAGTTTACATTTCTAGAAGATGTTATAACAAAATTTTATATTATAACCAGATTTAAATATTTAGTATATAAAAAAATAGTTTGAAGTTTTTAATATTGTTTTGAAATTTATATTTATTTTCGAGACAACTAATCAAATTATAATGACGTTATTTTAATTAAAAACGATTAAACTTTGCAATGAATTAAGACCAGTATTTTCTTTTTATTCAATTCTTTAAATATGTAATAAAAACACCTCTCTTTGATTTTTAATTTATTAAATATGTTTCTTTCGGAAGCTTTAGATGTTAGCTTTCGAAATTTATTATCATTAATAAGATATTATTTGAAATATATATTTATTTTCGTGTATAACTTGCTAGAGACTGGAACATTGTGATTTTGTCATAGAAATGCTCGTATAATATTAGGGTATATTAATCATGAACAGACGTCGTTAGGGTCCAAATCTGATGACCCTTCAGCTTATGAAAAATAGCCTCATCTGTAAATGGGATACGAAATTGTTATAGTCAAGCTTTTATAACATTTGGATTGCAATAAAATTATTATTATATATAAATTATTAAGGGACAAATAATTCAAAATTATATGAATTATATAATTTTTTTATATTATATTTTTAATTGCGGTGTTTATCATATTAGTCAGTCTGTTTATGCCATCAACATTATTTGATTGAAATTTTATATATATTATTATTGAAATTTAATAATACTTGGTGTTCAATGTTTTAGGTAGATTTAATTTAGTTTTCTTAATTTTTTTATTATCTAATATACTATACTATACTATAATTGATGTAGTTTTGATTTTATTTAAATATAAATTATTAATAAATTATCCAATTTGTTCTTAGCTTCTTTGGGCACCCTGCCCACGAGTGTTTTATTATGAAAAAGTAGTTGCTCTTTATTTAGGTTACCATAAATATTTTATGTGAATCATCGCCATTAACACCAGACTTTGAGGCTATCGAGTTGCAGGAAGCGATCCTTTTAAAATGTCAATGTCAACCAAAGACAACATTGCTTATTTCTTTTCTTAATTTAAAATAACAAAATATTCGGTACTTTGTTTATTTATATGCTATATACCTTAAAGACATTAGACATTCACATGAAAGAAAATAAGTTGACCTTTAGTAGTTCATAGACAATTTCATTTATATTTGTTAAGGTCATATTCAAAATATATAATTTTTTATCGAGAAAATCGCAAACAGTTTTCTTATATCCAATACATATTATTGTAGTATTATTTTTAAACTTATATTTAAAAAATACCTGTAATTCAAATCTACAACAAACATATTAATTAATATATATATATATATTAATATATATATATTTATATTAAAGTCTCTTTACACTCAATGTACTACACCACCAATATAAACCTAATAAATTAAAAACTAATCAATTCCATAAATTATTAATTATCAGTTAATCAATTTGAACTTAATATGACAGCATACAATATAATAAAAAATCGCAAATCAAACCCATTGATACGAAGGTTATAATTTAAATATCAGAGGCTGTCACGGACGAAACATTTTATTTAAATATTCACAATTCAAAGACGTTTAATTTATAAATAAAGTTTTCTAGCTTCGTATCAGTTTATGATTGAAGCTTGATCACAGCAATCGTGTTATATTACAATTTTTTAATATTATTTACGTATAAAAATGATAATTCGAAGCTGTTATTTTATTTTGGTTTTATTCATTTTATTTTATGAGAGTTCATCGAAAGTATCACGTAAGTATTATAAGATATAAAATAAATATTGTGTATAAGAATTTTTGTTTTTGTTGTAGTTAAATGATTTAAATCTTATTTATCTTTTTACTAGATTAGATTCATAGATATGTGGTTTTTATTTTTAGTTTTAAATTATTATTATACATAAAAATGTTGATGTTGAAAATATAAGTGTTTTTAATTGGATTTGCAACAAAAATTGCTAAATGATAAGTTGTGATGGATGTGATATATGTTAAACGAATTCTGGGAAAATATTTAAATAAAAATATTTTTATTTTTCAATTTATTTTCTTTATATTTATTTATTTTTCAGCGGATTTCATAAAACCATGTCCAGGGCTCAAGTCAGACTGTCTTATGAAAAATATTCAAGAAACCATTCCATTATTTGTCAAAGGTATTCCAGAACTGGGTATTAACGCTACAGACCCTCTAGTCAAGGATAAAGTCAATCTTAAACTACCTGGAGGACTCAAAATAGAGTTCTATGACGGTGTACTAACTGGTTATAAGAAATGTATTGTGGAAAGAGTGAAGTAAGTTATTAAAATTATTGTAATTAAATATTATAATTTAAATAAACATATAAAAATCTGTAATTGATCGCTGTCCGTACATAGAGGGTATTTGAGAAAAACAGTAGAGGTCTTTAGTGACGAATATAACCGAAAATAATTATTAAAATTGTTGTCTGTTTGTCTGTGGAATATTTAGATTTAAACGTGGCTTCCACGGATGTATTTCGTAACCCTCACTGAAAATTAAGTACTTGTTTTAGTGCTCGGTCTAAGATAAAAAAATGTATCAATTGACGTAATAGTACCTTTAATTTTTCGTTACATAAAAAAATTATATAAAGAAACGGTTTTATTGAATTACCTGAAACTAACTAACTATATAATTACAGTCTATCAAATTATGATGATTGAAACTCATCTGTAAAATCGGTATATAATATATTAATGAATATATAGACATACAAATTAACTTTTCCTATGTGAACTTAAAATTAACAGAAAAAATAGGCCTAAACGAATAACAAACGAATAACAAAAATTAATTTTGCTCAATCTTCGTTTCCTTGCGGTTTAAACCAAGAGTTCAACTAAATCAAATTCTTGAAGTAAATAGCAATCACTTTACTGTTTACCCAAAACAATATTCCAGATTTGAAAACTTGGAGGCAGATTTGGATCTTAAATGTTCATTACATTTAAAAGGAAAATACAAAGCCACTGGTAAAGTTTTACTCTTTTCAATAGACGGAGAAGGAGATTCGATAATTAAAACACGTAAGTATGTTTTGACAAAATATTTTTTTTCTTTATGAGAAATGAAATTATTCTTTAATTATCTATAAATGTTTAAATTTCATACATTTGTCTCAATTCATTTCATCTCCCATTTCATATTATTTGTTTATCAATTTACGACCAAATCACTCCGTGTAGAATCTTGGAATTATGATTCTAGGTCCGAGATACCACTAAGAAAATAATTTCTGTAAATATTCATTTACTAAAATTTTATAGATTTGTTTTCTATTGCATTATCATAATATAATATGTATTTTTCTGTTGCAGCTGAAATTCATTTCAATAATAAAATTCGATTTGAAGATAGGATTAAAAATGGAGTTGAATATCGTGAACTGAAGGATTACAAAGTTGACTATCATTATGGACAGCGAGTGACATTTATATTCACTAACCTTTTCAAAGGAAACCCTGAATTAAGTAAGTATATTTTGGAAATTTAAGGTTAATTTTTTTATAAAACAATGAAAAAATTATCACTTAAAACAGCGGTCACAGGTTATTTAAAATTTAGGTTTAAATGATTTTATCAGTGTTTTAAAATATTTTGTTTACAAAAATCAAATACCAGCGTCTCAAAACTTATCTTGTGAGTGAAATCGTAACAATCCAACTCACATAATATTTATAATAGTAGTCTTATGTCATGGAATGGGAGAAATTTAAAATTTATGATATTATATTACTCTTAAATAAATTTTCAATATTACATTTAAAATAACATATTTAACTTTGCGTGTTTAAATCAAATTGAAACCATCTAAACTTTGCAAAGAGGATGTAATGTGACGTGACATGTTAGTTCATGAAAGTATTACGTAATATGGTTTCATTATTTACCAGAAGCTCTATCTATATTAAGAACATTTGGTTGCCATCTTTATTTATTTCTAAATAATACTTCATATAAACTAATGTGTTTTTATATTATAAAATCATGTATAGAAATTTTATCATGAATTTTTTTTATTTATTAAACGATACATATATCGTTGCGCTGTTAGTTTTGTCAATTTTTGAAATCTTAAAGTTAATTTTATAAAATAAAAATCTCCGAAAATGAAAGATTCGTTTTTAAAAAGTAAAAAAAATAAATAATTGTTAGTAAATAAAGGAAAAAATATATAATAATGAAAATCAAATATCAGTATTCATAAAATTTGCAATTATTTTTTTACGTTACGTTTAGATTAATTAAAGTCCTTTGTTAAATGTTATTTGCCGATGAAAGCTTTTAGCAATCTTTGGTTTTTGGTTAAGAATATTAATTTTATTTAATTATAACCGTTACCATTCTCTTGAGTCTCTTATGTACATTTATAACCATTAGAATATTATTTATTTTATTTGAATTATGAACGTTATTTCATTTATAAAGATTTTATAAAGATTACTTAAAATTTATTTAATATTATTTTTTGTTTCAGGTGAAACGGTTTTAAGTTTTTTAAATGAAAATTGGAAAGAAGTGGTGGATGAATTTGGGAAACCGATTGTCGATACAATTGTACGTGCTACTTTTAATACAATTAAGAAATTCTTCCAAAAGATCCCAAAGAGCGAATTAATTGTTGAGTAATTTCATAATCTACATTTTATTTATGAGCTGCTATATTAATTTAAAAGAATAATAGAATAATTATAAAATAATCTACACCATAATGTATGTAATGTATTATTTATATGTATTTTAATATTAAGTGTCAAATAAAATGTTTTTTTTTTTTGGTAATTTAATTATGTAAATCTTTTTATTATCGACCTTAACATATATTATAAGGCTTCTATAATGTATTGTTGATAAATTAATATCGTAAATCACTTGGTCAACGTTACAAGCGAGCTGAGGAATCGGTCCAATTCCTTTATTTAATTAGCGCTTTGCCTCTTTACAAGTATTATTTTTATTGATTATTTAATTAGCTTATGTTAATATTTTCCAACCACTTCATCGCAGTAAATTTGTAATGAAACTTTTGTAGAATGATTTTATATTTTGCTTGGCTTGTAAGTTGGTTTTGTTTATAAAAGTTCTATCAAGGCACTGAGAAAATTCGTATATTGTAAAATCTATCGAATATGTTCAGAAAGTATAGAACAAAGGGGTGTTTATAGTATTATTTTGTGGTGTACAATGGTATGGGCAATCTGCCCACTTTTTAAAAGCTTCTCAACAAAAGCCTTGGTTCCTTGTTCCAACAATATTTTCTAGGAACTAAAAATGAGATATTACAGTGAAAATCGTTAAAATAAAATTTTGTTCTATTTACCTGTAAAAATGAATAGGGGAAAGAGAATTTTCCTCCTACGATGTCCTTGACGACGCCTAAGGACAGAAGTATCGATTTTATATAAAAAAATATTACATTACAAATAAAATTAAAAATATTATGAAATTCTAAATCCAGCGTAAAAATTAAAGACTGTTTAAAAGCCTAAATTAAAAAAAACATATGTTTTATTGCTAAGAGTATCTTCGCATCAATTATTATCAAAAGTACATATTATTCTCAAACCAAATAAATTTAAAATTAATAAGAAAAGTAATACTTTAAATAACTCACCAATAGGATAGTCGAACAGATATATCACGGAAAAAATCTTGGAAATAAATCTGAATGGATAAAATCCCTCTTCTAATTTGAATTTCGGTATTAAATACGTTTGCATTTGAGGGAGGCTGCTAAATTTAATTTTACTTTTGCTATCCGTTGTCTTATACCAATCTTCAGTATACGTTGGTCTTATATTATTATTTTCTGTTACAATTTCTATAGTTATATTATTGTAATTATAATTATTAGGTACAGTATTCTCGTTAACGATTATATTTTTGGTAATAGGTATGATAGGAATTTCACTTGATGTAGTGGGAGCTGTGATAAGTTCAGTAGTTGTTGAAAGGACCGAGTCATCATTTGTGCCACTTTTAAATATATTATAGTTCTCCAGCCACGATCTGAATGGCGATGTATTATTTCCATTGAAAGAGTTCCGTTTGCTTAAAACATTTCCGAAAGCTTTCATATTTTCAGTTTCTAAGCTATTAGTTTTACTAACATCTGTATAAATGTTTGAGTTTATATTTGGAGAATCCCGATAAACATTGTCATAGCAATTGTCCAAAACTAGGTTAAACGCTTTTTTGAAACCTTTTTTGTTTTTGTTCTTTTCAAATCTATTATTTATATTTTCTGAATGATTTATTTCATCAGTATATAACTGAATTTTCTTATTTTCTTCGATATTGGTTTCCCTAATGGGATTAATTTGCGAGATTAGTCGGAAATTTTCTTCTGGTACATCAAGGAAGTGGGTTAAAACGTTGGCTTCGAAGACATTCAGATTGTTTCCGGCGGACTCCGCGGGCGTCTCTTCCGTTGTCGTCTGGATTTGTCGGATTTGCAAGGCAAAAGCGGAATCTAATAAAGTTGTCTGCGCCGTCTTTTCCTTGCTTACTGAGTTGCCATCCGTCTTCAATATGAAAAAGTTTGCCAATAGGATTGCAAAGATAAAAGAATCAATTGACATTTTTTTTATAATATTACAGTTCCAGGTTTAGTTCTGTTCGCGTCTTATAATTGATAGAAACGATGAAGTACTGCGATGCGGGGCATTGAACAGGGGATTTGAAGCACTTAGCAGTCTGCCGACTCCGCTTACTGGATTATGAGAAGTGTAATCAAATACATACAAGTTATGAAAGTAAATATTTAATATATATAATATATTTTTAAATATTTATATTCTGTCTTTATTAAATACAAAAATAACATTTAAATGTAAAATACAAAATCAATATTCAGTTATATAAGCTAATAATTTTGAGTATTAATTTCATATTTAACTATTAAAACAAAAAAAAATCATCTATTTGTATGTAAAGTTCAATTGAGATTATTTTTTGAAATAAAATTGTTTGTATTGTCTCTATTATATTCATTGTTCTGTGGACTTCAGCAACAATGTGATTAATGTTACTATTTTCTCTCAAGTAAAAATACGATTTTACTGTGATTTTAATTATTACGAAGTAATGTATGTTTTGAATTTATGGACATTCGAATTTATGGAATTCTATAAACGATCACGGCAATATTTCTGATATGTACCAAATATTTGGTCAGGTTAATGTAAAAAATAACAAAATCTTGAAGAATATTTTAAGATATTAACAAGCACAATTGGGAATGGTTCTATATATATGCTAATAATCCAATCATGAAGTCAAAAGAAAATATATAAATAAAATGTTATTCAGGATATCTATTAATTTGCATACACTACCGAGCAGGTTTGGGCTTTTGCTAACGATTTCTTGGAACGACATCTTTCTTAGGACTAATTCTATAGGTTTCTTAATATTAATATTATGAAACCTTTAGAAAAACATATTTATTGACATTATTGATATATTTATGTTAAATCTTTGTATAAAATATTTATTCATATACTACATATCTAAGAGAACAGACAAGATGCGCTCTTTCTAACAATCACTTCACAATTTTAACAATCCATTTGGTTCATACAATTTATCTGCATGTTCACGTAAGCGTCTTTTCTGAATAATTTAGTCAACTTGACTACGTACGCTTGATCGTATCGAAATGCACATATTTTTACAGAGCGTCAGATTTATTTAAATCTAGTTTGAAATGTATGAATACAATGTCGTAGGGTTATTTTATTCAAAAGAATGTTTGAATTATTGTATATAATTGAAGTTAACGTGTTCAAGAATTTACTACGATAGAGTAAATTGTATGTCGTCTGTTAAAATATAAATATGTTTATATGCATAGAGTATATTTAAAAATATATTAATATAGTTTATGAAATTTTTGTCTGTTTATTTGTTTGTGTGTATAGACATCACATGAAAACTACTAGTCGGCTTTTGATGAATTTTGGTATATGGCTACAGATTATTGCTACAGTCAAAGTAAAATATCCTTTTTCCTTTTATGACAGGAATGGTTAGGTAACTCCAGTTCTACTACATGTGTTTTTAAAAAATATTCATACCTCACAGATGAGTCCAGTCGAGTTGATTGTTAATATTTTTTGCAATGCTATTTTATGGACCCGCAACGGCAATTTTCAGTAAACAACGTTTTTAAAGTTTCAGCCATCCCTGAACAGCTTCCAAAACAAAAATCTCATAGTCTTAAGAGCCTTTTTAATATACAAAGCAATATCGACCTTAAAATCAAAGTCATAAAAAAGTTTTATGTTTTATTTCCATCGCAAAAGAAACGAGGGCGCGTGACCGTTAGGGTGTACACATAGGTATATATGTTATGTCAACATACTGCTTTTCTTTTGGGCTACTCTTCGGAGATTGTTTTGAGGTAAATCAACTAGGTAGGTTACCAGGTCAGTGGGTCTCTATGGCGTGCCATTTTGATGTCCCGGGCAAAGTGTGTTATCTGATTTTATCAAGGAAAAACCAAAGATGATTCTTAAATAACCGAAATGTAAAAAATTATAAAATATATATTTAAGGGTACATGTTATTTTAAAATTTATTTTCTCTGAAATATATATTTAAAAGTCAAAGTTATTTACATATTGTTACTTGCCAGAGTGAGGGCGGCAGTTAGTGTTGTTGTTACTAGTTGTTGTAAAGCTTAGTGACCCTGAATGCTGAGTTAAAGGTTGTGGGTTCTATTCCCACACGGGACAGTTGTTTGTGTGATCCATGTACTATTGTTGCAAAATAGTAGCACATGGATCAACTAGATTCAAATCTACCCGTACCCCATGTTCTTTATTTCCATACTAGTAAAGAGAATGATTCAAGGATATGTAGATAATTCTCTAATGTGTGAGTTTGTGTTTTTTTTTTAAAGACAAAATAATTTTTAAGAAACTTAACTACCTTTAAAAATTTTGGAATCACTTTTTTATCTTTTTAGAATCTGTATATCAAAAAAAATACATAAAAAGGAGGGCGTAAATCGAATTATTCCATATATTTATTCTCTATAAGAATCAGAATTGGTTACAAAATAAATACTTTTCTCAAGAGGTCAGATATTAATATACTTATATTAAAGTCTAAGTATAGAAAGTGATGTTAAATTTTAAGTGTGTAATGTAATACAGTTTTTTACTTCGTATTGTACGAATTAACTGAATTGTCTGTTAAATTTACTCAAAGCAATTGCAATTTGTCCTCCTGAACCCATTAAGCTTGTAGTGACACGTTTGGTTAGACCAATCAATCACACCCACTTTTAGTGAAAAAAGGTCAAATGAAACCAAAATTTTATTAAGATAGTATTAAAGCTATTTCTTTTTTAATTAAATTTGAATATTAACTCCAAGTAAGATTAAGGATTATTATAATGCCATAAATAAGCTCTTGAAGGAGGATAAAGTGAGTAACAGCGTGCCATAATGGATACCGTTCTACTAATAAAAAATGTCTACCCTAATTCAGTTCTTTACTCTACATTCCTTGGTTATTAAAAATATATGTTTGATAAAAATATTATACAGATTAGCAGTTTAACACCCAAGTCGGATCAAAATCTGTTATAGCAGATATGTTCAGAGATTTTTAGAGATTCAGACAGAAGCTAATAAACTTAAGTAAGAAATTTACAATTAAATCAGTTTTGAGCTTACGATATATTTTAAGGTCATTACATTCATATGACAGCTAGTAGCCGTTTGAAATTAATGAAATGTAAGCCTAGTTGAGCTCAGAAATGACCGAAGATTTATAGGCAATTTCCTTTAATATCTTAGTTCGAACTTAGTTTGTAAGATTTCATTTCGAGTATTTCGCAGTCCGGTTTTAGATGAGTATTAAAACTAATTATAAAGTTGTGATTGCTTCAATTTGATACAATTTTGTTAATCGTGGTTTATTTATTTTTAATATTATATTTGTATTGGGTGATAATTTATTATTTAATGCCCGTCTTTGCATGATTTTCTTATTATGTACATCTTTTACATAAGTAATACTTTTAATATATAAGGTTACTTTTTGTTTTATATTAAATTAAATTTTAGCTGTTACCAACGACTTCGTCTGCTGTTTCATTAACACTATTTTACATAAATAAAAGAAATATTATTATCACACCTATTCGAAACCTATATATCTTAGAAGGAAATTAAACCTTTTACGTATAAAACCATCTGAACTGAAGGTTATTAATCGAGATAAAAAAATATCCTTTCTTTTAAGTTGGACCAAACAATAGATATATTCAAAATTTCAATAAAATCAATAATTAACGCAAGCGAACTTCGTGACAAGGGATTTATATATATACAAAGATGTTAAGACAATAAAATTAAACGAGTAATTGATTTGGAACAAGCTTAAAAGAAATTTTGTCACGAAATTGATTTACAAAGTATCAAAGAGAATATTAAAGTTTGTGTAATCAAGTATTTAAATTGTTAGCCAAAAAAGAAATTGTCATTTTGGAGTTAAGCACAAGTTGTTGCATTTCATTCTCACGTGGGAGTATATACGGAAAACTTTTACTAAAAGCGTTCAATGGTAAACTAAACGCATTCTGGTCGAGTTGAAAGTTTAGTGAGTGAAATGTGGAGAAAACACTGATTCAAAATCCAAATAATTTGTAACAGTGAATTTAAATCAGTTCGCCGTGAACTGAATCTGTAATGGAAAGAATTCTATTGTTTAGTAAAATGTTCAATTTTGCACATATTATATATTATTTTAATGTATATGTCTATATATTTATTATACTAAATTGATTTTCTTTTAATTTTTATATTAATATTAAAATTATATATTTAATATCAAACTTCAAATATTCGATGAGATTTGCATTCGATAGTTTACATTTTAAACTAAATTATTTACTTAAAGTTAATATAAATTTATTTTTACACGATGGAACATATAAAACTTTCTTCGACAGAATGAAATAGGTTTTCGAGCTTGGAAAATAATGTTAGAGACGGTCGCATCAATTCGTCTTGTTCTCGGGATCGTTAGTCTCGGTTAGACAAGATCTAGTCACGCCTTTCTCTAGTCGCCGCCAATTTAACAGGAACTACATATGATATATAGGGATGTTGGTTTATCACATTAAATTTTTCGATTTATTTATTCTATTGTGAGTTTTTACGCGTTCATTTATATGATATATAATGATTCTATAATTCACAAATAAACTAAAAAATATATCTATCTACTAATAAAAATATTTATCGATATTATTTTTAAATTATATTGTGTATCCATTTCCACTTTTTTATTTCCAATTAATTTGCGAGTATAATTTAATTTATACACTAAACCTTAAGCTTTGGACATGAGAATCCAAATGCACGAAACCTAATTAGGAAGTTTGACAGACTTGATCCAATTAACAGCTAAGACTTCCTTAGAAGTAAGAAGGCTGTTCGAACAATAAATATGTGATATCTATAGTTATAGTATAATGTACATTATATAATATTTAAAGATGGAGTCTGGCAGTAGTCATATGTATATAGCTTGGGGGGGGTGGGTAGGGGTTGAGGTTGGGGTAGGGGTAGGGGTAATCGTAGACAATATTAATCAGATAAAGCGTGTTACATTTCATTTCATTTCATGTAATCTGTAGACATCAGATTAAGAATGTAATTCATAAAAGCAATTTGTCATATTCATTTATATAAATACATATCAAATATAAATCAGATGATTAATTTGTACGCAGCAAGTCTGAAAATACTACAAGCTTTCTTACAGAGATTGCTTCAAGATAAATAACTCTTATTAAAACTGAAATCACCAGTAATAAATACACCAATATTAAATGAAATATATATACGTCCCGAAATACAAGTGGCCATAATTTAAACCTCTGGAGGACCGCATAAAGCCCGCACAAAAGGAATACTACGATCATCGAAATAATATAATAAAATAGATACGTTTCAATATATTATATATTTTCTATAAAAATAATGCTTGACCGCTGGAAAAGGATAGACGATTGGTTCACGTACACCTCATTAAGAGTTGACGTTGATAGAATACGAATCTCGTGTCACTTTTGATATCCATAGCTTTCCTTTAGTTCATAAATCGGTAGCATTATTTACTGTCATATTTTAGTACCATAATATTGAAGCTTAATAATGAACTGAATTCTTATATCGGGTTTATGTTTTTATTTATAATGCGATTAAAATGGAGGGGAACCTTCATGTAATGTATAATTGTTATCCTTTATGACTATTGTAGAAATTCTGAAAAACTAAAAACAAAATGATAGTAAACGTAAGAAATAGGCGATAAAATATGGAAAGAAATAACTCATATTGACTTATAAATAACTTTGTGAATTGTATTTTTTTTTAGACTTAAAAATATATATACATTATTATATGTTGAGACGGATATCCTCTACGTGGACTTCAGAAAGCTGTTACATATATTAGAACTGTAGACCGAGGAGACAAAATGTTTTGATTGCATATTTGCTATTTTATTTTGGAAGGCTCTTTATAATACTGATGGTTAAGAACATTATAATATAAAGTATAAAACATATATATTTTACAAATAAACTGTTAGTAAATATTCTAATTATAACCAAATTTGCAATCTTACTAGGTGTCATATACAGAATATTAATATATATATTTAGATTATATTTTTGTATGATGAAATAGAAGATAATAATATACAATAGTGTAATCCTTCAAGGAGGTTTTACTGTTCAAGTTCTATAGCTATTCTTTATTTAATGTTACCCCTGGGACAACTTGGAGTTGTCGGCTATTATGTGGTGATTAGTATTATGGAGAAACTCTACGAACATGCCGGCCATTAGCCAGCTACATCGGATGTTTGTATACTGATTAAGTTACTTATTTTATTTTTGTAAGCTCTTTTAAAGTTTATTGTAATAAATTTAGTTCTCTAGGTATCCTTAAGTACATAATATAAGTATAACATTTTTGACATTAGCTTCACCTGAGGCAATTTGTTGATGTAGCTTAGTTATTTTTGCTTATTTCTTTGAAATGTATAACATTTTATTATTTAGCAATTATTCCTAATTGCTAGTGCTTGTTTTCTTTACATGAAATCATTAATATTAGTAAGGTGACTTCTCACTATCGCGTAATTAAGTTAAAACTTTCACTATTTCACCAGTGTGGGTGTTAACTACTTAATTTGATTTACTCCCCTCGTATTTTTCTGTTGTATTCTACTTGCTAACTTTTATTATGAAAGTAATAGTTTATTGTTAAATGTGTAAAAAGTATATAAGACTTTCTAAAATCACTTTTTTGATAATAAAATCCATATAAAAATAATTGCTATTTAAATAAGTATTTTTTAATCTATTCGTTTATTAGAATTAAGTAAAAATCACAAGATTTTTATTAATTTTTACTACATAATAGCTATCTATATAAATATATAGAATTTGTTGCAGCTTAAAAAAAATAATATAAATTTGCTTAGAAATCCTAATATATACCCAAAATTATTACCAGTCTATCTGATGCAGAAAGCGTTATAGCATAATTAATAGACGGAGGTACTATCGAATATCGTCATCCTCATGTAATCTCTATGGAAGCCTCATAAGCGCAAGCAGTGAAGGTACATTCTATTATGAAATTTGATGCTACTCTAAGGCTGTATCATTTGAATATACTCGTACATGGAGTTCTATTTTTTGTAGACTTTTCGTAATATGAATTTGAAAGCTTTAATAAACGTAAAAAGTAATACCAATTTTGAAGGAATAAGTAGACGCTTTTGTATAAAGCTGGTAACTTCGTCAAATCGAGTTTATTTCATGGTTTGATGGTTTCTAGAAGATAGTTTCTCGAGAACAACACTATATAAGAACACCACGCATCCAGATAGTATTATAGTATTGTGCTGGAATGCAGTGCTATAATGGAAGCTTGCGTTGGCTTATCCCTAAACTCTAAAATAGTCTTGGAACATTTCCTTAATGCTAGGAAAAACATACAAAAATCGACTTCATTTACTGTCAAAATTCCTTTAATTTACAGTGACCTCGTAAAAACCAGTTAAATCGTAAGAGCTAGTACTAGGTTGATTGGTTAATTGTCGAAGAGCTAATCCATAGATACACCTTTTTCCTTGGATTGATTATTATGTGGCCAGACCTGCGCCTTAAGCAGCGCGAGGCTTTATTCTGAGTGAAGTACAGCCTCGATTGTTGATCGCTCAGCATTTATTCGAGGTCATTTTAGCCTTGCTCTATAGGTGACCGCGAAAAACATATAAAGCATACGAATTATATTTATTGTTGAATATAATGTAATTAAAATTATATATGTGTACACAAATAAAGTTATTATATTGTGGTGTACATTTAGGTAAGGAGAGTAAATAGAAAAATAAACGGATAACTGTAAATATTTCCATGTCAAAGTTGAAAGCGCACAATCTGCATGGACAGACAGACAGATATGGACAGATTTATTACCAAATGTTTTGTGAACTTGTCATAACTCCTGTTATTATACATTTAAGATATTTAAATTGTGATTTCAGAGGAAGTGTTTTATAAACATGAGTGCTTATAAAAAGTAAGCCTTCGGGCATATAAAGTGCAAAGGGCATCTCCCTTTGCACTTTAAGAATAAACACTTTAAAAAGGATTTTATTTACTATCTTATTATAAAAGAAAATAAATCCAATTCTTCTATCAAAGTATTCAATTGTACAAATAAAAACATTTTCAACTTTGTGAGAATAGTCGAGTTAGTCCGACAAGTTCGTCGAAGTTTAAGACAACTACATATACTTGAACACAGGCGTGAAGAGACTTTACTATTAAGTTTTTGAGTTGTTTCTTATTTTGTGCTGGGTTTGAGTTATAGTGTATATAAAAAATAAAAATGCAATAAAAAAAAACATGAAAACTATAGATTCGTTTATCAAGAGGTTTCAACTTCACTTAATTCATGCTCTCATTTGCACGTTGAAGATAAAATATATGAATTTTTAGACTCGAAATATTTCAGAGAATATTTTATTTTTCGATATAATGACGTCGGTGTCATCCGATTTGTTGTATACGGTCGGATGTTTTCGTAATATGGCTCCTTCACAACCATGCAGGAAAATGATGCATGATATATCTGAGGTTGTTGAAAATACAATATTGTGAGGTTTTATGACACCATCATAAAATATTTAATATCTATGTTAGGTGTTTGCATTAACATTTAAAATAAAGATGACTCTTCCTATTCTAGTATAGAATAATTATTGAAAAGTTAATAATTTTTATTGTTAAAATCCGCGGAGGATTTTTTTTGTCGCTATACATTACTTTAATCAAAGGCTCATTAAAGTTCACCTACAATATATCTTTAAAATTTGTTATATGTAATTTATTTTTATTTTGTATATAAAAGGTAAAATACATTAACTTCTATGAAAGCTCAAATTATAAATTGATTATTGTTTTTTGGCAGTTTGTTAGCCACACCTATAAACTATACATCATCTAAGAAAAATAAGAGCTTATATTTAAATGACAACCATAGTACACATTAATTTATAATGTATGTTTTATTAATATATTATTTAAAGCAAAGGACAGTAAAAAATAACAACCACCTCACCCGTCTTACACATAATTAAACTTAAAGTAAAATTCTTCAATATTAAACAGGAAATTGAAAAAAAACAACAAATTGTTACAAGTGGTTCATTATCTAGAAGATAGAAATAACATTGGTACTGATTTTAACGTAATGACTCATACTTCATAATGCCTTTTTAAAACAATCAGTCAATGTCAGAGCAATCAAACTTTGACTACCTATACAAAAAAATCTTAAATTAAAACTCATTTGAATTTACTATAACATTGTGAATATAATTTTGAACCGTAATAATATGTAATTTAAAGTCCACATTAGAAGTTTACCCATTCATACACTTCAGATGCTCATTTTTTTGCTCAGATTTTGTAACAGTACAAAATATCTGTTTGACCGTTAGTATATAAGAGTCTATAAATTAAGCGAAGATACATCTAAAGAAGATACTTACCGTTTTATAAAATATATTATAAATATGAATAGTTTTTATTAAAATTCATTGACCTGAATTAGTTAGATATATAACGGGTTATGAATTCATTTAGGTAAAGGAACATTGATCAGTTCTTCATACGGTACTGCTAGGAAGAATTTTTCTATCGTTCTAATTGCTAAATCAACTGCATAGTCCACAATGGGTTTTCCAAATTCTTCGGCAACTGTTTTCCAATTTTCATTTAAGAAATTTAGCACCGTTTTACCTGAAAGGAAGGTTACTTAATAACATTTTGGTCGCATGTCTTATTAGCTATTTATAATCTTACTTATGAACCTTCCTTAATCTCACCCATCTTTCTGGAAACTATTAATTTATTCAAAACGTCTAATAGCTTCCATGGTTACAAAACTATTACTTAACTTATATATAATACATCTCTTTTATGGAAATCTTTATAAACCAATGTGTCAATGTCAGTATCGTTTCTATGTCATCTTACGCAATGTTTTAGTATGCAGAACGAGCTAAGGTATGTATATGTCAATTGCTTCAATCTCATGATGTTCATACATTACATAAGATCTATTTTTGTATTCGGTCGCTGTTTTGTTTTTGGAATTTACTTGGATCAGATAATTACCTTTGGTAACTGATCTGATGTAAAGTTACTGATTATTTAATATGGTTACATTATTATACTCACTTAATTCTTTACTTTCCTTGAATAGGTTCTGTAAATCAAAATACACTCGGTCGCCGTAATCGAATGTATATTTGTAATTTCTGAGAGCGAAATGGTTCACATTGTTTTTATCTTTAATGTATTTTGTGTTGATGTCGACCTTCATTCGCAGATTAACTGAAAGTTATACAACAATTAATTGAAGATATATACGAAAAGGCGTAAATGTCACTTCATTAATTTGGCACTTGTATATAAAGATACTGACCTAATTTGACCTTTGCATCTCCTTCTCCATTGATTGGGAAAAGTAAAATTTTGCCAACTGCATCATATTGACCCTTGATTGTCAAATTACAGTGAAACTCCAAAACGAAGTGTCTCTTTTCCAATTCTGACCTGTTTGTGTTAAAACTAATAAATAAACTCAGAACTTATAAATTCTTTGATTATAGATTGAATTGAAGTTATATTTAGTAACAATATAATTTATCTGTCTTAATCATCACTTGCTTAAATAAAATATGGCGGTAACACAGTAGGTGTGTTTTTTCTAGAAACACGAGATTACAAGCATTATCCAGTCATTTAATGTGTGTTGACTTACACAAACAGGTTTCGATCATTAAAAAGCGTTACTTAATATTTTTATAAGGTCCAGTTGGTCAGCTGGTAGTAAGGTCATGAACACGCGTTCATGAACAACAATCTGTGATATTTGTGTTTCATTTAAATTAATATTTATATTTCAATTCATTTCACTTCAATATTATTAAAAAACTTTTGTTTATGAAACAGAAAACAATATATGTCTTATGAACATATAATGTAGGTTTTAATTATTTATTAAATAAAAAGTTTAAATGCAATTTTCGATTTTACATCTTCTAGTGTCTAGAGGCTATTAATTTTTAGATCTACATCAATTTAAAAATAGGTATGTTAAAGGTCTAAATCATCTTTTTCATAAAATGTAACTTAATAAGCCATATATTTTTCTAACATAAAACATATGCTATAAATAAATATTTATAAAAATATGACATAGGTATTACATGAATAGATGTAAGTAATACCAATAAAACGAATGCTAATTATTTATTCAAACAAAGATCTATCAAACCAGGTTTTAAAATTATATTTGCTGTTATACTGTGTTAATTTGAAAAATAAACAAAATATCTCCTTATTTATTTATCCCATATTTATAAAATAACAAATCAAGACTAATTGACTGTGAAACAAGGTTAGGGTTTAATGAATTAGAACATGCAGTGATTACGTAAGATAGAACAGAATAAGGGGCATGAGGGAAGTAGCAAAGAGTTGAAAAATCGTTTTATTGCAATCCAAGTGTAATTCCTTTCCATCTGTTGTGTTAATGGCTAAAATATACATACATATATTTTTTTTAGTATAAATGATGTTCGTCATAAATAAACTTAAAACAATGAATTTAGTAATTATACTATTTTTCACGACAGATCCATTTTTCTCAATTCTATTAATTCTTTTCAAAGAAATGTTTTTTTTTTGTATTTTCAGGTAGCGGTAAATTTAAAATAAATCTTATTTTTATTTCCACTCTTGAATACGTCATAAATATAGAATTATTTATTCATAGTTTAAAACTAAATTACTGTATTGTAGATATATCAGTTACTATTGAGCTGAGTTCATAATTTTACAATTACTTGTAAGTTTTAAGTAAGGTCGATGTTAATTGCTTTTTATTTTATGAAACACTAGTTTTGATCGCGGATGCACTCTTCGACAAATTGAATTAGTGTTCAAAAACAACTAGTATCTCACATCCGTTGCGGAACTAAATATTATCTTTTTAGCATAATAAATATAAAATAAATCAACTAATCATTTTATCTACATTACTCATAATTGTCGATTTTAGTAAATTTGTAATAAAAAAAATATTTTTCCGGGCTATTTATAGCTTTATCTTGAAAAAAAGTATTTAACATTAGAAAAGAACTTACATATTCTTTTCTTACTTAATCAGTTTTAGAGGTTTACTATAAAATAACTTTTTTCCTATTTTTGTATCAAAGTAAACGTAGCTTCAATATATTGTACAACATCCAATAATAATATAATTTAAGATAATCTAACAAGATACTCACACAACGTTATCAACGATACAGTGTCTGAAGCCTGTAACTTTTCCTTTATAGAACGTGACTTTCAGGCCGTTGAGAGGTATTGATAGCTTTTCGATAACAAACGGATCCAGAGACTCTAGACCGAGACTTGGGATACCTTTGACAAATTCTGGAATGGCGTCCTGTGTTGCTTTCACCAAACATTCTCTTGTTGTTGCATTGCAAGGGTTAATGAAGTCGGCTGCAAAAAAAAAACTATATTAATTTCAATATTAATAATTCAACCCTATTGCTTATTTATCAATATTTGTTTCCAAATAAAAATTTCTGTTATTATTAACAAATTACTGTTTTAATCAGTATCTACGCCAGAAACGAAAAAAAACAAGTCTTAGGCTATGTGTACACCATTCAGTCTATTTTTTTATGTATATAATATATAATATGTACATGTACTAACTGTATTAATATACTGTTTCAACTTATGAAGTCTTAATTTTGTTTGAAGGTTATGAAATCCTCTTCAAAAAGATTTTATCTTGCTTCAATACAACAAGAGTAGTTTGATATCATAAAAACACAACTCTTTTTGCGTGAAAATGAAATATTAATTATTCTAAATAAAAAAACATCTTAATTATTGTATGTATAATGATGTTTCATTTAGTTGAAAATACTATAAAAACTGTTTTGTTTTTGAGATATGTTTTTATTATCTCTTAAATAAAAAAAAAGTAATTATATTCAAGGTGAAAATAATAACATTACTCAAATTACTGAAATAATTAAAATTTATTATTATTGTAATGTTAATAAGTAATTAATGTAGATATAGTAGTAGGCATAGCGATTATTATTTTTATATATACAACATGTAGCTGCAATTGTTTTTTCATAGATAATTGTGATGCACTGACCTTTAGTATCAAATAATAACAATAGTATATTCTACTAAGAATTAATCATAGACACAGCTCTTAAGCCTTGGTCTATGCTAATAATTGCAGCTTATAAAATAATGACCATAATTCCATAAAAATGCTGGATACAAAATAACAGAATTATTACAGGTGTCAGAGGTGAAACTAAATTGTATCGACTACAAGCTTAATATAATTATGTGGATAATTGCTTCAAATTACAGCCTTGTTAAATTATTTTTTAATTATTACTTGTAAAATGATTACCATATAATTCCATAAAATATCTATATAGATCTGAATTGATACGGTTTTGTGACGTATCTTACACAAATCTATACTTTTATATAGATTCTGTCTTTGAATTATTTTTTATGAACAGTTTAGCAATAAATATTCATGTTACTGGCGTTCACACAACAAATTTTTAATTTGTTTTGTCTTTATTATGACTTTCTCTTGCTTAAAATCGGAGACGCTGATATCTTTGAGTATTTTTAAATAATAAAAAACGCAATTTAACAATTAATATATAGTTCTGGCAAAATTAGTTTAATACTGCTGAACGAATCCACTGGCAAGAGCTAGTATATATATATTTAAATATGTTTTTACTTGTTATGATATAACATTTAAGCCCATATAATAAAATAACATTTATAGCATTTGTATAGTCCTTTTTAAAAGGTTTTTAAGCAAAATTACTTTTATTTAACGAGTTATATTAATAAAAATATAATCTTCATCCGTATTAAAATTAACATTAATTTAACATTAATTAAATTAAGTCTTTAATGAAGTATTATGGTAAAGTTAAATTATCTGACGCAGTCAGTGTAAAAATTAACGTCAGATCATTAACCGGTGCGGTGTTTTTTTTTAAATTTTTGTAAAAAAAATATTATTATACTAGTTTGTACACGCGGATATCATCCGAGCATTCAATTTATTACATTTTAATTTATCAAAAAATATTTTTCAAGTATTTGAGATTACATATTATTTTTAGAAGTAATAGTTTAATAATTTGATTAAAATATAAATTTTTCCATTTCATTGATTGGGATTATAATAAAAATAGTGTTTACATTAAGTTGAACTCTTGTATTCAATTATGTCTATAATAAGGTACAACTTTATCTGTTAATGATAATGTTGGTACCATTGTCGCAGGCAAAGTCGGAGGTGTGAGTAGATATAGTAACTGAATAAACAATCGTAAGATTGTGATGGTATTCGAATGATTTACCTCATCTAATATATAATTTAATATATTGAATAATACTACAAAGGAGTGATTAAAATCGTGGGTAGAGATAAAATTTTATTCTTAGATGTATTTAGAGAAGATTTTAATAAAATTTATAGCTGAGGGGTTTATTATTTGAACCATTACGATTGATTACAATGTAAATACAAGTAAAAATCACTTAGCTGCAGTGTGGGCGGTGCTGAATGAGGAAAGCTTGTGATTATGGACTCGCAGGAAAAAATGAAATCTATATCAAATAAAATCTCAAATATTATTCAGAATTAAAACCGCTATTAATTCATTAAACGTGATCTAATCAACGTAATTTGTTATTGATTTAAATGCTGTAATATTTTAATAATAATAAGAATATTTTTTTGTTAGTGGTGTTTTTGTTTTGAAATAATACTGCAATTAACAACATAGATTTTAAATTTAATTGCATAGTTAAGTTTTTGTATCAATACTAAGTGATTTTTTTGATGTCAGTTATGTTTTGTATGTAAGTATTGTTAATGGATTTTATTTATTATGATGCATCACTCTGCTAAAAGGTTCGAGATATCTTTAAGAGTTGATTATCATTTTTTATCTACTCCTACTAATAGTATTCAGAATGGATACATGAAAAGTATAAAGCAGAAAAACAGATTTGATGCGTATGATAAATATGTATACAAGAAACTTATCAAGGTCTCATCTCAACGTGCAGTTAAACATTAATTCCAAATTAAAATTTTAATACTAATCTAAGGTCATATTAAACGTTAAAGAATGATTTTAATAATATAAATAATATAGAACTGGACCAGATGTAACTTGTACCTAATTGTTTCTGCCTCTTTTACCTTTGGACCTATACACAATGGATCTTCAAATACGAGAAAGTGAATCTTGATTTTGGGAGAGAAGTGCTCTTACAAAATAAAAGTTCCTTTCTTTTGACCCTTACATCTTAAGTGCGAAATTTCGAGAAAGGCAGTGCAGTTCAGAAATAATGACGTATACCTATTTTTATATAAACAATTTTGCTTTTTTTATAAATGTCCTTTGAATATCGTTTTTAAATTATATCGTAAAACTGATACCATTTATTGATATAGGTATAAAATTTATACCTGCTAAATATATATTAACATATTAACCTTTTGTAAGTACGGCAACGATAACTTTTTTATTTACCAATAATATATATATGTATATAACGTTTATCATATAGTATGTGGTGTAGTTATGTTTTTTGGACTTATGTATAAAAATAAATAATAAAATAAAATACAAATTATAAATTATCAGACCTCATTTAGCGGTTATATATTTGATTCATTTTATTATGATTGCAGATGATTTCTGTTTTTATTAAATTAACCAATCATAAAAACAGGACTCAAATGTTACAAATGCTTCGATGTTTATAAAAATGTAATTTTCAGTTGGTAATGAAATAGACACTTTTCTGGAAATTGAAACTAAATTCTCTAATTTTTTTTAAGTGGAATCTAACGATACCTTTATTTGTGTTCTTGAAATATAAGAGTATAATTACTTCAAGTATGTGTCACATTATGAAGGTGATAAAATTACTAATTACATTTTAATAGAGAGGATAATTCATTAATTTAATTGTCAATTATAAACACATTATAATAATATCATATTTTGTTTATATCTAAAGTAATAATGATACTAGAATCAAAACAAAATATATATTTACATATAATTATTGAGTGGACCTGCATTTCACAGTCGGATATTATTGTCAAAATTGTGTTTTATTGATAAAATTATAGAGTATTTTAATACTAAAAAAAAATATACTATGTTAGTACTAATTTGCAATTTTTTTTTTATTTTATGAAAATACTGATGCAATAATGATCTCGAAAATAAATGAAATAAATAATTTTAAATGTATTCAGTATATTAAGAATATATTAACATTAAATAAATAAATAAATATCGTAATTTAAGACAAAAATATAAAGTTAAAATTACAGTTATAAAACGTTGCAAATGAAAAATAATAGAAATTACAAAAATATATTTTGAATTCAATATTAAATTTTCATAAAACGTATACTTACGTGCCAATTTCGCGTAACTTAAGCCGGAAAAACCGAGCACAAAACAAAATGTAATACCAAAAGCCCTTAGAATCATGATTTTTGATTTAACAGCTTCACAGCGGATCCACCTCTGCACACCGTCCAACAAACAACTGCTATATATCTCCTAAACGACAGACGTTATTAAAACCTTCGTGCTGACATTGTAGCTAACCGGTTGCCCGTGGACCGTATTGTTAACTTTTTATTTACACATACATTAACACTGTTTTTTTATTTAGCTTTGCACAAAAAGCTTTAATTTTAATAGAAAAAATCTCTTTCAAGGCATTGTTCGAAATCAGGAACTTCAAACGATATGTTAGTACAATGAATTTATGTTATAATTATAAACATGAAGTCTTTTTTTGTTTGCTTAAAAGTAATTTCTAAAACTATTAGTCAGATTTAGGCAATTATTTTTACATTTGATCGGTTATTTACTAAGGATACTGCTACAAATATACAACAGCTTACCATTCAACCATTTAAACTATTATTAGAAAAGTGCTTACATGCAAAGTAGAGGAAATGCATCTGTAACGTGCAACGTCATTTCGTAATTCACGCAGAGTCGCGGGAACAGCTAGTATTATATATAAGTCTTATATATATTTTGGTTAATACATATAAGGCATACTATCTTAGATAAGATAGTTTATTCTCAATCAAAGTATTTATAGACAGTTGTATTATAATTGATTTTTAAAAGGCATTTGCTATTACATAGCTTCAAGCAATTCGCTAATTTAGTAGAGCGTTATCATCATATATTTTTATATAATACCAGCTCTGCCCACGACTTTGTTTGCACCGAATTAAAAAAAAAATAAAAGTAGCGAATTTATTCCTTATAACATCAGCTATCCGCATAATGAAAGTCCTGTTAAAATCAGTCCAGCCTTTTCAGAAATTAACCGGAAAAAACAGACAGAAAGATAGATAAAAAAATTTAAATAGTTTTTTGAAAGTAGTATTGTACGTACTTTAATATGCATAAAGTGAAAAGCTGAAAGTTTGGAAATACAAACAGACATTAATTTTATGTATATGAAAACTCTTTATGTAAGTTTAGTCTTAAATCACTCTTTAATCAATATTTATGTAATGTAGTTCCCAATACCATACATATAAAAAACATTAATAATTCAAAATACAATTTTAATAGTAATATATTAAAAGCAAAAATCTAAATATTAAATTTTAGTATATTATCTTGAAAGGAAAAAAATATTTTTAACTTAGTTATTAATTGAATCTTCAGAGTGGAAACGACAGTAACATATTTTTTTTCATTCAAGAGCGAGTTTAATTAGTGGGTAGGAAGTACTGTATCATTAAAATATTTATAATTTATATTTTATATTTCAGTTTAAATAATATATAATGAGTTATTCTGAGAGCAAAGGGCGAGATGAAATATTATCTATTATTCATAATTAAGCACTTATATTTGTAATGCTGAAGGTAATATTATTGTTAACTATACACAATTTGTTTTTTGAATCGAGTTAGAATAGAGATGTAATGACGCTAAGGGCGTCTACACACGTTTATAAATTTGTGCAGAAAACAGTTCATTTATCCGTTTTTATTATTTATTGGTGTATTACACGCTTGAGTACTTCTTTGAATACATCCCCCTCTGGAGGTATTT
Organism: Melinaea menophilus ssp. n. AW-2005; assembly: GCA_918358695.1. Taxonomy (NCBI): domain Eukaryota; kingdom Metazoa; phylum Arthropoda; class Insecta; order Lepidoptera; family Nymphalidae; genus Melinaea; species Melinaea menophilus. The sequence goes on from OU911052.1 coordinate 3,411,403, forward strand.
AAGGCAACAAAATTTAGAAGTGAACGAAGCTATTGAGGGTAAAAGTTTTACTGAATTTAAAAGGAAATAAAGTACCCGTCACATGTCTTTATTATAAATTCTGATCTTACACTAGTTTTATATTTTTTTGTAAGTAGTGAATATATCACCACTTAATATCTTATCATTTATTTCTTATTTGCATAGTAAGTGGATAATATTGTGTGTATCATAAACTAATAGTGTCGGACCGAAATTGATTTTTACGACCGAAACCTTAACCGAATTTCAGCAACGATCGCAGTTTCGATCGAAACTGAAAACAAGCTTCGTTACCAGAATCTTGTTTTGAGGGAAACATTAAGAAAGTGTCTTTTTTTACCTTTAAATCACATAACTGTGCAGTCTTCGACATTTTGACTTATAATTGACATAATCCCTCATTTAAGAAAATACTATTAATTTCGTCATAAAAATACTTAAGAATACAATACGCCTGTAACATAATTTGATAAAAATAAAATGAGTACTGTAGTTGCGTCTAACGCACGCTTAAAAAATATTTTTATTAAAGTAACGCTTCACTATAAACGCTGTGAATGAATTTTGTTGAAATTTTATAGGTACATTAAATGAATTAAAAATATTGTGTAAACATTGTAGGATGCAGTACATGGGTTATATTTTAGATGTTCGCTTACTATGTCATTAAAACGGCTAAACTTTTAATTGCAATTTGTAAACAAATTAAAAACAGTTTCCAAACAAGACCAGATAGTAAACCGCGGTCACGATAGTTCGTAATAAATCCTTTTAATAGTAATAAAATAGTAAAGTTTGTAACGTAGTACATAACTCGCTGTCCGTGATCCAATCCAAAAATTGATTTTAAACACAAATTTAAAAAAATAATTGCTCTTAAATAATTGACTTTGTTTAAATGACTTTAAAATTTGAGCGATTTATAAAGTATCTTCTTATTATTAAAATTTGTTATATAATTAATATATTATTAAAGTTATTTAGAAAAAATATTTTATATTTTGTAAGATTTCTTTGGTACACTATTTGACAATAAAGATTATAAAGATGTATATAAAAATGAATGTTTGTCTGTATGTCATCGATGAATTCAAAAACTACTGTACCGATTATTATGAAAATTGGTATATATATGTATTTGTCCACGCATAAGGTTTGTATAATATGCACATTTATGCCACTCACCACCAGGTGACGTTGCAGAGTAGCAACTACTGCCCCGTTCAACCGATTGTCCTGAAAATCAGTATGACCATGTATTTTTACACAGAGGAAACGATAAGATATTCGTATTAATGGAAGTTACTACCAGATGGCGCTTTATGTATCAAATTCAAATTCTCTCTCTCTTTCTCTATTGTCTTTCTTTACTTCTTCATCTCTTATTCCCTTCTCTTCTGTTCTCTATCCCTATAAAAATGATTGTTTACCTGTATGTCTTTTCTAGAATCGTAAACTATGTATTTGATTATGCGATGATGTCAGTCTAATGAATTTCATTTATTGTTGTTACAGTTCATGCTGATATGAATTGAAACATAAAAAGCGAACGATAGATGATATTTCGAGTCAAGAGTGACAAAAGAACTTGTGTAGGTTGTGAAATTCATATCTAGCTCACATTAAACATACAATATAGTGCGTATATTTATATTTGGGAATGTTTTTCGAATAATTTTGTGTATTTCATCGTAAGCCGAATTAATTTAGACAAATACTTCAATCGAATTGAATATTTGTAGTTACCGTGAGCTGAGTATATTTATTTTTTACAGTGAATTTATGAAGATCATCGAATGTGTATGTGAAGGATTTGACTACTGATTGACATTCCGAATGCATTTGCTGTGCAGTTTTTTTTTTTTTGGTAGCGTATACCATCGGCTACTTGGTGACATCTTATAAACTCAAAAGCATCACGTCGTTCCTGCATAACTATGCCTCCAAAGCGACGAGCAATTATTATTATATTACGAGCCTCAGAATCAGACGAGTAACGAGCATCAAGGCTGGTGGCTGGTGATCGAATACGTACTAATCAGATCCGTTCTTCTGACACAACTGAACTACGGGAGAGAAGGCTGTAAAATATTCGGGTAAGCACTGGTCGATTAAGACGAATATTGCACGCTGATTTGAATCTTAATGTATTCCATTATGACAGTAATAATGATTATTCTTCATCCAAATGTCGTCATTGGGAAATGGATAAAATTTGCACGTATTAATTAATTATAGTGCACTCAAATTTAAAAACGAAACACCTGGAATGTGTTGCGCCAGTGGAAAAGTTAAGCTATCAGAATTACATTCACCACCCGAAGCACTATCAACGTTTCTATCTGATGCTACACGTGTGTCGAAGCATTTCTTGGAAAACATCCGCAAGTACAGTTTATGTTTTCCAACGAACAACGAACGAACAACGATGCAACGAACTTCGTGCGCAAAAATTACATGTTAAAATTACATTAATAATGGCATTCAAAGTAGAAGGGTAAATTTATCATCGTACCGGATCGCTTCTACCATTGCCGGACTCAGATCACAGGTTTCTTAAAATTTATTTAATGGCAAACAGTGATGAACTGAAAAACTGGTGATGTCACTACAATGCGGGCACTAGAAGAGAAATTGGGGCTGCGTTACAAAGCCTTTTCGATCAACACAATGAATTAGTTTGGTTGTTTAAAACCGCCATTCAACGAATGCCAGCCGATGACTACGCAGATGTAATTCGAGCAGACAAAAGACCCGTTGGCCAACACAAGAGACAGTCAATGTACCAACAATCGATGCAGTGGCGATCGTGATAGTTGGCGAAGAATTTGAATCGCGCGACATAATTTTTTATCGCAGAAGTGACATTCAGTAAGTCTCCGAAACGCATCGCTCATACGACGGATGGCAGTATCCGATTTTGTTTTGGCGAGGAGATGATGGATATCATTTTAACATCAAAATGAGAAATCCACAAACAGGTGAGGAAATGAATAAGAAAGTCAGTGCCATGAATTATTATTCGTACCGATTGGTGCTTTGTCAAAACGCTGAGAACCACATTTTCAAATGTAGAGAATTGTTCCATCAATATATTGTCAACATGTATGCGAAGATTGAAACCGAACGGCTCCTATATATTCGATTGAATCAAACCGAGTTGCGTTCTAAAGAGTACATCCATTTACGAGACGCAATCGTTAATGATGGCCATGGCCGATTCAACAACAATTCAACATTCAACAACAATTCACCGTGCATTCTGATACCATCACTTGCAATAACGGATATCGACTGTATCGTTGACGATCAGTTAAGGATGGTGGCAAATCCGTTGTTCTGAAAGTACGAAACATTGATATTAAAGCAGATAATCGTTTGATTGTGCCATATTCACCATTGCTTTCAAAGACCTTCAAAGCACACATTAATGTTGAGTACTGCAGTTTAGTGAAGTTGATCAAATACATTTGCAAATATCTCAACAAAGGAAGCGATATGGCAGTCTTCGGAGTTTTGAATGTACCTGCATCGCTCGATGAAATCAACCTATACCAACTTGGACGCTACTTAGACAGCAATGAAGCAGTATGGCGCATCGTATCATTTCCAATCCATGAACGACATCCAACAGTAGTATACTTGGCGGTGCATCTCGAAAATGGACAGCACGTGTATTTTACAACAGATAATGTACGTGCAGGAGCATTGGTTCCACCGGCAACAACTTTAACTGCGTTTTACTCATTATGCCAATATGATTTTTTTGCTAAGACTTTGCTTTATTCTGAGTGGAATGCATCGACTAAAAAGATTCAACGCCGCAAACAAGGTAAATCAGTTGAAGGACATCCCAATTTATATTCCAGTAATGCATTGGGTTGTCTGTACACTGTTCATCTGAACAATACAGAATGTTTCTATCTAAGATTGCTGTTGATCAATATACGTGGACCAATATCCTTCTAAGATTTAAGAATAGTCAACGGTCAGCTTTGCGCTACTTATCGCCAAGCTTGCCAGGAATTAAATCTTCTTGAGAATGATGCACATTGGGACACTGCACTAGCTGATGCATCGAATACTGCTCGACCACAGCAAATACGCACGCTATTTGCCATAATATTAACAAACTGCTTCCCATCTAATCCAAAAGATCTTTGGGAAAAATACAAGGACTACATGAGTGAAAATATTCTACATTGTTTTTGGGCGCTGCGAATCAAAATCCGGACAAAACAATTAATGGATATTGGAAATGGGCGAATGGAAATTGATGAATCTACACAATGTATAACTCTGCCAGCAAACTTCTGTAAGATCACAGAAAGCATCGACGAATTGGTGTAAAAAGTTTTCTCAAACATTGCATAAAACTACAAAAACCATCAGTGGCTCACTACGCGTGCTATATTAGCAGCCAAAAACATCGATTTCAATATCATCAACTTTACCATGCAGCATGGAATACCCAATAAAACGACAGTATGTAAGTCCATCGATACTGTGGAGAATCAAGACGAGGTTGTCAACTATCCAACTGAATTCTTGAATTCGCTTGATTTGCCAGGCATGCCACCGCACGTTCTTACATTGAAAATTAGCTTACCCATCATTCTTCTTCGTAACATAAACCCACCACGATTTTGCAACGGAACCAGACTCTCAGTCAAAAATGATGAACAATGTTATCGAGGTAAGAATTTTGACTGGAAAATTCAAAGGTGTTGCCACGTATCCCGATGATCCCGACAGATATGCCATTCAAATGCAAACGTTTACAGTTCCCGGTGCGACTCGCTTTCGCAATAATTATTAACAAAACCAAGGACAATCGTTACAAGTGTGTGGATTAAATTTGGAGAATCCATGCTTCTCACATGGACAGCTCTATGTGACTTCCTCACGTGGTGGAAAACCTTCTGATTTATTCGTCTACGCACCAGATGGAAAAACAAGAAATATTATGTATCTCACAGCACTTCAATAAATATTGAATTGAAACCGAACGTTGTAATATCACATTTTTTTTAAATAAACAAAATCTATAAAATGGCTTAGAATTAATTGAATATTTGCGTACTGATTTTTCTTTCAAATTAGTTTTCTTAAATTCAATTTAGTTGTTGGCGTTACAACGCGCACCGGGTACAGCTAGTAGTATTTACTATTTACATATACAATTTGAGTATATTAAATTAAGTTTTTATTATATTTAATATATTCAACTTTTTTATAAAAAAATTAAAAATTGTGATATTATTAAAACAAACTTAAATTTTGCCTTGTTACGTGTCATTATAGGTATAAACAATAATTGTTCGTCTGTTGGCTTAGGGGGTAGCGACCCTGACTGGTAAGCCAAAGGTCGTAGGTTTTATTTCTACAGGGAACAATTCTTAGTGTAATCCACAGATTGTCCCCAGTTTCGTTGACCTTTTTGTTGGTATTAAAAAAATAAATATAACTTTTATTATATTTACATAATATATGAACTAGTTGTATAGATATCATCAGACAACTACAGTACGATCGAAAATCCGCATTCATCATATATCCGTAAAACGCAATTCCAATGATTTGCTATTTTATTTGAAAAAGTGTTTTTAAATCTTAAGAGAATATCCCAACATATAATATTATCTTTGTGTATCTCTGACTGCTTATGCAAGGTAATGCTGATATTGATCTTGTTTAATTTAAGTAAATCTTCATAAATCCTTCCAATTCTTGTTTTTATATTAGTAAGATAATATTACAAATTGTTAATTATGCTGGTCGTTAATGCACATAATCTAAAGTAGTCTTTTTAATAATTAAAATCATTACTATTCATTGACACTCGTTTATGTAAAAGATATATAGGTTTCTTTTTACAAAATTCTCAGATTACAAAAAACTATGTTTAGCCGTAATTACTAAAATCATGTTTAAACAAAAATTTATTTTGTGATTTACGAACATGACTTCCCAGGGGGGGGGGGAGGAGTGTAAGGAACATATCTTTTATATAAAATTAAGATATTTCTCTACAATTATATATAATGCAAAAATGCAGTAGCAGAACTAAGTTTTATTATTTAAGTATAATTTTATATTCTTAATAAATATTACTATATTAATATTCGCTGAACAGATAAAATATTTTTCTTTTTAAAACAAATCACATTGCTATTCTATCATAGATTATCTTCTGCTTTATCTTCTGCTTTCTAGAGTGTGCATTAATAAAAAAAGTGCTTTTCAAATTTAAATGAGGTAAAGAAACCTGGTTGAGGGGGAAATACTTTTAAGATACGATAACTATTATTATCATGATTTTAAATCTCTTGAGACTATAATAGTTTGTAAAGATGGAAGTATTTTAAATTGTTTCATATATTTACTATAGAAGTAAAGAAATTATATCATACCATGTAGTGTTTTTATTTTTCTTTATATATATTGATATAAGATATTAGGGGGTGCGGATCGGTTTGGTTGGTTCCTAGGAATATACCAGCAATATTTATGATCAACGCCTGCAAGAACTAATGAACATATCCACATGAATACAAATTTAAGGCCATTTAACGTTTTATAGAGAATTAATACCTTACATTACCAACAGCTTTTTGAACTAGAGTAGTGTTTCCCATACAGCTACGGGATAATAATTGTGTTATACGTTAGATATTATATAAGTAACGAAAATTATTACAATATTTGCTTATTTTATTTAAAAGGTCCTTACTAATAATTTTAGGGTCTCAGTATTTTATACAAGTTACCTTAATAAATGTCAAATACTTTTAAAATCGAACTAATAAATTCAGAGATTACTGTCTTTATAACATATATATCTGTATTTGCGAGTTTTGTATATAAGGGACATTTGTATTAGTATATGTTCGATAGAACATGATATATAATGACAAAATACAATGGGACTGTATGTATGTCATAAGGAGTTGCTACTCACCATTTATTAGACTTTATATTAATTAGATTTATTTAAAAGTATACTCACAAATTTTGGGTTAAAAGTCAAATTAAGCATTGTGAACTCTTACTTGGTATAAAATATTTAGTTCCAGGCTTTATATGATATCTAAAATAAATATGTTATTATTATAACCCGGTTTTACTTGTGTTAATTAAATTGGAATTTGTTCTTAATATACGGAATCCTTATTCACAAGCACGGCGGAACCACGGTATGAACTACTTGAAGGAGCACTCCAACTAGTTTCTTACAGGAGACACTTGTCCGATTACTTACTATTTAATTATATGAATATAGAAGAGTAAATAAATATAATATGAAATTTTTATTTATTAGTTATGGATATAACACAAATAAAACATAAAATTTTTAAATTTTATAATCAATAAACAAATCGGTGTTAAATTATTAAAAATAAAAAAAAGATATAATTTAAATTATTATATTTTATACATTGTTTATTTTTTTTTTGTTAATTTTAATTTCTACCCCGTTTACAAAATACCTAAATAGTTGGATCGTCGCTAAATATAGTATTTAAAGCTAAACCTTATATATAATAAATTATAATTATTACCGTTAAAATATACCAATGTTAATTTATAGTAATGACTTTGATATTATCAAACAACCATCACATGTATTCCCGCTTCATTATAATGAGATAAACCACAATATTTACTGCTCCTATAACTATATATATAGATATTATGTATTGATTTTCATTGTATTTGTTGATGATTTAATCCAATATTGTATTGTATTTAATATAACTGAAACTTAGTACTCAACCTTAATTGGAGCGCTTTTGATCATACTAAAACTACAAATATCAGTCAGTATTTGCAATGTTATACAACTTTTATTATTAGCACAGAACGATGTCATGGAATGAATAATCCTGTTATATCCAGCTTAAATATGTTAACAGCTTAAGTTCTTAGGATTATTAATATATATACAATATTAATTATACAATTAATACTTTGGTATGGGTACATGAAGTAATTCGTCGTAAGGTACGGCGCTGAAGAACTTTCTCGCTGTTTCGATGGTCACGTTCATAGCGTAGTCCACCACTGGTTGACCAAACTCTTCAGTCACCACTCTCCAATTTTCATTAAGAAATTGTAAAACAGTGTTACCTGAAAATATTTTATTAATATTTATAATTTATATAAGTAAAGTCAAATATTTACTTTCTGAGTATTAATAAATAGGTTGTGTCATCCTCAATTATTCATTAATATAATAATATTGATTAATTAATATTAAAATCAATTATGTTAATTCTTATTTAATAGACATAAATGATAAATGCAAAAAACTAAATTATTTTTTTACATTATATTCTTTACTATTGTTATTTATAACAGACTTAAAGAATTTTATTATCTTGTCTTAAAACCAGCAAGAATATATGTTTTAAAAGAAACTTCCCACTTATAGAGTAGAATTCATGAAGTACTCTAATGTACTTTGAATGATGTTTTAAAATTAAAAGAATATTTTATAAAGCGATTCTAGAATACTTTTCTTTAGTTATTTGTTTTAAAAGTTGATTTATAATTTTATGATTCAATCCTTTCATTATAACTAGCTAGCTAAGTAGATTAATAAGTTGCAAGTTATAGTTTTACTCCACTCAAAGTTTAATTACACCAAGAAACTTAGAGCTGTGTAAGTTTGTCATTTATAGCTTAAATATACTATTAGTGTTAGGATATATTGCTCAGGTAAACATGTAAACTATATTAGATTCAATATTGCATAACATATTGTTTACATATTGTCTTCACTGTAGTTGTTACAAGATATCCGACATTTGAGTACCGGAAAATAAGAATCTTGTCGAGTCCAATTGAGTTTTAATGTATAGTTAGAAACTAAAGGTGTTAAACCTATACATGTATTAAACTCCGGGTTCATATGTCACATCTCTCATTTGATTATCATATTAACATATTCTAAATGATCTTAAGTTGGTAAATTTATATGCGAAGCTAATCATTCTCACGAAAATTTATTAAGATTTATCACTTCAGCTGTGATTATGTTATTCATCAGTTAAGATTCCCCAAGATATCCACGTTCTTACTTTTCTTAGTTTTAAATCTAAAATTAGAAGTATATTCTTAAGTAACTCTTATTATATCGTTATCATTATTAGAGATTTTAATTGATTATAATTTGTGGAAATAGGTTGTCGACTCATTTGCACTGTTCATATTATAATGTATACATCAAACATTTTCATTTTATATCTTAATTTCATTTAAAAAGAGCACGTGCTAAGTTTCTGGCTAGCTATTCTTAACCGAGCAGCATTCCAAGCCGGCTGTAGCTCACACACTAACTATACTAACCTTCTTAAAGTAATAATTGACGATTCAAAAGTGCGTATACTTGAATAAAGATGTTTTAAATTTGAATGTAATGGTACTCACTTAATTCCGGATTTCCTTTGAATAAGTTGTTGATGGTGTAGTGTACTCTGTCTCCATAGTCGAAGGTATATTTATAATTTTTTATGCCAAAATGGTCACGGCCATCCGAGTCTTTAAAGTATCTTGTCTTGATGTTCATTTTAATGATAGAGTTAACTGCAATATAAATAAAACCATGACACCATAAACAAATGTATTTTTATATAGTTTTTGGTAATTCTCATTATATATGCATATTTATTCTTTGTATAAAATTGTTACTGTACATTACATCATTAATATAACACAACTTAGAATAGTTATAGAGTAATTGCAATAACATAGTGTTTTTTCTGGAACACCTACCGATTTTTATTTTAGAGTCCCCTTCCCCGTTTATGGGAAACAAAAGTAATCTGCCAACCGCTGTGTATTTTCCTTTGATGGTAATGTTACATTTTATTTCCAGATTAAATATATTTCTTTCCAAGTACGCTCTGAAAATAAAATCGTTTATAAATATAACTATGAAACTGTTATCCGTCTATGAAGTTTAAGGCATTTTGATAATTACGATCCTATTGTTATATATTTAAACCTACACTATATAAATAATAATAATATATTATTCTTATGTGAGATTAAAATTCAATAAATGTAACTATTTTATATAAAGACCCATGGTTCTCGAGTTTACTACGTTTTAAGTTATGTTCTAAATGTAAATGAAATAATTAAGATTAATCATATCATGATTCTTGTTGATTTATAACCAAAACTGGATATAGGACCTACTGAGCTACTGAGATTAAGAGCTTTAAATTAGTAAATTATCACTTAAAAATACGAGTTTTCCATTGGTTAATGATTCCTTAAAACCAATTTATAAAACTAATAGCTACCTAGATAATAAAATGCTATTAAAGTAGGAACCCGCATAACTGAGCCCGTAAAGTATATATTTGTGGATGATAGTGAACATAAAACTTTGCCCAATCGGTAATTAAGTTGTTTATTAATTCAGTAATGGCATTAACTTATTATATATGCATTAGGAAATCAATTTAGTGGTGTTATTAACAATTTATATAATTTATAGATATTTTAGTTTTACGTTTAATTTATCTAAGTAATTCATATCTATTCAATTAAAATATATTGACCTATATGATACATAATTTTAATAATAACATGTCAAATATATATATATATATATATATATATATATATATATATCCAATCCCTTAGTCTTGATCGTGTTGATTTTTTATAAGTTATATTTGTTAGTAATTAAAATACATATAATTTAAATATTAATGTTTTGTTTACACAATATAAATACGAGTATATATAAACAGCAAATAATGCCCAGTCAAATCTCATACCGGGGATAGATTATCTCAAACCAGCGCTCATATGTTAGCCAAAAACAAAACAATAATATACAGTCATATTACAAAGCATGACAATGCCATTTGCACAAAGACCTTATAAATTAAGTCGGCCCTAGTGAGATAAAGTCTGCGGGAGAGGGAAAATAATGTTCTGATGAATCTTGTACTTTAAGCCGACGGCCTAAATGTGCTGTCAGCCCTTAATAATAATAAATGTATAGCTTTTATTTGAGTAACCTATTTACATGTTATTTAAATTTAAATAAAATATTATAACTTACTCTACATTTAGAACAAGACACTTTCTAAGACCCGTGACCTTTCCGTCCAGGAAGGTTACTTTGACCCCTGGTAGCTGGATCGGTAATTCCTCGATTACAAATGGGTCTAAAGACGGGACTCCGAGGTCTGGTAGTCCCTTAGAGAACTCAGGAATAGCGTCTTGAGTAGCTTGAATTAAACATGACGTCTCCGTTGTGTTGCAAGGGTGGATAAAATCAGCTGAAAAAATAATAATTTTGAATTGATTGCCAAGAAATATTACACTTACACATATTTTTTAAGCCACACAATAAGAAAGATCCTGTCAATAAATATTTTTCTCGGTTAATATTTCTTTTATATAATAGATTTTTTAAATTGTGGCATTGTTTTAAGCTAGACAAAACATAACAGTAGAATTAGTAATAGGCATTCATTGCGAAAATATCATGTTGCAATTCAAATGAGTCATGCAGATAACTCGAGATTCAAACCTAATTGTGTCCCTGGATCTGGTAAATTATATATAATTATACACTTCTACACACAGACTGTGTCACAAATTTGATATCATAATGTTAAGACATCGCGCCACTGTTTGGCAATAGTTTCGCGATGCACGCGATCTTTTAAGGCGAAGGGATTGCGAAAATGTATATAATTTTTCCATTTTTATACGCGCAGTCATTCTTGTAATCTATTAGAACATTACAACTGTTTAATCATGATTATAGACACAGAAATTTGAATTAAGAACACTATTTAATTTATGTTTACGTTTATATAAACAATTAAATCGCCTTGATTTATACCGAAATATGAGAACATTTTAATTACAATAATTCAGTTTTAGATCGCAAGATCACGCCAATTTTAATATCAAAATAAACAATGTTTTGCAATTATTATATAATAACCTAGTTTAATTAATCGTATAAATTAATTATTAATGAAGTACTAAATGCTTGTTACGTTAAGGTGGGTCAGTATCAGATTTAGTGGTTTACTTTGTAAAATTGTGTCTTGGTCGTCAGGTTTTATTTAAATTCCTCTCCTTAATATATTTGTATAATGAGATAAATCCCTGAGGTATAATTAATATTTGAGGACTTAATATAGATAGGTTAAAATGTCAAATAAATACTGCTCCTTTTTCTTTTTATCATATATTTTATTACATATTGTGTGAAGAATAATTTTCTATTCCAGAAAGCGACTTTTATATTGTTACATATAAATATTATAAAAGCGTAAAATGATAAATCATTAACACTGGTGGGACTTAAACTTGAGACCTTTGGGATAACATCCCTCTGGGATAGAGTCGCATCGCGCTGCCAATTTTTTATTTAACACGGCGATGTCGTTACCAGTCTTATTGAATATGGTACTTTCTTTATAAATAACCCTAGTATTTGTTATTAGTTAGCAGTTAATCTAAATTAATATTATTATAAGTATTTGAATCAAAATAATTTTTCTTGAAAAAAAATCTAATGCTAAAAAAATTTTCTTTAGCATCTTAAAATGATCTTTGTTCTAAGTATCTACTTCATAACACTAAGTTGTGTCAAAAAAGTGTATAAGTTTGTCGGTTGGTCGAATTGCTATGAAAAATAAAACGAATTTATGTAAGCTTTTGTTCCAAAGAAAGATAAGATTAACTTACGTATTCATAAATTTTTATTGGTTTTGTAAAATATATGAAATACAAACTAAATTTCCCTTCAAAGATACACAAACTTAATGTTTGTGAACTCATGCGTTAAGAACATTGATTACATTTAATTAGAAAAGTTTATAACGAGTTTCACTAGAGGTTGAAACTTAACACCATGTATTGAACTTAACATCTGGGATTTACATTAATTTATTTCAATTGAATAGTATTGGAAATAATATGTTAACAATAGATCTTTTATTTATACTCTGTATATTTTAACATTAGTTTTTTTTTCAGCGCCAAAATTAATAATCTGTGGGATTATTAATAAGGACAATCCGAGAGTGAAATGAATTTTTAATACCATTCTCCAAAATGTTTTCATTTATTCACAATGATAATAGAAGACAATTTCTTTATCAGATGCAGGATCAGTATTATTTACGATTATTAATTTTTATATGTTTTATATGTTATAGCTTATAACGCTTATTAAGTAAAAGTTGTAACAAGGTTGGTTTTCTCATTATTACTTAATTATATATATATATATATAAATTGAAATAAAAAACTATCGTCAGATAATATGCAATGTTAGCATAACAACATAATAAACACTCTTATTTGAGTGTGTTTCTGTACGTCATGTCGGTCCATGCCAAGGCCAGGTGTGACAAAATATTACGTGCTGCATTTTGCGGTTAACTTTGACATCTGTGTGTGACCTTTAATAATCAAGATGTGTTATTTGGGAACGCTATGAAATATACTTGGAATAGTTACATGTATATTTTATTATACTCCTACAATTAAATAGCCGTTTCCATGTTTGTTGTTCATATTTTGTATGTATGATTTTGTAACCTTATATATATTTTCTGCTGCTTGCGTTAATAAGTAGTAATGAAGAGTTTGTTTTTTTTTGGCAAATAAATATAATTTGTACATTTCAATATTCAATAACATTTCAGTATAAAATATTCTAGAACATTTTATTTAGCGCGGATCTCTGTATTTATAATCTCTGTATTGTGCGGTACTTCCTATTACAATGATTGTGTTTATATATTTTCATAATTACTTATTATCACCTATAAATGAAACGGCCATATTTAATGGCAAAATAATTACATTTATTACAAAGCATACGTAAATAAACACATTATGTCTGATTAATGGAAGTTTACTATTGTTAGAATAATAAAAGCTGTTATAATAAAATATTATAACATATTTTATACTGAATGTTCGTAAAATCAAAATAGATTAATCAAAAGTCAATTTATATGTAATGTTAGTGTTATTACCACATTGAATCTGGCTATGAAAGATGTGAAAAATATTGTTGTATTAGAAAATTGGTAGTGTAGTTTATATACCAAAATTAAGAAGGTATCTCAGAGTAGTATCTCTCAGTAGTGTATCTACTACCAAATTATAATCTCGATAAATAATATGAATATAATTATAGTTTTGAATTAGTACGTAAATGTGTACTTATAAAGGATACATTTATGCCTTCGAGAATTCTTATGCTAAAGACGACATAATATGATAATGCATTTGTCCTAAACAGCTGCTATACCTATAGTTACAGATAACTGTTAAAAACTTTTTGACATTTTTATCTCAAGAAGATAAAAACTCAGATTCAAACTTTTTAGTTCGAGGTTCTTTTACTTGAAATTTGGAATAAAGTGAGAGATTTCGGAACTGAAAAGCTGTGCATTGAAGTCACTGGAATAATACAAATAAATTATGTTTTATCATACCATACCATAGCTTGTAACATATTATGAAAATAAAAATAATTTAAATAAATTTCAAATTGAATGAAATCTTAAAACGAAATAAATTTAATTATTACCTCCGTATAAAATTCAATGTATTTGATAGTTTTCTCCTCGAAAATAGTAAGCGTATTTGTTTTAGGATTTGAGTTTAAATTTCCTTTAATTAATATACATTTCCAGATCAAAGACCTTATTAAAAATTTTATAAATGCAATTTAATATCTATTTCAAAACAATCGTAACATTTTCACAATTAGAAACTTACGTGCAAAACGGGCTGAAGTAAAACTCACGAAGGCCACAGCTACCGACAGGCAAGTGAAAAATAATAAATGTCTTTTACACATCGCGATTTACAATAACACTGACCGATCTGACACTTAGGGGCACACTGACGATGACCTTCGGTACCGTCTGTACTTCTTATGTAAATTGAAACTAGTTCTTTCTCATTTTAGGTTGCATAAATTCGTATAGTTCTTTACCAACGTGAAGTCTGATTTTCACGCAACGCTGCTCGTTGAGCTGTTTTATAAATTCGCAGTGCACGCTATGCGTTGGACTGGGTGCATTTGAAAACAAGCCTATTCCGACTGCACCGTGTTAGGTTGTTAGACGAAATCGGTACGTACCGAGTACTCGATGTAAATAGACTTTTACTACGCACGGTATGGTTCTAAAAGGTTACGTATGGTGTATACTCTTTACAATTTTTTTAAATAGATTTAATGGCTGACGGAGTTATTATATGTGCACTTAAGAATGCTTTTTAACACGAGTATGTTTATTATGTTCAGTATTTTGTATAAAAAAATAATATTTTACTATGTTTTTAACAAGAAGCAATAGAATTTTTATAAATTAAGATTGATATAACAAATAAACCGATAGTATCAATATTTTTTTACTTTTGGGAGCAGACGGGCCTTCAGCGGTCAAGGTCGCTTTCAAAGCGCTGTCAGCGAGAGGAGATCGCTGTGGAGATGCTGACACAGCGAACTTTGAAGTATTGCTGCTTTAGGTACTAAAAATTCTCTTTCATAGCAAGAACTATGACGCGAGTCTTAAGTATTCTCTGTGTGACAACAAAATATCTTGAAACTCACGTTCAAGGGGCTTAAACTTTTTGGAATTTCAACTGATAGAAAAATTTGTGTAAAATAGTATATTTAGTAATAAAATTTAAATATTAAATTTTGCAATTTAGTATTGTATTATGTGCAAATAATTCGCGATATGGATCACCGGTATATCCGTCTTGTGCAATTTAGGTAAATCTAACTAGTAGATTTATAAAGTAGCAGTTGTTTCATTAAAAATATATGCAAATTATTATATTGATGAATAAAAATGATAATAAAAATGGAATGTTTCTTTTCGTAATTTGTGAATAATAAACATAAAATTGTTTTGACGTATACTTTTTTATAAACTAATTATTTATTTATGCTATATACATTTAGCGAACGGAAGATTATTATCTATAAAACCTTTTAATACCTAAGATTAGGTTAGGAGGTCACGGCCTCACTTAACCAAACTAATTGCAGTCTCCAATTACAAGCGACGTGGGTATCGCCTCAAGGAATTTTCTAGAAAATATGTCTCTGATACTTTAATTATTTAAAGGTAGTAGAGACTTTACAGTTAAACACTTTTTCGCAATCGTTTATTATTATTTCACTTTTATTACTGGTAGTTTAATATGACTCTTATGGTTAAAGAACAGAGAGTAAAGTCGCATATCTGATGGGTGATCATGATAGCATGTTATTGGAACTTTTCTTCCGATACTTGATCCTTTTGCATTTAATCTGACCTGGTTTACTACGACGGATAAACTTATCTCGTATATTTACTAATCTTTTTCGCTTTTGTCCGGGAGGTGGGATTTTAGATCTAACACAATTGTATTTAGACGACTGTTAAGAATCTTGTTGCACACATTGTTTGTCGTGGTGATATGTTTCGTGGTGAGTTGTGTATAAAAAACCTTGAGTAATTAAAATAAAGACTACATGGTTAAAATATCTTAAACTATGTGGTATTTTATAAGACTGTGTGTAATTCAAAGAATTCGAATTAAAATGAAGTTAGTGTCACTGTATTTCGATATAAAATTTTGAGACGAGATATCTGAATATGAATTTTTATAAGAGACATCCGTTATGAGAAATAGGGCAATATCCAATTTGATAAGACCTTGGACATGCCTGCCATGTGTCGATCGAAAATAAAATTCGCCCTTGATTTTTATTGCAAAATAATCAACTGACAGCAATCTCAAAAGATCTTAGGAAGATATCTTAAGTCTATTCCAATGACCAAAGAGTTAGTGAATTCGAAAGTACAAGTTAATAGGGTTATGGTCAAACACACGGATGTATAAAATGCCTTTAATTATTGATTAATTGGGAGGGAAAGTAGTAGGAAACAACAACCTCACACTTATGCAATCAAGGTCTTTATATTTTCCTTTCCTGTCGTGATTAATAAATTCATTCGATTGAATTAAAATGCTTATTTTTAGTTTTAAAATACAACGTTTAACATATAAGACAATTTTATTTGCTTTTATTTTGATATATTTTCAAACATACATTCACATAGATTCGAGTTCTATCCAATAAGCAGATACGATATTCAAACATGTCCATACAGATTATTTGCTTAATAACTTGGAGGTGTATATTGGGGTACTTAATCGTCCAAATGCTTATTAAGTCTGGATCAATTACTCACTGTATTATTGTACCGACTTGATCAAGTAAATAGGTATGTGATTATATCGCCCCATAATCCGGTTCAGGTTTGTGAATCGTTAATCTGATTCTATGGTCTAGTTAGCGCAGCTGGGTGTACTTACAATAAACATTATCAAGCAATACTTTAGATTTAGGAGTGTTGGTAACAAAATTTAACAATTCTGTCTATGAACAATATATATATTTTTTATTTTATTACAAGTGCTTCTGTATATCGAATCTAATATACTATTAAATCATAAATATTAATTACTTTCATCATAACAATGCAATCTTATTTTTTACTGAAATACATATTTTTCTAAAAAAGTGTGGAATAGATTCCCATATAGTATGACGTATTTCTCCAAGCAATTCAATTATACAATTTCCTCGATTTTTCACCGTCATAAATGCAATTGCCCCACTTTCCCCTATACAGTATTTCCACACGACCACAAAACTAGTTTGTTAAGTAATAGCAAAACAAACTTAGGAATTACAACTTATGTTTGTATCTGTTTGCTGACGTTTTGGTTTACTTGTACACATTCATTACTATCTATACACATATACATATTAATAAAATTTAAATGTCTGTATGTAATTAAAAATTAACAGTATTTCACTAAATGCTTATGAAAGTATATACGGTACTTAGGTAAAAAATCCTCTTTTTTCTCTGTCTTTATTATTGTTCCGGCTAATTTCTGAAACTTTAACAGGGCTGGCGAATAGCTGATTTTATAAGAAGTAGGTAATTTAAGATAATTTTATTAAAAAAAAAAAAAACAAGTAAAAGTCGTGAGCACAGCTAGTACATATTATAGAGATAAGTTGGTAAGTTCCAGTGATTTAATTTATAATTTTCTAAACATAAATATTGAAAGAGTACAAAAAAGAAATATGTACTTAAAAAAATAATAATTTGTTTTGCTTTGACATTTAAACCTGGCAATATAATCCTTAATATTCTTCTTTGGGTATTTATTACTATTTCCAGCAACGATGACGAACATCCCGTTTTTAACGTGCAGCAAGCAGCGTTCGGCTCTTGCATAATTGACGGTAAATTTTTTTAATTATTCCTGAATAATTTCATAGATGTGAAACTACTAATGATGAACCTCCCTCCAATATTGATCATTTCTTTAGCTTACCTTGTTTTTTAACAAACCACGAATTTTGTCAAAATATAGAACGCTCTAAATAATATTTGAACATAAATTAAAATTTATTATATAATCGATATAAACTAAAAAAAAACATTTCTCTAAATTTGAGTTACTTATATTTGAAGATACTTTTAAAATATTTGGTTAAAATTATTAGTAACTGTTGTTAATGTATTATTGATATATACTTTTCTTAAATTTGATCATCATAAATTTGGATATTAATAATCTGTAAAAATACTTAACTAAGCCAACAAAGGGGTTATAGGTGTTATATAGTACTTCTTATCGACACTTAAGATTGCTTTTATGATTATGAGCTCAAGACTTCAACTTCCGTAGACACACAACTTAGGATTTAATAAAATTTTATTGATACCCCTACTCTTTATAATGCTAAGCTATTTTAGTCTGATATTGCTCTTAATATATGTAAGGGGTTTAAAAAAAAGCTTTATTTTAAAATCATAAAAATAACAAATAAAATCTCAAGTTATCACTTTACACTTTTATCTCCTCACTACAAATTTTAAGTAAATTTTGAGTTTTCACACACAAATAGATGCTGATATCCTTAGATATAGTTTTTATATATTTTAAAATCTTTTTTCAGCTCTTATTTCTAAAATAAACACCTTTTGCACTAATTTCTTATTTAACACATAGAATCCGGTCTTTTTAATTATTAACGAAGATCTCTTTAACTTTCTCAATTCGCAGGTTTGCTTTGGTGAGTCAAATCAGGAGTTCCATTTTTTATTATCTTCCTATTTCCTTTAAAATTTGATGAAAAATAATTAATTGAGTAACGTCCAACCCAAAAAAAAACAGAAATATAACTACTTTATTAAAGTATTTATATAATTAATGATATTATCAGTCAGAGAACAAACAATAATTGCATAATACGAGTAGAATATATGAACAAATATATATTTACGACATAAGGTCTAATGCAATATTTTTATAATAAAGGTAATAATTCTTATTCCACTTTGATTAATACTTGGGTCAACTGGATAATAGTAAAATATTCACAACTGCTCTACTTTTTATCCAAATCTGAGGAGCTATCAATTTGAAAAAACAGCTGAAAGATTATTTAGAATTTTGGTGGTGCATGGAAGAAAATAATTAAATTTACTACTTGTGAGTTTCGTTTACAGGTATAAAGGACATTTGAGCAGGATCTATTCATCATCATTATCATCATCATTTGCAAATAAAGATATATATATTTTCGTTAATATACATAGTGTGTTTAAAAATTATGAATTTTGTGTTTTTTCAAAAATTTTGTATTTATTCATGAATATCTATTTTGTACTCGTACTATAAATATTTCATCATTAAAAATTTCACAATATAGATTGCATGAGGTGAGAGAGAGGACGAGGGGTATGATTACCACAGTAGGCTAAATTGATATTGATTGAAATCTAAGATATCATAGTCCACATAATCAAACTGATATCAAATTGTCTACGTATAAAAAACGTATATTAATTATATTAAACGTATATTAGTTATATTAATTAACCGATATTATATATTTTGTAGACTCGTGACTTGCTTGAAATGTGCTTTTAGACGCAATCGCAACGCAGCCGACCAAACCGTCCTTAGGCGGTTCAAGTAAAAAACATGCATAATTTATACGGAAGGTTGGAACAGAAACGATTAATTATACGGAATAAAATAATATGATACGAAGAACTGCTTTGCAGATATAAAGTGTTCGTCAAATTTACGTTCTGAGTATTTTTTTTGTAATCTTTGTTATGGTGAATATGTTAGGCCCGAAGACCGAAAACGCTCAGTGGACGGAAAAAACGGCTACATCGCGTTCTGGCTGTCTTCAAATGCGCAGAACGCGTTTTGGCTGTTATTAAACGCTCGCAACGCGTTCTGGTAATTGTCGAACGGCCAGAACGCGTTTTGTCATTCGTCAAGCGCTCAGAACGCGATCTTAATGTTTGAGTCGTTTTATATGCTCTCTCTACCTGTGTTCAATTGCGTGCGTATTTTGGGATTTTTCAACTAATTTTGAACAATAGAGACTTACCGTTATTGGCAACAGTTATAAATTTTAGGTACTGGAAATGTACAACTTTTCTTTTCTAATCATTTCAATAGAACATTTTATTGACTACGTAATAAAGAGCCTTTACTTTTATGATCCTCTGTAATTAGTATGATCTTTTCAGCAAATTTAGAACAATGCACGTACCGATGACTACAAACTTTTGTTTCAATTATTTCCAAAATGGTACTATTGTCTAGGGATAACTTTTCGAAAATATTCCAATTTAATTACATCGAATAATACCAACGGGGGTATTGTTTTTGGGTACATAACAACGAACTTGAGTCCATGAAAAATCAGTACAATTCTCGTCAGTGCAGGGAGAAGATCAGTTTGTCGTTGACCAAGCAACTTATTAAACTCAATTGAAAAGCTTAACTTTCGTTAAAATGAATGATATATCAGCGAAAGATTTTTTTTACGATGAAGTGAAAACAATTTTTGATAATTGTGACGATAGATCTGTGTCGCTATCTGAGGTAAAATATAAATCGCTTGTAAAAGAAGTTCAACTTGCTCAAAATGCGCGCAAAAATAAGGAGTCTTTGACTTCAAAGGACTATAGACGGCTTAAACGTTACGACATCATGATAATGAACGAGAAAGAAAAATTAATCAAGAAGCGATCCACCGACAGTGCACCGATTATATACTATTGCAGTTTTAGTGAGTTGTACGATGCAATGAAGAAAGCTCATATTGACGTTGGTCACAAGAGAACTAGAGGTGAGAAAAAATACATGCTATTACGTATATCCTATTACCAGTGAAATATATCTATTTAGAGTAGGGAGGAAGAAAATCTAAATTCCGTAGCAATAGTTACATATATAATTTCTTTCTTTTGTAGCTATGGAAGCTGAACTAAGAAAAAAGTACTGCAACATTACCAGAGAAGTCATCGATGTGTTCCTGTCAACCTGTGAACAATGTCAATTGAAAAAATTGATTAAAGAAAGTGAGGTATCCGCGGAAAAAACTATTTCTTTACGATCAGCTTCAACTCTATCTTCAGGAAGCAAACACGGTTTTGTTTATTGTAAGTGTAAACGATATTGTACTGATAAGAAATGCCCTTGTCGAAATTTGAATGTAAAGTGTAATTCGAAATGTCATTCAAGCAGTATTTGTAAAAATAAGTAATGTTCTTATGTAATAAAAAGTTCGAAAAACATACGTCCTTCGTATTTAATTGTAGTCATAGAGGATTCAATTATTTAAAATTAACTGAAAAGATCATTATGTGTGTAGAACAATAATCAAAACTTTTATTAATACGAACTGAATCTTATAGTACGCATGTAGAGAGTGGCACATAATACGACTCAAACATTAAGATCGCGTTCTGAGCGCTTGACGAATGACAAAACGCGTTCCGGTCGTTCGACAATTACCAGAACGCGTTGCGAGCGTTTAATAGCAGCCAAAACGCGTTCTGTGCATTTGAAGACAGCCAGAACGCGATGTGGCCGTTTTTTCCGTCCACTGAGCGTTTTCGGTCTTTGGGCCTAACAAATATATATTCATTATAATTTGCAATAAACAATAAATATATTATTAAATATTTCTATATATTTAGAAAGCACTTGACCCAATAGTATAATTACTTATTATTTAAATTTTTATGATGTTTTGTACAAACTGCATTTTACCCAAATAAAACATTGCAAATTGTTGCCTACGTTTGCACTCTTAACGATAAGGTCATTATTTAAATAAATAAGATACAGGTTTCTTAGTTTAAAATAAGCAATAAATCACACATTAATAAAAGTATGAGATTAATAAAATATTTAGAATACCGTTATAATACCTTTTCATTAAGAAGTGAAATTTTCCATTTTTGTATCCATAAAACAAATTGAGGTTGTATTATCAACGTGTTTTGTTTACAAAAATGAAAAGCTGAAGGTTTTTTTTAATATCTCGTTCAAAGAGTATCATAATTGAGATTCAAGATTTTTGTAACAATTGTTTATTTAAAAAAATGTTTAGCTTACAAGCTGATAAGATATTAAATAAATGTTCACAATACACCAGGATAACGACATGTATTTTGCCTTAATGCCAACTTGGCCTTAACTTTTTTGATTTATGACTACACTACACACAGAGAGCAATAAAAGTTTTTGTACATCAAGCGTAGTTCCGGACCAAACCAGTATCTACCATTGGCATATAAATAATTAGTCTACTTATTATTTATTATTTATTAATACATTAGTAATAATAAATAACGTCTAATAATAAATATATCCAACTGGTATATATTGTTTATTAAAAAAAAAAAGATTATTAAAACTAATGTACTACATGAATATAAGGCTAACATACAATTTGTAAACTCGATAAAGTAATTTTTTGTGTATAAATTATTTTAAAATGTCAAATAAATACTTTAATTCATTTGTAATAATACAGAATTTATCACCTGCTAGCGATGCTCGTATTTTGATAAAATTTTATAATTTAATGATGTTATTGAATATAAATGTATCAAATTTACCATGCAAACTATTTTATTTGTAGCCCACATATGAAATAGCTTCCATGGTAAATAATTATTGATGAACATTGAATTGCTTGATAACACTCTATTTCATAAAACTAGAATGGAAGCGGTTTCTATATTATTTATAATAATATTAAACAATAAAAAATGAATGCATTTTTATTTAACAATTCTTTTTAATATATTTAACTTTTTAAATAGGTTATTTCTAATTTTTCTATTTAACATTATTATCTATAAACTATTTTGGAATTGCCACTAGGCCATACACTTGTTTAAACATTATTGTGGTCATAGTTACATTGTACATATACATTGCATTATACTAACTTTGCTCAAACAAAGGTAGAAACTAGAATTAGTAAACAGTATCATACAGAAGACAAGCCCAACAATTATGTAAGATTAGACAAACCTATCCTTGCTTATGAATACGTAACTATTTGTATATATATATATATGCACAGAATAATACATAGCCTCTCTGGTATTTGATCTTTTAAAGAAACTTATAAATCTGATGAAATAAAGGCCGGCAACACTCTTGTGAATCCTCGGATGTTGCAGGAGTTCATGGGTGGCGGTAATCACGTCCATCTGTGACCCGCCAGCTTGTTAGCCCTCCTCTTAAATAAAAAATAAAATGACATATTTCATAAATTACTTGATGTGACTGGATTTATTAATTTCATACGTATCTATTTAGCTAAATAGAAAATTACTTCTAAACTAAACTCGAACTTCAATATTGAATTAATTGATTGATTGAAAACTGTTACCGAGAACATTGATTCTTGATTATAGAATAGTCTTTATCTCTATCCCATCCTGATATTAACTTTATTATTTTAAATAATCATCTAAATTTATAATTCATATATAGTACTAGGAAATCCTAATAAACAAATTTATTTAATATTTTTTAAATTCCAATCCATTTATTTGTTAATAATGTAGCAATAATATTCAACCATTGTGCAAATATCGGATATTGCCATTACATTCCCGCCGGTTAGACTAACTGTTTCAAATCAGATTATGCTCTTTGGTATTAATTCAGGACGGATAGGCAATGTTATGGAAACAATTTTAGAAGTATTAATCTAAGTAGAAGAATATCTTCTGAATAATTCCACACTGGCTTTGTTAGCCAATGTGTATTCTTTATAACAACTAGCTGGATTAATGTATTTTTGTTTGTTGTAGAATATATATTCTACTTCCTTTCTTCCTTTCTTACTTTCTTCCGAAATAAACTACGAGATAAAAAAAAAACTTAAAATTTGTTTTAGTAACGTTTTTCTTTAATACTAAATAAGGTTTTGTCTGATATAGCTCATAATATTTTGCAGGCGCATATAAAAAGACTTATGTAAAAAAAAACTATTTATTTATATGATTTTACTAGCTTATTCCCTCCAGCTTCGCTGGGCACACTATTAATTTGGATGTGAACTTAGGTTGCTATGGTATCCTTTGTCATATCCGTTGTTATCGTAATCGTCGCTATAGTAACTCTTACCCCTGCGGTAAGTGTATATTTCCTACAGGTTTAAAACTTGGCGAAATGCAAAAAGTTGAAATTCCGTAAAATTCATTATTAGTGGACTTCTACAGCACAAAAGAAGTAACTATATAAAACTTTAAGTTAATCGGACAGATAATTTCGGAGATTTCGTGATGAGTCAGTGTGTGGTTAATCGCTTATGTATATATAGTTTGATTGTAGAACATCATTGGTTTTTTATTAAGATTATGCCGAAGATTAATTACGAATACATATATTAAGATTTTATCTTTTAATCAATTTAATGTTATTATCTTAAGTTATAGAAGTTTTTAATAAAACAACTTATACGAATACATATTAGAGTAAGAACATAATATTTTATATATTTGTGTATTTATTTATGCAACATATTTATTATAACAAACAAATAAACACAAGATAGTTTAGAATTTAAATTACTTGTCAAATTATAGAAATGAAGAATATAAATATATTAATATTAACATATTTAATTAATAAATAATATAACATTTATTAAATCAATATGTACTTACAAGAAATTATCACGTAGAAATTAAATGAAAGTGCTGCTTTAATCTGTAATAAAAAGAGTTGGTATAAGGTATAAATTAATATACATATTAATGTAGGTAACGTGTCTTGATGTGATCTTCTCTTATATCTTACGCACCATTGAGCATACAGGTCTATCTCGACAGTGTTTGCTCGGATCCCACGCCCGATAGCACTAGTATATCCTAAGGCTGTGTTATCCCCAACCTTAACGTACCTTCGGCACATCAATGATTTATTTGATATTTCCAATATATATTATCGAAATCTTATAGATTGCGACTGCGATACGTCTTGTAGACAAGCAGGTGATTTGCTACCTAAGATTTTAAAGAAGTATGTAGTAAGTATATGCGTATCCCAGCGAATGCATTCGCCATAAGTTGGCCTACAAACAGGATATGTCTGTTAAGATAAAATTAAAGATTTTTGAAGAAATCTAATTCGTCTAGTAGCTACTAAAAGTTTTTTGTTGCATCTAAACAGTAGACATCATTACAATTGAAAAGGGTTAGAGTTATGATTAAATTAAGAGAAATTTTGTTTACAAGCACAGTATCTTCTGAAAACTGCTTCAATAAATGAAAATAACGATGTAAACATTTACTCTTTTCATAACCATTTGTCTTAGTCTAAGATAGATTACATTCAATTAATAAGCGGTAACCAAAAATGAAATTTGAGCAGATTCGTATAATATTTGTTGAAGAGCATTAAAAATATTTTGTTACTTAATTATAACTTATAATTATTAAAGCTTTGGACTTTACTAATAGATCAATTGCATTTCTTTATTCTCGGATATGTTTTAAGTCTTTATTTATAACATCCATTTCTGCATCAAATTTAAAAAGATTATCATACCTGTATAAGCGACATTTATCTGCATAAATATGTATAGCGGAAAGATAAAGAGGTAGTTATTTTATTTGTGTATTTAAAGAAGTGCAATGGAAATAGAACACTACCCTGAAGAATGAATATTGGAAGATATCATTTCGAGATGGCTTTGTTTCAACTCATAATCGGGGTCGATGAACATGTGATAAAAACCAATGATAAATATGACTTTAAAATGAACTAAGTCAAATTACTAAGGTCAAGGAGTCTTTACGTTAGTAATGAATGCTAACATAGTTGTATTTGTAATATACATAACAAAACGTATGCTCTCAGTTGTGAAAAATGGATTGAAAAGGACTTACAAGGTTAATTTAATCCAAATGACATATAAATCCTTGCATACTCCTCCTTCAATAATTTGAGAACGAATATTAAAATTACCTATAATATGAATTTCGGACAAGAGTCTTGTTACAACAAAAAAAAAACGACATTACACCTAAAGTTAAATTTTTATTAAAACTTATGAAATAAGCAGCAATTTGAATTGTTGTGCATAATATATTTTACCTATTTAACTTTTTATGTCCTTAGTCCCAAAGTCAAATCAATTAATTTGAATTGAATAAAATTAAAAATAAACAAAGTATATTATTTAACAAAAAACTTCCCTCTATATAAGAGTAACATAATCTTTTGAAGCTGTTGATTAGAAATATAATAATATACAAAATATTTTTGTGTCCCGAGTTCAAGGTTATTGGAACATACTATTTTATGTTAAATTGTTTATATGAATGTCAATTAGCATTAAATAATAATTTCATATTTTGTTATATAAATGTTATAGATTTATTAGTATAAAAAATTTTGGTAATAAGTATTGTAACATTTTTACGCTGTTAATATTATTTTAATTTGAATTGATCATTTGAATCAACTAAATAATTATATAATTGTTATCCTTCAAGCTTAAAAAAGTGTCTTTATCTATATATTTCATGCTCAATCATAAATTATAAAATCTTTTTATGATATATGTTACTAAAGGTCTCATGACTTTAAATCTTATATTTCTTTTTTCTTAGATATTAAATTTAAGCATATGATTTATTCAATAATAAATTTAGGTATAAAATATAAAATATTCATAATAACTTTATGAGAGATGCACTTTTTTAAAAACTCGTTGTTTTGGATTAATCTTTATATAATGTCTGGTTATTTAATTTTTTGTCTATATAGTATTGTTGTATGTGTTTGTTTTTTAAAAATGACTATAATCGTGGTCTTTGAAGGTAATAATAAGGTAATAATTTGAAGGTAGATAGCTTTGTTTCCACTTACTAAAAATTACATTTTTTTTTACCATAGTTCATGCTTAACTCAACTTCTATAAATAAAACTATCTATTTTTTAATATATTTGATTTTATTTTATTATTTTTATATAGTAGGATTTATCGAAATCAATCAATCCATAGATTTCTTAAAATAAATAAGAATTTCAGATAGAGTTCAAAATAATATATATAATATAAAATATTTTATGGTTTTTACTCGTGTATATTTCAAATGCTTTTTAGCGACTTTTTAGTCAATGAATTGGTCATACTTCCAAAGGTTTCTTAATTTCCAGGAATTATCCAATTATTTAATTATTAATAATTTAATAATATTTAATAATAATTATTATATTATCCAATTTAAATAAAAATGCGATTTATAAAGATCAATTAAAAATATTGATTGATGCCTTTCAATGTGGACAAGGCCGCTGACAACTGCTATTTCTCATATAAGGATACTCTTAAACCTAAGCCTTAACTATAATATATTTTACAAACGTTATAAATAATTAAAAAATCATAAGTTCATACAAAAGTTTCTATACTTTATAGTAGATTTACAAAGATATTTATATATTTAAAGAGAAAAAAATAAAATAAAATAGAAAAACGAATTTAACCGATTTCATTTCAAGGTTAAACATAATTTATATAAATCATAAAAATAATAAATACTACTAAAAATATCAATAATATACTTATTATGACATTATATAAATTCATTGAATATTACGATATAGTCTTCTAAATATTTGAAATTAATTATAATATTTATATTTTCCTAAACCACGACCACAGAGACGTGGGTGACATTTTTTAAATAAAAAAATCAAGTAACGCGCTGAAAATAACCGGTTATATCATGTTTTTACGTTTAGGTTTTTGCTATAATTTTCTACCGTGCATATATAAATGTGTCGGAGGAGATCCACGATTATTTGGTTTGGATACAAGAATACAAAATGTACGTTTCCAGTGTAATCTTATTTGCCTGCTCGCTATGTTTTTGTGGAGCTTCGTTCGGTGAGATAATATATTTTAATAATTATATTTTTTATACATGTTTATAAAAAAATGTTGTAAATGTTGTGTATTTAACTTTTTTTTGTTATTTTTATTGTAGTGGATACTCTAGCTAAATGCAGTTACAAGGATAACGAATGCATGAAAAATTTATATCAGAAAACTATGCACGATATCGCTCCGACTGGATTACCAGAGCTAAATCTACCACCAGTAGATCCTCTACAATTGACTAATGTTACTATAAATGTTTTGGATGCCGTACAACTGACTATTGTAGACGGAATAGTTAAAGGAGTGAAAAATTGCGTTTTTAACTCTTTTCAGTAAGTCTTCTTTTTTATTCATATTTAATAAATAAATAATTATTAAAAGTGTAACGTTTAGGAATTGAATACGAGCATTGGGCCAATATTTTATAAATATTATGACAATAATATTCCTACGTGACATGAATAAGGTGCTAATTCAGTTGTTTACTACGCATATATATATAAAAAGTATATAACAAGGAGTGGTGTTACTGCAATTGATCATGGTAATTAAGTAAAAAAGATTACTACGTAAAACACAGAAGGGAATGTAGTTATGACGCATTATAATCCGTAAAATAATATGCAAACCTGTACTATAAGATTATAAATATATAATTCTTTGCTATTATCCATGTCACTGAGAAGGAAGGTCTAATAACCTCAAGTTCTCGGAGGACGACATTAAAATCTTGTCATAGTTAATATCTTATTTAATTGTTTATATATAAATATATATATATATATTAATTTATCAGCTTGTGTGTGTTTTAGTATTGACCTCGACAAAGAATCTGGATTTGAGAAAGTAACTTGTGACTTAACTATCAAGGGTCACTTTACAATAGCGGGGTCCAGTCCTACTCTACAGAGTTTTCTTGGCCAAAATACTATTTCTGGAAATGGAAAAGCTAAAGTTAAACTTGGTAAGATTTATATCCCTACAATTCATTCTGTAATTATGCTGTCTTTGGATTGTAACTATTTTTTTCTGATTATAAATATAGAAGATATTGCAACAAAGACGGGCATTGAGAGTTTACTTTAAAATTTAAATTATTTTACTAGAAACCTAAGCCTGTATCATCCTAACAATATAATATATGGGAAAGTCTGTGAGAATGTTTTGCTACTCTTTCACAGAGAAAGTGATAAAGATATAATGATGAAACTTTACAGTATTATAGTTTACATAACAGAGCAATACACAGGCTATAAATTAAAAAAACATTGTGTGAATTGATTAAAGTACGATAAGTGAAAAAATCACGTAAAAGAAAATATGTTAAACTAGATAAAATTTTATTTTTACGCTACATAATTTGATATATATTATATTATATTAATTAGTATATTAAAAAAGTGTTGCACTAACAAAAAACTCTTACAAAGTCGCGGATAAAGTGAAAATGTGAAAATGAGCGAACGGAAACGAGCGAGTCAAGGGTAAAATCTAGTATATGAAACATATGGTAATGATATTATTATAAAATGAAATTTTATTAAATTCGAACGTTATAATATTAACTCTTAAATTATTAATATACGCGTACACAACAAAAATAAACTGCGCGAAAGGTTCATTTCATTTTTATTGCTTCGTTAACAGTATTATCCATTGTGAGTGCTTTAAAATTAAATTTGTGTGTGTTATGAGATATTTTTATTGCCGAAATTGTATATGTTACCAAGAGTGAACAATATTTATGATATTTTCTTCATAACACATATAAAAAAGATTAAAAATGGTGAATATAAATCGCCTCTAACACAATACTTAAGAGATTAATCGATATAAAGATTTTACAAAATAAATAAATAAACCACTACAGTCAAGAGTCCGTTTATTTAATATGTGCTTGATAAATATCCTTGATTGCAGAAAAAATGTCATTGAGCATAGATTTTCCGTTACACGTTATTAAGAAGGAAGATGGAGACACATACGTCAAGATTTCACACAAAAACATTAAATACAACTATGACATAGGGAACGCGTCTTTCGCTATGGAAAATATATTCATCGGAAAAGAAGACATCAGTAAGTACTATAATAATAAATAAACACAATTTGAAGTTGATTTTATATAAATGTATTTCTAAAATGTCATTACGTTTGTATAAAATTATAGTAATTATATATAACTTGGATATAAAATAATAACTTTATCAGGAAAAACCCAATAGTAGCGAGATCATGTTAACATGGTGCTGTTAGGAGTACAATTTATTTTTATACACAATATAATATGCCTCGTTATATTTGATAAAATGGATTCGATTATTTAAAAGATTAAACATTACAAAAAATTATACCAGTTAAGATTGTATCTTCTTTTTTTACATTTATAAAAAAATCACTCATATAAAATTATAGATATAAATTATTAATATTCGTAACTACGTAAATACATTTTTTCATACATACGAGTATAATGAATTATGGTAGTATTAAATGTGTTTTGATTACAGAAATACAATCTTGAAATCATATTGTTTTTAAGCTATTTTTTTACATAACTTTAATTATTAATACTGAACTTACATATTTGTCTTTTTTAATGCAATTATGTCTATTTCAGGTGCTCTGGTAGTTAGTTATTTGAATGAGAACTGGCGGACGGTAATAAAGACCTTTGGAAAAGTATTTCTTGATAGAGCTATGGAGTATAGCTTTGATTTCGCTGCGAAGATCTTTGAAGGGATCGCAACGAAGCATTATATTACAGAAGATTTGTCGTCATTTGTTAAAAACTAAATCATAATGTGATGTGCAATAAAATGTTACAATAAAAAAAAATATATTTTATTTTCCAATAATAGTCTAATAAACTTTGCAATTTGAATAATGGTAAGATTTAATCTAAATAATAATTTTGTTCATTAAATGCATTAATACATAATATATGTAATATATATATTATAAATTTATATAAATTTAATCAGCAAGCATTAGTTACATAGGGAAATACTAGAATGAGCTTGTAAAGATAAACTAAAGGTAGATTCAAATATGACAAACTTAAATTAAGTCAAATTGTCCATCAGTTTTAACACCTTAATATAAAGGTAACATAAATGTTAAAAGTTACAACAAAAAAATTAAATAAACAATCTTCACAACACACACACACACACACACACAAAGTTAGGCTATAATTTGTCGAGGTTTTAACGCTTGCGAGCAATGTTTAAAATTTATCAATATTAAACAGCCTAACATTTGTAAAATTATAGGTTCTTACTATACTATTATATTATTATTATTCTATCTTTCATCAAGACCGGTTAAGCTTCTTTGGAGATAAAAAGTAAAAAGTAGAATTATCTTTAAAAAAATACAATTTACCTAAACTGTTCTACTTGTATATTAATCATGATACATTCATCTCAATTAATATATTCATGTTCTATTACTTTGTTGGTAAACACAATAGAATATAAAAACAGAAAACTGGTTCTTTTATTTTATCCTTTAGATTTTTTTTAATGTGTAAAAACATATTATTGGAATAATTTATTTATTTATTTAAACTTTATTGTATAAACCTAAAACTATGGATTATAAAGGGCGGACTTGATGCCTATTGGCATTCTCTACCAGTTGACCCGTAGTGTTGATGAGAGGGTGTAGTAGGTGCACACAATAGACTTTAGTAACTAATGAAAATTAACTTAATTAAAAATACTAACAATAATAACAATAATAGTAGAGTATAATTAAATAATATTAATTAATAATATCATTTTTTTTATATTTTTTATATTATTTCCTTTATTTCTATAGCAATACTTTTAAAAATAACGATTTCTTGAATTTATTTGTAGGAACTATCTGCAGACACTTTTATGTTATAAGTAAACAAATATAAATTGTTATTCCAAAGTCGAGCTCAGGAAGGTTTAATTAGACGAAGTGAAAATCAGAAAAACAGGGATCCTGAGCAAAAATAAATAAGCCAATCAAAACATTCTTAGTAGAAATAAAATAATAACATAAAATTTTATTTAAATACTTTCATAATGTAAATGAGTTACGCACATACTTATAACCCTGTCCTATATTCACTAGTGATACATTGATCCTCATAGAAGATCGACGTGTAGTAACCAAACCATTTGGTTACGTTCCTATTTTTCTGACGATGCGCGAAAGGTTACGCAAGTCCAACCTCCCCACCGCCAAACATGAAAGCGAAGCATCAAAAAAGTAAACCCCAGGAAGGTAACGGATTTGATAAAGCCGCAAAACCCCTCACCGAGCAAAATTGGGGGAATGATTCTCAGATTTTGCTTGGGCTGCCCGTCGTATCTGGGGCAGACAAAGTATCGTATTTTGTGTTTTCTGAGGGTTACGATGGCTTACAGCGGCACCCTACTCAATACTAAATTGAGGACTTTTACAACATCCGGATTTCACTCTAACCTAATCGCCGTCCACGATCACCTAGACACGGTGCAGCCGGCCTTATTGTTTTTGACGGAGACGCAGATATATAGACGCTGCGTACCTATCATCCTCGGAGTATAAACTAGAACATCATTTTATATCAGAGGATTTTTGCTATCGCCACCTTTAGAATTTTTAAGGTCGAGACCTATCAGTACTCTTTCTGCGCCTAGACATGGACGATCATGTCAGGGGCTACGTGTGCCTCTACAGTTCTCATAGTGGTAAAGCAAAAACGGATCAACTCTTACCGGTAGCCGATATCAGATCGGTGGCAGATCGCAGTCTTAGTTTAATGCGTCTATCAGGGCTGCAGTAGCTGGCAAACGGCAGGCGTATCACGCTTGGATTAATGCGTTAGTCACTAAGAATCCAATCTTTAGAGTTCTGAAGAGGAAATATAACCTAGTTTTTAGGATCTTCAAACGACAAATAGCTAGAGCAAAGTTTAAGCATGTCGTCAAAATTGGGGATCAGCTGGCAAGGTACCAGCCTGGCACGTGGAAATGCTGAGCGCTTTCTAAGGTCACTCTGGGGAACTTTTGTCAGCCGTGTCTATCGCCATTGCAGCCGATCTCTTGGGTACTCTTTATTCCTCAAACTCGACTTTGACCGACGACCGACGACGACCAAGAAAACTTACTGTCGACCATCCCGCGGCGTCAAAGCTCATGCCAAATATATATTCTCAGCAAAAAACTATTCTACAGTCTCTATATTCTTAAGACGTTCTTAAAGCGAGTGGGGTGGCATTTCTCCATTGTGCTAAGAACATGTGCCTGTGAGTCAACACCAGTGCTAACGCATTTATTTCGGTACTTCTGGTTTAAAGACGTAGTTCCGATCTCATGTAAGCGTGCGTTTGTTCACCTGATCCCTAAAAAAGGTGAAAGGTGACTCGGACCCAGCTAACTACAGACCTATTGCCACTACCACTTTTATCTCCAAAGTAATGGAGAGCATTATTAATCAACAGCTCCTGATGTTCCTCGATCACCAGTTGATCAATAACGGACAATATGGCTTTAGCCATGGTCAATCGGCTGGTGATCTTCTGTTATATTTTACGCACCGTTGGGTAGCTGTTATTAAAAGCAAAGGAGAGGGTCTGACAGTTATTTTCGATATGGCAAAAGTCTCCGATCATATATGGCACAAGTGGCTTCTCTCGAAAATACCTTCCTATGGGCTTCCCGAGAGTTTCTGCAGTTTTTTGTCAGCCCCGAAGCCTGTAAACGCAAGTGTAACTCTGTTCCTTCTGCATATCAACGATATGTTATATTTCTAACATACATTCTTATGCGGATAACAACACTGGGAATGCGGTATATTCCAGTCGTGCAGGTCTCTCTTGGGAAAACGTGGACGAGTGCTGAAAGAACTTTGTGTCTTCTATAAAGATTTCCCTGGGGATGATCTCTGAGTGGGGTGAACTGAACCACGTTCAGTTCAACACCCTGAAGATACAAGTTTGCGCGTCTATCACTGAGAAAACCCCATTGGTCGTATCACTGCTTGTCGAGAGCACTCCTCTCAATGCCTTGCCAAGATTCAAATTAAAAGATCACATTTTCAATTATAAACATGATTAGCTAAGTTAAGTTATTAAAAACTGTAAATAATTTAAAAAATTTCGATAGCACGGACAATCGGTCAGGACTGGAATCTGCGACCCTTCGGAAACCATCCCGTTACTACCGATTAAGCTACGGTGTTCAGGTGACATGTTTATAGACATTTTTAAACAATGATATTATTTGTATTTTTTCCAGAACATTAGAAAATATATATATACTGAAAATACATACATACATACAGAAAATACATACATTAGAAAAGATGTTATTTAGAAAAACATAGTGGGTTATAGCCGTGTTTAGAGTTTCTAAATAAAGAATTTTACCGTTTGGTCCAATAAAAATCGGGAACCTTACGGTTTTGCCTCTTGGTTTGTTAAGATTGTAGGAGATAGGTAATGTTAATAGTTTAAAGTAAGTCTTTTAATATCTAAATAGCAAAATAACGAAATAAATTATATAAAATAATTCCATAATCATACTTAAATACAAAGTTTGAGTATTGAAAAGGATTTTTTTTTTTTTTTTTTTTTTTTATGGAATAGGAGGGCAAACGAGCTGGCGGGTCACAGATGATTTGTGATCACCGCCGCCCATGAACTCTTGCAACATCCGAGGATTTACAGGAGCGTTGCCGGCCTTGAAGGTGGGAGTAAACGCCTTTTTTGAAGGTACCCATGTCGTACCGATCTGGAAATACCGCCGAAGGGAGTTCGTTCCACATTCGAGTGGTACGAGGAAAAAATGTGCTTAAGAACCGCACAGTGGTGGATCGCCACGCATCCAGGTGGTAGGGATGGTATTGGAGGCGATGGCGCGCTGTGCGGTGATGGAATTCGGCGGTAGGCATCAGATCGAATAGTTCTTCGGAACATTCCCCGTGGTAAATGCGGTAGAAGACGCACAGAGATGCAACGTCTCTACGCAATGCCAAAGAGTCCAGCCGTTCACAGAGCACCGGGTCCCCGACAATCCGAACGGCTCTCCGTTGTACGCGGTCAAATGGTAGAAGCTGATATTGGGGTGATCCGGACCAGAGATGAGAACAGTACTCCATGTGTGGCCGGACTTGCGCTTTGTAGAGCGCAAGTTTTTGGCCAGGATTGAAGTACTGCCTCGCTCTATTGATTACGCCCAATTTCATCGAGGCCAGCTTGGCCTTGCTCTCCAGATGACCACGAAACCGACAGTCACTCGAAATATCGAGACCCAGTATTCTGATACTTGGCGAGGCAATGAGGGGAGTGTTCTCGAAGAGCGGTGATACGACAAATGGGGTTTTCTTAGTGGTAAACGCGCAAACCTGTGTCTTCTGGGGATTGAACTGAACGTGGTTCAGTTCACCCCACTCAGAAACTATCCCTAAGGAAGTCTCTATAGAAGACACAAGTTTCTTTCGGCACTCGTCGACGTTTTCCCGAGAGAGACCTGCACGGCCGGAATATACCGCATCCCCAGTACTGTCATCCGCATAACAATGTATGTTGGAGATATCCAACATATCATTGATGTGCAGGAGGAACAGAGTTGGGGATAGCACGCAGCCTTGGGGTACACCAGCGTTCACGGGCTTGGGGTCCGAGCAGAAACCGTCGAGAACGACCTGTATGCTCCGCTCAGTGAGGAAGCTAGTGATCCACTTGCATAAACTCTCGGGAAGCCCATAGGAAGGTAGCTTCGAAAGAAGCCCCTTGTGCCATACACGATCGAAGGCTTTCGCCATATCCAGACTAACTGCCAGACCCTCTCCCTTGCTTTCAATAACAGCTGCCCAACGATGCGTAAGATATAACAGAAGATCACCAGCCGATCGACCATGGCGAAAGCCATATTGCCGGTCATTGACCAACTGGTGATCCTCGAGGAAGGTTAGGAGCTGCTTATTGATGATACTCTCCATTACTTTGGAGAGAAGAGAGGTAATGGCGATAGGTCTGTAGTTAGCTGGGTCCGAGCTATCACCTTTTTTAGGGATCGGATGGACAAGGGCACGCTTCCATGAGACCGGGACTACGCCTTTAAGGTAGGAGTACCGAAATAGACGCGTTAGCACTGGTGTCAATTCAGGGGCACATATTCGTAGCACAACTGGAGAGATACCATCTGGTCCACTCGACTTATGAACTTCCAAGGAAAGAAGGGCTTTTCGGATGAGTTTTTGCCGAAAAACTATTTCCGGCATTAAGCTCGGACACCGCGGGATGATAGGCGGTGTCTTCCCCTGGTCGTCCAAAGTCGAGTTTGAGGCAAAAAGAGTGCCCAAGAGATCGGCTTTCTCTTTTGCCGTGTAGGCCAGAGAGTCGTTTGCAGTGTGCAATGGCGGTAGGGATGGCTGACAAAAGTTTCCCAGCGTGGCTTTAGACAGCGCCCAGAACTTGCGCGTGCCAGGCGGGTACTTTGCCAGCTGATCCCCAATTTTGACGACATGCTTGAACTTTGCTCTAGCGATTTGCCGTTTGAAGAATCTGGAGGCACGATTATATTTCCTCTTCAGAACTCTAGAGTTCGGATCCTTAGTGACTAACGCATTAGCCCAAGCTTGATAAGCCTGCCGTTTGCCAGCTGCTGCAGCCCTGACAGACGCATCAAACCAAGGCCGCGATCTGCCACCAAGTGGTACCACAGAGCTTGGTACAAATAGTTCCATGCCCTGAAGTATCACATCAGCTACAGCCGCAGCGCAGTCACTAGGATCATTGGAAGAGAAACAAATCGGCCCCCATGGGTAGGATGCAAAAAAGGACCGCATTCCATCCCAATCCGCTGACTTGTAGTGCCAAACGCGTCGAGTCACAGGTCTTGTGCGAGCTGGGCGTTCAATGGGCACTACACTCCGTACCAAGCAATGATCAGAGGACCCTAAGGGAGCCTCGACAGTGACTTGGTACTTTCCGGGATGTGTAGTCAGCAGAAGATCCAACAAAGAGGGCATATGGCTGTCCACGTCCGGTAGACGAGTGTGCGCCTTTACCAGCTGGGACAGACCATTTGCCAGAGCAAAGTCAAACACAGATCTCCCCGCGTAGTCGGTGGCACGTGACCCTAGCCAATCGGCATGGTGCGCATTGAAGTCAAGATTACGAAAGTGGAGGTCACTTGTGATATTATGGTACAAGGAATTTTTAATGTATCCCTATATAAACCCTATTGTCCACATTTTATTTGATGAAGAAAACTATCTATGAGTAAAATGATGGTATATTAAAATAAAGTGGTTATTAAATGGGAATACTATTTATATACTCGTAAAAATCTAGTTTTACAATATTTTTATTATGATACAATCGTGTTACGTTTATTACATAATTTATTTATACGAGTTACACTATCCATTACTCTTTTTAATTGGAGTGTTATTCAAATACAGTCGAGAGCCAAATAACCGGGTGACTGCCATAAATTTTCATATCTTGAAAAGTATGATGGTTAGTTTTCATTTATATGAATTATTACTGACTAGCCGATGTACCCGATTGTACCGACATCGAACACAAGATTAGCATCCCCACTTTATGATGTTATGATATAAGCATGATTATATTCCACAATTATAAATGGATATATAAAAATTATTATAAAATTATACATAAAGAAGTTTGAAAAAATTGTTGAAATATTATTATATAAATAATTTCAGAAAAACTACACATGAGCTTAAAATTTTTTGATAGTCTGGTTAAAAAAAAATATGGCGAAATATACCCTTTTTGTATGTGTAGTCATACTGAACTTATATACGATTTTCTCACTTAGATTAACCGATAAAAAGTAAAATTCTATTCTTACCTAATAGATATTGATAAAATTTAATTTGAAAAAATAACCGGGTGACGGTAGTTTTGCCTTATATCAGAGAGTTTTAGCATCGGAGCTAAGTATAGTGTTTTATCGGTAGGACTCGTGAAAATTATATTAATGAAATGAATATAAAAACTTAAAGAAGTATGTGTGGAGTAAAATTTATAGATAAGATAAGAAGTAATATTACCAGAGAACCTCTCTCTGGTAATATTACTTCTTATCAAAATAAAAACAAAATAAAGATGTAGTGACAAAGATTGAGATATAAATATTACTTTGGTCTGGCTTGGGTGAATGTTTCGCTAACTCTATTGTCACAATCACAATGAGAGACAATGCAATGGTGTGTGTGTACATACACACACATATGTACATTTTTTTTATCTTATTAACTTATTATAAATGTGATGTTAGTCGTCACTTAATAATTTTGACACTATCTTATAAAGTGAATATTCACATCTTTCGCTTTCTTTTTAGACTTAAATAAAAAACTACAGTATTGAAATTCTATTAGATATTGATATTTCTTTATATAACTGCTGCAGCTGATATAGTAATCAGCTTATAATTTGTATCTTTAAGTTTATATATTATTTTTTTATAATTACTTTTATGATTACTATAATAAGAAATAATAAAAGTTGGCAAAAAATAAATAACTGGTTCATAATAAGAGTTCAAAACTTTTTTTTCTTCATAAATTATTTTAAAAATATACATATAATATTGTTAAAACAACAACAATTATACCACTCTTCCTTATTAAGATTGAGAATGCCAAAAAGATTTAATAAAATTTAATACAAAATAAAGTATAACACTAACATTAAACATTATATGATAGAATAAGCTTGTCAAAACTTCAAATTTATGGGATACTTATTAAGGATACTTATTTATAACAGGATAAAAGTTATAGATAATTATAGTCTGAATACCTTTTAAATTCCTGATAAATTTTTTGCTACGATTTTTTTATAAACAAAATCTTTTAAGATTTTTATCATAAAAATTTTTTGAATACTTCAATAACTAAAATAAAGGCATCTCCATGAAAATGTTATTAAAAACCATACTAAAATATTTTGAGGAAGTTTTATTTTAAATTAAAACGATAATACACTTTAATTGACGTAAGCAGTTTTTTTAAGCAAACTAATTTCAGAATAATGAGTAATTTTCATACAGTTTTTATTTTTTTATTATAAAAACTGGTTCGGAAGACCTTAATTTTTATGTATCATTTTTTTCTCCTTTTGAACCAAATATAAATGAACTCTTTGTAGAAATCTTGTTATTGTTTAAAAAGTGGTAACAGAGGAAGGCTCGAAAATGGTATCAAAGTGGATAGCTTTAGCAGTGTACATCCTACTCGGTTTGTGTGAGTCAGCGTTTGGTGAGTTGTTTTTTAATTAATAGGTGTCATTTATTTAGTATGTAAATATATCGCTAATATTTGTAACCACATTGAATTAAAGTGCATTGGATATGATAAATAAAAAAACTTAAGAAATCGCAACGTTATTCTTAGTAAAAAAATACTTTATATGTATATTTACTTCGAGAAGATGTTTTAGTTTTCTGTTTTTAATACAGGCAAAGTTTGCCATCAACTAATGGTATATTTATTAAATAGTAACTAATTAATTATATTATAATTAAAAGATTTTTTATAATAATATTTATATAAAAATAATATTAAGAATAACTTATGCTATATTATATATCGTAGGATCGATCTGAAACCAGTTTCATGATAAAGTAAACAAAACACTCATTGTCATTCCAAACTCGAGCTCAGGAAGGTTTAATTATACGAAGTGAAAACCAGAAAACAGGTTTTATAAGAAAAAAAATCAATGAGAACATTCTTAGCAGTATTATTAATAACATAGCACTTTATTTTAACATTTTTATGTTTTAAATAAATCAGGCACATACAAACAACCTTGCCCTATATTTACTAGTGATACATTGATCCTGGGTCGTAAAGAAAGTTGGATCCGCACTTGACTGATTTTATTGTTTTGTTGATTTACCTTATCCTGAATATTCTTTCAGAAAACTTGTTAAAGTAGACTAATGTAATACCTGACAATAAAAAAAAAAAAATTATAGAATAATTTACGACAGAACAACATTTCTCATAAGTTAGTTAATTTTTCATACTTCAAAGGGTTAATTTTTTAACAAACCCAAATTAAACTATTTGTTAATATTTTAAAAATATGTATATAATTTCTTTTTCAGTTGACTCATTATCCAAATGTGCCCACAAAGATGGAGAATGTCAAAAAGATCTCATTCAAAAACTTATAGTTGATTATAGTAAAACCGGAATCCCTGAATATGAAGTTCCACCATTTGACCCAATCAAAATTAAGGACCTTACAGTATCATTTCTTGGTCTTTTAAATGTAACTATAGAAGACGGAGAAGGTGTTGGAATGAAGGATTGTATAATTAATAGTTTAAGGTAGGTATTTGTATTTAAAATAAGATTCGAAAAAAAAATCCTAACAAGTAATGGAATTTAATTTAACTTTAGTTCGAACATCGACAAAGGATTCACCGAAGTAGAACTGACGTGTGATTTTGTGTTAAAAGCCAAATTCAAAGTAAGTGGCACAAGTCCTAATACTGATCAAATATTTGGTGGAAAGGCTATCCATGGGGATGGTAATGCAGAAATGAAAATAGGTGAGTTTAAGTGGCAACTAATTGAATGAAAATAAATTTTTGCACTATTGTTACTTTTAAATACACCCAAGAGTAAACTAGCCGGGCTAGTAATAGTCCACTTTATATCTTGATATCTGCGCATGCATATTTTGACTGATATTTTGATGTGTGGACTTATGTACATGTAAAACCAAACTACCATACCTCTTTTGCTGTCTCTCTAAGAAATTTATAAATAAAAACATAAAATGAATAAAAAACAAAGATATAAATAAATAATGTCTGTCGTAAGAAAGTAGTTTTAATATTTTCTCCTTAGATTAATGTTAATATTGTAATATTTTTCAACATCTTTGTTACAGAAAAACTACATTTGAATTTGAAATTTTTCTACGATCTTGTGAAAAAAGATGATGGTGAAATTTACGCTAAGTTTATGTTTGATGATACCGAATTTGTATACGAATTGCAAAATTTCCACGCCATGTTTGATAAAATATTTATAGGAGAGGAAGACGTCAGTAAGTATTAATTATACTATAAATAAATAATGCGACAAAACACACATACCAATATATGCATTTGTGTTTTTAATATTAAGTTCGCCTAAAATCTACGATGCAATCTATTAATAATACACTACACATTTTCTTTCAGGCGAGCATTTTGTAAAATATATAAACGACAACTGGAAGTTGGTATTCAAAATGTTTGAGAAAACGATATTCGATGCATCTGGTGAGCTTCTAAGGGATGATTTAAACAGAATTACGGACTCTGTACCGGTATCAAAAATAATATCCGATGACCTGACACCCTATCTTAAAAACAAATAAGTAATGAAATCCATCACGTATGTGCATGTAAATAAATATACATTTATGTAATAAGTTTTTCTAATAAATTTGAATTTCAAGTGTTATTCAGTTTACAAAAATCTT
Organism: Melinaea menophilus ssp. n. AW-2005; assembly: GCA_918358695.1. Classification (NCBI taxonomy): domain Eukaryota; kingdom Metazoa; phylum Arthropoda; class Insecta; order Lepidoptera; family Nymphalidae; genus Melinaea; species Melinaea menophilus. The sequence goes on from OU911052.1 coordinate 3,453,246, forward strand.
TGTTTTTATAGTTTATTAATTAGCTCAGACGACTGAAGAGTCTCAACCTTTATGTCGGGCCTTCGATTAGATATGATGTATGATACAGTATGTAGGTCAATGGGATAGATGACTGTCAAGTCAAATCAGTATATCTTTATTTTATGACAAAATAATAAATTTACCAGACAAATTCAAATAGGGTAAATCAAAACAGTATCTTTTTTATAAATAAATAAAATTAGTTTCTTTAGCAGACAAGTCAGAAGTACTAAATTGTGATATTATCTATGTATGTTGTCAAATAATTGCTTTAGTTTGATTGTATAAATAAAAATTTAAGTAATTTGAAGGCTTTAATTTTTCGTCTTTATTAAAATAATTGAATATGAATGTACAAAAACTATCGTTTAGTATGTGACCTTATAATTATTATTGTAGTAAGAATTATTCTAACGAATTATAATATGATATTACTACAATTATAATACTAACAAAGAACAATAGATTAATGTTTATTTAAATAATAATTCAACGAATAAAAATAATTATGATATTATAAAGTCTTGATGACTATTATGTGTGTTGCGAGGCCGGTTTTAATCTGCACCTGAGAAGGATCAAAGATCATAACAATGATACCGCTTCAGTCGTATAATAGAAGGTGTTTTTATATAAATAATTAGGTATTATTTTGCTTCCTTGCTTCAAGGATTTAAAAGTAATATTATCTATTTTTATGCACATTTTACAGAAGAACAGTTTTAACGAAATCATCATTTGTTAAAACATTTTAGAAACAACAGTAGGTAATGGAAATTGTCATTCAATCCAAACACCAAGCATTATAAAAAAAAGTTGTGTTCAATAATAGATTTGACTTTTAAACTGTGTATTTGAAATACACATATAAATTATTAAATTTTAAAATAAAGATCATTTCAATTACAGTAACATATATATATTACTTGTGCAATATGTCGGTATTGTAACCAAGGTTATGTTAACACAGCTAACTTCTAATGGTTTAAATTTGAATGCTTATTACCGGAAAATATTCCGGAAAACATGAGTTACAGACATTTATTTGTTATTTTATATGATATGCCATAAAATAAATGTAGCATAAAAAATATATTTTACCGCCTTAATAATAAACTAAACGTAATTATATATAAAATATATATAAAATTTATTAATTTTATATAATATTTATGTCTAATATAACTATTAAAATATAGTTAAAGGGTTATATAAAATGTTATATAAACCTTTATGCAATCTGGTTAAAACAAGACTTCATTCAATCTTTTTAAACAAAATTTATTTAAAGTTTAAAAGTTAGATATAAAATTCAATTTTAAACACAATACAAGTATTAGATAATAGAACCAGCATCTCAGTTTGTAATTTAGAAATGCACTTCGCTTAATGTTGACACAGTATCAGATTGAAAAACCCATAACAAATAACCAGGTACATTCTAACGTTTTGCAATTTAATTTCATTTAATAATATATTATTATTTACTTCAGTTAAATATTTAAGAAAATCAATGCATATTGAAATGTTATTACATAAATACTTTTTATTTTTGATTTGATAATGACTTCCTCCTTTATTCTTAATGTTGTATATTCCTATAGGAGTATAATTTAATAAGTTATTAATCATGAAATAAATCAATATTGTTAATTGTTAGAAAATATAAATATTTTATACCGAGCAATACTCTGCAAAATAAATATAAATTGCTTAAAAGTTAATATACTTTAATATAAGAGATATTTATGATTGTAAAAAGATATTAAGTAAAATTTATTCTAACATTATGACAAGTAAAAGTAGTAAGTGGTTTAATGATGCGCCACAACCTTTCAACTCTACATTCAATCAAACTCAGGGAAACGGAGACGACATCTTGTCTTGTTAAAAATTAATCTTGGGGGGCTTCTTTCGTAAAAATAGATTGTTAAGAGATGCGATATCTCGTTTGAATTTTTTCTTTACAATTATTATGTTGAGATATTTGATTTACTTTGTTTAGTTTACTAGTAATTGCACGCGACTGTTTCTGTATATATGAGATATGTTAGAAGTGAAATGAGATATTAGATTCCCTTTATTAGAGTAATTATATATTGCTTTACCTAAATATAAATAATTTTAATCATCACATAGTTTAGTTTCTATAACTTTTTAGATAAACTTAATATATATTTGGAAAATACGTTGTTTTTACACCGTAATCGTAAACAATCTTCATAAAATAAATATACTAGGATCCGCCAACCATGAGAGGCGGGTGTTGAGCTGAGCCCCTATCCTTTCATCTGAATAGCTACAGGAAATATCGATATATTAGGACTAATTGTCACCTTCTAGCTCAGCACGTTACTCGCACGCAGCTCTAATGTATTGTCTATGGCAGGAGTGATTTTTTTTTGATAACTTTTGAAAGGCTAAACATTTTTTCAACCTGTTTTCGCTATAACATCCGCGTTCGGCTTAAACATACATGAGAAAATTTTTAGCTAATTATCTCGTCGCAATCTGGAGACAACTAAACACAAAAAAAGGTCTCCCAAACGGTTAAGAATATAAAATAATACATGTAATATCGTATTATATAAAACATGAACACAAACGTCACAATTAAGGTTAAAATTAAATTATTATAACTGACAACAATACAATGCAATCATAATTATATTCTTACATATCATGCTTAAAAGATAATTAAAATTTGCTGCTAATCGTACCCTCGTCTATAATGATGATGCGCCAACGTCCTATGACACGGACAATTAACTTTGGCCTTTTAATAACATTAGGTTAAAACCTTGAATGGTGTTAAAATAATTAAGCGCCGGGTTGATTCAGTTACAAAGGGAGTAATGGTGTGAAAAAGCCTTGACGCAGAAAATATTAAGCAGATGACGAATTAACTACTGTGCTGCTCTTTATAGCGTGAATTATTTTTCTTATGATAAAAAGTGCTTAAAGGAAAATGATATACCAATATTAAAATAATATACATAATCAAACAGTACCGATACTTGGAAAATAAAAATAGGAAAATGGAGTAATAATCTATGCATTTTATTACATTTTGTAATACTGTAATAAGTACGCGAGTCGTACATTTTGATAACCTATTCATATTGACAGGTAATAAAAAATCTATAATATTATATTATTCTGTTTTTGTTTTCCATGACTAGTATAATATTAATCTGTGCTTAATTGGGTAGACCTCGAAGAATTCGGTCTGCCCATTCATTTGTCCCCTACTTTCGAATTTTGGAAAAATTTCTTCACAGGAGGTCTTCTTATGACCGCCTGAGTCCGAAATGACCATTGGTCAAAAAGTTTATATATATATATATATATATATATATATATATATATGCGTGCGTGCGGCCAGATTCGACTTTTGTCAGCACGATAGCGGCCGCAGTTTCGCTCGGATCCCTTTCAAACTTTGCACAAAAATCAACCATCCAAAAATGAAGGTCAAGTTCGTTAACCAGAGAAATCCGGTCACAGGGGGCGCTAGGGCCTCACTTTTTCTGATTTCAGTTTTTCGACCATAACTTTGTCCCTATACAAAGGAGATCAATCGCGTTCATATTATATGATGTCTTTGATAAATACCTATAACTTATGTAGATAAACCGAAAACCTAACTTCAATAACTTAGGGGTGGGGGTAAAAAAACCGAAAATTTTTGGAAAAAAATTCATAACTTTTTTCTGGTAAACATTCTTGCATCACAATTATTTTTAATAGATAGGTTATTTTCTACTCTAAATTTAAGTACCAAAAGTTTTTCCGTAAAAGTTACCGTTTCCGAGAAAAAAAATAAAAAACACTTTTAGCTTGTTAATTTTAGGTAGGTAAAACCACGGTAACTTTTTTCTGGTAAACATTCCCTCCTTGCAAATATTTTTAATAGAAAGGTTATTTTTTACTCTAAATTTAAGTACCAAAAGTATTTCCAAAAAAGATACCTTTTCCGAGAAAAAAAATTAAAACCGCTTTTTGCTTGAAAATTTTTGATGTAAACAACGGCATCATGTATTATTCTTAGGTAGTGAGATTATATTTTAAACGAGTTACACACGAGGTCTACCCACGCGTGTCCCCCTGCGGGCACGGATTTTTTTGATCCTATTTAATACATTTCCATATTAGACTTGAAAAGAGATCATTAATTCGACTCAAATGTTAACTGTAAATGTTTCTAAGTAAATGATAAAATGTCAACATAGAACTATCTAAATCTGTTCAATAGCTTAATAGATTTAGATGAAAATGAAGTGGGTATATATTTATGTAAATATTGTTGTAGTTAATTGAATGTTATACCGAGAATTCTGGATTTATATAACAACCATAAATTACTAAACTAATCTTATTGCAGCATACTATTATTCTTGGCCATGTTATGTTTTATATGTGTTGTAGTACAGGCTTAATCTTAATTAAGGTCATATCATAGTCATTATAATATTCTATTTTTTATACTATTAGCACTTGTTTAAAAATACCATTGACTGAATGTTCTCAGAATTTTTATGAGTTTTTTTCTTTTTAATCGTACCTAATTCGTTTTTTCTGCAGATCACGTAATTGGATAAGCATTTATACTGTTGAGAGATATGCCTCTTAATTATAAGAAGCTTATTTTAATTTACTATTATTTGATTGTTGGAATCACCTTCCAAAAGTATTTTTAATATAGTAATAGATATATATTGTGACTATTTCAATTTAATTTTAGTTTGTTTAGAACAAATATTATAGCTAGAACATTTTAACTAAAAAACTATTTTAAACATTTTGTTAGGTGGTTAGGATTTCTTAGGTATCTCTGTAAAAAAGTCTGTCTGGTTGATCCGGCTAATCACTGAAACGGCTGGACCAATTTTAACAGGGCTTTTATTAGCCGATAGCTGATGTTGTGATTACAGCATAGTTATTAGTATCTTAGGCTACTATTATTTAAAAAAATGTTTCGCGTAGACAAAGTCGTGGTCGCAGCTAGTATAAATAATTATATACTTGTGATCTCAGTGGAAAAATACTTTCAACTATGTGACAACATGGCGTTATTACAGACAGACTATAAAGAAGATTAAAGAAATAATGAATATGTACCTAGAGATTGATCTTTTATTTTACGAACTTAAAATGTAATTCTCACTAAAATTGAGCAGTTGAATTACTGTAATATGAGATAAAATAAAAAACTCTTTGATTGCATTATTTGCTTCTAATATGTACAAAAATATATTTTTATATAAAATCTAAATTCGCTCTTATATTACAAAAAATATAATATATATATTTCAATGGCGCCAGAAGCATTTTGAAAAGAGATAACAATAAATTCAACAAATTTATTGGACAGAATTATCTGAATATATATTTTCGATAAAAAGTTTCACGTTCGTTTCATTAATTATATTTGTTTATCCAAAATCACAAGCAATGTGCCCGAGCTTCGCTTGGAATCGTCTCGATTATTTTTACTTAATAATTATAATTTTAAGACCAATTATTTCGATACTCATTCTAATCATGGTTAAAATAATATTTAATAAAATTGCAATATATACAGACGTGTGCAAACAAAAGGAGTTTTTTATTATATATTTAAATTATAGTCAGTCATTGATCATATTTAGTTTTATAATTTATTAAAAATTTTAAGTATATTATTTAAAAGCGTTCTTTTAGCGTAAATCTTGGAAAACATTAAAAATCTTTTCTTTTAATTTTCCTTAGGCGTTTTCAAAGAAAGATTAATTTAAAATTATTTCAATAAACTGCAAATTGGCTTGTCACGGTTATATTTAGGACTCATTTGAACTTTTACCAATCTATTGTTTATATTTATTTTTCGTATAGTATGTACGTCACAATTGCGTCACAATGCTGACCCTTACAACCGGTTAAGGTCAACAAGTACATGGAGAATAGAATAAATTAATAATATAATCATACTTAACCAGAACTGATGGTAACGTACGGGGTACGGATTATAATATCGGTAGCTATATCGTAAGCACTTACACGTCAATATTACTCCACTTTTGTGCTACTCTTAGTGACACTGACGCTAAGTTCACAAAGATCACAATTTGAGGTTTAAGTCGCATTTTCCCTTTTTAAAGTAAAACTTTAAAATGTATCTAACTCATTTGATTCTCCTATCCTGACGGACATAATTCCAAATAAACAGTGGCGGAAAACTGTTTTTTAATTTTTAATTTAATTTTTTTAAATGTCATCTTTTAAACGTATCATAAATTCGGCTAGTTTATAAGTTTACAGTTGCAAGACAGCAATAATATTAGGAGCAAGGATTAGGAGTTATTCGCCGGTGCTCGACACTCGTGACACGGTGGTCATATTCTTACTCTGTTCCACAAGGGCAAATACATAATAAATATAAGTAAATATGTCATATCAACCGTGAATCAAATTATCATAAAAATATTACAAGTGATAAAGAGGATATACAATATCATGGCTTACAAGCATGTTTTAACCAACCAACTGTTTAACATATTAAAATAAAAAATGTAATTCTCAGAAAACATCCCAAGTAATTGCACTACATTAGCTACCTACAATTATAATTATGACAATGTTACAGTACGAAATACACAGTGGATAATACAAGGCTATTATTCAACTTTAATTAATTTTGGTCATCTGAGCGTAAGATTCTACCCGCGTTATGATATCCTTCTCAAAGTAAGGCCAGCTTAACAGCGTAATGACGCCTATTTAATTTTTATGTAATAAATAATATTACATCAAAATTATAATATCAAGATGAACAGTAATAACACAGTAATGTTACATATAATACGATGAAAACAAAGACGTGATACGTTCAGCTGAAATGTAATTTAGCTGAGATAAGAGCACAATGTGCCCGCTAGATGCGATTACCTGAGATGGGCCTATATTCGAAAGGCTGTTTGAAATATATTCTACATGCGGCTACATGACGGGAATTTAATCAATATACTATTATGACTCTATTTTTAAAACGTAAATAGTATCTAGAGATTTCATTGAAATTAAATTATTTTTTAACGATATATAGGTATAATATGTATAATTTTCATATCGATGTTTGCTATTTTAAACAGTAATTATGTTTAAGGAAGAGGAGGACAGAATGGTGATGTCTGTCAGCGAGTTTTTTAATTAGTGATTTTTAGTTTCAAGTATAGTTCAGGATGCATACAAAACGTATTGAGTGTATCTTTAAATCTCACGGTACATATAATACAATTAGATTGTTATTAATATAAATAGCCTCACGAATTATTCTAGGTATATAACGATGTTTTCTAGCAATGATTTATGGTTTATCAAATCTAATACAATAATGGCACTGACTTCGACGCACGCTTATTCTTGATATCCGAGATATGTTGCTCAGCTCTTGTACCCATATTCATTTTTATTTGACTAATGTACAATTATATTCAAGGTACATGCTAAAGGAATATTAATTTTAATTAATCTCAGAAATCGGATCACTTCTGTGGGCTTATAGTTTTAAGGGAAATTATGTATAAGGTATTGTCAATACTGATCGTAACGTAAAGAAGAAAAAATTCTTTCACATATAGTAGGGCCTGTTAAAGATATACTGTACTAGGTTTGATAACAGAGATGATTGTTGATTATCCTGGCGACCTCTCGCTCTACTCCTCCCTAGGAATAGGCCCCATAAATTGTGTATTCTTTATATTGTCAGGATTCATAATAAAAAATACCAATAAAAATAAAAAATCATTATAATAGCACATAATCCGTTTTTATAAGTCACCAACCAAACCAAAATAAATGTATTTCTGTTGTTAAAATTTCATGAAACTTAATTATACTGTAGGTACAACTTCCTAACAAATTAAGGGTTACTTAAGTATATTAAGGAATGTACGAACTGTAAAGAGACGAATATAATTAATTTAAAGGGTATAATTAAATCCGAGGTTACAATACAGGAAGGAAATCACTTTGGGCATGTGTGCTCCTTCTGTAAAATATTTGCAAAGTCTTACTTAAGATAGAGTAATTAAAAATGTATATTGGAATAATAAAATGTGGATGGTTATAGAATAAAAAGGACATCTGAATATGGATAAAAATGTTAAAAAGTATATGTGAAAGAAAAAAGTTTTTACTGGGGTGATGTAGAAGAGCCACAAAGAAATTTCCGTACTGCGCTAGTCCAAAATAATTGTTTTATGAATAAATTATAACATTAATGTTATTGTTATTCTGCAAAGGAAAAGATACGATTAAAAGAAATTATTGTTGAATGTAATAAAATAACATTACAAATGATATAAAATAAAATAAAATATGTAATTGAAAGTATATTATGTGCTTTGGGTGGTTGGTTTGAAACGTTTCTTTTTTTTACAATAAACCTTTCCGTTAAAAGCTTTTATTTTCTTCAGATTGTAAAAAGACGTTAAGCTGAATTGAGACTTCAGTACAAAACACAATAGTCTTATAGCTTTAAAAGGTTACAATCCGTGAATAAAGATTCACAAGCAAAAGAATAATATAAACATCACATTTAAATTTATTACGTTAATAGAACATTTAAATAAACTTAAAATGTTAGAAAACAAAATTACTAAAATAAATGTTCTTTAATATTATCCTTGTTAGCTTTCAAATTTACATTGATATTATTTTTTCTTTCTAAAATAAAACATTGCAATATTTGAAAAAAAAGTCCAATTAAAAATTTTATTCAATATGCTATATTGTTTTATTTTAAAATGTAACATTAATGAAAAACATAGGAATACCTAAGCTTGAAAATTAATGTTTGTTCAAAAGAACAAATATTCATTTAGTATACATTTTATACATTTAATAAAAATACTCTTGTTTCTGAGAACAAACTGATATGGACTTAAATACCTATTTTAAAATATAATCGGCTCTCCGTAAACGTAAGCCATTTAAACAACAAGAGATTTACAGATGAAATATGGCTAATTGCCAAAGCATTGCTCAATTTATTACACATCACATCATTATTAATCTATTGTTCCCTCCTAAGCCCATTATCAATCAGAAGATCTAGTTACATATTCAGTCCGTGAATCACTTCCAATAAGCTACAATTACATTTTTCTGAAAATCTGTATTTGTCTGTATTTATCTGTAGATATATAAATGTTTTAAATGAAATGAAATGTAAATTTAATCTAAAAAATCCGATGAACACAATACAACATGTGTACGTGTCTTTCATAAAAATCACTAAATAGTACTTCAAAAGTAGCGGCATACATTTGGGTATACCTTAAATATAATAACTTCTAAGCTCCTGGAAAGAGAAAATTATTTAGTAACTTTTCTGTACAGTGCAAATAAAACTGCTGAAAAAATGTAGTTGATATCATAGTCAATATTTTAAATTAAGTATAAGTTAAATAAGTATATTGAAGGGGCTTCCATGTACAATAACATGAAGGAGATACTTATTAAATTTCTTACTGACACTTAGTATTAGTAAGAAAGTATTAAGTGGCCACTTTAGTTACGGCTAAGTCACAAGCTGCCTCCATACTCAAAATCAATTTTATCTCTTGAGTCAGTACAAACTCAAAACAATTAATTTAATGGATATTATGGATTTTGTTTCTAACATAAAAAAGGCATATAATGCAATGCACATATAATAATAAAATAATTATTAATCTTTATACAAATTAAAGAGTCTCATTATTCTCCTAAAATACTACATGTATATAATTTAAAAATGCGAGTAAAACAATGTTTTTATGACTGTGATCGGTATTCGCTATCAAAATAAAATAATTTTTTTATATAAATATACATAAATTTATGTCTTTTTTAAAGATAGACATCGGTTTTATGAATAATTGATTGTCTATTTGGCAGCGTATTATGAGTCTTGAATATTCACTACAAAATATATTTTCTGTGAAGTAAATACCTATCGCTGTCGAGTTGAAGAGAATAAGTTAGTTACATCAGTATTTTGACTTTTTTCTTATTCTTTTGAACACTTACATTGTAATCATATTAAAATTGTAAAAGTTACACAAAGCGAAATATTACGATACAAAAATATAAACACAAGCTTAAAAATATAGACACAGCACTAGCAAAACAGCTTTTGAGTTCAAAACACTTGAACCAGACCACTCACTATTTCACCATAAACCACCGCGAGGCACAAAAACAATTTACTCTGCAAGCCTTGTGAGGTCCGTCAGCAAAGGATCCTTACCTTGTATCTCAAGACTATTTCCATCTCAAAGCGCGTAGGAACTGAAAATAAAAAACGCAAGAAACTGAAAAATATAATATCACGTCTCTGCATTTCTGTAATATCTATACTTATTATATCAATCGTCACGTAATGTATTATTTTTATATCGAATAATACTGCAATTATAGATAGAAACGATAATGGACAGTATGAATAAAAATAAAAATATGACAACTAATTACTGTTAAAATTTACAAAAATTGTGAGTAATTAGATCTATTGAAATAATAATGGCACGGTATCCTACAAGTTGGAGGATTGAATCTTGTCCGTGTAACTGTTTAATATGTATTATCATATAAAATAATATTTTAATTGATTTAATCAACGAAAAATAATTTCGCGGCTAAATTATCAGCACGGTACCTAGAAAAGGCTGATAAATTTTTAAGTTTCTTTACATACGTACATTTTCATTTAATTTGAACTACAACTACTAAATATAGTTAATATTTTGGCATTCCAGTTTGATCGTCACTCGATAACCTAAAAGAAGTATTAGACCGATTTGCTGGAATCAAATAAATACATTGAAGATTCACTTGTCTATATTTTTTAATAGCACATGACTATTAGGCTTATTTTATGTATTTTATAAGAATATAAATGATCTTGTCATATTAGTATTATATATTTTATTTATTTAATATATATTATATAATATATTTTATTTATTTCTTGTCATATTAGTATTATATATTTTATAAATATTATTTAATTTTTTTTATATATTTTAACCACATTCTCATATTCAAATAAATATGAAATCTATTGTCATTTAATAATAATTTAACAATTATTGAAAGTGAAAAAATACTGGGTTCTTCTATCTGGGTTCATCTCTCACAATAATTCCTTCAAACTTAGTAGTTTGGGTATTTTTAATGATAGTAAATTATGTTCACTTAATAGTATTTTCTGACTCACATAGTCACAGTTAGTAGTATAAATCTGGACTTAAACTTATAAAGTTTACATTTTGTATAAAAGTTAAATAAATATTCAAATTAAACCTCTAAGGACGTAAATAGAATGAATCGACGAATAACCTTAGAGTTGGTACGAGTATTTTCGAATCCTGCTCATGTTGACGAATTTTTAGTAAGTATAATTTAGTTTAAAAGTTTAAATAAGGGATGAATATTAAAAAAAATAGGAAAGTTATTTATGACCAGATAACAAAATATAAGAAAATTTGTATTTTGTTATCTGGTCATTAATAACATCTAAGTTTATGTAGTTTAAGAGAGGTTAAAAGATCATTCGTTTGTTTTGAGAGCAAAGCAATGTGCAAACACTAGTGAATATGAAACTAATAATAACACATGTTGCAGTAATTTTCATGTGCGGTAAAGCACTCTACAATTTTCTAATTAAAACTTCAACATTAAGTGTCTTCAACGTAGTTGACGAAAGTTATCTGCTCGTTATAAGTCTACGAAGGACGGGTGCCTTGTTGAACATTAACAAAAAATAAATACAGTTTTATGACATTATTAGGGTCACCACACAAAGATTGGCTAGATCTATTGCTAAGGTAAATAACAATGCAGAAAACCATGCGATGTTTTAGATGTCTATTGCATTATCTTAATAATACATTTACTTTCAGAAGTCTTATAAGTATGACTAGATACGAGTATATATATTATAATTAAATAATGATATTATATTAAAACATCTTATCTTGTAGTAAAAAACTTATGTAATTTTCTTATATGTTGTAACTTTTTTAAATTATCATATAAAACTCTACAAATAATTAATTACTGGCCACAAAACAAAAACAAATAATTATATTAAAATTGTATCTGACTAATTAAATTTACGTATAAAATGTATATGAAAAAGGCACGTTTTTTTTTTCAAACTTGAGATATGATTTTTCTAGAACCAATTAGCAATTAAGATCTTTAACCAACGTGGTCACTTAAGTTACTGTAATTTATGTAACTTACGAGTTATTTACCATGCAAGATATAATTATAAATTAAGTAATATTAAATACTTTAATTAGGAATTAATGTTAGTAAGCTCTTAATTTTAAGTTTCTGAAATAGCGTTGATCTTATAGGATTAACAAGATAAGTATTTATTCCCAAGTGTGTCAGTAGGTTGAGTTCCGTAGTGTTTACAAATTAGGTTGTCTGCAGTAATGACATTATATTTACACATCCGCTAAAGCTTACTTAATTTCTTTAATAATACAACCACTGAGGGATATAAAGAGACTATTATAGTGATATGATGGTTTATTGCACCTCTATAAACAGATAATAGTACCTACATCAAAAATACATCAATAGTCAGCTTTGAGAGTTGGCTATTTAATGCTTTCAATTTAATTTCATTGTGACCTTAAATGTTATTATATATTACGTCACGACCATTAGATAGTCCTTTATTTTAAAATATTTATTTTTTTCCTAAAAGATTTTCGATTTACTTTCAACTTTTAGACAAGGAGGCGCAATGTTACTTAATTATATTTTATAGGTTCTTTTATTTTTTTTACTTATTTAAATTATATACATTGCTAAAGAAATCAGTTTTTTTCTAATTTCACGTTCCGCTATCTGGATAATAATTTCATATTAATAATTTCCAAAAACTATTCAATGCATCGTTCAAACAAATGTCCACTGAAATGTTCCCTCATGGTCATATAAATTACCATGAGGGAACTGAAAGCACTGATTTGATACTGCTATAATTACTACTTCATAATTTCTTTGAAAAGTATTGCACAAATTATTGTTTGATCTATTAATTAACAAATTGATTAAAACTAGATAGCTTGGTATTGCTATTGGTATGATTATTTTTAATTACAATATTATATGTATAACTGTCTGTAAAGAACATTGCATAGGTTATTCGTTGCATAGTAAAAAAATATAAAAAAAATAGAGGACTTGTTGAGGATTCTAGCCTATCCTTCGAATAAAATTAAAATGATCATAAAGTCAAACTATTGTCAGAAAATAATTTAAATAATATATTTTCACTTCATTTCATATTTAACTAGATTTATTGCTTCTTTAAAAATTTCATGTTCATTGACTTTTTCATTTCTAACGGGTTGGTTATGTGATTATTTCTGTAGAAAAAAATATGGGTTTCTACTCTATCATATACTTCCCTCAACACACAAGTCTATAAATTATTTATATCGCGATACCACTGGAATTTAACTTGTATAAACATATTCCGTACAAAAAGTACTCATTATAGCGGTGTTACGTTCGTCGACTTCGCCGGAAGCCCTTCCTTTCTTTACGTCATCTTTTTTTACCTTTTAAATTCATCTCTTGCCAAGGGCGGCATCGTGTACGCTTTTGTTCATGGCGTGAAGTTGGCGGATGAATGTAACAGTTTGATATATGATGAACCACTCAATAGTTTGCGAAAATGACTTAAAAAATAAATAACACAAGAAATGAATTTGCTCCAATGTTGTCTTTTAGAAAGATTTTTGGTGGGGTTTTACGAATTTAATCATTTGTCTTACTAATACTACAATGATAAAAATCACAATTTTGCAACAAATAAAACTTCGATATATTTTTTGAAAGTAACGGAAGTCCAAATAAACCCATTCCACTCCCCTAAAAGACGAATCAAGAGAATTTATATTTTATATTTATATAACTTTGAGATACCCTTCACGCGCTGAGAGAGATCTCAGCTAACTGTTTTACCCGATGAACAAAATAGTTGCTTTGTTATATACAAAATTTGTTATTTTGATGCTATATTAACTATATTATGACAAAGCGTCATCTAAATGAGTTTAGTAACTTTCAGTGAAAGTGTAAAATTATACATTTATCTATTAATCGTCAAAATTTGTCATATATATGTAGAATTAAGATTTGCAACTTTGTAATTAGCGTGTTAATTTAATAAATTTGGTAAACTTAAATATTAAGCTATAATTATAATCTATCCATCATATTATTTGACACGTAATCTATGTACTACTATAATATGAAAAAATATTATTTTTAACTAAATTTCTTTTCAAGAACAGCTAAGACACATCGTTTGATAATTAAATTTACATTTCCTTTCGTCAATTCAGAAAATTTGAATATATTACACCGATAAATTGCTCTTCTAATAACTTTATGGAAATGGGAAACTTATTGTTGAACAAAATGGTTGAATCTTTATTATGGAAAATAGCGAATAAGATTGTGTGCATATAATATAAATTATGTCTTAATTATGTTCTTTTAACATATTATGACGTTTAATATTTCATTGCCCTATAAGATATATTCTTGAAGCCATTAGAGATTAATGAGATACTAGGTCATTAATTCTTAGAGTTATGGTCTGTACGATTCAAGATGAAGCTGCTTTTTTAAAACATTATTAATCTTTTAATTCAAGTTGTAACACGAGGCGAAAGTTGACTATGAAGTTGAATAGTTGAGCTGAGCGTAAGCGAAGCTCTTAACCGTTTAGGAGACCTTTTTTGTGTTTAGTTGTCTCCAGAAGGCTACGAGATAATTACCTAAAATTTTTCTTATGTATGTTTCAGCCAAACGTGGATGCTATAGCGAAAACAGATTGAAAAAATGTTTAGCCATTCAAAAGTTATCAAGAAAAGAAGAAAGGAGAGGGGCTCAGCTCAACACCCGCCGCGCACGGTTGGCGGATCCTAGTATATGATTTTATACGAAAACTTTATAATATGTTTAATAGAAGTGTAATAAAAGTATAATAATGGTATGGTTATAAAATATAAAAAAAAAATATATATAATGTAATAGTAATAACTAATAACTCATTAGTGATATGTATTTTTTATTCTTAATTTTATTTATTGTTGTTTTTATTATAATAATAATAGTAACAGCTCTAAATCATTTATTGATATTGATTGTTATAATTTTCAAAAATATCCGAGTTTATTTCATACTTGTGAAATCTGTTTTAAATATATTAATAGAGACTTAAAGAACATATAAGCATAATTGAATTTAATTATTATTTAAATATCATGTAAAATTACTTAATTTATAAGAAAAATATTTTTGCAAATTTAAATTACAAAATACAATAAATAATCTTAATTTAGTGTCAAAATAAAAAAATACAAAGTCAGAGTTTTATTTAGTTTATCAGTTAATTTACTGATAAATGTTAATGTTATTTTTTTTAAGCTTAATTTTCTGAAAATTTCCAGCAAAGAAATAAATCTAAGTGAGTGAAAGCTCTTAGGCACGTAATAAATTTAAAAGTTTTTCTAATAGTACTTATGTTTTTCTGTATTTACTGTTTTTCTAATACCGAACTACTTCTGCTAGACCTTTGTCTCTTTTACTAGCTTATTTTATTTTTCTCTCATTATTAAAAACGAAATCAATGTTCCGAATACCTTTCTTTTGTGTTCGTAAAACAGCCACGACGAAAATTAGATTTACATATTATTTGTTCGATTCGAGATCATTTGAATATTTGATTGAATCTCATCACGTCAATTATGAATAATAAATACATTTACTTCATGGAAAATGTAAATTTTATACTTGTGTAACACTTACAGTTCTATTTCTTACTAGATGTTACCAGTGATTTTGTTAGCTCCCCTCGCTTCTAGTATTAAGCTACCTATAACAATATGCCTGGTCGTGAAATTTTAAAATATTATTTACATTTATAAAGTACCTTGTGCTGACTCAAATAACATAATAAACACAACACGATAAACATTAGACCTAATTTTAATAAAAGACTATAAATAAAGTATATATATTATTATTAAATGTAAGTAAGACTTCTCACCATAAAAATGAAGGTGTGTTTAAACAAACATCCAAGTATTGAGACAGAGATTCTCGAAGGGCTGACCTGTGTAAATAGTCTGTGAGTAAATCACAACGCTGTGACATTGACAGATAGTGTTTGTTGAAAGCAAGGTAACTGAACCTGTAAGCAAAAGCTTATTTATTCACAAAGTTTTGAGAGAATGACTTTATCACTACTCTTAAAAGTGGTTTCACTAAGATTTATCTTGTGGTTAATTTGTGCTTGTATTTTATTTTACCATATTCAAAAGTTATCACATATAAATTGTATAAAGTAATCAAAATATCAAATGATGTTAACCATTACTATAAATTTATAAAGAATAATACCAGTAACATCACAGATGTAAAAAGAATATACTGTAATCGGTCCCGAATAAATCCCATTTTAATTGCGAGCTAAGCTTGGTATACGAATAAGAAAGAATATTAAACACACACAAACAACAAACAGAAGCTAAAATGAGGTAGTTAAAATAATTATCCATTTGTTCTTCGTATTTTGACCGATATCCGAAAAATACATATATCCACGAAAGCATAACTATCATCTTAGAACCCATTAGTAATTAATATGACAGCAGGTCATTAATTTTAGAAATTTCGGTCTACAAAATTTCAAATAATGTTGCTTTATAATTTCACATTAGTTTTGTGACTGGTATAATGAAAAAAAAACTAAGCATCGTTTCAAGTTATTTGTATGTTGAACAAAAGCGGCCATCAACATTTAAATTTTCATGTTGAAACATATTTAACTTTGAAAAGCTGCATAATTTCATAATATTAATAATGTGGACATATTTTACTGTGCTAGATAACTTCAGTGAAGTTTTTAATGTGAAGCTGAATATTTAAGCCAATTTTAATTACCAGTGTTAACGCATGTCGCATTTCTGGAATAGGGTATTTAAAATTATGAAAGTAAGTCAATATTTTTCTTCATGTCCTACCATTTTCACGCCTTATAGTAAGTAATAAATGAATTGTAATTCTTTAACAATAATGCCAGCCTGATTAATCATTCTGTGATAAATTTCCAAACTATAAAAACCATTTTCTTGCTAAAAAACTACAAGATTGCCACTACTTCTATAATAAATTTTCAATGAAATCAGGATTTGATTCGGAAATTTCTTTTTAACAAACTAACTTTCGATTTGACTACTTACTGTCTACGTTACTCAGGATCGTTTGATATTGTCTTGCACAAAGCTTAGTGGCTAAAAAGTGCCCACGTTACACAATTCTGCAATACGGCGCATCTGTCTCTACAGATCAGAAGGTTGAGAGAGAATTCAATCCTTTATTGTATCCTGTCCATGAAATTTCTGATTTGATTTTTTATCGGTGATAGTAGTGAATAAACTGCCGTTGTCGTCGAACTAGTACTGCTGGCGATGGATATATTTATACCAAGCTCTTTGATCAATCCGTGATGGATCGCGGCCTTGTTAGAGCAGCTGCGGTTCGCAAAGGATTATCATTCCTGGGTTGAAGCGCTAATTACCTCCAATTAAGGATATGAATTCATGGTAGAGTTTGGCCTTAAAGTTCTAAAGAGAATATACAACCGTGCTGTCAGCAACTTCAAACGATAAATCGCTACAGTAAAGTCCGATTATGTTATCAAAATTGGGACATAACTGGCAATCTATTTGCATGAGACAGAGATGAGCATGAAATGAGGCATAAGACTGTACAACTTCTACCAGCCATTATTCCCGTCGTTGCACGTGATGACAAATCCGACCTTCCAAGCACATATTTGGCCTTAAACTCAATTATGAATGCCCATGGAAGCACCTTGTCTACTATTCCGAGATGTCAGAGCCTATTGATAGATATTGTATACCGGCAAGGTCTACAAAAATAACTCTCCTTTCAATGGATATTCATAAGTTGAGCGGACAGAATGGTATGGAACTTTCTTCCTATGCTAACGCGTCTATTTAGACATTCCTATTTAAAAGATGTAGTCCGGAAATTATAAGAGATTGCTATTGTCAATTCGACCCCTAAGTTGTTTGGGCCCCAAAGTTGTTGTTTCTCAAAGGAATAAAAAAAATATAGGGAATTTTACAAGCATCTTATTTTGATTAATTTTCAAACGACACAATTTAACGCGTTTACTACAGGGTGGATCAAAAGGCCGTTAAAATTTGAATCGGTTGCCGCGTCTAGTAGCGGCGGCGTAGGGGGTTCGAGGGGTTAGACATTGCAAGAGCGGTCAACGAGAGTTTAGATAGATAGATAGAATATATTTTATTTTATAGAAAAAAAAATAAAAAATTAAATAAAGTTAGTACCATGGCGTCGTTTAGCGGTAGTCAACGTGCATTTTGTGTACGCCAGCGCTATCGAAATAACGATTCTGCGACCCTACCTCAACGAAAGTTTTTTGCGATCATTGCAATGTACGATACAAATATCAAGCTCCATCAGGTGTGTTATTTAAAAAATGGGTGCTCAAGTTTGAGAAGACGGGTTCAACAATGGATTTACCTCGATCTGGCCGGCCTAAAACGTCGAGGGACCCTGAAAACGTGGAGCGAGTAAATTCGTCTGTTCTTGACCAACCTGGACTTTCAACTCGAAAGCGGTCTGATGTCCTTAACTCGCCAAGAACACAATTAAATTAAATTCTCAAAAAAGATTTACGTCTGTATCCCTATCAAATCGAATGGTGCAGGAATTAAGGCCTCAAGACCATGTCACTAGGTTGAAAATAAAATCTTGAAAACTCAAGAGGACGTGCGGTTACTATGAATTCCCAGCGGTATAACACCATGTTACAAAACTTTTTCGCTACAGCGCTGCAGGATTTCGCTGCTTTTAATCAACGCTCATGGTTTTAGCAAGATGGAGTCACTTGTCAAACATATAATTACTCGTTATGGTCAGTTCGAGACATTTTTTGCCCAAAAGTGGTATCGAAAAGAGGGGACATTAACTGACCGTCTCGGAGTTCGGATCTATCCCCAATGGGTTTTTTCTTTGGGGATATCTTGTGGCAAAAGTTTACGACAACAACCCAATAACTCTTGACGAATTAAAGGATCGTATTCGTAAAGAAATCACAATAATACATCTCAACAGAATCATGTAAAGCTGATATCGAAAATTTCCGCTCTAGACTACAGCAATGCCAGAATAATGAAAGATTGCATATGGATGATGTGATTTTTAAAAAATAAATTCCCATTTGGTTTACTATCGCAAGCAAATACAAATAAGTTTTAATCTACTGTAATTAGTTTTTTTAAATCATCATTTCAAATGTAAACGGACTTTTGGTCCACTCCGTATTTAAAAAATAGTTTTTCGTTATATCACCACTCTCTGACGGCTAAGTGCTTTGCTAAGAGTAGATTTGATGGTGCCTCAACATTTCATGCGATAATCAGTTTTGAGGTTATCTGAAGCGTAAAGGCTATTTAGCATGACTTAGCCTCCAAGAAGTTTGATGTGATCAACAGAGCGAGGGAGAACGAGCGTATGTAGCGAGGCCACATATGGTATGTAATGTATTGTTCTGGCCTCTGGATCAGATCTGTGAAGTACCAGCTTATATAATTTGACCAAGTAAAGCGAAGAGCCATTCAGATTTGCCAGGGAGCCCGTGCTCTGTAATAGGCTAGATCCTTTGGGGTTACGTTGAAATGTCGCATTTATGTGGGTCTTCTAGCGCATCTGTTTTCTATAGCACCCATACTAACTGGATACGTGATGTCCTTCAACGGTGTGGTTTCTAGAAAACTTTTTCTAAGTACTATTACTACTACTACTACTACTACTTCCACTACTACTACTACTACTACTAAATTATTATTATTATTGGATATGGAATGTAGAATTTGCTTGTAAAAAATATTTGGGTACATTCTCGTGTACAAAGGTATTGAAGAGGAAATTTTAGGGTCACATTTATAAATTAAATATCATTTTAGGATACTTTCCATTACAATATAAAATAAATCTTTATACATTATTATAATTCATAATGTGTTAATACTGTTTTAATTTACAAGACCGATAATCCAACAAAAGGAAGATCGTTTATTGAAACTGAAGATAGTTTCATATCACTTTATTTTAAAATAAGCCGTCGATCAAATGTTTAAAATATTAATTATCATATGAGGTAAATGATTTTTTAACTTTAATTTATATTCTGTTGTAATCTACATAATAATTATTAAAAAAAAATACCTTTCTAAAAAATATTGTAATCGGCTTCATTTATAACCTTACTAATAATCGGAATATATATTATATTCTTGTAAGTTACCAGTAAATCTTTATTACTGTACTTTAGTGTTAATCCAATAAACTAGAGAAGCCATTGACGTCAATATCAATTTCCCCAGCTAAATTGAGTTATGCCGTCCAATATATTGCATTCAAAGACTATAACTTTTATCAAAGATACCTGATCAAAATATTGATTGTCTCAATATATTATATTTTCTATACTATTATCTGTTAGGATTTATTATAATAAAATATCATAAAACCTCAAACTATGTACACTGTTTGTACATCAAAGCTTTCTTCAACACGCAACTTTCCTCTCAGACTTATAACGAGCATATAACTTTCGTCTACTAGTCGGAAGACAGTTGTCGAAGTTTTAATTAGAAAATAATGAAGTGCATGTGGTTACATGTGGTTTATTTGTATTTGATAAATCAATAAACAACAACAAATAAGACGCAATCATTACAAAGATGTCTAAATTTTCAATTTGAAGTATTTAATCCAGAGTTATATAATTTATGTATTAGGTCCTTACATATAAAAAATTTGGCTATAGTATGAGAGAAAAAAAAAGTGGAATATTTTATAATAAAATATATTTATTTTACTAAATAATTTATCATTGTTATCTATGCACTTTTGCCATCTCATAGTTCATTGATATCTTTAGTAAAAAAAAAAATTCGGACGGGAATTAATAAAATCTTTAAAGGCGGTTTGGACTGCCAAATTGAGTTGAATTTTTTCCCTTGCAATAAAAAACGGTAATCTTTTGGAGAAAGCTTCGGGAAATGCGTTGGATATCTTAGATATTCTAATTGAAGCTCTTCTAATTTGGTAGCCGTTTGTTGTGCACCGTGTGGTCTAGTGTCGTCGTGAATTAGCAGTGGTGTAGAGCAATTGACCAGCGTCGGTTGTTTAGCAGCTAGCCTATCCATCATGGTTTGCAATTAATATAGCCTTCAATTGTTCATTATCAACTTGGGTCTCCGGCCTTCCACGGGGCTTATTTTGCAGGTCAAAAGTTTCAGAATGAAAAAGTTGGAACCATAAACGCACTGTGTTTTCTTTTGCGATACGACCGCCATACAGATCATCAACCCTTTTTTCTGCACTGATGACACGGTGGAACTTGTACTCATAAATAAAGCGATATTTCAATTTTTCTATTTTGTAAAATGAGTGACAATGACGCAAATAGAAAAAATAGAAGAAAAAAACTAATTAATAACCGTTAGCAAAACACAGGTACATGTGTAAATAGCTGTATAAATTTGATTTTCGAATTCCTAATCAAAGAGGAGAAATTTGTGATTAAATTGGCCAGTACGACAAAACGTCAATTTTACATATAAGAACCTAATATAATATCCCTTCCCTTTACGAATTTCTATAAGTGCACTTGAATATATGTTGTATATTATTATGCATTAGCAATGTGAATATTACAATTATGGAAGAATACTTTTTATATTATAAAGAAACGAAAATAAAATAAATAGTTAGCGCATGAGTTTGTATTACCAATGTCCTCAGAACTGTTGTCTGACCTGTATTTGCATTTCTCAGTAGCTACTTGAATAATCTGAAAAGTGTGAGTCGAATTAAGTCAAAGGTTCCGTACAAATTTATATATACCTATGTATGTCCAATATGTGAATTTTGAACGGTGAAAAAATTCAACAGTATACAGCAGGTTGAATTAAATTATTAATCACTAATTCAGTTTTTAGAAATATTATTCTTTGTTTTTTTGGTATAGTACTTATCCACTTGTCCGAAAATATACGATTCAAGAAACTGAAACAGAGCAAAACCGAACCAATCATTATAAGACGATTTTTGGTATGAAATCACTTGGCTTTTTGGAATTTGAGTACGCTATCGGTTGACAGCAAACTAGCGCAATTGGAGATGGAGATGGTCACGTACAAGCTGCATATACTCGGCCAAAGAAAAATGGACTTGGAAAGCTGAAAAAATCCAAGGGGTTAATTTTTCTCTATTCTGGCTAGGAGAATGAAGATGACGACCATGAGTACGGCGTAGAATTTCACCTATCCAATACCGCAAAAAGAGCCTCTCGGCCTTGGAAACCAATTTCAATCAGCGTCATTAACGCGAGGAGGTTAATGTCTGTGGTCGAGGCGAAAGAGGTATGCAGGGACCGTAGCGTTTGGCGCTCCGTCGTCTCTGGCTACCCCGCAAGGGATAACATGCATTTGGTATGACGAACGACAATCGGAAATAGTTGTTCGTAATCTGCTAGAACAACAACCAGGCCCTCGGAGGATCATTTTTGTTTCATAAAGACATCCATATGTACATCTGGACATCACCCGACGGCGTTACTTGGAACCAGATTACCACCTGGCCATGAGCTGCAGATGGCGAACATTACTGCTGGATGAGCGTAATGGTCGTAGCGCCGATATTGATAGTGACCACATGCTGCTAGTCGCTGGTTTACGACTCAAAGTGGCAAATGTCCAACGCATATCGGATTTCTGCAGGGTGGGAATATAACTTGAAGTACGTAAGTTGGATGCGCTTGTTGTTGCAAGGAAGTTCGGGATTGAATTGCGGAACCATATCTCTGTTCCGAAGACAGACGAAGACACAATAGACTTGGAGTGGAATCGAATCAAAATGGTATATCAAGAAACCAGTTGCGATGTCTTAGGATACCAAATAAAGAAGCGCGAAAAATGGGTAACGCAGTCGACTTGGGACCTAATTGAGGTTCGAAAAGTGCTCCACTTTTTAAATCTTGGAGAAACGCGGTGATGCAGAACGGGCCAATCTTTGATTGCAGTATCGGCAAAAGCGCAGATGCATCTATCAAAGCACCAGAAAAGATAGAGCGAAGATGGGCTAACAATGTGGCTGATCTTGTACGTCATGCATCCGATACTGACAATTTAAGAGAGCTGTATGATGTTACCAAAACTCTGACTGGGACGCATGTCTATAGGAAAAAGCCTCTCAGGGATAAGCAAGTAAGGCTAATCTCGAGAGTGGTTGATCTTAAGATCAGGGACATTCTGATTGCTATCTATAGGACTACACTTGTACGGTTGAACACGATGCCTTTCTCTCTGAAGAAATCACGGTACCCGCGGGAGTTAAGCAGGGCTATCTCCTTTAACCTCTGCTGTTCCTTATCGTTTTGGATGGCATCGTGCAAGGAACAAACGGCCGCAAGCAACGCGGTATAGAGTGAGGGGTTGAGCAAAACACTGGACGACCTAGACTATGCTGACGATCTTTGCCAAGAAATGCGTACTGAGTAAAGGAATTGGACGCCACTGCTACTCGGTTCGGATTCTATTGAGCTAGTGCAACAGTTCACCTATCTTCGTGGCGTCGTGTTGAAGACCGGGGGAATAGAAGAGGACTTCACTTCCAGGTTACCTAAGGCCCGGGCGACCCTCGCGCAAATACGACCCGTGAGGCAGTCCCGAAAAGTGACTCGAAGTATGAAATGAAAAAAATATTTTGCTCCAACGTCAGCTCTGTTCTGTTGTACGGGTACGAGACGTGGCTGGTTACCAAGAACATTACGCAACGCATCCAGGTCTTCGTCAACCGATGCCTTCGGCAGATCCTCGGTATCTGCTGGCCCGAAAAGATCTCCAACGAAGAACTTTGGAATTTCTCCTCCGAGACACTGGCCTCCAAATAAGATATCGCGAGTGGATTTGGATTGGTGGACACAATGGACACCTTGAGAGACAAGGAAGCGTGGCCGTCCTAAACATACTTGTAGACGTTCAGTTGCAGCGGAACTGGGAGCGATCGGGTTGACATTGTCCGAGGCAAAGCGAATAGCCCAGAACCGAATACGTTGGCGAATAACTTTGGACGCCCTCTACCCCACATGGGGGCATTATGACATTAAGTGAAGTAAGTCACTTAAATAAAATAAAACTACACTCGAGGGAAATTCCATATTATATAAAATGTAACTTAAGTTATAACATTAATATTTAAAGTATAATTTCTGTGAAAGATAATAAATAAATAATAAATCTAGATAAACCTTTAGCAGTGACAATTATTTCTCTCAAGAATTTTGTAAAAATTGTATATCGGACACGAGGTGAAGACCAGTGAAATCTCATAATATTCCAATTTAAAAGGAATGACGCAAATATTTGTATTTGTTTAACCATATACGTATTTACACAATTTACAAAACTTAAACATATTTAGTGGAAATGATACAATAAACGTTTGTATTTTATGAGGGTCTGAGTCCTCTACAGTCATATCACTGTCATCTTTAGTTTAGCGAATGGCGCCAACACAGCCGCGATAACATTTTTCTAGATAGCAATAGAAATATATTTTATGAAACGTGAGGAAGATGTTTTATATTAATCAAAGAATATGACATAATTATCTTAAACATATAATTATAATTTTGTCAGTATGTCCTTTATCTTAATATAAAAATCAACAATGAATGTAAAATAATAGAATAACAAAGAAACGATAGCCAATTCCATGAGAGCTTTAGGGTATTTTTATTGGTAACCGTTTCTATTTTAATTGCTTCCGGCAACTGTAATAGGTACAATAAATAATTTCGCTTGACTTGGTTGTCTCCGATCTTTTTGTGTACGAAGACTGTTAAAAAAGTTTTTCACGTATAAGCTATATGTACAACCCTGTTAGATTATTTTAATATAATCGTAATTGATTTAATCAAAGCTGATCAATAAAAATTTTATAATTAAAAAAGTTTTGTAACTAGATTTATATAGTTTTGTTTCCTACTAAGTTTTGGATTTGGTTTTATTTTGGTATACGATAACTGGTCATCTCGCTAGCCACGGATTTTGTTTTTATTATTAACTAATCATTATGCCGGGTTGTCGAATTGTTTACGATAGTTCTAGTTGTTCGTAAACTGCTAACTAAATATTGAAGTTTGTAAAACAGTAATCACAATAAAAAAATACCGAGCTGAGTTTGTTGTGTGGAACTTACCAGATCAGGGAACTCGTTTGGAAAACTCGTAGCCTTAATTTTAAATTGTAGAGTGTCTTCATAGAAGACCTTATTTTGATAAAAATGGTAACAGGCTTGTAAACACGTAAACATGTAGGACAAACTGCCACTCCCATTTGATATAAATGAATAAAAATAAATAAACGTCGGTTTTCTTATAAATAGAAGTTAAATAATTATAATCAAATTAAGGCTGTAATCCTTGAATTTTTATAATAAAGCAAATTACTAATCAATAATAACCTAAAATAATTCACTTGTTTTGACAAATTACATTATGAAGTAACATATAGTGGGTCAATAATTTAGGAGCTTTTTATTATTATAGATATCAAGATACGCGAGTATATCATGTGATACTTATTTCAAATTACTGTTTTTTAATTGTTTTAGTACCAATGTGCTTTGAGATGGAAATTATGTGAAGATACAAGGTAGGTACGAAGATCCTCTTCTAAAGGACCTCACAAAGCTTGCAGAGAAAATTGTTTTTGTGCCTCGCGGTGGTTTTTGGTGAAATAGTGATACGGTTCAAGTGTTTTGAACTGGAAAAGTGTTTAATATTGCTGTATTTTGTTTACATTTTTAACATTTATGTAGTAATTTTATGAAATATAAAACCTAGAATCAAATTATAACATTATGATAAAATATTGTAAGTTTTTTGTTCTACTAATTGCGAACAAACAGATACTTTATTTTAACCCCTTCTTTAATTATCTTATAACAGATTAGAGTGAAAGATATGTCGTTCTACTTAATTATAAATTTGAAGATGTTGCCAAAATATATTTTAATTATTGGAAAAGCTTCAAAAGATAGAAGGAAATGAAAACTCCCGTCGAATAACAACTATAATAACTAATAAGGAATAATTATTTTATAAACTCCTAAGTCTTTTCCTAAATAAAAATCTCCTCCTTAGCCCTTTTCAATCTGGTTTCTGTCCTGGTCACAGTACAGTTACACAGGATAATAAAAAGGTCACAGTTCTGGCTTTGCTAGATTTCAGCAATGCTTTTATTACTGTTGACCATGATGTCCTGTTAGCCCTTCTACGTTCTATTAACATATCTCCAACAGTGATAGATTAGTTTCAAAGTTACCTCACAGGCCGTCAGTTGCACATTCGGACTGATAAATTGTTATCATCTGCACTGCGGGGACTGCAGGACGGCGTGTAATGCCATTTTCATGAATTCCATCAGGCAATATATCTCTTCTCTCTATCAAATATTTGTGCTTCTGTTACTGCCATTAACAATCACCTGAGTTCGATTAGCAACTGGAGTAATCTGTTTGGGCTCAAATTAAACCCTGCCCACTCGCAAGCTTTTGTTATTGGGGGTCTTAGTATGATATCACGATATGGGGCTTGCGAAACTTACCACCTATACAATTTAAGTGCATTATTATATCGTATTGTTCATCTGCTAAAAACATTTATTTAGATCAGACACTGTGGTGGTCTGTTCAAATAAAATACATCAGTATAAAAATATTTGCTGCTATGAGGTCACTTCGTCGACCTCGTTTTAACCTTCCAATTCCTGCAAAAATTATGTTACCACATTCACTTCTTCTTTCCATTCTCGAATATGCCGATAAAATCTATACTGATCTCATCG
Organism: Melinaea menophilus ssp. n. AW-2005; assembly: GCA_918358695.1. Taxonomy (NCBI): domain Eukaryota; kingdom Metazoa; phylum Arthropoda; class Insecta; order Lepidoptera; family Nymphalidae; genus Melinaea; species Melinaea menophilus. The sequence continues at coordinate 3,480,305 of OU911052.1, forward strand.
AGGACCAACTTGTGCTGTGTACTATCTCACCCGAAAACACCTCTATATCTAAAAGATAAATTTATATTTCTAGGTCAGTAAGATACTGCGAGATCTTCACAAACTCTCACTATTAAAATGTCTATTCACAATTCCATATTTCATAAAGCTCCTTTACATTTCTAGCAACCAAGCTGTGGAATGCACTTCGTTTATATATTCAACGATCAAAATCCTTAGAAGTATTTAAAAAAATCGTACCTCTCTGGTATATATTTGTCTGTAATATACCTTTGTTTATTAGACATATAGCATATTTATTTTATTGTATTTATTTATGTATGTTTGTTATGTATTACACCTGTTCATATTTATATATTATCAGAATGTATCTGTGGTTTTTGAATTGAATTGAATGTAATTATTGTCTAAGTATGTTTATTATAATAATACTAATACCCATTGAAATCTGAGTGTTTGCAGTTTTTCTAACTCCAAGGTTGTCTGGAAGAGATCGCCTTTGTGCGAAAAGACCGCCTTTTGTATGCTCCATGTAACGTTTTTTTTTTATTTCATATGTATTGTGTTGTAAAATAAAGAATGAATAATAATAATAATAATCATGTGTAGAAATAAATAAATATTTCCTCTCAGAATTAAACTCCTTTAAGATTGCCTAAAAATACCTCAGATTCAAGAGAGACACAATCTAAGAAATTATTGGCAATAAAAGAACTAATAATTATTTTTATACTACGGCATTTACATATTTGAAATATAACACTTTAATAAGTATGCTCATGATTATATAAGCCGTTTCTTATAAAGAAAATATTGTAATCGTAATTGTAGAGACTATCTATCTAGCTGTCTCCTCAAGAAAATTTTAATTGAAGTCTGATGGATTTATACATGTATGTATATTCTATCGATTTTACAAAATTGTATATTTAATTTCAAAAATACAACCATAAATAAAGTTTTTTAAACTAACGGCATATATGTGAGCATTTTTTTGGAGGTATCTTTGCTTTTTATAAAGAAAAATTGCCGACGAAAAATTCCTTTGGCCTTTAAAACGTTGCTTACGTTGAGAAATTATTTTTATGCCTGGCGGCAGCTTGTGCAGCTCTTGAAAACTATTAGGCGTGACTGCTTCTAGCCACTTAATACTTTCTAACATACAATGTATATAAGTCATTGTAGATGCTTTTCTGGTCCGTCTTACATACAGTAGTAAATTTTTACATTATTAATATAATAATTTCATTGCAGTTGAGCTGTTTTAAAAGTATTTGTTTTGTTTGGCTCGAAAAACAAAACCATGACCAGGCAAATAATTAAAAATGTAATTATAGTACATTGGAGATAATTATATTAATATACCTATATGAATCTGCTAATAATATCGTTTTTACATTTTATAATAGTTCTTTTGGACACCAACTTATTAATTATATGTATAACAATTATTTCACAAATGAAAAGGCTTATTCTTTCAGGCGTTTACTATCCATTAACAAAAATTAATATCTGATAATTTTAAATAGTTGATTACGTCAATTTCTATCATTTATTGGTATTATAATAATCAATTAGTGTTTTAGTAGCCAATTCATTTCAGTGTTATTTTGTAGAGAAGTTTCAATTTAACTTGACATCTTTTTACCATCTGAAAACAATAAATCTTATAAAATGACTACAAGAGGCACATCTTTTTTTCTAGATAATTTAAATCGTTTTAGCTCTCCTAAATTATACAAAAAACTATTTTACTCCCTTCCTTAATTCATTTCATAAAACTTATTCACAGAAGGAGCACTGATTGTTTATATTGCTCAGAACAATCACGTTTTGGATGTATTTATCGTTATTATGTCGATATGTGGATAATTGAAACGTAGCTTTTCACATCCAGTGTTTTGTTACACTACACTATGATCCATCTTCGGTTGTCTAAATTGAGCAAAAGGACCTTACATGAGAGATCACAGGTTCCACCACCGTCAGTTGCAGTCTAATCATCAAGTCCACAGCTTCATTGTAAAATAATTTGATTAAAGCATTTGTATTTTGTTGTGTTATTGAAATTTATTTCCTAACAGAAATTCTGTTAAGAAAAAAAATCTAACTAATATTTATGCGAATTCGTATAACTTCATTAACAATTGTTTGTGAAAATTAATGCAACGTAGAAAAACGGCTATCGTTAATTAAAGCCTTTAATATACACATTTAAAAACTATAATTACTACTTACCTTAAATAAATATATTTGAATACATTTTTATATATATTAATAATTAAAGAAAGCACAAAACAAAAGCACTTATAAAGATGAAGCGTGAAAATTCTGAGAGAGAAAGAGATGAAAGGTTGACGAACAACATCCGGGATAATACGAAGCTTTGCTGGCGAGAAGTTAGTCATTCCCGGGGTTGTTCGGTAACCTGTAGAATGAAAGGGGTGCTTTCGAAGAACGGTGAAATTTTAACAGAGCAAGCACACGTTTTGCAGCGGTGGGCGACATTCTACAAGGAGATGTATGAATGTCAGTACCAGCAAAATGCTGAGTCCAGATGTAGCCGATGGTGAAATCAGTTAGGAAGAAGTGGAGAGCGCGATTCGAAGTCTGAATTGTCGTAAGGCTGCGGGAGCAGATGAAGTTACTGCCGAGATGATCAAATATGGTGGGCCACGCGTCTTGGACTTGTTCTGGTTTTTGTGCAATTTATGCTGGAAATCTGGAGATGTACCAGACGATTGGCGAGGTGCAATCATCGTACCTTTGTATAAAGGCAAAGGTTCACAGATAGACTGTGCAAGCTATAGGGCTATCAGTTTGATTAGCTTGGGCGGTAAACTTTATTCAAAAATATTAGCGAGAAGAATGCAAGAGAGATCTGAAAGGTTATTGGGGAGGCCCAAGGACGTTTTAGACCTGGAAGAGGGTGTATAGATCAGATCTTTTCCCTCCGCATGATCATGGAAATGTTTTTGGCCCTAAACCAAAAGGTTTTCTGTGCTTTTGTGGATTTTGAAAAGGTGTTTGATAGGGTTGTGAGAAAAAAATTATGGGAGATATTGCCCCGATACAATGTGAGCGGACCCTTGCTCAGCTGTAAAGTCTCTTTACAGAGATCACTCAGCCTGCGTGCGAGTAGGAGCTGACATGTCGCCCTGGTTTGACATCCAATCGGGTATTAAACAAGGTTGCGCTATGTCAGCTTGGTTATTCCATTTGTATTAGGATAGTTGTCTCCAAGGCGTGAAAGACAGTGACATGAGAGTGATAGTAGGTGACCTTAAGATCAATTGCTTGCTATATGCAGATGATCCAGTGATCATTGCATCAACAGAATGTGCTTTGCAGGCACTGGTCACCCACTCTGAAAGATGGGTCTGAAATTAATGGTCTAAACCTGAATGTAGATAAGACGAAGGTTCTGATATTTGAAAGAAATGAAGAAAGAACAGAATTTAAGATCAACGTGAATGCAAAGATAATAGCAAGTGAATGAAGCGGTATATTTGGGAAGTATGTTTAGCAGAGACTGAAGATATGAAATGGATGTGGAAAGGCGTATTGCTGCCGGTAACAGAGTCAACGGTGCTCTGGCTGCATTGCTGAGACGGAAAAACGTCAGCATAGCTGCACGTTTGGCTTTACACAATGCGGTTTTACTAACGACGCTGTTATACGGCAGCCAAACGTGGGTAACACAGAAGAAGCATGTAAGAAAGATGAGTGCTGTGGAGATGCGATCTCTTCGCAGAATATGCGGAGTCAGACTAGTTGACCGATTCCGCAATGAAGAGACCCAAAGAATGGCAGTTACTAGCGAAGATGTTACGGTGAGAATGAAGAAGAACGTGCTCAGGTGGTTTGGGCACGTCGAACAAATGAGTGATGAAAGAGTGGTAAAAAAGATTTATACAGGAAAAGTGAGGGGTAAAAGAGACAGGGGGAGGCCTCGAGTGATCTTCGAAAACACAGTATCTATGATACTGGAGGAAGGTCACGTAAAAAGCATGAGTACCCCCTTTAGGGCATGTATGCAGGGGTTGATATCTGTGGCCGAAGCGAAAAAGGTATACAGGGACCGTAGCGTTTGGCGCTCCGTTGTCTCTGGCTGTCTCGTAAGGGACATGGCGTGAAGTTAAAATAAAATTAAAATAAATGATTAAAGAATTCCTATAACACATCTCCTGCGGGAAGCATCGAGTAAGTTTCAAATAGCGTTACATGTATAGGCCCATTTCAGGTAATCCCATCTAGCGGGCACATTGTGCTCTTATCTCAGCTAAATTACATTTTTAATGAATATATCTCTTGTCTTTGTTTAGATATTGTTATTTACTATATTAACAATATCGTGATGATTTCTATTTTACCCAAATTATCTATATTTTATATGTACAGTTTGAGAACTTCTAAAATAATATTAATTTTTATAGACTTTTAAAAATTTCATAAGTTATTAAAACATTAAATAAGTTCTTAATAAGTAAAAAAAGGTATTATTCCAATAATGATAAAATATTATAATAGTATTTCTATAACACTAATCAATTGCTAAGCATCCCGAATACCATTATCTATTTTTTTAGCTAGATTTAAAAAAATACAAATGTAAGGTATTTGGTTATTTACGTTTTATGGATCATATACATATAAATACGAGCAGATGAAGCATGTTAAATAATCAGTAAACAGTAAAGTAAGTAAAAAGAAGGAGGAAGTGTTGAGAACACAAACAGAAAACATCTTGTTTTATACAAATGTTATACTATGTTATATTAGGGATAATGTGTTATTTAATAGGTAAGAAAATACAAAAATCGATATTTATTTATAATTCTATCTACGAAATACAGTTGGTTTGTTATCGTTTCATAATTTATAATTAAAACTAACATCTTATTGAGTTATACACAATTTGATGTGCACAATAAAAACAATTTTATAAGTGTCGCGTAAATATGAGGTTCCATTATCTTATACATAATTATTATATTACTAAAGAAGTGAATATTATCACTTTATTTTAGTAAACACATCATTGTTTTTAAATTTTTGAAAACAAGGTCTGGCCACGTCACTCCCTTTGTGTCTAATGCTTCAACCCTGAGCTTAATTATTTGAACACTAAGAGGATTCACCCTAATGTGATTAAAAGGGCCAGGTAATCGTCCGTGGGTTAAATAATTGGTGCAGATGATTATAATCTGGCAAATTATATTGTATGGCAAATGGCAATGGGTATCATCGATCAGTAACAATCAATCAATCGAGTAGTATCAATCTTTTAACTGTTAATTTCTTGCTTAAAAAAAACCCAAGTTTCATAACATTCTTCATAATATGAAAGCTGATATTAATAACTTCTATTAATTTTCTTATATCATTTTCAAGTATACTTTTTTTTATCCAGTAGGCATGAAAACTTTAAGTACATATCACGTTCCTAAAGACGTCCGAAGTGATAATACTTGTATTTTCTTATAGAATTCTGGTATTGAAACTCTCTTGCTGACCTTAAAAAATGACCTACAGTTTAGTTAACGTTTAAAAAAATAGTGTAAATGAAATTAAACATTTAACATATTTATAAGTTATTGTACAAATGTCTTCATTGATACTATATGACTTTGACATTGCTCAGTATACTCAAATATATTCAAAACTTTCAAAATATAAAATTTTATTTTTGTTGTACATAAAATAAATATATAAAATGTATAAAATGATGTCAACAGCATATTCTTTAACTTAGTTATTTTTTTTAATTTTACTTATTTACTTTTATCAAACTGATTTGTAGATTGTTAGTAATAGTAACAGACTAGTAGTAACCAATATTATCCATAGCTAACAGTGGTTGTCACTGATAGATATGATATAGTAGAAGTAGTAATAGTCATTTTTATTTTAACTCTGCTTCTAAGAATTTGGTATAGGTAATTATATAAGTGCTTATTGTTAGATACGAGTTCATCAGTATTCCATTAGGTTTATTGTTAGATATTTTTTGTATAATTTCGATCTCTTAGTATTTCGTACTTTATTAAAATCATATAGACTTTAATCTAAGTGCATTAATCGAACACTGATAATCCTACTAGCTATTTGACTTTAAAAAACTGATATAAGAATAAGTTATATGATAAATATTGACATTTGTTACTCAATCAGCTATAAATTAGAATTAAAAAAACTTTATCAATATATTGATCATCGCATGAGTAATATATGTACTTAATATGAATACGTATCAAAAATTAAACGGAATTAATCACTTGAAGTTAATTTAGTTTAAATTTATATTTCTTAATAATGTAAAATTAGAAAAACATCACCTAGTCTAAATCTTGAGCAAAACACAGACAGAGCCACGATTCTTAGATTACTTTATTTTCAAGATTAGGTATACAATGAATTATTCAAAAGAATTAACAATCGAGAAGTAAAAATGTAAATATAATTCTTGTCACATCTGGCTTCAACAGCTCGTATGAAATGTATTATCATATTCATTTTACGAGAGTATAATGAGTTAGGTAGATTTCACAATTTATTTTCTGTCACAATGTATATTATAAATATATTAAGGAGCGTAATATTGTATATGTAGGGAATGTGAAAATAATCTTTCTTATAAAATAATATCTCTCTTATTTCAATAAAGAATTTACGATAATTAGTGAAAAGTAACTTAAAACAGTAGAAGGAAGTTATAAATCGAAAGTAGTTTTTATTTACGTTAAGACATTTATAAAAATTTTATTCATTTGATTTAATTTAAATATTTACGTTTAAGCACTGTTAAAACTGTAAATGAACAAAATAATATCAAAAGAAATTGAAATACGATTTCTAAGATCTTTGATCTTTGTATAAAAATATATAACGCAGTTTTATTAAAAAGTCTATCAAGCTTTCCAAATAAAATGTAATTGTTATGTAAACTTGGGATATAAGTGCTACGAGTTTACTTTATATTTATTTTTATAAGTTTACAGTAAATATATTTTATAAAAATACATTCATTAAATTTTAAACAAACTTAAATCAAGTTTAATATTTTTTATGTACGAAGAATTCAATTAAAAAAAAAACCTTTTCATTAATAAAATGTAATTATCTAGATTACAAATTAATGAAATAATTACAACAGCTAATTTGGTCTCTTAAGTGTGGTTGTTGTTGTTAGCGTGGGTTTTTACAACGGCACCAATAATTTTATTATTGTAAAAACCCATGTTCAGAGTTCAAAGTAAAAAAAGATGATTTTTTTTTTATAAAAATGAACCAAAAAGCTATGAACACTTTAATTATGGTCATATTAATAGTAAGGTCGGTAATATGTCGGTAATGTCTATTACAACTTTTAAAATTCAAATTTAATATATATTTTTTTGCAATTGAAATATATTTCGTTATTAAGTTATAAGATTTTCTAAAAGATTTATAAAAGATATTTTTATGCAAGGTTTTATTTGGTTAGCATTATAAAGTAAAATTATATGATACGTTTCTTGTTGCCAGATCGTAGCTGCTAAGCTTAATATTCTTAAATTGATATTGCATTGACGATAAGTACTTAACTTACAAAAATAATACAAATTGTTTCCCATAAAACTTCCTAACCTTATAAGATTGTTCATACTATGAGTATGGAAATAAAAACCTTTATAAGTCTTAAATTTCAAGTTGATTTAGTAACCTATCTGATCTATCTACCTTTTATATTCATATACATCAAATAACGAAAGTATAGATTTTATTATTATAAATTTTTGCGGTTTTAAATTTGTTTTAGAATTCTCATATGATATAATTATATATTATAGAGATTCATAAATGACTTTGTATAACATTAAAAATAAATTAGTATTAAGTCACTTTACATATCTTATGAAAAACTTTTACATATTATTATATATTATTTATATTCAGTTAAGAACCATTAATAATCCTAGTAGTAAAACAAAATAGTTGAACTATTGGTTTCCTCACTAATGTCGACACCATCTTCACTTTCAACGTCACACAGATACTGTCACCTTCGTATGTTTTAATAAAGCTGACATATTCTTGAATTACACTACCAAAAAACAAAATGTGATTTAGAGTTACTAATACTAAGAACACTATTACTAAGTTATTATATATTTATAATCAAAATTTTTTATATACATATTTAGTATTTGTAATAAAAGCATTACCAGGATTAATGGTCTCGTCATTCAAGTATCATCGCTCACTTAGGGGACTACATTGTATAGTACGTAATAGATATTGAGATTCAAATACTTTCTTGTATTCAAAAATATTGTTTCTCTTCTTCTATTATCACTATTTATTTAAACTTTTATACCTAATCTTAAGCTGATAAGTTATAACTAAAAAAAACATTAGAACGAAAAGGTTCTGTTTAAAGTTGGAAATGTAACTTAACTTTTAACTAATTTAGCATATATAAAACTTAGCTTTTATTATTAATAATGCTTGAGTTTGATCTTTACATTATAGTGTTTTTAAAAAGATTTAAATAATTTGAACATCTTATAATTTAGTTTTAAACTGATACAATTCATGATATTACCAATTGCGTTAAAATGTGCTACTGTTTGATTTTACTTTAAATTAATTTGACGCAATATTTACATAATATTATAAGTATTTGAACCGAGAGTTTAAGATTACTTACTTATTAATCAGATTATTTTCTGAATTTGTGCTTGAAACTGCTATCTCTAGTATATCATCCCGTAGTTGCATCGGTTTGTTAATTGCCCTTATGTTTTGATGCTCGCCTTAATGACATTTATATTATAAGAGTCAATGACGATAGCAGAAAAAGCAAGACCAAGTGATTTGTATGAAGACGTGATTAAAAAAAAATAAACAAATAAGCAAAAGTACAAAAAAATATATGTTATTTAATATACGAAATAAAGATATATATAAGAACAAAAGGAATAATTGGAAAGAGCTTACCAAAAATCTTATATATATTCAAAATATATTGAAGCTATAAACCGACGACTGTAAGTGAGTACTGTAAGACGACGATGACTAAACTTGATACATACTTACTGTATTACCGAAGACTGCAGTTTAATGGAGTTCTTTGATTTATTTAAAATTTTCCTTTACGTTAAAAATTACTTACGAGTTCATTAGTCTTAATATTCTCAAGTCACAACTTGGTTGATAGTTAATTAAATTAAATTTGTGCTAGACATCGATCTACTATACTATATTTTAAAATAAACATATTTAAACTAAATACAGATTTTATTAATATTATTATTATTATTTTGTTATTTAAATAAATGTATTTATATGTATAAAATAAAATGTTCTATATATTGACAATGATCATTTTCATTAACTATTTGTCGCTAGCGGTTTTGGGAAATGGTTGTGAGTAACGAGGTGAGTCTTTGATATGAAAACTGCCTTAGAACAAGTATGTAGTAAGTAAGTAAATAATAATAATTTATCATATAATCAAACAAATCTAGTAGTCGGTGATTTTCTAAGCATTTACAGAGCTGTTAAAATAACGATCAAATGTGAGTAAATCACACTTCTGATTTATATTATAGATTATTTAGAAAATTATCTTTAATCAACAATTTTTTGTATGGAACTAAAAAACATCATTGGAAAGTAGACTATAACATAAGCAGGTAAAGTTACTTCTTTACATCTCCATGCAAATGAATTTAAAGATTGCCATACAAGAATTGAAAATTTACTCATAAAATTGGAAATAATCCACACACGGCAGGAAGGGCAATGATGTAAGAGTTTTTGGAAGTTGCTTAAACATCTCTTATAGAAGTTTGTATAAGCAGATTTCATGGTCAAATCTTCTTACACAGTCAAATCTCCTTATGTGAAGAAATAATCGATTTTAAAACTTTTTTTTTTAAGTTTTTAAATAAGATATTTTAAAGTACAAATAATCGATTAATAATCGTCTTTTTTGTAATCGTATTTTTTATTTGATGTTAAAAACACTTTGTTTTCCAAAATAAATCTTTACTTTACAAAACGGACTTATATCCTAGATTTCAATTTTTAAGACCGAGTAGTCTAAATTGTAAATTATTTAGAGTCAAAAAGAAAACAAACTTTATAAGCAAATATCTAAAAAGTTAACAGCATGCCATTGAATATACTATCATTATTTTTATAAGCAGCATTATTCAGAAAAGTTGCAAAAAGATTAGACAGAGATTCAGTGAACGAGAATTTCCTGTGATCAGCATTGGCTAAGCAATTTTTCTCATCGATTACTGCCCGCTAACTATTCATTCTATTGTCGATATTTCAAAAGAATAGAGTAATTTAACCTCAATCTTATATTCAAATAAATATAATATCTATTGTCATTTAATAACGATTCAGTGTTAGAAGAAAACTTATTTATAGCATCACTTATCTGAATAAATGCTTCAAAGTTTAAGTTTAGATATTTTTAATGATAGTATCTTTACTTATTAATATATTCATAATTTCCGATGTAGTTATTGATATAGTCACCAGCTCTCATCACAATATGGATTTGAACTTGTGAAATTTAAATCTTTTGTAAAAGTTATATAAACCTTCAAATTAACCTCTAAGAACGTAAATAAAATGATGAAATGAAAATAAAATAAAATGATGAGATGAAATGAAAATATTATGTGCGGTAAAGCGTTCTACAATATTCTTATTAAAATTTTAACATTAAGTGTCTTCAAAGTAGTTGACAAAGTTATATGCTCGTTATAAATATAAGTGGGAGAGTGAATTGTTTGTTGTACATGGTTTGATGAATAAAAAGTATAAACAGTATATGTAATTTTCTTAAGATCAACACACAAAGGTAGGCTAGACCGATTTCTCAGGTTAAGGAGAAGGTTTAATGTAGAAACGACTTAAAAAAAATGATATGTAAAACTTTGTTTTAGTTGAGTTTTCATTATTTTAAAATTTATTAACATTTAGTAAAGTCCTACAAATATAACTAGATTTTATATTGTATGATACAAAAGAATAAAAATAGGCCAAGTGTTAATTGGACTCGCTCCGACTTGTTTTTTAAAATACCTTATGTTATATTAATAACACATATAATTTTCTTATATGTTGTAATTTTTGCACTTGCATATCAAAATCCCACAAATAATTGATTACCGACCACAAAACATATTATCTTGTTAAAAATGACCTTCTTAATATCATCTTCTTAGAAGCAATTAGCAATTTAGATCTTAAACCAAAGTGGTGACATAAATTACAGTAATTTATATAACTTGCGAGTTATTTACCGCTCGTCATATAATTTCAACGTAACAATACAATTTATAATTAACATTAAAGGTAAGTTTAATTTTAAGTTGCTGAAGTCGCGTTGATCTTATACCATTAACAAGATTAAATAACCTGCATAAGAATTTATTCCCAAGTGTGTCACTAGGTTGAGTTCCGTAGTGTTTACAAATTAGGTTGTCTGCAGTAATGCCTTCATATTTACACATCAATAAAAGCTTACTTAATTCCTTTCTGTAAACCGCTGAGAAATATAAGAATGATACTATAGTGATAGGATGGTTTATTGCACCTCTATAAATAGATAATACATCAATAGTCATCTTTGAGAGTTGGCTATTTTTATGTGTATATTTAATGCTTCCGATTCAAATTCAATTCAAATTCGTTGTGACCTTAAATGTTATTATATATTACGTCTCAACCATTAAATAATGGTCTTTTTAAGATTCTTAAAATTTTGACTAAAGAATGAAAGGGCGAGCATTCATTTCGAGACTTGCATATATATTGGGTAGTCTCCAACAAAAACTTGTCAACTCTTCAACAAGGAACTACTATTTTATTTTAAAGGTATGTTTATTTCTTTACTTAGTTATGTTATATATACTGGTTATGAAATTGTATTTTTTTTTCTAATTTCATATAATGCTACTTGGATAATAATTATTAAATGGTCGAAACAAATATCCACTGAATCTATATTACCACGAGGGAACTGAGAGCAATGATTTGATACTGCTATAATTACTAACTTAAACAGTAGTGTTTAAGTTAGTAATTATATAATTTCTTTGAAAATTTAATACATAATTTTTTTGAAAATATATTATCCTTGTATATTAATTAACAAATTGATTAAAACTCGATACTTTGGTACCAAGATTGATATTGGTATGAATATTTTTTATTAAAATAATAAATGCATAACTGTTTTTAAACTAAATTGCATAGGTTATAAGTTGCATGGTAAAAAACTTTACAAAAAAATAAAGGACTTGGTGAGGACCCTAGTATTTTCTTCGAATAAATATTATAATTATATACCTTATATACCGATAACTTTTATAAAATAGTTATTTTGTTAAATGTATACAAAATATGTTACGATTAGTAACTTTCAGTGAAAGTGTATAATAATACATTTCTCCATTAATCGTCAAAACTTTTCACATATATGTAGAATTAAGTATGTAATTATGTAATTAACAAAATTACGTGGCCATAAATATGAAGCTATAATTATAATCTATCTAATATATTATTTGATACACGTAATTGATTTATGATTATAATATGAAAAAATATTATCTTTAACTCAATTTCTTTTCACTAATAGCTAAGACATGTCATTTAATAATGAAATTTACATTTTCATTTGTCAATTCTGAAAACGTGAATATATTACACCGATAAATTGCTCTTCTAATAACTTTATGGAAATGGAAAACTTATTGTTGAACAATATGGGTGAATCTTTATTATGTAAAATAGCGAAAAAGATTGTGTTTATATAATATAAATTCTGTCTTAATAGTTTTCTTCTAATATATTATTACGTTTAATAATTCATTAAGTATTAAAGAATAAGTTCCAAATTGTGGAAATATAGAAAGTAATTAGTACCTAAAAAAGCGTAGCGTTTTTAAAATAAAAATACATTAGTCTCATCTTGAGGCTATAAAATATATCCTTGAAGCCATTAGAGATTAATGAGATACCAGGTCATTAATTCTTAGAGTTATGGTCTGTACCATTCAAGATGAAGCTGCTTTTTTAAACATTATTAATCTTTTAATCAAGTTGCAACACGAGATGAAAATTGATTAAGAATTTTAATAGTATATAATCACTAAAACTATATATTATTTCCGGTATAATTGTAATAAAATTATATGATTTCATATATTACTTCAGTTTGTTGTACTTAATAATATATAACTAATAAGTGTAAATTCTTAATTATATTTATTGGTATTTTTATTATTATAATAATAATAGCTAGCTTTAAGTTATTGTTTGTTATACTTTTTAAATATATATATATATATATATATGTTAATTTTATAATCGTGAAATCTGTTTAAATACTTTAAAAAAGAGTGTAACATAAAAGCTTAAGTGAATTTAATTATCATAGAAAAATAAATACAAAAAAAAATATTTTCAAATTTCAATTTTTAGAAATACCCTTAGGAAAAAGAAAAAAACAAAATCAGACTAGTTCTTTAGTACAACAGTTAATCTAATGGTAAATGGTATTGTTACTTTTTAAACTTAAGAGATTTATTTTATAAATTTTCCAGCAAAGAAATAAATCTCAGTGAGTGAAAGCTCTTAGGCACGGAAATACTTTTAAGTTTTTTTTCTTACAGTACTTGTGTTTTTCCGATCCTAATCTTTTACTTATACCGAAATACTTTTGCTGGCCTTGTTTTTGTCGTTTTTGCTTTTATTTTCATTAGATATGATGTATTTTATATATTTTGCCGACTATATAAAAAAAATATTCCGAATACCTTTTTTTGTGTTCGTAAAACAGCTACGATGAAAATTTTATTTACATATTATTTGTTCGATTCGCGATCATTTGAATATTTGATTAAATCTCATCACGTCAATTATGAATAGTAAATACATTTACTTCATGGAAAATGTAAATTTTATACTTGTGTAACACTTACAGTTTTATTTCTTACTAGTTGTTGCCAGCGATTTCGTTAGCTCCCCTCGCTTTGAATATTAATTTATCCATTTATAACAAAAAAAATCTTTATATTTTTTAGTGTTAGTATAATTTTACAAGGGAAGTTTCCGGCCCTTCCGGGCGGGATGGGTCAAAGGTTACGTATGAAGTTGGCACCTACCCTATTTTGTAGCCTGATTCATATTATTATAAAATGTCAATAATTTTAAGTAAGATTAGTAAACATAAAAATGAAAGTGTCATTAAACAAACATCCAAGTATTGAGATTCTCGAAAAGCTGGCCTGTGTAAATAGTCCATGAGTAAATCACAACGTAGTGACATTGACAGATAGTGTTTGTAGAAAGCGAGGTAACTGAGGCTGTAAGCAAAAGCTATATATATATTCAGCAAGTTTTGCGAGAACTACTTTATCGCAACTGTTAACAGATGTTTCACTAAGTTTTATCTTGTGATTAAAATCACAAAAGACCCTAGTAAATGTTAATATTTATATAATATTTTATTTAAAAGTTATTACATATAAATTCGGTCAGAATAGCTGTGTACTCACTGGAATTGGCAATAAAGGATCAAATATGATTTATTGGACAGGACTCAAAAAAGTACTGTATATCTTAATCTTCTGACCTGTAGAAATAGACACACACGTACTACCTGGGTGCGTGGGGATCCTCTACTGCAGTGTACTGACCTTTCTTCCACATATCACAAAAAATTGGAACGTCTTCCTTCGGCGGTATTACTGGATCAATACGATATGCTTTCAAGAAAGGCGTACACTTCCACCTCCACAGCCGGCAACGCTCTTAAGATTCTCAAGATGATGCAAGAGTACGTGGGCGGCAGCATCTGATATCTGCTATCGGGACCCGTACGCTCATTTGTCCTCCTTTAACTTTAAAAATAAAATAAATAATTAGGATCTTGTAGTATTGTAGTAAGACAGTAAGTAGTTTGGAAATTTTTCAGAAAATTATTAATCAGGCTAGCATTTCAAATAATTTAATATAATAATTTGGGGCTTACTTAATATAATGTGTAAAAATTTTAGGACAGCAAGAAAAATATTAACTTTCATAATTTTAAATACCATTTTCCAGAAATGCGACATGCGTTAACACAGGTAATTGAAATTTTCCTTAAACATACATCTTAAAATTATAAAACTATACATTATTAATACTATGAGCTTTTTATTATAAATATATTTCAACATGAAAATTTAAAAGTTGTTGACTGCTTTTTTATTTAACGTACAAATAATTTAAAATTAAATTTTGTTTATATTCATTTAAACTCTTCTAATTGTGAGAGAGCGTAGTATAGATTGCTTGCTTTCTGCCGTAAAGTAGCCCAGTTCAGTTTTGTTTATCTACGCGATCAACGGTCATTTAGGTCAAGTGGACAAAGCGTCGCCGTCGGCGCTTGTCGAATTCTAACTTAAGCTCAGATTCCTGTTTCTCGTTATTGAAGCTTCGAAGAACCAGAAAATATAGTGATCCTGGTGCAGAAAATACTTGAGGGTTTCTGTGGTCATGGCATGGCAGTCTACCTGCTACAAAGCTTTGAGCACTTCTATATAAAATGCAGAAAAATCCATATTACCTTTATATGGACATCATTTCTAAATCAGCAACCTTTAACAAAAATGCAAGTTTCCAAAACTTTGATTTGTATTATTAAAGAAAACTGTAAAACATGAAAATATAAAAAGATAGGGAAGACAATAGCTATGTAAAAGTTTTAATATTTATGAATGAAATAAAATATACTTAGTGGTGACATTTTAAAAAAAATCTTGGTTTGTATTAGACTATTTAACTGTACAAGTCAACAGCCTCTTGATGTACTCTGATCTTAAAATCTTCCAATTTTTTAAATTCCTATTTTTTTTTCCTTTTTTTATTTATTAGTTTTCTTATTTTTTGTATTGCTATTTTAGTAATATCTCTTACTTATTATTATAGGCGTAGATTATTATATTCATGAATGTTAAAACATTTATAGTTAATGGTTATGTCTAATACAACAACGTGACAGGCATACTACGCTCAAGTTTAATATCAAGGTCAACAATTCACTTAATCACGTTTTCACGCCAAGGGACTAGCAAGGGTCCCTAATTGTGTCACGTGATTGATTACTCTCTTGACATATTTTTACATGTTTTTTCAGTTTGTTTTTTTTTTAACATATTGAATTTATGTTTCGATCATTTATGATGACATGGATGGTATGATACCATTACATAAAATTTACATAAATCATTTTAAGCTTTAACCACCATCCATTTCTCTCCGTATATCTCATCTTCTCTTTCTTTCTTGAACTATGTGCTCTTATGTGAGTAATATTGAATATTTATATTACCTTAACTAAAACTATACTATACTATATATAATTTTATATTTCTGATTAAACGTTTGTTTTATTGGTTACAATCAGATGCAAATTAATTATAGTATTTATTCACTAGGATACCTCATTAAGGGTTCTATGGTAATGCTAATCACTTCATCAAACACAATACATTATCTTGTTAATTCAGTGGGCACTTGTGCCCTTTGTCTTTATTTGAAGTAGTATTGTACTAAATCTTTCAACAATATATATTAATTCTCATTTGTTCAGCTTGCTTCCATAGATTATAAAATTAAACAAGCAGCACATTCTATATTAGTATAATATAATTCATACTTATAAGGAACTTAAGTCTTTCATTATTGAAATCTCAAACTTGTGTTTGTGCATTTATGATCATAAATGTTTTGTATGATTATGCAGTTGATCAAGTAATTTTTTCTGAATTTCTTTTTTCTGAACATATTCAGAATTTTATATTAAAATTTACATCTGGCTCATAAGTTAGATGTAAATTTTAAATAATCTTTTTTAATAGTAACTGCCAGAATGTATACATCTATAAGGTGTAAGTCTTTCGTTCTCAATATCGAATCATCAGTTGTAAATAATAATCAACTAGTGAAAGTTTAATGTTAGAAAATGCATGGGAGTTTTTGAAATTGTTTTTTCTAAGGGAGTTCAATAAAGCACACATATCACCTAGTGGTAAGTGATTATCTACAGCCAGCTTTTTTGCAATATAAGAGGATGCACAAGATCATAAGCGATAATTGAGTAGGAAGTAGGCGCTTTTATCAAAGTAACTCATATCTTTAATCAAAGGAAGTTCATCCAACATTGTGGTGGTGTTTTAACACCACCACGGAGTGGTTGGTTGGACCTGGTTCTTAAACCACACTGTTGATGAACACATCTAGTTTGTAAGGAGTTTTGTTGCCGCGTTGAGTACCTACCACGATTTAAATTTTTCCTTCTTATATGTTGTAGAAAACGTATAAAGTTACGACATGCGTTTTATAAAAAGCTCTCTTAAAATTTTATCAATGCTCTTTCTAGACGACCTCCACACTGTCTAAGCTTGGTATTTTTATACTTACCAAAGTGCTTGGGAGCTACAAATAGTGGTGATATGGACAATCGAAAATTTCTTGATGTTCAATTCTCAAACTTATGTCTTCTGGGTATTAAACTGGATGAGTTTCAATTTGCCCCCGTGCTATCATTCACAAAATTTATTGTTAGTTATTTAACATAACATGCAGAAAAAATAGTGTTGAAGATGAAACATAATCTTGTTGAACACCAGCGCTGAAGGGCTCACAGTCAAGGGTACAAAATCCGTCAATAACAATCTATACACTACCTTGAAAGACCTATTTATTACCTATAAAGACCTAAAGGGGACAGGGGTTTGGAGTGTTTCTCCTGTATATTCACAGATTTAAATTCACCTAAACACTGAGTTGCCTCTTTCGACACCGTAGCCAAGGGTTGAGGTAGTCGTAATCACAGTGGAAAAATGTATTTTTTTTAGTGTTTTTTTTTTTTTTTTTACTTTGTACTTATCTGTTATGCTAATTGATAATAGTAGGTAACACATGATGACAACTTGATTAATAATCGGGGTAAAAAAGAGTATGTTTAGAATTTTGATTCCCTCACTGTTTAAATGCAGCTGTAGTTACTTCATAGTGATATTCACTTATGTAATCTAAAATAGTAGCTAAAATGTAGCTAAAATACAATTATAGTAAATTACACTTCTATTTAGTCTCTACCATTCTACACGATTGTTTCGTCTGCTTATTCTTGTTTTGTGTTCTTTATACAGTTGACGCTAAAAGTAAAGATAATTGCTAAAAAAACATGATTTACTTTGTTACGTAGAAATTTCTGTAGTAAATTTAAATACTTAGTCACACATTCTAATTTTTCTGATGTTTGTCTGTGATTATTCATTAATTATCTGATGACAGGAAATTCACAAGACTTTAATATTGTATGACATTTCGTTTTATTTCAGAAATTAGATGGTGCTAGCTTGAGGATGCTTTGGATTCCTTGAAATATCATACTATTTTATTATTTAGATTCAGTGTTATTCTTATGTTATAAATTATATAAATTGATAGCATACTTCTATATATTATTTAAAATTAGCTTTCACTCGTTTCAGATGTTAAGACGCTGCCTACATTGTCATATGTCCTTGTTAAACATTAAGAAGCTATCTGGTGGTATACTACTTTATACATAATTAATCTACACTATCAATAAATATTTGAAGACCAAGTGTTTGAATGCAGTCATCTTGTACTGACAAATAAGGGGTCTATGTATATGTCTTCACTTGTCCATTGTCAGTGGCGCTTAGGAAATTAATTTTAAAGATTAAGAATTTTATACAATACAAGTATTTGAGTTTTGTTTACCTCCAGTATCTCAAGACCCTCCGCTGAATCTAGCAAGCTAATTATCTATTGTGTTTATTTAAATTTGTGTATTAATAAACTGAGCCTTAAATTTTAAATTGGATATTTGATTTTAAGCGACTCACTGGTTACACATACCAAATTGGAAAGGTTACAACGTTCATAGACATAAATTAATTACGCCACTTATTATACACATAATGAATTAAGTAAGTTATATTCATATTGCAAGAATCCCTAAAAAGCTAATGGAAGTTATGAGGCAACATTATTCAGAATTGTGTAAACCGCAACTCCTCCTAAAATTAATGACCTGCTGTCACATTAATTGCTAATGGGTTCTAGGATGATAGTCATGCTTTCGTGGATATATTTTTCGAATATAGTTGAAAATACTAAGAATGGATTATTATTATAAACATCTCACATTCGCTTGTTTAAAAATGTTATTTATTTGCTATTCTTTCGTTTTTAGTTTGTTTTATCTCTATAGTTATTCTAAAATTTTGATTATTAAATTAATATATAAAAATACTAAAAATAATTGAGTTTTTTAATGACTATACATTATGTTTTGAATAAATATAAGATATTGAAGATAATTAAAAGTGTTTCAAAATGCGAAGGTCAAAGGCAAGTAAGGAATTATTAATTATATTAATATCATGAAGATTTATTGGGATATTTAACATTATAATACACTTTGAAATATTTACACGTTATTACAATTAATAATGTAATACTGTTTTAATTAACAAAAAAACTAATAATACAACAAAAAACCTTTAGTGTAATATCATTTTATTTTGAAAAAGTCAATATTAATGTAGCATAACTACCTTTCTAACCAAATATTGAATTCGGCTTTATTTAAAACTTTACTAAAATTCAGTACATATATTATATTCTTACAAGCAGCAAACCGTTATTACTGTACTTTAGCACAATAATAATGGTAATACTGAAGTGTTAATCCAATAAACTAGGGAAGCCATTGACGTCAATATCAATTTACTCAGATAAATTGAGTTATGCCGTCCAATATATTGCATTCAAAGAAGACTATAACTTTTATCAAAGATACCTGATCCAAAAATGTCTCAATACAATATAATTTCTGAATTATTATCTGTTAGGGCTTATTATAATAAAAAACCTCAAACTACGTACAATGTTTGTACATTAAAGCTTTCTTGAACACGCAACTTTCCTCTCAGACTTATAACGAGCAAATAACTTTCGTCTATTAGTCAGAAGACAGTTAATATTAATGTAATTGGGTAGACCTCGAAGAATTCGGTCTGCCCATTCATTTGTCCCCTACTTTCGAATTTTGGAAAAATTTCTTCACAGAAGGTCTTCTTATGACCGCCTGAGTCTGAAATGACCATTGGTCAAAAAGTTTATATATATATATATATATATATATATATATATATATATATATATATATATATATGCGTGCGTGCGTCCAGATTCGACTTTTGTCAGCACGATAGCGGCCGCAGTTTCGCTCGGATCGCTTTCAAACTTTGCACAAAAATCAACCATCCAAAAATGAAGGTCAAGTTCGTTAACCAGAGAAATCCGGTCACAGGGGGCGCTAGGGCCTCACTTTTTCTGATTTCAGTTTTTCGACCATAACTTTGTCCCTATACAAAGGAGATCAATTGCGTTCATATTATATGATGTCTTTAATAAATACCTATAACTAATGTAGATAAACCGAAAACCTAACTTCAATAACTTAGGGGTGGGGGTAAAAAAACCGAAAATTTTTGAAAAAAAAATCATATCTTTTTTCTGGTAAACATTCTTGCATCACGAGTATTTTTAATAGAAAGGTTATTTTTTACTCTAAATTTAGGTACCAAAAGTTTTTCCGTAAAAGGTACCGTTTCCGAGAAAAAAAATTAAAACCACTTTTAGCTTGTAAATTTTAGGTAGGTAAAACCACGGCAACTTTTTTCTGGTAAACATTCCCTCCTCGCAAATATTTTTAATAGAAAGGTTATTTTTTACTCTAAATTTAAGTACCAAAAGTATTTCCAAAAAAGATACCTTTTCCGAGAAAAAAAATTAAAACCGCTTTTTGCTTGAAAATTTTTGATGTAAACAACGGCAATATGTATTATTCTTAGGTAGTGAGTTATATTTTAACACACGAGGTCTACCCACGCGTGTCCCCCTGCGGGCACGGATTTTTTTGATTTAGATAATAGAATAATGGACTCCATATGCTTTATTTGTATTTTATTAGTCATGAATATACTTTAAATGATTAAAACACGTACAATTGACACTAATTTATTGCCAAGGTATATCGATTTGTAATTTGAAATATTCATTCCACTGCTAGATAATTCTGTATTTTTCGTAGATTTCGATAAGTGAACTTAAATATATATTATATATTACTATGCATAGGAAATGTGGGTATGTGAGAGTAGAAAATACTTTTTCAATGCCGATCACAAAGTATTCTCGCCTACTGAACTGTTGTCTGAACTGCATTTACATTTTCTTAATATCTACTTAAATAATTGGAACAAGTGCGAGTCGAATTCAGTCAAAGGTTCAGTACAAACTTGTATGTATATATTCATGACGTGAGTTTTGAACTGTTAAAAAATTTACTGTATACAGGTTTACGTTAAATTTAACATTTCAATCGCTAAGTAAGTTTGGAAAAATGTTATTCGTTTATTCCTTTTGGTATGGTACTTCAATAATAACACATGGAGTAAAAACTTTAAATATTGTTTTCTGTTTTTAATACAGGTGAAGTTATTTTTTACTGTTTTACTATCTACATATTATAAATGGAAAAGATTAAATATAACTGTTTATATTACAGAAATCCAAATGAGTCTTTTATTGCAAAGGCGAAATTGAATTGGAATAATAAAGATTATTATATATGTATGTACGTGTATATATGTATATACACGCACACGAAATGCGACACTTGCTTCGACCTGATCGGTTTCGAGCTGTATTCATAATACTAACCTATAATCATCGTCGTTATCAAAGGTGTATATTTATTTTTATCAACGTGTGTTAATAAATAATATTAATATTAATTACACCGAATTAAAGCAACGACTTTAATATTTGTATTTATTATAACCATATACGTATTTATGCAATTTTTTAAACCTTAAACATGTCTAGTGGAAATTATACAATAAACTTTTGTATTTTATGAGGGTCTGAGCCCTCTACAGTCATATCACTGTCATCTTTAGTTTAGCGAATGGTGCCAACACAGCCGCGATAACATTTTTTTTTTTTTTCTAGATAGCAATAGAAATATATTTTATGAAACATGAGGAAGATGTTTTATATTCATTAAAGAATAGGACATTATTATCTTTAACATAATTATAATTTTATCAGTATGTCCTTCATCTTAATATAAAAATTAACAATTAATGTAAAATAATAACATAACAAAGAAATGATAGCAAATTTTATGAGAGCTTTAGGGTACTTTTATTGGTAACCGTTTCTATTCTAATTGCTTCCGGCAACTGTAATAGGCACAGTAAATGATTTCGCTTGACTTGGCCGTCTCCGATCATTTTGTGTACGAAGACTGTTAAAAAAGGGTTTCATGTATAAGCTATATATAAAACTCTGTTAGATTATTTTATTAAACACATTTATTTGTATTTAATCAAAGGAAATCAATAATGTTTAATAATTTAATAATTTAAAAAGTATAATAAGTGCATTTGCTTCTTAATAAGTTTTGAATTTGCTTTTATTTTGTTATACGGTGACTGGTCGTCTCGCTAGCTATGGATTTTGTTTTTTATTATTAACTAATCATTAGGCCGGCTTATCGAATTGATTGCGATGGTTTTAATTGTTCGTAAATTGTTTACTAATTACTAACGTTTGCGAAACAGTGATTTACAATAAAAAAAATCCGTGCCCGCAAGGGGACACGCGTGGGTAGACCTCGTGTGTAACTCGTTTAAAATATAACTCACTACCTAAGAATAACACACGATGATGCCGTAGTTTACATCAAAAATTTTCAAGCAAAAAGCGGTTTTTATTTTTTTTCTCGGTAAAGGTATCTTTTTTGGAAATACTTTTGGTACTTAAATTTAGAGTAAAAAATAACCTTTCTATTAAAAATATTTGCGAGAAGGGAATTTTTACCAGAAAAAAGTTGCCGTGGTTTTACCTACCTTAAATTTTCTAGCTAAAAGTGGTTTTTATTTTTTTTCTCGGAAACGGTACCTTCTACGGAAAAGCTTCTGGTACCTAAATTTAGAGTAAAAAATAACCTTTCTATTTAAAATACGTGTGATGTCAGAATGTTTACCAGAAAAAAGTTATGAATTTTTTTCCAAAAAACTTCGGTTTTTTTACCCCCACCCCTAATTTATTGAGGTAAGGTTTTCGGTTTATCTACATGAGTTATAGGTATTCATCAAAGACATCATATAATATGAACGCGATTGATCTACTTTGTATAGGGAAAAAGTTATGGTCGAAAAACTGAAATCGGAAAAAATTAGACCCTAGCGCCCCCTGTGGCAGGATTTCTCTGGTTAACGAACTTGACCTTCATTTTTGGATGGTTGATTTTTGTGCAAAGTTTGAAAGCGATCCGAGCGAAACTGCAGCCGCTATCGTGCTGACAAAAGTCAAATCGGCACTCACGCACGCATCCTTACTATATAATAACGAGCTAATTGACTCTGTATGCACGCGCATCACTTATCACCCACAAATCACACAATAATGTGTAATACATCAAAAAAAAGCTATTGAATCAGGCTACAAAATAAAGTGGGTGCCAACCTCATACATGATCATTGACCCTTCCCGGCCCGGGCCGGGAAGTTCCCTCTTATATATATATATATATAAACATTTTGACCAATGGTCATTTCGGACTCAGGGGGTCATAAGAAGACCTCCTGTGAAGAAATTTTTTCAAAATTCGTAAGTCGGGTACAAATGAATGGGTAGACCGAATTCTTCGAGGTCTACCCAAAAACACCCGTGTGTGTTTCTTCTCAGACCTGGGCGCGTTTGTACCCTCATAGCCTTAATTTTAAATTGGGAAGTATCTTCACAGACGGATTATTTCGATAACTTTGGTATCAATATAGACCCTCCTGCTACTTCTATTTGATGTACACAAGTGATCACAGGTTAGATATAAATAAATATATAAATATAAATAAATATAAATAAATATATACGTCGGTCTTCTTACAAATAGATGTAAATTTTTATATTAAAGCAATATTCTAATCACTAAGAACTCCAAAATAACTTATATGTTCTGACAAACTACTTTATTAAGTAACACATAATGGTTAAACAATTTAGCAGTTTTTTAGTATTATGCATATCAAGATAAATAATTTCTCTTATAAAACAATCGTGTACAATACTTTTTTGATACTTTTTTTAATTGTGTTAATATCTACGCGCTTTGAAATAGAAATAATGTCAAGATACAGGGTAGGTACAGAGATCCTTTACTAACGGACCTCTCAAAGCTGGCAGAGAAAATAGTTTTTATGCCTCGCGGTGGTTTTGGTGAAATAGTCGTATGGTTCAAGTGTTTTGACCTCGAAAAGTTCTATACTGCCGGTTTTTTACACTTTTAAAGTTTATGTTATAATTTTGTGAAACTTAAAACCCAGAATCAAACTTTAACATACTACTGATAAAATATTGTAAGTTATTTTGTTCTTTACCAATTGCGAACATTCGGATAATTTATCTTTACCCCTGATTTAATTATCCTAAAATGGATTAGAGTGTAACAAATGTCGTTGTACTTAATTATTAATTAAAATAATGCAGATGTTGCCGGAATTTTGTAATTAGTTGAAAAAGCTTCATAAGATAGATTTAAATGAAAACGCTCGACTAAGGAATGGCAAGTAATGTTACTAAACCCAATCCCTTAAATACAACTTTATGAATATAACTGCAATATAACTGCTAATAAAGAATAATATGTAGAAACCAATTAATATTTCATAGCCTGATTTAAGCTAATTTACGATTACTTTAAAAACCCTCAGGTTCAAGTCATGGTGTGACACATATTTTTAGAAAACATTAGCAATAAAAAAACAATAATTATTTATGTAAGTCGCTTTCTTGTAAAAAATATATTATAATCTTAATTGTAGAGACTATTTAATATATCCTAAAGAAAATTTTAATTATAGGCTGAAAAATTATGTTACAAGGTTAGATATTTAGTTGTCTTATATATTTACAGCCAGGAGTTTAGACTAGCCGCATTTATATGAGCATTTTTTGGAGGATTTTTCAGAAAAATTACTGACGAAAAATTTCTTTGGACCTCTTGGGTTCAACATGTGACTTAAGTCGAGAAATTGTTTTTGTGTCTGGAGGTAGTCTGTGGAGCTCTTGGAAAATATTAAGCGAGACTACTTCTAGCCAAGTGGCTAGAAGTAGTCTCGCTTAATTACATTGTATGTCTGAAAGTAAGTACTTTCAGACATACAATGTATTTAAGTCGTTGTGAAAACATTTCCGGTCAGTATTACATGCAGTGGTTAATTTTTACATTATTAAAATAATGATTTTATTGTAGATAAGCTGACTTAATAGTATTTATTATTAGGTTTTGATGTATAATATAACTCAAGCTCGGAAAACTAAAACATGACCAGGCAAATAATTATAAATATAATTATAATACATTGAAAATAATTATATTAATATACCTATATATTAATATACCTATTAATAATATCGTTTTTATATTTGATAATAGTTCTCTTTAGCAACAACTTATTTATTATATGTATAACAATGACCTTCAAAGATATACAAAAAATATTTTACTCGTTTTCTTAATTCATAAAATTAAATTTATTCACAGAAGGAGCAATTATTTTTTATACTTGTCTGGCTAATCCAACATGTTTGAAAAGTATTATATATAAATAAATATATTTACGTGCATTTTTATATATATTAATTAATATTTAAATAATTCCCGTAAAACATCTCCTTCGAGTAGCATCAAGTAAGTTTCCAAAAGCGTTACATGTATAGGCCCATCTCAGGTAATCGCATCTAGCGGGCACGTTGTGCTCTTATCTCAGCTAAATTACATTTTACCTGAACATATCACGTCTTTGTTTCGATATTATTATTTACTATATTATCAATATTGTGACGATATCTATTTTATCCCAATAATTCATATTGTTATTTATATTTTATATGTACAGTTTTAGAACATTCAAAAATATATGTTTTTTTAATAATGTTTTACATTCTAAACAAATTCTGAAACATAATAAAACATTAAATATTTCGCTCAATAACTAAAAAAGAGATTTTTATAAATATTCCAATAATAGTTAAATGACGAAATATTTTTTAATAACTACTGTGCATGAAAACTTTATGTATATATAACCTACCTTCAAGAGGTCCGAAGAGATGAAGCTTGTTGTCTCTTAAAGAAATCTGGTACAAAAACTCTCTTGTTGACAGCTTGGCACACTCATTGAGCTTAAAAACGACCTACATTTTGGTAACATGATTTAAAAACATTGTGGTAGAGAAAAAGAAATATTCTACATATTTATAAATTATTGTAAAAATTATATAATAAGTATTGCTTATTAAATCTTATATTTTATAAAATTATTTCAGAGATAAATAATATATTAAATTTTTTATATAATTTTCATAAGTATAATATATGTATAGTTTTATGATTTTTTATAATAATAATATAATAATCACTTCATCATTAACTAATTTAATGTCAACTTTAAGAGCTTAATAAATAAAAAAATATATATCCGGCTGAGTTTGTTGTGTGGTTCTTCTCAGACCAGGACGCGTTTGGAACCCTCATAGCTTTAACATTAAGTTGGACAGTGCTTTTACAGAAGGGCTTATTACGATAAATCTGGTATCGAAATAGGCCCTCCTGACACTTCCATTTTTACATAAGTGATCACTGATAATGATTCAAAGTGGAAAAGATATAAATAAATAAAATAAATAAATAAATAATAGATCGTTTCAAAATATGAGATCTACAAATTATAAAATTAATGCCGTCAACTGATTTTTTACTAATAGTTTTATTTTTATGAGATGGATTTACAAAATGGATTTGTTTTTATACTTCAGAAATTATATCACAGTCGTAAAGTTGTCACTTGTATTAGTAATAGTGATGGTAGTATTGGTAGTAATAGTAACAGAGTAGTACTTCCAATACTATCAATAAAAGTGGTTGCAGTGATAGTAATGTTATCAGTAGTAGTAGCAGTAGCAGTAGCAGTAGCAGTAGCAGTAGCAGTAGCAGTACTTTTTATTTTAACCCTGTTTCTTAGAACATATTGTTACGGATAATTATGTAGGTTGTTAACATTAGATACGAGTTCATCACCATTCCATTATATTTATTTTAAGATATTTTCTGTATAATTTCGGGTTTTTAGTATTTCGTGCCTTAATAAAATCATACAGAATTTATTAAACATTATATAGGCCAGTTTGATTAAAATTCGAATTTTGATAAGTTTAAAAATTTATATATCAGTAATTTAAATGTAATAAGTATGTATATTAATTTTTAACTTACTCCACTATAAAATAGAACTAGAAAAAATATGCCAATAGATTGATCATTGCACAATGCATACAATACAATGCAAAGCAATACATGATACACTTAATACGATATAAACTAGTAATTTAAAGTTATTTGTATGAAAATTTATATTTCTAAAAAACATCACTAAATCTAAAACTTTGGCCAACGCAAACAGGGCCACGAGTCTTAAATAATTTTTTTTAGCAAGATGCTAATTTTTTGTATAATATAAATTCATTCATTCAATTCATTTTATATAAATTGAATGAATGAATTCGTATTTTCAACAATCAAAAAGTAAATCTAACTCTTGTCATATCTTGCGTTTCATATTTATTTTACCAGAGTATAATGAGTTAGGTAGATGTCACAATTTGTTTTTGTCACAAATATCGACGAAGTGTTGTATGACATACTGTATATGTTATTAATTAGGAGTTTGAAAATAATCTATAATTACTGTAACGATATAAGGTTTATTTTAATGATTCTATATTATTATGTCATAGTCGGTCCGGATCTGAAAACTAGTAAAATTTAAAAATTTTATCTAACTTCCTTTTTTTTCTATTTTTACACAGAGATGTTATATTTTATTAAAAAATCTTAATATAGTGACATACTCTAGGGATTCACAAGACTTACAAAGTTAATAGAGTTAATGTGTGTGAATCTCCGTACTGTGACAATGATAGATAGTGTTTGTTGGTAGCGATGAAACTGAGCCTATTTGTAAAACTTATCTAATTACCAAGTTATGTGAGATTTAATTAACGCTTAAATGTTAACTGTTTAAATTGATACAAAAGTTATTACCAAAAATTACGCATTGTGCAGTCGGTTGTTAATCATATTTTTTACTCTACTACTTATAAAAATCAAGTGACCACTTCCTAAAAAAATATTTTTACATGTTTTTCACATTATTACATATTAGCCTAATGTTAAAATATTAATTATTTTAAAACTTAAAACAATTTTGTTTCATTTTAACTTGATAAATAATTATGCAAAATGCAATCCTTTGAATAATTCAAAGCCATGGTGATGGCACTCGTCTGATACAGTACGCGGGTAAGGTGTGTAAAATTGTAATAAGTCATCGTATGTCCAAGTAAAGGTTTGTTCCGCTTGTCCCTGGAACTGTTATCTATTTGTAACCTAGTATTTAATTATAATACCTTTTAAGTCTGATATAAAGAAATTATAGATTTTATTAAATATAAAAAAATAATTATGGAGGTTGTGTTTAATTTGAAATTCTCAAGTAGTTTATTGATACAGTATGTATATTGATATGAATATTTATTTAAGGATCCAAATAAAGAAGTATGAGACATTCTTTTTATATACTTTAAATGTAGTCTCTGTCATGTTACTATTAGTATTATTTATTTTACATATTATATAAAAATATTCAGTGATGAAGTAGTGAAAGTAGTAGTAAAACAAAGCAGTTGGTCTAATGGTTTCCTCCGTAACGTCCACACCATCGGTCAACGTCACATAGATACTGGATTTTTGTTGGCTTACCCTATTTATTCAGAAATACAGGTTGGATACGACACAGATTATGATTTTATTAACAAATCCTAATTATGTTATAATACGCTATCCTATAGATAATTATAATATTTTAGTAACGAGTGTATTATGTGTTAATTTAATATTTAAAAAATATACTTCTTTTGATATGTTTTATTATTTGTCCATTTGTCTTTTCACAAATCAAGTAAAAGTTTTTTCGATGAATTTTGTGATGCAGTGGTAGATTATTTTTTATACTCTTGTTGTAAATACACTCAGAGGTTGATAATATTTTATACGTACCCAATGTAGGAGGATGAAATATTATAAAATATATTTTTTTATTTCCTGCTATTAAAAATAATATTATTTCTAGATTTTTTTCACAAGTCTTTTAGACTTCAAGCTTCTATACTCTGGAACTCCCTACTTAAAAAGATTAGAAGGGCACCTATCGAAAGGTCTTTTAAAAGCCTTGTTCACAAACACTTTCTAGAATCATCGTAGCAGACATTTTATTCAGATGTAGATGTTATATAATATATGTAAATATATTTAATTATCATTTTTTGTATATACATGTGTCTACATCATATATATTATTTATTTATTGTTATTATTATTTATTATATTTTTGCGCTTAGCCCTTTTTTATCTTATATTTTGCTTTTATGATGCTTACCGCCATTTCTACAAAGACTAGCTGGAAAAGTATTCCACCAGGTATTAGGTTCGCTTTTTGTAAAATACAATAAAGAGTAATAATAGAATCACCTTTGGGGAAAACTAAAACTAAAATAACTGGTAAGATAATTTTATCAAGTAAAAAAAATGCAAAAGCATTTAATGAAAAAAATACAAGGGAATTTTGTGTAAGCAGTTAAAAATCTAGTAAATAAATGCTCTTTTGCTTAAAGGTTCCTTCGTCTTCTAACAAACACTATTTTTCTACGCGTGAATTGAAATTCCGTAAAATAATGTCGTCTATCCCTTAGACAATAGCTGCCTATTACTAGAGAATGCACCTTCGCATGTTTTAATAAAATTGATGTACTATTGACTAATGATGTCCATAAAAAAACTAAATGTGATTTAGATTTACCAATTCTAAAACCTTTTATATTATACACTTACTCCTTTGATATTCTCATAACGAAGTAAATTATGTATGTACGAGTACATATTTAGTATTCCTAATATAAGCATTACAAGTAAAGAGGTTTAATAGTTCCGTGTCATCATTCCAGGAGCATCGTTCATATACGGTACTTACTATATTGTATAGAACGTTATATATTAAGTTACAAATATGAATTTTTTATAATAATAAATAAATATAAATACGTAATATTTAAACATTTTATGCCTAATGGCGGCAAGAGGTTGGTTAACGCAGCTGAAGAGGTCTTATATTTTTTGGATAAATCTTGTATTTTTTTTATGGAATTACTTAATAATTTTTAACTACTTAATAAATTACTTAATAAATTTAACTTAATTAATTAACTTGTGTACACATGGAGCATTTATAAAGCGAGTTAAAATCTCTTTACGCAAACTGCTATAGAAGACGCTATAACTTTGGTATATAGCAATATTCAACGACTCTTACATATTTACAATCATTGGCTCGGACGGGATAAGTTTTAAGTGAGTTCTTGCCGTAGGTGGAAGGTATACTTAGGCAGAGTACAAATTGCTGACGAAAGAATACTTAGAAAATATTTATGAAATCATATTAATTTTATTAAATGAAACTGAATTTAACCTAAGGAAAAAGATGTTTATTAATAAAAAGCCAATATTGTTTTGTTGATTGTATAATTATATGTTTATTTGATCTTCATAAAAGACGGTGAAAACTTTTATGGTTCTTAGTCAAAAAAACAATTGTTTCTAATTTTATGTGCAAATTAATTATCTATTAAAATTTTTAATTCTTGTACTGCTATATTTAATTATGAAGACGTATAGTAGTAAACTCACCCGATTATATTAATATGGTCTTCTTTTCAATGATTTTTTCTAGATTTATGCAAATGTTAACGGTATCTAAAAAAATGTAAATTAGAATTGTGAAATAATAAAATAACAAAATCCGTAGGTATTTAGTTTAAAA
This sequence comes from Melinaea menophilus ssp. n. AW-2005, assembly GCA_918358695.1. NCBI lineage: Eukaryota > Metazoa > Arthropoda > Insecta > Lepidoptera > Nymphalidae > Melinaea > Melinaea menophilus. Next base: position 3,511,414 of record OU911052.1, read on the forward strand.
ATGTTTATTTTACATTAATATAATAAACTCAATTTAATTTAAAGTTACATATTATTTCTTTGTACTTTGAAGTATAAGTTATCAAAAAGAAAATTAAAAAGTTTAATAACTTTATTATAAATTTGAGAAAAACCAATTCCAAAATAAAAGTAGGTTACTTGTTATATATAGATTAAATTCTTTTAGAATTCTCTTAAAAACAAGCATTTCATGAAGTAAACATTAATTTAAAATTATATACGTCATTTATTTGTTGAGTTATATTATTATTATCGTGTTAGGTTTAATAGCACCAGCGTTCTTAGAAATCCAAAAATAGCGTTCAAGTTAAGGATAGGTGATTAAAATATGAATGGGAATTAACAAAAGCTTTTTCTTCATCCAATGTGTGATTATTTACGTTTCCTAAATAATACCTTATACATAATAACAACAATGCTGTTTATGTGTACTTGTATGATTAATATAAATTGCACTTCAATATTAATATATTACATTCCGAATCCTTGTTTGTTAAAATGATATTCTTTTAATAATCGAAAACATTTCAAAATAATTTTTCTAGAGGTTTCAGTCAACAGCAAATTTGCTTAAATTCATATTTTTATTACTATTTATTTATTTATTTATCTTCACGCCATATCCCTTGCGGGGTAGCCAGAGACGCTACGGTCCCTGCATACCTCTTTCGCCTCGGCCACAGACATCAACCTCCTCATACATGAACTCCCGGGAGGTCCTCATGATTTTTTAAATCTCTAATCTCTCTAATAACAAAATACTTTATAAAATAAAACCTTAATTTTACCTAATTAATATACGAGTAGATAACAAACATATTTGACTTATAAGTTTTTAGTCCTACATGTCTTTATTCTTCATAATTATCAATAAGCAGACGTATCCAATAGTTTAAAATATTTAAACACTGATGACAATTCTCATTTTATTGTGATTAAGTTTGTTGAAGACGATTTTAGCTACTTAAAAAAATGAAACACAATAGCATTTTGTAGCGAAGTTTCAATTAAACTTGACATCTTTTTAAAACCTGAACGAAATAAAAGCTGTTAATTGACAGGTTTGTTGCAAGAAAACAATAAACCTTATAAAACGACTACATGGGGCTCAAATTTTTTCTAGATCTTTTAAATCGTTTTAGCTCTCGCATATTGTACTATATAAAAAGTGTTTGACTACTTTTCTTAATTCATTTAATTAAAATTATTCACAGAAGGAGCAATGATTTTTATATTGGTTAGAACTATCACGTTTATAGTTTTGGTTGTATCTATCGTTATTATGTCGATATGTGGATAATAGAAACGTGGCTTTCTCTCCAGATCCAGTGTCTTGTTAAACTATGATCTATCTCCGGTAGTCTAAATTGAGTAAAAAGACCTTACATGAGAGATCACAGGTTCTATCGCCGCCAGTTGGAGTATAATCATCAAGTCCTCAGTTTCATTGTAAAATAATTTGATTAAAGCATTGATTGCAGAAGCATTGAAAGATTGAGATTGTTTTGATATTGAAATTTATTTCTATTAAGCGAATACATTTATACGAATAATCAAATATTGCCCAAGCTAGGCAATGTTTGATTATTCGCATATGTTTTATAACAATTGTTTGTGAAAATAAAATAAGAACACCTTTGAACTCTTATACTTAATATAAAGAAAGTATAGATTTTATTAGATATATAAACAGCATTATTGCGGTATTAAACTTGTTTTAGTATTCTCATATGAGATAATGATATAATATAGATATACATAAATTAATTTGTCTAACGATAAAAATAAATTAGTATTAAGTCACTTTACATATCTTAAGAAGAACCTTTATTATTATATACGAATATTATATATAATCAGTAATTAACCATTAACAATCCTATATAACAAAGCAGTTGGGCTAATGGTTTCCATCCTAACGTTCACACCATCGTCACTATCAACGTCACACAAGTACTGTCACCTTCCTATGTTTTAATAAAGATGACATATTCTTGAATTAGTCTTATAAATTTGACTGTGATTTAGAGTTCCTAGTCGTAGTTGGTAGTAGTAGTAGTAGTAGCAGCACACTAGTTAGTACTAGTGTGATACTTAGTAGCTATTATATTATAATAATCTAAATTATTTATATACATATTTAGTATTCCTAACTTAAAAATTACGAGGTTTAATGGTCTCGTCAATTATATTCATATAGTATCATTGCTCACTTAGAGAATTACATTGTATATTACTTAATACAAATTGACATTCAAATACTTGAAAAATATTGGAATGAAAAGGTTCTGTTTAAAGTTGGAAATGTAATTTAACTTTTAACTATTTTAGCATATATAAAACTTAGCTTTTATTATTAATAACGCTTGAGTTTGATCTTACATTATAGTGTTTTTAAAATGAATTAAACAATTCGAACATCTTATAATTTAGTTTTAGACTGATCTGAATGACTGATATGATATTACCAATTGCGTTGAAATGTGCCACTGTTTTATTTTACTTTAAATTCATTTGATGCAATATTTACATAATATTATAAGTATTTGAACAGAGAGTTTAAGATTACTTACTTATTAATCAGATTATTATCTCAATTTGTACTTGAAGCTGCGACCTCTATTATACCATCCTGTAGTTGCATCGGTTTGTCAATTGCCTTTATGTATGATGCTCGCCTTAATGACATGTATATTATAAGAGTCAACAACGATAGCAGAAAAATCAAGACCAAGTAATTTGTATGAAGACGTGAGTAAAAAACCATAAACAAATAAGCAACAGTGCAAAAAAGATATATTCGTTAATATACGTTTATCGAAATGAAGATGTAAAAGAACTAAAGAAATAATTGACAGAGCTTAAAAAAATCTTATACATATTCCAAATATAATGAAACTGTAAACCGAAGATGACGATGACTAAACTTTATACATACCTACTATATTACCGACGACCAGAGTTTAATAGAGTTCTGTGATTTATTTAAAATTTTCCTTCAAGTTAAAAAATTACTAACACGTTTATAAAAATGTTAATATTGTCAAGCCACAACTTGGTTGACAGTTAATTAAATAAAAGTTGTGCTAGACATCGATCTAGTATACTTTATACCATATTTAACAACATATTTAAACTAAATACAGTTTTATTCATATTTTTTTGTTATTACAATAACAAAAAGCGTAAGGACCCCCCGGAGGGCATGTATGAAGAGGTTGATGTCTGTGGCCGAGGCGAAAGAGGTATGCAGGGACCGTAGCGTTTGGCGCTCCGTCGTTTCTGGCTACTCCGCAAGGGATATGGCGTGAAGATAAATAAATAAATAAATAATAAATATTTCAATAAATATATTTATATGTATAATATAAAATGTTGTATATATTAATAATGATCGGTTTCATTAACTATTTGCCGCTAGTGCTTTTGGGATATTGTTAAGAGTAAGGAGGTGAGTCTGTGGAATGAAAACTGCCGTAGAACAAATAAGAGTCACTCGACGTTACACACTGTAACAAATACTGATTGGATCTAAAATATAATTTAATAAATTGCAACGCCAGGTAATCAAACAAATCTAGTAGTCGGTGATTTTCTAAGGATTTACTGACCTGTGAAAATAATGATCAAATGTGACCGAATCATATTCTTCTGATTTACATTAACATTTTTTAGAAATGTTACCTTTAACATAAATAATTTTTAAAAAGTTACCTAACATCAAAATTTTTTGCACAAAACTAAAAAAGGTCATTAGAAAGTAGACTATAATATAAGCGGGTAAATGTATTTCTTTACATCTTGATGCATTTGCATTTAACGAATCTTGATGCATTTGCATTTAAATGCAGTACAAGAATTGAAAACTTGAATAGAAAATTAATTTACTCAGAAATTTAATTTATTTAATGGGAAACAATCCGTCTATGGCAGGAAGGGAAATGATGTAAGAGTCTTTAGAAATTGCTACATATACTTAAACGTCTTGTATAGAAGATTGCATGAGGAGATTTCATGGTCAAATCTTCTTACACAGTCAAATATCCGTATGTGAAGAAATAATCGATAAAAAAAATTAATAAACCGATTGAAATATGGTATTTTAAAGTGGCTAATAATGGATTAATAATCGTCTTTTTTATAATCGTATTTTATTTGATGGTAAAACCACTTAGTTTTCAAAAATAAATATTTACTTAACAAAACGAACTTAGATCCTAGATTTAAATTTTTAAGACAGAGTAGTCTGAATTGTAAATAGTTTATAGTCAAATAGAAAAAAAGACTTTATAAGCAAATATCTAAAAAGTTAAAAGCATGCCGTTGAATATCGTATCATTTTTTTTAAGCAGCGTTATTCAGAAATGTTGCAAAAAGATTAGACAGAGATTCAGTGAACGAGAATTTCCTGTGATCAGCATTGGCTAAGCAATTTTTCTCATCGATTACTATCCGCTAACTATTCATTCTTTTGTCGATATTTCAAAAGAATAGAGTAATTTAACCTCATTCTTATATTCAAATAAATATAATATCTATTGTCATTTAATAACGATTGAGTATTAAAAGAAGACTTAGTTCTAGGGTCACTTATCTAAATAATCGCTTCAAAGTTTAAGTTTAGATATTTTTAATGATAGTAAATTATCTTTACTTATTATTAATCTTTGAAAATAAATCAATAATTAATATCATGTACGGTAAAGCACTCTATAATATTCTTATTAAAGATTTAACATTAAGTGTCTTCAAAGTAGTTGACAAAGTTATCTGCCCGTTATAAGTGTAAGTGGGAGGGTGGCTTGTTGAACATGGTTTGACGATTAAAAATTATATACAATTTTATGTTATTTTCTTAAGATCAACACACAAAGGTAAGCTAGGGTGATTGCTAAGTTTAAGGATAATGTAGAAAAAACTTTTTTTTTTAGGTGAGTTTGGCATTATTTTAAAATGTATTATTATTTACTCTTATTGTTAGTAAAGTCTTACAAATATAATAAGATATTATAATGTATGAAAGAAAGAAGAAAAATCGAGTGTTAATTGGACTCGTTCTGATATTTTTCCTACCACACCATATCTTACATTAAAAACATTAATTTTCTTATATGTTGTAATTTTGTACACTTGCATATTAAAATTAAGTTAAATTAATGACCACAAAACATTTTATCTTATTAAAAATTATCTTCTTATATACAATTAGCAATTCATCTTAAACCGAGGTGGTGCCGTAAATTACTGTAATTTATGTGACCTGGGATTTATTTGAAACTCGTCATATAATTTCAACGTAAGTAACATTATAAACTGTAATTAGCAATTAATGTAAGTTTATAATTTTACTTTGCTGAAGTTGCGTTGATATTATAGGATTAACAAGATTAAATAATCTGCATAAGTGTTTATCACAAGTGTGTCAGTAGGTTGAGTTCCGTAGTGTTTACAAATTAGGTTGTCTGGAGTAATGATTTCTTATTTACACATCCAGTAAAGCTTATTTAATTTCTTTCATTATTTAACCGCTGAGTGATGTAAAGATAGTAATAGTACTATCTTAGAGTGATAGGATGGTTTATTGCACCTCCATAAATAGATAATAATACAATATACATAATATATTAATAGTCATCTTTGAGAGTTGGCTATTTTTATGTATATACTCGTATTTAATGCTTGAATTGATGGAAATTCGTTGTAACCTTAAATATTTTGATTTATTACGACGCAACCGATAGATGTTACAAATATATTTTTTATTCAATTATAATATTTTAAGATATTTATTTTTTTCTAGAGATAAAAGCGGGCTCATTTCGAGACTTGCATATATATTGGCTATTTTTCATTACCATTTTTGTTAACTCTTCGACTTTCGTTCGTCTACCTGCATTATAAGTTCCAAAAGGTTATTCAATACTTCGTTCAAATGTCCACCGAATCTCTATTAAAATGAGGGAACAGAAAGCACAGATTTTATATTGCTGTAATTACTAACTTAATAATAAATATCTAAATAAATAGTTGTAACTATATAATTTCTTTGAAAAGTTATTATACAAATTATTGCTTAATCAATTAATAAACAAATTGCTTAAAACTAGAAGGATTGGTACTATCTATCATATTGTTAGATACACATAATCTTTGTATGATTATAGTATGAAAAAATATCATCTTTAAATGAATTTATTTCACGAACAGCTAAGATACATCGTTTGAAAATGAAGTTTACATTTCATTCGTCAATTTCGAAAACGTGAATATATTATACCGATAAATTGTTCTTCTAATAACTTTATGGAAATGGAAAACTTATTGTTGAGCAAAATGGGTGAAATCTTATTATGTAAAATAGCGAAAAAGATTGTGTTTATATAATATAAATTCTGTCTTAATAATTTTCTTCTAATATATAATTACGTTTCATAATTCATTAAGTATTAAAGAATAAGTTCCAAATTATAGAAGTATATAAAGTAATTAGTAACTAAAATAGCATAGATTTTTAAAATAAAAATACATTAGTCTCATCTTGAGGCTATAAGATATATCCTTGAAGCCATTAGAGATTAATGAGATACCAGGTCATTAATTCTCAGAGTTATGGTCTGTACGATTCAAGATGAAGCTGATTTTTTAAAACATTATTAATCTTTTAATCAAGTTGCAACACGACATGAAAATTAATTAAGAATTTTAATAGTATTTAATCACTAAAACTATATATTATTTCCAGTATAATTGTAATAAAATTATATGATTTCATATATTATTTCTATTTGTTGTACATAATAATATATACCTAATAAGTGTAAAATATTTTTTATTTTCAATTATATTTATTGGTGTTTTTATTATTATGATAATAATAGCTAGTTTTAAATTATTGTTTGTTATAATTTTCAAATATATCTATGTTTATTTTATACTCGTGAAATCTGTTTAAAATATGTTAAAAAAGAGTTAAGTAACATGTTAGCTTAAGTGAATATAATTATCATAGAAAAATAAATACAAAAAGAAATATTTGCAAATTTCAATTAAAAAAATACCCTTACGAAAAAAAATACAAAATCAGATTATTTCTTTAGTTTAACATTTAATTTAATGGTAAATGGTATTGTTACTTTTTTAAACTCAAGAGATTTATGTTCTGAAATTCTCCAGCAAAGAAATAAATCTCAGTGAGTGAATAATAGCTAGTTTTAAATTATTGTTTGTTATAATTTTCAAATATATCTATGTTTATTTTATACTCGTGAAATCTGTTTAAAATATGTTAAAAAAGAGTTAAGTAACATGTTAGCTTAAGTGAATATAATTATCATAGAAAAATAAATACAAAAAGAAATATTTGCAAATTTCAATTAAAAAAATACCCTTACGAAAAAAAATACAAAATCAGATTATTTCTTTAGTTTAACATTTAATTTAATGGTAAATGGTATTGTTACTTTTTTAAACTCAAGAGATTTATGTTCTGAAATTCTCCAGCAAAGAAATAAGCTCTTAGGCACGGAAATACTTTTAAGTTTTTTTCTTATAGTACTTGTGTTTTTCTGTGCCTAGTCTTTTACTAATACCAAAATACTTTGCTGGCATTGTTTTAGTCGTTTTTGCTTATTTTTTTTCTTTCATTAGACAATGTATTTTATATATTTTTCCAACTATATAAAAAAAAATGTTCTGAATATCTTTTTTGTCTTCGTAAAACAGCCGCGATGAAAATTAGATTTACATATTATTTGGTCGATTCGCGATCATTTGAATATTTGATTGAATCTCATCACGTCAATTATGAATAATAAATATATTTACTTCATGGAAAATGTAAATTTTATACTTGTGTAACACTTACAGTTCTATATCTTACTAGATGTGGCCAGCGATTTCGTTAGCTCCCCTCGCTCTGAATATTAATTTATCCATCTATAACAAAAAAAAAATCTTTATATTTTTAGTGTTATTATGATTTTATTATTCACAGTGTTTCTATACCTAAAAGGAATATATTGTTTAGAAATATAATACAAGGTACCGTTACGTTGACACCTCAAATATAGTAAACACAACACGTTAAGGGTATCACCTAATTTTAATAAAATACTGTAAATAAATTATTTACATTATTATAAAAATATATTATTATAAAATGTTAATAATTTTAAGTAAGATTAGTCAACATAAAAATGAAAGTGTCATTAAACAAACATCCAAGTGTTGATATTCTCGAAAAGCTGGCCTGTGTAAATAGTCCGTTAGTAAATCACAACGTAGTGACATTGACAGATAGTGTTTGTAGAAAGCGAGGTAACTGAAGCTGTAAGCAAAAGCTTATATATTCAGTAAGTTTTGCGAGAACTACTTTATCCCAACTGTTAACAGATGTTTCAGTAAGTTTTATCATATGATTAAAATCACAAAAGGCCCTTGTAAATGTTAATATTTATATAATATTTTATTTAAAAGTTATTACATATAAATTCGGCCAAAACAGCTGTGTACTCACTGGGATTGCCGATAAAGAATCAAATATGAATTATTGGACAGGATTCAAAAAAGTACTGTAAATCTTAATCTTCTGACCTGTAGAAATAGACACACACTTATTACCTGGGTGCGTGGCGATCCTCTACTGTACCGTTTTCAAGGACCTTTCTTCCACATATCACTAAAATGTGGAACGTCTTCCTTCGGCGGTATTGCTGGATCATACGATATGCTTTCAAGAAAGGCGTACACTTCCACCTCCACGGCCGGCAACGTTCTTAAGATTCTCAAAATGATGCAAGAGTACGTGGGCGGCAGTATCTGATAACTTTACATTATTAATATTATGAGCTTTTTATGTTTAAATATATTTCAACATGAAAATTTAAAAGTTTTTGACTGCTTTTTTATTTAACGTACAAATAATTTAAAATGATATTTAGTTTATATTCATTCATAGTTTTTAAAATATTATTGTATTTAAACTCTTCTGATTGTGAGAGAGCGTTGTATAGATTGCTTGCTTTCTGCCGTAAAGTAGCCCAGTTAACTTTTGTTTATTTACGTGATCAACGGTCATTTAGGTCAAATGGACAAAGCGTCGCCGTCTTCGCTTGTTGAATTCTAACTTAAGCTCAGATCCCTGTTCCTCGTCATTAAAGCCTCGAAGAACCAGAACATATAGTAATACTGGTGCAGAAAATACTTGAGGGTTTCCCTGGTCATGGCATGGCAGTCTACGTGCCACAAAGCTTTGCCTACTTCTATACATAACGCATAAAAATCCATATTACCTTTATAAGGACATCACTTCTAAATCAGCAACCTTTAACAAAAATGCGTATTTCCAAAACTTTGATTATTAAAGAAAACTGTAAAACATAGAAAATATAAACAGAAAGAATAATATATCAAAAATCGTAATCTCGTTACATAATTATTAAAACTAGACTTGAGTCGCATATTTGGCTCGTGGTAGTTCAGGTCTGCCAATTTTTTGGTTTGTGTTAGACTATTTAACTGTATGAGTCAACAGTCTTTTAAGTATTATGGTCTTAAAATTTACCAACTTTAAAAACCCACTTTTTTTTTTAATATTTATTCCTTAGTTTTTATTTTTTTATTATACTTTGCATTGCTATTGAAATATCTGTTACTCATTATTATAGGCGTAGAGTATTATATTCATTAATGTTGAAACATTTACAGCTAATGGTTATGTCTAATACAACAACGTGACAAGGTTCCTACGCTCAAGTTTAATATCAAGGTCAACAATTCACTTAATCACGTTTTCACGCCAAGGGACTGGCAAGGGACCCTAATTGTGTCACGTGATTGATTACTCTCTTGACATATTTTTACATATTCGGTTTATATTATTTATATATTTTTCGGTTCATATTTTTCGGTTTGTGTTTTTTAACATATTTAATTTATGTTTAGATCATTTTGGGCTGACATGAATGATATGATGCCTGTATCGTACAAAGGGGCTCGGCGGACCCCACGACACAACCTCTAAACGGGCAACGTCATCAACAGCTACGTATATGATTACTCTCTAGTTAAAACTAACGACTCACCTGTCTGCTTCTGTTATGTTTCAAAGAAGGAAGTCACATAGTCAGTCTGTACTAGTAAAGGATTTGAGGTTCTCCAGAGTGTAGGATAAATTGTATAATATTTAGTAAAAAGGGAAATAATTATGTAACAAAGAATTTGATACTTAAGTGTTCCGTCGCGTGACCTTCGGTTCACTTCGGTTCCAAACACTCGACACTAATGTAATTTACTCTTTTGGAAACTACTAGAACCGATAATGATTACTCCGCAAAACCTACTCCTTCCTCCCCTGATGATGATTCATCAGGGGAGGAAGGAGGAGGTTATATGAAACTCCTACTCACTAAACCAGACGGTTGCGGTCGCCGTCATAATGGGACACCGCGGGAACGCTTGCGCATACAACCGCGGCGCCCCGACTGACACCACGTAGATGGCGCCCCGCAACGAGAGGCTCCCTCCATAGTCAGAAGGCTTGTTAGATCGCGGGAGGGTCCCCCCCACCCAAGCCCACCTTCTAGCCAGGCCCGGTCCGGAACCCAAACGTCTAGGGGAGTCTAGACTCAACCCCAAAACGCCTGAGAACCTCATTCAGGCCAGCGCCCTCGGCGGTGATTTTCCTGAAGGAAGACCACCGTTCGGACCCCACATGAGCGGACAGCTAAACACGACCCGGTTGCACGAACACACGAACTGGCAGGGAGGACTACCAACGTACCGCTGCCGCGCAAGACCACCGCTCAAAAAGGGAGCCCGACCTCGAACCCGACAGGCCTCTACCGCCGAACACGGTGGTCAACCGAATCCAGCAAGAAAGAGGCATAAGTCGGGAACCTACCAAGCCGGGACTAACGATCGCCGAGCAAGACTGTGGTGTCACGCTCCACGAAGGTTAATCCGGGCACCGTCTGTTGCTTGGGGAAACTAAATCCCGAACCGCTCCTTAGAGAGCGACTCGACAGGAAGAACCCTCAACCCTAGTCGCCCCCGAAACCCCGCAACCACGAGGCCACCCCAAGGTCAACTCTGCAATCAGAGAAGTACCCGGAATGACCCCGCGGCTGTCCCCCGGAAAAGAGGGCCTATGCCCACCCACCGAATTGCCCAGGCCCACTTTCTAACGGCTGAGGCCGAAGGAAAGGGACCCGAGCCCGCCGTCGCAGACGGGGCACCCCTAAGGGCAGACCGCCGCATACACCCCCTCTGCCAGCCATGAGCCAGACTCGGGCCTCATGGCTGACAACCCTGCGCTGGACATTAACAGACAGCAGATGAGATCCCGAAAGACCGCATTAACCGTCCCCCAGGGAGCACCGGCCCGTACCGATTTCAATCTCACCGGACGAATCCGAGCAACATTGGTAGCGGACGAGCATACGAGGAGGTATCCAGCATGGCCCCCCTAATCCCAACAACCCTAACCAACTAACCCATTTCACTCACTATACCTCATCTTCTCTTATTCTTTCTTTTCTCTTGTGCGTTTATGTGAGTAATATTGAATATTTATGTCAGCTTAACTAAAACTAATATATATGTGCATCTTAAAGATGTATTCCTGATTAAACGTTTGTTCTATGGATAATAATATATAATTATAGTATCTATTCACTAGGATACCTCATTAAGGGTTCTATGATAATACTAATCACTTCATTAAACACACAATACATTATCTTGATTATTCAGTGGGTACTTGTAGGCTTTGTCTTTATTTGAAGTAGTATTGTACTAAATCGGTCAACAGTAAATATTAATCCTCATTTGTTCAGCTTGTTTCCATAGATTTATAAATTTTAACAAGCCGCACTTTCTATATTATTATACATTTATACTTATAAGGAACTTAAGTTTTTCATTATTGAACAATTTTTATTTATGCATTTATGATTATAAAAGTTTTATACGATTAAGCAGTTGTTCAACTAATTGATGATTTAACTCTAACAAAACTTAACGAACTCATGTCTGCCTTTTTTTGTAAATATGAGCCAGATGTAAATTGTGAGTAAACTGTTTTTATTATTAACTGCCAGAATCTATTAAATCTATAGGTTTGCATGTTTCGTTCTCAATATCGAATCATAAGGTGTAAATAATAATCAACTATTTGAAAGTTTAATGTTAGGAAATGCATGGAAATTTATTAAAATGTTTTCTTCTAGAGGAGTTGAATAAAGCACATATGTCACCTGGTGGTACGTGATTATCTACAGCCACGCTTTTTTGCAATATAAGATTATGCACAAAAACATTTATCAAGAGCTTGTATCGAAGAATCTCTTATCTTTAATCACAGGAAGTTCATCCAACATTGTGGTGGTGTTAAGAACCACACTGTTAAAGAACACATCCAGTTCGTAAGGATTGTATTGCCGCGTTGAGTACCTACGATGATTTCAATTCTTCTTTTCGATTTGTGTAGAATACGTATAAAGTTGCAACAAGCGTTTTATAAAAAGCTCTCTTTAAATTTCATGAACGCTCTTTCTAGACAACCTCGACACTGACTTATTTCGGTATTTTTAAACTTACCACAGCGCTTGGGAGCACCTTCAAATAGTGGTGATATGGACAATCGAGAATTTCTTAATGTTAAATACTCACACTTACGTCTTCTGGGTATTAAACTGGATGAGATTCAATTTGCCCCCGTGCTATCATTCATAGAATTTATTGTTAGGTGTTTAACATAACATGCAGAAAAAGTAGTGTTGAATGTAAAACGCAATCTTGGTCAACACCAGCGCTCAAGGGCTCACAGTAAAGGTATCTTAAAAAACATACCTATAAAGACCCAAAGGGGAGAGGGGGTTGGGGCGTTTCTCCTTTATATTCACCTATTTAAATTCACCTAAACATAATTGTGCCGGGACGTTTTCTGTGCGAGCGTTACCACACTCGCAGCAAGCCGCCAGTGGTAGCTCGTAAGGTAACTCTTCCATATGTTAGACTGAGTTGTCTCTTTCGACACTTAGCAAGGGGTTGAGGTAGTCATAACCACAGATTAAAAATTTATTTTTTTAGTGTTTTTTTTATTTTTTATCTTGTTTTTATCTGTTATCCTTATTGATAATAGTAGGTAACACATGATGGCAACTTCATCAAAATTCTAAGCATACATGCTTAGAATTTTGATTCCCTCACTCTTTAAATGCAGCTGTAGTTACTTCACAAAGATATTTACTTATGTAAGCAATTTATTTAACTAAAATACAATTAAAGCAAGTTACAATTTTAGTTTCTTTCATTCTTCATGATTGTTTCATCTGCTTATTCTTGTTTTGTCAGTTGAGCGTGAGCAAAGGAAAGCAAATTGCTAAAAAAATATGATTTACGTTGTTACGTAGAAATATACAAGAAGAAGATATATATAAGGAGTCTGTGTATATGTCTTCACTTGTCCATTGTCAGTGTTAGGAATTTAATTTTAAAGATTAAAGATTTTATACTACACAAGTATTTGAGTTTTGTTTACCTCAAGTCCCTCAAGACCCACCGCTGAGTCCAGCTGGCAAATTATCTATTGTGTTCGTTTAAATTTAAGTATTAATAAATTGAGTTTTTAATTTTAAATTGGATATTTGATTTTAAGTGACCCACTGGTCACACACCAAATTGGAAAGGTTATAATGTTTACATTCATAAATTAATTACGTCACATGTATATAAATATGTCTTCAAGTAAGTCATGTTCATATTGCAAGAAATCCTAAAAACCTAATGGAAGTTATAAGGCAATATTATTCAGAATTGTGTATACCGCAACTCCTCCTAAAATTAATGATCTGCTGTCACATTAATTGCTAATGGGTTCTAGGATGATAGTCATGCTTTCGTGGATACATTTTTCGAATATAGTTGAAAATACCAAGAATAATCCATTTAGGATTATTATTATAAATATCTCAAAATCGTTTGTTTAAAAATGTTATTTATTTACTTTTCTTTCGTTTTCAGTTTGTTTTATTTCTATAGTTTTTCTAAAATATTTTTAACAATATAATGAATATATATATTTTTATGAAATATGTGAGTTTTTATTGCCCATACAATTTGTTTTGAATAAATATAAAATATTGAAGATAACAAGTGATAAAAAGTGTTTCAAAATGCGAAGTTCAAAGGATAAGATGACACTTATTATTTATATTAATATCATGAAGATTTATTAGGATATTTACCATTATAGTACCACTTTAAAATCTTTAGACGTTATTATAATTAATAAGCAAACCATGATTACTGTACTTTAGCACAGTAATAATGATTTGCTGGTAATACTGAAGTGTTAATGCAATAAAGTATTGAAGCTATTGACGTCAATATCAATTTCCAAAATTGAGTTATGTCGTCCAATATATTGCATTCAAAGACTATAACTTTTATCAAAGATACCTGATCCAGAAATGTAGAATAGAATAGAAATAGAATAATGGAGTGCATATGGTTTATTTGTGTTTTATTAGTAATGCATATACTTTAAATGATTACAACACGTACAAATGTCACTCATTTATTGCAAAGGTATATCAATTTGTAAATTGAAATATGCATTCTACTGGTAGATAATTTTAATTTTTCGTAGATTTTGATAAGTGAACTTAAATATATAATATATATTAGTATGCATAGGAATTGTGAATATGTAAGAGCAGAAAATACTTTTTCGAATATAAAAAACCCTACAATGAAAGAAATAGTTAGCATAAGATTTTATTATCAATGCAGATCACAAAGTATTCTCGCTAGCTGAACTAGCTACTTAAATAATTTGAAGATGTGCGAATCTTGTATGTACAGGGTGGTTCACGGGAACGTCCCCAAAATCAAATAGTCATAGAAACGAAAGTTTTATTCGTATAACCATTTTATTTTGGTTTTCCTTTAGGGAAATACATGCAATTTTATGTTCTGAAGATAACGTCCATCAAATGTTGCCCATCTTGCTCGTAGCACGAAGCAAGTCGATTCAAGAAGTTTTGGTGTACGCGCTCCAGCAAGGCTTCTTTAATGGACGCAACTTCCCTTCTGATAGCATCTTTTAAATCGTCCAAGGTCCGAGGTTTCGAAGCATGGTCGTTCGTTCGTTCGCAAGCAAAAGTCGCATGTTGTTAAGTCTGGTGAGCGAGGGGGCCAAAGGACGTCCCCAAAACGTGAGACAAGGCGGCCAGGGAACATCTCCCGTACCAGGCCCATCGAGTTGGTGAAAGTGTGAGGAGGGGCCCCATCTTGCTGGAACCAAAGATCCATTTGGTTGATAATTCGCCTTCTCTTGCGTAGTTCTGGCCTCAAAAAGTTGTTTAACATGTCCGTGTAGCGGGTGGAATTAACTGTGACAGTGTTCCCCCCATCCTCAAAAAAATAGGGACCGATGATGAATTTGCGTGAAACTGCACACCACGCGGTGACTTTAGGGCTGTGCAGTGGTCGTTCATGCAAAATTTGAGGATTTTGATCTGAATAATACCGGCAATTTTGCTTGTTAACAAATCCGTTGAGGTGAAAGTGTGCCTCATCACTCATCATCAGCAGCAAATCTTTATAGGCTTCGAACCGTGAGAGCATCTCCACAGCAAATGCTGAACGCTGCTCGTAATCTCCAGGTTTCAATTGTTGCACTATTGACAGCTTATAGGGATGGAAATGCAACTCACTCTTTATGATCCGTTGAACAGAAGAGGGATTAATTCGTAGGGCCTGAGAGTGGTGGCGTGTGGAACGACCTGGGCTCTGGAGAACAGCTGCTCTCACCCTCTCCACGTTCTTTGGGGTCCTTGCCGTCCGTAGTGGACCAGGTGGTTTTTGTTTTGTAATTGTATCCGTAGTACGAAATGCATTCACCCATTTCATAATGGTTTTCCGATTAGGAATAGCCCCGTGTCGAGAAACATTGAACTTAACTCTGAATGCACGTTGAACAGCCACCACAGATTCATTGTTTTTTTACATACGCGTCGTACACGAACACACGATGCTCTACACCTCATCGCTCCATGATGGCAACTAAACTGCATCGACTGACGATTCCAACGAGCCCTCCCCCCCCTCCCTACTCCCTTCCTATTCGGAGGAACACCCCTCTACTTTTAGGGACGTTCCCGTGAACCACCCTGTATATATCGAACACGTAAATTTTAAACTGTAAAAAAATCTACTCTATACAGGTATACGTTATTTAGTATTTTAACCGCAAAGTTGGTTAGAAAAAAAGTTATTCGTTGGTTTTTTGGTATGGTACTTCAATAACAGAACTAATATGATAAATACATATATATACGTATATATATATACAGTAAACGGCGAATCTCATTTACTGCAAGCGTCACTTTCTTAATTTTGAATCTGGCGCGTTACCGACAGATTTATAAACTCTGTGGTTATCGATTGCTGTCGTCCCTAAATTTTAATTTAGGATAACACTGATCGCGCTGACAACTGTAGTGATTAAACAATAAAACGAACATCAACGTATTTTTTATAGGTGAGGTTATTTCTGACTGTTTTACTATCTACATATTATAAAAGGAAAAGAATAAATAGACTGTTTTAGGTAGATTCCATAGATGAATCTACCTATTGCAATCGATGCGATGACGGGACCCAGACCCCAGAGTAGGGGCGCTACGCCGTTTATGAACTGGAGATTGAGAATCCGTCGAAAAAAATTTTTTTACATATCCCTCTATATATATATGTATATATGATCCATCAGTCCAAATTCATCGTAGGCAAAATCTGACTTCACAGGTCGATAGGATAAATTAGTAGGACAAACGTAGCATCTCATTTTTTTTGGAAAAAAATGAAAGGGAGGCTGGGAGAGGGGGTGAAAGTGCAAACCTTTGGGAGACGCTACAGGTCACAAATATTGACGGAGGATTTTCAAACTTGGTATTCACATTTTTAAGGACAAAATGAAGGTTAAGTTCTTGAACGGGGGAAATCGGTCAGGAGGTTTTAGGGCTTGGGGGGTTGAAAGTTAAAAACCGAAAAAAGTCACAGAAGAAGGTAAAATTTTGCCGTCTCAAAAATCTTAGAAAATTAACAAATTAAAAAAGGAAACTTTTTTGTCCGAAAAGTTTTTTGATGCGACCCCCCGTTTAGGAAATAGGGGTAGGGGGGTGGTTCATCATAAGACTCGTAATGATCAGTAGAGTACTGCTGGCTAGTTTTTTTTGTCGATCCGACCAACGGGAATCTACCTAACACGATCGACCCTGTCGTTCGAGGTACTTATTACAGAGATCCAACAGATTTTTTTATTTGAATGGGGAAATTTAATTAGAATAACAAAGATTATATATATGTATTTACGTCTATATATGTATACATACGCATACGAAATGCGACACTTGCTTCGAGCTGATCGGTGCTCGCTGTATTGATAATACTAATCTATAATCATCGACATTATCAAAGGTGAATATTTATTTTAATAAACGTCTTTGAATAATTAATATTAATTACACCGAATTAAAGGAACGACTCTAATCTTTGTATTTATTATAACAATATAAGTATTTACAAAATTTATTAAACATATTAATGATAAAATATTGTAAATTTTTTTTTTCTTTATTAATAGCGAACATTCGGATAATTTATCTTAACCCTTTATTTAATTATCCTAAAACAGATTAGACTGAATCAAATGTCGTTGTAGTTAATTATTAATTTAAAGATGGCAGATGTTGTCGAGATTTTGTAATTAGTTGAAAAAGCTTCATAAGGTAGAATTAAATGAAAACGCTCGACTAACGAATGGCAAGTAATGTTACTAAACTCAATCCTTTAAATACAACTTTATGAATATAACTGCAATATAACTGCTAATAAAGAATAATATGTAGAAACCAATAAATATTTCGCAGTCTGATTTAAGCTGATTTACGATTTCCTTAAAAACCGTCAGTCAAGTCATGGTGTCAAGTCATGGTGTGACACATATTCTAAGAAATCATTAGCAATAAGAAAACAATAATTATTTATGTAAGTCGCTTTCTTGTAAAGAATATATTTTAATATTAATTGTACAGACTATTTGGTATATACTAAAGAAAATTTTAATTATAGACTGAAAAATGATGTTACATATTTAGTTTTCTTATATACTTAAAGCCAGGAGTTTAGACTAGCCGCATTTACATGAGCATTTTTAGAGGATTTTTAAGAAAAATTACTGCCGAAAAATATATTTGGACCTCTTGACTTCAAAATGTGAATTACGTCGAGAAATTGTTTTTGTGCCAGGGGGCTGCTTGTGGGTCTCTTGAAAAATATTAGGCGTGACTACTTGTGGATGCATTTCTGGTAAGTAGGCAATTTTCACATTATTAAAATAATGATTTTATTGTAGATTAGCTGATTTAATAGTTATTATTATTTGGTTTAGACATAAAAAATTAATAATATAATTAATTATAAATATATTTATAGTACATTGCAAATAATTATATTAATATATACGAGGGGAGGTCCAAAAGTTCGTGGAATGGAGAGGATGGAGTGGGGGTAGGGGCGCTCGCTTGGTGTCATACGAATCGGAGACTCATCATTAGTATATATACCGAGTTACAACCCGATTGCGTCATTCGTTTACGAACAGTCGCCTGCTGAACAAGTCAATCCGGAAGAAAACTGAAACTATGGAGAAAATTGAACACCGCGCTGTGATAAAATTCCTTACCAAGCAAGGAAAGAGCGCTCAAATCATTTTGAATGAAATGGGAGTCGTTTAAAGGGAACAGTGCCCTAGTAAAACAAACATTCACAAGTGGCATGGTCTTTATAAACATGGTCGAGAGTCAATTGAAGACGAGCCCTGCTCAGGAAGGCCAATTGAGGCCTCCACATCGGACATCGTCGAAAAAGTGGAGAAAATTGTACTAGAGGATGCCCGTTTGATGAAAAAACAATTATCTGCATTAGTTGGAGTATCAGATAGCACCATTTTGCGAATCCTACATAATCACCTGGGTATGACAAAAGTCAGTGCAAGATGGGTACCGAGAATGCTCACGCCGTTTCAGAAAGAGCAGCGCGTCGATGCGTCAAAGCATTTTTTGGAGTTGTGTGGAGGTAAACCTGCACAGATTTTGGATCGAATTGTTACGGGAGATGAAACATGGGTTCATCAATTTTAGCCTGAGTCCAAACAAGAGTCCATGCAATGGCATAAAAAGGGGACACAACCGCCAAAGAAAATTAAAGGTGACGGAATCGGCTGGAAAGATGATGGCTACTGTTTTTTTGATTGTGAGGGGATAATCTGGATTGATTACAAAGAAAAGGGAAGGACTATAACCGGAGAATACTACGCAACGATATTAGAAAAATTAAAGGATGCCATCAAGGAAAAGCGGCGGGGAAAATTGACAAAGGGTGTGTTGCTCTTGCAAGACAACGCGCCGGTTCACAAGAGCAGAATTGCAATGGCTGCTCTGCACACGCACTGGTTCGAATCCCTAGTTCACCCACCCTACAGTCCGGACCTGGCCCCAAGTGACTTTTTTTTATTTCCCAATTTTAAAAAAGACTTAAGGGGAAGGAAATTTTCCGACGACAATGAGGTAAGGGGGGCAATTTCGGCTCATTTTGACGGAAAAGATAAAACATATTTTTATAGTGGTTTAGAAAACTTAATTCATAGGTCTAATAAATGTATTGAGCTTAAGGGTAATTATATTGAAAAGGAAAAATAGTTTTATTGTTTTATTTTATTTATATCCCTTTCATTCCACGAACTTTTGGACCTCCCCTGGTATGTATCTATTAATTATATGGTTTTTATATTTGATAATAGGTTTCTTTGGTAACAACTTATTTATTATAAGTATATAAATGACCTTTAAAGATATACAAACAAATATTTTACTCGTTTTTTTTTTTAATTAATTGAATTAAAATTATTCAAAAGTTAAGCAAAAATTATAATGTATGTGAAAACTATTGCGTTATATATGCGTTAAATAAATAAATTACGTGCATTTTCATATATATTAATATCAAATCATTCTTGTACAACATCTCCTTCGAGTAGCATCGAGTAAGTTTCCAATAGCGTTACATGTATAGGCCAATCTCAGGTAATCGCATCTAGCGGGCACATTGTGCTCTTATCTCAGCTAAATTACATTTTACCTGAAAATATCACGTCTTTGTTTAAATATTATTATTTACTTATTATATTATCTATATTGTGATGATATCTATTTTGTCCAATTTATTTATGTTTTTATTTATATTCTATATGTACAGTTTTAGAACATCTAGAAAAAAAAATATATTTTTAATAATGTTTTATATTCTTAAAATTCTTCTGAAGTTAATGAGACATTAAATAATTTTCTCAATAAGTAAAAAAGAGATTTTTATAAATATTCCAATAATAGTAAAATAACCAAATCTTTTTTGTTATTTTAACTAAATATTAAACTTCTAAATGCATTATGATATACGTGTGCAAGAATGCTATCTAATTGCCAAGCACCCCGGATACCGTTATGTATTTTTTTCAGCTACAACATTTTTGGGTAGACCTCGAAGAATTCGGTCTGCCCATTCATTTGTCCCCTACTTTCGAATTTTGGAAAAATTTCTTTACAGGAGGTCTTCTTATGACCGCCTGAGTCCGAAATGACCATTGGTCAAAAAGTTTATATATATATATATATATATATATATATATGCGTGCGTGCGTCCAGATTTGACTTTTGTCAGCACGATAGCGGTCGCAGTTTCGCTCGGATCGCTTTCAAACTTTGCACAAAAATCAACCACCCAAAAATGAAGGTCAAGTTCGTTAACCAGAGAAATCCGGTCACAGGGGGCGCTAGGGCCTCACTTTTTCTGATTTCAGTTTTTCGACCATAACTTTGCCCCTATACAAAGGAGATCAATCGCGTTCATATTATATGATGTCTTTGATAAATACCTATAACTAATGTAGATAAACCGAAAACCTAACTTCAATAACTTAGGGGTGGGGGTAAAAAAACCGAAAATTTTTCGAAAAAAAATCGTAACTTTTTTCTGGTAAACATTCTTGCATCACAAGTATTTTTAATAGAAAGGTTATTTTTTACTCTAAATTTAGGTACCAAAAATTTTTTCGTAAAAGGTACCGTTTCCGAGAAAAAAAATTAAAACCACTTTTAGCTTGTAAATTTTAGGTAGGTAAAACCACGACAACTTTTTTCTGGTATACATTCCCTTCTCGCAAATATTTTTAATAAAAAGGTTATTTTTTACTCTAAATTTAAGTACCAAAAGTATTTCCAAAAAAGATATCTTTTCCGAGAAAAAAAATTAAAACCGCTTTTTGCTTGAAAATTTTTGATGTAAACAACGGCATCATGTATTATTCTTAGGTAGTGAGTTATATTTTAAACGAGTTACACACGAGGTCTACCCACGCGTGTCCCCCTGCGGGCACGGATTTTTTTAAACTAAATACCTTTTATGAATATATATATATATATATATATATATATATATATATATATATATATATATATATATATATATATATATATATAAATATGAGCAGGTGAAGTATAATAAATAACCAGTAAATGGAGGATTCAGTTGTAAGAGCAGAAATGGGAAAACAAGAAAACATTACATTACATTAATTGATTGATATTTTTTAGTTATTTTTATTAATTTGTTAAATAATTAATAAATTTAATGAAGTATTTATTTATAATTTATTTATTTATATATTTTTCTATTTTAGTTTTTTAATGTTATTAGTATAAGCTATCATATTATTCTAGTTAATTAATTGAACCTACATTAAAGTCTATTACATAAATTTTGTGCTGTAACTTAATGTACGGGGACTGTGTCGATACAATTGTTACTTATGACTTTATTGTATACTTGGGGTGTTTTTAAATTAAATTATTACCTGCAATACAAGTTTTGTCTTAAAGCAGGTAATCTAATAATGTTTGCTGAAAACCTATCTTGTACCCTACTATTTAATACTTTATGTTTTTATTAGCTTGTTAAGGAATTAAAAATAAATTTATTATTATTATTATTATAAATTTATTATTATTATTATTTTGTTTTGTGGAAATTATATCCATATAGCTATGTATATATTACATTATATTCAAATTATGGTATATTTGTTATATTATGTTAAAATACATTTTTTTTACAATTCTGTGTAGTAATTATAGTTGTTTTATACACATCATAATTTATCATTGACTGACATTTTATTTAAAAGCTATTTTATAAATAGGAGAATTCATTATTTTATCTTGACGAATATTTATTGCTGCTGCTGTTTTAAAGTGCGTATTATGATTATATAAGTAATATTATTTCAGAATAATAATATTATCAATAACATGAAAATTCACCTTATGTCTTCTCACGCCATTAGTACCTTTGTAACCAATGATACAATCCTTCACCTAATTTTTAGAACACTCTTCGAGGATTCACTGGGATGTAATTAAAATGCCAAATTTAATCATAGGTTACGAAATTGATGAAGACGATTATAGTAGGGCGAATGATTTGATAAGGTAAATATCAATGGCTAACATCGACCTAATTACTAAATTACAATCTAGCAGTAGTATTAATAATTTATAACTTCAATGTAATATCGATTTCCTTAATTTCATGACAATATTTTTTACAACATCGAAGCTTAAATAATGACTATAAATTCTTCAAAATATATAATTTTCAAGTATATTTTATATTATACACTATGCATGAAAACTTTATGTACATATAACCTACCTTCAAGAGGTCCGAAGAGATGAAGCTTGTTGTCTCTTAAAGAAATCTGGTACAAAGACTCTCTTGTTGACAGCTTGGCGCACTCATTGAGCTTAAAAAACGACCTACATTTTGGTAACACGATTCAAAAAAAAATGTGGTAGAGAAAAGGAAATATTATACATATTTATAAATGATTGTAAAAATTATTTAGTACCTATTGCTTATTAAATCTATTACTTTATAAAATTATTTCAGAGATGCTAAATTAAACTTTTTTTATGTAATTCTCATAAGCATAATATATTTATATATATATATGGTTTTATGAATTTTTATAATAATAAAATAATCACTTCATCATTAACTAATTTAATGTCAACTTTAAGAGCTTGATCGATAATAGATAATTTTAAAATATAAGATCTATAGGTTATAAAACTGATGCCAGCAGCAGATTTTTTACTAATAGTTTTACTTTTATGAGATGGATTTAAAAAATGAACTTATATTTATACTTAAGAAATCATATTAGTCGTGTTGTTGTCGCTTGCATTAGTAATAGTGGTGGTAGCGATGGTAGTACTGGTAATATAGTAATAGTAACAAAGTAATACTATCAATACTACCAATAACAGTGGTAGCAGTGATAGATATAAATGATATTAGTAATATCAGTAGTAGTAACAGTACTTTTTATTTTAAACCTCTTTCATAGAACATATCGTTACGGTTGTAGGTGCTTAGCATTAGAATACGAGTTCATTACCGAATGGTAATGGAATGGAACATAATGGAATCATTATGTTTATTTTTAGATATTTTACGTATAATGTTGGGTTTTTAGTATTTTGAGCTTTAATAAAATTATACAGAATTTATTAAACAGTATAAAGGCCAGTTTGTAGAAATTCGAACTTTGATAATTTGAAAAATTTATATATCAGTAAAGTAAATAATAAGCATGGATGTTTTTTTTAACTTAATCCACTATACAATATAACTAGAAAAATATGCCAATAGATTGATCATTGCACAATACATAATTCCCTTAATACAATATTCATTATTTTTTTATTTTATTGATTAAATATGTAAATCTAAATTTTGTCACATCTTGCTTTCATATTTATTTATAATGAGTTAGATATTGTATAGCATATTTTATGTAATATTATTAGGAATGTGAAAGTAATCTTTAATTACTGTAACGATGTAAGGTTTTTTTTAATGATTGTAATGACTATATCATTTTGTAATTCGATGGCATAGGCAGTCGGGGTTTAAAAACTAGTCAAAAATAAAAATGATATGATATGATAATGATACTTCTGTTTTTAAGTAATATTTGATTAAACAAATCTTACAGATACCGTGACGGCTATACTCTAAGGGTTAAAAAGACTTACAAGGTTAATAGTTTTAATGTGTGTGAATCTTCGCACTGTGACAATGACAGATAGTGTTTGTTGGTAGCGATGAAACTGAGCCTATTTGTAAAACTTATCTAATTACCAAGTTATGTGAGATTTAATTAACGGTTAATTAGTTATTGTGTGAATTTTTACAAAAGGTAT
Source organism: Melinaea menophilus ssp. n. AW-2005 (assembly GCA_918358695.1). Classification (NCBI taxonomy): domain Eukaryota; kingdom Metazoa; phylum Arthropoda; class Insecta; order Lepidoptera; family Nymphalidae; genus Melinaea; species Melinaea menophilus. Next base: position 3,535,823 of record OU911052.1, read on the forward strand.
TACCAAAAAATACGCATTTTGCAATCTTCTGTGTGTATTACTTTAAAAGATATTAAATAATTAAAAGAAAACAAGAAACAAAAAAAACCACTTCCTAAAAAAATTTTTTTACGTTTTCCTCATTATTGCATATTATCCTAGTGTTAAAATAGACATTATTTAAAGACTTAAAACAAATTTGTTTCATTTTGACTTAATAAATAATTGTATTAATTTCTAACTGCAATAAAGTGAACAAAAGATTAATTCAAAGTGCAAAATGGTTAGTTATAATGTATTAATAATTGTGATTATTATTTAAAGATTTCATATATGAAAGAAAATATGTTTTGGAGCAAATTATTTTAAGAGCAGAAAATTTTTCTCTAATTTGGTGGCTTGATTAATGGTGGTGTTTATTTAGACCACTTTTTCACCCGAATAGAAAGTGTCTCTGTGACTTCGACTCGGCTTGTAGAAGAAACATATCAAAATAAGGACAAAATATAAACAATTGTAAAGTTTCTGCTTTTAAAATTAAAATGTATTGTAAATTATTGTAACGATTAGATTAAAATTAACATTGACAATTAATTTATCAGACATTAAAAAAACCTTAACGACTAAAGTGATTTGCTAGGTCAATGTTAATTTAAAAAAATGCAATTCTTTGAATTATTCAAAGGCATGGTTATGGCACTCGTCTGATACAGTACGTGGGTAAGGTGTGTAAAATTGTAATAAGTCACCGTATGTCCAAGTAAAGGTTTGTTCCGTTTGTCCCTGGACTTGTTATCTCTTTGTAACCTAGTACGTAATTATAATACCTTTTAAGTCTACTATATTATATAAAGAAGCTATAGATTTTATTCAATATAAAAACAAAATTATGAAGTTTATGTTTTTGATTTGGAATTTAATCAAATAGTATAATATTACAATATATAGATTGATAAACATAAGTATTTATTTAAGGATCCAAATAAAGAAGTACGAGTCATTCTATTTAATATTTTAATTATAGTCTCTCTCATGTTATTATTAGTATTATTTATTTTACATATAAAAATATTCAGCGATGAAGTAGTGAAAGTAGTAGTGAAACAAGGCAGTTGGTCTAATGGTTTCCTCCGCAACGTCCGCACCATCGGTCAACGTCACATAGACACTGGATTTTTGTTGGCTTACCCTATTTATTCAGAAATACATGTTGGATACGACACAGATTATTATTTTATTAACAAATCCTAATTATGTTTTAATACGCTATCCTATACATATTATAATATTTTAGTAATGAGTACAAAATGTGTTAATTTAGTATTTAAAAATATACTTCTTTTGATATGTTTTACTATTTGTACATTAGTCTTTTCACAAATCAAGTAAAAGTTTTTTCGAGGAATTTCGATGAATTTTGTGATGCAGTGATAGGTTATTTTTTATACTCTTGTTGTAAATACATTAACACTTTCGCTGCCACCAGATTTTCAGAAATTGAGCCCTGTGTGCTGTTTCAAATTTTCATATAAACGCTTGCATAAAGGCATTTAAATAAACGGAAAAATAGTAAAAAAAATGTTGAGCCAATTAAATACTATAAAAAATTGACTTTTAATTGCTCCGTACATGCTACGGCCCTGGGGTGAAACACGGGGTGAAACTTGCGTCTCCGTACACACTACGGAGCTGGCAGTGAAAGTGTTAAGAGGTTGATAATATTTTTTACGTACCCAATATAGGAGGCTGAAATATTATACAAATATTTTTTTTATTTCCTACCATTAAAAATAATAATATTTCTAGATTTTTTTCACAGGTCTTTTAGACTTCAAGCTTCTATACTCTGGAACTCCCTACTTAAAAAGATTAGAAGGGCACCTATAGAAAGGTCTTTTAAAAGCCTTGTTCACAAACACTTCCTAGAATCTTCGTAACAGACATTTCATTCAGATGTATGTATGTGTTACATAATATTATATATGTAAATATATTTAAATATAATTTTTTGTATATAAATGTGTCTACATCATATATATTATTTATTTATTGTTATTATTATTTATTATATTTTTGCTGTTAGCTCTTTTTTATCTTATATTTTGTTTTTATGACGCCTATCGCCATTTCTATAAAGGCTAGCTGGAAAAGAATTCAACCAGGTATTAAGTTCGCCTTTTGTGAAATACAATAAAGGGTATATAATTAAATAAATAAATAATAGAACCACCTTTGGGGAATACTTAAACTAAATTAACTGCTAAGATAATTTTATCGAGTAAAAAAAAATACAAAATCGTTTAATTAAAAAATTACAAGGGAATTTTGTGTAAGCAGTTCAAAATCTAGTAAATAAATACTCTTATGTTTAAAGGCTCCTTCATCTACTAACAAACACTATTTTCAATTTCAATGCTTTGTGAATTGAGATTCCGTCTAGAACCGTCTAGCCCTTAGACAATAGATATCGATTACTAGAGATTACACCTTCGTATGTTTTAATAAAATTTATATATTGTTGACTAATATATTGAAAAAATATGTGATTTAGATTTGGGGTTACCAATTCTAAAACCTTTTATATTTTACACTTACTTTGAATTTAATTAGAATTGTGAAACAATAAAATAACAATAATATAACAAAATCTGTACGTATTTAGTTTAAATATGTATATTTTACATGAATATAACAACTTCAATTTCATTTAAAGTTACTTATTATTTCGTAGCACTTTAAAGTATAAGTTATGAAACAGAAAATTACAAAGTTTAATAACTTTTTTACAAATTTTTGTAAAACCAATTCCAAAATGAAAATAGGTTATTTGTTATATATAGATTAACTTCTTTTAGAATTCTTTTAGAGTTAAGGATAGGTGATTAAAATATGAATGGGAATTAACAAAAGCTCTTTCTTCACCCAATGTGTGATTATTACGTTTCCTAAATAATACCTTATACCAAATACCAACAATGCTCTTTATATGTACTTGTATGATTAATATAAATTCCACTTTAATATTAATATATTACATTCCGAACCCTTGTTTGTTAAAATGATATTTTTTTAATAATCCAAAACATGTCAAAATATTTTTTCTACAGGTTTCGGTCAACAGCAATTTTGCTTGAATTCAAATTTTTTTATTTACTAAAAGAGATTGACTGCCATTTTCCGTTTCAATTTATTATACTTACTAATCTCTCTAACAACAAAATACTTTTTGAATTAAAACCTTAATTTTACCTAATTAATATACGAGTAGATAACAAATATATTTGACTTATAAGTTTTTAGTCCTACATGTCTTTATTCTTTATAATTATCAATAAACAGCGTATTTAATAGTTTAAAATATTTGAACACATATAACAAATTATTATTTTATTGTCATTAAGATTGTCATTGAGGATTTTAGTTATTTAAAAAAATGAAACACATTAGCATTTTGTAGCGAAGTTTCAATTCAACTTGACATCTTTTTACAACCTGAACGAAATAAAAGCTTTTAACAGAAAGGTTTGTTGCAAGAAAACAATAAATCTTATAAAACGACTACAAGAGGCTCATATTTTTTTCAGATAATTTAAATCGTTTTAGCTCTCGCATATTGTACTATATAAAAAGTGTTTGACTACTTTTCTTAATTCATTTAATTAAAATTATTCACAGAAGGAGCAATAACTTTTTATATTGGTTAGAATTGTCACGTTTATAGTTTTGGATGTATCTATCGTTATTATGTCTATATGTGTATCTGTCTATATATCTATATAACAGAAACGTGACTTTCTCTCCAGATCCAGTGTCTTGTTAAACTATGATCTATCTCCGGTAGTCTAAATTGAGCAAAAAGACCTTACATCAGAGATCACAGGTTCTATCGCCGCCAGTTGGAGTCTAATCATCAAGTCCTCAGTTTTATTGTTAAATAATTTCATTAAAGCATTTGTATTTTGTTTTGATATTGAAATTTATTTCTATTAAGTGTATACATTTATACGATTAATCAAATATTGCCCAAGCTAGGCAATGTTTGATTATTCGCATATGTTTAATAACAATTGTTTGTGAAAATTAAATAAGAACACCTTTGAAGTCTTATACTTAATATAAAGAAAGTATAGATTTTATTAAATATATAAACAGCATTATTGCGGTATTAAACTTGTTTTAGTATTCTCATATGAGATAATGATATAATATAGATATACATAAATTCATTTGTCTAACGATAAAAATAAATTAGTATTAAGTCACTTTAGATATCTTAAGAATAAGCTTTATTATTATATATTATATATATCCAGTGATTGACCATTAACAAACCTAGTAGTATAACAAAGCAATTGGACTAATGGTTTCCTCCCTAACGTTCACACCATCGTCACTATCAACGTCAGACAAATACTGTAATATGATGTAATAATACCTTCGTAGGTTTAAATAAAGCTGACATATTTTTGAATTAGTCTAATAAATTTGACTGTGATTTAGAGTTCCTAGTAGCAGATGGTAGTAGTAGTAGTAGTAGCAGCACACTAGTTAGTACTACTACTACTACTTATAATATAATAGCTTAGTAGCTATTATATTATAATAATCTAAATTATTTATAAACATAAATATATGATAGGTCTCGTCAATACAGTATCATTGCTCACTTAGAGGATTACATTGTATATTACGTAATACATACTGGAAAAATATTGGAATGAAAAGGTTCTGTTTAAAACTGGAAATGTAATTTAACTTTTAAACAATTTAGCACATATAAAACTTAGCTTTCATTATTAATAACGCTTGAGTTTGATCTTTACATTATAGTGTTTGTAAAAAGAATGAAACATTTTGAACAACTTATAATTTAGTTTTAGACTCATCTGAATATGATATTACCAATTGCGTTAAAATGTGCCACTGTTTTATTTTACTTTAAATTCATTTGATGCAATATTTACATAATATTATAAGTATTTTACCAGACAGTTTAAGATTACTTACTTATTAATCAGATTATTATCTCAATTTGTACTTGAACCTGCGACCTCCAGTATATCATCCTGTAGTTGCATCGGTTTGTCAATTGCCTTTATGTATGATGCTCGCCTTAATGACATGTATATTATAATAGTCAACAACGATAGCAGAAAAAGCAAGACCAAGTGATTTGCATGAAGACGTGAGTAAAAAACAATAAACAAATAAGCAACAGTGCAAAAAGGATATATTCTTTAATATACGTTTATCGAAATGAAGATATAAAAGAACAAAAGAAATAATTGACAGAGCTTAAAAAAATCTTATACATATTCCAAATATAATGAAACTGTAAACCGAAGATGACGATGACTAAACTTTATACATACCTACTATATTACCGAAGACCAGAGTTTAATAGAGTTCTTTGATTTATTTAAAATTTTCCGTCAAGTTAAAAAAATACTTACACGTTTATAAAAATGTTAATATGGTCAAGCCACAACTTGGTTGACAGTTAATTAAATGAAAATTGTGCTAGACATCAATCTCCTATACTTTATAACATATTTAACAACATATTTAAACTAAATACAGTTTTTATTAATATTTTATTGTTATTTCTATAACAAAAAGCATGAGGACCCCCCGGAGGGCATGTATGAAGAGGTTGATGTCTGTGGCCGAGGCGAAAGAGGTATGCAGGGACAGTAGCGTTTGACGCTCCGTCGTCTCTGGCTACTCCGCAAGGGATATGGCGTGAAGATAAATAAAAAAATAAATAATAAATATTTCAAAAAATTTATTTATATGTATAATATAAAATGTTGTATATATTAATAATGATCGGTTTCATTAACTATTTGCCGCTAGTGCTTTTGGGATATTGTTAAGGGTAAGGAGATGAGTCTGTGGAATGAAAACTGCCGTAGAACAAATAAGAGTCACTCGACGTTACACACTGTAACAAATACTGATTGGATCTAAAATATAATTGAATAAATTGCGACTTCAGGTAATCAAACAAATCTAGTAGTCGGTGATTTTCTAAGGATTTACTGACCTGTGAAAATAATGATCAAATGTGACTGAATCATATTCTGATTTACATTATACATTTTTTTAGAAATGTTACCTTTAACATAAATAATTTTTAAAAAGTTACCTTTAACATCAAAATTTTTTGCACAAAACTAAAAAAGGTCATTAGAAAGTAGACTATAATATAAGCTGGTAAATGTATTTCTTTACATCTTGATGTATTTGCATTTAATGATTGCGGTACAAGAATTGAAAACTTTATTTAATTGGAAACAATCCGTCTATGGCAGGAAGGGCAATGATGTAAGAGTCTTTAGAAATTGCTACATATACTGAAACGTCTTGTATAGAAGATTGTAAATTGTTTAGAGTCAAATAGAAAAAAAAGACTTTATAAGTATATATCCAAAAAGTTAACTGCGTGCCGTTGATATGAATATACTACTCGTATCATTATTTTTTTAAGCGGCATTCAGAAAAGTTGCAAAAAGATTAGACAAAGATTCAGTGAACGAGAATTTCCTGTGATCAGCATTGGCTAAGCAATTCTTCTCATCGATTACTGTCCGCTAACTATTCATTCTATTGTCGATATCTCAAAAGGATAGAGTAATTTAACCTCATTCTTATATTCAAATAAATATAATATCTATAGTTCTAGGTTCATTTATCTGAATAATTGCTTCAAAGTTTAAGTTTAGATATTTTTAATGATAATATCTTTACTTATTAACATATTCATAATTTCTGATAAAGTTATTGATATAGTCACCAGCTCTCGTTACAATATGGATTTGGACTTGTGAAATTTAAATCTTTTATAAAAGTTATATAAACCTTCAAATTAACCTCTAAGAACATAAATAAAATGATGAAATGAAAATAAAATAAAATAAAATGATGAAATAAAATTAAAATATTATGCGCTGGAAAGCGTTCTACAATATTCTTATTAAAATTTTAACATTAAGTGTCTTCAAAGTAGTTGACAAAGTTATCTGCTCTTTATAAATGTAAGTGGGAGAGTGGATTGTTTGTTGTACATGGTTTGATGAATAAAAAGTATAAACAGTATATGTAATTTTCTTAAGATCAACACACAAAGGTTAGCTAGGCCGATTTCTCAGGTTAAGGATAATATAGAAACGACTTAAAAAAAAGATATGTAAAACTTTGTTTTAGTTGAGTTTTGCATTATTTTAAAATTTATTAACATTTAGTAAAGTCCTACAAATATAACTAGATTTTATATTGTATGATACAAAAGAATAAAAATAGGCTAAGTATTAATTGGACTAAAATACCTTATGTTATATTAAAAACACATATCATTTTCTTATATGTTTTAATTTTTTGCACTTGCATATAAAAATCCCACGATTAATTGATTACCGACCACAAAACAAATTATCTTGTTAAAAATGACCTTCTTAATATCATCTTCTGAGAAGCAATTAAGATCTAAAACCAACGTGGTGACGAAAATTGCTGTAATTTATGTGACTTGCAAGTTATTTACCACTCGTCACATAATTTGAACGTAAGTAACATTACAAACTGTAATTACCAATAAATATAAGTTTTTAATTTTAAGTTACTGAAATTGCGTTGGTCTTAAGGGATTAACAAGATTTAAATAACCTGCATAAGTGTTTGTCACAAGTGTGTCAGTAGGTTGAGTTCCGTAGTGTTTACAAATTAGGTTGTCTGCAGTAATGACTTCATATTTACACATCAATTAAAGCTTACTTAATATCTCCGCTGACCGCTTCATTTAACCGCTGAGGGATATAAAGATGCTGTTATAGTGATATGACGGTTCAATACCTCTATAAATAAACAATAAAACATCAATACATCTTTGAGAGTTGGCTATTTTTACGTATATATTTAATGCTTCCGACTCAAATTCGTTGTGACCTTGTCTGACTCGACCATTGGATAATAATCTATTTTAAGATATTTAAATTTTTCCCAAAAAGAGGAAAGGCTCGGTTTGAGACTGGCATATATATTTGCTAGTTTCCAACAAAAACTTTTGTCAACTCTTCGACAAGGAACTACAGTCTTATTTTATTATATTCTATAGGTATTTATTTTTATGTACTCAGTTATGTTATATATACTGATTATGATATTGTAATTTCTTTATTCCAATTTTATGTTCTTCTACCTCGATAATATTTTCCAAAAGGTTATTTCCAATGCCTCGTTCAAACAAATGTCCACCAAATCTGTATTACAAGGGATATAAGGGATAATTATAAGGGAACTGAAAGCATTGATTTGATACTTGCAAATTTATTATACTTACATTTTAATCAACAAATTGATTAAAACTAGATAATTTGGTATCAAGATTGGTATTGGTATGAATATTTTTTATTAAAATAATAAATGCATATCTGTTTTTAAACTAAATTGCATAGGTTATTGGTTGCACAGTGAAAAACTTTACTAAAAATTAAAGGACCTGTCGAGGACTCTAGTATATTCTTCGAATGTATACCTACCTATACCTTTGAGTTACCCTTCACGCACATAGATAGATCTCGCATAACAGTTTTTGCGACGAACACAATAGTTATTTTGTTAAATACATACAAAATATGTTACTATTAGTAATTCTCAGTGAAAGTGTAAAATTATACATTTATCCATTATTCGTCAAAAATTTTCAGATAGATATAGAATTAAGCATTGCAACTTTATAATTATAATATTAACTGAACAAATTTGGTGAACATAAATATAAAGCTATAATTATAATCTATCTGTCAAATTATTTGATACACGTAGTCTATGTATGATTATAATATGAAAAATATTATCTTTAACTGAATTTCTTTTCACGAACAGCAAAGAGACATCATTCTATAATTAAATTTACATTTTCATTCGTCAATTCCGATAATGTGAATATATTACATTGATAAATTGCTCTTCTAATAACTTTATGGAAATGGAAATCTTATTGTTGAGCAAAATGAATGAATTTTTATTATGGTAAATAGCGAATAAGATTGTGTTCGTATAGTATAAATTATGTCCTAATAGTTTTCTTCTAATATATTATTACGATTAATAATTCATTAAGTATTAAGCAATAAGTTCCAAGTATATAAGTGTAGAAAATAATAAGCAGCTAAAATAGCATAGATTTTTAAAATAAAAATACTTTAGTCTCATCTTGAAGCTATAAGATATATCGTTGAAGCCATTAGAGATTAATGAGATACCAGGTCATTAATTCTTAGAGTTATTGTCTGTACGATTCAAGATGAAGCTGCTTTTTTAAAACATTATTAATCTTTTAATCAAGTTGCAACACGAGATGAAAATTAATTAAGAATTTTAACAGTATATAATCACTAAAACTATATATTATTTCCAGTATTGTAATAAAATTATATGATTTCATATATTATTGCTATTTGTTGTACATAAATATATATTACTAATAAGTGTAAAATATTTTTTATTCTTAATTATATTTATTGGTATTTTTATTATTATAATAATAATAGCTAGTTTTAAATTATTGTTTGTTATAATTTTCAAATATATCTATGTTTATTTTATACTCGTGAAATCTGTTTAAAATATGTTAAAAAAGAGTTAAGTAACATGTTAGCTTAAGTGAATATAATTATCATAGAAAAATAAATACAAAAAGAAATATTTGCAAATTTCAATTAAAAAAATACCCTTAGGAAAAAAAATACAAAATCAGATTATTTCTTTAGTGTAACATTTAATTTAATGGTAAATGGTATTGTTACTTTTTTAAACTGAAGAGATTTATTATCTGAAATTCTCCAGCAAAGAAATAAATCTCAGTGAGTGAAAGCTCTTAGGCACGGAAATACTTTTAAGTTTTTTTCTTATAGTACTTGTGTTTTTCTGTGCCTAGTCTTTTACTAATACCAAAATACTTTTACTGGCCTTCTTATTGTCGTTTTTGCTTATTTTTTTTTATTTCATTACACATAATGTATTTTATTTATTTTTCCAACTATATAAAAAAAATATCCGAATATCTTTTTTGTGTTCGTAAAACAGCCGCGATGAAAAGTAGATTTACATATTATTTGGTCGATTCGCGATCATTTGAATATTTGATTGAATCTCATCACGTCAATTATGAATAATAAATATATTTACTTCATGGAAAATGTAAATTTTATACTTGCGTAACACTTACAGTTCTATTTCTTACTAGATGTGGCCAGCGATTTCGTTAGTTCCCCTCGCTCTGAATATTAATTTATTCATCTATAACAAAAAAAAATCTTTATATTTTTAGTGTTATTATGATTTTATTATTCACAGTGTTTCTATACCTAAAAGGAATATATTGTTTAGAAATATAATATAAGGTACCGTTACGTTGACACCTCAAATATAGTAGACACAACACGTTAAACGTATCACCTAATTTTAATAAAACATTGTAAATAAAAGTATTTATATTATTATAAAAATATATTATTATAAAATGTTAATAATTTTAAGTAAGATTAGTCAACATAAAAATGAAAGTGTCACTAAACAAACATCCAAGTATTGATATTCTCGAAAAGCTGGCCTGTGTAAATAGTCCGTGAGTAAATCACAACGTTGTGACATTGACAGATAGTGTTTGTAGAAAGCGAGGTAACTGAGGCTGTAAACAAAAGCTTATATATTCAGTAAGTTTTGCGAGAACTACTTTATCACAACTGTTAACAGATGTTTCACTAAGTTTTATCATATGATTAAAATCACAAAAGGCCCTTGTAAATGTTAATATTTATATAATATTTTATTTAAAAGTTACTACATATAAATTCGGCCAAAACAGCTGTGTACTCACTGGGATTGCCGATAAAGAATCAAATATGAATTATTGGGCAGGATTCAAAAAAGTACTGTAAATCTTAATCTTCTGACCTGTAGAAATAGACACACACGTACTACCTGAGTGCGTGGCGATCCTCTACTGTACGGTTTTTAAGGACCTTTCTTCCACATATCACTAAAATGTGGAACGTCTTCCTTCGGCGGTATTACTGGATCATACGATATGCTTTCAAGAAAGGCGTACACTTCCACCTCCACGGCCGGCAAAGCTCTTAAGATTCTCAAGATGATGCAAAAGTACGTGGGCGGCAGTATCTGATATTTGCTATCGGTTCCCGCACGCTCATTTGGACAAATCCTTTAACTTTAAAATTAAAATAAATAATTAGGATCTTGTAGTATTGTAGTAAGAGCATGGTTATAGTTTGGAAAATTTTCACAAAATTATTAATCAGGCTAACATTTTTAATAATTTAAAATAATAATTTAAAATAATAATTTGGGGCTTACTTACTATAATGTGTAAAAATTTTAGGACAGCAAGAAAAATATTAACTTTCATAATTTTAAATACCATTTTCCAGAAATGCGACATGCATTAACACAGGTAATTGAAATTTTCCTTAAACATTCATCTTAAAATTATAAAACTATACATTATTAATATTATGAGCTTTTTATTATAAATATAATTTAACATGAAAATTTAAAAGTTTTTGACTGCTTTTTTATTTAACATACAAATAATTTAAAATTAAATGTTGTTTATATTCATTCAAAGTTTTTAAAAGTATTACTGTATTTAAACTCTTCTGATTGTGAGAGAGCGTAGTATAGATTGCTTGCTTTCTGCCGTAAAGTAGCCCAGTTCAGTTTTGTTTATCTACGCGATCAACGGTCATTTAGGTCAAGTGGAGAAAGCGTCGCCGTCGGCGCTTGTCGAATTCTAACTTAAGCTCAGATTCCTGTTTCTCGTTATTGAAGCTTCGAAGAAAGAAAATATAGTGATCCTGGTGCAAAAAATACTTGAGGGTTTCTGTGGTCAAGGCATGGCAGTCTACCTGCTACAAAAAATCCAGATTACCTTTATATGGACATCACTTTTAAATCAGCAACTCTTAACAAAAATGCACGTTTCCAAAACTTTGATTTATACTATTAAATAAAAGTAAATGTTCCACAAGGCGCTGTTTTATCTCCACTTCTTTTCTCTATATTCATAAATGAAGTCACTAAAGTTATATCTTCTCGCTACCATGTCTATGCAGATGATTTGCAATTGTACAGACACGCACACATTGAAGCACTTGACTCAGAGATTGAATTGATTAATGAAGATATGAAACGGATTAAGGAATGGGCCTATTCTTTTGGTCTCTCAGTTAATCCAAGTAAGACTCAGGCTATACTTATTGGAAGTAGACAACTACGTCACAAAGTTGATTTTAATACCATCCCACAAATTGTATACGATACAACTGTTATACCTTTTACTAACACTGTTAAAAACTTAGGTTTAACAATGGACTACAATCTGTCTTGGTCGTCACATGTAAATGACATAAGTAAGCGATTTCATTATTCTTTTCACTCTATGAGACGTCTTCAGAATTTACTCCCTGTAAAATCAAAAATACTTCTAACTCAAACTTTATTACTTCCTCTTCTCGATTATGCTGACATATGCTATCTAGATGCTACACATGAGCAACTTGACAAACTAGATCGACTTCAAAACTTGTGTATAAGATTTATATATGGATTGCGAAAATCCGATCACATATCAGACTACCGACGTCAATTAAAGTGGCTACCAATTCCTCTTCGCCGGAATATGCATATCTTAAATAATCTCTTTAATATAATTAAAAACTGTGCACCGAATTACCTTAGTGAGCGGTTTAGAATGTCGACTACAAATCACAGACCATTGCGTTCATGTGTACCTTTAAAACCACTTGATATTCCTAACTATAATAGCATATTTTATTCACGCTCCTTTACAGTGCAAGCAGTGTGTCTGTGGAACTCACTACCTGACGAGTTCTATAAATGTCCGAACGCTAAATCTTTTAAATATAAATTAAAGCAGCACTTTCACTCACTTCTTTGATGTATATATAAAAATTTATTTGTGTAAGTATATATGTTTATATATGTTTGTATATATATATATATATATGTATATATATATTATTTATTTATTAATATGTAAGTTTATATATTTATTCTTTGCATTATATAAGCATGTTATATTTCTTATTATTATTATTATTATTACTAAAGTATTATTATATATATATATATATATATATTAAATTTTAATGTACCCACCTACTTTGTCAATTACAATGCACTTACACTCAGGGGTGGCTGGAAGAGATCTCTTCTAAGAGATAAGCTATCCCATGTACATAATTTATAAGTTTAAGTATCTATGTAATAATGAGGTACATGAATAAATAAATAAATAAATAAATAAAAATGTAAAACATCGAAAATATAAAAAGACAGGGAAGACAGTGGCTAAATAAAAGTTTTAATATTTATAAATGAAATAAAATGAGCTTAGTGGTGACATTTAATAAAATATTATTACGGAAGGGGCACATATTACTACTAACAGAAGGAATGATATGTCAAAAAAACGTAATCTCGTTACATAATTGACAAACTAGACTTGAGTTGCATATTTGACTCGTGTAAATTTAGGTCTGTTATTGCCAATTTCTTGGTTTGTTTAGACTAGTAAACTATACAAGTCAACAGTCTTTTGAAATATTATGTTCTTAAATTTTTCCAACTTTAAAATGCCATTTTTTTCCTTTTTTCATTCGTTAGTTATGATTGATTTTCTTAGTTTTTGTATTGCTATTTTTGTAATATCTGTTGCTTATTGTTATAGGCGTACATTATTATATTCATTAATGTTGAAACATTAATAGTTAATGGTTATGTCTAATACAACAACGTGATAGGGTTACTACGCTCAAGTTTAATATCAAGGTCAACAATTCACTTAATCACGTTTTCACGCCAAGGGACTAGCAAGGGTTCCTAATTGTGTCACGTGATTGATTACTCTCTGGACATATTTTTTCAGTATGTTTTTTTAACATATTTAATTTATGTTTAGATCATTTACGGGCTGACATAGATGGTATGATGCCATTACTTACATAAAATTTACATAAATCAGGCTAATAGTTTCTTTTTATAGTACTAAATTCATATTATAGCTTAATCCCAACAACGTTAACCACCATCCATCTCTCTCAGTATATCTCATCTTCTCTTATTCTTTCTTGAACTATGTGTTCTTATGTAAGTATTTATATTAGCTTAACTACACCTATACATATATATATATATATATATATATATATATACGTTAACAATAAAAAAAGGAAAAGAGACAAAGTAAAACATGTTCATATTTTTAACATTAAAGTTCTTTACAATTTTATGCTTGAGAATGCTTTAGATTCTTTATAAATATCATACTATTTTATTAAAAATATATTATGTAAAATTAGCTGTGATCCGTTTCAGATGTTTAGATGCTGCCTACGTTGTCACATTGATATATTTAGATTATATTAAAATGTTGTGAATTAGATGCTGCCTTTAGATGCTTGCTCCATGTTTAATATTAGGAAGCTGTCTCCTGATGTACTACTTTATACATAATTAATCTACACTATTAATAAATATTTGAAGATCAAGTGTTTGAATGCAGTCATCTTGTACTGACAAACAAGGGGTCTAAGTATTTTGTCTTCACTTGTTCATTGTCAGTGGCGCTTAGGAATTTAAAGATAGAATTTTAAAGATTAAGGATTTTATACAATACAAGTATTTGAGTTTTGTTTACCTCAAGTACCTCAAGACTCACCGCTGAATCTAGCTAGCAAAATATCTATTGTGTTCATTTAAATTTATGTTTTAATAAATTGAGCCTTAAATTTTAAATTGGATATTTGATTTTAAGGAACACATTGGTTACACACACCATATTGGAAAAGTTACAACGTTTACAGTCATAAATTAATTACGTCACATATATATATATACTTATAATGAATTAAGTAAGTTATATTCATGTTGCAAGAATCCCTAAAAAGCTAATGGAAGTTATGAGGCAATATTATTCAGAATAATGTAAACCGCAACTCCTCCTAAAATTAATGACCTGCTGTCACATTAATTGCTAATGGGTTCTAGGATGATAGTCATGCTTTCGTGGATATATTTTATAAGATACGAATATAGTTGAAAATACTAAGAATAAATGGATTATTATTATAAATATCTCACATTCGCTTGTTAAAAAATGTTATTTATTTGCTATTCTTTCGTTTTTAGTTTGTTTTATCTCTATAGTTATTCTAAAATATTTTGATTAATTGAGCGAAGCGAACGAAGTGAGCGGAGCGTTTTACTGGAGACTTTTTACATTCTTTGTCACGAATTGGCTCGAAAACTACTTGACGAATATGAAACTTTGCAATCAAAAAGACACACATTAGGTGATGGTTCTTAAAAAAAAAATTGAAAAATATCCTCAAAAAAAATTTTTTTTTTTAATATGTCAAAAAACTGATATCCCATTGAAATAAATGGGAAACAATGAGTCAATTCACAGGGCTAGCTTCGCTCAATATGCAAACGGCACTCAAGATTTCGCGAGCGCAGCGAGTCGAAATTGAGGGTTTGTTGGCGCCCCTAGTATAATATATAAAAATACTCGTATATATATATATTTTATAAAAAATTTGAGTTTTTTAATGTCCATACATTGTTTTGAATAAATATAAAATATTGAAGATAATTAAAAGTGTTTCAAAATGCGAAGGTCAAAGGTAAGGAAGGTCAAAGGGACACTTATTAATTATATTAATATCATGAAGATTTATTGGGATATTTAACATTATAATATTTACACTTTAAAATATTTACACGTTAAAATTAATAATATAATACTGCTTTAATTAACAAGCAGACTAATAATACAACAAAAGACCTTTAGCGTCATATCATTTTATTTTGAAAAAGTCAATATTAGTATAGCATAACTACCTTTCTAACCAAATATTGAATTTGGCTTTACTTAAAACTTTACTGATATTCAGTACATATATTATATTCTTACAAGCAGCAAACCGTTATTACTGTACTTTAGCATAGTAATAATGATTTGCTGGTAATAATGAAGTGTTAATCCATTAGACTCGGGAAGCCATCGACGTCAATATCAATTTACTCAGAAAAATTGAGTTGTGCCGTCCAATATATGACATTCCAAGAAGACTATAACTTTTATCAAAGATACCTGATCCAAAAATGTCTCAATACAATATATTTTTTGAATTATTATCTGTTAGGGCTTATTGTAATAAAACATCATAAAAACCTCAAACTGTTTGTACATCAAAGCTTTCTTCAACACGCAACTTTCCTCTCAGACTTATAACGAGCAAATAACTTTCGTCTATTAGTCGGAAGCCAGATAATATTAATGTAACTTTTGATTTAGATAATGGAATAATGGAGAGCATATGGTTTATTTGTTTTGTATTAGTAATTGACACTGATTTATTGTAGAGATATATCGATTTGTAATTTGAAATATTCATTCCACTGCTAGATAATTGTGTATTTTTCGAAGATTTCGATAAGTGAACTAAAATATGTATTATATTTATTTATTTATTTATTTATGCACCATAAAAAAAAATACAAGAAAAAAGACAATTATAAAAGACATACACATAGGATTAACTTATCTCTACAAAGAGATCTCTTCCAGCTACCCTTAGAGTGTTGGACAGAAGGTTTAAGAGGGCAGAGAATAGTACATAGGTATGTTATAATAATATACATAATAATAATACTATATAAAATATGATACATACATATACATTTATGCCTACATAAATTAAAAAAAAACATACATATAATAATACTATATAAAATTAGATACATACATATACATTTATATCTACATAAATTAAGAAGTACATACATATAATAATAACATATAGAAATACATATAATTATTGTACATTATAATTTAATCGTGTGAGAGATAGTAGTGCTTTAATTTACGTTTAAATGCCAAGACAGAACGACTGGATGTTATACTGGTTGGTAAGGAATTCTATAACCGCGCTGCTTGTATAGTAAAAGATTTGGAATAAAAGTGCGATTTATAAGAGGGAATATCAAAGGTTTTTACTATAACTCAGGAGCGTTTAGGACGACTACTAGGAATTGCAAGATGGAACCGTTGATGAAGATAGGAGGGAGCTGAGTTGGAGAAGAGATTATACAGCGCGGTTAGGACGTGCATATTCCGGCGAAGGCGGATTGGGAGCCACTTAAGCTGATGTCGGAACACTGAAACATGGTCAAACTTGCGTAATCCAAAAATAAAGCGGATACACAAGTTTTGAAGGCGATCTAATTTGTTAAGCAGCTCCTCAGATACATCCAGATAGCAAACGTCAGCATAGTCGAGAAGGGGTAATAAAAGAGATTGCGCTAGGAGGATTTTAGTACGCATTGGTAGGAAATTCTGTAAACGTTTAAGAGAGTGAATAGACATGTAAATGCGCTTGCTGATATCATTAACTTGCGCCGTCCACGATAAAAATTTGTCAAATGTCAATCCTAAATTCTTAACTTCATCAGAAAAAGGTATAATTGATTCATCGTATAAAATGTTAGTGAGGTTATTAATAATAATCTTATTTCTAAAATGTCTACTACCTATAATAATAGCTTGCGATTTCTTGGGATTCACAAGAAGCCCAAAAGACACAGTCCATTCCTTTATTAAATTTAAGTTATAATTAATCTGATTAATATTTATATTTAAATCTTCAAATGATGAATGTCTATAAAGTTGCAAATCGTCAGCATATAGATGGTAGGAACATGAAAGAATTTTTGTGATTTCATTAATAAAAATGGAGAAAAGTAGAGGAGATAAAACGCCGCCCTGAGGAACGCCAGCAGAGAGTTCAGCCCATTCAGAAGACGAATCATCAGAACAGGTAATCTGTCGACGTCCATACAGGTAAGTACGAAACCATTCAATTACGGGTGGAGATATGTTAAGACTGCGCATGATCCCTAGCAATATATCAAAATCCACAGTGTTGAAAGCATTACTAAAATCTAATAGAACAAGGATAGTAAGGTTTTGGTTGTCCATAGCGTATCTGATATCCTCAGTAACCTTAAGCAAGGCGGAGGATGTACTGTGTGCAGTACGAAAACCGGATTGGAAAGGACTAAGGAGCTTGTTAATGTTTAAAAAAGATGTTAGTTGTTTGGATATAACGCTTTCTAGGACTTTGGATAAGAAAGGAAGTATAGATATCGGACGAAAGTGGGAGGGAGAACTTGGATTATTGTTTTTAGGTAGAGGAAGTATATGTGCTAATTTCCAAGGAGAAGGAAAGGAATTGGTTGTTAACGAAAAGTTTAAAATGTGTGTTATAACAGCCAATATAATGTCAAGAAGCGGAATTAACATGTCTCGACTAATGTTGTCCTCACCCACTGCTCGGGAACTGATACTAACTATAGCTGTCTTAACATCACACTCCGTAAGTTCAGCGAAGGTAAAACTGTCACAGATAGGTGGAGTGATATTATTTAATTTAGTAAGAACTGAGGTTTTTTTTACATTATCTATAATAAGCGGCGGTGTCGAAAAATAATTATTAAGAGAATTTAAATTAATACAAGTATTTGAAGAAGGCCGAGATTTACCCACACCTAGTGACTGAAAAAATCTCCACAATTGTGGAGGAGTAGACTTATTAGCACAAGAGAAAATATAACGGCGTTTGGCGTCTCTACACAATCTATTGCAACGATTGCGCAACTTTTTATAAGTAGCAAAGTTATCATTATTTGGGAACTTCTTGTAACGTGACTTGGCTTTATTGCGTTTGTTCATCGCGCTCTTTATATCGGCGGTTAGCCACGGTGCAGGATAGTGCTTAACTTTGATCTTTTTGATGGGGGCATGGGAATCATATAAGCACGTGATAAAAGAGTTAAATAATTCTACTTTTATGTCTATTGTAGGAGCGTTAAATACACTGGACCAATCAATGTTTCTAGCGTCAGAAAGTAAATTGGCCCAATTTATCGATTTGAAATTACGCCTCAGAATAACCTTACCTTTGCGTTTGGGAGTAGAAAGATTATAACGGAGAAATAAAAGATCATGATATGAGAAAGGAGCATTTAGTTGCCCGTGAGATAGCACGTTGTTGGATGTAAAGACCATAATTAAGTCGAGAAGAGATGGTTCAGGTTTATATATTACTATGCATAGGAAATGTGAGTATGTGAGAGTAGAAAATATTTTTTCAATGCCGATAACAAATTATTCTCGCTAACTGAACTGCTGTCTGAACTGCATTTACATTTTCTCAATAGCTACTTAAATAATTGGAACAAGTGCGAGTCGAATTCAGTAAAAGGTTCCGTACAAACTTGTATTTATATATATATTCAATACGTGAGTTTTGAACTGTTAAAAAATTTACTGTATACGTTAAATTTAACATTTCAATCGCTAAGTAAGTTTGGAAAAATGTTATTCATTTATTCCTTTTGGTATGGTACTTCAATAACATCACATGGAGTAAAAACTTTAAATATTGTTTTCTGTTTTTAATACAGGTGAAGTTATTATTGACTGTTTTAATATCTACATATTGTAAATGGAAAACATTAAATTGAACTATTTATATTACAGAAATCCATCTGAGTCTTTTATTTCAAAAGCAAAATTGAATTAGAATAATAAAGATTATTATATATGTATGTACGTGTATATATGTACATACACGCACACGAAATGCGACACTTGCTTCGACCTGATCGGTGCTCGCTGTATTGATAATACTAACCTGTAATCATCGACGTTATCAAAGGTGTTTATTTATTTTTATCAACGTGTGTTAATAAATAATATTAATATTAATTACACAGAATTAAAGCAACGACTATAATCTTTGTATTTATTATAATCATATACGTTTTTACACAATTTATAAAACCTTAAACATATATATATAGTGGAAATGATACAATAAACGTTTGTATTTTATGAGGGTCTGAGTCCTCTACAGTCATATCACTGTCATCTTTAGTTTAGCGAATGGCGCCAACACAGCCGCGATAACATTTTTCTAGATAGCAATAGAAATATATTTTATGAAACATGAGGAAGATGTTTTATATTTATCAAAGAATTATGAAATTATTATCTCAAACATGTAATTATAATTTTATTAGTATGTCCTTTATCTTAATATAAAAATCAACAATGAATGTAAAATAATAACATAACAAAGAAATGATAGCCAATTGTATGAGAGCTTTAGGGTATTTCTATAGGTAATGGTTTCTATTTTAATTGCTTCCGGCAACTGTAATAGGCACAATAAATAATTTCGCTTGGCTTGGCCGTCTCCGATCTTTTTGGGTTCGAAGACTGTTAAATAAGGGTTTCATGTATAAGCTATATGTAAAACCCTGTTAGATTACTTTAATATAGTCTTATTTTTTAATCAAAGCAAATCAATAATGTTTAATAATTAAATAATTTAAAAAGTATAATAAGTAGATTTGCTTCTTAATAAGTTTTGAATTTGCTTTTGTTTTGTTATACGATGACTGGTCGTCTAACTAGCCACGGATTTTGTTTTTTATTAATAACTAATCATTAGGCCGCCTTATCGAATAATTATTAATATGGTTTTAATGGTTTGCAAATTGTTAACTAACTACTAACGTTTGCGAAACAGTGATTTACAATAAAAAAATCACCTTGTGTGTTTCTTTTCAGACCAGGGCGCGTTTGTACCCTCATAGCCTTAATTTTAAATTGGGAAGTATCTTTTCAGACGGATTATTTCGATAACTTTGGTATCAATATAGACCCTCCTGCTACTTCTATTTGATGTACACAAGTGATCACAGCTTAGATATAAATAAATAAATCAATATAAATAAATATAAATAAATATATACGTCGGTCTTCTTACAAATAGATCTAAATTTTTATATTAAAGCAATATACTAATCACTAAGAACTCCAAAATAACTTATATGTTCTGACAAACTACTTTATTAAGTAACACATAATGGTTAAACAATTTAGCAGTTTTTTAGTATTATGCATATCAAGATAAATAATTTCTCTTATAAAACAATCGTGTACAATACTTTTTTGATACTTTTTTTAATTGTGTTAATATCTACGCGCTTTGAAATAGAAATAATGTCAAGATACAGGGTAGGTACAGAGATCCTTTACTAACGGACCTCTCAAAGCTGGCAGAGAAAATAGTTTTTATGCCTCGCGGTGGTTTTGGTGAAATAGTCGTATGGTTCAAGTGTTTTGACCTCGAAAAGTTCTATACTGCCGGTTTTTTACACTTTTAAAGTTTATGTTATAATTTTGTGAAACTTGAAACCCAGAATCAAACTTTAACATACTACTGATAAAATATTGTAAGTTATTTTGTTCTTTACCAATTGCGAACATTCGGATAATTTATCTTAACCCCTGATTTAATTATCCTAAAATGGATTAGAGTGTAACAAATGTCGTTGTACTTAATTATTAATTAAAATATTGCAGATGTTGCCGAAATTTTGTAATTAGTTGAAAAAGCTTCATAAGATAGATTTAAATGAAAACGCTCGACTAAGGAATGGCAAGTAATGTTACTAAACCCAATCCCTTAAATACAACTTTATGAATATAACTGCAATATAACTGCTAATAAAGAATAATATGTAGAAACCAATTAATATTTCACAGCCTGATTTAAGCTAATTTACGATTACTTTAAAAACCCTCAGGTTCAAGTCATGGTGTGACACATATTTTTAGAAAACATTAGCAATAAAAAAACAATAATTATTTATGTAAGTCGCTTTCTTGTAAAAAATATATTATAATCTTAATTGTAGAGACTATTTAATATATCCTAAAGAAAATTTTAATTATAGGCTGAAAAATTATGTTACAAGGTTAGATATTTAGTTGTCTTATATATTTACAGCCAGGAGTTTAGACTAGCCGCATTTATATGAGCATTTTTTGGAGGATTTTTCAGAAAAATTACTGACGAAAAATTTCTTTGGACCTCTTGGGTTCAACATGTGACTTAAGTCGAGAAATTGTTTTTGTGTCTGGAGGTAGTCTGTGGAGCTCTTGGAAAATATTAAGCGAGACTACTTCTAGCCAAGTGGCTAGAAGTAGTCTCGCTTAATTACATTGTATGTCTGAAAGTAAGTACTTTCAGACATACAATGTATTTAAGTCGTTGTGAAAGCATTTCCGGTCAGTCTTACATGCAGTAGTTAATTTTTACATTATTAAAATAATGATTTTATTGTAGATAAGCTGACTTAATAGTATTTATTATTAGGTTTTGATGTATAATATAACTCAAGCTCGGAAAACTAAAACATGACCAGGCAAATAATTATAAATATAATTATAATACATTGAAAATAATTATATTAATATACCTATATGTATCTATTAATAATATCGTTTTTATATTTGATAATAGTTCTCTTTAGCAACAACTTATTTATTATATGTATAACAATGACCTTCAAAGATATACAAAAAATATTTTACTCGTTTTCTTAATTCATAAAATTAAATTTATTCACAGAAGGAGCAATTATTTTTTATACTTGTCTGGCTAATCCAACATGTTTGAAAAGTATTATATATAACTAAATATATTTACGTGCATTTTTATATATATTAATATTTAAATAATTCCCGTAAAACATCTCCTTCGAGTAGCATCAAGTAAGTTTCCAAAAGCGTTACATGTATAGGCCCATCTCAGGTAATCGCATCTAGCGGGCACATTGTGCTCTTATCTGAACTAAATTACATTTTACCTGAAAATATCACGTCTTTGTTTCGATATTATTATTTACTATATTATCAATATTGTGACGATATCTTTTTTATCCCAATAATTCATATTGTTATTTATATTTTATATGTACAGTTTTAGAACATCCAAAAATATATGTTTTTTAATAATGTTTTACATTCTAAACAAATTCTGAAATATAATAAAACATTAAATATTTCGCTCAGTAACTAAAAAAGAGATTTTTATAAATATTCCAATAATAGTTAAATGACGAAATATTTTTTAATAACTACTGTGCATGAAAACTTTATGTATATACTAGCTTTTGCCCGCGACTTCGTCCGCGTTTCCGTCGTTTTTCGAAAAAAAAATAGCAGATGTCCTCCCTCATAGTTTTGACGTAACAGGCAGATTTACTTTCGTATTTTAGAAGGGCAATAGTAATATAATATGCCAATCCACAAAACTGTTGAAAAATATAAGTAACCGCAGAATATTATAATATACCCACGCTATACCCACGACTCGGTCAGCGTGTAACTCCTTGTTTTTTATTAAGATAATATATTGCTAATATTTTTAGATCAAATTAAAATGTTTCAGCGCAAAGCTTCTGGGTAGACTATGTTAAGAGTCGACCCGTCCGGCACGTGAACGTAAAGATTCCTAGAATTGCTAACCCGGGAAAGAGCGACGTATAATTGACCATGCGAGAAACAGCTAACACCGAGATCTACTCCAGCAACACGAAAAGTCTGCCCTTGAGCTTTATTGATAGTCATGGCATAGCACACCGATACTGGGAATTGCGTTCTTTTAAATTGGAATGGAAAATTATTTGGTATTATGGGAATTCTGGGAATAAAGACAGTTTCTCCTGCACCGCAACCTGTTAAAATTTGAGCCTCGATTACATTTTGTTGCAACTGGGTTACTTTTAGCCGAGTTCCATTGCAAAGTTGAGGTGGTCTTAAATTTCGGAGCAGAATTATCGGTATGCCAATTTTTAAACAAATTATATGAGAAGGTAGTCCAGGCATACTTAAAGAATTTAAAAATTCTATCGGGTAATTAGTGGCTTCTTGTTCATCAACCATTCTATTTATTGAACTATAAACTTTGCTTTCTCCCTGTATATTAGACAGTATTTTATTATTAATTTCAGATGCCTGGTCATTGCGAGGAGTCAAAATGGACCTTTCGCAAAGCCAAGAATTGTCCCTATTTAATATAATTGTTATGTCACCGTAAACCGAAGATATAAGATGTTGTTGGGATTGCACTATACAACATAACTCAGGTGTCAGAATAAGTTTTCCTTGGTGTAGTTGTGGATAGGTACCTTCACCAATCTTCAATAATGTATCAGAAAATTCACGATTATCTGCGTTGTCTCCAGTTCTCACTCGCATATTTATAGTCAAATGCACCGATTGTATATCACGCCACAAATAAGAGCTTTTCAGGCAAGCCCTAATCTCATCAGCTCGGGTTCCCCGTGGTATTACCGGTAAGGTTTGTCGGAAATCACCACAAAATAAAACCGTAATACCGCCCATTGGTCGATCATTTTGTCTTAGAGTTCTGTCTACTGCTTCTACTCCTTTTCGATGGGCCATCGTACATTCATCCCATACGATTAAATTACACTCACGCAATACCTTAGCTTTGTCGCTATTTCTTGAAATACTACAGGTTGGACTTTCCGTGCGATCTAAATTAATTGGTATTTTAAACATAGTGTGAGCAGTCTTACCTCCTGGTAGCAATGTTGCAGCTATACCTGATGAAGCCACGGCAAGAGCAATTTTACGCTGATTTCGAACATAAGCTAATATTAATTTAGTCAAAAAAGTTTTCCCAGTTCCTCCAGGTGCATCTAAAAACCATATTGTTCCTAAATTATTCTGCACACTCTCGCACACGCGATCATAGACTAAGCGTTGTTCTGCAGTCATCATTGGGACACCGTTTTCTAATGTTACCAGCAGTTCCATTGGGTTGTAACCAATCTCTGCGGAATATTCCCTATTGGTAACCTCTCCGACTGAGGTTGGCGTTGGCAAACTATATTCACAAAGTGATTTACCGCCTACTGCTGTTAAGTCTTCCTGAAGAGCTAATAAGCACTGATTTATAGCCAGATCTCGAAAATTATCATTAGTTGCGCCTTCATTATTGTGAGATAAATTCCGAAGAAAGTCTTCTGCAAATTTTTCTTTATATTTTTCCCATAATTGGACAGGATCAGATAAATTACAAAATGTGAGTAATGTTACAAATAAATGGCGTAACCGTCGTGGATTATCACTAACACAGGATTCTGCTAAAGCGTCATCCCAATGTTGATCATTTTCAAGCAAATGACGCGCTTGGCAAGCTGCATGATAAGTTGGATAAACAACATCGTCTACTTTTCTCAAATCTATAAATGATGTTGGTCCTCGCACTGTATGTAATAATAATCTCAAATAAAAACACTCTGCGTTGTTAGGATGAACAGTATACACTCTACCAAGAACATGTTCTTTGAAAATACCTGTCTCGCCATCTACAGGCCTGCCTCGGCGTCTACGGTTAAAGACACCTCGTTGTTTATCGTAGGTATAATACGATGGAACTTCTTCATACAAAAGAGACTTTGCGAAATTATCAGTTTGGCAAAGTCGAAAGAATGCCAATAAAGTTGTTTGTCTAGGGTTCTCTAATCGTTCTGTAACATTTTCGGCGTTAAAATATATACGTTGACCGCCTTCCAGATGAACATCCAGATGGGTCACAGGTGGATATCTTTCGTGAATATTAAAACTTAAGATCCGCCACACAGCTTCTGAAGAGCTGATATATCTGCCTGACTGAAATCTAGTAACTTCATCATGTTCATTTCTTAACGCAAACGTAGCTTGGTCACTGCCCTTGTTAATGTACTTACAAATATATTTAATTGACTCTACACTATTACACATTTCTACATTTATGTGAGCTTGAAATGCTCTGGACAATACAGGCGAATACGGAACGACCCACCTATTATCTAAAGTAACCTGTTGTCCAGACATTCGCTTTTCAACAGTAAAACCACCATTGTCTCTTGAACGGCGACGATATAATGGGTATCCATCATGTCCTGTTACAGTTTCATCCACTAATGCTTTTGGATACCTTTTAGTGCAACGACCGTCTTGCATGCAAGGAGCATTTGCGTTAAATGCACCACATGGACCATGTATCATATGAGTTTTAACAATGTCGTATAATAGGGGATCTGCAGTCGGATCTGGAATTTCAGCACTGATTAATCTGTCTACATCATTAGGTCGAACCTTATCTTTTAACCAAAGCAAGATATGTGCGTGAGGTAAGCCGCGTTTTTGCCACTCAACACTATACATATAACACAATACTTCTCCAAAAATGTTATCTTTGGTAAGAAGATCTATCATTGATTTTAATTTTAAATGAAACACTCTTGCAATAATATCATGGCGGTCATGCGGTGCCTGACCCTCAAGAAGCTCCCGAGTGATTTCATCCCACTTGGGATTGGTAGTTACAGTAACAAATAAGTCGGGACGTCCATATTTTCTTACGTAACAAAAAGCGTCTTGAGTACGTTCATGCATGTAGCGTGGACCACCAGTAAAAGAAGAGGGTAAAATAACTAAACGACCCATATTCACAGTATCGTTATCTTGCTGCATGGCATCGCGAAGGTGCACGTATTCTTCAGCGCGCAGCTGCCTTTGATTAGATCGTATATAAACTAATCTTTCGGTTTCAATTTTTGCGTACATGTCAACAATAAACTGATTAAATAAGCCACGAAAACGTTGAAAGTATACCAATCTATTCCGTCTCACTTGCAGGTGGTAACAATAAAATTGAAGGCATGACACCTTTTTATTATAATTAGGTGCGCCTGTGCGCGGATCGGTTTGGTATACAGCGAAATTATAACCATCTTCCCCTCGACAGTATATCATAGGATATTGCAAACTGTCGTAAGCCCTGTGGGTTTCGAAAATACGTTGCAAACGATTGTCTCTGGAACGTATAACGATATCACGCCTATCACATTCCTGGTCGACCAGTACTACAGCAACTTCATTCGTGGATGGAACGTTATGACGCCCAGGGTGTTCCTGAGTTGGACGCTTATCGGCATTTATAACAATTTTATAATTGTTATTACCATCTTGAGAAAGGGCTTCTAATGCCGATTTAAAACTGCATACGTACGAATTAACCTGATGTAACATGTTCTGAAGTTGTGAAATGAGTTCAGTATTTAAATTCGGAAAATATTGATTTCTTATATTCGACTGTTCGTTGTAATCGGATACAAAATATATTTGAAGAAATTTAGGTTGTTCTTCAGGCAAAAGGGACCCTATCAAATGGTAAACCTGACCTTGTACCTTAAAAGTAGGCATGAAAGGGCCTTCTGAGATTTGTTTAGCACCAAAGGATGTCATTTGGAATGCACTATTATAAGTGCGAATATTATCTAAAAACTGTTTGGATTGCAAATGTTCCCCTAAAAGTAGTGATTTTAAAGGTTCCGGTGGGTCTTCGAACGAAGGCAAATTTATTTTACCTCCAGAACAACAGAAACCAGCAGACTCCTTCCTCCACTTCGAAGCATTACAAAAGGAACATACTACGTTCATATCGCCTATTTTAGAAGATGATCTGTAATCAATTGTGAGGTTATAAGCAAACCCACTTTTATATTTATCGGACCACGCCACCGAATTTGTAGATTGATCTACCACGTGTATATCTAAGTCATTAAGACCATGTCGAAATCTATCTGCAGTAAGACGGGCCTCTCGCTGTTCTTCTGTTTCAAGCGACCGAATATTTTCAATTCTTAATCTTTCATTAGATAAAGTAATCAATTGTTCTTGTCTCAAAGAATTGTAATAATCGCGTCCCGACTCTAGTCGTTGTTCATGCTCATGTTCATCTTCAAGAGATCGAATCATGTTATGGTGCGCCCTATCATTTGTCAAACGGTCTTGATATTGAGTAAAAGTTTCAGATTCTCGAGACAAAATATGACGTTCGCGATCAGTTGTAAGCCGTAATTCCCTCTCAGTGAAGGTTTCGGACTCGCGAGATAAAATATGACGTTCGTGGTCAGCTGTAAGCCGTAATTCCCTCTCAGTGAAGGTTTCGGACTCGCGAGATAAAATATGACGTTCGCGGTCAGCTGTAAGCCGTAATTCCCTCTCAGTGAAGGTTTTAGACTCGCGAGATAATGTATGCCGTTCGCGGTCAGCTGTGAGTCGCAATTCTCGTTGTAAAGCAGTTTCAGCTTCTCGGGATAACGCATGTTGTTCCCGGTCAATGGAACGCCTTAGCTCTCGTTGAGAAGAGCTTTGAGAAGCCCGTGTTGTAGCTCGTCTCGCTCTTTCAGCTGCTAATCGCATCTCTCTTTCTGGAGAGCTTTCATTAGCTCGAGATGTTGAGGCACTAACTCTCATAGAGTTTAACCGATGTGCTCTTTCCTCTTCCGATTCTTGAGAACGCGTCATTCTCATTCTCCTAGCTTGACTCGAAGTTCGAGATAAAGATGGTCGTTTTTTAGGTGGCATCGTTTATTTTATTTTTAATCGACGGTAACTTAAATTCTATTTAGTTACCCAACAAAAAACTTACGTCAGAGGTCCTAACTATAGCTAAGTATATAATAAATAGAATATAAATCTAAGTGCCTATTAAAACTAAAATAATATTCTAATCGAATTATAAATATGTACGTAGGTACCTACAAATTACAAAAGAATAAAAAATGAAAATAAAGCTATACTTAATGCGTGTGCAATACTATCTACACTTACCTACTTCACTTAAAAATGAATAATAAGAAATACCTACAACTACTGTAATTAATCAAAGTACCTATGCTAATACAAAAAAAACCTTAGATGTTCTAAGTACAGCTGCTATATAATAAAAAAATATAAATCTAAGTGCCTATTTAAACTTAAATACCTAATATTCTAATAGAATTAAACTAAGAAATATGTACCTACCTACCTACAACTTAGGTACAAAAAAAAAAGAAATGAAAATAAAGCTAAAACACGTGTGCAGTATAGGTAGATAGTAGGCAATATCTACCTATACCTACTTCACTTAAAAATAAATAAAAAATACCTATGAATACTATAATTAATAAAAGTACCTACCTACGCTTTTATCTACTCAATTCAAAAAAAACTAAACATAAAATGCCCAAAACTAACCTATCAGTAACTAAAAATCTAACAATAATCTAATCTATCTATCTATTATCTAATCTAAAAATCGAATCTAAATCTACTTAAAAAGAAATAAAATAGGAACTATTAATAGTTAAGAATTTAAACAAAACTAAAACTAATTTAGAAAATAACAACAAAAGAAATTAAAATAAACTATTTAAAGACAAAAAGTCGCGCTGATAAGCACGGTTTATAAAATAACAATTATTGTCTGTCAATAAAGTTCAACACTCTGAACGCATCAACAGCCAAATATTGAATGACGCTTGCGCTCGCCTCCCGCCCCTTTTATACTCTGCCGCCGCGAGCCCCGTCGAGCGCGGCAACCGTTACGCAAAAATAATCCTTATAGCTTGATTCACTATTCACGCGCGATGTCTTGTTGGCGTATTTCATGTAAGTAAGTATAAGTTTGGTGTTTCTATACCGATTTCAATGATTCTTTTTTTATTGAATTGGTGCTAATGTTTATTTTTTTTTAATTAGGAATGATGGTGAGCATTATTGGTTTTATAAACGTAAAAGTAAACAAATATAATAAGAAATCTCCGAACTGCTAAGCTATCGAGAGTTATGCGTGTTATTGTGAGTTAACTATAAAAGGTAGATATATGCTGTCTTGGAATATTTTTCGTGTATTTTTATGTAGAATATTTCCGTTATACATAGTTTCTATGTAGCTCTAACCATTAAGGCTGCACACGCGACGGAAGCTTAAAAAATCAAGCAACTTCTCCCATTTTCTCAACATTTCCTTTCACTGCTCTGCTCCTATTCATTGTAGTGTGATGAAAAGTATACTATTACCTGCCCAGGAGTATAAAGAATAATTGTACTAAGTTTCGTTAAAATCCGTCGAGTAGTTTTTTTTTCTATAAATAACATACAAACAGACAGACAGACAAAAATTTTTTTAACTGCATTTTTGGCATCAGTATCGAACACTAATCACCCCCTGCTACTTATTTTGTAAATATATTTCATGTACAGAATTGACCTCTCTACAGATTTATTATAAGTATAGATAACCTACCTTCAAGAGGTCCGAAGAGATGAAGCCTGTTGTCTCTTAAAGAAATCTGGTACAAAGACTCTCTTGCTGACAGCTTGGCACACTCATTGAGCTTAAAAAACGACCTACAT
The DNA here is from genome assembly GCA_918358695.1 of Melinaea menophilus ssp. n. AW-2005. Classification (NCBI taxonomy): domain Eukaryota; kingdom Metazoa; phylum Arthropoda; class Insecta; order Lepidoptera; family Nymphalidae; genus Melinaea; species Melinaea menophilus. Next base: position 3,566,028 of record OU911052.1, read on the forward strand.
TTTGGTAACATGATTTAAAAACATTGTGGTAGAGAAAAAGAAATATTCTACATATTTATAAATTATTGTAAAAATTATATAATAAGTATTGCTTATTAAATCTTATATTTTATGAAATTATTTCAGAGATAAATAATATATTAAATTTTATATATAATTTTCATAAGCATAATATTATGTATATATAACCTACCTTCAAGAGGTCCGAAGAGATGAAGCCTGTTGTCTCTTAAAGAAATCTGGTACAAAGACTCTCTTGCTGACAGCTTGGCACACTCATTGAGCTTAAAAAACGACCTACATTTTGGTAACATGATTTAAAAACATTGTGGTAGAGAAAAAGAAATATTCTACATATTTATAAATTATTGTAAAAATTATATAATAAGTATTGCTTATTAAATCTTATATTTTATGAAATTATTTCAGAGATAAATAATATATTAAATTTTATATATAATTTTCATAAGCATAATATATGGATGGTTTTATGATTTTTTATAATAATAATATAATAATCACTTCATCATTAACTAATTTAATGTCAACTTTAAGAGCTTAATAAATAAAAAAATATATATCCGGCTGAGTTTGTTGTGTGGTTCTTCTCAGACCAGGACGCGTTTGGAACCCTCATAGTTTTAACATTAAGTTGGACAGTGCTTTTACAGAAGGGCTTATTACGATAAATCTGGTATCGAAATAGGCCCTCCTGACACTTCCATTTTGACGTACATAAGTGATCACTGATAATGATTCAAAGTGGAAAAGATATAAATAAATAAAATAAATAAATAAATAATAGATCGTTTCAAAATATGAGATCTACAAATTATAAAATTAATGCCGTCAACTGATTTTTTACTAATAGTTTTATTTTTATGAGATGGATTTACAAAATGGATTTGTTTTTATACTTCAGAAATTATATCACAGTCGTAAAGTTGTCACTTGTATTAGTAATAGTGATGGTAGTATTGGTAGTAATAGTAACAGAGTAGTACTACCAATAATATCAATAAAAGTGGTTGCAGTGATAGTAATGTTATCAGTAGTAGTAGCAGTAGCAGTAGCAGTAGCAGTAGCAGTAGCAGTAGCAGTAGCAGTAGCAGTAGCAGTACTTTTTATTTTAACCCTGTTTCTTAGAACATATTGTTACGGATAATTATGTAGGTGCTTAACATTAGATACGAGTTCATTACCATTCCATTATATTTATTTTAAGATATTTTCTGTATAATTTCGGGTTTTTATTATTTTGAGCCTTAGTAAAATCATACAGAATTTAATACAATTTTATTAAACAGTATATGGGCCAGTTTGATTAAAATTCGAATTTTGATAAATTAAAAAATGTAATATCAATAATTTTAATGTAATAAGTATGTATATTAATTTTTAACTTAATCCACTATAAAATAGAACTAGAAAAAATATGCCAATAGATTGATCATTGCACAATGCATACAATACAATACAAAACAATACATGATACACTTAACACGATATAAATTAATAATTTGAAGGTATTTGTATAAAAATTTATATTTCTATAAAACATCACTCAATCTAAAAATTAGTTTTTTTAGCAAGATGCTAACTTATTGTATAATATAAATTCATTCATTCAATTCATTGTATATAAATTGAATGAATGAATTCGTATTTTCAACAATCAAAAAGTAAATCTAAAGCTTGTCATATCTTGCTTTTCATATTTATTTTCCTAGATTATAATGAGTTAGGTAGATGTCTCAATTTGTTTTTTGTCACAAATATCGACGAAGTGTTGTATGATATACTGTATATGTTATTAATTAGGAATGGGAAAATAATCTTTAATTACTGTAATGATGTAAGGATTATTTTAATGATTCTATATTATTATCTCATTTGACGTCATAGTCGGTCGGGATCTAAACTAGTAAAATTTAAAAATTTCATCTAACTTCCTTTTTTTTCTATTTTCACACAGATGTTATATTTTATTAAAAAAATCTTAATATAGTGACATACTCTAAGGCTTCACAAGACCTACAAAGTTAATAGTGTTAATGTGTGTGAATCTCCGTACTGTGACAATGATAGATAGTGTTTGTTGGTAGCGATGAAACTGAGCCTATTTGTAAAACTTATCTAATTACCAAGTCATGTGAGATTTAATTAACGCTTTAATGTTAACTGTGTAAAGTGATACATAAGTTATTACCAAAAATTACGCATGTTGCAGTCGGTTGTTAATCATATTTATTACTCTACTTGAATTGCTTATAAAAATCAAGTGACCACTTCTTAAAAAAAAATTTTTACACGTTTTTCACATTATTACATATTAGCCTAGTGTTAAAATATCAATTATTTTAAAACTTAAAACAAATTTGTTTCATTTTGACTTGATAAATAATTTTGCTAATGCAATCCTTTGAATAATTCAAAAGCATGGTTGTGGCACTCGTCTGATACAGTACGTGGGTAAGGTGTGTAAATTGTAATAAGTCATCGTATGTCCAAGTAAAGGTTTGGTCCGTTTGTCCCTGGAATTATTATATATTTGTAACTTAGTAATAATAATTCTATTTAAGTCTATATTATATAAAGAAGCTATAAATATAAAAATAAAAAATATTAAATATAAAAACAAGTTTATGGAGGTTTTGTGTTTTATTTGGAATTCTCAAATAGTAAAATGCTAAAAGGTATATATTGATAAATAAATTTATCTAAGGATCCAAATACAGAAGTATGATCCATTCTATTTAATATTTTACTTATAATCTCTATTATGTTACTTTTAGTATAATTTATATTACATATAAAAATATTCATTGATGAAGTAGTGAAACAAAGCAGTTGGTCTAATGGTTTCCTCCGTAACGTCCACACCATCGGTCAACGTCACATAGATACTGGATTTTTGTTGGCTTACTCTATTTATTCAGAAATACAGGTACCAAACAGATTATGATTATATTTACAAATCCTAATTATGTTTTAATACGCTATCCTATACATAATTATAATATTTTAGTAACGAGTGTATAATGTGTTAATTCAATATTTAAAAAATATACTTCTTTTGATATGTTTTATTATTTGTCCATTTGTCTTTTCACAAATCAAGCAAAAGTTTTTTCGAGGAATTTCAATGAATTTTGTGATGCTGTGGTATATTAAATTTTATACTCTTGTTGTAAATACACTGAGAGGTTGATAATATTTTATACGTACCCAATATAGGAGGCTGAAATATTATAAAATATGTTTTTTATATCCTGCCATTAAAAATAATAATATTTCCAGATTTTTTTCACAAGTCTTTTAGACTTCAAGCTTCTTTACTCTGGAACTCCCTACTTAAAAAGATTAGAAGGGCACCTATCGAAAGCTGTTTTAAAAGCCTTGTTCACAAACACCTTCTAGAATCATCGTAGCAAACATTTCATTCAGATGTACTCGTAGGTGTTATATAATATATGTAAATATATTTAATTATTATTTTTTGTATATACATGTGTCTACATCATATATATTATTTATTTATTGTTATCATTATTTATTATATTTTTGCTCTTAGCCCTTTTTTATCTTATATTTTGCTTTTATGACGCCTACCGCCATTTCTACAAAGACTAGCTGGAAAAGTATTCCACCAGGTATTAAGTTCGCCTTTTGTAAAATACAATAAAGAGTAATAATATAACCACCTTTGGGGAAAACTAAAAATAAAATAACTGGTAAGATAATTTTACAATTGTTTCTAATTTTATCGGCAAATTAATTATCTATTTAAATTTTAAATACTTGTACTGTTATCTTAAAGTATCGTAACGTAACTAACTAACTAACTAACTAGTAAATTCACCCGATTATATCATTATGGTCTTCTTTCTAATGACTTTTTTATTTTTATACAAAAGTGATATTAACTTATCACTTAAAAAATGGAATTTTAGAATGGAATTTAATTAGAAGTGTGAAATAATAAAATAACAATAAATTTAAAAAATGTTAATTTAATTTAAATATGTTATTTTTACATCAATATAAAAACTTTAATTTCATTTAAAGTTATTTATTATTTCGTTGTACTTTGAAGTATAAATTAAGAAAAAGAAAATTACAAAGTTTAATAACTTTATTACGAATTCGAATGAAAATAGGTTACTTGTTATATATAGATTAAATTCTTTTAGAATTCTCTTAAAAACACACATTTTCATACAGTAAATATTATTTTAAATATATATACGTCATTTATTTGTTATTATTATTATCGTGTTATTAAAAATAGCGTTCAAATTAAGGATAGGTGATTAAAATATGAATGGGAATTAACAAAAGCTTTTTCCTCAACCAATGTGTGATTATTTACGTTTCCTAAATAATACCTTATACCAAATAACAACAATGCTGTTTATATGTACTTGTATGATTAATATAAATTGCACTTTAATATTAATATATTACATTCCAAACCCTTGTTTGTTAAAAAGAATTTCTTTTAATAATCCAAAACATTTCAATATATTTTTTCTACAGGTTTCGGTCAACAGCAATTTTGCTCGAATCCGATTTTTTTTATTTACTAAAAGAGATTGACTATCATTTTCCGTTTCAATTTATTATATTTACTAATATCTCTAACAAAAAAATACTTTTTAAATTAAAACCTTAATGTTACCTAATTAATTTACGAATAGATAACAAATATATTTGACTTATAAGTTTTTAGTCCTATATGTCTTTATTCTTTATAATTATCAATAAACAGCGTATTTAATAGTTTAAAATATATGAACACATATAACAAATTATTATTTTATTGTCATTAAGATTGTCATTGAGGACTTTAGTTATTTAAAAAAATGAAACACAATAGCATTTTGTAGCGAAGTTTCAATTCAACTTGACATCTTTTTACAACCTGAACGAAATAAAAGCTTTTAACGGAAAGGTTTGTTGCAAGAAAACAATAAATCTTGTAAAATGACTACAAAAGGCTCATATTTTTTTTTATATCTTAAATCGTTTTAGCTTTCGCATATTATACAAAGATTATATTTTTTTTATGTAAGAGGAGGGCAAACGAACTGGCGGGTCAGGGATGGACGTGATCACCGCCGCCCATTAACTCTTGCAACATCCGAGGATTTACAAAAGTGTTGCCGGCCTTGTAGGTAGAAATAAACGCCTTTTTTGCAGGTACCCATGTCGTACCGATCTGGAAATACCGCCGAAGGGAGTTCGTTCCACATTCGAGTGGTACGTGGAAAAAATGTCCTTGAGAACCGCACAGTGGAGGATCGGCACGCATCCAGATGGTAAGGATGGTATTGGAGGCGATGGCGCGCTGTGCGGTGATGAAATTCGGCGGCAGGCATCAGATCGAATAGTTCTTCGGAACACTCCCCGTTGTAAATGCGGTAGAAGACGCACAAAGAAGCAACGTCTCTACGCAATGCCAAAGAGTCCAGCCGTTCGCAGAACACCGGGTCCCCGACAATTCGAACGGCTTTCCGTTGTACGCGGTCAAATGGTAGAAGCTGATATTGGGGTGATCCGGACCAGAGATGAGAACAGTACTCCATGTGTGGCCTGACCTGCGCCTTATAGATTTCATCGAGTTTCATCGATTCCCAATTTCATCGAGGCCAACTTGGCCTTGCTCTCCAGATGACCACGGAACTGACAGTCGCTCGAAATGTTAAGACCCAGTATTCTGATACTTGGCGAGGCAATGAGGGGAGTGCTCTCGAAGAGCGGTGATACGACAAATGGGGTTTTCTTAGTGGTGAACGCGCAAACCTGTGTCTTTAGGGGATTGAACTGAACGTGGTTCAGTTCACCCCACTCAGAGACCATCCCCAGGGAGGTCTCTATTGAAGACACAAGTTTCTTTCGGCACTCGTCGACGTTTTCCCGAGTGAGACCTGCACGGCCGGAATATACCGCATCCCCAGTACTGTCATCCGCATAACAATGTATGTTGGAGATATCCAACATATCATTGATGTGCAGGAGGAACAGAGTTGGGGATAGCACGCAGCCTTGGGGTACACCAGCGTTCGCGGGCTTGGGGTCCGAGCAAAAACCGTCGAGAACGACCTTTATGCTCCTTCCAGTGAGGAAGCTGGCGATCCACTTGCATAAACTCTCGGGAAGCCCATAGGAAGGTAGCTTCGAAAGAAGCCCCTTGTGCCATACACGATCGAAGGCTTTCGCCATATCCAGACTAACTGCCAGTCCCTTGCTTTCAATAACAGCTGCCCAACGGTGCGTAAGATATAACTGAAGATCACCAGCCGATCGACCATGGCGAAAGCCATATTGCCAGTCATTGACCAACTGGTGATCCTCGAGATAGGTTAGGAGCTGTTTATTGATAATGCTCTCCATTACTTTGGAGAGCAGAGAGGTAATGGCGATAGGTCTGTAGTTAGCTGGGTCCGAGCTATCACCTTTTTTAGGGATCGGATGGACAAGGGCACGCTTCCATGAGACCGGACTACTACGCCTTTAAGGTAGGAGTGCCGAAATAAACGCGTTAGCACTGGAATCAACTCAGGGGCACACGTTCGTAGCACCAATGGAGAAATGCCATCCGGCCCACTCGACTTATGAACGTCCAAGGAAAATAGAGGCTGCCTAATAGTTTTCTGCTGAAAAACTATTTCCGGCATTGAGCTCTGACACCGCGGGATGATAGGCGGTGTCTTCCCCTGGTCGTCGTCGTTTTATTCCTTTTCTTAATTCATTTTATTAAAATTATTCAAATAAGGAGCAGTGATTGTTTATATTGGTTAGAACAATCACGTTTATAGTTTTGGTTGGTCGTTTTTATGTCGATATGTTGGTAATTGAGACATCGCGTTTTCTCCACATCCAATGTCTTGTTACACTAAACTACGGTCTAGCTCCTGTAGTTTAATTTGAGCAAAAGCACCTTACATGAGAGATCACAGGTTCCACCGCAGCCAGTTGCAGTCTAATCATCAAGTCCACAGTTTCATTGTATTTTATTTTGTTACTTTTTAATATATTATGTCACTTTAACATTATTTAGTATGTTTAAAATATAAATATCTAATTCTTTTTGTCAGCCTACAGTCATGCCTAATGTTTGGTTATAGCCACAATACAACAATTGTATCTAAAAATTAATGCAACTTTAATCTTATCGTTAAACAAAAAATATAACAAATATGAAACTATATAACAAATATGAAAATATACTTACATTAAATAAATATTACCTGAAATAAATTTACCTACATTTTCATATATTATATATTAATAATTAAATCATTTCCGCAACACATGTGTGTTCCATAACAAATATCTGTTTCGAGTAGAATGGAGCAAATTTGAAACAGTATTACACGTGTATAGGCCCACCTCAGGTAATCGCATCTAGCGGGCATATTGTGCTCTTATACCGGCTAAATTACATTTTAGCTAAATTTGTTTTGAACTACTAATTATTTATATAAACTAGGATCCACCCATCGTGCGTGGCGGGAATTGAGCTGAGCGCAAGAAAATCCATTAGAAAAGAATAAAAGGAAATCAATATTTAATAACAATAGTAAGCAATTAATAGAAAATGTTTGTCGCCATGAAAGTTAGACTACGAGCGACACAATCACGAGTCTCTTGGTTTTTACTTTATAACTTTTGATTTAATCAAGTTATTTTCAGTCTGTTTTTTCTGTAGATGCTTATTTATTAGTTCTACATTCGTTCCAAATTTGACTAAAATCACTCCTGTAGTTTCCATGTGTAATTTTAAGTCAACAGTCAACAGTTAAGCTTAAGTCTATGGGGATTCAGTTTTTCGACCATAACTTTTGATGAAATCAAGATTTTACTAATCAGTTTTTCTGTAGAAGCCCGTCAACAAGAGCAACAGCAATGCCAATTTTGATGAAGATCGACTGAGTAGTTTTTATGTGATGTGGTGACATACAATTGATTCCCAAACGGTTAAGAGCTTCGCTTGCGCTCAGCTCAATAATATTTAGTTTATATTTCATGTGTAATTTTTTTGATCGTATATTATTATTATTTTCAATAATATTTCTTAAGTAAAAAAATAAATAAAGTTTAGGAAAAAGATTTTATTAATATTCTTATAATAATAAACTGCCTATTATAAATACTTGTAGTATTAAATATAATACTTCTATATGTCAATGTGCAAAGTTTCTAACGGCCACGCGCCCTGAATACATACATTTCCGTCAGATACGGAAATTAAAAAGAATCTAATATCTTACTGGTTATTTTTCTTTTATGATCATAAATACTGGAACTTGGCCAGATAAAGTATAATAAATAACCAGTAAATGAAGAATTAGTATTAAGAGAAGAAGTGAGCAAACAGGAAAACATATTGTTTAGTAGAAATATAATGTAAGAATACATAAGTTTTTTACTATTTTAATTAAAACTGACATTTAATTGGGTTGTAAATAATTTTATGTGCACGAAAAAACTATTTTGTAAGAAGGAAATTCCATAATTATTTAGAAGAATACTTAAACCTACTGCTGTTGTAAATTACATATTTAGAATAAAAATAAATTTTATTATAAAGAATCACTTTGTTATTAATAGTACGAAAATTATCTTCATTTAATTCACACATCATCGGTTTCAAATATTTGCAATCAAGATCATTTCACGTCATTACTCCCTTTGTGACCAATAACTCAACCCTTCGCTTAATTATTAGAACACTCTTTGAGGATTCTCTCTAATGTGAGTAAAAGGTCAAAGGTAATCATCCGTGGGTTAAAAATTCTGTGCAGATGATAACAATATAGTCCTTCTAGTCACGGAATTCTTTGTTTATTATTAACTATACATTAGGCCGGCTTATCGAATTGATTGCGATAGTGTTAAGTATTCGTAAATTTGTCACTATGTATTGACGTTTATGAAATAACGATCACAATAAAGAAATACCTGTCTGATTTTGTTGTGTGGAACTTCTCACACTGGGGTGCGGTTAGAAACCTTGTAGCCTTAATTTTAAGTTGGCAAGTGTATTTACAGAAAGACTTATTTAAAGCATGATATGATATCAATTAAAAATAATCTCGTCTTAGAAAAACAGATAATAGTCCTATAGTTGTCACTTCTTTAATAGTGGTAGAAGTGATAGTAGTGCTAAAATTGGTAGTAATAGTAGTAGTAGTAGTAGAAATAGTACTTTTAATTATGACCCTATTTCTAAGAATTTATTGTTGAGGATAATTACGAGTATGTAAATGCTTAATGTTAATAGGTACAAGTTCATTATAATTCCATTATGTTTATTATGAAACATTTTTGTCTGTCTGATTAAAGACCGAACTTAGTGAATCATTAGAGATACTAGTCTTAGTTTAGTTTTTTTAGGGTCAAGAAGTAAAAATGTAAATATAATTCTTATCACAAATAATTACTGATTGTAACTGAAACTGAGTATTGTAACTGAAACTTATATGTTTTATTTTATATATTATAAAATATTTACGAACTACTAGTACTTTAAATTTTTAAACATAACATTTGTAAGAAATATGAAAATAATATTTCTTATTGCTGCGATTATAGGTCGCGATTATCAATTAAAAGTAATATTTGAAACATGTATTTTAAAATAATTGACTTATTTTTTAGCTTCTTTTCGTCGATATAGATGTAAATCTTAAAAAATATATGTATTCTTTTAATAGCCACCTCTGACATGTAATTCACTATTGGGGCTCCATGATTTTAATTCACTCAAACTCTACAGCTGTATAGTGTGAGTTATATATATAGCCGTATAGAGTTAGTTGTGAGTTATTGTAATTATATTAACTATACGGCTGTATAGTTTGAGTGAATTGCAATCAAGGAGAACCGTCTGCTAGGTTACCGTTTACTATATTAATTATATATAACTATAATTATTGTTACATATGATCTTTATTTTCATAATAACTTTAATATTTATGGTAAAACATTCTCATTTTTAAAGGGTTTTTTCGATCTTTAAATCTGAAGACATTACACTGATTCACGACTTATAAAAGAAACACAATGATATCCGTAACATTCGAAGAACTTTATGTCGCGAGCTTTCTTTTACTATGAGTTATAATATAAAGAAGAATATTTACTATTTATAATTATAATAAAGTAACTTTTATAATTACTCTGTTTATCAATTAATATTGTGGTAGAATACCCCAAAATATCATTAAAGAATAGATTATAGTCATTCGTTTCAAATGTTTAGATACAGCTTACGCTATACGTTGTTTTATAGATATATTTAATATATATATAAAGATAGTTAAAGTATATGCTTAAGACAAGATATTTTTACGGTATTCGGTATTACGACCTTATATTATTTGGAGAGAATAAGGAGCGATTGCATTGGTTAATCGGTTCTGCATTGGCAATATGTCTTGTTACATGTTACATATCATAAACTAACACTTTATATTAACGTCTTAAGAACAGGTGTTTGACTGCAATTCTCTTGTATTGTCAAACAGAGGGGTTGTGTCTTGTGTTTTCGCTTGTCCATTGTCAACGGTGGCACTATATGGGCTTTAATCCAGAACAAATCAAAATTTTGAACCAGAATTTTGAACAACAGAATTATTATATCAATAGTAATAAGAATTTGAAAGTTCAATATATGAGTGTTTACCTTAAGTAAGTCGCCACTGTTGCTGACAAATCTCTATTTATTGTTTCCATGTAAGGTTTATTTTAATATTTGCAATGACTAAAAAGGCCATATTGATTAACCATAAACATGTGATTAAAAGACAATATCATATATATTATTCTTAACATATATATTAAATATATATTTAGAGGTAGCTTGCATTGTTGTTTTACGGCAAGCTGGGGTATTACGAAAGTGAATTTAATAAAAAATAAACTAATTAATAGCTTCTTTTTTATTTATACACGTAGAAATATTGATGGATTAAATAACTCTTGACATAGTGACAGTTAAGGGTTTGCTAGACAGTGTAAATAATATTAATGTGTGTAAATCATCGCAATGTGATTTGACAGCTAGTGTTTGTTGGTTGAGATGCAACGGAGCCTATTTGTAAAACTTATTGAATTACCAAATTATGTGAGATATAGTTAACGCTTAATTAAAGGATATAATACTAACAGTAATGCATTTTGTAGCTGTTCTTTGAATTGCGTTAGTTCAAAATTCAAAACTTCCTATATTTATTCTATTTGTTTTTTAGAGAAGGCAAGTGACCCGATCATACAAGGAATATATTTTTACACATTATTTCCCCATAACTACATAGTCTCATAGTAATAAAATAAACATAATTTTAAATCATTCAATTCATTCATGTCAAGTTGATTTATAAATAATTAAACAAATTTCATACACTAATCAACTGTTTATTTGATAATATTTTAAATAATTGTAAATTTAATAATAGTACCATGTAAAATAAATTAAAATATCAATAACACTTGCAATACTTGAAAATGCGACTTTTAGTATGCCATCCTGTATTTCCATCGGTTATCCAATTGACCTACTATATGACGGTGCTCGCTTTACTGAGATTTTTTTATACGATTCAATGATTATCTGTAAAAAAAATAAAATAGTAAAAGTAAATTATTATGCGTTTTATGTTTCAGGTATTAATTTGACTTTGACGCTGCTATTAATTTGACTTGACCGTTATTCGAAGCTCATGTAATGTGAGACGTGTTTCATATCGGCTGGTGGTTGGTAATGGACGCTAATATGATTGTTTCATTCTTCACGCTTTGTAGAAATAGAATGACTCTTGGCCAAATCTCTGCGATCCAATAATAATTGTATCGTATGTCTAATCCAAAAAACTGAATCTAGGCTATTATTGTTTGTATTAGTAAATAATTGCCAACCAGGCTGCCTAAAATCCTACGTGTCAGTTTTTGTCAAAAACTGGCCATAAAATAATAGACTCATTGCATTGAATACAATGTTCTGGATCAGTTCTTAATAAGGTACGATCATGGATTCTTCTAACTGTGCATAAAAGTAATAAAGTCGCAATATGTCTTTGAACTTGAAAAATACTGCTGAGTGTTATCCTGTATGTAATTAGAAAAACAACCAAACTTTCTATATTTGAGATAGGAGCCTTAGATTTAAAAGCTTTCTCAAGCGAGATAGGAGCCTTAGATTTAAAAGCTTTCTCTTTCGAAAACCTGTTTTACTAAAATAAGACAGCTAATTTGGCCTGCTACATTTGGGTTACATAGGATTGAAACAACAGATTTGTGCAATAGAATCGTACTGTAAAACAAATTATGAATTAAATAAAGGTCAGAAAGAAATCTAGCTACTTCTTTTGGAATTTCATTGATTTGGCTGAGACCAGTCCAGCCATCACATCTAGGCAATACTGTAGGTTTTCAGGGTTGAAGGTTGCCAAAACTTCTTCAGTAGTCTTACTTGGTTATTGCTCTAATCCTTCAGATTTTCGGACAATCCTCACATTTCCATACTTCTAGAATTATGTCTTCGGAGGTGGAAGCCCCTTTGACTCGTCTATTAACATTTGGTTGAGATTTTGAGGAGTGAGCGGGGCTTCAACGCCCGCGTCTTCAGGTATGCTTGACAATAAACTCGATCCCATCCTCGGACTACTTCCTATCTTTGACTATGCTGATGTGTGCTATGTCGATGCCAAGTGAGTTCTTCTTAATAAATTAGTTGACCTCCTTAACACCTGTATCCACTTTATTTTTGAACTCCGTAAGTTTAACAATGTCTCCGTCTATAGGTCAAAACTTAAGTGCTTACCAATTCGTAAACGGAGAAGTGTATGAATTCTGTGCCTCCTTTACTCAATTTCGTTTAATATTTTTACTGCTAACTATTTAAACTGCCATTTCTCCTTTTTAGCAGATATACATGACAGATTACTTCATTCTTCCAGCAAATTACTACTCCAAAGTCCCCTTCATCGGTCTGGTTTATTATTTAACTCATTTGCTCTAACTGCTGTCAGCCTCTGGAACGAGTTACCGGAATATATATGAAAAGCGCCGTCTCGTAAGTCATTCAAACGCCAAGTAAAATAACTTTATTTCAATAAATGATGTATAAAGTGTTTAAAATGTATATATATATTTATATCATATGATTGTCGTTATATATCTGGATTTATTCATCTTTTTCCTTTTTTTTTCTCACCCACCAACGGTCGCTCGTATACATCAATAAAAATATATGTGAACGGAAATTTTATAATTTTTTAAGTATTTAAGAAGCAAGTGTATAAATGGTTAGTAGATAAGTAAAGTATGTAAATGAGAATTATATAAGTGGTAAGTATATAAGCAATAATTATACAGGCGGGAGGTAAATAAGGGGCTTACCCATATATCCATCCTAGTATCCATCTCTCCGTAGGTTTTTAAAAGAATAATTTATTGTGTATTAAGCTTTTTCCTCTTCAGTCAGGATGTTTAGATTTTAGTTTTAAAATCTTTGGCACTTAGAAACATTTAATTACAACGTTTATGCTTGTTTAAATTTCAGCCACTTTGCGTATTTGATTGCAGAAGCAAGATATCTTACTTACACATCGGATTATTATTCACTCCAATATAAAGTGGTTACATGAACAGAATTGTCAAGTTGAAAGATACTTAACAATTTTCTTGGACAGCCTTAAAAATATCAAGGACCAGTATCTTTACTGGTCCTTGATATTTTTAAATTTTTTCCTTAATAAAGTAAACATATAATTTCTGACTTGTTGGCTGGTAATTAATTAATTGTAAATGTATATTAATTTGATAAAACTCTCAGTTTTATTGTTCATAAAATCTTTATGACACAATGGACTTAAGCTTTTAAAATTTCGTGATAAATTGAAAATAGTGAGTAATAAAACCCATATATTATATTGATTTAAAAAACTTATCTCACTAAGTTTTAAAACTTAACTTTATTGAGTAGGATGACCCTATATTTCTTAGGTGATGTCATAAGTTAAGTTAAGAGTCGGCTATAGAACAAAAATAAAAGTGGATTTTACCCTACACCACTTTTCCAAAAAGGATGCAACCGACCAGAATACATTTGTAATTACACTGCTTCATATGCCATGGATTTCCTATACTTTTAGGTGCTCTAAAGGGTTGGATGGTCCTTTAGAGCACTTTAAGACGACGATCAAAGATATCAAAGGCCGCGATCTGCCATCAAGTGGTATCACAGAGCTTGGTACAAATAGCTCCATATCCTATAGTATCACATCAGCTACAATAGCAGCGCAGTGACTAGAATTGTTCGAAGCGACACAAATTGGCCCTCATGGGTAAGAAGAAAAAAAAAACAACATTCCATCCCAATTCTCTGACTTTTAGTGCCAAACACGTCAGGTCGGTTAATATAATTTAATTAGCATTGCATTTTGTTAATTTAAGAGCAGCTGAGTATTCAACGAATATTATTTATTTTCATTTAAATATATTTATTTTTATTTAAATATAGAATAATTAAAATATTTATATATATGAATAACATAAATTTTATATTATGATAGCTATGCCATAATAAATAATCATAAATTGATAAATAAATAATATAAAATAATATTTTTTTGCACTCAAAACAAAGACACATTCATTTGTTTAGTATTGAAATAAATCTGTAGGTCTAATGGTTTCTTCGATATCGTAGAACCCATCGGTCAATGACACACTAATAGATTTCAGTACTCATTTATATTTTTTGTCATATATTCACTCAATTTATATTGATTTTCACACACACTTAATTTCTAATCATAGTTATGTTCACGCAGTAAATAATAATATATATAAGACAGCTTAATTTTTTAAATAAAACATCCGAAGGTCGAGTAACAACGATGGCTTAGTTGGCAGAGCTAAGGGATGAACTCCATGAGATTGCAAGTTCGTACCTGCATGTTTTGCTGAAAATTTATTTTTTTTTTCTTTATAATGAAAACATTATTATATTTCTAAGGAAGATATTAAATTTATTTTATGACGTTGAAAAACCTTAATGTTTCTATTATATTATCCTCCACTTGTATTTCTAAGCACGTTGCACTTCTGTCGTAAATATAACTTTAGCTAACAATGTCAACTGTGGATATAATTTACTGCTTTAAAATTCATTAGCTTACTTTCAACAGAACAAAAATAAGTTTTAAAAAAGGCTAAGTAAAGTGACTAAATATTTTTTAAGTATTTATACATTTTAAAATATCAATAATTCAAAAATATTATTTAACAAAAAGTAGAATGTTGAATGTTTATTTTAATGAAGAACTTATGGTAAAAAAAAAAATAGTTTTATCATTTTATATAATATTATAATAATACTTAATTGAATAATAAAATTGGCCTAGATAAGTAACGGTTAACATATGATGATAAACTAAGTCGAGGATAATGCACTCATTATCCTCGACTTAATTGGAAAATTAGCAAGCATGAAGTTTAGTTGTGAAGTTATATTTTTTGTTAGAACTGTGTCAGTTTTTAATTAATGGCTTTAGAATTAATTTTTTTCGTTATAATTAAACACTATCATATCAATAGTTTTTAATAATTTCTAATTGTTTATTACTTATTTTATTTAAAAAAAAGGTTCCCTAACTGAATAATTCTCGATTCGAAACGGCGTTGACTAAATTGTCTTCATGATAGAAACGTCTAGTGCTTACGTGCAATTCTGATTTTGACATCGTCCATGTTAATTTGTCGGGAATGCAGTGGTTGTACGCTTTTATGCTATCCATAAGCCAAGTGAAAGATGACATAACTACTCGTATATTACACTAGTTTGGAGAATTAAAGTAATTGTGTAAATTGTTTTTTTTTTCATTTAAAAACTTCCTATGTGAAAAATAATGGTTACTTTCAAAATAATAAAATATTTATAGACACTATCGAATATAAATTTATTAAATTTAGGCGATCATATTTTAAATGCTTGTTTGTAAATTATTATTATGTTACATGGAATTATTTGAATTAACACCCATCACTTATGAAATCTAAATATTGATTATTATTATTTTTTTTTTATGTTAGAGGAGGGCAAACGAGCTTGCGGGTCACCGTTGGTATGTGATCACCGCCGCCCATGAACTCTTGCAACATCCGAGGATACACAAGAGCGTTGCCGGCCTTGGAGAAAGGAATATATGCCTTTTTTGAAGGTACCCATGTCGTATCGATCTGGAAATACCGCCGAAGGAAGTTCGTTCCACATTTGAGTGGTACGTGGGAAAAAAGTCCTTGAAAACCGCACAGTTGAAGATCGCCACGCGTCCAGGTGGTATGGATGATAAAGGAGGCGATGGCGAGCTGTGCGGTAGTGAAATTCGGCGGTAGGCATCAGATCGAATAGTTCTTCGGAACACTCCCCGTTGTAAATGCGATAGAAGACGCACAAAAAAGCCACGTCTCTACGCAATGCCAAAGAGTCCAGCCGTTCACAGAGCACTGGGTTCCCGACAATCCGAACGGCTCTCCGTTGTACGCGGTCAAATGGTAGAAGCTGATATTGGGGTGATCCGGACCAGAGATGAGAACAGTACTCCATGTGAGGCCGGACCTGCGCCTTATAGAGCGCAAGTCTTTGGCCAGGTTTGAAATACTGCCTCGCTCTATTGATCACTCCCAATTTCATCGAGGCCAACTTGGCCTTGCTCTCCAGATGACCACGAAACTGACAATCGCTCGAAATGTCGAGACCCAGTATTCTGATACTTGGCGAGGCAATAAGAGGAGTGCTCTCGAAGAGCGGTGATACGACAAATGGGGTTTTCTTAGTGGTAAACGCACAAACCTGTGTCTTTAGGGGATTGAACTGAACGTGGTTCAGTCCACCCCACTCAGAGAGCATCCCCAGGGAGGTCTCTATTGAAGACACAAGTTTCTTTCGGCACTCGTCGACGTTTTCCCGAGAGAGACCTGCACGACCGGAATATACCGCATCCCCAGTGCTGTCATCCGCATAACAATGTATGTTGGAAATATCCAACATATCATTGATATGCAGGAGGAACAGAGTTGGGGATAGCAAGCAGCCTTGGGGTACACCAGCATTCACGGGCTTGGGGTCCGAGCAAAAACCGTCGAGAACGACCTGTATGCTCCGCCCAGTGAGAAAACTGGTGATCCACTTGCATAAACCCTCGGGAAGCCCATAGGAAGGTAGCTTCGAAAGAAGCCCCTTGTGCCATACACGATCAAAGGCTTTTGCCATATCCAGACTAACTGCCAGACCTTCTCCCTTGCTTTCAATAACCGCTGCCCAACGGTGCGTAAGGTATAACAGAAGATCACCAGCTGATCGACCATGGCGAAAGCCATACTGCCGGTCATTGATCAACTGGTGATCCTCTAGGTACGTTAGGAGCTGTCGGTTTATGATAATCTCCATTATTTTGGAGAGAAGGAAGGTAATGGCGATAGGTCTGAAGTTAGCTGGGTCCGAGCTATCACCTTTTTTAGGGATCGGATGGACAAGGGCACGCTTCCATGAGACCGGGACTACGCCTCTAAGGTAGGAGTACCGAAATAGACGCGTTAGCACTGGAGTCAACTCAGGGGCACACGTTCGTAGCACTAATGGAGAAATGCCATCCGGCCCACTCGACTTATGAACGTCCAAGGAAAATAGAGACTGCCTGATAGTTTTTTGGCGAAAAACTATTTCCGGCATTGAACTCTGACACCGCGGGATGGTAGGCGGTGTCTTCCCTTGGTCGTCCAAAGTCGAGTTGGAGGCGAAAAGAGTGCCCAAGAGATCGGCTTTCTCTTTTGCCGTGTGGGCCAGAGAGTCATTCCCCATGTGCAACGGCGGTAGGGAAGGCTGGCTAAAGTTGCCCAGAGTGGCCTTGGAAAGCGCCCAGAATTTGCGCGTGCCAGGCGGGTACTTTGCCAGCTGATCCCCAATTTTGACGACATGCTTGAACTTTGCTCTAGCAATTTGCCGTTTGAAGAATCTGGAGGCGCAGTTGTATTTCCTCTTCAGAACTCTAGAGTTCGGATCCTTAGTGACTAACGCATTAGCCCAAGCTTGATAAGCCTGCCGTTTGCCAGCTGCTGCAGTCCTGACAGACGCATCAAACCAAGGCCGCGATCTGCCGCCAAGCGGTACCACAGAGCTTGGTACAAATAGTTCCATGCCCTGAAGTATCACATCAGCTACAGCCGCAGCGCAGTCACTAGGATCATTGGAAGGGAAACAAATCGGCCCCCATGGGTAGGATGCAAAAAAGGACCGCATTCCATCCCAATCCGCTGACTTGTAGTGCCAAACGCGTCGAGTCGCAGGTCTTGTGCGATCAGGACGTCGAATGGGCACTACACTCCGTACCAGACAGTGATCAGAGGAACCTAAGGGAGCCTCGACAGTGATCTGGTACTTTTCTGGACGTGTAGTCAGCAGAAGATCCAACAAAGAGGGCGTGTGGCTGTCCACGTCCGGTAGACGAGTGTGCGTCTTTACCAGCTGGGACAGACCATTTGCCAGAGCAAAGTCAAACACAGATCTCCCCGCGTAGTCGGTGGCACGTGACCCTAGCCAATCGGCATGGTGCGCATTAAAGTCCCCGAGGACTACGACTTCGGCGGAGGGAGTCTGTGAAAGCAGATCGTCAATCTTCGCCTGAACATGGCCCAAGAGTTGATCCGTTTCTGCATTACCACTATGGGACCTGTAGAGGCACGCGTAGACTCTGACATGGTCGTCCATGTCCACGCGTAGCCAGAGTACAGACAGGTCCCGACCTTCAAAAACCTGAAGGCGACGGTAGCAGATATCCTCCCTTACGAACACAGATACCCCGGCGTGTGGTATAAAATGATGTTCTAGTTTATACCCGGGGTATGACAGGTACGCTGTGTCGCTAGGTTGAGATATCTGCGTCTCCGTCAAAAACAACAAGGCCGGCTGCGCCGTCTCAAGGTGGTAGTGGACGGCGTTTAGGTTCGAGTGAAACCCCCGGATGTTGCAAAAGTCCACATCTAGAGTGGAGCGGGGTGCCGCTGTTTGCCGTCGTTTGCCCTCAGAAAACACAAAAGTCGATACTTTCCCCGCCCCAGGTACGACGGGCAGCCCGAGCAAAATCCGAGGATCATTCCCCCGATTTTGCTCGGGGAGGGGGTCCCCGGCTTCATCAAAGCCGGTACCCTCCTGGGGTATACTTTTTGGAAGCATCGCTATCATGTTTGGCAGGGAGGGGGGAGTTGGGCTTCCGGATTCTCTCACTCACCGACGGAACATAACCAAATGAATTTGGTTACTACACGTCGGTCTTTTGTGAGAGGGTGGTCCTTCCCCGATCGAGCCAGCCCAATACGAGCTGCAGTCGGAAAACTACAGCTAGGCTCTACCCACCTGATTAGCATAGACATAATATAAAATATTTAACAGTAATATTAATATATTTTTGTAACAGTTTTATATTAACTTAATCTATATATATACAAAATCCTCTACCATCATTATGATCTACTGGATATACAACACATCTATAGCTCTAAAAGTAACGAGAGAGTATATAGGGGTTAGTAAATGAAACTAAACAGACCACCGACTAATAAACAAGCTGCATTTAACTTCTTATGTAGCAGAGTAGTTTCGAATTGGAACAAACTACCCAAAAAAATTGTTTTGGCCACTTCAAATAATGCCTTCAAAACCCGACTCGAGTGGTTGAAATTGGAGAAGCTGTCACTTTTGCAAATGTGATTTCTCAATTTCTCAACACAATTGACATAGACACATCAGGTCATAGCTGCTCGTCTATAATAGATAATAATAATATAATAATTATTATTATTTTATATATTTTTTTAAATATAATTATAATTAATAAAAAACGCTCAGATAATAATGTATAATTTTATGAGATAAACGTTAGAAAACAAATGCTACATATGATTATATTTCCAACGTTCCACTCAAATATATCGTATTCAATTCCTGACGAAAATTTATATCTAATTGCAGAAATTTTATTTTGTGTTTATTGGTTTAAATTTGACATATGTTAATAGGACATTTCCTCAAATTAACCGTTTAAGTAGTCTTTATAATTAGCACATCTTTTTGTTCACACCCACTACTAAAAGGCAAAAGCTGATTTCGTGGAAGTACAGGATCTAAGTAGGTCACAAACACAATTTACACATCCCAGAATCCCACGCCTATATGGTTAAACTCGTTAACCGCACCCGGAGTAATTATTTTTTAAATAACTTAATAAGACTTGTTATTACATACCATTTTTTTCTTTAGTGTATTATTAAAATGAAATAATTTATTTTAGTATTTAGATATATTAAAATATAGCAAAGTTCTAATATATTTATACGCTAATGATAACATCTGAAGGTTGAAGGAATTACCTTTCAAGATTTACATGTCCCGTGCTAAAAAGATGGCACTATTAAAAACTTTGTGTAATCATGAAGGAAACTTTTATGTCAGACTAAATATGTTATACATAATATAAATTATTTACTTATTTGTCGGCTTTATTTTATGCAGTTTATAGTCAATGCATTCCGTTAGATAGTGGTCAGAACTGTAGTAAAATAAAGTATATAATTTTGTATACAGTTTGTGTTTATTTGTTATTATTTTAAATATACCGACATACAGTTTGTGATTATTTGTTATTATTTTAAATTTACCCACATACAGTTTGTGATTATTTATTATTATTTTCAATTTACCCACATACAGTTTGTGATTCTTTGTTATTATTTTCAATTTACTCACATATAGTTTGTGACTATTTGTTATTAATTTACTTATGTTTCAGATAGTAGTATTGTAGTAAATTTTAAATTACTTAAAATTATTTAGTTACATACAAAGTGCATGTTTGTATAACATAATCATTCCAACCATGAAGTTAAACCCATAACCAAAATTAATAAAGTTTTGTATGTTGGTTCACGTGACTTTGGTTCTGTATCTATATAATAGTTCGCATTGTTTGTCCATCATACGGAATTTCCGGAACACGGTCAGATTCAGTTAAATCTTTACCAAAGTTATAAATTTTCAAAATTAACAGAAAATCTTAAAATTTGATACAATTAAGATACAAATATTAACCTTAGTGTTCCCAAACAATTATATATCTAATAGATTTGCTTAGAATTTTATCAAACACATAAATATATAAATATCATTATTAAGTAATAACGTTATGACTCATTGAAATGACCGAATAACACTTCACACGAACATGTGCGGTTTGAGAAAATATACCTCGCCATTGATTAAGAACGCGTTAAACTAAATTGCCTTTTGTATTATTTGTATTGCGAGTTATTCTTTCCTGTAATTGCAAAGTTGAAAGCTCAGTGAGTATTCATCGAGCCTAAAACCGCATTGTAATGAATGTCAAGTGGCTGCGACACCTACAAATGTAAGAGCCTTAAATGCACATCAGATTATAAAAATAAATTTGTTTTGGCGTAAAAATTAAATAATTTATTTAAATGTTAAAATACATTTTTGGTATATTGGCACTTTTTTATAAATATAGTTTTATATTTTTAAATCATAATATTATAATACGTAATATAGTTATTAAAGTTAGTTAATTATTTATTAATAATATACGATAAGGAGTTTTATTTCTATTGATTGCAATCATATCGTGGCCAAATATACGTTTAAATGTTTTGGCGATCATCCATATCAATGACTAATACACCTATAACAAATAAGTATTTTATGTTATTTTGAGTCTGATTTAACACAGATTTTCAAAATAAATTAAAGCGATATCAAGGGGCTTAGTTATAAACACTCATAAAACTCTGCGTTTATGGTTATTTATATAAATCGATAGAAAAACAAGAAAATCTATTTATGGGTACTAAATATACAGGGATACAAATTTTAATTAACGTATTCTTATCTTAAAAATAACTTTTTTATATATAGTTTTAACTATTTGTAAGCCAACAATTAAAAAAGAAAATAGACTTCATTTATAATCAAGATTCTTTTATAGTTTTTTGTTTAAAAAATATAAAAATGGACCAAATCTTTCAAAGTTCAACGACCAGTCTTTGTTAAAAAGTAGAAAACCCCATAAGATGTATTTTGGAGGGGATTGCAAAAACAATAAATAATCAGGTAATAAGAAAATGCTCAGATATTTTTTTTTTTTTTTTTAGCTTCACGCCATGTCCCTTGCTCAGATATAAAACCTACAATTAAATTTTAATCATAGTACAGATAAAATACTGTAAGTTATTTTATTTTTTATTTTTTATTTTTGTCAATTCCTTCTAACGTTCGAACGTTCGTGAACGTTCTAAAATTTGATCTTAACTTAATTATTTTAAGAGAGATTACAGGGCAGCAAATGTATTTCATTATCAATTTGAAGATGTCAGATATTGCTGAGATTTTGTAATTAGTGGAACTCAATCTTTTGAACGCAACTTTAGGAACACAAATATAATATTTATTTATTTATTTATTTATTTACCTTCACGTCATATAACTTGCGGGGTAGCCATACAAATATAATAAATAATAAGGAATAATATGAAGAAATAAATAACTATTTCCCACCCTGATTTAAATTACTTTACAACGGTAGAATTACAACATAGTGAAACACATATTATAAGAAAATATTTGCTTTAAAAGAACTAATAATTATTTTTGCGCTTCGACATTAGTATATATGAAATATGAAACTCTTATAAGTATGGAAATGTAAGTGGCTTTCTTATAATGAAAATATAATAAATTTTAATTTACAGACGTGTATGTATTTATCTTTCTTTAGAAAATTTTAATTGTAATCTGAAAAATGGATTTTACAAGATTACATATTTACATACATACTGTACATGATTAAAATACTAGAAATCAGGAACTGAGTGTTTTAAACTAGTGATATTTATTTCATATAAATGTTTCTTTTTTCAGCGTTTCTTTTTTAATTTTATACAGAAAAATTGCGGACTACAAAATTCCTTTAGAGATCTCTTGTACAAAACGTGGCTTACGTCAAGAAACTGTTTTTGTATTTCAACTTGTGTAGCTCTTGATAAATATTAAGTATTAAGCGGCTAGAAATAGCCGCTTAATACTTTCTGACATATAATATACAAACGTCGTTGGAGATGTATACTATGGTCACTCTTTTATGGAATATTTAATATTATATCCTACAAAAATATTTGTTGTTATATAATTGTGTTGCTGATTTAATAGGTATAATTGTTTGTTGTAAAATATTATAAAGACAAAATAGAGGCAATAAGTAATAAGATTATTATAGATGTAATTATAGCGCATTGGAAATAATTCTATTAATAAATATGAATATCGATGTTTTTGTTATTATATTAGGTTTAATTGAAAACAACTTATTAACCTTACATGTAACAATAACACCCAAAAATGAACAGATTTTTTTTTCTAGCTTAATTTTAAATTATGAAATACCTTTTATTTATTATAAAAAACGGCTATATAGTATCTTTTTATTATTTTATTGTCTTTATCAATGAGGACTTTTGTTTTGTTTCAAAACTGAAACACTATTGCATTTTGTAATGAAGTTTGAATTCAACTGGACATCTTTTTAAAATTTGAACGAAATAAAAGCTTTTAACGGAAAGTTTGTTGCAAGAAAATAAAAAATATTATAAAACGACTACAAGAAGAACAGATTTTTATTCTAGATATTTTTTTTTATCAATCTTTAGTATAGTGTATAAAAACTAAAAAAAGTAAGTTGTTTTATTGCTTTTCTTAATTAATATATTCTGTGAATATTCACAAGAGGAAGAATTAGTTTTTATATTTCTTAGATCTAGCTCCAGTAGTCTAAATTGAACAAAAGTATCTTATTTGAAGATACTTTCCATCCATTCCATCGCTGGCAGTTTCAGCCAAATCTTATAGTTTCGTTGTAAAATGCTTTCATTAAAGCGTTTTTTTTTGTATTATTATTTTTAATACATTATGCCGCATTAACAATATTTAGTACGTTTTAAAAATACATTTCTAAGTATTTTTGTTAGCTTAGGGTATGTTTGTGGAAATGAATTCAAATTACAAGAAATGATATCGTTAAGTAAAAATTACAAAATATGTGCAACTGTAAGGTATATACATTTTGATATACATTAATAATGAAATCATTCCCGTAATACATCTCCTTCGAGTAAGTTTCCAATAGCGTTACATGTATAGGCGCATCTCAGAAAATCACATCTAGCGGGCACATTGTGCTCTCATCTCAGCTAAGTTACATTATATTAACATTAACGTAATTATATTTATTTCGGACAAATTATTTATATTTTATATGTAGTTACATTTTTAGAACGTGTACTTTTTTATATTTAATGGCCTTTTAAAATTTTCTTACTTGAAAATTAAAGACGTTTAAGTAAAAAAGATATTTATAAAAATATTCTAATTATGGCTAAGGAACAAAAAATATTCTTTTTTGGTTATTTCTTTGTACGTACGTCTGTATGTGCATGGAAGCGCGGATGCAATCCAATGTCCTAGCTCTCTGGATACCAACATGCAATTTATTCAGCTAGCGAAATAAAAAAATACCTTACTCGTTATATACTAAAACCAGTTGTTTTGTTATAATTTCATAATTTACCATTCAATCTGACTTTTTATTCGGTGCACAATAAAAACAATTTTATAAGTTTTCAAAAATAGTATATTTTATTGTGTTACTTTCAAGAATATTTATATCAATAATAAGAATTTACCGTTTTTAAAATAATCTCTTCCTCTTAGTTAACAAATCATTATTTTATAATATTTGCAATTAAGTTCTTATCACGTCATTACTTACTTTGTGCCCAATGATTCAACTCTCTGCTTAACTATTTGAACCCTCTTAGTGGATTCACCTGCATGTGGCTTAAAGGTATGTGGGTTAAAAGGCAACCTCGAATTGAATAACAGCACTTCAGCAGCAATATCAATCATATGTAAAGTCCATTTCCAACACTCTTCATAATTTCAATACTAATATTATCAATGTCAAAAAATTTAATAAGATATGTCGTTTTCAGGTATACTTTTTAGTATGCAGCAAAACTTTATGTATATATAACCTACCTACAAGAGATTCAAAAAGATGAAGCGTTGTCCTTTAAAGAAATCTGGTATAGAGTCTTGCGAACATCTTGACTGGTTGAGCTGATAAAACGACCTACATCTTGGTAACACAATTTTAAAAATAGTGGGAAAGGAAATATAAATATTTGTAAGATATTGCAAAAAATATCTAGTCCCCATTGTTAATTAAATGTAGTCTTTTATTGGTCGTAATAGTAGCGGAGTACTGCTATCTATATCACAAATAGCAATTGTGCTTGTAGTGATGGAAATGATATCAGTGATATTAGAAGTGGTAAGTACTAATAGCACCTTGTATTTAAACACAATAGTGTTAATAGCAACAGCTAATAATGTGCTTAATATTATTAGATGCGAGTTCATTACAATTGCATTATGTTTATTTAAAAAGACTTTTTTTGCAAAATTTCCGGTTTTTATTATTTTATATAAAAGTCATACAGAACATTAGTCCGCTTAAAATTTGAACTTAGTCAACCCTACTGCCTATGTGGGTTTTTTTAAACGAATAAATCAGGAAGTTAAATGAATATCGATAAGTAAATGTATATATATTTAATTTAGTCAGCTATAGAATAAAACTAAAAATGTCAATCGATTGTTCGAGTATTGCATGAGTATTACACCCAATACGAAACTGGGTACCAAAAGTTAACTGAAAATATTTAAAGTTATTTGTGTAGCAAATTAATTTAGGTAATATTTTTAAATTATACTAGGTTCGAAAACATCACATTATTTAAATCGTTAGC
This sequence comes from Melinaea menophilus ssp. n. AW-2005, assembly GCA_918358695.1. Classification (NCBI taxonomy): domain Eukaryota; kingdom Metazoa; phylum Arthropoda; class Insecta; order Lepidoptera; family Nymphalidae; genus Melinaea; species Melinaea menophilus. The sequence goes on from OU911052.1 coordinate 3,591,969, forward strand.
AAACGCAGTCGGAGCTACGAGTCTCAATTCAGTTTATTTTCAAGATTAGTATACAATGAATTATTCAAATAATCAATCATCAAGAAGTAAAGATGAAAATCTAATTCTTGTCATCTGGCTTTAACAGCTCCTATGAAATGTTTATTCATATTAATTTTACAAGAGTATAATGATTTAAGTAAATGTCATAATTTATTTTTGGTCACAATCAATTATTATAAGTCAGACAAAGAGCTGTATGTCATATTTTATATATTATAAAAAAAAAATACGAGATACTGGTACAAGTCATTAAACCTTAAACATTATATTTACAGGAAATGTAAATATAATCACTCTTAGTTCCGCGATTAAGAGCTCTCGGTTGTTAGTTAAAATATCAATTAAAAATGGTTTATATACGCATTAAGGCCCTTTTATGTAATACCTATTATTTATTTGATTTCATTTAAATATTTGCTTATAAGCACTTTGTTAAAACTGTTCATTCATGCGAAAATATCAAGAAAAATAAATTATTATATTTTTCAAACATCTTTAATCCAGCATCAGTTTTATTAAAAAGTAACTCAAACTTTGCAAATTAAACGTAATGATCGCTTAAAGTTGGGATATAAGTGTATTGTTAGTTTTTCTTTATTAATTATTTTTATGAGAGCTTACAGTAAATATATTTTATAAAAATAGCTTCAACGTGTTATAAACTTAAATTAAGTCTTACATGTTTAAATGAAAAAGATTTATATTTAAATAAATAAATTAAATAAATTAATTAATTAAATAAATACAAAATAAGGTTATTATTTTTATTAATAAAACATACAAAACAAATATCTAGATATGTATCTAGTGGTTGTCGTTAGCGTAGGTTTTTAGATTTAGGGAGCCATTGCTGGAAACCTCTTCATGTGTCCGCCCCTTTCAAATCAAATCAAAACACTTTATTAGGATAACATCGTTTTTAGGTACACATATTAGAAATAAAATAAAAATAAAATTAACTTAAATACAAAATATTTTCTATATCATCCGAATTGCATGACCACTCAGCATATGTTGAGAATAGAATACTCTCAACGCTGGTATTCTGTGGCTGCCATTTTTTCATGCTGGTCGCACTGTACAATCATTGAAAATGACAACAACAATATATCATTAATAAAAAATGCACATATACATACAATTTAAGTAAGAACATAGAAAAATATATCTATATATATATATATACGCATACACATATAATATACATACAAATCCGGACAAGTTCGCGTGACATTGGAAAATATATTTATCATATATTTTAAAAAGTCACTCGTACTTGTCCGGTGGAATTGGGAGTGGTATGGGCCGGTGCTCCTTGCGGGATGGTTAATGCAGTCTTTTAGGATCGCGTTAGCCGTTTGTTAATGTTCAGCGGCGGGATATGCCATGAGCCATGAAGTATTCGTGTCAGACTCATGGCTGGCAGGATTGCAATAAGCTGTGATCTACTATGGGATCGTTGACGTCACGCGAGGTAGCGGATAGATCGAGGTGTAATTTCGAGCGCTGCCTTCCCTAGAAGAGGTGTTGAACTAGTCTCGCCAGCCGGATCCTCCACCCGTGGGGAGTTTCAAGCGGTTGTAGACGTGCGTGCCTCTTCTCCTGTATGTCGGGGTTCTTCGGATAGTTTTCAGTGATGTTCAATAGTCTGGAGCTGTCGAGCGCGGTATTGGAGAGTGCACGGTAGTGGAGGATTTGGGAACAATTACGGGTGCCTTCTCAAGTATCCAAAATCGCTGGCGGCATCCCGTGGCTGTCAGGTAGGGGGTTGTGGGGAGTAGAGGTAGAGTAGGGTGTGTGTGGGTTTTCACAGTGGTTAACACAATTTTGGCGTACAAAGTTACTAATAATTTTATTATACAATAATAATTAAAAAACAATACAATGATGTTAACAATAACATCATATAATATGACAACAAAGCATATATATTTATTATCTATTTGAAGGTCGCTTCCGTTGTTGTATCAAGACTAACCGGGGTCTATTACAAAAGTGAATCTTATCAAAAAAGAATTATTTAATATCTTCTGTTTTTTTTTTTCAATTTCTACACATAGAAGAAGTAATATTGGATTAAATAGCTCTTGATATAATGAAATAGCGATACTAGTTTGTAAATAATATTAATGTGTATGAATCACAGTATAGTGACATTGACAGATAGTGTTTGTTGGTAGCGATGTAACTGAGCCTATTTGTAAAATTTATTGAGCGAAGCGAACGAAGTGAGCGGAGCGTTTTACTGGAGACTTTTTGCATTCTTTGTCACGAATTGGCCCAAAAATTACTTGACGGAAAAATATGAAACTCTGCAATCAAAAAGACACACATTAGGTGATGGTTTTAAAATAAAAAAAATTGAAAAATGTCCTCAAAAAAAAAGAAAAATTTTTAACATCATGTCAAAAAACTGATATCCTAATGAAGTCAATGGGAAACGATGAATCAATATACTGGGCTCGCTTCGCTTAATATGCAAACGGTTTGTTGGCGCCCCTAGTTTAATTATCCATTTACGTGAGATTTAATTAACGCTTAATTAAAAGATATATATTAAAATTCCTATATTTAATCCATTTTTTTATTTATAGAGGCCAATTGACCAGATCATACAAGAAATAAATGTTTAAATATTACTTCAATATAACTGTATAATCTCATAGTAATAATATATAAATAATTTTAAATCTTAAAATAAGTTCATTTCAATTTTTATTTGACAAATATTTAAATAATTTTTACAAACATAGTATAGTAAACTCCAAGATGAATTCAAATAAAGGGTATAAATGTTACTGATAATGTAATGTTAACTGTTATTATTATTACAAGATTTCATTTCTTAAAGAATATATTTTGTGCGGCAAATTGTTTAAGATTAGCTAGTTTCTCTATAATTCAGTGCCTTGATTAATGATTATATTAGTTCAGTCGAGTTATTTCCGGGATAGGAAGTGTCCGTATCACTTCCCGGTTCGTTCTATAAATAACATGTCAATACATGCCTCCTTAAGGCCTGGTACAAAGAAAAACTTTTTTCATCGTCTTACAACAGCGAGACGTAATATGAATTATTCTTACCATTAGATTAAAAAATGTTTTAAATATAGGAAAGTATTTAAAACACATAAAAAAATCCTACCTAACGACTAAAGTGAGTCTGCTAGATTAGTGCCAGATTTTACACACCTTACCCTCATCTATTACAGAACGTGGGTAAGATGTATAAAATTGTAATAAGTCATCGTCACGTCAAGTCATGTCCAAGGAAAGGTTAGTTCGGTTTGTCTGTAGAGTTGTTTATTATATGCCATAATGATACATAGGCCATAATGATACTTATCTGATAAAAACGCCTTTTTACTCTAATATATAATATAAAAGTATAGATTTTATTAAATATAAAAAGAAAACTATTGGGTATTTAAATTAACTTTAGAATTCTCTTAAAGTATAATTCAACAATATAAATATTTATAAAGGAATTAACGATTTAAATAAGGAAATATTAGGTCATTGAATTAATATACTTTAAATAAAGTATCTTTCATATTACAGTGGATTTATTTTATACACAAATATATTCAGTGATGAATCATTAATGATCCCAGTAGTGAAACAAAGCAGTAGGTCTAATGGTCTAATGGTTTCCCTAACGTCTGCACCATCGGTCAATGTCACATAGATACTGGATTTTTATTAGCTTACCCTATTTATTCAGAAATACATGCTGGGTACGACAAAGATTATGATTTTGGTTTGAAATTATATTTATGTTAATAATAATAAAATAATAAAAAATGCAATAAAAATATATATATACTTGTTATGGTAAGTTTGCTGTTTGTCTGTTAACGATTCTAGTAAAAGGGTTCGTTCGATGAATTGAGATGGATGAAGTAATAGATTATTTTTTTATACCTGAATTAAAAAGATGCTGAGAGGTTGAAAATATAGGATTACACGTTCCAAATGAAAGAGTTAAAAATATTATAAAAATGTTTGTAGAATAAAAAAATATATCTATATTCAGATAACAGAACCTTTTGAATAAACTAAAACAATCGGTTAAGTCAATTAGGAAAAAATAATTACAAACGCAGGGACACGTTGATTTTTTATTATTATTTTTTTAAAGACTCGTTCATCTACTAAACACAAACACTATTTATCAATGTTAACGTTTTGCGATTTGAGATTCATTCAAAACATATACACCGTTTAACCCTTAGAGAAAAGTTGTCTACTACTGGGGATTGCACCTTCTTGTGTTTTAATAAAATTGACATATTTTTTACTAATAACGTCCATAAAAATGTGGCTCAGAGTCACCAGTTTTAAACTCTTTTATATATAGTACTAAGTTGTTATATTATTATTAAACAAGGGAACTTCCCGGCCAGGAAGGGTCAAAGGTCACGTATGAGGTTGGCACCTACCCTATTTTGTAGCCTGATTCAATAGCTTTTTTTTGATGTAATACACATTATTGTGTGATTTGTGGGTGATCAGTGATGCGCGTGCATACAGAGTCAATTAGGTCATTATTATATAGTAAGGATTTTCTATATGCATATCTAGTATTCCTAATAATACAGTTACGAGTATAGAGGTTTAATTTCATCAATTCATCATCATCACTCATGTAGGGCACTACTTTGTATGTTATATAATACAATACAAGCTTCAAATATATTTTTTAATAAATAACATTTTGTTGTCCATCTTTAAACATTTTATGATAAATAACAACATTAGGAAGATATTGGAACGAAAAAGAATTTAAATTTCGTTGGTCGTTGGCAGTGTAATAATATAATATAAATTTTTACAATTTTTTTTACTATTTTAACCATTAAAAGTTCTTGGATGTTATATATATAAACCTTAGCTTTCAATTAACAATAACTATTGAGTTTCATTCAGTCATCACAGAGTGAAACCTTTTGAATATCTTATAATTCATTTTTAGACTGACCTGAATCATGATTTAATCAATTTGCTTTAAAATCTGCCCCATTAAAATCTGTAAATCGGCCCTGGTTGATTTTACTTAAACTTTAATTGAAGCAATGTTAAACAATATTATAAGTATTAGAACAGAGATAATTTATTTTTTAATCAATTTTCGATTAATGGAATAATTTTTAATTATCAACACTTAAAAGTTATTAAAAAATATATATATTTTTAAAACGTATAAACTAACATTTATTAAAATATATTTTAAATAATTGTAAACTTAATATTACTTGTAGCTAAACATCAAATAAAATGTCAATAACACTAGCAGTACTTGAACCTGCGACCTTTACTTTACTATCCTGTAGCTGCATTAATCTGCCGCTTAACCCAATGTATTAGTGGTCGCTTTAATGTTATTTATTATATACGATTGAATTATGACTTCAGAATATAACAATTAATCAAAGGCAAGAAATTTGTTCTTGCCTTTGATTAATTATTTTGATTTGCAATGAATTATAAACACTAAACAATAAGCGACAACCAAAAAAATTGACATTAATTATTAATAAATTTATCGAAATAAATACATAAAAAGTACGGAAGGTATAATTTAGCTTTAGACCGATGACGATTATGAGAATTGACTTATCACATATTTACTAATACTGGAGTTTAATGGACATGATCTTATAAGAACTGTTCTTTGAAATATTTTTAATTTTCTTTCGAATTAAAGTGCTTTTACTGACTTATAAAAATCATAATATTCATGCCATACTTCAGTTGATAGTTTAATAAAATGTAATTAAGAGCTGCTCCAACCATTTTCAGAAACAATTTCCGCACCTTAGCAAGCGAATCTAAAGGCAAGTTAATAAGAAATAAATAGAAGCAGTGTTTTAATATTTATTACCATGTTATAAGTTATGTTATAAAATATCGATAATAATAACAATAATATAAAAATACACAATTACAATACCTTTTTTTTGTACCCAATTTGTGATGATTTACTTTTATTAAATAATAACTTATACCAAATAATAACAAACTCATATAAATACACTCAATATAATACTTATACAAACTTATATTATTAAAAATAATTGAATAATATTTTTGAAGATATATTAAAACACATATAAATATATTTTTTTACAACCCGAGCCATTGTCTGTTAAAATAATGTTAAAAATTTAAAAGTATTTTTAATGGAGGCTTCGGCCAACCGTAACATTATTTGAATTCGCGTTAGAATATGCTTCTTTTTAAGCTATCAAGCTTTTAATGTTTAAAAGAGATTATTACTTTACTTTAGATTCTTGTTTACTAATCTCATCATGAAGGTCTATTAAAGGTTTGTTGAAGGTCTTTGAGTTTTCGTTGATGGACTGCTAGAATACCTACTATTTAAACTATGGGTTAATGCATGTAATTAATTTTGTCAAAAGAAAATAAATCATTGTGTACGAGTGAATTACGTCGATCACAATTGGAGGATCCAAAAGAATACAAATTTATTAACTTAAAATGTAATAATTATATTTAAATTACAAAATACGTCTTCCTTGCTCAAAGTTGGAGACAAAAATGAAAAATTATAATTAAAAGCATACATATAATAAAAATAAAACTAACAAACAAAGTTTTCGGATATGACATTCTGGGATTTTAATATAATACAATGTACCTGCGTCTAATTAGCGTTTCAACGGTTCGTGAGAATATAATAAATGCGAATTTAACAATTTTATAATAAATAAGAATATAAGAAATATTTAATTATTAATCACAATTATATAGGAATATAATTAGTGATTCTATAATATTGAATGCGCTATAAATGTTAAAATTTATGTTTATAAATTTTTATATTATTCTATAGTACTCATAAACCACTCTTTCCTGAAAAAGGAATCCAAAGCGTTTAAATGGCCCACTACTGCGTTTCCTGTTGCACAAGGATTCACATTTTAATGGTAATATTTTAAATAAATATAGATTAAAAATTAAGTGAATGTTTTAATTACATATTGCTTTGTTATCATTATACATATTTAGGCCTGTTATTTATAGATAGAAATATATGGTGTTTCGCGTCCTAGAAACTATTCGTACAATCAAAGCTTTGAACTTTTCACTCATAGCTTATCTCGTTTTTGTCTTTTTATTTTATTAGAATCTTTATCTTAATTTTAGCCACGTATTGGAATACAGAAGCAAGATATTACTTATGAATCACATTATTTTTCTTTCCAATATAAAGTGTTTCACATGATTGAACAGATTTAACAAAGTGGTTACATGTACAGATTTGTCAAGTTGTAGGATACTTAATCATTTCCTTGGACGGGTTAAAAATATCAAGGGCAGTTAAGAAAAGTTTTTTTAATGAAGTATACACACATCTAATGTATTAAGTTAAGCTTTTTGTGACTTGTTGGCTGTTAATTAATGATTATATAGAATAATAAAATTATTGATAGATATGAATAACATAAATCTTATGTTATGGGATAAAATAAATATTTTTGCACTCATAACAAAGACACGTTCAGTCGGTTAGTATGAAAATAAATCTGTATGTCCAATGGTTTCCTCGATGTCGTACAAACTATCAGTCAATGTCACATTAATAGATTTTTCTTCTTTGTTTTTTGTTATATACTCGCTCAATTTGTAATTATTTTCACACACTTAAATTGTAATCGTAGCTTAGACTTATCAAATAAATGGCAAATTAAACAACGAGAGTACATTTACAAGTCAGTTTATTGAAAATATATTAATATATGAGACATATTGCGCTTTCTTATTTTTTTTAATCAGTACATCTCAAATAATGGGGATTAAATAGATAATACCTAAATTTATCGTTCCAAGTAAAATCGATAGCTCAATTGGAATAGGTGAGGAGTGACCGCCATGAGGTTGCAGGTTAGTTTGCAACCTGTATGTTTTGATGAAAATCTTAAATTAGTTAAAGAATAAAAAATACCAAATTTTAAAGATGGAAATGAAATTTATTGCATGATGCTAAAAACCATAATGTTTTTGTATGATATTATCCTCGGTTTGTATTTCCAAGCACGTTGCACTTCTGACGTATATAACTTTAGCTTTAATAATGTCAACTGTAGATATACTTTAATGCTCTATAATTATTCAAATTAACTGAAAATAGGTAACTTTTGACAATACAAAAATAAGTTTTTTACTGTAAATTGTAAAATTTAAACAACTATGCAATTATTAAAATAAAATGGCAAAAGCAATTCTAATGTATATATATTACTTTTATAAAATTATTCTCTTAAACTTATTTAACTACACATAAAGTGCATTCTTATGTAACGTAAACCTTCCAAAGATGAAGCTAATTTCATAACAAAATTGATAAAGTTTTGTATGTTGGTTCACGTGACGCTGGTTCTGTATCTAGATACCAGTCCACATTGTTTGTCCGTCACACAGAACTTCCGGAACACGTTCGGATTCAATTAACTCTATACCAAAGTTATAAATGAGTTTGGAAAATTTACACAGTCTCACAAATTCATACGATTAAGATACACATATTAGTCTAAGTGTTCTCAAACAATGACATATCTAATTGATATACATAGAATGCTATCAAATTCATATCAAGTTTTGATAGACGATATTAAATAATAACGTTATGATTCATTGAAATGAGCTAAATAACTCTTGACACGAACATTAGTACAGTTAAAAACGCCTTGCAATCGAAAAATAAGGCGTTAAACTGAGTCGCAATTTGTACTATTTGTTTTACAAGTGAGTTGTTTCTGTAAATGCAAAGCTCGGTGACTGTTCATGAAGCCTAAAACCGCACTGTAATGAATGTCAAGTGGCTGCGATACTTTTAAATGTAAAACCCCTAAAGACATATCAGAATAAAGAAATAAATTTATTTTGGCGTAAGAAAAAAAAAATACTTAGAAAAAAATAAATTTTTAAACATATTACGATAAAATAGTGTAATTTATTATATATTTTTATTTCTACCAGCTGCGAAAATTCTGAAATTTGATCTTAACCCCTTATTTAATTATCCTAAGACAGATTACGATGTAGCAAATGTCTCCGTACTTGATAATTAATTTGAAGATGGCAGATGTTGCCGAGATCCTGTTAATTAGTGAAAAAAGCTTCAAAAGATAGAATCAAATGAAAACGCCCGACGAAAGGAATGACTATTATGAAACCCAATCTTTTAAGACAACTACAGTAAATAATAAGGAATAATACGTGGAAACAAATAAATATTTCCCTTTTTTTAAATTACTTTTAGACCGCCCACGATCTTCAGGGTCATAACATAGTGAAAAACGGATTCTTAGAAAATATTGGCAATAAAAGAACCAATAATTACTTTTGCAGTTCGGCATTGTTATATTTAAAATATAAAACTCTTATAAGTATGCTCATGCTTATGTTAGTTTCTTTTATGAAGAAAAGATATTAAAGGTACAGACTATTAATCTTCCTTAAAATTAATTTTAAAAGTAGTCTTAAAAATATATTTTATAAGATTACATATTTAGTGTTAAAAATACTCAGAACCAAGAAATATATTTCATATAAATATTTTATTTTTGATCTTTATCTTTTTACAGAAAAATTGCAGACTAAAAATTCCTTTGGAGCTCTCTGCTACAAAACGTGGCTTACGTCGAGAAATTGTTTTTGTGCCTGGCGGCAGCTTGCGTGGCTCTTGATAAAGATTAGGTGTGATTACTTCTAGCCACTTAATACTTTCTGACATACAATATGCATACGTCGTTGTAAACTTATCTATTTTCACTATTACATTGAAAAGTTAATTTCCTACACGACAAAAATAATTGTATTGTTGTAGATTAGCTGATTTTGTAGATATTATTATTTGATTTTGAAATATTATGCAATTAAAGCAATAGCCATGACTAGGCAAAATAATTATAAATGTTATTGTAGTGCATTGGAAATAATTCTATTAATAAATTTGAATATCCATGTTTATAATTTATAATAGGTTTATTTGAAAACAACTTATTAATTTTATATATAACAATAACGCCCAAAAATTAATTGAATATTGCTTTTTTCTGGCTTTAATTTCAATTTTAAATTACCTAATTTTTAACTAAAAACGGATATACAGGGTATCCAGGAAACAATGGATGACCTTTGAAAGGCTACTGAAGTTACTGGCTGCCGGTAAACCTCTTCCTTAAGACACCCCCAGTAAAAAGTCTAAAGGGTTTAGATCCAGAGATTTTGGGGGTCATAGAATAGGTCCCAGGTGGCCTATCCACCTGTTAGGGTAGGTTTCGTTCAAGTATGCACGTAATGCAACAGTATAGTGTGCTAGACAGCCATCATTTTGAAGCCAATATGTGTTGCGAAGCTCTTCAGGCACGTCTACCAATAAATTGAGTAAGTAATGTTGAAGAAAATTTAGATAACTTTCCCCTGTTAAGTTACCTGGGAGTTCAATAATTATTTTAAACTGGTATTGCGATCTGTCTTCTCGATAGACGAATAAATTTTCAAGCAGCCAGCTATGAAGGTTATGTAAATTCGTGTAGCCGTCTCACTTCAAAGTAGATTCATCACTCTACAGAATTTTATTGAAGAACTGCGGATCTTCGTCAATCTTTTCTAACATCTGACGACAAAATTTAACTCTAAGTTGAAAGTCTCTTGGAAGTAGAGTTTGCACGCGTGTAAAATGATATGGATAGAATCTGTTATTCTTTAAAATATTGTGCACGGTTGATTTGTATATGCTCGTGCGGCGAGCTATTTTTCGCGTGGAGATCGTAGGGTTTTGCTCAACTTCATTGAGAACATCTTCTTTGACGGCAACGCGACCAACCCTTCCGAGACCAGCACCACCTACACCGCCACCAGGCATTCTGCCTTCGGAATAACAGCCCTGAACCCTAATAAAAATACGATAATCTAGATGACGTGAATAAGGATACCGTTGGCGATAAAGAGCTGTAGCAGCATTTGCATTACCTCTACACTTCCCATAAAAAAGTGCATATTGGCATATTCTTGAGACGTATAAACGTATCGAGGCATGTTTATAACACAAAGTCTGTTAAAATAGCCAAAGTTGTCGTAAAATCACCAATTGAAACTCCAATCAATATGCCTCACAAAAGTTCGTCAAAATAGCCAAGTTGTCTTTTGAAATAATAGGAATTATAAACTTAATTAACAAAATACGTATGACGTAGCACAAGTCCAGAGATTTGCTAAACAAAAACAAAAAACGAACGAGTAAATAATTATCCCATTTTACACATTAATACCAATAGTTCAATATTGTTTCATTACAATAACAACATATTACATCTTTTTAGAAACGCCATTAACCCAAGAATATTTTAAAGTGATTGGTCACTGTTGCTTTCATATTTTTTTTTACACTAGAACTATTCAAATTTCCAAATCAAAAATATTTCTTCAGAAATTTTACACAAAACAATAGTTTAAAATTAGTTTTTGAAAAAAAAAATACTACAGTTAGCTATGTTATTTGACAGTTATTCACTGATACGGTTAATAATAAATATTTAAGTTTAAAAACAATTATGATATTAACTGATTTGACCTCGTTACGAGTAAAAATATAAAAATATGAAAGCAGACAAAAAAAAAAAAATTTTTTTTTAAAGCCTTTTCTTCTAGCAGTGGAGGGGTTATAATTTTTTTTTCTTGCTTGCCTTTAGTTCTACTATTAGCTTTTCATAGGCTATCCATTGTTTCCCGGCCACCCTGTATAGTATCTGTTAGTATACAAGATATGATCACATGAATTAAATTTTATGTGATCTTTCATGAATTAAATTTTATGTTATCTTTTTTATCTCACGTTTGAAAAACACTATTGATTTTGTAACGAATTTTCAATTCAACCGATCATCTTTTTACAATTTGAACAAAATAAAAACATTTAACCGAAAGATAACAAACGTTATAAAACTACACACTATAAGAGATAGAGAATTTAATTCTTAATATATTATATCCTTTTCAGTTCATATACAGTATAGTGTATGATAAAAAAAAACTACAATTATTTTACTACCTTTTTAAAATTATTTATATTCACAGAAGGATTAAAGATTTTTTTTAGAACATACATATTATATCATTTTGGATGTTTTGATCGTTATTTTGTCAATATGTGAACAATTGAAAAAAAACTTTCTCTGAATAAGCCAGAAGAACCCAGTCTCTTGTTAAGATAAGATCTATCTCTGGTTGTCTAAATTTAACAAAACAATATAACCTTACATGGAGAGATCACAGGTTGCATCACCGGCAATTGCAGCTACATTGCAAAATGCTTTCACTTTGTATTGTTATTTTTTAATCCATATGTTGTTTCAATAATATTTATTGTTTAAAAAATAAATTTTTAAATATTTCTTTATTCATAGGCAATATTGGATTATTGGCATAAGTTTAATAAGATTTTTTTGTGATATTTAATTTAATTATTCACATATGTGATATAATGATTTAATTGTTTATATACACACATATATATATATATTGTATATAAACAATTAAATCATTCCCGTAACATATTTCCTTCGAGTAGAATCGGGTAAGCCTCAAATAGCGATCCGTGTATCCATCTCATCCCAGGTAATCGCATCTAGCGGACACGTCGTGCTCTTATCTCAGCTAAATTACATTTTATCGGAAAATATCGCTTGTCTTTGTTATGATATTATTATTTAGTATATTAACATTACTCTATTTTACACAATTTAATATAATAATTTTTTTAATTATGTTTTATGGACTTTTAAAATTTTCTTAAGTTAATAAACCATTCTATAGTTTAAGTAAAAAAAAGTTTTTTATAAATATTCTTGTTATGGTAAAAAAACAAAAATATTTTTTTTTTAGTAACTATTAAACTTCTGAAAATAAAATGTCTATTAGAGCACGGAAGCGTGGATGCTGTCAAATGCTAGCACCCTGGATACCAACACGTATTTTTATTAACTAGCTAAAAAAAAAAAAAAACATTTTGTGATCATAAATGTAATGATTAAGATAATATATCATACTTCACCTGGCCTTCACCAAATATAATAAATATCCAGTAAATGAAAGATCACTACTAAGTGCAGAAATGGAAAAACAGGAAAACAGATCGTTTTGTAGAAATATTATAACAGAAATTTAATTTATTTATTAGATATAATAAAATACTGATTATTTTTACATTTCTATATACTAAATACAGTTGTTTTGTTATCATTACATAATTTACCATTAAAACTGACATTTTATTAGGTTGTAAACAATTTTATGTGCACAATAAAAACTATTTTATAAGTTTTCCGTAAATAGGAGATTCCCATAGTATATTGGAATCTTGACGAAAAGATAGTAATCTTGACAAATACTTATTCCTCCTGCTGTTTTAAACAACATATTAAGATTAAATATAAATTTATTACTCAGAATTACTTTCTTGTTAATGATACCAAAATTATCTCTACATTTAATTAAAACATCATCGGTTTTAAATATTTGCAATCAAGGTCTCTCATTACTCTCTTCGTAACCCATAATTTAAACTTTCTCTTAATTATTTGTATACTCTTCGAGAATTCATTCACACTCTTAATATAATTTTCATAAGTATAATATAAGTTTTATTTTATGTATAAAATAACTACATATCTATGAATTATAATAGAATAATGACTTTATTATCAAGAGCTTCATAAATAGTGAAGAATAATTATATCATTTTTTCTGCAGCAACAAGGGTATGTGGTAAAAGGAAAAGAGGTTTTAGTAAGAAGTGCGATGAATGGTGGGATGATGAAGTGAAAGACGCTGTGGACTTAAAGAAGAAAGCATGGCTGGATTATAAAGCCTCGGGTAAGGATAAAAGTATGAGAGAGATAAGAAAAAGAGAGTACAAGCTGCAAAAGCACAAAACGAAAGCACTTATAAGGATGAAGCGTGAAAATTCTGAGAAAGAAAGGGATGAAAGGTTGACAAACAACTTCCAGGAAAACACGAAGCTTTTCTGGCGAGAAGTTAGTGATTCCCGGGGTAGTTCGGTAACCTGTAGAATGAAAAGGGTGCTTGCGAAGAACGGTGAAATCTTAACGAAGCAAGCACACGTTTTTGCAGCGGTGGGCGGAATTCTACAAGGAGACGTATGAATGTGAGGACGCTTCAGCCTTGAGTATCAGCGAAATGCTGAGTCCCGATGCAGCTGATGGTGAAATCAGTTTGGAAGAAGTGGAGAGCGCGATTCGAAGTCTGAAATATGGTAAGGCTGCGGGAGCAGATGAAGTTACTGCCGAGATGATCAAGTATGGTGGGCCACGCGTCTTGGACTTATTCTGGCTTTTGTGCAATTTATGCTGGAAATCAGGAGAGGTCCCAGACGATTGGCAAGGTGCAGTCATCGTACCTTTGTATAAAGGCAAAGGTGCACAGATAGACTGTGCAAGCTATAGGGCTATCAGTTTGATTAGCTTGGGCGGTAAAGTTTATGCTAAAATATTAGCGAGAAGAATGCAAGAGAGATCTGAAAGGCTGTTGTGGGAGGCCCAAGGAGGTTTTAGACCTGGAAGAGGGTGTATAGATCAGATCTTTTCCCTCCGCATGATCACGGAAAAGTTTTTTGTCCTAAACCAAAAGGTTTTCTGTGCTTTTGTAGATTTGGAAGAGGCGTTTGACAGGGTTGTGAGAAAGAAGTTATGGGAGATACTGCCCCGATACAACGTGAACGGACCCTTGCTACAGGCTGTAAGGTCTGTTTACCGAGATCACTCAGCCTGTGTGCGAGTAGGAGCTGGCATGTCGCCCTGGTTTGACATCCAATCGGGTGTTAAGCAAGGTTGCGCTATGTCAGCTTAGTTGTTCAATTTGTATTTGGATAGTTGTCTCCAAGGCGTGAAAGACAGTGATATTGGAGTGAAAGTAGGTGACCTTAAGGTTGCTTGTTATATGCAGATGATGCAGTGCTCATTGCATCATCAGACTGCTATTTGCAGGGATTGGTCACCAC
Organism: Melinaea menophilus ssp. n. AW-2005; assembly: GCA_918358695.1. NCBI lineage: Eukaryota > Metazoa > Arthropoda > Insecta > Lepidoptera > Nymphalidae > Melinaea > Melinaea menophilus. The sequence goes on from OU911052.1 coordinate 3,607,057, forward strand.
TCTGAAAGATGGGTGTGAAAATAATGGTCTAAACCTGAATGTAGATAGTACAAAGGTTCTGATATTTGAAAGAAATGAAGAAAGAACAGAATGTAAGATCAACGTGAATGATAAGATAATAGAACAAGTGAATGAAGTGGTATATTTGGGAAGTGTGTTTAGCAGAGACGGAAAATACGAAATGGATGTGGAAAGGCGTATTGCTGCCGGTAACAGAGTCAACGGTGCCCTGGCTGCATTGTTGAGACGGCGCAACGTAGCTGCACGTTTGGCTGTACACAATGTGGTTTTTCTACCGACGCTGTTATACGGCAGCTAAACGTGGGTAACACAGAAGAAGAATGTAAGAAAGATGAATGCTGTGGAGATGCGATCTCTTCGCAGAATATGTGGAGTCAGCCTTGCTGACCGAATCCGCAATGAAGAGATCCACAGAATGGCAGGTACGAGTGAAGATGTTACAGTGAGAATGAAGAAGAACGTGCTCAGGTGGTTTGGGCACGTCGAACGAATGAGTGATGAAAGAATGGTAAAAAAGATTTATACAGGAAAAGTGAGTGGTAAGAGAGAAAGGGGGAGGCCTCGAGTGACCTTCGAAAACACTGTATCTATGACACTTGAGGAAGGTCACATAAAAAGCATGAGGACCCCCCGAAGGGCATCTATGAAGAGGTTGATGTCTGTGGTCGAGGCGAAAGAGGTATGGTCTCAGGCTACCCCGTAAGGGATATTCCTCTCCAATCGGTGGATCTTAAAGCTTCCAACTTCTTATGCGATAATTCGACTCCAAGCTTGGACACGTCAAGCGGCTGCGCCAACCTGCAAACAGATCTCTTATTCTAGCAACGACTAGATAATGGTCCGTTCCCAGATCAGCACCCCTCAACACTCGCGTGTCCATAACTTGACTTTGAATACGCTGATCCAGTAGGAATAAATCAATCATACTTCTTTCTTCCGCTCGCTCCCATGTGTATATGTGAATTTGCTTGTGATCAAACATCGTGTGTGTGTGTGTGTGTGTGCCACAAATAAATTTATCTCCTTACAAAATTCCAAAATAAGCTTTCTAGCCTCATTAACTCTCTTATCTCGGTACTTGCCTAGCTCGCTATCGTAACCACTTCACGCGGTTCTAACCCATCCATGAATATCCCCACATACTATCAACTTTTCATTACCTCTGACACTACTTAGAACATTCCTGATACTCTCCCAAAACTCCTCGAGTTCGCTCATTGGAGCTGAGGATACTGGCGCATAACGGCTAACAAGAATACTCTTGTTATCCCCTGCTTAAAGCGAATCCAAAGAAGTCTTGGGTTAATAGCCTTGTATTTTACAATTGTAATAACCATTCGAGACGACAACAATACGCCTACAACTTGGCAACCACGATCACCATCTGGAACCCCACCCAGAAAGCGACCCGGTTGCCGGGCACATCGGTAGTATCATTGCCTTATCGCTTGATCTCAGACACACAAATAACATCCAGATCTTTGACATCCATCACATCTAATAATTCATTCATCTTCTGTTCTATTTCTTCTCTTACATTCCACGTAGCTACTCATATTTGTAGCTCCGTCCTCCACCTCCCGCCGTACGGAACATGGCATGTTGGTTGGCGGTCCCCAACGCCGCATTTGTTCATGATATATACATACATACATACATTTTTATTTTAACATACAATAATACAATCAAATTCAAATTCAAATTCAAAATATCCATATTCAAGTAGGCATTTACACGCACTTTTGAATCGTTAATTATTACAATACAAAAAAGGTTAGTGTAGTCAGTCCATAAGTAAGCTACCACTGGATCGGAATGCTGCTCTGTTGAGAAGAGCCGGCCAGAAACTCAACAGTTGCTCTTTTCAAAAGAAATACGAGTATAACAATAGGTGATGTACATTATAATGTAAATCCTGCAAATGATTCAACAACTTAAGTTCCACATATTTCGATCCACTAAAAACTCTTGAACGTTATAATAAGCTTTATTTAATAATAAACTTTTGATTTTAGATTTAAAACTAAGAAATGGAATATCTAAGATATCTTGTGGAACTTTATTATATATGCGTATACTCAAACCCATGAAGGATTTATTAACTTTTTAAAGCCGAAACTTTGGCGTTACGAGTTTGTTTTTATTTCTCGTATTTATCGCGTATTTATCTCGTATTTGTCTGTCACTGTTTTTTATATAACTATTTAAATTTTGACGTATATATAATATGTTATTAAATATGTATTGCGAAGCGACTGTAAGAATACCTATTTCTTTAAAAACATCTCTCAGAGAATCTCTAGCTTTTAAGTTATAAATAGCCCGCACAGCTCTTTTTTGTAAAATAAATGTAGAATTAATTTCGACAGCACTGCCCCATAATAAAATACCGTAAGATAAAATACTGTGAAAATAACTAAAATAAACAAGTCGAGTCGTATTAATGTCCGTTAATTGTCTAACTTTTCTAATTGCAAAGACGGCGGAGCTGAGTTTGGCTGCGAGTGTTGAGAGATGGGGGTTCCACTGGAGCTTTTTATCTAATGTTATACCTAATAATTTTGTTGAGTCAATCAATTCTAACACTTCATTGTTAAGGAGCAAGTTAAAATTCTTACTTTTTACATTAGGAAGTGTAAACTCTATGCATTTAGTTTTCTTAGCATTTAACACTAAATTATTAATTTCGAACCAATGCAGGACTCGTGACAAAGTACTGTTTACTTCGTCATAATTAATCTTATCACGCTCAACTTTAAAAATAAGCGAGGTGTCATCAGCAAAGAGTACAATGTCACACAGACCCTCAACAAAAAAGGGCAAGTCATTAATATAAAGTAAAAACAAAAGGGGGCCCAGAATAGATCCTTGTGGAACATCTTTAGGTGAGAACCAGACGATTTCGAATTATTTACGTAAACTGTCTGGACTCTTTAATTCAGGTAAGAGGCAATAAGATCAAGCGCAGCGCTGCGTACACCGTAGTAGTTTAGTTTGCATAGCAACGTCCGATGGTCCACACAATGACAAGCACAATTTTAAAACAAAAAGTAAAACAATTAAACTGTAACAACGGTAATTGGCTTCTAGCTTACATAAAACCAAACATACCTCTTTGATTAGAATTCCTGTTATTTAGGATCATGAAATATCTTTCTTACCTTTCCTATTTACCTTAATAAAGTATTAAACTTTATATATATATCGAAATTATTTTAATTAGATTATATTCCTCTAAATGTTCGTTACAGCCGAGTTATTATCTGACGTCATTAGCGCTAAACGACTTATATACCGGAATACTTATAGCGCCTGTAGCTCTGTGCCCGCATAGTACAAATACTGGCCATAAGATGAAATCTTTTATCATTTACAGGTAATACAGGTAATCATAATATATATTATGATAATACTTAAAATCAATGAAACTTTAAAGTACCAGATTTGAGACCTGACCTTAATATATCAAAGAATGAATGTGATTTTAACATTAATAAACTTAAATAACAAAAGCAACAAACAAACAAAATACCATTGAGTATGTATTTTTATTTAAAAGAGTGATAAGTTTTCATTTTGTCACTCATAGTTAAGTTCTGTGTACAAATATTTTTATCAATGGAGACTTATGGTCGAAAATTTTTACATTACTCTGTAAATAACTTCATGCAATGATTAACGATAATATTTAAAGAAATTCCCAAAAATACCTCAACAAATTTTATGGGTGCTATTTAATCCAGTTAAAGCTAGACATCTATAAAGTCTTTGTGAAACTTTATTTAAACAAGATAGAAGATATAATGAGCAAGAGTTATTTATTTTTCGAAAAAAAACTCAATTGAGAAGGCGGGTCTAAGAAGTAATCGTATATTTATATTGTAATAATATTTGGTGAGGTTAAGCATTTTGCATAATTAGCATAAAAATATCTATTTTTAAAAAGGTGGTTGTCTTTTTTATATTAGAAGCTATGAGTTCATAGTGTATAAATATATCACCTTATAATCAAATATTTTTTAATATTTGGAATCTTATCTATTAAGTTAATTATTAATATTAAGTTGTATTTTTAGTTGAAGGCGTAATATAAAACCAACAATATTCCTTTATTTCCAACGATGTTAATGAAAGCAAGGAATTTGTTTAAGATGATTCGTTTTAAAGGATGGCGTATTAAACCAGACATTAAAATTGTTCAAATTTCTCGAGTTACAACCATTTTGCTTTATCTTCAATTACTTATTTAATGACCGAGCAGAAATCTGAGATTTTCTGAAGTTCAGAGCTTGTTCTGCATACCTCGTTAGCATGTTTTGTAATCTCCGGTTACTTTTATTGTGATATTTAATTTTCGCTTTTATTCAATACAATTTTCTCATTGGAAGTATTGTTTATATATGCATTTTGGTTTCAGGCACTTTTGAGGGGAGTCAACAGGCTGCCATTATTAGTGTGTATGGCAATTGACCGATATTTATATTGCTACACCCTCACTTATCAAAAACATTCTACTAAAAATGTAAAGAAAGTAAAAAAACTTACAATATTCTAGATAGGATTTAAAACAATTTATTTTATTATCTCGTGTGGGAATAGAGAAATTTCGAGGATGTGCTGCAAGACGGCTTTGCTTAATAACACCTTTCTGCACTGAAGTCTCTCCTACAAGACGGTAAAAAAGTTCTTAGTGCTAAAATATAAAAGTGATTTCGATTAAATAAAAGTATTTCTATATAAGCAATTTAATGAATGAGAATTAAAAGTTAGAAATCGAGTTTATTTATACTTGATATATATGTCATAATTTTTTATTTGAACTATATAAAAATATTGTTTATGTTACAGGGTTGCATATTAGTAATAAGTATTACTTGGAAGTTATTTGTATCCCTGTTTGCAGTTATGGTTTTGCCCAGATCTTGTTATTATTTTAATTCAAAAGTTTTATGGCTTGTGACGTTTTTCACAATAGAATTGCTTTCAGATAATAAAATATTTTACAATTATTTTGAATATAAATATTAAAAATCACTATGAAAATTCATTTCAAATCGTAGAAAATTTACGTATAGTCGGAAATTTACTACGATTTGAAATGATGATGATATTTTGTATATGGGAAAAAATAAAGTAATTTTAATTAATTAAACTTTCTAGAATTCTAGCGTGTTATGATTATTATTTTCCTACGAAAATGGCGTTAAATTATTGCTATAAAACAGTATTTTACGTCATCAAAACAAGAAATAAATGTAGTCAAGATCTACGACCTAATGGCTTGCCGATTTCGTGTACGAAAAATTCTCACAGTGGTCTAGAAACTATCATGACTGAACGAAATTTGTTATTAAAAATTAAACGTTATGTTAGGCATGTGAAACTATTACTAAAATATTTCCCACATCAGCAGAACTTGAAATACCTAATTATGTATGCGGTATTAATTAGAAGAGCTATAGAAAATGTATCTCAGGGATAACAGATTTTAATCTATATAAATTTATGTTGATCAATACGTCCCTTACAAAGCAAATAATACAAGTCATAATACTTTGGTTTTCATTTAGTTTAATATTCATTAAATGTACAATATATTTTCATTTCAGCCAATTCAATCTCAAGTCACACCACATAGCGTGAGCACTCTCGAACAATGGCTGCTAAATTTCTAAGATTTATTGTAATGATAACCTCGGTAACTATCCAGGAAATGCGTGCATCGGTTGCAAGGTAATATTCCCAAAAGTCTTACTCGTAACTTTATCTTTGAGATTTAGAAATAAAATGTTTTAACGAGTATCTTGAACAGATTCTATCAACACTAGATTTTAGGGTAACCTGGTTAGCGCTTATAGTTTTTCGAAATCCCTTTTTATTTTATTGCCTATTAAACAATTACTTTAGAAGAAGTTAATTCAATTTAATTTAATATTAAAAATAAATGATTATAATATACATATTGTCTATAGATATCTTGCCAGAGTATATAATGATTAAAAATGTTTTACAAAACAATGTTGTGGTAACATCTGATAATTTGCATTCCAAAAAAAGTTTGAGGGACTTGGTGAGAAATATTAGGTGAAAATTAACAGTTTCCCCAAATGCTCTTCATGCTATGCAGAAAACGCGTCACCGGGATCCATTAAGAGGAATAGGATCTTTCAACGGTCAATCCTATCAATCCTAGAAACTGTAAATATGACACAAGATTTTTTATGGTTACGGACCAATTGATTCCAAATAGAAGCTGGTTCAGGGCAGTGTAATAGATTCAGGAGTTCAAATTTTTGTTTTTTAGATCTGGTTTCAAATTAAATTATTAAAGACCAAACTAAAGTTTAGATGAAAAAAATTCCAGCAAAATACGTAACACTTGAAATTTTGATATTAGAGAAACTGTCCGGTTGTAGGGCAAGTAATAGTATAGGTATGGATCCAGGAGTAGAATATTTTAATTCTAATCGGAAGTGGAAATTTGACCTTGTACATAAGACGACAATGTTCGAGATTTGGAGCACAATCTTGATATAATAAGCAGTTTAAGTAACGAAAAAAGTTTTATTGTATGTGGTGTAAAAGAACATGACAATTTATTGGACGTTGAAGTAAATGATGTTGATGAAGATGGCGATAATCCTAAGAATTATTGTGGAGTACTTTGTGATACTTTTGATGATCACAATGATTAAATCGGTGTACATAATTTCTCTCGCAATTTTTTCATGCCAAATAGAGAATTAGATGTGATACAGAAGTGATGTTTTCAAAATGACTTCAGAATTGTGATTATTCATAAGGCAGTAAATTTAGAAAGCCGGCAAAAATTAAAAATATAAACTCAAGTGAGTATTTTTAGGTGAATAAAAGTAGTGAAAGTAGTTAACATTAGAATAATGAAAAGAACAAGTCATTAATTATAATGCAGTATTGTATTGTACGTGGTTTAGCTAATTTAATACATTTATTTCAAATGTTTATATATTGTTAAAAAATTATCTGGATGCAAATAACAATTATTCAAATCGTTTCACAGTGTAACTTTTTTACCACAATAGATATTGATGTATAAGGAGGAAGAGCATAATAATAAATTAATAAAAAAAAAAAAATTTCATTGAAGATATTTACACTTATGTCACTAAGTCATTAGTACATCTTATTTAATCGGCAGATTACTAAATTGAACTTCATATTTAGACCTACTTTGTTTAATATTCTTAATATTTATTCTATATATTTTTTCTGATACAAATAAAAAAGTTCTTACGTCGATTCTGCGATGAAAATAAAAAGTCGGCAGATATCATATATTTTAGATATTATTTGAATTTAATATATATTATTAATTATTTATGTACATTACATATATAACGGGCAAATATTTATGATAATTAAGATAAAGGTACTATTTATATAATATCATTAATTATTCTATATATTTATTCGATAAAATCATACCATTACTTATTTATGTTTAATATTGAAACATTTAACCCATTCAGTTCACCACGTTGCAACTACCCGGAAAGATACACTTCTTTCACAACTTGAGGGATTTTATAAGGCAACATTTATTTATGAACCAACTTCTACAAAACTGCGGTGCTAAAAATTTAAACATCGGTTGCGTTTTTAAGGAGCAGATAAGAATGAATACAATTGTAATATATATTTAACTACAATATGTGTGTAGAATCGTAAATAATAATATATTATATATAGAATTATATTATTTACCGGTACTGCTATAACTCCATAATAATACTAGTTTAAATGTTTTCGAAAACAATTTCATCCTTTCCAAAATCCTATTATCCTATTGAACACAATATAACAAATGTCGATAAAAGCCCTTAAAAGAAATACAATATTATCTAGTAAAACTGTACAGATTAAGACTATTGTACTCCGCGATTTTCTGTTTATACTATGTAATTACAATACATTGAAATTATATCTTTAGTTAGCTATACTGAAACAATCCGAATCATATAAAATATATCTGGATTATATCAGGATTTGTTCACGAGACTATCAATATTGAGTTCAGATCGCTTTTATAAAGGCGTTTTTGAGCAAACGCGCTTAACTTCAACCAGGGTCACAAAGTACGTGATAAATAACTATATTGTGATCCGGAAGATTTACAAAAGTAACTAAATGTTACCACACTCTTATTTAACATATTATAATCATAATACGTTTTTTTCATTACTCTGTAATTTATATCGTTTCCATGACGAATTAATAATAATATAATTATATGATTGCCTTTTCTAACTCTTTTTAGTCCTTCTATCCATGATTTTTTAGTTCTGAGTTCCTAGGCCTTGCCACATTCATTTACTCGCTATGTTGTTCAGTCTGTAATTTTTATAGTCTCTTTTTATGTACTTGTTTACCAGTTTATAATGTGCGGATAGTTAGTTTTATATTACCCCTTTTTTTTTCTAATTCTTTCCTTATTTGCAGAAGCTTTATAGTTGTTGTACGAGTTGTTAATATTTAGTAGTGTTTTGATCCTGGCTTTTACTTCGGGCTTCTTTTAAATTTTCTTTTATGTGGTACCCTAAGCAGGTAGTCTGACAGCATGGATATTAGGTTTTTTTGTATATTGATTGTTTGTATTGTTCTTCAGTGGATTTGGTTGGAAATTGTATGGGTTATTTTATATATTTAATGATATAAACATTATGTAATGTGGATTTATGTTAAAGGGATTGATTGGAATACGTTAATTACATTTTTATATATGTATATAAGCATCTCTATGGTAAAACATTCAAATATTCAATTTTCCAAAATTTTATTATTAAAAAAAAATCATGGGATGTGTCAATTTTAGTTAACTATAGTAGATATTTGAATAACATCCAAAATTATATAGACAGGTCATAATAAAAAGTTTTCGGGATTGTAGATTACAATCTAAAAACATCATCAAACATCTAAAATGTATTAGGTCAAACAAAAAAAATGCTATTGTGATTTACTATGCTATATATATTATTCGACTAAATGATGATTACAATACCTAATATGTTATAGTTTATAAAGTTTCTTCAAAGAAACATCTAGGTTAATCATTTAATCTCGGGCGTTTGTTGTTTTCGAACGCTGAAAGCTAATTTCCTTTCTTATCGATATCCTTAGGAAATAGAAAACGCCGTTAATGTTTCCCATTTGTCTCTTAATGACACGTCATGAAAGCAGTTATGTTTATTAGTTATGTATTGAAGTATATATATTTTTCTTTCACTAAATTAGCAAAATGTGATATGTGGTATGACTGTTGATTTTTAACTTTAACTAATGCAATAAGATATAAGATGCAGAAAGAGAAAGATTTTCTAGAGAAGAAAGTACAGTACAGTACAGAAGTTTAATATGTCTAAATTTGATGTAGTTAGCATTACGAGCCTTTTTTTCTACAGGAACAGGCTGTGAATAATTAATCGATATATTTATGTATAGGAAATTATAAATATGTTCTAATTTTTTTTAACACTATGTCTGTTACGTTGCTCTTAATCTATATATCTATTTATAAAGTCTACAAAACTATTTTAACCAGTTGTAAACAGTTTACAAATTACATTTTTTTTAACAGTGCCAGTGCCCACACTTATGATGTTTATTTAATATTTATATCTAATAACAGATTCATTTTATTTTTCTTTTCGAATAAGAAAGATACCATTATTTATAAGTTTACTATTATACTTTATATTATATATATTATATTATTTAATCTTGAGTTTCTACTCCAGTAAGTACCTTAAATATTATTTTCGTATAGTTATGGTTAAAAACAGGAGACTTAACTTACTTACTGAAAACAAAATATTGTATTAGGTACAATAATTTAAAATATCACGATATTGTACTAACTTCAACACTTTGTCGTTTAGATTATATCCGAGTAAGAACTCAGACCTCATTTTTTATTTGAATATCTTGAATAAATTCGCACGGACGTATTACTTTATTGATTTGAAAAAAATATATATATAATTACATGTATGCTTTGTCTCAAGAGGCAAATAAAAGGCAGTGAAAGGCAGGCAGACGCTTGGCGGAATCGTGTCCTTGACAGTATAAACCCATCGGAAAACATTTCACATCACTTATTTATAAGAATTTCTAAATGATTACTTTTTAAATATAATAATGTAAAAATAAATATCTTTTAAAATAATAGAAGGCTTATCTTATGTTTTTATTATTCTTTTTGTATTGACATTATTTGCTTCCTTGCTTTATTGTAGGCTACATAGATTTATTACTATAATTTCATATAATAAATGACAATCCTATTACATACGTTACAGTGGCTATTTATTGTTATATTTAACTTAATCTTAACACTATGATATTGTTACTGATGTTTATCTTTAATAATCTTTATGGTAATAGTTGCTATTGGTTTTCTACGTTATTGTTTCAGATTTATTATAATATCAGTGTATACTACTTTTTTTTTATTAATTTAGACGGCCGTTAATTGAAAAGTAACTCTGGAATAAAGTCTGGGACATTATTTGGAACGTGAAGTCATTTTGGTGTATGCTACATATTTCGTATATCATATATATTATTTGTCACTCTATTGTATTTAAGTGTGACTGGTATAAGTTATAAATAATATTGTCAGTAATCTCAGAAACAAAATCTTCATAATATAAAAAAAAGAATCACGATTGTGTGCTATTAAGTCTGAAATAGATTTTTTTTTTATATCTTAGGAGGGCAAACGAGCTTGCGGGTCACCGTTAATATGTGATCACCGCCGCCCATGAACTCTTGCAAATTCCGAGGATGCACAAGAGCGTTGCCGGCCTTGGAGAAAGGAATATATGCCTTTTTTGAAGGTACCCATGTCGTATCGATCTGGAAATACCGCCGAAGGAAGTTCGTTCCACATTTGAGTGGTACGTGGGAAGAAAGTCCTTGAAAACTATTTATTTACTTTTTATTTGCGGCTATTTTATATGTTTTAACTGTTATGGTGATTGCTTTGAACAATGTTTAATTGTTTTTGTTAAGTTACATACATTTTTACTTTTTAAATATTCCTAGGCTCAAAAACAGGGAATTCGAAATGGTGACTACCATTTTTAAACTAATGAAGTATATTCGGATTTCGAATTTAAAATAAAATATAGTTCAGGACAGGACATTTAACATGTTACATTATTCAGTAACTAACTAGAGGATAGAAAATAAAGAGTACAAAATAATTAATGCATTCACAAGGTCGCTCAAAATGGAAGCATTGTAAATAATAGAACTATATGTCAATTTTGTTATCTGTCACCATATTGAACTGATAAACCTCACTGATTGCTAAGTATAACATTAATAAAAAAGTCTTAGTGCATTTAAGAGGCAAACTATTTTAGAATTATTAATCTGGCTGTAATACGAAACTTTTTATAAAATATTACTCAAAAAGGTGTAATGTAGAAGTTTTTCCACTTATGTATCAATGAGTATTGGGTTTGGATCTTCCTTGTAAAGGTTATAAAACATTTAAATATAACTGATTGTATAAGAGCAGGCAAATTTAGTCAAAGTCAAACCATTGTTTGAATTTTAAGTTTTCTAAAGGTTTCGCTCTTTTAATTACAACACTTTTACTGTTCATATTTTTCTTCAATAAAATCCTATATTGCGTGTTTAATACATACAACAATAAACCTACAGAAATTTTTTTATTCTTATTATAAACCTAAACATAAGATCTTCGTCTATAGTTTTTTTAATAATATTTTTGTCATCGTCTTACTATAAGTGTTAAACTCAGTGCACGTAAGATTACTACTACGTAAAGATTTTATAATGTTAATTTTACTCCAGAGTAGTTTAATATGTATTTTAGTTTTATATGTAGTTACATTAATATTATATGAGAATTATTGTTATCATTGTGTAATCTAAGAAGTTACACAAAACCGATATCTATTTGTATGTTTGTACTTTTTTGTACTATGTAATGACTCTTGCTTTAAAATAGTTACTTTTAAATAAGCGATAAAGAATTAAACTATAAATGATTTTTTAAATATTTTTAGGTAAATATTTAATTGTAAGTTTTAACCTGAGACTTTAGTAAGATGAAATGATATAAACGCACTTCAATATTTAATATTCACTCATGATGTAGTTGGCACTGATTGATATAGATGACAGTTTCCACGATTGAAACAAGAGAAAAACACCGTAAGTATCTCATGTTCGCTTCGAAGCTTGGACAAGTTATATGATGAAAACTTTTGTTGTTTCAATGTTTTCCAATTTATTTTATCCGTTATAATTGTAATGAGTTATTTTGTTGTAAATGAGTTGCAGTAATCTCTTTTAATATATAGGTGTATGTGTTGTTAAATTTCCTAAAATGATTATGAGATTGTGTGAATTTTCTGAAAAAGCTACTCTCAAGCACTTGCACCGTATACGCCGATATTGCACGTCGTATGCGTTATCCTAACTTACTTACTTACGAGTTTTACTCTATTTTACTTATCGAGATTTACTCTTATCATAGTCAAATTCAAGCTAGTAGCCATATGAGACAAACTATGTCGAACCTATATTGTAACTGTCGCAAATATAGCTGTGTTATTTTTAAAATGTTCGCACATTTTGAAGTTAATAGAGTAAAAAATAAAGGATTCCAATATGTTACTAGCGGTTGTATCTGAAATAATAATAATGATGGTGAATTCTGCGTTTATCTCGTTGCTCGTCAGCATTTATACGAAATATTTAATTTATTTAATTGCTTTTGCAAATCAATGAAAAAGGTTTAATTACTGTAATGCTTTTATAGTTCTGACAATATTTTCGTTTAAATAAAGCCATTTTCGCCATTTTCGCATGTATGTTTGAGCCGAACGCGGATATTATGACGAAAACAGATTTAAAAAATGATTAGCCATTCAAAAGTTATCAATAAAAGAAGAAAGGAGAGAGGCTCAGCTCAACACCCGCCGCGCACGGTTGGCGAATCCTAGTTTTACAACCTTTAAGTGGAAACATTGTGAAACCAATTAATTCGAGTACAGAATTTAATTTTTTTTATTGTGTTCAATTTGTCTTTCAGTCTTGTAGTTTCATAAGTATTTTATTTCATAAGACCAATCTTATCAATAACATTTTAATATTTATTTTTGTTCTTGAAAATTTTTACATTCTTAATAGAGATACTTAATAACTCAAAATAACACATATTTTTTTTGTAAGAATAGTTATTGTTAGATTTAGTAAGTAAAAAATAATTATAAATAATTACAATATAATCTAATAAAAGCATTTGAATTTTTGATGTTGTTGTATACTACTTTGTTTTTTTTTTACAATGACAGCGTTTTGTGTCAACAACAATGTATTGAGTAAAAGTAAATAGTATTAACAAAGTAAAATATCATAACATATATTTGTGAAAACTTTTTGTCTCGATAAAAAGTCTATAATATATTTCTAAGTTTACAAGTGTCAAACTTCTGACAATTGTTTGGAATAATTTTACCTGAGGGAAAACACGTTGCTTATTTCTTGATATTCAAATAAATTTTGCTTTATTATAAACGCAATTTATGCTGTAAGTGTTCTTAATAATTATAAAGACATAAATAGTTTGTAGCAAAATGTATATGTATATGTAATGATTTCGCCAACTTCCTAAATTAGTTCACAAAATTGACATCAGTTGCCAAATATTATATATCAATTTTAATACTAAATATACTATAATAAAAATACACAGAGTTGTTAGGTTTCAATAAGTGTATCAAAACACATTTTATAACACACATAACATGACACTAGAGCCCAAATACATGGTGAATCTTAACTTTTATTATAAGGGGTATTGTATTCGGTGCCCTGTGCGGTCGCATTATAATAAATGATACAGTCAGAATAGCTATATCCTCCGCATCAGTTAGGCGCTTGGGATGACTTTTGACTACAAATATTTAGTTGCAATCTAAATATATAAAACTGAAGTGTCTGTTTGTTATTAAATAAAGTACTAAGTACATAAATACATATGAGAGTATATACAGTACTTACATAAAAAATTTAGTTTAAAAAATTTTCTCTGTCTGTCTGCCCATTTGTTCCGACGAATCTCTGAAACGGCTGGACTTGTATTCACAGCACTTTTACCAGCGGACCCTTGATGTTAGAAGCAATAATGTGTACTACTTTTATATAGAAAAACATATTCCGCGCAAATGAAGTTGTAAATATAAAAAAATAACATAAATACCTCTTTCGACAGGGTCGATCGTGTTAGGTAGATTCCCGTCGGTCGGATCGACAAAGAAAAACTAGCCAGCAATATTTTACTGGTCATTACGAGTCTTATGACGGGTCATTCTGCATATATTGGGTGAGCGGGGAACCACCCCCACCCCTATTTCCTAAACAGGGGGTCGCATCAAAAAACTTTTCGGACAAAAAAGTTTCCTCTTTTAATTTGTTAATTTTCTAAGATTTTTCCGACGCTAAAATTTTGCCTTCTTCTGTGACTTTTTTCGGTTTTTAACTTTCAACCCCCCCAGCCCTCCAACCCCCCGACCGATTTCCCCCGTTCAAGAACTTAACCTTCATTTTGTCCTTAAGAATATGTATACCAAGTTTGAAAATTCTCCGTCAATATTTGCGACCCGTAGCGTGTCCCAAAGGTTTGCACTTTCACCCCCCCTCCCAGCCCCCTCTTTCACTTTTTCCAAAAAAACGAGATGCTACGTTTATCCTATCGACCTGTGAAGTCAGATTTTGCCTACGATGAATTTGGACTGATAGATCATATATACATATATATATATAGAGGGATATATAATTTTTTTTTTCGACGGATTCTCAATCTCCAGTTCATAAACGGCGTAGCGCCCCTACTCTGGGGTCTGGGTTCCGTCATCGCATCGATTGCAATAGGTAGATTCATCTATGGAATCTACCTAAATAGATTCATCTATGGAATCTACCTAAAAAATAAAACCACAAACACAATTAAACTAGTAACTTTAAAAACCAATGTAGCCCTAGTAACTTTACAGGCTCATAGCTCTACGATAGTATTCCATTGCATAAGCCAAATAGACAAAAAAAAATCCTTCACATTTGAATTAACTGTGATTTAAAATTGTGATTTACTAATCAACCTTTAAGAAATTATAAGAGCCTTGTAGTTTTCACCATAAATTCATAAAATCATAAAATAAAATATAATTATAATTGTTAAAGTAGTGTGTAAAATTAACAGAGGAAGTATTGACCGATGTTTCGATTGGATTTCAAAGCGAGTACCGTAAGCTTGTTCCGTTGTCAATTACCTCGTACGTTTAAACCTTGCAGATATATCGAAGACACATTTCAGATGGTGACAATATCTAATATAAAGAAATATTACTATTAAGCATAGATAACATTGTAAAAAAAATATAACATAATTTAAAATTTATATTTATTGAAACGACGGGGAGTTATCACTTTACGTTAAATGGAAATATCAGAAAGGCCTATTTTGATAACATACTTATCGAAATAAGTCCTTCGTTAAAGACACTACACTACACTTTACGATTGAGGCTACGTGGGTTTGTCCTTGTCTGAGAAGAAAACCTGTATTTCTATATTGTGATTACTATGTCACAAATTTCTTTATTAAGGCATGGTTTTACCTCTTATGCTCATGGCGTTATTTAAAATGTGTGATGTGATGATTTATATGTGTGATAAAATTAAACGATAATCAATTTGCCAAGAAATTTGATAACCAGGTTGTTAAGAGCTTATAGAAACCCTTTGATGGTACAGTGACTAAATTTTAATATATGTAAATTTGACAAAATGTACATATTAGAATTTAAATGAATTTTAGTGAATTTAATTTAACATTATTTTCTCTATTAAATTGTGATAATGATACCATAAAAGTTCTTTTTTAACTAAACTATAATACTATATTATCAGTTTTTTTTAATTGAGCTCCTGTTTGGAAACATAACTCATAGTTAGGTAATAGAATGTTGGCTCTATAACACTAAATGCGTGGAAGATACGGATTGTTATAGAAAATAAACTGTTAAATAAAAGGGTAATGAGGAGAAATAATGAGCTTCTTTTTAATAAGCTTTATAACCTTAATGTCAGTCGAACCAACTATCAAGACGAATGTTTAAAACGACTTAGATTTAACTTACAAAATGAAGAAAATTAGCTTTTAAAAACGTGAAATAAAGCTATATATAGCATTAAGTGCAAAGACCAAAGCATTAAATATAATATATCGTGACACAAGAACGTTGTTGACCTTTATTGAAATTGCTCTTGGGACAAGACTGTGTTTTATTGCCATGAGCTTAGATTCAATAGTCTATGTCCCAGAGTTACAATTGTATGTGATTGCTATCAAAGCATTATGGAACCTATGACTGCTTTTTAAAAATTTTATAGGTTATTAGATTTTTTAATTATTTATACTTAAATAAAAAAAAGTGCTCCAACACTTTTAATTTTTATAACGAATTTGTTCAAGTTATATTAATAATATTTACTAATTGTAATATATATTTAAAAAATATATATTTATTTTGTTTTTTTTTTTAATAATAAATCTACTAAATACTGTTTGATTAATTTGCCTTTTCTTATAAATGTCATAAATCAAAGTATTTTTTATAAAAAAAATAAATAAGTCTTTATTTAAACGAAACATATTTTATAATCATTATTGAAACACCAAAATGTTATACTACATTTAACGAACCTTCTATATTATGAGATATAATATATATAATTTTTTACACTAATCCTCCTAATGACCGAAATGAAATTGATTGTCTACTCTCAGCTTTGTATACATTTTATTCTCATTTGCCATATACTTACACTAAAAAAAATATATATATTTTTTGCCTTGCCTCTAACTCAATAAAGCGATGAATAATATAATTTCAATTAATGTTAGTTGCTTTTGAGCGATGAAATATACAGAAAAAATATATTTTCAAGGTCAATTGTGATTTTAGTTACAAAAAAAACATTACTACTTTAAAAAAATCAGTATGTTTTATACTTGTGTACAATTCAAACATATTTCATAAATATATATGCAAATCATGTTCATATATATATATTGTTGGTTTATATACCAATTATACTTTTTATTTTTATTTTATAAAAAAATGAATGTTAAAATAGAAATTATTTTATTTTAGATTTGGGTACTTTTGTTTCAACCGAATATCATACTTTCTTTGGATTTGTTCTGTCTTTTAAATGTTTTCGAAAATCTTGTACTGATTTGCGCTCAAATACTCCTAGTATTTGAGCGCAAATACTAGGAGTATTTGAGCGCCGCTTTGATCCGCCACCCGTGCGCGGCGGGTGTTGAGCTGAGCCTCTCTCCTTTCTTCTTTTCTTGATAACTTTTGAATGGCTAAACATTTTTTCAATCTGATTTCGCTATAACATCCGCGTTCAGCTCAAACTTACATGAGAAAATTTTTAGCTAATTATCAAATTACTAAACACAAAAAAATCCGTGCCCGCAGGGGGACACGCTTGGGTAGTCCTCGTGTGTAACTCGTTTAAAATATAACTCACTACGTAAGAATAACACCCCTTGCGAGAATAAACTGTGATAATTTTATTTGGCTTAGTCAAAGGAGTACCTAGTGCGTTGCCTTAAATTTAGAGTAAAAAATAATCTTTCTATTAAAAATATTTGCGGAGCGGGAATGTTTACCAGAAAAAAATTGCCGTAGTTTTACCTACCTTAAATTTTCAAGCTTAAAGCTGTTTTTATTTTTTTCTCGAAAACGGTACTTTTTACGGAAAAACTTTTGGTACCTTAATTTAGAGTAAAAAATAACCTTTATATTAAAAATACTTGTGATGTAAGAATGCTTACCAGAAAAACGTTATGAATTTTTTTCCAAAAATTTTCGTTTTTTTTGCCCCCACCCCCTAAGTTTTTGAAGTTAGGTTTTCGGTTTATTTACATTAGTTATAGATATTCATCAAAAACATCATATAATATGAACGCGATTGATCTACTTTGTATAGGGAAAAAGTTATGGTCGAAAAATTGAAATCAGAAAAAGTGAGGCCCTAGCGCCCCCCGTGGCCGGATTTCTCTGGTTAACGAACTTGACCTTCATTTTTGGATTGTTGATTTTTGTACAAAGTTTGAAAGTGGACGCACGCACGCATATATATATATATATATATATATATATATATATATATATATATATATATATATATATATATATATATAAACTTTTTGACCAATGGTCATTTCGGACTCAGGGGGTCATAAGAAGACCTAATGTAAAGATTTTTTTCCAAAATTCGAATGTCGAAACTCAACATCTTGGGCGAATACCTTAGCCGGGGGACCTCAACCAAAAGGTCTACATCGAGAGTGTCATTAAAACAGCCTCACGTAAGCTCGAAGTGTTGAACAAGGTGCGACGGTTCTTCACGCCGGAGCAGCTGTGTCTTTTATATAGGACGCAGGTTCGCTCCTGCGTGGAGTACTGTTCTCATCTTTGGGATGGTCCAGCTCAGTACTTGCTTGACACTCTCGACCGGTTGCAGCGGCGAGCAGTTCGCATTATTGGAAGCCCAGAGGCCGTAAAGATCCTGGAGCCTCTCCAATTACGTAGAGACGTTGCTACTATGGCAGTCTTTTATCGCTTACACCACGGCGAGTGCTCCGACGAACTTTTCCAACTTATCCCATCCTCTCTTTTCCGATCCAGAACAACACGTGCGGGACAGAAGTGCCATCCCTTCACCGTGGATTCGGTATCTTCACGAACCAAAAGGTTCAGCAGATCTTATTTATGTCGGTCCATCAAAATGTGGAATTCATTACCACGGTACGTATTTCCTTCCCACTACGATCCTGGGTCTTTTAAGCGGGGCGTGAAAAAGCATCTCATAAGGCCGCCATAGGAGGCCACCATTCATCATTCTGTTTTGTTTGAATGAGATTGGTGGCATCCATTTTTGGACCTCACTGACTGCTTAACATCAGGCAGGGTGGAGTCATTTTGGTAGGCAGATATATTTAAAAAAAATAAATAAATAAAAAGTCGGGTACACCTAAATGGGCAGACGGAATTCTTCGAGGTGTACCCAAAAGCTCTCCCAAACGGTTAAGAGCTTCGCTTACGCTCAGCTCAAAAACTGCTTCTGTTATATAGTTTTTACAATAAAGTAACAAACATTTTAACTATAACAACATTACTTGGTTGCTAGGTTATATAAAACCAGACCTCTTTGATTAGAATCCCTTTTTTTTAGGGCCATTAAATATATTTACTTTTATTATTTACTTTAATAAAGTGTTAAAGATTTTTATATATATCTAAATGATTTTAATAAAATTATATAGGAATAAATGAACGTTCATTACATTCGACATATCTTCTGACGTCATTAGCGCTAGACGACTTTTTTATCGGGATACTTATAGCACCTGTTACCCGTATTGAACTAGTGCAGGCCATATAGTGAAATATTTTAATAAATACAGGTAATTCCTATATATTATGGTAAATTAAAAATAGATATAATCAATAAAACCTTAAGGTATCGAGTCTAAGACATTACCTTAATGTATCAGGGAATGATATGAATGTAACATTACTAACCTTCAATAAATGGCAACAACCAATAAAATAATAACTACCTACTGGAGGTATTTAAAATTATTTCAGAATATATTTTCATTTTCATGGAAATAAATTTTCGAAAAAAATATATTATTCTGTAAAAGATTCCAAGCAATAATTAATGATAAATACTTACGCGAGTCAAATTTTATGGACGTTATTTAATCCATTTACGGCAAGGAGCTATGAAGTCTTTGCGAAACTTTATTTAAACAAGATATAAAACAAAATGAGTAAAGTTACTGTTCGGAAAAACTTCTCAATTGAAGAAGCGAGGTTAAAAGGTAAACGTATACTTACGATGTAACAATATTTGGTGACGTAACACATTTTGCGTCAGCCGATTTTCAAAAAGATTGCCTGACCTTTTTCCAATTAACAGCTTTATTATATTATTAATAGTTCTTAAATATACCACCTTATAATAAAATAATTTCATTGAAAGTTGAAATCTTATCGGAATTTGAAGTTAATACTATCGGAATTTTAAGTTAAGTAATATTCTTAGTTGCAGAGTAAAATAAACCAATAATATTTCTCAATTTCCAACGCTGTTCACAAGCGCAAGGAATTTGTTCAAGATAATTCGTTTTAAAGGATATTGTATTAAATCATACCTTTTTTCATATCTCGAGTTAAAACCATTTTGCTTTATCATTAATGACTTACTGACTGACTTAAAATGACATATTAATTTAACATGAATATAAAGATAAGAACTGTTCATTAATTATACTGCAGTAACGTTGTAAGTAAGTGTATGATTTAGCTAATTTAGTACATTTATATATATTGTGTAGATATTGTTACTATTTGGATGAAAATAATAATAATACATATCATATGTATCGTTGCAAGATATTACTTTTTTAACATGCAAGAGATATTAATATGTACGTGTTGTAAAAAGTAAGAGTAAAAAAATACAATTTCAATTCTCTCATTACAAATATTTACACTTATGATACAAGTCACCAGAACATATTATTTAATTGTCAGATTACTATTATTAAAGAAATAGTTAACATACTTTTTAGACTTCCTGTTTCTTTTATGTATACTCTTATTTAATTTGATTAATATTTCTTTTATACATATTTGGCGATATAAATTAGAAAGAAAAACACCGATTCTGCGATAGAAATTTGGCAGATATCGTATGTTTTAAGAATTATTCAAACAAACTTTAACGAAAACACATGATTGCAGAAGTTATCATCTTATATGGATTTAATATATATTGTTGAAATGTTAACGTACATTACATATTTAATGGAATAATAAAGAAAATAAAATAAGATTAAGTCATAATTTTTAACTTTATCAATCATTCTATACAGTTTTTCAATAAAAACATAGTGTTATTTTTTATGTTTAATATTGAAACACTTAACCCATTCAGTTCACCGCATTGCAGCTACCTGGAAAGATATACTTCTTTCACAACTTGAGGGCTTTTATAAGGGAACAATTATTTATGAACCAACTTCTATTAAACTGCGGTACTCAAAATTTAAACATCGTTACAAGGAGCTGATAAGAATGAATACAATTGTAAAATATATTTAACTACAATGTCATATTTGTTTAAAAGTGTAAATAATAAACTTTGTATGTTTAAAAGTTATAGATATTATATATATATATATATATAATAACGTTAAAAGATAAAAAGCTTATATAAAGCTTCGCTTTCTAATTATATAATTGTTGTAACAGACAAAAAAATATCCATTTAATGAAATACTTTTGACGTTCTTAAGTTTTACTACATTTTTATGTCCGAACCGCGACTTTTTATGGCCTTGGCGATACAATATTATTAGGGTTTTTAATCGAGTTTTTTGATGACAAAGGAGATCTATTACTTTAGAACTAAAAGTGAATTTATATGTCTACAAAAATATTTACAGTCTTCATAAGTATATTACTTACCGACTTTGTTATATCTTCTTAATAATAATAATAAAGTAAATGTTTTCGAATACAATTTCGCCATTTCCAAAATCCTATTATTCTACTGAACAAAATATAACTAATGTCGACTTAAAAATATAACAAATATAACAAATGTCGAATTATACTGCGTAAACCTCCGTATACTTTGTAAGTACAATAAACTGAAAATATATTTTTGGATATACTGAAAAAACAAACCATATAAAATATACCCTGTTGATATACTCAAAGTCTGATCGCGAGACTACCAATATTGGGGTGAGATCGTTTTTGTAAAGGCGTTTATAAAGCGTTGAAATTCAGCCAGGGTCGCAAAGTCCGTGATAACTGACTATTTTGTGACCCGGAAGATTTACAGTAACTATCTGGGAGTTATTACCTTCGTTTGCATTCTAAATTTGAACAATGTATATCTTATAATTACAACACTTTTTTTGTTTATCACTAAGTAGTTTACAAAGATCGTATGTAATTATTAAAAAAAACATTAGGAATATTACTTTGTACATGTTTGAAACAAGAGACCTTTTTTATATTAATATCGTATTATAATCTCATAATCTTCATAAATTAACTCGTTTTTGCTTGACGTACAGTGAAATAATAATATGGTTTTTCACATGTTTTTTTTAATGCAAGTACTATATAATATAAGTAGCACATGGTAATTACTTTATTATATAAAGTAGGGAAAATAAAGAAAACATTATTTAATATAAATACGTTTCTTTATCAGTAAGTATATAATATTGTATTGTCGAAAATATATATATGTTATAGTTTTGCCTCCTTAGACTTGATAAAATTTTAATAAGCTCGTTGTAAGTTGTATTACTGCATATTAGGTATATATAACTGATATAACAATTTAAAATATCACAATAATATTCCGTACTTTGTCGTTTAGATTACATCCGCCTGTTGCAACAAGCACTTGCTATTGCACTATTGTGCAAGAACTCTTATCTTATTTTATATTTGAATATCTTTAATAATTTCGCAGATACTATTGTTTTTATTTTATTAATGAATATTCATTTAATATTATTATCATTAGGTAATAGCACTAATAGGTTACGTTTTGTTTTATTATGAGTTCTGACAAATGCATGATTCAGTTAATAGGTTTCTGCCATATTGTTAGTCATTATGATAATGTTACTGACATAGATTTTTAATAATGTTTCCAGTAATAGTTGCCATGTTTAGGTTTTTGCACGTTGAACGAATGAGTGATGAAAGAATGGTAAAAAAGATTTATATGGGAAAAGTGAGCGGTAAGAGAGACAGGGGGAGGCCTCGAGTGACCTTCGAAAATACAGTAGCTACGATACTGGAGGAAGGTCACGTAAAAAGCATGAGGACCCCCCGGAGGGCATGTATGAAGAAGTTGATGTCTGTGGCCGAGGCGAAAGAGGTATGCAGAGACCGTAGCGTTTGGCGCTCCGTCGTCTCTGGCTACCCCGCAAGGGATATGGCGTGAAGGTGAAAAAAAAAAAAAAAAAAAAAAAAATATGAGATACAATTTTTTTTTCATTGAAAAAATATCTCTGGAATAAAGTCTTGTAGGTAATTTTAGTAACATAATCTTCCTAAAATAAAAAAAAAACAATAACTAAATAAATTTTATTGAAATTACTATTATGTGTATAGTACAAATTATAAATTCATATAAAATACATGGGTTCCTTTTAATCTTATACCTATTAAATTTCAATATCAGTCTCTCTTTTCTAACAAAGCAACTATGATCGAGTGATTTCAGCTCAGTCACGCATATAACTTTGTTTGAAATAGAAAATGAGAAACTAATTTCTATTTGTTTTCTCTAATATTAATACAACACTTTAAAACCAAGAAATTTGTACTTGTAAAAAGTTGATAACTTGATGCTACTCAATATGTTTAAAATGTTACGAAGATTGCTTTAAAGAATATTAAGGCCCAAGAAGTGTGGAATACAATATAGCGATTGCGATTTTTATACTAATAACGTAAATTCTAAAACCATTTTAAATATAAAATATAGTCCAGGCATTCAACATATTACACTATTCAGAAACTAACTAGAGGATGAAAAATAAAGGGTACAAAACAAATAATTCACTCAAAATTAAAACATTGTTAGTAGGACTTTCTATTGATTCTGTTATCGGTCACATTATGCAACTGATAAACATCACAGGTTAGTAAGTAGCTTAACATTAATATCGAACAACATTCTTAGTCTGTTTTGGAGGCACCATATTTCAAAATCATTAATCCTTTTAACCCAGAAAACTATATTCAAAGTATGCCTTATTTCATCATTGAAATATTGATTCACAGCGTTTCTGTTAAGGTTTTGAAAAGAGTTCAATCAGGGTTACAAAGTACGTGGTAACCGGCTGTATAAGGATATGTAAATTAATTCGAAGTATGTTAGAGTAACAACCGTCTTTTGCAGTGTATATGATATAATGATAACACTTTTATTGGTCACTTCAATAGAATCCCATAATTTGTTTACACAAAAGGTTTTGTAAGCTAAACAACTTTAAATGACGGAATGTGAAGATTCATATGAATTCATATTTATTTGAGTGATGTATAATTATTATGTCGAGATTATTAAATTACACAAAACTGATATCTATCTATTCGTATGTTTATATTTTTAGTACTATGCGTGATAATTTTAAAAGTAATACTTTTTTTTTAATACATATTACAATATTTGACATTATTTTTGAGGTGAAATTTTAATTATAGTTTTTAACCGGAGACGTTAGTTAGAAAAAATGATATAAACGCACTTGAATATTTAATATTCACTCATGACGTAGTTGGCACTGATTGATATAGATGGCAGTTTTCACGATTGAAACAAGAGGAAAACACCGTAAGTATGTCATGTTCGCTTCGAAGCTTGGACAAGTTATTTAATGAAAACATTTGTTGTTTCAATGTTTTCCAATTTATCTTATAATTGTAATGAGTTATTTTGTTGTAAATGAGTTACAGTAATATATTTTATATATACGTGTACGTGTTGTTAAATTTCCTAAAATCTTTATGTGATTTTGTGAATTTTCTGAGAAAGCTACTCTAAAGCACTTGCGCCGTATTGGATATTTCACCACTTATGCGTCATCCCAAATTTACTTATCGAGTTTTACTCCTATCATAGTCAAGTTCGAGCTAGTAGCCAAATGGGGCTAACTATATCTGACCTATATTGTATATATATTTCTTTGTTCTGTCATAAATATAGCAGCATTATTTTTAAAATATTCGGATATATTTTATAGTTAATAGAGTAAAAAATAAATTACTCGAATGTAATACTAGCGGTTGTATCAGAAATCATAATAATAAATACAGATCGGCCTTTATTTTCTACCTCATCAACATTTATATGGAATGGTTAATTTAATTGCTTTTTCTAATTATTGTTGATATAAAAATTGATTAAAAAGCTGCAATTATTGTAATGCCTTTATAGTTCTGACGATATTCTCATTCAATAAAGCATATAGTTTTTATTAACTCTCTTCAAATAAAGGATGATAATGACAATAATATTTAACTAATGTGACTTAATTACAGCTATTGTGTTCACTGTATCGTGTTGATCTTTAACCCATTAGAAGTCACCGTACTCGTTTGAGTACAGCTATATTTTTACTCATATATTCCAGAACTCTTAAGTGTGCGCGGGGTACTTCATTATTTTACTTAATTGTAAGGTCCTTTAAGTGTATTCATAAATAATAAGTGAATAGTGCGACATTATTATTTTAAAAGTGTCGGTTAAAGTTGTGTTACGAAAACGTAATCGAGGTAAGTACATTATTTTAGATTTTTTAAAGTAATTAGTGCTTCTAAGTGTTTTATTTCGATTTATTTCAGGAAGCTATCGAAGCTGTGTTACAGGATAGCGAAGATAACGAACTCGAACCTGGCTATCATACCACCTGATTCAAGTAGATTGACTGATGAAGAGGAGGGTGCCGACGAGGATATGGCGGCGTGTCCCATATCGCAAGAAATACCTGGTACTATTGAGATATTTAGGCATCGAGAGGATAATTGTAGCGAGGAATCTACGCACAGTGTCAGTGATGATGAACCACTTGCGTCAAAAAAATAGACGACTTGATGCTCATACTACCCGCCAATCTTCTTTGAATCCATATCCAAACTGGTGCAAATTCTTTGACTTTTGAGAGTTCAACTGAAGTCTCTGATAAGAAAAGTGCTATTGATGAACCACTAAAGGGCCTCCACCCTGTACAAATACTTGAAAACATAATGGATATGATAATATCTAATAGCAAACTAATACGCTAACCAAGACAATAGATATGAGTTTCAGCTAGATTCCACTGACATGACAATTTTCTTTTGAGATTTTGATAATTTCTGGCTACCATAAGCTACCACCAATGTACTGTTCGTTAGATGAAGACATACCACGTTTGTTCTAAACTTATAATAAAAATATGGGAGATGTTGATGAACTTGACCAGTCTGTCTCATTATATAGATTTGCTGTTCACGGAACAAAAGTGTGGTGGGTTATATTTACATATATGATAGATATGGCTGATTCTAATGCCTGGCGCTTATATGTAATGTGCAATAATAATCCCATAGGATTATCCATAGATCAGCTCATGTTCCGACGTCACATTTCACGATTTTATTTACGACAGGTTGAACAAAGAAAATCAAGGCAAGCTGCATAAATTGTCGAAGGCCTACGTCAAGATGGAGTTGAACATTATCCCTGCAAAATTAATAAACAGCTGCGGTGTGTAGTTTGCAGTTCTAGAATAAGAAATGCCTGAAAACACTTTGTGTTGAAAAAGCGTGGTGTGATAATTTTCATACTTAGGCGGTCAGTGTACTCAATTGAGTACACCCCTATATTTTCGTGGAAAACAAAATTTTTCAAATTTTTTTTAATTAATATTTTCTTTTTTACTTACTTTAATATAAAAATAAAAAAAAAATCAAAAATAATATTTATAGTTTTCATTTGACCTTTAATGGGTTAAGAGAATCAGAATTTTAATTCGACAGCCCAGATAATTTAATTAACTTGAAAATTGGCACCGAATCATTAGACGAATTCAATATACCTATGTAAAAGCTATAGCTACCAGAAAGATATTATTTACTTTTGGTTTTAATTTAATATATTGAATATTAACTTAAAACTACAAGTTTCCTGGCTTAATTTAAAATGAAGTTACTCAGTCACTCATCACCAAAATAAAGCATTTAATTTTTTTTAAATGCACTCATGCACAATCTAACACATCACAAAGTTTCGAAGACAAGATTTAATTAAATATTGCATTAAACATAAACTTAATATATTAAATATATTTAGTTGATTTATAACTTTTTGAATGAGAATTTTGTAAAACTAATGAATACGATATAACAATTGTAGTTTTTGTTATTGTGTTGTCTTTCAGCCCAGTAGAGTTCCATAAGTATTACATTTTATAAGTGTAATATATGTCTATTTAAAACAAGTCACAGACTTTAGGTTCAAAGTTGAATTTACATTATAATATTATAGAGAGTTATAGATAGCTGAAACTAAAGTGAAATATATCATAACATATACTTGTAAAACGCAATAACAATTCTTTAGTTTACAACAACAATTTACGTTACCTATTTCTCTTGTTTGACTCGACGAAAAGTCCATAAATTTTCAAGTTATCAAGTGCCAATCTTATAGTTTGTTCTAGTTCAACTATTGTGAATGATTTTACCTGAATGCAACTTTTTTCTTCAACTGTATATTTTATTTGGACATATTATATTCGATAAATTCTCATAGGCATTTTAATAAGAGTACCAATTCAAATAAATTGTGCTTCATTATAAACGTAATCTAACCATAAAATGTTCTAATTAATTGTAGTCAAATAAATAGCAAAATTTATTATACGTTTCTCTGACATCCTAATTAAATTAGCGCTAAAATAAATAAATGACTTTGTTATTACATAACATGGACAAAATTTATTAGCAGGATGTATAATCAATAATAACACTCTATGCAATCACATGCACATTTAATTAAAAAAATAGACAGAGTTTTTAGGTTTCATTAGGTGTATCAAAACACACTTTATAAAAAACATAACACTAAAGCTAAAATAAATGGTGAATCACATATAACACATTTCGACAATAACAACAATATATTTTTTTGTACTCGTATTGTACTCGGCGCCGCGAGCGGTCCTATTGTAACAAATAATACAAGCAAGGTAGTTATAACCTCCGCGTCAGTTAGGCGCCGTGACTGCTTTTGACTCCAGATATTTGGTTGCAAGACGCCAAATTTGATTCGATTTTTTCTTTTTGGACTGTCAAGTTTTTATCGGAAAATAATTGTACTTACTTTGTTTAGACTTAGATTTGGTACAGCGAGGATTATGCTTAAAGTTTGGTTTACTTTGGGAAACCAAACTTAAAGCATAATCCTCGCTGTAATAAAACCACTTACATTAAACCAGAAGCTACGAAACAACATTACTTGAAGCAAATAAACTGCTGTAGTATGATGCCAATAAAATCGGTTAAGTAGGTAATTGTTTAGAAAGATTTATCAAAATGTGTTATTCTAGACATAAACTTTTAAACCAATTATCAATAACACTTTTTTTGACGTCATCTGAATTAATAAATCATCTTTAATTATAAATTTACTAAGTTTTTTTTTTCTTATTGGGGATTAATCTATTCACAGTCACATGAAGTTTTGAATTTGAATACATCAAGACGTAAACCGATTGAAAAACTGCATTATGTTCATTATTAAAAAAAATAGGATTCACTCATATTTTTCGCAAAATATATCTTAGAATGGACAGATTTCAAGTCATCATAATTGCATATTTAGAGTTGCAGAAAATAAAAGAAAGTTAATATTTTTATTTTGTTTTCTTACTTTATACATAATATATATTTTGGAAGATAGGCAAACCTGTTTCAATAGTTATTATTATTAGAAAGTTATAATATCTCCAATTACCATAGACTTTAAAATCTGTGGTCGAGAACCATATTGAATCAAATAACACTGCTTAGTCATATTACCCTAAAGTTTATCCATAATTTGTCATTAAATGGAAGGATTGATAAAGAAAATCTCAAAAATTTTGATCCAATATATGACACTGTAGATGAGATATTAATACAAATTAATTATTATTTATAATAAAAACATAATACCATAAAATAAAAATAATCGCAAAAACATACAAAATAAAGCCACAAACACAATTAAACCAGTAACTTCAAAAAGCACTGGGGTTCACAGCTCTACGACAGTATTAAACCGTTTAAGCCAAGTAGACGAACAAACTTTCTTCTTGTAACTCTCTTAGGAATTAATTGTGATTTAAAAGACTATTCAACCGTAAAGAAATCTTGCAGTTTTAACTACAAATAGATTCATATTATAAATTACAATTGTAATTGTTAAAGCATTGTAAATATTAATAGAGAAAGTATTGACCGGTCTTTCCAATATATTGGATTTCAAATCGAGTAGCGTAAATTATTCCGTTGTCATTTACTTCGTAAATTCAAAAAATTGCAGATATAAATTCAAATATATTGAATACACATTTCATATGATCACAATTATTGATATAAAGATATACTAATACCATTAAGGATATATAACATTAGAAAAAATATAACATAACATAAAATTTATACTTATATTTTTATATCTTTTTCAAATTTGAAGCAATATCAGTCATCACTTGTGTAAATCAAATAGAAGTGTCAAGAGGACCTATTCTGACACCATCCTTATCGAAATAAGTCCCTCCATAAAGTCACTCCAAATTAAAATTAATGCTACGAGGATTTCAAACGCATTGGTCTGCGAAAAACCAGGAGAATCACATAACAAATTTAGCCAGGTATTTCGCTTTTGTGATCAGTTTTTTTATAAACGCCATTATTTACTGTGCAATTTACGAGCAACTAAAACTATTAATGTATGGTTTTACCTCTTACGCTCATTATTATATTTAAATAATAATGATTACTTTCGACGAATATGTGCGATGAAATTAAAACGCTATATTTGCTAAGAAACTCGATAACGAGGTTGTTAAGAGCTTTCAGAAACCTCTTCATAGCGCAGTTATTAAATTATACTATATGAAAATTGGACAACATGTACATATTAGAATTTAATCCGGAAAATAATTTTATAACTTATTATATTAAAATCTAGATTGTTAAATTGTAAAAGTATTTTTTTAACTGAAGTAGTGTTAGTATTTAGTTGTCCTTTCACTTGAGTTTCAAATTAGAAACATAATTCATAGGTATGTAACAGAATGTTGGCTTTATAGCACTAAATGCGTAGAGCATGCAGAATGTTTAGACCTAAACTATGAAAATAAACGGAAATGAGCGAAAAATATCAAGAAACATGTTTAAAATGACTAACGAGATTTATCTTACAAAATGGAGAATAAAAACATTAGAATAATAGCTTGTAAAAACATGACATAAATGTGGCTAGTATGGTAAGTGTAAAAGATCAAAGCATTAAATATAATATCTTGACATGTGAACGTTATTAAGCTTTACTGAAATCGCTTTGGGATATGAGTGTGTTTTATTGCCTTAGACTTAGATTCAATAGTTTATGTCCCAGAGTTACTTACAATTGTGTTTGATTGCTATCAAAGCAGTATGAAAACTATGACTACAGATTTAAATGTCTTATGTTATATCAGAATCATCTATTATTTATTCTTAAATAAACAAAAGTGTAGAAATGATAAAGTTTTAGTGACAAATTTCTTTAAGTTATACGAGTATTAATAATATTTATTATTGGCTGTAAATGTATATATATATATATATATATATATATATATATATATATATATATAAAGGAAATAATTTTTGAGACTTTTTATACAACATAATAAATGTGCAAAATACTGTTTGATTTATTGGCCTTTTATTGTAATATATATAAATATATATATTTTATTTTATGAACGTAATTTTTGTTTTTGATGTTACAGTTTACACCCGGGGTATGATAAGTACGCTGCG
The DNA here is from genome assembly GCA_918358695.1 of Melinaea menophilus ssp. n. AW-2005. NCBI lineage: Eukaryota > Metazoa > Arthropoda > Insecta > Lepidoptera > Nymphalidae > Melinaea > Melinaea menophilus. The sequence goes on from OU911052.1 coordinate 3,637,848, forward strand.
ACGCTAGGTTCAGATATCTGCGTCTCCGTTAAAAAACAATGGCTATGCCGTCTCTAGGTGGTAGTGGACGGCATTTTAATTAGAGTGACATCCCTGAATGTTACAAAAGTCCACATTTAGAGTGGAGCGGGGTGCCACCGTTTGCTGTCGTTTGGCCTCAGAAAACACAGAATGCAATATTTTGAGTCCCAGGTACGGCGGGAAGTCCGCGCAAAATCCGAGAATCATTCTCCCGAGTTTGGTCGGGGAGGGGTTCTCCGACTTAATCAAAGCTGGTACCCTCCTGAGGTATACTTTTTTGATGCATCGCTTTCATGTTTGGAGGGGACGGGGTTTTTGACTTCCGGATTTTCCAACTCAACTATGGAACATAACCAACAAAATTAAGATATTACACGTCTAACTTCTATGAGAGGGGTGGTCCTTCCCCGATCGAACGAGCCCAATACGAGCTGCAGTCAAATAACTACAACTAGTCTCTTTCACCATGAATTATAAATCAAAGATTTTTTAAATTATTGTATGAAATAGAAAACTTTTATCTATAACAAAATACATTATATGGATAATTCTTGAAACGTCAAAATATTACATTTAGCGAACCTTTCATACAACGAGATAATTTTTCACACTAATCCTCATAAGGACCGAAGTGGAATTGATTTACTACTCTCCGCTTTGTGTACATTTTGTACTGTTTTGCTGGATACGCAACTGGAATAATTGATAATAATATGAGTTTGCTTGCCTCTGTGTTATCGACAGATACAGACAATATATAACATAATGATAATTATAATTGAAAATCGTAGAAAATTTACGCATAGAGAGAGACATATGAGAATAAAGTAATGTAATGTTTGATTATTACACTTTCTAGAATTCTGGTGTGTGGTGATTTATTTTCCTACTACAATGGCATTAACGGCTACAATGGTTTGTCGGTTCCTTGTACAAAAAATAGTCACAGTGGTCTAGAAATTATCATGATTGAACATAATCGTTATTAAAAATGAAACAATTTGAAGTTGTCTTTTAAGATGTAAAGCATGTGAAACTTTTAAAAAAAATTCGCTAACAGGAGCAGGATTTTAAATACCTAATTATAAGTTTGTTTAATTGAAATAGCTATAGAAAAGATAACCCAGGGATAACATCCTAATATATATAATGATATTTGTGTTGATTAATACATACTTTCGAAAGCAAATTATACAAACCATAACATTTTTTAAATATATGGTTTTCATTTAGTTTAATATTCGTTAAAAGTACAATATACTTATTAATATATATTCTTTTCAAACAATTCAATCTCAAATTACACCAAACAGCGTGAGCACGTCTCGAAAAATTTCTGCTATGGCTCTAGGATTTATTGTAATGGTAATCCCGGCGACCTCCCGGCGACTATCCAAGAAGTTGTAGGTGCGTGCACTGGTTGTAAGTTAAGTTGCCAAAGGATAACATAATTTAAAAATAAAAGAACTACTGGATGTCGTGAATAACCATTAACTTGTGATGGTTTGTACTCTAAATGTTATTTCCAGTGACACAAAAAAAAATTACGTTAACACGATGACTTCCGAAGGTTACTTTATATAAAGCAGTGCATGTTGCAGTACATATAGAGAACCTCGCCAAATATAATAAGTTATGAGCTCAAATAAATATTATAAGGTAAATAAAAGTAGTGTAAGTAGCCTAGGACTTAATAATTTGTAAGTGGTAGTAGACCAGTGAGTCTATTTTATCTAAGCTGTCAGACAGGCAATGTAGATAACTATATTTTAGGTTATACATTTATTTATTCTTTATTGTACAATGTGATTTAATGAAACGTGATAATACGAAATATAAACGTGATAGATGTTTATGTGTACGTGTTGTAAGGAGGATGAGAAATAATAAATTTACAATTTCAAATGTTTCATTGAAGATGTTGTAAAGTTCTTGTTTTGATTTATTATACACTTTTATTGAATATTATTAAATTTATTTTATATATAAGCTTTAAGGAAAACACATTATTTTAGAAGTAAGCATCTTATTTCGATTCAATATATATTACTCATTATAAATGTTCATTACATATTTAAAAGGCAATTCGGTAAGGCAAATAATACAAAGTTACTATATTTTTTCGATAAAATCATCACACCATCATTGTTTTATATTGGAACATTTAAACCAACTACTATTAAACAGAGAAACTGAAAATTGAAATATCAGTTGCATTGCAAGGAGCAGATAAGAATACAATTGTAAAATGTACTTTACTGGATATAACAACTGATATAACATCTGTATTGAATTATAATTAGTCATATAAAATATATTTAGTATATTTAATTAGTGTGACATAGACATTTTAAATTATTTTATAAAGATAAATTTTGCCGTCATATTATATAATTATTGTAATAGGCAAAAATGCCCTTTTGATAGGATACTTTTGACTTTCTTACACAGTAAACAGTAAAACATAAATTTGCAGTAAACTCTGCAATTTTATGTTTGAACCGCGAGTTTTTATTACCCTAAAGCCTTAACGATACTATATACAATGTTATTAGGGTTTTAATCTTGTTTTTTTTATGAGAAATAAGATCCATTACTTTAGACCTAATAGTGATTTTATCTGTCTACAATCTTCAATTTTTACAGTCCCCAATATATAATATCTCTTTAATAATAGTAATATAAATATATATTTCGAATATAATATCACCATTTCCAAAATCCTGTTATTCTACTGAACACAATGTAGCAAATGTCGATATAAGCCCTAAAACGAAATATAATATTATCCTGTGAAATGGAATAATTTTTGTATCAAGGAGACTATTGTACTGCGTAAACTTCTATTTATGCTTTGTTAGTACAATACACTGGATATATATGTATCTGGAAATACTGAAAAACAAACCGTATAAAATATACTCTGATAATATCATTAAAGTTTGTTCACGAGACTGTCAATATTGGTTTCAGTCCATTTTTGTAAAGACGTTTCTGAGGTTTATTATGAGGTAAAGCGTTTAAGTTCAGCCAGGGTCGCAAAGTAAGTAACTGAGAATCGGAAGTTTTTCAAAGAGTAAAGTAAAAGTAAGGGTGACTACCATAGGTAGCAAATTTGGTATTTTTTTTACGTTAAAATAATAACACTTTGTTGTCCACTACTAAGTTGTTAACAAAATTCGTATCTTAATTATAAAAAACCTTTAGGAATTGTAACTTTATCCATTTTTGTAGGAATACAAGGTTATATTAGATACAATTTTTTGTTTTTACTTGATATGCAATGAAATATAATATGGTGATACGTGGTTTTTTACATTTATTTTTTCTGAAATTATTTGTACATAGCAATTAATCTACTTTACCTAAGGTAGGGAAAAATAGGGAAAATCGTTTAATATAAATATATTTTATTATATAAAACAATACAAAACTAAATAATTATTGTTATGGTAAATCTAAATTGAACATCTTCGCAAATAGTTATTAATAGATAATCTTATTGTCACCAAATTTCAAAAAACAACTGTGAGTCTGAGAGAACCACTTAAAAAGTTTTCAAGATGTTCCAATTACTTCAAAGCAGATTGAATATTAGGTAATTGTAGTGTTTACGTTTTATACATCATGATATAAACAATATCTGTTCTGAAAAAAATTACATTAATTACATATAAACATTCAAATATTCAATTCGATCTAATTATACAAATAAAATATCATGTGATATATTTAGGTACAAATTTTTGTGGCAACAAAATTCAAAATTATAAATCATAATAAAAGTTTTCGAATCTGTAAACCAAAGCTTGGATATTTCCATTTTATATATTATAGGTATTAAGTCAAATTTAATTTTTTTGGGGCGTTCGAACTTTTGAAAATGATTTACTGTTTGATTCAGATAATGAATTGCAATTGCGGTATAAATTACAAGTTTGATGAAAAATGAGCCAAGATAACTTTTTAGTACCAAATGGCATATAAATTTGACTTTGGGTCTACTGTGAATAGTCTAAAATACGTTTATTTTGTAAGTTTTAAAAATATTGTAGGAGACAACAATTGTATTTTCTTAGACATTCACTGTCGTAAAACATTTAAACAAAACTATTTTCATTGCTTCTAGAGTTCTTTATTTTTGATATTGTATTTAAAACTGAAAACTCGATTTCCCCTCAAAAAGATTATAGTAAAAGAATTTTAATGCTGTTATAAAAATCAATTATCGATTAAAATAATTTAATGTTGGAAATGATAATTCTAAGTGTATGTTTATTTAATCTATCTAAATGCATCTATACTGTAGTATGCTGTATAAATTCTCTAACTAAATGTTGATTATAATACTTAATATATTATAGTTGATAAGCTTTCTTTACAGAAACATCTAGGTTAATCATTTAATCTCAGGCGTTTGTCGTTTTCGAATGCTGAAAGCTAATTTCCTTTCTTATCTATATCCTTAGGAAATAGAAAAGGCCTTTAATTTTTCCCTTCTCTTTATGGCATATCATGCAAGCGGTTATATTTATTCGTTAGAATTATATTTTTACTAACAAAGTATCTCTGCCAACTGATATTTGTGGTATGACCGACGATAATGATATTTTTGTAAGGTTTTCTTGAAATAAGTGCTTTTTAAGTAGTGTGTCTAAAAAAGTTCTTTCAGGCATATAATGTAAGAGTTCGGACTAATTATGTTTTCTAATTTTCTGTTGTATTGACAGTATTTATTTCCATTTTTTACTATAAGCTATATCGCTTTATTACTACGATTTAAAGGACGAAATAACAATATCACAACACACATTACAATAGATACTTATTGTTATATTTACCGTTTGTAACTTTCATCTTATCCCGGTTTTAAGATCACAAAGGATTACGTAACATACAGAATCAAGGCACGTTTCAGACGTCTACTGCCAGCTTTTCCTCTATAGCTTAGCATTGCTATAGTTTTCATTTAAATTAATATCCCTATTAGGCAACATTTTAACAAATGGCTTTATAGTTTGTGAATGTTTATTAAAATTGACGCCTATTATAGAAAGTATCTCTGGAATAAAGTCCAGGACATTATTTAAAACGGTTTGTGTGTATGATACATATTTGGCATAACATGTAAATTGTATTTTTTACTTAAATTAAGATTGTCAGAATACTTTATTTTATTCAAATGAGGCTGACATCAGTTTGTGTAATCTCAGATTTTTTTTTACTATTACTGACGGTTATGTGTTTAATATAAATTACAAACTCATATAAAATACGTAAGTTTTTTTAATCCTATATCTATTAAGTTTCAACAACAGTTTCGCTTTTCTAATAAAGCAGCCACGATCGAGTGCTGTCAGCTTAGTCACGCATATAACTTTTTGTAAAATTAAAAATGAGATACTAATTTTTATTTCTTTGTCCAACATTTTTTCATACTAAGAAAAACGTACCTAAAATTGATACCGTGATTACCGTGATACCGCTATTCTATAGGTTTTAAGCGTTATGAAGATTACTTTAAACAATGTTGTAAAAGTTGTTGTAGTTATGTTATGCAGATTTTTACTTTTTAAATATTCCAAATCTCAACAAACAGGTAATAAATACAAAATAGCGATTGTGATTTTTATACTAATTAAGTAAATTCAGATTCCGAATTTAAAATAATATATAGTTCAGGACAGAGTATTTAAATGTTACATTATTCAGAAACTTACCATAGAAAATAAAGAGTGCAAAATAATTAATGCACTCAATTCAAATTTAAAATCATTCAAAATTAAATCATTGTAGGTAGAACTGTATGTACATTCTGTTATCTGTTACCGTACTGAACTGAAACACATTACCAATTACGAGTAAGTACCGTCCACAATGATACTAAGATCTGTTGCTACAGAAACCTGGTTGTAACATAAAATTGAATAAAAATATACATATATTTTATCATAGAATTTTGTTCTCGTGAGTATCGATATTGTGACTATGTCGTTTCTGTAAAGTTTTATAAAACGTTAAAATTTAATCAGGGTTGCAAAATATATGTTAACTGACAGTATTGGAGAAGGAAAATTTACTAAAAATATGTAGGAATAACAGCCGCCATTAGCATTTTTAGGTTTGTAGATTTTTAGCTTTTTTAATAATAACACATTTATTGTTATACTAAAGAATCGAATAATTTGTTATGCATAGGGCGTTGAATTTTGAATTTACCTTATATATATTTCTTTTACACTAAAGTACTAAAATTATAAAGCATATATTATTTGAAGTAAAGAAATATAAAATAAAATAATTTTTATAAATTTTATGATATAATACATACAACAACAACTTGAAGAAAGGAAAGTTAAAACAACATTAATACATATAACAACATACAACAAGAATTCCGTTTACGTTTCAATTCTCTTAAATAAATATTTGATATTTTAATAGAATTTACACATTAGTTGGGATAAACATAAAAATGTTGGTGAATTCAAACTTCAAAAAAATTATGTATTTTTCTTCTCCAGTCTTTTAATTGCAATTTCATTATGACTTACAAGTTAAGCTTCATAAGAAATAGAATTAGAAAACTTTATTAACTTTTTAGTAAAAAATTACAAATAAACAAGACTGAAATAGTCCATGAATAGTACCTCCAAGACTTTTATTTCCAACCTTTACAACTTTATATATTGCAATATAAATATTGTCAATGAATCTATTTTGCTTATATTAGATTTTTCAACAAAACGATTATTGTAAAATAATTTAAAATTATTGTATACTTGTTATTTTTATTAATATTTCACCAAATCATTTAATTCGTTTATCAAAATGTCAAAAGACCTAGTCGTCAATATAAAAGAAAAACGTTATTACGGTCCTGCCAGTGACTACTTTTAGTATTATTTGTTTACTAAAATCTGTATAGAAAATAAAGTTATTAAGTATTTAAAGATCTCCAATATTATATACTCTATAATCGGTTCACAAATTCTTAGATTAGTTCTTTAATCTGGAGTGTTTGTGGTTTTTCAAATGCTGAAATCTAAGTGCATTTAATATCGTTATCTCATAAGGGTACATCATGAAGGAGGCTATATTATACTTGATAACTATTATAATATAATACACTATTCATAATTCTTTTTAATTCGAATAATTGTAATAGATTGTGTATTAAATTGTAAATTATTATTTTTATTTCCAAGTAGATTTTTAAAAGTCTAACCATTTTAAACAATAACATTTATATTGTTCAAAGATTTTCTGATTTTATTTAACCTTTCTGTATAATAGAAATTCTTTTCCATTTTACTTGTCGAGAATTATATTTTTATCATAAGAAAAATGTAGAGCTCTGTATAATTTTCTACTCAAGTAATAAGCAGTTAACTAATAAATTAATTTTGAATAAACTATTTTCTGTCAGTAAGAAACAAAATTTGATTATTTATTCTTAGAATAATAATAAATAATTATACATCATTTTTAATTACATATTTATAGAAACTTTACTTACTTTCCCGAAAACAAAATATCTTTAGAGTTTGTATTCGTCGGAAGCAAGTTATTGAAAAATAAGACGAGAGGTAATAAAAGCTACTGAATAATATATTTCTTAAGATACCTAACATAATACAATATGCTATCAGGCATATTACTTCCTAGATACGATGCTATAAAACTTCAACAACACACCATAAAATAAGACTCAATAATACATACAACAAACTAAATAACACCTGTAACTTTGTTTGTTTTAATTATGTGTTGGATATTTTGATAACAATAAATTAATTATTTTAAAAAAATTAATAAATCATTTATAATAATAATAATATCAGATATAAAATAAAATTTAAAAAAATCGTTGTAATACAGAATCAAATCTATTTTTTTATGTCCTACATACCTGAAAAGCTAGAAAAATAATATACGTCACTTTCCGATATTCAACTTGTATTTTGATACTAAATAGAAAATAACCATGATTCTACAAGGTTGTACTGACATCTTGAAACTATAAAATCTGTTTATTAGTAATAACATGAGACTTGATAAAATTTGATTAAACTCGGAGTTGAATTACTGCACTCCAAGTTATTGGGCACATAAAACTGCAATGAACTTCATTGTTTACAACAAAATATTATATCAGATATAGTGTTTTACAACATCGCAATAATGTAAAATTATTCGTCGTCGTCATAAATATTATATATAGTTCAGAAAATATTAGAATAGTTTTATTTCTGAATAGCTCGAATATTATATATGTTTTGTTGTTTAATATTGATTTATTATTTTCTTTAAAATTATAATCTATTAAAAAAATACCACTCTTCGTTTAATAATGTTATTAAAATATTATCTAAGGCATTTCTTTCATGATATGCGTCTTGGATTCGGATCCTTGACTGTTTTAAAAAGACTTGTAGAATACAATGAGTCGGAAAATATTTCACTTGATATATTTTATAAAATTTGTGAAATTATTATTATTAATTTTTTATTTTTGAATAAAGACTTGGCAATTGGATATGGCAATAGCTCATAAGTTAGCTATTCATAGAATAACAAACATTTTAAAAATATAATATTTTAAAAATTATATTGACAAGAATATATAATAAAAAATTAGGTTTCCTTTCTTAAATAATATTAATATTGACTTATTGTAGATTTCATAATTTTTCATAATTATTTTGAAGTACATTTTTACTATAGGTTATTTCTTTTTACTATAGGTTATACTATAATTTTAAATAAAAAATGATATTCTTATGAGACATATTACGGAAACTATTTATTGTTTATATTTAACTTTATCTTATTGCGGTTGTGAGATCACAAAGGATTATGTTACATACAGAGGCAAAGCACGTTTCAGACGTCTACTGCGAGCTTTTCCGCCATAGCTAAGCATTACTATAGTTGTCATTTAAATTAATATCACTATTAAGCTTGGTTAGAACTATTATGATTCTATGACAAATGGCCGATGGTACATTTCTTGCATAGTATTGGTTATTATGAATTTATTTCTGATACGGATATTGAACCATATTTATATTAATATTTGTCATATTTTTTTATTATAATCATGAGGTACGAGTACATCTCATTACATTCAGTAAACATATAATGACAATGTACAATGTATTATGGTGACTATTATTATTGTTATTTAATTATAGTTTGAAAGAAAACCAAGCCTTTTTAGCTAATCAAACTAAACACTAATAGAAATAATAATAATATTCTTATTAAGCAAAAATTATTAAGGTAATTCTTGGTAAAGAGTGAAATTATTGATGAAAATTAATATTTTTGCTCTACACAGTTGAATACATTGAAATTATATTTCTGAATGAAATTTATAACAAATCGGATAAGATAGAAACTGATTTTATTACCGAAGTTTATACACAAGACTATCAATATTGCATTCAGATTCATTGTTAAAATGAAATATTTTCTACACAATAATATTTTACATAATTTATGTAAATTTATTTGTTTTTTTTTTATGATGATACATAAATTGACTTATTTCGTTTAACAAAATATAATAAATAGTATTAACGTTATAACTAACATTTCAAATAAAATAAAACATTACTTTATTTTATATACCAAAATAAAAACATAAACTAAATAATAGATAGCTCTAAAAACAAAATTGAATTGAGAATCATCGCGTATAGTTTTTCGGTTAATCTTATTGTCACCGAACTTCTCACAATTGTAAATGGATCTCAAAGAAATAGATAGAGATTTTAAAATACTTCGTTTCCTCCAGAGTAGATTCAATTTAAAAGGATCGTGTAACTGATTTGTTATACTGAGACAGATGATACATATAATCTTTTAAGTTTTAAAAATATGCAATGTAATATAATGTTGAAAGTATATAAAAACAGTTCAATTTGATCATAAACATTATATTTATATTCTTCCTAATAAGTGAAGAAAAACTGTAATAAGCGTGTTAATTTAAAAAGTTTACGTATGTAAGTAGATCATATTGATATTATTTATGTAATAATTTTCGGGCTGATATTTGCTTCAAAATTTATTTATTTTTAAAATGGTTGAGGGTATGTTTAAAAATGTTTAGGACAAAAGAAAAACTTTTGTAAATGTTGTTTTTTTTTAATCTTTATAACTACTTATTAATAAAATGAAAATAAACTTGAATACCATGAAATATTTCCTCATTAACACCTACAAAATTTTTATAAAATTCTCTAAAATACAAGAGTTGTATTTTTGAAGATTTTCAAGACTAAAAACATTTGAATAAAACTATTTATTTGACTTGAAATACAAATTATACATTTGTATTTATTTTTCATAAAAAAAGATTTCTGTATAATATAGTAATTGAAACGGTAGCATGAAAAGCAATTATTATTCCAAAATAAAAAAACTCTTAATAGCGCATTTAGCGTTACTTTATTAAGGGTTAAAAACAAATATACTAAGTACTTAAATTTTTATTCCAAACTATATGAAATTAATTTACTAACTGCTTTGTTCTTCCTTTTTATATTGTCCTAATCAATTGAAACGCTTTGTACTTATCCATCAGCGACTCTTCATTCATTCTTTAGAACATTAATTATGAATACTGTTACATTAAGATTCTCATTAAATAATAAATCTAATATCAAATAAAGCATAAATTATATGCGTTTTAGAATATATCTCAAGGTTAATCATTTAATCTAGGACGTTTGTCATTTTCTAGTGCTGAAAGCTAATTTCCTACTTATCGATATCCGTAGGAAATAGAAAACGGTTTTAATGGTTTCCATTTGTTTCTTGATGACGTTGATATTTATTGTATATAAGTTGAGAAAATTATTGTACAACATTATAATATTTACAGTTATTCTTATAGTATACAAGTAGAAAGAATGCGTATTGAAGCATTATGATTTTGATCCTTCACTAATAATTTTTTTCAACTTAAAATTAATATTTTTGTCCATTTTCCTTATCGGGGATTATATCATTATCATAAGCAATTATTATAAAGCTCTGGACGAGTTTCTACTTAAGTAGTTACTTTATATGTTAATTTCAATTAAACTACATATTTTTAAATTCTCAAACAAAATATTTTGCATACATATAATATTTTGCAACGTAGATTTAAATATTATTAAAAAAAAAAAATAACCAATTATGCATTTCTTTTAAATAACATATTTAAAAGGAATATGGGACTAATTAAATGTTTGACATCATAGGTACAAAATTATTTTGATAAAATTAAAAACGAGGGAATGATTGTCAGATTTTGGTCGGTCTGTTTATAGTATCTGAGTCGAGCAAAGTATCGCCTTTTATGTTCACTGAGGGCAAACGACGAGTCAACGCAGCGGCACCCTGCTAACTCTAAATTTGCACTTTTGCAACATTCGGGGACTTCATTCCAACTTAAACGCCGTCCACTACTATCTAGAGACAGGGTAGCCGGCCCTGTTGTTTTTGGCGGAGACGCAAATATCTTAACCCAGCGACAAACGTACCTATCATACAACGACTATAAATTCGAACACCACATTATATTATATTTTATACCACACGCTGGGGTATCTATGTTCAGATTTTTTAAGATCGGCCTGTCTGTGCTCAGTACTCCGGCTGCGCGTGGACATGGACGATAATGTCAGAGTTTACGAGTGCCTCTTGAAGTCCCATTGTGGTAATGCAGAAACGTATCAACTCGTGGACCATGTCCAGGCGAAGATTGAAGATTGACAAAGTTGGTTCTTTTGACCCTAAGGGTACTTTGGACCCTAAGGGGGCCTCGACAATAACCTGGTGGTTACTGTCGTGGTTCCCTTAGGGTCTTCTGATCATTGCTTGGTAAGGAGTAGTGCCCATTCAATGCGTGGCTCGCACAAAATCTGCGACTTGACGCGTTTGGAACTATATGTCAGCGGATTGGGATGGAATGCGGTCCTTTTTTGTGTCCTATCTAAGTATACCGCTTTGTTTCCTTTCCAATAATCCCAGTGGCGCTGCGGCTGTAGCTGATGTGATACTATAGGGGATGGAATTACTTGTACCAAACTCCGTTGTACCACTTGGTGGCAGTTCGCTGCCTTGGTTTGTTTGGTCAATGACTGGCAATATGGCTTTCGCCATGGTCGATCGGCTGGTGATCTTCTGTTATATCTAACACACCGTTGGGCTGCTGTAATTGAAAGTAAAGGCCTCTACCTTCTCTGGAATTTAGTTTGGATACGGCGAAAGCTTGGCACATGGCAAAAGGGGCTTCTTTTGAAGTTATTTTTCTAAGGCCTTTCCGAGAGTTTATGCAAGTGGATCACCAGCTTTCTCACTAGGCGGAACATACAGGTCGTTCTCGACAATGAAATCTCGAAGCCCGTGAACGCTAATGTACCCCAAAGCTGCGTGCTAACCCTAACTCTGTTCCTTCTGCACGTCAATGATATGTTGGATATTACCAACATACATTGTTATGTGGCTGACCGCACTGGGGATGAGGTATATACCGGTTGTGCAGGCCTCTCTCAGGAAAACGTCGACGAGTACTAAAAGAAACTTGTGTCTACTATAGAGACCTCCCTAGGGATGGTCTCCGGGTAGGGTGAACTGAACCACGTTCAGTTTAATCTCCTACAGACAAAAGCTTGCGCGTTTACCACAAAGAAAACCCTATTTGTCGTATTACCGCTCTTCGAGAGCACTCCTCTACTCTCACTCCACTCATTGCCTCGCCAAGTTTCTGAATACTGGGACTCGACACTTCGAGCGATTGTCAGTTTTGTAGTCATCTGGAGACCAAGGCCAAGTTAGCCTGGATGACATTGAAAGTGATCAATAGAGCGAGGCAGCATTTCAAGCCTGGCCAAAGAATTGCGCTCTATAAGGCGCAGGTCCAGCCACACCTGGAATACTGTTCTCATCTTTATCATCATCATCATCAACATCTCTCTCTCTCCGGATCACCCCAATATCAGCTTTTACTGTTTGACCGCGTACAATGGCGAATCGTGCGGATTGTCGGCTGATGCTCTGCAAACGGTTGGACTCTTATGCATTGCGTAGTAACGTTGCCTCTCTGTGCATCTTCTACCGCATTTACCATGGAGAGTGTTCCGATGAGCTATTTGATCTGATACCTAATGCCTGATTTATTCACCGTATCGCGCGTTATCGCCTCCAATACAATCCGTACCATCTGGATACGTGGCTTTTATTCCACGTGCTACTCGATTGTGGAGCGAACTCCCTTAGGCATATGGAGTTTATAGTATATAGTGAGACTGAATATTGCTTAGAACAGACAAAACTTTATCGGTGACTTTGTTTGTATTAAATACAATGTTGAATATTTAAATTTTTTTTTCATTTACCAACAGTTAGCAATATTTTATTTTAAAAAGCAGTTAAATGAATAATTTTGAAAATAGTATGTATTAAATATAAACAACATAAAATATCATTACTTAGGTCTGGGTTACTTTAAAAACTTAAAATGTAATATTCATCACCGTCCGACATTAAAAATATACTATACAAATACAAAATAACCATGATTTTGAAGGCTTCAATGGCATCTTGAAACTATAACATCTGTTTATTAGTTTAGCCTCATAACACGACTTGAAACTGTAACATCTATTTATTAGTTTAGTCTTAATAAAATTTTATTAAACTGGAAGCTGTATTGCTGCATATTAGGTACATGAAACTGCAATAAACGTATTTACGGTATAATAATGCAACACCAACTCTCATACTTTGTCGTGTAAGGAACATCCACTTGAAATAGTGCAAGAACTCTGACCTTATTCCATTATTAAAATGTTATCTGATGACTGTCGTACTCGCACATTTGACAATTATACATTAAAAAGGCTTTCGTAAAATAATGAGCTGAAGAAACTGCACCTGATATATTTGTAAAACGATTCAATTACTGTGCTCACCATTGAAAGACAATGACAATGATTGCAGCACACATTAAAGTAACTTCTTTGTGATATATTTATCGTTTGCCTTGTCGCGGTTATGAGATAATAAAGAATTATATTACATTAGATGTAAGGCAAGATGTAATATTTTCTTTGCTTTATTGACCGATAATTATCTTCACGTAGGATGTAGCGCCTTAAGCTTTTTCACGCATGTTCGCTATTCAATGACAATATTGCAACACACTTTACAGGAGTTTTTTTATGTTGTATTTATCATTGGTATCTTAGTCTTGTCTCGTTTGTAAGATGACAAAAGATTATGCTACATACACAGGCAAGGCACGTTTCGGACATCCACTGCGAGCATTACTTACATAGCCCATGGTTTTCATTTAAATTAATATCACTATTAACCATGATTTCATATATTAAAATTTTTCCGAAATGTTCGAGTCACTTATTGCTTTTTTATACATTATTAGTCTTTATGACAGTGGTAAATTAACTAATTCAATTATTTTTTATGACAGTGAATTTAGATTTGTACAGTTATTAATAGGTAAATGAATTTAAAAGACAAATCTAGACATAAAAAATAGTTAAACAAAATTTTATACAATAAATAAATGAAATATTACCTATGCGTTAATTTTTAATATTCTATAAGCAAATCGTAAAAGAAAACAGGGACAACAATTTGGATTATAAACTAAAAATGAACAAAATTTTTTTAATCTGTTGTGAATTCAAGTAATTACTATAAGCATTATAAGCGGTGCCTTTACACATCCTATCTATGTTATTTTTAAAAACTACCATCGACTGTATAAATCCTTTTATCCAAACGACTAATTCAAGAATCACAATTAGTGCTCTACTATACGTAATATTAACAGTAGTAATAACAATCAGTTCTCTATTTGTAATACTTTGATTTAAGACTTAAAGTGTCCTCTCCTTCTCTAGTAAATTCGGATAATCGTAAGATACCCCAGAGTACCTGTTCAACTCCTTCAGTTATTTTAACAGCTTTTAAAACTAACAGACTAAGGCTATAATTTTTGCGCTTAGTGGACGGGTTAGCCAACGCAATCTGGTGTTATAGGACGCTGCTGCCCATCCTCTGGAAAACCATTCCCCTAGTCGTGACGTATGATACCACGGAATTGTGATATTTTTTCATAAATTTAATTTAAAGTTGTCAAATGAAAGCTATTCGAGTTGTTTAAATGTAAAAAAAGAACTCTTTTAGTAATGAGTAAGACGATAACTTTTTAAATATTCAAAGGCTCAAACATCAGGAAATGCAAATTAGTAGTTGCGATCGTCATACTAATGAAGCAAATGCTTCCTCACTTTTACTAAAATTTATTTTTGGGTTAAGTTATTTAATTTTATTTTCTTTTATTATGACATATGACTTTAGTGCATAGCGTTGATGACTTGGAAGCTAGATTAAATAAATTGATAATTATTGTATTTTGAATTTTTGAAGAATCTTTAAAATATGCCCTATAATGTTAGAGGATTATAGAACTAGTAGTTGTGAAATTAGTTATTCAATCACCTTTAGGGCACAACGCCTTACTTGAATTCCAATTTGTTCTTATATATCAATTATGAAAATGACTCACAACAGTAAATAATTTTATGTGTTACGGTCATAATTAGTTATTACTTTGAAAAATATAAAAATATAAAAAAAACATCTAGGCAACCGGCTCGAGACCTAAATCGAGTGTTTCTGAATCGTCTGCTGATATTATTTTTTTTCCTAATACTAAATACCATTTCAAGCTAAAAAGACAATGCTTTGTAATCTTTTCTTTGTAATTATATTCGTATATATCATATATAGAAATGAAGACGAATCGTGTAATATATAAACTGATATCTGAGGATAACCAGAGTCCTTTGTCTATTAAGTTTGGTAGATTTTAAGATTTAAAAATATAACCAAGAATAAAAAATGAACAGCCGTTTACTGTGGGAGATATATATTCTATATTGGTATGTTATATAATTCATATATAAATAAATCCATTATTGATTGTCTATACGACAATACATATAATACATGATACATGATATATCCTTTAATATAACTTTATATATAGTAATAACATTATAAATAATCTTTGAATAAAAAACATTATTAATTTATACACGACAAAAAACATAAAACTAAATAATTGTTCTAAAAATAAATCTAAATTAAGGATTTTCACCTATACTTTTTCAGTTAATCTTATTGTCACCAAACTTCCCACAATTGTAAGTGGATCTAAAAGCACTAGATAGAGATTTTAAAATGTTTCGCTTACTCCAGAGCAGATTAAATAAAAAAGGATCATATAAAACATTCAATATAGTTTTTTAAATGATATATAAGTATGTAACTATAAAGATTCAATTTATTAAAAAAAAAAAAAAAACAGTTCAAATGGATTATAAGTATTATGTATAAAAAAGTGTTTAATTTTAAGATAAGAAAGCTAATCTTATCTCGGCTTATTAGCCGAAAAAACTCAAACGTAGTGTGTTTTTTAGTTAACGATGTAATTCAACCACAAGTTAACAAAATAAAATCGACGGATATAGATCATATTGATATAAATTATATAACAATTGCGTTTGACTGGTAACCCGACTAACCCGACTAACCCGACTTGATTCAAAACTTCTTTTTCCATCTATTAAAGGTAAGTTTAAAAATATTTTGCGTAAAAATACTTTAGAAAGTAGTGCATTATTTTCTTCACAAATTATTGCAAATGCGGTGTTAGTTATTAGTTATGTTTAAGCTAAATGGAACGACAAAAGTTTAAAACTATTACTATAGGAAAAATATAATTGGCTGTAAGTACCATAACAATAGTAACTGAGTATCTACTAAAGTTTTAAAAAATCAATAAATAAATCACTAATAAATTTTCGGTAATTTAAATTTTTTGTTGCCTTAAAACTTTTGGATAGCATGACAGAATAACAGAAAGCAAATCTTTGAGTATTCGATAGAATTAAGTCGAATATATCATCCTTCAACATTTTTTTATTCGCGGTTCAATAAATATAAGCTTCGTCACAGAATGGGTAAGAAAAATAAAGCACAAGTACTTAAAGGCTTTGTTAGTTTTATTTAAAGCTTACACCAAAGTTTCTCCCCAAACCTCATTATGTGTGAAGTGATGGTAGAACATTTTTGGTGTGTAACATAGTCTTCTCTAACTGGCCTATCATTAAGCTCCGATTTCGATCTGAATCAAAAAGAAACGATTTATCTTAACTTTGAGTTTGAACTACTTCGGATTCCGAGTAAGTCATAAATATTTTACCGAGACACATTTACATATACAGTTTTATTTTTGTTCTTGTGATTAAAACTAAATAAATAAGTAAGAAATAAATAACAGTTAATTTCGTGCTTGGATCAAAATTGAAATTCAAAGATATCTTTGAAATTCAAAGGTATCTTTTACCTGCAACCCAGGAGCTCAGTTTTTTTACATCTTACACAAAATACATGAGGGGCCCCTATTGTGGTCCAGGTAGAAAACGATATTTTGAAATAATGACTATATACTGGTTTGAGTGATGTCGGGATATTATTTTTTAGATATAATGAAGTAAAAACAAATATTAATTATACTGAACACTAAACTGCCTCAAAATATTACAATGCTACTAAATAAAATGATGTGAACTTCACTGCAAGAACAACACTTTTTTTATTTGTACACTGAAACTCTGTTCGTGTGCATGAGCGGCTCCGGTCGCTAATTTATAAAAATAACTTTAAAATACCAACAGCCAACTCATTATGTAGAATATAAACTAATAATACTGTTATATTAAAATTCTCACTAAATTATTATTATATCTAATATACGTTAAATTATATGACTTTTTAAATATATCTCAAGGTTAATCGTTTAACCCCGGGCGTTTGTCGTTTTCCTATGCTTGAAGCTAATTTCCTTTATTTTCAATATCCTTAGGAAATAAAGAACGCCAGTGATGGTTCCCATTTATCTTTTGATGATATAACATGAAAGAATAAAAAAATCAAATTTTTCATAAACTTATTGTCAAAAAATGTAGTCTTTTGTTAAAGTCAAATACAATTTCTTAAAAACTAAATTACTGCGTTACCGTATTTAACTTCGCGAGCTAAAAAGAAACTTACAACCAGCGCTTTCTGATGTATTAATATGTGGATAATTATATTATTATGTTTCTGCACTTGCTAATTGCACTAAATATAGTTCTTAGTAGAATTAATAAGACATTGTTTCGGGACAAAAGGTTGGTGACTTGTCAAATCTTAAAATTTTGTATGCCCCGGGGCATTAGTCCGGCCTGCCCCGGGGCATACAAAACATAACGATATTCATCCTTCACTAACAACACTTTAAAAGTGAAACTTTTTTAAACGAACAAAACAAAACAAACAGTTTAATGTTTTATAACTTTATTCAATATTTGTATAAACTAAAACATTTTATTCATTTTCCTTGTCGAGTGCGATATTATTATTAAAAGCAATTATTATAGAGCTTTAGAACTGTTTCTACTTAATAGTTACCATATATATCAATTTCGAATAAAACATATTTATTTTGAGTCCATAAGTAACGTTAGTTTTTTTTAATTCTCAAATTAGATATTTTGTTTAAATTTAGTTTTAAGTATTATATAAAAAAAATGCTTTTCATACATTTTTTTAAATGAAATTTTTAAAAGCAGTATGGGAATAATTACATGTTTGACATCATAAGTATAAAGTTTTGCAACGAAATGTATGAAATATTATAAGATCTAGAGATTTAAAGAAAACGATATATTTCTTTAGAAAGTTGTTTAGTGTGTTATTAGATGTAATAGTTCTATTATACGAGATTCCATAAAAATTCCAAGATCAGAAAGTGAGACCCAATATTGCTTAGAACAGACATAGCTTCACTTTGGCTTTGGCTTTGTTATATATATACATTTTTGAATCAATTAATAACAACTAAAAACATTTTATTTTAAAAGTATATTAATGATTTATTTTAGTAATCAGGTATAAAATACAATTAAAAACGTATTATTGCAACATAAAATATGATTATTTAAATCACAGTTACTTTAAAAACTTTGAATATAATATATACGTCACTATTTAACATTCAAATTATATTTTTATACGGAATAGAAAATAACCATAATTTTAATAGGCTTCACTGGGATCTTGAAACTATAAAGTCTGTTTATTAGTTTAGCGTCATAACATTACGTCATAATATAACACTTATAACATTTGATTAAGCTCGCAGTTGTATTACTGCGTATTAGATAAATGAAACTGCAATAAACGTATCTATTTACATCACAGTATTGTAAAACCAACTTTCGTACTTTGTGTTACGTAGAACATCTCCGCAAATAGTCTAAGAACGCTGACTTTTGTATAGCTTGAGTAATTTCAAATTCACGCACATGTATTTTATTACCATTCAAATTATTTCTAAACTACCATAAACTGAGAATCTAGTTTTATCGAATATTGTCTGACGCTTCGCGGACTCGTAAAATTGTCAGTAGCACAAACATTACATTAAAAAGGCTTTCGTACAACATAGAGCCGGCAGAAACTTCTCTTGATATAATTGTGATTCAATGACTATATACACGATTCAATGCCAATAGTACGACACACATTACAGTAGCCACTTTGTGTTATATTTATCTTTGTATCTTAGCCTTATTGCAGTAGTAAGATGAAAAAACATTGTTTCATACAGATAGAGCAAGCAGCAATGTTTCAGACGTAGACGGACGTCTAAATACAAATTATTTCTTTAATACTAATAATAAAAACAAATAATATTACGTACAAAATAAGTTATTCTTTTTGTAATACTTATTAAGTTCGTCTCACTTTGCGAACAAAGCAACCACGATCGGGAGCTCCCGGATCGTTTGCTCACTCACGCAGATAATTGTAGTACAAATTCAAAATCTAATAGTAATTTCTGTTTGTTTTCTTTGACGAGTTATATAATGTAAAAAAGTAATTATTTTAATTCAATACAATTTATGTTTAATAAATAATTTAAGCGTTTGTTCTTAATTATGATACAAAGGTGGTGAACCCTAAAATCGATTACAATGAAGCTTTTTATATATATTTTTCTAGGTTGTAAATTGTAAAATGATTTAAGCTTTGTCATAAATCTTTTTATGAAAAAAAACAAAGTCATTGCTATATGATAACAAGAAATTATAAAGATTATATAAATATAAATATAAAATAGGTTAAGAAAATATTTTATACAATTTCGTGAACGATTATAAAATATAGAGATAAAAATAACTAAACAAAATAAGTCATTGGCTATAGAAATAAAAATAATTATAAATATATGGAATTTAAATATTTTGTAATGCTTCTCTTATTAATATAAAATAGCACGTTTAATATTAAAAATTAAGATATGATAATACCGTTGGGGTTGATAAAGAGAACATAACACCAACTTTGAAAGAATGGTCGTTACACCCTAATTATACAACATTTTAAGCCTTTTAAATTTAACTTTACTCAAAGTTGTTAAATTAAGGCCATTCAACTTGTTTTAAATGTAAAAAAGAACTCTTGTAGTAATGAGTAAGGTACTTACTTTTTAAATATTCAAAGGTTTAAATATCAGGAAATGCAAATTAATAATTGCGTTCATAATACTCATGAAGCAAATGTTTCCTTACTTTAGCTAAAATTATTTTAGGACTATTTATTTAGGATACTTGATTTAAAGTAAATAAAATAAAATAAAGAACGAAAAAATAATAACATATGCACTAAAAACAAATCCTGCAAATTAAAGCATTGCAGTTCCTTCTTCTTACAATGCTTTAAATATTTTTAACAACATTTGATTACATATAACGGAAGAATTTTTAAAACATTGACTAATCCAATTTGGTTTTCTTTTACTATGTAGAATGGTTCTTTAGTGATCACTTGATTAGTCAAGAGGATCCGTAAAATAAGTATTACAATTTTTAAAAATATATATGACTTAAATGTATAGGGTTGATGACCTGAAAACTAGAATAACTAACTGGAAACCTTTATGATCTTCCTTTGGAATCATTCAACTAGACTCTGTCATTTTATACAATTATGTGTAATTTAATTTAAATAAAATATCCTTGACTTCAATAATGAATTCAAGATATTTTTTAATTGCTTTTAACATAATTACCTTGAATACTATAGTCAGTGCGATGCACCAGTAATATCATAGAAAGTCGAATCGTGGACGACGGATAATGTAAGATAGCTAGATAGCTAGGGTTTTATTGGTTATAGATAATCAAAGATTGAATCATCAGTAAAATAAATTAGGCAAAAAGCAAAAGCCCGCAAACAGGAAAACTCTCTCAATTTGTGTTACGTTTACAATTAAAAATTTATTTATATTTTGATTTGTATATATTTAAAATCGTAAGAAATAGTTTATGATTTGTGCCTGAGATGAAGTCGCCTTTAACAGTTAGTTTATGAATAATACGAGTATTAATACTGAAGATATAGACTGTTTGTATTAATACGATAATTATTTCCCATTCGACAGTCGCTCTATTTACATTTACAAGAACTTAATTACTTCGTAATTTTGATATTTATATTTAAGTTCAGAGCGAGTCAAAGTCTGTCGATACAATGTTTAAATTAGCTGCAACACTGTAAAGTATGAAAAAGATGAATTACCGTATGTCAAGCGCAAGGAACTCCAGCCTAACCTAACCTAACCTAACCAACTTGAACAACAACTAGTTAATAGGAAAACAATCCAGCAAGAAGATTTCAACAGAATCTTCCGTAGTTTATTATTCTTCTGCACCTGTTAAGTAAGTCCATATACACAAAAAAACAACAAACAAACAATTAACAAACAAAAACTTAAAAATACAAAAACAAAAAATTACTTTAAAAAAAGGTGACAGGAATAAAAACTTTACAAACGGTTATAGACGATAATATTAAAATCGGTAATTCCTGATCGTTGAAAATGCAGAAGGCTGTAAAAAATATTAGCCCGTCAATGTAATGCATTAAGGATACTAACAAAAAGCATAAAAAGTATTTAAAAAAATTGTTTCTCAAATGGTTCTACAAAAAAGAATAGGTACCAATCCAGACATTCTAATAGTATCAAAATATTGGTTATCTAAAACAATCTAAATCAAAACAAAGGAGTAGTTTTCTATATAAAAAATCGAAAAGTAGATATAATTGAACCAAAAGCATCGCAGGACCTTAACTTTCTTAAGTACATGTCTCAAGGATTACATTGTAATGTGAATTTATAGACCTCCAGAATTTAATAATCTAGAACGGTTTTTTTGCTCATTAGAAAGTATTCTTAAATAATTTAAATGCACTAATGTTGTAGTAATAAATCGATGAATAAATTTAATTTGTATTTTTTTAAGTAAGAATGAAACCTTGTAGTAAAACTTAGGGTCTGGTGATTTTTTTTAAGCCTTAAATTTAATTTAAACAATCAATGTTGCATGTGTCATGTCTCATATATGTTCTTGTTTCTACTTTAATTCAAGAATATGACTGTCATCACATATCTGAGAATAGAATCAAAATCAAACCCAGTATAAATTGTTTAAACATTTGCCAAATAATTTTAGATTAAGTGTTATGTAAGTAGTGTTGTATGCTGGTATGTTGGAAAGACAATAGTGCCAAATATATGGCCTTAGTATGTTATTGCTTTTGGCAATTAGCCATATAGAATAAAGTGATTAGAAATTAAATGTAATTAACTTAACATCTACATATATAAATTCTTAGCCTGAAAATAATGTTGATAGAATTCGTAAACGCAACATATGTCATTTGGACAGTTTTTCTACGTCTTTTTCTATGAATTTTTACAATGATAATCATGATTGGTGTACGTCACTTATACTTTTATATACGAAAATCAATTTGAACTTTTTAACTGATGACTAAATATTATTGTATTATCTGTAATTATTTTGTTATTAGTATCTCTGTTTTTGACTTACAGTTTTCATTTGCAAAAAAATATAATTGTGAAAAAAAAAATTATTCCAACAAAAATAATCAGACAATCTAGTTGCCCTGATGTTCCGATGCAGCGCCTTGAACTTCTTCACACATGGGTTAATAAAAACATGTTGCAACAAGAAGTCAGCTGATGTCGAACATATTTTTTTAAAACATAGTTGCAAATATTATTTAAAACTAATACTGTTCATTTATGCATTTCTTTTAAATGACATATTTAAAAGAAATTATGAAAGAAATTAAATATTTGACACCGTAGGTAGAAAGTTATCGAACGAAAAATAATATTAGATGTAGAGGTTGTGAAGCATACAATATATTTCTTGTAAGAACTGTTCAGTACGTTATTAGATATAATAGTTCCTAAATACCAGATGCTATAAAATTTCCTCTACAGACCATAAAGTGAGACTCAATATTGCTTTGACTTACAGACAATACTTTACCGGCAACTTTGTTTGCATTAGATACATTGTTAGATATTTTAACTTTTCAATCCATTATTAACATCTAAAAATATATTATTTTTAAAGTCCATTAATGATTTATTTTAATAATAATATGATAAATAAAGTATAATAAAAATACTGCCTAACACAACATAAAATATCAGTTTGAAAAATCTGATTTACTAAACTTTACCTAAAATATAATATAAGTTACATCACTATCCGACATTCAAATTATATTTTTATAACAAATAGAAAATAACCATGATTTTACGAGACTTCAGTAGCATCTTGAAACTATAAAGTCTGTTTATTAGTTTAGCGTCATAACATGAGACTTAATAAGATTTTATTAAACTCGATGTTGTATTTATAATAATACAACATATAGTATATTAGGTACATAAAACTGCAATAAACGTGTCTATTTAAAGCAAAATAATCTATTTATTACCCCTAACATTAATTCTCTTTAAAATAATTCATTCATTTCTTATCTGGATTCATTCATTAAGGATCTGAAAAAAACAGTTAGTAGTTTTTTTTAAAAGTTAGATAAGACTAGTTTAATCTAGTCTAGGCTAGGCTAGATAAGGCTTGTCTAATGCAATGTTTTTTCGTCTGGAACTCTTTATGAGGACACGCCGCAATCGTAGGAAGAGAAAAGCGACGTTTATTCGGGACTTCCACCCATCAAACCAGACCGTCAACACTTCGCCTTGAACACACATCCGCGTTGCTCCAACGGCAGGCTACATAAGCGACCACCACCTCCCAATGGAGCGGCACAAGCTGTTGACACGAATACGCCCCACTCTGGTGGCCATCTTGTTTTAATGCGAGGAGCTCTGGATCTGGACAACCTTCTTGACCAAGTCGCACTCAGAATTAAAAGGTCCCGATCCGGCTCACCCAACTGGAGCCCAGGCCTCGAAAGGAAATTTACTGTTCTCATCTCTGGTCCGGATCACACCAATATCAGCTTCTACTATTTCACCGCCTTGCTACGTAAAATCAGTTGCTCTTTATCGAGCATCTTCCTGCTTCGTTTTAAAGTATAATAACCGTTTGAAATATCTAATAGGGATTCACTTTTATATATTTTTTATATTGATATTTAAAAAAAGTTCCTTTTTGATTCAAGGATGAAACGATGAAACTGTTTAAGCTATTATTAATTAACTAATTGAACAAAGAATTCTTGTGATTGATTCAGGAAAAACAGAAGTTTAGAAAAGTACAACTTATATATATTACGAACTGTAATATAATTAGAATGTGGGTGATAGAATATTGGAATACCTAAAAACTATATTGTTTGTTTCTACAAATCCTATAGTTTTGACGACTGATGTTCCGTAAAAAATATACAAAAATTGCAAATAAATGCCAATTGTAATTTAAAAAAAATTATATATTTTTTGAAATAAATGATCTTGTAACGTCATTCAGAATGCTTAACACTTGAACTAGATTGAAGGTCTCGGTATGTTGTACCCAGTTAAGTAACACATATTCTATTTTATTTTTTAACTAAGGCCTTATAAATAGTTTGCACCGTATATAAAAAAGTTACTTTTGAAAATAAGAATATTAATCAATATTAATATTCTTATTTTCAAAAGTAACTTTTTGTATTTGTTTATTATTGTATATTATTGTTGAATTTCTTTCTTGTATTAATCAATATTAATACAAGAAAGAAATACACGTAGAAAAGCTAGAAAGTGTTAAAGCACGAATAGATTTGTTTTTCTACCAATTTACATAAATACCAAGCCTAAAATCTATTGAGACAGTGTTGATTTATTTTGAAATATCTGTGTTTAATTACTCTCAAGATAACATAAAATATTTGTTTACTAAGGTTTATTGGACGTTGATATGGATACATGCCAAAACATGTAAACCTATATTTTGCCTCGATTTGATTGCCATATATACTCCGTATCGTTTGGACAGTAGCTAACTTTAGAATTAGAATGCCAATAACTATCTTGCCAATGATCATGTTCGTCTGAAGAGTTATTTTTCTCATTTCAATGAGATGACGTTATTAATAATATCGAGATTCAAACATTGATATGTATTTGAAAACTAACGTATGCGAATGCGAGTATATATATATATATATATATATATATATATATATATATATATATATATGACGGCGCGTTGATTGAAGTTTATTTTAAATTATAAGTTACGCAATTATATTATTTGATTGTGTAATGGATTGTTATAAAAAATATAAAATATGAGCGGATAATCCCGAATACCCTATTCGGTGGGTGTCGTCACTGGTAATGGCGGTTGTCATGGAGTTGACAGCTGTTTGCAAGAAGTGCACATTTGCTAACCTATTGGCTCTAAATCCCGTTTAATCTTATTGATTGTGTAATATTTTGTTAAACAGTTTTAAAAGAATTAATAATAACGTTTTGAAGAATACGAGTGTACTTCTATTTTTAATTCCTATCGTTACAACGCCCATTATGAACAATAACAGCCAAGACCGCTATGAGGCTTCTCCCGACGCTCTTACATCAGAAGTGGGATTACCAGCGACGAATAAGGAACAGAATAGAGGTCAGAACGTTAATATTTCTCAAAATAACGAATGTGAACGTTGGAAATATCTCTTTAAAGTGCAACAACAGAATATGATGGAATTAATAAGCGCTATACGAGAACCATGTGTATCTAGTACTAAAATAACATTACCCGAGTTTAACCCTGATACTCCTGAGTACGACGCTCGAGCGTGGTGTGAAACCGTGGACATATGCTTACAAGAAAAACCTATTTCCGGCAGTGATTTAGTAATCACTATGAGCAAGGCACTCAAGGGAACGGCGTCAGCATGGCTTGCGCAATCTAGTTTTACCGGTATTACGTGGCCGCAATTAAAAGATCTCTTCTTAGCTAGATTTGATACTGTTGAGACACCAACTGCGAACTTATGGCGACTACTCAATAGTAGTCCAAGGGAAGGAGAGTGTTTATCTGCGTTTGCCGGGCGATTTATGAGCACTATATTAGCAAGATGGAAGTCTTTATCGAAAGAACAGATTGCGATCGCGCTTACTTTAGCACATACTTCAAAAATTGAGTCACGATTGCAAAGAATAGCATTTACTACTGAGATTGACACTCGTAATAAATTGCAACAGGAACTTATGGCTTTCGGCTTTAGAAAAAGAGGACCCCCGACTAGTGAGAAGAATACTCCGACTGAATTAAAGAAGCCGCGTACAGATAATGCACAGCGATGCTATAACTGTGGCAAGCCGGGTCACGTATCTCGGGAATGTCGAGGAAATAGTAGTCGTGACAGCAATACTATTACACAATTTGAGATTTCAGATACTACCTCCTCTCAGCATTCGAATGACGCTAGCTCGCAGAAGAAGACAATTACTCCAACATGCTTCAAGTGTGGGGAACGAGGCCACATCGCGCCCCGTTGCCCCAGTGCGGATGTCAAGGCCAGCGATGCACGAACTGAACGACGAGTGAATGTCTGATCCATCCAACCTGCCATTGATAAACTTTTAGATGAAACCGGTGAGAAGTTTTCATTTTGCTTTGACTCAGGTGCCGAATACTCGTTAATAAAACGAGTTGTATCTGATAGATTTCTAGGTAAACGGCAGTATGATGCAGTATTATTGTTAGGAATAAGTAATGCGCTTCTTAATTGTAACGTCCAAATTCTTTCTACAGTTTCAATTCAATTACTATTTCATGTTGTGCCCGATTCGTGTATTTCAAATGATATAATGATCAGGAGGGATCTACTTTCATTAGGGTTTTCAATAGAGATTTTTGAAAATAATCTTATCCTTAAAAATAATAGGGCCGTTTCTATTTGTGACATAGGTACAAAGGAAAACAAATTCGAAAGTATAGATTGTGATGACGTCATCATTCCATCACGGACAGTAGGCGAGGGTATTAAATGTTTACAGACAGTTCTTAAAGCGTTAACTGATTCAGGATTTTCGTTGAACATAAAGAAATGTAGATTCCTTAAAACTTCTATCCCATAGCATACCATTCACATAGATGCCAAAGAGTATGTTTTTGTATCAATAGACGCCTTTACTAAATATGTGATATTGTATCATACACGCAATATAGACACAAATAGTGCCATTAAGGCATTAAAATTCAATGTGTCTTTGTTTGGTGCCCCTACATGCGTTATAGCTGACCAGGGTCGATGTTTTGCTGGAAAAGAGTTTAGGGACTTTTGCAATGCATACAACATTAACCTACATCTTATAGCTACCGGTACAAGTCGTGCAAATGGGCAAGTAGAATATGTCACGTCCACATTAAAGAATATGTTAACTGTTGTCGAGGTAGATAATAATAAGTCATGGCAAGCTGCACTGCCTGATATACAGCTATCCATCAACTGTACTATGATTAGGGTTATAAAAGCGAGTCCTTTAGAATTGTTAATAGGACAGGTTGCTAGGCTCCCAAACATAATGACATTAGAAACAGATGACATAGAAGTTGATTTAAATCTTATAAGAGAGCAATCGACACGAGCAATAGAAGATAATGCTTTTTCGGAGAAAGTAAGGTTTGATAAAAGTAAAGCAAAATTAAAAAAGTTTGAAGTAGGTGATTATGTGCTATTAAAACCAAACTTGACCCAAAATTTAAAGGCCCTTTTAAAGTAGTTGAGCTGTTGGATGGTAACAGGTATTTACTTCGGGCCCTTAATTCTAATAGTAGTAGTAGTATAGTAGAACTAAGTACGCACACGACCGTATACGGGCGAATGTTATGTTCCATTAGAGTTGAGTGGTGGACTAGAGATTCCAATCCAGTCAGAATGTGCCGATGACGGCCATGGTAAGTAATTACATAACCTGTGCATCCTACTTTTTAGTCTACGAGACAATGGGTAGCCTGTGTGGCATCTGGCCTGTGTGGCAAAGACTGGCCTGTGTGGCAAAGACTGGCCTGTGTGGCAAAGACTGGCCTGTGTGGCAAAGACTGGCCTGTGTGGCAACGACTGGCCTGTGTGGCAACGACTAGCCTGTGTGGCAACGACTTACCTGTGAGGCAGAAAACTGCATGTGTAGCAAATGACCTATGTAGCATTAACTGATGTATGTGACATATGTCATACGTTGAGTGTGACTTTTACAAAATATTTAATACTACAAAAAAAAAATGTAATCGCTGTATGACATGAACAAATAAGAATATTGTGTGGTCAGGAAGACCGATCGTGATATAGTATAAAGCGCTATATTTATTGTCCACAGATGAGAATGGTACACACGAGGACGTGTGACAATGCAGGACGGCCGTGACGGCGCGTTGATTGAAGTTTATTTTAAATTATAAGTTACGCAATTATATTATTTTATTGTGTAATGGATTATTATAAAAAATATAAAATATGAGCGGATAATCCCGAATAGAGTAGTAGGTGTCGTCACTGGTAATGGCGGTTGTCATGGAGTTGACAGCTGTTTGCAAGAAGTGCACATTTGCTAACCTATTGGCTCTAAATCCCGTTTAATCTTATTGATTGTGTAATATTTTGTTAAACAGTTTTAAAAGAATTAATAATAACGTTTTGAAGAATACGAGTGTACTTCTATTTTTAATTCCTATCGTTACAACGCCCATTATGAACAATAACAGCCAAGACCGCTATGAGGCTTCTCCCGACGCTCTTACATATATATATATATATATATATATACTCGCATATACTAGCTGATTCCCTCCCGCTTCGCTGGGCATACTATTAATTTGGATGTGAACTTAGACTTCTTGTATTAACAAAATGTTTAATTTCTATTTTATATCTATTCCATGTCGTATTGGGATGCGTTGCCGTTATGTAATGTGGCGGGATAGCCAGTAGCCCTACACTGGGAAAAATTGCCAGCATATAACTAAGGATAAATTTGGATTTTTTTTTTTTTTTAAATTATTTTTCAAATATATCAAATGGAATTTCGTAATCAATTATATTATTATGTCCTTGATTTTTTAATTATGACAAGTTTTAATTTTCAAATTTAAGCTTTTTGCACCCCTTCCCCCAACCACATCTAAACTCTGGTTGCCATAGTAACCATTGCTATGGTAATCGTTGTCATAGTATCCGTTGTCAAGGTAATTGTGACTATGGTAAACATTGGTATGGCAACTGTTGCTATTGTAACCGTTGCTATAGTAACTTTTTCTTCCATTTATGTACACACTCCTCATGAAACCTCTGTAGCTATAGGGACGATTGGCTTGTAATTTGGTACCAATATTCCATTCGCAGTGTAGAAGTTGGTTAAGAACGGATTTTATAAACTTTCACCCAAAATTGGGGTTGCGGGGGCGTTAAATGTATAGCTCCTACAGGTTTAAAACTTGGCGAAATGCAAAAAGTTGTAATCCGTTGGGATAGGAATTCCGTAAAATCCGTTCTTAGTGGACGTCTACGTCATAAAAAAAGTAACTATGTAAAATTTTAAGTTAATGGGACAGATTGTTTTGGAAATTTCGTGTTGAGTCAGTGAGTGGTAAATCGCTTATATGTATAGATTTATATTAGAGGAGAGCAAACAAGCTTGCGATTCACCGTTGATATATAATCATTGCTGACCATGAACTCTTGCGACATCCGAGGAATCACAAGAGCTTTGCCGGCCTTGAAGGTTGGAGTATACGCCTTTTTTTAAGGTACCCATATCGTATCGATCTGGAAATACTGCCGAATAAAGTTTGTTCCACATTTGAGTGGTACGTGGGAAAAAGGCCCTTGAAAACCGCATAGTGGAAGATTGCCACGCATCCAAGTAGTATGGATGGTAAAGGAGGCGATGAGGAGCTGTGCGGTGATGAATGAATGAATGATGATGTGATTCGAACGGCATCAAAACGAATTCGAAAGCGATCAAATGGTAAAAGCTGATATTGGGGTCACCAGAGATGAGAACAGTTCTCTATGTGGCTGAATCTACGCCTTATAGAGCGCAAGTCTTTCGGATCCCTATTGATTAACACATTATCCCAAATTTGATACGCCTGCCGTTTTTCATCTGTTGCAGCCCTGGCAGGCCTTCAAACCAAGTCCGCGATTTGCCACCAAGTGGCACCACAGAGCTTGGTACAAATAGTTCCATGCCCTGTAGTAACACATAAACTACAGCCGCAGCGCACTGGGATCATTGGAAGGGAAACAAATCAGCCCTAATGGGTAGGATACAAAAAACGACCTCCATTCCATCCCAATCCGCTGACTTCTGGTTCCAAACACGACGGGTCGCAGGTCTTTGGACCAGACGTTGAATGGGCACTATACTCTCTATTAGATAAATCAATGTTTGGGGACACTTAGATTAATATGTGTATTTTAATGATATCAAATATTGAGATTTTGTGTCAATTTTGAAAACCTTAGTTTATTTATAACTTTAGTATAGAGCTAATTGAACCTGTTCTGACCGTGTTCCGGAAATTCCGTATGACGGACAAACAATGCCGAGTCATAACACCATACACTACCAATGTCGCCTGAACGAACATGTAAAACTTTATTAATTTTAGTTATAAAAGTTTTATGTTACACGAACATGCACTAGCACATTTAGTATGGAACTAAATACTTTTAAATAAATTAAAATTTAACTATGATATAAAACATACTTCTTAACTATAGGGCGTAGAAAATGGTAATATGTATAATATATACATTAGAGTTTTTCATTATTCCAGTGCGTTTGCAAATATTATATTGTACATTTATATTACGTCTATACGCCTCGTAAACAAGAAATTATTAATACTACATATTAAAACATACAACCTCGGTCTACGATAGATTGATCAGACATGTTCTATCGTCATGGTAGTTACTTCTTTATAAACCAAAGTAGTTATAAAATCGTGACAACTGACAACATTAACTACAAAATAACATAAAATTAAAGCTGTGAAATCTTCATATTTTAGAAAACAAAGTTCTTAAAAGCTATCTGTCTGTATGTAATTGTTTTTCTCAAAATTTACAGAGAGAAATAATTTTTCTCTGTAACTTTTGAGTACGGTTTTTACTGAAATATAGTGTAAACTTCGAGGAAAATTTGTTATAGTAATAGTACATTACAATATTATACAAATTGACTAAATATAACTATTCCAAGCCAAGCCAACGAAAGCGATGATGATAAAACCTCTATCTTGAAATATAATGTTGTTTTAATTTTGTAAAGAAAAAAGGAAATTTTCATCAAAAAATGCAGAAACCTGCAGTCTCATGATGTCCATCTCTCAACTCTGCCGACTAAGCCATAATTATTACTCACCCTTATAATTTTGCATAATATATTTCATCGTCTCTATTTGAGTTATATAAAGTGAGTAGTAAATATTATTGACTAACTAATGTATACTTAATTCCATTGTTTAATTTATTATTTATTTACTACGTGACTATGATTAGAATTGAAGTGAGTGTAAAAATTAATATAAAATGAGTGAGTACATGACAATAAATAAAAATGAGCATATAAATATATTAATGTAATGAATTAATTAATTAATTCCTCTATTACCATATCTAACCACTAGATCTGTGGATCTGTAAACTGTAGTTTTATTTCAATACTAACCGAGTGAATGCATCTTTATTTTGAGTCCAAAAATATATTTTTTTATTATAGCATAACATTTATGGTAAGATTGTACTCGTATAATTAATTATATATAGTAAAGTATAAATGTTAATATTTGTATAGAACATTATAAATTATTTATCATTAAATGAAATAAAAATACCGTCATTATTGAAATCATATAATATGATAAGAGACTTTGACAAACTTGAATGTAACGTAGTCCCGTGCAAGCCATAGTTATGGTTATAATACGAGCAGTCGCTATCTAGTAGAACATTTATATCTTTGATCAGGTTTGAATGAACCATCCAATCGTGGTCTACAGACCACCTAAATGTTTAGGAAAGCCATCAATGTAATTACAAATGCATGCTGGTAGGTCGCCACTTTTTGGAAAAGTAGTGTAGGATAGATTCCACTTTTAGTTTTGTTTCTTATCTGACTCTTATGGCATCACCTCATCACAGATAATGGGCTATCCTACGCAATATTTTTAAAAGTTAGTGTGATACGGCTTTTATACTTCAATAATAAAAATAAATTATTTAATACTAAAGTACTCTGTAAATACCTATAATTCTATTGAATAACAAAACTATATTAGAAGTTATATCAAATGAATATACATTTTTAATCCTTAATTAACAGCCAACAATTCACAAAAATTGTTAATTTATAAAATATATTTCATAAAGTAAAAAACCTCTCTTACCTTGATACTTTTTTGGCCGTCCAAGGAAATTCTTAAGTATCTTTCAACTTGACAAATCTGTTCATGTAACCACTTTGTTAAATCTGTTCATTCATGTGAAACACTTTATATTGGAGCGAAAAATAATCTGGTGCGTAAGTAAGATATTTTGCCTCTGAATTCAAATACGTTAAGTGGCAGAAGATTAAATTATGAAAAAGATTGTAATTAAATTTGCCTAAGTAGTAAAGATGTTTGAAATTAAATAACGAGACCAAGTATGAGTGACAAATTCAGAGCCTAGCTTTGTACGAATAGTTTTAAATAGTTATAATAACAGAACTAAATTTATATAAGGATAATAAATATGATGACCAAATTATTATTGCTTTTATTTTTAATTAATTTCCAGATAATCTATATATATGAAACTTTAAACGTAACTCTGAAATTTATAACAAAGCAATATTATCTTATTTTATCTATTTTTTTTTGCACATTACTTATTATATTTAGAATAGTGTTTATTATGTTAAGGTTCAGTAAAAAAAATATATGTTTAAAAGAAATAATTGTTTTAATACTAAAACTAAATATACATATATATATATATATATATATATTTAAAATAGATGTTTATGTTACTGATACTGCATTTGTTTTGACATCACATTGTAATATTATTTATGATATGAGCTGATGGCTTCACGCTTGGTTCAACACAAGATTAAATTAAAGTGCACTCGGTTATCAAGATTGCATGAGGTTGAAACCGTTTTCATCGTAGTATTAGCTTTGTGGGATATAAAAAAATACTATTTAATTAAAAAATATTATTATGAAAAAAGTATAACAATTATTATATAGACTTATGAAACATACAATTTATTTGCTTATTGATAGCAGACAAAAATGGTTGCTAACATACAAAAAAAAAAATAAACTAGAGGTATAAACGTAGTAGAAACTGTGAAAAGTGAATTTTACAATTAACTAAACTATAGAACAATAAGTGTAATAGCATCAATCACCACAATGACTGTCAATAGATACCATCCAATATATTTTATATTATAAATTTTGACTTTAAAATATATTTCGTATTTTTGTGGAGTCATTCGATGGCAATTTTAGAAACTCCTGTCAAAATGACAAATTCGTATAATTTGATATGTTGACCTTTTAGCTGACACTTAAAATCAAATAATGGAAAAATGACTCAAACTTTTCTGATAACGTTATTAAAGTAAAATATAAAATCAAGGTCAATCAGTTATAAGGCAGAGGGATCCTAGAATGTCCTTGTCAGTGTCAGAGTGATTGATTATTGTAAATGACATTTCTATTACATGACATAAAAATGTTAATCTGTAACGTAAATAAAAAATTATTCTCAGAAATTATAATGGTGTTTTTAATAAACTATATAAAATTTATTTCAAAAGACTGTTTTTTTTTGTCTTTTTTCGATCGGTTAGTTTGTGTTTGTTTACCTGATTTCTGAGAAGTACTCAAAGTTACATATTAATTTGTAATTTTAAAATAACATGAAAATTAAGGTTCACTTTAAAATCTTAAAGTTAGTAAAGTTATATAAAACATCCAAACCCAGATCAAAATGGTGTAAATATATTTTCCAGAGACCATACAACAAATGAATGCGAGTGAATCACACAAGACAAGCATTTTTTTTATATTTTTAAATAAGTTTTTTTTTGTAAGTCGCTATTGTTAACCTTACTAGCCATGACAGCGTCACCGGGCTAACAATGATGCTGATAGACTCTGAAAACAAATATCTATCATAAAGAAGTTACAAATATTCATAAAATGTATAACATATGTTTTTTTCAACAATATTATGCAAATATTTTCATAATTTATCTCCTTATATAATGCAACATATTATAAAAAAATATTTATTTTAATTATAATTTATGAATGATAGTTATTATTGTAGTCTATGATGTTTGGTCGTACATACATTACCTGTAATAACAAAAAATATTGTAAGATATTATTATAATCTCATTTATTTTAAACCAAAACAGGATATGAAACTAAGGCAACACTATACATTTATTAATTCACTTAATTTTTTAAAATTTCTAATTTAAATGTTTCTTATTTTCGTCCTGAAATTATTTTAAAATAAAAATAGTTGAAAAAATTGTTGGGGGAAAACAATAGCAATATTTGGCCTACTTATTCCTAATATTTTATTTTTAGGTGGTGAAGTGTTAATTGAAATATCTAATTATGTATATAAAAATATTATACATATATAAGGTAAAAATGGTCAGAAAAAGTGTAATGATTGGGATAACTGTATCACAAAATCAGGGCTATCTTAGTACAATTTATATTATTAAAATAGAAAAAAAAATGTTACAAAAATACTAAAATGTAACATTTCGTGCACGTGTGTACTGTGTATGGTCCCGGTTTACATAATCGTAAACCATTCTGCTTGTTACTCATAAGACCCTAATAAATAAAGAGGTGAAAGAAAAATATATTTTATACAAAGCTGGAGACTCTAGTTGTTATTTTTGAAGGTATAAAGACTTCTTGTATGTATTATTAGTTGATTATTATTACAACACGTATAATAACTAAAATTTTAAAGGTATTATCTAATTTTAACCTTCAAGGTCTCCTACTAGTATAGATGGTTCAAAATCGAACTACTGTTACTTTCAAAATATATTTTGAAATTAGTAATACATTTTGTACGTTAGCTAGTTCGTTAGAAGCTATTTGTTACTATATAATATGTTTTTTAATGTTTATTTTTTTTATTTCAAAACTTAAAATTTAAATCATTTATCGATTAAAAACACCTAACAAACGTGCCATTCGTGGAATCTACAGTTAAAATTGTTAATTGATATTTTTTCAATTTTGTGTGGTAAATGGTTAGATATTTGAAAGGACATATTGCTACAGTTTCGTCTAAATAGTGCAGTTCTAGATACAGGTATTATAAGTTTATCTGGATATTTTGTGGTAAAACATAAATTATCACTTTTTGTCAGAAATAAGGCAGACATATTATATATAAGCATGACAGTGCAAGAACATTGCAATATTGCAACATTACAACAGACTTGCAATAAACTACAGGGGCAGCGCCACATATGGCTCTGATACATTTGTCTGACCAATCAGCAGATGCTGAACAAAGTTTTTAAAAAATTTGAATCTTATTATATTATTGAGAGATTTTTTTAAAGGTTTATTACACAGTCTTGAGATATGGGTTTATAAGAGATAATTATACATTTTATTATTGCAAACTAAAGTAAAACGAACACTTTTTGTATAAAATTAAAAGACACGTCTGTACGCCTTAAAGAAGACGGGAAATGGAGAAAATGGAATATATAGTTATCATATATATTGCATATGTAGATTTAACTCTTGCATTCGTTAAAGAAAACACTTTAACTTGACGTTTGATAGGGTCACGTGAACATGCTTTCGGATTGAAATACGTTATATTAACGTATATTATAATTTTCTATATTTTCAAAAATATAATACAGTTGTTATAGTTTTGCTGTTATTTAGTGTAATATATTATTTAAGAAACGAAAATAAGCGGATTAGGTGCGAAAAAAAGCTATAAAAATCCCATTCATATTTTAATCACCTATACTAAACTCGAACGCTATTTTTATTTTCTAAGAACTAGACTACTAGACACCACACTTAACGATAACGAAAATAACAGTCAGCTAATAAGTGATGTATATACATTACTTTAAGATAAATTAAATGACTATTAGATTGTCTATTCAGTTTATTAAAGTTAATCTATATATAACAAATAACCTATTTTCATATTACAAGATGAGGTCTACTCAAGATTTATCGTCAAAAAAGATATTTGTTTTTTACTTTTTCATTTATATTCAATATAAATAAACTCTAACTTTTAATGAAATTAAAGTTGTGCTGCAACTTCTTTTAATTTAAAATTAACGTATATAAACTAAAAATATTATTCATGTTTTGTTACTTCAATAAATGTCGACAATAACAAAAAGTTGTATATATAGATAATTATGTAAATGATAACATTAGATTTATTTCATTACGGTTACATTAACTATCTGTCGCTAGCGGTTTGGGATATTTCATAAACGGGGAAAAGACCTTGAATGTTACATGGATGAGAGTAACGAGGTGTCTGTGATATAAAACGGCCGTAGAACAAGTAAGAGTCCCTCGACGTTACACATGGTATAACAAATACTCACTGGATGTAAAATATAAAACAATTTTAATTAAAGTGAAAAGTTTGACGCTAAGGTAATCAATTCAAGTAGTCGGTGACTTTCTAAGGATTTAGTGACCTGTAAAAATAATGATCATATAATCATACTTCTAATTTAGATAACATATTTTTTTTAGAGAATTTATATTAATCTACGATTTTTGTGATAAATATATATTTAAAAAGGAGACCGTAAAACAACCGGGTGAATGTACTAGTCTATTTATATATTTTAAAATGGCGGGACCAGTATTAAAAGATGTAATAAATAATTAATTCGCACATAAATTAGAATAATAAGATTGTATTGTATTGACTAAGTAAAGGTACTATAATAATATAAAATCAAATAAAATATTATAATTATGGAATCAGGAAAACAGTCATGGTCACGTTTCATTATTGCAGTTATAAACATGCTGGTTGTTGGTTACTTAGTGAGACAAATTATGTAAATCCTAATTCAAACACAAGTGTAACTGATTTTAGTAAGTCGTTTTAGTGCTTTACGATGATGGAAACTTTAACAAAGTATAAAAGTAAATTTATTTTATAGGAAATTGAAGTTTCTTTCGATTATTCTTATATTTTTCAAGTTTTGGTAATATATAATAATGATATGAAATGAATTTAATATTATATTGCATAATTATTGACATGGTAATGAACATTAGAAATACTGTTTTTTAAATGTAATATCAATAATGCCTGAAATTCATTTATTTCTAATTAACTATTCTCTTGTTTCGCTTGCTGGGTTGCGGAATTTGTTTCTGGAAACGGTTGGAGCAGCTCTTGAGATTTGTACCCAATATGTATTTATTGACGGGAATTATACAATTATAAATATATATGAAAACCTAAGTAATTTTATTTATTATATCTAAACATATGTTATAGTTATCACATATATATATATATAAAACTTTTTGTAATATGCTTTTCTTTTTGAATTTTTTCAAACTGGCTTAACCTATAATTAATTATTGCCTAAGCTAAAATATATATTTAAAAATCCATTTCTTAAAAATAAAAACAAAACACCAATGTTTTAATGAAATCATTTTACAATGAAACTAGATGATTTGGCTGTAGTTGGCGGCGATAGAACCTGTGACCTCTCAATGTAAGGTCCTTTTGTTCAGTTCAAAACAACCGGAGCTATATCGCAGTGTAACAAGAGACTGAATGTGGAGACAGTTACGTTTCAATTATTCACATATCGTTCAAATAGTGACCAAACCATTCAAAATTATAGACGTTATTGTTTTAAAAGAAATGAAAAAAATCACTGCTTTTTCTGTGAATATAAATAAATTAAGAAAAGCAGTAAAATCATTTTAGTTTTTTATACACTATACTGTATAAGATCTAAAAACAATTTGAAATATAATGAAAAAAAGTCTGTGCCTCTACAGTCG
This sequence comes from Melinaea menophilus ssp. n. AW-2005, assembly GCA_918358695.1. Classification (NCBI taxonomy): domain Eukaryota; kingdom Metazoa; phylum Arthropoda; class Insecta; order Lepidoptera; family Nymphalidae; genus Melinaea; species Melinaea menophilus. The sequence goes on from OU911052.1 coordinate 3,676,424, forward strand.
TTTTATAAGATTTGTTGTTTTCTCGCATCAAATTTTTCCGTTAAAAGCTTTTGTTTCGATCAGATTGTAAAAAGATGTCAAGCTGAATTGATACTTCACTACAAAATGCAATCATAGAGCCAATAAAATAATCAAAATCACATAAATGGTGACGTAATCAAATTTTTAAACCAATACTTTTCGCTTGTTTATTGATATTAGGATAAATCATTTAAAATTCTGTTTAAAACCGGAAAAGGAATATTAATTAAAACTTGGTTATTGTTATATCTAATAAGTTCTTCCGAGGAATTTTATTATAAATTATAAAATCGATGTTATTAATAGATGCATATTTAATAATCGAATTATTTCCGATGTCCTTCAATTACATTTATAATTATTTACATGGTCATGTTTTATCGATTGGTCCCATAATTTACTGATTATTGCTTTAAATATTTTTTTTGAAATTTAACACCCTTCTAAAATATTTAGCGTTTTCTTTTTTTTTTTAATGTAAGAGGAGGGCACACGAGCTGGCGGGTTACAGATGGACGTGATCACCGCCGCCCGTGAACTCTTGCAACATCCGAGGATTTACAAGAGTGTTGCCGGCCTTGTAGGTCATACCATGTCGTACCGATCTGGAAATACCGCCGAAGGGAGTTCGTTCCACAAGCTAGTGGAACGTGGAAAAAATGTCCTTGAGAACCGCACAGTGGAGGATCGCCACGCATCCAGGTGGTAAGGATGGTATTGGAGGCGATGGCGCGCTGTGCGGTGATGAAATTCGGCAGCAAGCATCAGATCGAATAGTTCTTCGGAACACTCCGTTGTAAATGCGGTAGAAGTCGCACAAAGAAACCACGTCTCTACGGAATGCCAAAGAGTCCAGCCGTTCGCAGAGCACCGGGTGCCCGACAATTCAAACGGCTCTCCATTGTACGCGGTTAAATGGTAGAAGTTGATATTGGCGTGATGCGGAGCAGAGATGAAAACAGTACTCCATCTGTGGCCGGACCTGCGCCTTATAGAGCGCAAGTCTTTGGCCAGGTTTGAAGTACTGCCTCGCTCTATTGATCACTCCCAATTTCTTCGAGGCCAACTTGGCCTTGCTCTCCAGATGACCACGAAACTGACAACCGCTCGAAATGTCGAGATCCAGTATTGTGATACTTGGCGAGGCAATGAGGGGAGTGCTCTCGAAGAGCGGTGATACGAAAAATGGGGTCTTAGTGGTAAGCGCGCAAACTTGCGTCTTCTCGGGATTGAATTGAACGTGGTTCATTTCACCTCACTCAGAGACCATCCCTAAGGAAGTCTCTATAGAAGACACAAGTTTCTTACGGCACTTGTCGACGTTTTCCCGAGAGAGACCTGCACGGCCGGAATATACCGCATCCCCAGTGCTGTCATTTGCATAAAAAACGTATGTTGGAGATATCCAACATATCATTGATGTGCAGGAAGAACAAAGTTGGGGATAGCACGCAGCCCTGGGGTACACCAGCGTTCACGGGCTTGGTGTCCGAGAAAAAACCGTCGAGAACGACCTGTATACTCCGCCCAGTGAGGAAGCTGGTGATCCACTTGCATAAACTCTCGGGAAGCCCATAGGAAGGTAGCTTCGAAAGAAGCCCCTTGTGCCATACACGATCGAAGGCTTCCGCCATATCCAGAGTAACTGCCAGACCCTCTCCCTTACTTTCAATAACAGCTGCCCAACGGTGTGTAAGATATAAAGAAGATCACCGTTAGGAATCGGATGGATGGCCATCCGGCCCACTCGACTTATGAACATCCAAGGAAAATAGAGACTGCATAACAGTTTTCTGCCGAAAAACTATTTCCGGCATTGAGCACCGTGGGATGAAAGGCGGTGTCTTCCCCTGGTCGTCCAAAGTCGAGTTGGAGGCGAAAAGAGTGCCCAAGAGATCGGCTTTCTCTTTTGCCGTGTTTTCCCCAATTTTGACGACATGCTTGACTTTGCTCTAGCGATTTGCCGTTTGAAGAATCTGGAGGCACGTTATTTCCTCTTCAGAACTCTAGAGTTTGGATCCATTCCATCCCAATCCGCTGACTTGTAGTGCCAAACGCGTTGAGTCGCAGGTGTTGTGCGAGCCGTAGGTTGAATGGGCACTACACTCCGTACCAGACAATGATCAGAGGACCATAACGGAGCCTCGACAGTGACCTAATACTTGCCGGGATGTATAGTCAGCAGAAGATCCAACAAAGAGGGCATGTGGCTGTCCACGTCCGGTAGACGTGTGTGCCGTCTTAACCAATTGGGACAGACCATTTGCCAGAGCTAAGTCAAACACAGATCTCCCTGCATAGTGGTGGCACGTGACCCTAGCCAATCGGCATGGTGCGCATTGAAGTCCCCGAGTACTATAACTTCGGCGGAGGGAGTCTGTGAAAGCAGATCGTCAATCTTCGCCTGAACATGGCCCAAGAATTGAACCGTTTCTGCATTACCACTATGGGACCTGTAGAGGCACGCGTAGACTCTGACATGGTCGTCCATGTCCACGCACAGCCAGAGTACAGACAGGTCCCGACCTTCAAAAACCTGAAGGTGACGGTAGCAGATATCATCCCTTATGAACACAGATACCCCGGCGTGTGGTATAAAATGGTGTTCTAGTTTATACCCCGGGTACTCTGTGTCGCTAGGTTGAGATATCTGGTTCAAGTTAGAATGAAGTCCCCGGATGTTGCAAAAGTCCACATTTAGATTGGGTCGGGGAGCCGCTGCGTTGGCTCATCGTTTGCCCTAAAAAAACACAAAAGGCGATACTTTGCCCGCCCCAGATACGACGGGCAGCCCGAGCAAAATCCTAGTATGAATTTGGTTACTACGCGTCGGTCTTCTGTGAGAGGGTGCTCCTTCCCCGGTCGAGCCAGTCCAATACGAGCTGTAGTAAGATAACTACAGCTAGGCTCTACCACCTGAGATATTTAATTTAGTTGTTTCGCAGTCGTGAAGTAGTTTTAAAACCGAGTAGGTAATGTTTCTTTATTTATTTATATTATTTCTTATTAGTTATTGTGATTATGTTTCTAAAGTTGTACATAGATTATTGAGTTTCGTAACATTAATCTCAATTTCGTTAATCGAGCGATTCCGTTGGATTCAATCTTTTGAAGCTTTTTCCACTAATTACAAAATCTCGGCAACATCTGCCATCTTTGAATTAATAATTAAGTAAAACGATATTTGCTACACTGTAATCTGTCTTAGGATAATTAAACAAGGGGTTAAAAATTATTAGAATATTCACAATTGGCAGAAATAAAATATAAAGTAACTTAAAGTACTTTATCAATATTATTTTACCAGTTTGAGTGGCGCTGATTACTTATTGTTTTCGCTATCTCTTCCATTATAATATCTAATAGGATTGTTATATTTTATCAATTACTGTGGCCTCGTTATTTAATTTATTCTTATTAAATATATTTAAAATAATTCCGTATTGATTTGAGAATGAAGCGAAGAAACTATTGTAGCTATCACGACAATAGAACAAAAGTTTCCCGTGATGTATTTAATTTATGAATAGGAACAGGGTTCTAAAAAACACAACTTACAACGATGTGGTGATGTAACTGTATCAGATAGAATACTACAATGCCTACTTACAAAACCCATTGTTGATATTCTACAAAGAAATATACTTTTTGCTATAGGTATGTTGGGTGTTGGCCAAAACAAATAGACCTATATTTGGCTTCGATCTGATTGCAATATGCAGTCCTTATCGTTTTGGATAATAGCTGACTTCAAAAATGTCTATAACTTCGGCATATTATTATATCACGGTTTGAATATATAAACCTTATATTTAAAAAATAAAATCAATGTATCAGAAAATAAAAATATCCCAGTATTTAAATATTTTTAAATTCAAATAAATTGTTTAATTCACGCTCTTAAATTTAATAGTGTCGCAGCCACTTCATATTCGTAACAGTGTGGTTTTAGGCTCCATGAACAGTCACCAAGCTGTAAACTTTGCATTTACAGGAAGAGTAAATTGCAATACAAATAGTACAAAATGTAACGCAGTTTAACGCCTTTTTTGGTGAGATGTATTTTGTCATAACAATCATGTTCGTCTTAGTTTTATTTTGTCTCTTTTCAATAAAATGATGTTATTAATAATATCGTCATTCAAACATGGATATGTATTTGATAACTATTTAATATATTAGATATATCAATGTTTGAGAACACGTAGACAAATATGTGTTATTTAATGGAGATGGAAGAGAAAGAGAATGGAGATTTAATCAAGTTTGGAGATTTTGTGTCAATTTTGAAAACGTATTTATAACTTTGTTATACAGCTAATTGAATCTAAACGTATTCCGGAAGTTCTGTGTGACGGACAAACAATGCGGGCTCGTAGTTATATACACTACTACTAACTTCACGTGAACCAACATACATAAAACTTTATAAATTTTGGTGATGGGATTAGCTTTACCTTTGGAAGTCTTATGTTATACGAGCATTCAATAACGTATTTTATAGGTAATTAAATACTTTTAAGTAATTTAAATTTTGTGCTATACTACGAACGAAACTCTTCCATAACTCTGCTCTTTTTCTACCCACTCATCACCACTTACTAAGAGACAGTATCAAATATTAACTTTTATTAAATGAAATAAGTATATATTTTTATATATTTATAAATATATTCAATCTGACATAAGGTTAAGGAAATTTTTCCTTCATGATTACACAAAGTTTTTAACGGTGTAAACTTTTTAGTACTGTGCATCTTTAGAATTTTGAAAGTTTCAGCTTTAAATATCAGAAACTGTAAGGTAAGCATTAACTTCAAATGTTATGTCTAGCGTATATTTATTAAAAATTTGCTGTATTTTAACATATTTAAAATACTAAAATAAATGTGTTTCATTTTAACAAAACTTTAAAATAAATAAATGATTTATAGGAGAAGTTTTTTTTAAGTTAGCTAAAAAATACTCCGGACGGTTGACAAGTTTAACCATATAGACGTAGGATTCTGGGATGTGTAATTGTGCCAGTGACCTACTTAGTTCTTGTGCCTACGAGAGATCACCCTTTACCTTCTAGAAGAGGCTGTGTACAAATATACATGATATTTATGAAGACTACGTAACCCAGCTTCAGGTAATGTCCTGTCAAGACACGTTATAGTTAAACCGATAGACTCAAAATAAAATTTCTGTAATAAGATAATCACTTTCTAATATCAAACTAATCTAATCCAATATATTTAATACCTACATGTCTACAAGCGCTTCAGTATTTAAAAGTAATAATTATATGAGAATATTTCTATTTGGAAAATTTATGTATGTTGCATAATATATTTTAATTAAAAAAATTGGAAGTGAACAAATAGAAACTTTAAACTATATGTAATTGTATCTACACTAGTGTGATATACTTACGTCGTCTCTCACTTGTCTTACGTACGGCAATAGGCTTGGCAGCGAAAGCGTACAACCACTGCATTCCTTTCAAATTGAAATGGACGGTGTCGAAATCTGAATTGCACGTGAACAGATGACGTTTCTGTCATGACGGCAAATCAAGTCAACATCGTTTCGAATAGAAGAGCATGCTAGTGAACATTTTTAACTAATAATAGTTCCTTTATTTTAATTACCTATGTAATTCGCATTTATTAAAAATTGTAGGTTGAGCTTTTTATATACTTGAACTTCTTATCAAAAACTGTTTAATATATTTAATAGTACTTAAAGTTAAGTAATATTTGATTTTATTTCTTTATAAAATCGATTGCTGTAATTAATCTTTTACTCTCGGTGTAAGGTTGATTACACCCACAGTTACGTTAATTAAAATATGTTAAATCAATAAAGTTATTCAGATGAAAATTGTTATCACGAAATTAAAATTGTAATTTCAAAAGTCGATTCTTAAAAAATTACATTATTCCTAATTATTCTTACAAAAAAACAATAATTTCGTAACTAAAGTCAACTAAATGTTTAAGAAGTATTTCTCAATTATATGAAGGATGATGGTTTATTTATAATAATAAAATAACCGTTGCCTTACTTGGTTTAACTTTATTTTATTCACTCCAGTATTCTTATATTATAAAAGTCAATAACTATATTTTACGAAGCTCCATTTTTGTCCATAAATTTTTGGTGCTAACTTTACTTAGAGTTTTCAAAAATACAGAAAAATCTTTCAATAATATTCTATTAATGTTAATATGTTTTTTTAAACTATATACATATTTAAATTGTGTCTCAAAGTTGTTTCAATGTAGCATTTATAGCCATAAACTTTTTTTTGTACAGTCCAATGCTACTTAGTGAATTATTTATGCTAGTACAATGAAATATTGTTTATTTTTATTTAATTTAATATATTTTAGAACAATAAATAATGTCTACATTTGACATTGTAAAGCTATAGTAATATTTACGACAGAAGTGCAACGTGCCTTGAAATACAAAGAGAGGATGATATCATAAAAACATTATGCTCGATAATAACATGCAATAAATTTAATTTATTACTTTGAAATGTAATATTGTTTTCATTTTTAAAAAAAACATTAAAGCATGCACGAACCTGTAATCTCATGGAATCCATTCCTGAGCTCTACCAACTAAGCTATTGACTCTCACCCTGATAAATTTTACATTACTCGTATATATTTAATAGTTTAACTGACTGACTAGTAAATATTATTAACTAACCAATCTCGTGTTACAGTTTACAACTGGTTTAATGAATTAAAACGTGGTCGAACTAATCTCACCGATGATTTGCGTGAGGGACGGCCTTCTACAGCGACGACTGAAGATAACATCAGTGTTGTGCGGCGTATGATAGACACTGACAAAAGAGTGACCTATCAGCAGATTCGGACAAGTCTAGGCATAGGTATGAGTCAAGTGCACAAATTTCTCCATGAACATTTAGCGGTCAGGAAGCTTTGTGCCCGCTGGATACCGCATAATTTGACCGAGGCTCAAAAACTCCGCCGTGTTGATTGGTGCCGAGAAATGATCCAAAAATTTAACGGAGGTGACTCAAATGCTGTGTTCGACATACTAACGGGTGACGAAAGCTGGATTTACTGTTATGATCCGGAAACCAAAAGACAGTCTGCTCAGTGGGTGTTTCCTTCCGAAGAGTTGCCAACTAAAGTGAAGAGAGGTCGAAGTGTTGGAAAAAAGATGGTGGCCTCGTTCTTCGGAAAGACAGGTCATTACGCGACAGTAGTCTTAGAAGATCAGAAAACGGTTAATGCAGAGTGGTATACTAACAATTGTTTGCCACTTGTCTTGGAAAAAGTTCGAGAGATACGACCTCGCAGCAGGATCCTCCTTCATCACGACAATGCCTCGTCGCACACCGCCAGGCAAACGATCGACTATTTGGTGACCTCAGACGTGGAATTACTGGGTCACCCGCCGTATAGCCCCGACCTCGCACCCTGCGATTTTTATTTATTTCCGAAAATAAAAGAAAAACTTCGAGGAAAACGTTTTATAGACGCCGAAGAAGCAGTGGCTGCGTTTCAAAACGCCGTCGAAGAGATTCCTAAGGCCGAGTGGGCAAGGTGCTTTTCTCAATGGTTCCATCGAATGCAGCGATGTATTGATGTAAATGGACGCTATTTTGAAAAGTTACAATAAAAATAATAACTTGCTAGAATGCTTAGTTTTTGATTTTCTAAGAACTTTCAGTTTGACCCTCGTATCATCATAATACAAAATATATGTTAATATTTGTAATTTACAATATAAACTATTTATCATTAAGTAGTTATATAAAATGAATATACTTTTTAATCCTAAATTAACAGTTAAAAATTCACGAAAATTGTTAAATAACAAAATTTCATAAATATTTATTTCAGGAAAAAACCCCTCATACCTGCCCTTGATATTTTTTAGGCCGTCCAAGGAAATTGTTAAGTATCTTTCAACTTGACAAATCTGTTCATGTAACCACTTTGTTAAATCTGTTCATTCATGTGAAACACTTTATATTCTAACGAAATGTAATCTGATGCGTAAATAAGATATCTTGGCTCTGAATTCAAAACGTAAATTAAATCTGCCTAAGTAGCAAAGATGTTTGAAATTAAATAACGAGTCAAGCGAGTGACAAGTTCAGAGCCTAGTTTTGTACAAATAGTTTTAAATTTAGTCGAAACACTAATATAGCATTGATTATTTATAAAAACGGAACTAAATATGTATAAGGATAATAAAATAATGGTTAAATTATTATAACATTTCACGGCTTCACGCTTGATTCAACACAAGATTAAATTAAAGTGCACTCGGTTATCGAAATAACATGAGGTTGAAATCATATTAAAAAATCTCATTAAAAATAATAATATGAAAAAAGTATAATGAATATTATATAGACTTATAAAACAAACAATTTATTTGCTTATTGATAGCAGACAGAAGTTGTTACTAACATGCAATCAAAAATAAAACTAGAAGTATAAATGTAAAGATTATTACAATTAGTAGAAGCAGTGGAAGGTGAATTTTACAATTAACTAAACTATAAAACAATAAGTGCAATAAAATCAATCAACAGAATGACTGACATATAGATACCATGCAATATATTTTATATTATAAAATTTTACTTTAAAATATATTTTGAATTTTTGTCGAGTCATTCGATGGCAATTTTAGAAACTCCTGTCAAAATGACAAATTCGTATAATTTGATATGTTGACCTTTTAGCTGACGCTCAAAATCAAATAATGGCAAAATGACGCAAACTTTTCTGATAACGTTATTAAAGTAAAATATAAAATCAAGGTCAATAAGTTATAAGGCTGAGGGATCCTAGAATGTCCTTGTCAGTGTCAGGGTGATTGATTATTGTAAATGATCTTTTCATTACGTGTTATAGAAATTTGTAAAACGTTAATCTATAACGAAAATAAAAAAAAATATTTACAGCAAAACATAATACTGTTTATAATAAACTATATAAAATTGTTCGACAAGATTTGTTTTTTTCTCCATAATTAAAATTATGTTTTTTTTTTCAATCCGGTCAAAATGGTGTAAATATATTTTCCTGATAACATACAAAAAGTGAATGTGAGTGAATCATACAAGACACATTTTTTTGTAATAATTATTAAATGATGATGATGAACTCTAAAAACAAAAACCTCTCATAAAGAAGTTAAAACTATTCAAAGCATGTATAACAATTTCTAAAATTATCTCATTATGCCAATGTAACAGCATTATGATTGAAGTGAAAATAGATAAAAATTTATGAATGAAAATTAATATTTGTAATATATATTGTTCAGGTACATTACTTAATTTAAATAACAAAAAAATATTCTAAGAAATTTATAATTACATTTATTTTTTACTTGGATTTTTTTTCTTTCTATATGAAAATAATCATATATATTTTTATGCTTAAAGGAATACAATTTCGATAATTCTTGTATTATTGAAATAAGACTCTATATTGGCATATTATTATAATTACAATTATTTCAATATTTTATATGAGATCTAAAGGAAGTAACAAAGAAAAAATAAAAAAGAACTTCATAAACCACAAACAAATTTTATAGCGTATTTTTGGCAAAATGCCAGCAGTTGAGATTACGCTACGGTAAATCAATATCATTTGAATGTTCAACCTCATGATACAAAAACAGGATATATAACTTATGTATCATTATGCATTCATTAATTTATTTCAGTTGTATAGTATTTTAATCTAAGAGATTTAAATAAATAGTGTAAATAATTTAAAAGACGATTTCATAAACAATTGATTGTATGCAGTTCAAATACAATGAATACAATATTAAAATATGATTAACCTCAAGAGATAGGTGAAAATAAAATAAATCTTGGCTTATTTATTCATTAATTTATATTTTTAGATAGTTATTTAATTAATAAGTGAAATAACAAGTTAATTAAACAAATGTATAAATGAAAGATGTTTGAAAAGTAAATGAAACATCTCATCAAATTAAACTTAATATATAAAAATTTAATATTTGCTAAACCTTATCGCTACAAAAAGATACCTTTTTACTTTGATTTGAAAAGGTTTAAATTAACTATTAGTTATTGATTGAGGTATATTCGTTTCGGGCTGATACTTGCTTAAATAATTATTAAATATTGAAACTATTATTGTTTATTTAGAAATAGTTTGTTTAATATAATAGCTCTTTTTAATGAAAGTACGACAAAGCATATTTAGTAATAATGAAATGAAAAAAAGGTAAATAGCACCAGAATAAGTGTCATCATGGGGATATCACTAATGACAAACAGAGTTTTTAAAGCTAAATTTTAACATTCGTATGGATGGATGGATGGACAATAACATGGATTTTTTTATTATAAGACATGTTTTTTATGATTTGTTTGTAATGCATAAAACTAATTGCAGTGGAAAATTGATATCTTATTTTTGTTTTATTAACTTTATTCTTATTTATTATTTGTTTTCAAAATAAAAAAGAAAGAAATGTTGATAATTTTGTAGCGGCAAAATCACGGCTATGTACAATGCTTATTAGTACTAGAAGACTATAAAAATGAAGTAAATGTTCCAAAAATACTAAAATGTTACATTTCGTGCACGTGTGTACTGTGTATGGTAGGTTTACATAATCGTAAACCATTCTGCTTGTTACTCATAAGACCCTAATGAATAAAATATTTTATAGAAATAGCTGGAAACCGTATTTTTAAAAGTATGAAGATTTCTTGTAGGTACTAACTATTATTAGACTTATAATAAGTAAGTATAATTATTAAAATTTTTGAACTGCCATAAAAATTTAAGCTTTAAGATTTTCTACAACTGAAAATCTGATTATTATTCAAATTAGTAATACATATTATATGGTACGTTTACAAAAAATCACAAAATATGCTTTTACTGAAACAAGTTATATTCTTATGGAGATAATGTCTCGTAACTAATTCTATAAAAAAAATCGAGTATTACAAAATAAATTTAATATACCATAAATTATTAATATCTATCGTGTATCGTGTAAACCTATTATAACTTTATTATTTCAGTAAATGTGTGTATGTATAGTATAATTATGTGACGATTAACAAATATTTCGTTTATATTAACTATCTGCCGCTAGCGGTTTAGAATATTTTATCAATGAAGAAAAGACCTTGAATGTTACAAGGTTGAGAGTAACGAGGTGAGTCTGTGATATAAAACTGCCGTAGAGCAAGAAAGAGTCCCTTGACGTTACACATGGTATAACAAATACTCACTGGATGTAAAATAGACAAGAATTTTAAGTAAAGTGAAAAGCGTCTCGCTAAGGTAATCAAACAAATCAAGTAGTCAGTGATTTTCTAAGGATTTACTGACCTGTGAAAATAAAAATCATATAATAAGTGAATATCATACTTCTGATTTAGATTATATATTTTTTAGAGAGATAACTCTCTAAAAATATATTTTTAAGAGAGTTATCTCTCATTCATTAATATCATATCATTCATTAATATTTTTGTAATAAAAAAAATCACTAAAAAGGGGACCGTAAAAAACCGGATGAATGTCCTGCTCTATATCTTCATATTTAAGATTGCGGTACAAGTATTAAAAAATAATAATAATAATTAATTCGCAAATAAATTATTATAATAATATTGTATTGACAAAGTAAAAGTATGGAATCGGGAAAACAGCTATATTCACGTTTCATTATTAGAGTTATAAACATGCTGGTAGTTAGCTATTTGGTGAGATAAAGTACGTAAATACTAATTTAAACACAAATTTAATTGATCTTAGTTAGTCATTTTAGTGATCACTGCTATTTACGATGATGGAAAGTTTAAGAAAGTATCAAAGTATATTTATTTTATTGGAAATTTAATCTTGTTTCGGTTTTTCTTATATTTTTCAAGTTTTGGAATAGTTAGAAGAAGAAGAAGAAGTTAAATAATAATATAATATTTTTTTTTCAATATTATTTTACATAATTTATAGCATGGTAGTGAATATTATAAATACTGTTTCTTAAATGTAATATCAATAATGTCTGAAATTAATTTATTTCTAATTAGCTATTCTCTGGCTTCACTTGCTGGGTTGCGGAATTTGTCTCAGGAAACGGTTGGAGCAGCTCTTGAGTTTTGTAACCGATATGTATTTGTTGACGGGAATAATATAATTATTAATATATATGAAAATCTAGGTAATTTCATTTATTGTATCTAAGCTTATGTTGTAGTTATCACAAATATATATATATAATGATAACACTTCTTGTAATAAGAATTCCTTTTCCAAATCTTTATTAAACTTATGCCAATAACTAAACATTGTCTAAGCTAACAGAAATACTTAAAAATCCATTTCTTAAACATATAAACAAAACACGAATGTTTTAATGAAAGCAATTTACAATGAAACTAGATGATTTGGCTGCAGTTGGCGGCAATAGAACCTGTGACCTCTCAATGTAAGGTCCTTTTGTTCAGTTCAAACAGCCGGAGCTATATCGCAGTGTAACAAGAGACTGAATGTGGAGACATCCATATATTGTTCAAATAGTGGTCAAACCATTCAAAATTATGGACGTTATTGTTTTAAAAGAAATGACAAAATCACTGCTTCTTCTGTGAATATAAATAAATTAAGAAAAGCAGTAAAATCATTTTAGTTTTTTATACACTATACTGTAGAAGATCTAAAAACAATTTGAAATATATTGAAAAAAAGTCTGTGCCTTTGCAGTCGTTTTATAAGATTTGTCGTTTTCACGAATCAAATCTTTCCGTTAACGTTTTTATTTCGATCAGATTGTAAAAAGATGGCGAGCTGAATTGAAACTTCACTACAAAATACAATCATAGAGCCAATAAAATAATAAAAGTCACATAAATGGTGATGTCCGTAATCAAATTTTTCAACCAATACTTTTCTTTTGTTTATTGATAATAAGACAAATCATTTAAAATTCAGATAAAAACCGGCAAAGGAATATTAAATTAAACTTGGTTATTGTTATAATTAATAAGTTCTTCCGAGGAATTTTAATATAAATTATAAAATCGATGTTATTAAAAGATGCATATTTATTAATCGAATTATTTCCGATGTCCTTCAATTACATTTATAATTATTTACATGATCATGTTTTATTGATTGTTCCCATAATTTATTGATTATTGCTTTAATTATTCTTCTTTAAATTCAACACCCTTGTAAAATATTTAATATTTTTAACACTGACTATTTAATTTAGGTGTTGCGCAGTGGCGAAGTAGTTTAAAACCGAGTAGGAAATGTTTCTTTATTTATTCATATTATTTTGTTACTAGTTATTGTGATTATGTTTCTAAAGGTGTACATAGATTATTGAGTTTCGTTACATTAATCTCAATTTCGTTAGTAGAGCCATTTCATTTGATTCAATCTTATGAAGCTTTTTCCACTAATTACAACATCTGCTATCTTAGAATTAATAATTAAATATAACGACATTTGTTACACTGTAATCTGCTTTAGGATAATAAAACAAAGGGTTTAAAATAACATATTGGAATATTCGCAATTGGCAGAAATAAAAATATAACATAACTTACAGTATTTTATCAATAATATGTTAACAATTTGAGTAGCTCTGATTATTTCTGTTTCTGCAATCTCTTCCATTATAATGTCTAATAGGATTGTTATATATTTTTAAATACTGTGGCCTCGTAATTCAACTCTAGCCTTATTTTTTAATTAATTGATTCCTATTAACTATATTTAAAATAATTCCGTATTAATTCGTGAATGGAGCGAGGAAACTATTGTAGATATCACGTTAATTGAACAAAAGTTTCCTGTGATGTATTTAATTTATGAATAGGAAAAGGATTGTAAAAAACACAAGTTACAACGACGTGGTGACGTAACTGTATCAGATAGAATACTACAATGCCTACCTACAAAACCTATAGTTGATATTCTACAAAGAAATATACTTTTTGCTATAAGTATGTTAGATATTGCTAATATGGGTGTTGGCCGAAACATATAGATCTATATTTGATCTGATTGCAATATACAGTCCTTACCGTTGTGGATAATAGCTAACTTCAAAAATGACCATAACTTCTCATATTATTATATCAAGGTTCGAAAATATAAACCTTATATTTAAAAAATTTAATCAATGTATCAGAAAATAAAAAAGAATCCTACCTAGTATTTACTAATTTTATATTAAAATAAATTATTTAATTTTTTACTCGAAAAAAAAATCTTTATTCTGATTTGCATTCATGCTCTTAAATTGAATAGTATCACAGCCACTTGATATTCGTTACAGTGTGGTTTTAGGCTCCATGTACAGTCATCGAGCTGTCAAATTTGCATTTACAGGAACAGTGACTTGTGTTATATTTATATATACTTGTGATCATTAATTAAATATTTCTTATATTCCTATTTATTATAAAATTGATAAATTCGCATTTATTATTTTCTCAGGAACCGTGGAAACGCTGATTGCAGGTGCATTGTATCATATTAAAATCCCAGAATGTAATATCTGAAACCTTTGTTTGTTACATTTATTTTTCTGTAATCTTTTAATTATAATTCCATTATATTATATTCATTCTTGTCTCCATCTTTGAGCGGGGATCACGTAATTTGTAGTTTAAATATAATAATTAAATTTTAAGTTCATAAATTTCTATTCTTTTGGATCCTCCGGTTGTGACCGACGTAATTCTTGTAAGACAAATAGTACAAAATGCAATTCAGTTTAAGACGTTGTTTTTTCGAGATGTATTTCGTCATACCAATCATGTTCGTCTTAGTGTTATTTTTCTCTATTTACAATGAAATGATATTATTATTAACATTGACATTCAAACATTGATATGCATTTGATAACTAACTTAATATATTAGATATACCAATGTTGGGGACACTTAGAGTAACATGTGTATTTTAATGGTATAAAGTTTGAAGATTTTCTGTAAACTTTGAAAACGCATTTTTAACTTTGTTATACAGTTAATTGAATCTGAACGTGTTCCGGAAGTTCTGTGTGACGGACAAACAATGCGGACTAGTAGCTATATACACTACTACTAACTTCTCTTGAACCAACATACAAAACTTTATAAATTTTGGTAATGGAATTAGCTTTATCTTTGGAAGTTTCATGTTATACGAGCAAACACTTACATATTGTATAGCTTATTAAATACTTTTGAGTAATTTAAAATTTAGTACTATACCACGAACGAAACTTCAACTTTTCATAATTTTTCATAACTCTGCCGCCCGTTTTGCAAATATTATTGTATATTGTATAATACGCGGGTGGACGTAGTGTAATATCACTATATCCACCTGCGTTTTGAATTAATAATACTATATACTAATACATATAATGTCGGTCTGCGATAGACTGGACAGCTACGATGAAACGATAGTCACGTAGGGGATTCTATTTATAAATCACCGGAGCAATAAAATTAATATACTTTTAATTTTCTTTCTACTCATGACCACAAAGAGACCGTATCAACTATTAACAATATTATACCTGGCAGAAATATAAGAAATCTTTCTGATTTTAGCATATAAAACACATATATCTAGGATTAATGTTATTCAGGGTAAATTAAACTTATAATATAAATGTATTTATGTAAGTTTCACAATCTAAATAATTGTAAGAAGATTAGATATTAAAATAAATAAAATCAAACAAACATTTTGAAAGAATAAAACCTATAAGTTCAATGTGAATAGAATACATAAAAATAATAGCATAAAACAGAACTTAAACTAAGATGTACACACCTGATGTGGTTCCTTACAGCATTTAATTATTTCTATCATCAGCCGTTGTAGTTCAGAGGGATTATCTCTTAATATTTTCTCATTTTGCCTTTGTATGAGGACAATCAAGGGAACAAGGGAACATCCGCATAAAATACAAACATTGGTATGACCACGCTGACTTGGTATTGGTCCAGCTTGTGGTTCATTACCAGTATTCTGTTGAAGATTCCGATTTGTTGCATCTATCAAAAGTTTCCAACATGTTTCGCAAACATAATCCTCATCAGTTATCTGAAAGTAATTTGTAATAAGTGTTAACGCATTATAACAAATTATGTTTTAAATAACGAGTTAATTTAATATAATTTAGTGATAAACACGGGCAATAGCATTTTTAACTTTAACTTACGTTTTGTGGATAAATCGAGTTGCAGAGCATCGTACACACTTGTGTTTTGTTCTAAAATCCGATATCGGCGAAGAGTATTCACGCAAATATTACAATTCACGCACAATATGTGCTTGCGCTTGCTATCCATGATAAAAGAACACTCAGAACAGAAAGACACAATCGAAATCCGTTAAGGCGTCCGAGAATGAATAGCTGCACAGAAGTCGCGATGACAGCGTAAAAGTAAATAGAGCACGCAAAGCTAGTTAAAATGGCTTCCAGTACTGTCAAAGTCAGTCAAACTATTAGTCAGTTGTCAGTCATTTAAATTGCTCTGTAATAATATATTTGATTAATCTTATAGTTAAATACATACAACAAACGCAATTATTTAGTTTCTTTATTATGTAGCAATTACAACAAAGAAAAATTAATATTGCTATTTATCATTTTAAATAGTATTTTATTTTTTAATTGTATTAAACCGGAAATATACAAAAAACTAAAATTAAAAGCTTATTAAATAAAAGTTTTTTTCGTGGCTTTCCCACGTAAATCTAACACCGTGTAAAAAACGACTAAATAATACAATTAAGTTTCGCTTTTGTCTTATTTTTAGACGCTTCGTATAACGTTCAGGTAAAAAATTGTCATTGTTCTTTCTGTAATTAGACAATCACTTTCACACATCCATAATATCAAAGATTGTTACTGACAGTTCTTTTATTTAAAAATTGTATATTTTTTGTTATAAGAATCTATTCTCACGTATATTCCACAAGTGGTGGAAATGGTTTAATATCATTCAATGTTGTTTTATATATAACATTATAAAAACAAGCGCTTAAAATATGTAATATTAAATTTAATTAATTTATATATAATACCTACAAGTGTTTACAACCTACATGATTACCTAAAAGAATATTTATTTAAGATGAAAAATTTGGAAATGAACAAATAAAAACTTTAAACTTATTTGTGTTTTTATGTATACTAGTGTGATATATTTATGTCGTCTCTCACTTGTCTTACGTATGGCAATAGGTTTGGCAGCGAAAGCGTACAACCACTGCATTCCTTTCAAATTGAAATGGACGGTGTCGAAATCTGAATTGCACGTGAACAGATGACGTTTCTGTCATGACGGCAAATCAACACACACACCATTTCGAATAGTGAACATTTTTAACTAATAATAGTTCCTTTATTTTAATTACTTATGTAATTCGCATTTATAAAAAACGGTAGGATTAAGAGATTTTTACGTAAGTGAACTTCTTAGCAAAAACTATTTAATATATTTAATAGTACTTAAAGTTAAGTAATATTTTATTTTATTTCTTTATAAAATCGATAGGTGTAATTAACCTTTTACTCTCGGTGTAAGGTTGATTACACCCACGGTTAAGTTAATTAAATGTTAAATCAATAAAGTTATTCAGATGAAAATTGTTATCACGAAATTAAAATTATAAGTTCAAAAGTAGGTTCTTAAATAATTATTCCTAATTAATTTTACAAAAAAACAATAATTTCGTAACTAAAGTAAACTAAATTCTTAAGAAGTATTTCCCAATTATATGAGGGATGTTGGTTTATGTATCACAATATAATAACCGTTACTCTACTTGGTTTAACTTTATTTTATACACTGCAGTATTCTTATATTTTAAAAGTCAATAACTATATTTTACGAAGCTCCATTTTTGTCCATAAATATTTGGTGTTAACTTTACTTAAATTTAAAAAAAATACAGAAAAACCTTTCAATAATATTCCATTCATATTTTAATATTTTTTTTGAAACTATGTACATATTTGAATTGTGTTTCAAAACTTTTTTATATACTGGCCAATGCTACCTAGTGAATTATTTATGCTAGTTCAATGAAATATTGTTTATTTTTATTTAATCTTAATATATAAAACACAAAGACACTCACTGACTCATTCATAGCTCTACAGTTTAAACCGTAATACTTAGAAAGCTGAAATTTGGAAACAAGACTCCTGACACATTGAATAGGTGCAATAAGAAAGAATTTTGCAAAGGTCCAAACCGTTCCAAAGTTACAGCTAAAAAACTGCAAAGGTAACCCCTCGCTCCCTCTGCTCTCCTGTTGCATTGCAGTAGAAATTAAAATTATTTGATTTTTGATTTGACGGGCGTTATATTTCTATATTTTAAATTTAAAACAAAACACTACATATTAATTAGAAATTAAACATTTTGTTAAAACAGGAAGTCTAATTTCACATCTAAATTAATAGAGTACCCAGTGAAGCAGGCGGGAATCAGCTAGTTTAATATATTTTAGAACAGTAAATAATGTCTACATCTGACATTGTAAAGCTGAAGGAATATTTACGACAGAAGTGCAACGTGCCTTGAAATACAAAGAGAGGATGATGTCATAAAAACATTATGCTCTTTAATAACATGCAATAAATTTAATTTATTACTTTGAAATGTAATATTGTTTTTATTTTATAAAAAAAATATTTAAAAAATATTAAAACATGCACGAACCTGTAATCTCATGGAATCCATTCCTCAGCTCTACCAACTAAGCTATTGACACTCACCCTGATAAATTTTACATTATATATTTAATCGTTTAACTGACTGACTAGTAAATATTATTAACTAACCAAAATTTACTAATGTAACAGTGAAAAGATTTAGGTGTGTGTGAAAATCAATACAAATTAAGTGAGTATATGACAGAAAGAAAAATGAGTGCTAAAATCGATTAATGTGACATTGAGCGACGGTTTGTACGACGTCGAGGAAACAATTAGACCCACAGATTTATGTCAATAATAACCGGTTGATAGCCTGTTTTATTTGAATGCAAAAAATATTTACTTTGCTTTATAGCATCACTATCACAATATACCAATTATGTTAGCATTGTACTCGAATAGTTATATATTGTCAAGTAGTACAATAAAGATCCATTTTGTGTAGTATCATCATAATACAAAATATATGTTAATGTTTGTAATTTATAATATGAACTATTTATTATTAAGAAATTATATAAAATGAATATACATTTTTAATCCTAAATTAACAGTTAAAAATTTACGAAAATTGTTAAATAACAAAATTTCATAAATATTTATTTCAGGAAAAAACCCCTCATACCTGCCCTTGATATTTTTTAGGCCGTCCAAGGAAATTGTTAAGTATCTTTCAACTTGACAAATCTGTTCATGTAACCACTTTGTTAAATCTGTTCATTCATGTGAAACACTTTATATTCTAACGAAATGTAATCTGATCCGTAAATAAGATATCTTGGCTCTGAATTCAAAACGTAAATTAAATCTGCCTAAGTAGCAAAGATGTTTGAAATTAAATAACCAGTCAAGCGAGTGTCGAGTTCAGGCCTAGTTTTGTACGAATAGTTTTAAATTTAGTCGAAACACTAACATAGCATTGATTATTTATAATAACAGAACTAAATATTTATAAGGATAATAAAACTATGATTAAATTATTATAACATTTCACGGCTTCACGCTTGATTCAACACAAGATTAAATTAAAGTGCACTCGGTTACTGAAATTACATGAGGTTGAAATCGTTTTCATCGTAGTATTAGCTTTGTGGGACATTAAAAATCTCATTAAAAATAATAATATGAAAAAAGTATAATAAATATTATATAGACTTATGAAACAAACAATTTATTTGCTTATTGATAGCAGACAAAAGTTGTTGCTAACATGCAATAAAAATAAAACTAGAAGTATAAATGTAAAGATAATTACATTTAGTAGAAGCAGTGGGAAGTGAAATTTACAGTTAACTAAACTATAGAACAATATGTGTAATAAGATCAATCAACAGAATGACTGACATGTAGATACCATCCAATATATCTTATATTATAAATTTTTACTTTAAAATATATTTTGAATTTTTGTGGAGTCATTCGATGGCAATTTTAGAAACTCCTGTCAAAATGACAAATTCGTATAATTTGATATGTTGACCTTTTAGCTGACGCTCAAAATCAAATAATGGAAAAATTACTCAAACTTTTCTGATAACGTTATTAAAGTAAAATATAAAATCAAGGTCAATAAGTTATAAGGCTGAGGGTTCCTAGAATGTCCTTGTCAGTGTCAGGGTGATTGATTATTGTAAATGATTTTTTCATTACGTGTTATAGAAATTTGTAAAACGTTAATCTATAACGAAAATAAAAAAAATATTTACAGCAAAACATAATACTGTTTATAATAAACTATATAAAATTGTTCGATAAGATTTGTTTTTTCTCCATAATTAAAATTGTAGTTTTTTTTCCAATCCGGTCAAAATGGTGTAAATATATTTTCCTGACAACATACAAAAAGTGAATGTAAGTGAATCATGCAAGACACATTTTTTTGAAATAATTTTTAAATGATGATGATGGACTCTGAAAACAAAAACCTGTCATAAAGAAGTTAAAACTATTCAAAGAATGTATAACATTTTCTAAAATTATCTCATTATGCCAATGTAACAGCATTATAATTGAAGTGAAAATAGATAAAAATTTATGAATGAAAATTAATATTTGTAATATATATTGTCCAGGTACATATATACATTACTTAATTTAAATAACAAAAAATATATTCTAAGAAATTTATAATTGTATTCTTTCTATATGAAAATAATCATATATATTTTTATGCTTAAAGGAATACAATTTCGATAATTCTTGTATTATTGAAATAAGACTCTATATTGGCATTTTATTACAATTACAATTATTTCAGTATTTTGTATGAGATCTAAAGGAAGTAACAAAGAAAAAATAAAAAAGAACTTCATAAACCACAAACAAATTTTATAGCGTATTTTTGGCAAAATGCCAGCAGTTGAGATTACGCTATGGTAAATCAATATCATTTGAATGTTCAACCTCATGATACAAAAACAGGATATATAACTTATGTATCATTATGCATTCATTAATTTATTTCAGTTCTATAGTATTTTAATCTAAGCGATTTAAATAAATACTGTAAATAATTTAAAAGACGATATCATAAACAATTGTATGCAGTTCAAATATAATGAATACAATATTAAAATATGATTAACCTCAAGAGATAGGTGAAAATAAAATAAATCTTGGCTTATTTATTCGTTAATTTATATTTTTAGATAGTTATTTAAGTAATAAGTGAAATAACAAGTTAATTAAACAAATGTATAAATGAAAGATGTTTGAAAAGTAAATGAAACATCTCATCAAATTAAATTAATAAATGCTAAACCTTATCGCTACAAAAAGATACCTTTTTACTTTGATTATTTAGTCTTTAAAAAGGTTTAAATTAATTAGTGGACTATTAATTACTCATTGAGGTATATTCGTTACGGGCTGATACTTGCTTAAATAATTATTAAATATTGAAACTATTATTTTTCATTTAGAATTAGTTTGTTTAATATAATAGCTCTTTTTAATGAAAGTACGACAAAGCATATTTAGTAACAATGAAATGAAGAAAAGGTAAAGATATAAGATAAAAGCACCAGAATAAGTGTCATCATATCGTTTATGACAAACAGTTTTTAAGGCTATACTAAAGTATTACAAGTTTGTTAAAACATTCGTATGAATATTTCGTTTATATTAACTATCTGCCGCTAGCGGTTTAGAATATTTTATAAATGAAGAAAATATCTTAAATGTTACGCGGTTGAGAGTAACGAGGTGAGTCTGTGATATGAGAACTGCCGTAGAACAAGTAAGAGTCCCTCGATGTTACACATGCAGTAATAAATACTCACTTGAAGTAAAATAGACAACAATTTTAATTAAAATGAAAAGCGCGTCGCTAAGGTAATCAAACAAATCAAGTAGTCAGTGATTTTCTATGGATTTACTGACCTGTGAAAATAAAAATCATGTAATAAGTGAATATCATACTTCTGATTTAGATTATATATTTTTTAGAGAGTTACAATTAATATTTTTGTAATAAAAAAAATCACTAAAAAGGGGACCGTAAAAAAACCGGGTGAATGTCCTGCTCTATATCTACATATTTTAGGGTTGCGGTACAAGTATTAAAAAAATAATAATAATTATTTCGCAAATAAATTATTATAATAATATTATATTGACAAAGTAAAAGTATTGAATTAGGAAAACAGCTAGATTCACGTTTCATTATTAGAGTTATAAACATGCTAGTAGTTGGTTATTTGGTGAGATAAAGTACGTAAATACTAATTTAAACACAAGTTTAATTGATTTTAGTTAGTCATTTTAGTGATCACTGCTATTTACGATCATGGAAAGAAATTTAAGAAAGTATCAAAGTAAATTTATTTTATTGGAAATTTAAACTTGTTTCGGTTATTTTTATATTTTTCAAGTTTTGGAAAAGTTAAATAATAATATAAATATATTTTTAATATTATATTACATAATTTATAGCATGGTAGTGAATATTAGAAATACTGTTTCTTAAATGTAATATCAATAATGTCTGAAATTAATTTATTTCTAATTAACTATTCACTGGTTTCACTTATGGGGTTGCGGAATTTGTTTCAGGAAACGGTTGGAGCAGCTCTGGAGTTTTGTACCCAATATGTATTTGTTGACGGGAGTTATATAACTATTAACATATATGAAAATCTAGGTAATTTTGTTTATTGTATCTAAACATTGTTATCACATATCTATATATTGATAACACTTCTTGTAATAAGAATTCCTTTTCGAAATTTTTATTAAACTTATGCCAATAACCAAACATTGCCTAAGCTAACAGAAATACTTAAAAATCCATTTCTTAAACATACAAACAAAACACGAATGTTTTAATGAAAGCAATTTACAATGAAACTAGATTATTTGGCTGCAGTTGAGAGCGATAGAACCTGTGACCTCTCAATGTAAGGTCCTATTGTTCAGTTCAAATAGCCGGAGCTATATCGCAGTGTAACAAGAGACTGAATGTGGAGACAGTTACGTTTCAATTATGCACATATCGTTCAAATAGTGGTCAAACCATTCAAAATTATGGACGTTATTTGTTTTAAAAGAAATGACAAAATCACTGCTTCTTCTGTGAATATAAATAAATTAAGAAAAGCAGTAAAATCATTTTAGTTTTTTATACACTATACTGTAGAAGATCTACAAACAATTTGAAATATATTGAAAAAAGTCTGTGCCTTTGCAGTCGTTTTATAAGATTTGTCGTTTTCACGAATTAAATCTTTTCGTTAAAAGTTTTTATTTCGATCAGATTGTAAAAAGATGGCAAGCTGAATTGAAACTTCACTACAAAATGCAATCATAGAGCCAATAAAATAATAAAAGTCACATAAATGGTGATGTCCGTAATCAAATTTTTCAACCAATACTTTTCTTTTGTTTATTGATAATAAGACAAATCATTTAAAATTCAGATTAAAACCGGAAAAGGAATAATAAATTAAACTTGGTTATTGTTATAATTAATAAGTTCTTCCGAGGAATTTTATTATAAATTATAAGATCGATGTTATTAATAGATGCATATTTATTAATCGAATTCTTTCCGATGCCCTTCAATTAAATTTATAAATATTTAAATGGTCATGTTATTTTAAAATCTTTTAAATCAGTTCTGCACCCTCATAACTTTTTTATTATTTTTAACACTTCTAGGGTAATTATAGACGGAATAAAAATAAATTATTAGGATGTTCACAATGGGCAGAAATAAAAATATAAAATAACTTGATTCTAGGTATTACATTTAATTATTTTCTATTTATACAGTAGCTCTGATTATTTATTACTTTTGTTATCGCTTGTATTATAATATCTAATAGAATTGTTATATTTTATCAAATACTTTGGCCTCGTTATTAAACTCTGAAAGTCTGCTTTTTTAATTAATTTATTCCTATTAAATATATTTAAAATAATTCTAAATTGATTCGAGAATGAAGCGAGGAAACTATTGTAGCTATCACAACAATTGAACAAGTTTCCTGTGATGTATTTAATTTATGAATAGGAACAGTATTCTAAAAAACATAACTTACAAGGACGTGGTGATGTAACTGTATCAGATAGAATACTACAATGCCTACTTACAAAACTCATTGTTGATATTCTACAAAGAAATATACTTTTTGTTATAGGTATGTTGGGTGTTGGCCAAAACATATAGACCTATATTTGGCTTCGATCTGATTGCAATATGCAATCCTTATCGTTTTGGATAATTGCTAACTTCAAAAATGTCTATAAGTTCGGCATATTATTACATCAAGGTTTGAATATATAAACCTTACATTTATAAAATAAAATCAATGTATCAATCAGAAGATAAAAATATAGTAGTAGTATTTAAATATTTTTAAATTCAAATCAATTGTTTAATTCACGCTCTTATATTTATTTAATAGTGTCGCAGCAACTTCATATTCGTTACAGTGTGGTTTTAGGTTCCATGAACAGTCACCAAGCTGACAACTTAGCATTTACAGGAAGAGTGACTTGCAATACATTGGTGACATGTATTTTGTCATAACAATCGTGTTCGTCTTAGTGTTATTTTGTGTCTTTTCAATGAAATCATGTTACTAATTAATATCGACATTGAAATGTATTTGATAACTAACTTAATATATTAGATATATCAATCTTGGGGACACTTAGATTAACTTGTGTATTTTAATGGTATCAAGTTTGGCGATTTTCTGTCAACTTTGAAAACGCAT
This sequence comes from Melinaea menophilus ssp. n. AW-2005, assembly GCA_918358695.1. Classification (NCBI taxonomy): domain Eukaryota; kingdom Metazoa; phylum Arthropoda; class Insecta; order Lepidoptera; family Nymphalidae; genus Melinaea; species Melinaea menophilus. Next base: position 3,701,410 of record OU911052.1, read on the forward strand.
TTATAACTTTGTTATAGAGCTAATTGAATCTGAACGTGTTCCGGAAGCTCTGTGTGACGGACAAACAATGCGGACTAGTAGCTATATACACTACTACTAACTTCTCGTGAACCAACATACAAAACTTTATAAATTTTGGTAATGGGATTAGCTTCATCTTCGGAAGTTTTATGTTATACGAGCATGCACTAACATATTTCATAGGTAATTAAATTATTTTAAGTAATTTAAAATTTAGTACTATACCACGAACGAAACTTCAACTTTTCATAATTTTTCATAACTCGGCCGTCCGTTTTGAAAATATTATTGTATATTGTATAATACGCGGGTGGACGTAGTGTAATATCACTATATCCACCTGCGTATTGAATTAATAATACTATATACTAATACATACAATGTCAGTCTGCGATAGACTGGACAGCTACGATGAAACGATAGTCACGTAGGGGATTCTATTTATAAATCACCGGAGCAATAAAATTAATATACTTTTAATTTTCTTTCTACTCATGACCACAAAGAGACCGTATCAACTATTAACAATAATAACTTAAAGTCGTGAAATAAATATATATTGTTATTTTAAAATATATCTCCTCTAACGTAAAGTTGAGGAAATTTTTCCTTCATGATTACACAGTTTTTAAAGGTATAAACTTTTTAGTACTGTGCGTGTAAATTTTAAAAGTTTCAACTTTAAACAACAGAAACTTTAAGATAAGCATTAGCTTCAGATGTTATCTCTAGCGTACACATATATAAGAACTTTGCTATATTGTATTATAATTAAAATACTAAAACTTGTTTCATTTTAATAAAACAATAAGAGAAATAAAGGGATATGTGAGACAGACAATTATTTTTTGCTAACAGAAAACAACTTGTTTTAAGTTAGCAAAAAATAATTACTCCGGGTGCGGTTAACGACTTTAACCATATAGACGTAGGATTCTGGGATGTGTAAATTGTGCCAGTGACCTACTTAGTTCTTGTACTTACGAGTGATCAGCCTTTACCTTCTAGAAGAGGTTGTGAACAAAAATGCATGCTGTTTATAAAGACTACGTCAAAGATAAACCAATAGACACAAAATAAAATTTCTGTAATTAGACTTTCACTTTCGTTAGGAAATGAAGATGATATATTTATGGTAGTCTCAGTAGAAAAATAATAAATGTAAATATAATCGTATACATCCATAATATCATAGATATTATGGATGTATACGTAGTTTTTTTATAAAAAATTGTTTATTTTTTGTTATGAGAATCTATTCTCAGATATATTTCATTTGTGGTTGTTTCAGTGGTGGGGATTGTTTAATATCATCCAATGTTGTTTTATATAACATTATAAAAACAAGCGCTTAAAATATGTAATATTAAATTTAATGAATTTATTTATTATAACTTACTGTCCATATACATTTGTCCATGCCTTTTATAGTAATTTTAAAACAATTTTGTCAAGAATTTGATTACTATGGTAACTTCGCAAGAAATTGTACACCTGCACAAGTTAATTTATATTTATTTAAGATGAAAAAATTGGAAATGAACAAATATAAATTTTATTTTATTTATGTTTTTATCTACACTAGTGTGATAGACTTATGTCGTCTTTCACTTGTCTTACGTGCCACACGTAACACAATAGGTTTGGCAGCGAAAACGTACAACCAATGCATTCCTTTTAAATTGATATGGACGGTGTCGAAATCTGAATTGCACGTGAACAGATGACGTTTCTGTCATGACGGCAAATCAAGTCAACAGCATTTCGAATAGAAGAGCATGCTAGTGAACATTTTTAACTAATAATAATCCCTTTATTTTAATTACTTATGTAATTCGCATTTATTACAAATGTTAGAGTAGTAGAGTTAGAGCTTTTTACATAGTTGAACTTCTTAGCAAAAACTATTTAATATATTTAATAGTACTTAAAGTTAAGTAATATTTTTTATTTTATTTCTTTATAAAATCGATTGGAGTAATTAACCTCTTACTGTCGGTGTAAGGTTGATTACACCCACGGTTACGTTAATTAAATGTTAAATCAATAAAGTTATTCAGATGAAAATTGTTATCACGAAATTAAAATTATAATTTTAAAAGAAGGTTCTTAAATTCCTAATTATTTTTACAAAAAAACAATAATTTCTTAACTAAAGTAAACTAAATTCTTAAGAAGTATTTCCCAATTATATGAGGGATGTTGGTTTATGTATCACAATATAATAACCGTTACTCTACTTGGTTTAACTTTATTTTATTCACTCCAGTATTCTTATATTTTAAAAATCAATAACTATATTTTACGAAGCTCCATAAAATTTAAATGGTAACTTTACTTAAATTTAATAAAAATACAGAAAAACCTTTCAATAATATTCCATTAATATTTTAATTTTTTTTGAAACTATGTACATATTTGAATTGTGTTTCAAAGTTGTTTCAATGTAGCTTTTATAGCCATAAACTTTTTTTTGTACTGTCCAATGCTAGCTAGTGAATTATTTATGCTAGTTCAATGAAATATTGTTTATTTTTATTTAATCTTAATATATACACAAAGACACTCACTGACTCATTCATAGCTCTACAGCTCAAACCGTAATACCTAGAAAGCTGAAATTTGGAAACAAGGCTCCTGACACATTGAATAGGTGCAATAAGAAAGAATTTTACAAAGGTCAAAACCGTTCCAAAGTTACAGCTAAAAAACTGCAAAGGTAACCCCCCGCTCCCTCTGTTGTCCTGTTGAATTGCAGTAGAAATTAAAATTATTTGATTTTTGATTTGACGGGCGTTATATTTCTATATTTTAAATTTAAAAGAAAACACTACATATTAAATAGAAATTAAACATTTTGTCAAAATAAGAAGTCTAATTTCACATCCAAATTAATAGAGTACCCAGTGAAGCAGGCGGGAATCAGCTAGTTTAATATATTTTAGAACAGTAAATAATGTCTACATCTGACATTGTAAAGCTGAAGTAATATTTACGACAGAAGTGCAACGTGCCTTGAAATACAAAGAGAGGATGATGTCATAAAAACATTATGCTCTTTAATAACATGCAATAAATTTAATTTATTACTTTGAAATGTAATATTGTTTTTATTTTATAAAAAAAATATTTAAAAAATATTAAAACATGCACGAACCTATAATCTCATGGAATCCATTCCTCAGCTCTACCAACTAAGCTATTGACACTCACCCTGATAAATTTTACATTATATATTTAATCGTTTAACTGACTGACTAGTAAATATTACTAACTAACCAAAATTTACTAATGTAACAGTGAAAAGATTTAAGTGTGTGTGAAAATCAATACAAATTAAGTGAGTATATGACTATATGTGCTTGGAAACACAAACAGAAGATGATGTCATAAAAACATTATGCTCTTTAACAACATGCAATAAATAATTTTTAAATAAAATATTATTTTCATTTTATAAAAAAAAAACATTTACGAACCTGAAATCTCATAAAATCCATCTCTCAACTAGAGTTGAGTTGGTAGACCAAATAAGCCATCGTTACTCACCCTAATAAATTTTACTTTTATGAAAAATTAAAAGTACTTATTTTCAATGAACTGACTAATAAATATTATTAATCAGCTTATAAGCTAACTAAGCTAAGCTACTAGAATTTAAGAGTGTATAAGTGAGTATATGACAAAAAGAAAATGAGTGCTAAAATCTATTAATGTGACATTGACCGATGGTTGGTACGACGTCGAGGAAACAATTAGACCCACAGATTTATTTCAATATTAACCGGTTGATTGTGTCTTTTATTTGAATGCAAAAAATATTTACTTTGTTTTATAGCATCACTATCACAATATACCAATTATGTTAGCATTGTACTCGAATATTTTATATATTGTCAAGTAGTACAATAAAGATCCATTTTGTGTAGTATCATCATAATACAAAACATATGTTAATATTTGTAGTTTTGCAATATGAACTATTTACTATTCAGAAGTTATATAAAATAAATATATATTTTTAATCCTAAATTAACAATTAAAATTCACGAAAATTGTTAAATTACAAAATTACTCGTACATATATATTTCTTCAAGGAAGAAACCCTTCATACTTGCCCTTGATATTTTTTAGGCCGTCCAAGGAAATTGTTAAGTATCTTTCAACTTGACAAATCTGTTCATGAAACCATTTTGTTAAATCTGTTAATTCATGTGAAACACTTTATATTCTAACGAAATGTAATCTGATGCGTAAATAAGATATCTTGGCTCTGAATTCAAATACATAAATTAAATCTGCCTAAGTAGCAAAGATGTTTGAAATTAAATAACGAGTCAAGCGAGTGACAAGTTCAGAGTCTAGTTTTGTACGAATAGTTTTAAATTTAGTCGAAACACTAACATAGCATTGATTATTTATAATAACGGAACTAAATATTTATAAGGATAATAAAACTATGATTAAATTATTATAACATTTCACGGCTTCACGCTTGATTCAACACAAGATTAAATTAAAGTGCACTCATTTTCATCGTAGTATTAGCTTTGTAAAATATTAAAAAAATCTCATTAAAAATAATAATATGAAAAAAGTATAATGAATATTATATAGACTTATAAAACAAACAATTTATTTGCTTATTGATAGCAGACAGAAGTTGTTACTAACATGCAATCAAAAATAAAACTAGAAGTATAAATGTAAAGATTATTACAATTAGTAGAAGCAGTGGAAGGTGAATTTTACAATTAACTAAACTATAAAACAATAAGTGCAATAAAATCAATCAACAGAATGACTGACATATAGATACCATGCAATATATTTTATATTATAAATTTTTACTTTAAAATATATTTTGAATTTTTGTCGAGTCATTCGATGGCAATTTTAGAAACTCCTGTCAAAATGACAAATTCGTATAATTTGATATGTTGACCTTTTAGCTGACGCTCAAAATCAAATAATGGCAAAATGACGCAAACTTTTCTGATAACGTTATTAAAGTAAAATATAAAATCAAGGTCAACAAGTTATAAGGCTGAGGGATCCTAGAATGTCCTTGTCAGTGTCAGGGTGATTGATTATTGTAAATGATCTTTTCATTACGTGTTATAGAAATTTGTAAAACGTTAATCTATAACGAAAATAAAAAAAAATATTTACAGCAAAACATAATACTGTTTATAATAAACTATATAAAATTGTTCGACAAGATTTGTTTTTTTCTCCATAATTAAAATTATGTTTTTTTTTTCAATCCGGTCAAAATGGTGTAAATATATTTTCCTGATAACATACAAAAAGTGAATGTGAGTGAATCATACAAGACACATTTTTTTGTAATAATTATTAAATGATGATGATGAACTCTAAAAACAAAAACCTCTCATAAAGAAGTTAAAACTATTCAAAGCATGTATAACAATTTCTAAAATTATCTCATTATGCCAATGTAACAGCATTATGATTGAAGTGAAAATAGATAAAAATTTATGAATGAAAATTAATATTTGTAATATATATTGTTCAGGTACATTACTTAATTTAAATAACAAAAAAATATTCTAAGAAATTTATAATTACATTTATTTTTTACTTGGATTTTTTTTCTTTCTATATGAAAATAATCATATATATTTTTATGCTTAAAGGAATACAATTTCGATAATTCTTGTATTATTGAAATAAGACTCTATATTGGCATATTATTATAATTACAATTATTTCAATATTTTATATGAGATCTAAAGGAAGTAACAAAGAAAAAATAAAAAAGAACTTCATAAACCACAAACAAATTTTATAGCGTATTTTTGGCAAAATGCCAGCAGTTGAGATTACGCTACGGTAAATCAATATCATTTGAATGTTCAACCTCATGATACAAAAACAGGATATATAACTTATGTATCATTATGCATTCATTAATTTATTTCAGTTGTATAGTATTTTAATCTAAGAGATTTAAATAAATAGTGTAAATAATTTAAAAGACGATTTCATAAACAATTGATTGTATGCAGTTCAAATACAATGAATACAATATTAAAATATGATTAACCTCAAGAGATAGGTGAAAATAAAATAAATCTTGGCTTATTTATTCATTAATTTATATTTTTAGATAGTTATTTAATTAATAAGTGAAATAACAAGTTAATTAAACAAATGTATAAATGAAAGATGTTTGAAAAGTAAATGAAACATCTCATCAAATTAAACTAATAAATGCTAAACCTTATCGCTACAAAAAGATACCTTTTTACTTTGATTATTAAGTCTTTGAAAAGGTTTAAATTAATTAGTGGACTATTAATTACTCATTGAGATATATTCGTTTCGGGACTTGCTTAAATTATTATTATATATTGAAACTATTATTGTTCATTTAGAAATAGTTTGTTTAATATGAATCTATTTCTTTTTAATGAAAGTACGACAAAGCATATTTAGTAATAATGAAATGAAATAAGATAAAGACATAAGGTAAATAGCACCAGAATAAGTGTAATCATGGGGATATCATTTATGACAAACAGAGTTTTTAAAGCTAAATTTTAACATTCGAATGGATGGATGGATGGACAATAACATGGATGTTTTTATTATAAGACTTGTATGTTTTTTATGATTTATTTGTATTGCATATACCTAATTTCAGTGGAAAATTGATATATTGTTTTTGGTTTATTAACTTTATTCTTATTTACTATTTTTTTTCAAAATAAAAAAAAAAAAAGAAATACCGATAATATTGTAACGGCAAAATCACGGCTATGTACAATGCTTATTATTATTAGAAGACTAAAAAAAATAGTAAATGTTCCAAAAATACTAAAATGTTATATTTCGTGCACGTGTGTACTGTGTATGGTCCCGGTTCACATAATCGTAAACCATTCTTGCTTGTTACTTGTCATAAAATCCTACTAGATAAAAAAATATTTTATAGAAATAGCTGGAAACAGTGGTCACTATTTTTAAAGGTATAAAGATTTCTTGTAGGTACTAACTATTATTTGGCTTATATATAATATGTAAGTATAATTACTAAAAACTTTAAACTATTGTCAAACTTTAAGCTTCAAGATATTCTACGACTGAAATTCTGATTATTATTCAAATACAAAAAAAAAACAAAACATGCTTTTTACTTGAAACAAGTTATATTCTTCTGCGGATAATGTCTAGTAATTAGTTCTTAAAATTTTTCGAGTATTACAAAATCTACGACTTTTTGAGCGACTATATTGTTGACAACAATAAGGAATCTTTGTTTGTACCGATATAATTGACTTTTTGGTTCCCTTTATTTATTTGAATACCCTGAACGTCTCTAATTATTTGACGCTGACTGTAACAATAACATCTTATTTAACTATCAACTATGGCTTGAGAATATTACGATTTTTATAAATTCGTAAGAGAAATTTAATTTCCCGGCATATTAAAAATAATTCAAAGATCAATTTATATAAAACATCTCTATTAAACTTCATTCCTCTTAAATATATTAGAATATATAATGTATAGTTATCGTCGTCTGTATTCTAAGGCATCAAAATATTTTGAATATGTATAAGAATAATTGTAAGTTCCTTTTGTTCTTTTTATTTGCTTATTTTGGTAAACGTATTTAATAATTAATGTCAATTTTTTCTACTTTCGCTTGTTCGTTTATTATTTTTAAATGATTGCAAAATAATTTGTTCTTGCTTTTTTTTCTTTAATTAATTATTATATTCTGTAGTCATCATTGACTCGCAATAAATAACGTGTATTAAAACAAACACACATATATTAGGTTAATTAGGTCTGAGGCTACTACAGGATGGTATACCATCCTCTTAGATTAAAGCTCGCAGGTTCAAGTAATGCGAGTGTAATTGATATCTTATTTATTTCTATCTAATAATACGAATACAATTATTTGAAATATTATTGTTGTTTTTAATCAAAAATCTTGATAATTATTTAAACAACATTGTGAAATCTGATTAATTATCCGAATAAATTTCAGTTAACAACCTGACTAATAAGAATATAATCTTAGACTGTCTGTTGAAATATTTATAATATTATTTAAACATTGATTTAATTAAATTATAAGTAAAATTAAACAGGAAAAGATTTTAATTCAATTACAATAGTACAATAATTACAATGTTTAACTCTTTTCTAATAACAATATCATGTAAAGATCAAACTCAATAGTTATTAAGTAATAAATTTTTAACTGTTAAAGAAGTAAAAGTAGTTAACATTTAAATTAAATTTCTAACACAAATAAAGTCCGAGTTTCTTTTCGTTTCAATATATATTTTTTTTGTTTGTTACTTATTATCTTGCGATTAGGTATAAAATGTTTAAATATACATATATCAAAGAAGTAAAACATCTTTTTTTTTAACAAAAAATAATTTTGAATGTATTACATACTATCGTACAGGAGCGATGATGATACTGGATTAACTGGAAACCATTAAACTCTTTACTCTAATGCTTATATTAGAAATACTAAATATGTATGTAGATATTTTAAATTATTACGATGATATAAGAAAGATAATAATGTATAATATAAAAGGGTTTAGAACTGGTAACCGTAAATTCATTTACGGTTTAAGAGAAATAAAAAAGGGGTAGAATATAAATGTTACTCTTTCGGCGTATTATGCTTATGCGTACGCTTGAATTAAATACGGTATTCTTTTATAGGAAAATGCTACAAATAAGTACACATGAAGTGTTTATTTGTAAAAAAAATGTATCCTTGTAATAGCAGGTATAAAAAATACAGATAGTTATCGACCTTGGTTTGTTAATTTAAAATATCAACAATGCCTCCCGTTTATATTTTAGAAATGTTAATGTTTACAAGAAAACAGCGCCGCTTGTTTCACATAAATGAAGCTACATACTCGTATCACAGTCGTAGAAAACAACATTTAGAATACTCTTGTGACAAAATGATGGTTTTAGAAAAAAAGGTACTTATTGTATGGCTATAAAGACATAATAAGTTACCAAATAAATTTAACGATATTAGAAAGGATACTATTTTTTATAAGGTTAAACAAATTTTGACATCAAAAGTTTATTATAGTTATGAAGGATAATTTGAATAATGTTCACATACAAATAAATTAATGACACACTTTTTTTAAATGTATTATTATGATTTTATTTCATATTTTTTGACACTTTAGTTTAATTATAATATTATATAATTATAAAATTATAAATTAAGTTTTGACGAAAGTTTTCGGATGCCCTCCCTAACCGGGAAATTAATTCTTTTGAAAATAATTTTAAGAACTTTGTAAATCCAAAATATTACCAAATATAAATTAACATGAATATAAATATAAATAACAATTTCTTTTTTATTAGTGAACAATATGTAAATTTTATTAAAACATTTAAAGATGCGATAGCCTGTAGTAGGCAGCTATTTTCTAAGGGCTAACGGGGGAAATTATTCTAATACATCTTCATTCACAAACTCAACGACATTGATAAATAGTGTTTGTGGTTAGTAGGATGAAACAACCTTTAAACCAAACTTTATTTATTCACTAAGTATTTACTGCATTTACAAAATTCCCGTATCGCAAAATGAGTTGATCGATGTTGTTTTCTATTTTGATAAGATTATCTGACTAGTTATATTGATTTTAGTATGATCGTAAGGTAGTTCTATTATCGGCATCTAGAAACCTTATATAGATTAATTTTATTAAAATTTCATGTGTATATGTGTGTATGTGTGTGTCTTATTGTGTCTGTAAATAACGTGTTGTGTTCCGTAATAAACACAATGTCACCTTTTGTAAATCATAATATGGCTTATAATATATTTATAAGCTGCCGTTTCTTGCATATCAAATATTCTAATAAATGTATTTTAAAAATAAATCTGACTTTAAAATAATCATGGTACTAAAAAGTACAAGCATAAGAGTAGATATCAGTTTTGTGTAATTTAATAAAATCGAATAATATTTATGTTTGTTTTATTGTTTTTGTTGTAGATTATACAATGATAACAATATTTCTCAGATAATGTTACTGTAACTACATTAAAAACTAATATTTAAACTACTCTGGAGTAAAAGGAACATTATAAAAACTTTACTTAGTAGTAATCTTACGTTCACTCAGATACATTTACAGATGTGGTAAGTTTGATGACAAAAAGATTTAAAAAACTATAAGAGATCTTATATTTAGGTAAATTGTTAAAACAATAGTTTAACTTTAGATTAGTTGTACGTATTTAAAAACGTCATTTATGGAGACTAAGTAGTTTTCTCTTTCTTCACTGCAAGGTTTTTTTTTTACAATTTTGGTATTTTCATGAAAAAGATAAAATAAGGCGAATTTAAAATTCAAAAGTTCTATGCATAAACAAATTATAGGATTCTTTTGAAGCACAATATAAACAATAAGAGTGTTGTGATTTTATGAGCTAAACATCTACAGAACTTAAAATGCTACTAAATTTGCCTGTTCCTATACAGTTAATTAATATTATTATTATTTAATAATCTACTTTATTCTTGAATCTATAATTTTGAAAGATTTAAATTTCCGATTCATTGTAAGTTAAAAGTCTTTTTTAATGAAATTTTTGGGTTAAAACTGTCAAGAACACGATTCAGCAATGCGTGAGACTGTCTTTCATGAAACTATCTCTTTATTCAAAACTTATACTTATATATTTATTGAAAATAAATCACTAAGGTAATACGTGCGTGAAAAATTATTCAAGATATTCAAATATAAAATGAGGTCTGAGTTCCTGCACGGATATAATCTAGACGACAAAGTGCGGAAGTTGGTACATTATTGTGATATTTTAAATTATCGTATCTAATACAATATTTTGTTTTAAACTAGAAAGGTTTATTGCAGTTTTATATGCTTTATATTCAGTAATTCAACTGTAGCCTAATCAAACTTTATTTATTTGAATTTAATTTATTGTTTAAAATAGAATAATTTAGTATTGTAGACTTTATAAACAAATATATAAATAGTAAACTAGAAACTATAGAAAATCGACAGTCATCCCACAAATACAATAGTTTGTAGAGTTAGTTAATAAGCGAAAGATAAAAATAGATTTACTTCAATACACGACTGATAAACTTAAACAACAAACGTCCAAAATTAATTGATTAACCTAAATATTTCTTTGGAGAAAGCATATAACTAGTAGTCAAATAAATTACCTAACATATTAATTAACAGTTTTTAGATGAGAGATTACTACTTAAAATCAGTATTTTGAGTGATTTAGTAATTTGTTCTATCCTTGACATATAATAGTTGTTGAAGCCTTTAACAACTGTCAAATATTAGATATTACATTAGGTATTTGTTTTATTTTACTTCAATAGCAAAATTGTCTTAAAAATATCCTTTTCGGGAAAAATAGTTTAAAATATACATACTTTATAATACTATAATATATAGAATAAAAGAATAGAAATTGAAAATAGTTTTATTTAAATGTTTTAAGATCATGAAACGTCAAAGAAAATAGAATTGTTGTATCAATACATAATATATAATATATTATAAACCTCGAAAATAAACTTCTTTCAGGATAATGAAGTCAAATTCATTTGTCATTTAGTACTAACAAAATAGAAATATTTCTTGGCTCATTTTTCATCAAACTTAGCTTATAACTTATACCGCAATTGTAATTCATTATCTGAATGAAACAATACATCATTTCGAAAGTTTGAATGCCCCAAAAAAGTTTTTGAAATTAGACTTAATACCTCTATAAACGGAAATATTCAAATTAAAATTATTTTATATTTAATCTGCTTCGGAATAAACAGGACAATTTTAAAATGTTTGTGGTTCTTTCAGATCCATTTACAGATGTTGAAAGTTCTATCATTAGAACAATTTTTTAGTTTTTGTTGTATATAAGAAAACATATTCAATAATATTCTCTTCTCTTACCCTACTTTAGATAATAGATGAATTACGATGTACTACTACTTATACTTTCGGCAAAAAATAATGTGTAAACCACGTATCACTATATGATAATTTTACTGCACATCAAGCAAAACATAGGTTAATTTAGAGAAATCATGGGATATATATATTAATATAAAAAGGTGACTTTTAAAAAACGCATAACTCATAACATACATAATTAAATATTAATAATTTTATTTAAATATAATTAAGATAAGAAGAGTGTAAGCGGTTTAGTACAGAGTGGTGAACAAAAAGGTGTTACGATTATAATATAAAATTTTACGAAACTTAAAATGCAAACGACAGTTAGAACCCTTAGATATATTTTGTAAATCTTCCGGGTCACGACATAGTCAGTTATCACGTACTTTGCGACCCCGGCTGAATTTCAACGCTTTATAAACCGCAAAAATACCTTTACAAAAACGATCTGAACCCAATATTGATAGTCTCTAGAACTAACTTCGATGATATAATCAGGGTATATGTAATACGGTTTGTTTTTTCAATATATCCATATATATAATTTCAGTGTATTATACAAAGTATATACAGAAGTTTAAGCAGTACAATAGTCTCCTTGATACTAAAATCATTCCATTTCACCGGATAATATTATATATCTTTTAAGTGCTTATATCGACATTTCTTATATTGTGTTCAACAGGATAATAGGATTTTGGAAATGGTGAAATTGTATTCGAAAACATTTATATTACTTTTATTAGAAATATAACATATACAAGTTATATATTCAATATCGGTAAGTAATATAATTTTCGGGACTGTAAATATTATTGTGCACAGATAAAATTATTTCTAAATCTAAAGTCATCGATTTCTTTCTCATAAAAAACTCGAATAAAAACCCTAATAACAATGTATTTAGTATCACTGAGGCTTAAGGGGAATAAAAACTCGCGGTTCAAATGTAAAAACGTAGTAAAAAGTAAGCACGTCAACAATATTCCGTCAAAGAGGCATTTTTCCTATTATAACAATTATACTACGGGCGCCAACAAACCCTCAATTTCGACTCGCTGTGCTCGTGAAATCTTGGGTGCCGTTTGCATATTGAGCGAAGCGAGCCCAGAGTATTGACCCATCGTTTCCCATTGATTTCAATGGGATATCAATTTTTAGACATGATATTAAAAAAAATGTTTTTTTTTTGAGCACATTTTTCAATTTTTTTTTTATAAGAACCATCACCTAATGTGTGTCTTTTTTATTGCAAAGTTTCATAATTTTCCGTTTAGTAGTTTTCGAGCCATTTCGTGACAAAGAATGTAAAAAGTCTCCAGTAAAACGCTCCGCTCACTTCGTTCGCTTCGCTCAATAATTGGAAAGCTTAGAATATATTTTTATACATTAAAAGTGCATCTAAATATTTTTTAACATACCAGGCATATTATTTACAATTCTCTAAAGATGATGTATTATAGATAAATATATTTTACAATTGTATTGATTCTGCTCCTTAAAAATGCAACCGATGTTTCAATTTTTAGTATCTCAGTTTAGTAGTAGAAGTTGGTTTAAATGTTCCATTATAAAAGCCCTCAAGTTGTGAAAGAAGTATATCTTTCCGGGTAGCTGCAATGCGGTGAACTGAATGGGTTAAGTGTTTCAATGTTAAACATAAAAAATAATACTGTTTTTATCGAAAAAATTTATAGAATGATTGATAAAGTTAAAAAATATAATATCTTATTTTACTTATTTGCTCATTGTTTAATGGGCATGTAATATACATTTATAATGAGTAATATATATTAAATCCAAATAAGATGCTTACTTCTTTCATAGAATTGATGTCTATATATTTATTTTTTATTTGTATAACAAAATATTTATTAATATTATTCAATAAAAGTGATATAGTAAATCAAAATATAAACTTTAAAATTTATGTTACCTATTTCTTTTAATTCAGTAATCTGTCGCTGAATAGTATGTACTGGTGATTTATATCATAAGTGTAAATGTCTTCAATGAAACAATTGAAATTGTAAATTTATTTATTCTCATCCTCCTTACAACACGTACACATCAATATCTATTGCATGTTAAAAAGTAACATTGTGCGACGATACATATGTATTATTATTATTTGCATCCAAACAGTCTTTTTAACGATAAATACATAATTGAAATAAATGTAATAAAAGTGGTAAAACATATATTTACATAAACCTTTAAAACACTACTGAAGTATAATTAACGAACTGTAATTTTATTTACTTTAATGTTAATTTAATATGTAATTTTGGTGATTAATTTGATATACTATCAAGAAATATTATATTATAAACGATTTAAAATCATTTTGCAGGAACATTTTTACAACATTAAAACATATTTTTATGACATTTAATATTTACTAATAGTAGAAACTTTAGTTTAATTGTCTATTACAAAAAATACAAAACTTTCTATATATGAATAAGTATCTGAAATCTATACAACTTTTGCGGCTATGATGGATTGACCGAATATCAGAATATATATTTTTATAATGTTTCATTAAGTCACACCATTAACACAACTAATGCATTTTAATCTTTTTATAAATCTAAGTCATAGAATCTATACCCTAGAATATTGTTATCTATATTGCCGTTCTGACAGCTTAGATAAGATAGACTCACTGTTCCATCACTTACAAATTATGAAATCCTAGGCTACTTACACTACTTTTATTCACCTAAAAATATTCACTTGAGTTCATTATTTTTATATTTGGCGAGCTCTCTAAATGTACAACATGCACTGCCTTACGAAAAGTCACCCTCGGAAGTCATCGTGTAAACGTCACTTCTGTATCACTGGAGCTGCGGGAACTCTCTTTAATTACATCTAATTCCCTGTTCGATACTGAAGAATTGCGAGAGAATTTATGTACACCATTATAATCATTTTGATCTTCAAAAGTATCACAAACTACTGAACCATAATTCTTAGGCTCGTCGTCATCTTCGACCACATCATTTACTTCAACTTCCAATAAATTGTCATGTTCTTTTATACCACATGCACTAAAACTTTTTTCGTTACTTAAACTTCTTATTCGATCAAGATTGTGCTCCAAATCTGGAACATTGTCATCTTCTGTACAAGGTGAATCGTCAAATTTCCACTTCAGATTAGAATTAAAATGTTCTACTCCTGGATACATACCTATACTATTACTTCTATGCCCGAAAACCGGACAGTTTCGATAATCTCACAATTCCGGGTGTCTGCCGTTACATATTTTGCTGAAATTTCCTTCATCTAAACTTAAGTTTGATCTTGAACGATTGCATTCAAGACCAGGTCTAAAAAGACAAAAATCTGAACTCTTGAATCTAGTACACTGTCGTGAACAAGGTTCTATTTGGAATGCAGATCTATCTAATTGTCTGTAATCATTTGGTCCATAACCATCAAAAAATCTTGTGTCATGTTTACATATTCTAGGATAACCTTTGAAAGATCCTGTGCATCTTAATGGATCCCTATGACATGCTTTTTGGATAGCATGGAGAGAATTTGAGGATACTGTTCGTTCTAGAATTTCCCCCCAATACTTCTCTCCGAGTCCCTCAAACTCTCCTTTGGAATGCAAACCGTCAGATGTTATTGGTGATCCACAACATCCAGTAGTTTTTTCAAAATTTTTAAATGATTTTGTCCTTCGGCAACATATCTAAAGACAATATACATATAATAACCACATACCTAATACATATTACACAATTATTTATTTTAAAATACTTACATAATATTGAATTAATTCATGACTTATTCTTCTAAAGTGACTGTTTAATAGCCAATAAAGAAAGGGATTCCAAAAACTATCACTAAGTGCTAACCATGTTACCAAAAAATCAAGTGTCGGTGGTACCTGTTGAACATTAAAATATTTAAATTTTAAATCTCAAACATAAAGATACGAATAAGACTTTTGGGACTATTACCTTGCAACCAGTGCACGCAGCTACAACTTCTTGGATGGTGGCCGGGGTTACCATTACGATAAATCCTAGAGACATAGCAGCCATTGTTCGAGACGTGCTTACGCTATGTGGCCTGACTTGAGATTGAATTGGCTGAAAAAAAAATATAGACATAACGAATATTAAACTAAATGAAAACCATACATATTGAAAATGTTATGATTTTTATAATTTGCTTTGTAAGGGATGTAATAATTAACGTAAATTTAGTAATATATTAGGATTAAAACCTATTATCCCTCGGATACCATTCCTATAGATCTTCCAATTAAACTACCGCATAATTAGGTATTTAGCGTGTTGGCGAATTTCTTAGAAAAAGTTTCAACTACCTTACATGTTGTAAGACAACTTCTATTTTTTTATTTTTTAATAACAAATTTATTTCACTCACAATGGTTTCTAGCCCACTGTGACTATTTTTGGTACACGGAACCGGCAAGCCATTAGGTCGTAGATCTTGACTACATTTATTTCTTATTTTGCTGACGTGGAATCCTGATCCATAGCAATACATTAATGCCATTGTAGTAGGAAAATAATAGGCGCAACACGCCAGAATTCTAGAAAGTTTAATAAATTAACATTACATTATTTTACTACTGACTCAATTTTCTACGATTTGAAAGTAATTTTGATATTTATTTTTATTCAAAATGTATCTAATTATTTTATTACCTGAATGCAATTCTACTATGAAAAACGTCACAAGCCATTAAACCTGTTGAATTAAAATAATAACCAGATCTGGGCAAAACCATAACTGCAAATAGAGAAACCGATAAAATCCAAGTAATACTTATTACTAACACGCAACCCTGTAACAAAAGTTTTACTTTTACATAATTGTAACAAAAAATAAATTAACATTAACAACAAATATAATGTATAAATAAACTCGATTTCTGACTTTTAATTCCTATTAATTCAATTGCTTCTAAAGAAATACTTTTATTTAATCTAAGAGACCGAAGCCGGCTTTTGTATTCGCATCTAAATCACATTTAAATTATAGCACCAAGAACTTCTTTACCGTCTTAAAGGAGAGATTTCAGTACAGAAAGGTGTTATTAAGCAAAGCCGTCTTTGAACACAACCTCGCATTTTCTCAATTCCCACTCGAGATAATAAAATAAATTATTTTAAAGCCGATCTAGAACAATGTAATGGAAACTTTTTTACATTTTCTTACCTTTTTACTAGAATGTTTTTGGTAAGTGTTAGGGTGTAGCAAATATAAATATCGGTCTATTGCCATACAGACGAGAATAATGGCACTCTGTTGACTCACTGCTCCCCTCAAAAGTGCCTGTAATAAAAATACATACATAAATACATCCAATCAGAAAATAGTATTGAATCAAACCGAATTTTAAATATCCCTATAAAAGTAGACCGATATTACAAAACATGCTGACTAGGTATGCATAACAAGATCGGAACTTCAGAAAATCTCAGATTTTCGCTCGATCATTAAATTCAAAAATTAAAATCATTAAAGTCATTAATGATAAAGCAAAATTGTTTTAACTCAAGAAATTTAAACAATTTTAATATCTGGTTTAATACGACATCCTTGAAAACGAGTTATCTTGAACAAATTCCGCGCGCTCGTTAACAGCTTTGGAAATAGAGAAATATTATTGGTTTATTTTCGCCTGCAAATAAGACTTCGACTTAACTTCAAATTTCGATAAAATTTCAACATCTGATTAAATTAAAAATAATTAGATTATAAGGTGATATATTTGTGAACTGTCAACAACTTTTTTAAAACAAATGGGTGATTCAAAACTCACCAAATATTATTACATCGTAAGTACACGATTATCTTTTAACCTCGCTTGTTCAGTTGAGAACTTTTTCCGACAAATAACTTTACTCATTTAGTTTTCTATCTTATTTAAATAAAGTTTCGCAAAGACTTCGTTTACTCTACCTAGCTTTAACCTGATTAAATAACGCCCATAAAATTTGATGAGATATTTTTTTGGATTTGTATTTATTGTATTTTGTAAAATTCAAAACACAAATTAAGGATAAATATTTCGCGTATCGTAAATACTTATCGTTAATTATTGAACTTTATTCTGTGTAAGATTACACAGAATAAAGTTCTTCAACAATATGTCTACAATAATCTTTTTAGTAAAACTACATACTGGCATTTTGTTATTTATTACCATTGTTATTTAGGGTTATTTTATTATTAAGGTTATGTCTTTAACCTAATACATAAAAAGTTCATTTATTTTAAGTAATGTTAATTTAGCATAATATATTACCTGTATTTGACAAAATATTTCACCGTATGGCCAGCACTTGTACAATGCCGGCAAAAGAGCTACAGGAGCTATGAGTATCCCGGTAAATAAGTCGTTTAGCGCTAGTGATGTCAGAAGATATCTCGGCTGTAATGAATGGCATTTACAGGAATACAATCCAATTAAAATCCTTTTTTTATATACAAATACTTTAATACGTCATGAAGATAAATAGGAAAAGTAAAAAAAAAGATGCTAATCAACAAGGTCTAGTTTTAGCGTTATTACATTCAAAACGATTTTTACATTATGATTATATTGTGTATGACATTACATTTCAAAGCATAGCTTTCATTATATTTCAAGCTCTGCAATAGCAGTAATTTCATTTGAGTGTTAATATAAGCTTACCAATATATAAAAATATAGTTAAGCCAACAAAATATGTATTTTTTTAGAAATGAAACATAATTTTATATTTTTGTTTTATTTTACATAATAATGTTTTGTTTTATTTAGATTACAAAAATGATTTTATTAAAAGAGATCATTCATATATGTACTTCAATCAGAATTTTTGCCGACGCACTAGAGACGTCCTCAAGAGGTATTAAATTATACAAGATGAAATAAGATTAATACACAATTAATTTAAATACCTGATTGTCAATATACTTGATATATCTTCGATTATTCAAAACGCATATCAGTACAAGATTTCCAAAAACGATTGCCATAGAAAGCGCAAATATGAAAAAAGCTTTCAAAATATCTTCAGTGGCTGGAAAAGTGGATGGCCAACCATTGTGTAAACTGCAAGAGCTGTTAGCAAGAGATGGCGCCACTAGCAATGCGCCCTTGGTCGAGTCGAACATAGTCGGCGCGTGCGATTCGCAGCGCAATGTTGTTTTGAATTAGGCATTTATAACGTATGCGTATATCCTTTATTTTTCATTTTCCAGTTTATTTTCTATTCCAGAAAAATATGATATTCGATTGAAACAAAATAACCCAAACATGGTGCGTACCTGAAACAAAGCACAATATGTTTTTTAATACACATTCACTAAAATACAAAATGGGCAAAATCTAGAGTTGATATCTAAACCAAAAATATACATACATGACAACATATGTATGAACACACAATTTTTTTGTAACTATTACAGATTTAGTTTTGAAACTATTATTCATTTAAAAACCAAACACTTTTCATTTTATCATACAAGAGCAAAAATATAATGGCAATTAATATTAGTTGTCATTACATTATTTATCGATTTATTTATTGATTTAGAGGCAAGCAAACATATTAAAGTATAAATTATTCCAGTTGCGTATCCGGCAAGAGAGAACAAAATGTACACAAAGCTCAGGATACAAAATCAATCCTCTACAATTTGGTCGTTTGGGAAATTAGTGTGAAAAATTATCTCATTGTATGAAATTTCCGCTAAATTTTATATTTGGATTTATCAAATAATGATTCCTAAAATATGATTTGGTATAAGCAAAAGAATTAATTTAATTTTGTTATAAAACAAGATTGTAATTTCATAATATGTGCTTTCTAAAAAGTTTATAGTAGATTTGTAATTTTATTATAACTCTATAAAAAGTAGAAAAAAGCATTAGTAGAGTAGTAGATCTTATTAATATAGGTTCCAGAGACATTAAAAAACAATGATTATCTTGAATTAATTAAATTCATTTAATAGTTATCACATTATTTTGTTTATGTAACAATAAAGCATATAAATTTCTGGTAACAAAAATCTTAAAACGTAGTCATAAATTACACACTACTTTGATAACAATCACGTACAATTGTAACTCTGGGACATAGACTATTGAATCCGTGGCAATAAAACATTCATATCCTAGGAGCAATTTCTATAAAGGTCAACAACATTCACATGTCACGATATATTATATTTAATGCTTCGGTCTTTGCACTTAACACTATAGCTAAATTTATTTCATGTATTTACATACTAATATTCTCCACTTTGTATGTTAAATCTTGATAGACGTAAAAAATATTTCTTGACATCTTTTTTCACATACATAAATAAATATTCATGATAATGCAATAATATTCTTTAAAAAAATATTTATTTAAGTTGATAATAGAGAAAAAATAAATTTATTATTCCTGCTTAATTCTTAAATGATTTCTCAGTTTAGTTTAAAAGTTTAGGTTGTATAACATTCTGCATTTAGTGTTATAAAGCCAATATTCTGGCACCAAGCTGTAAATTATTTTTCTTATCGGAAGCTCTAGTGAAAGGACATAGACCCTCCTTATTTTGGCTTTCGAAACTTTCTTATTTTTATACTACTTTAATTAACAGAGATCTCTTATACTATTACAATTTAGAGTTTACTATAATAAATTAGGACATTATTTTCTCAATTAATTTCTAATATCTACATTTTGTCTAATTTTAGTATAGTATAAAATAATATAATCACCACTATGAAGAGGTTTCTGAAAGTCCTTAACAACCTCGTTATCGAGTTTCTTAACAAATATAGTGTTTTGATTTCTTCACACATATTATATGTTTATAATAACGTCATGAGCATTATAGGTAAAACTTTAACCATAATACACTAATATAAATTTAAAATTATTTTATAATTTTTTTATACAATGTTAGTATTATATATCTTTCTATTAGATATTGTGACCATATGAAATGTCTAATCTATATATTTACTTGAATTTATATCCACAAGATTTAAACTTACTAAGTTATCGACAACGGAATAAGTTAACAGTACTCGCTTTGAAATCCAATTGAAACATCGGTGAATATTTCCTTGGTTAATATTTACATTTATGCTTTAACAGTTATTGTATTTCAATTGCAATTTATATTAAGATTTTAGTTTATAAGATCTTTTGTACTGGTCATTAGAAAAGTTTTGCAATACGGCCAAATGTATTAAAGTACTTCAAAATAATTTCCATTGCTGTTTATACACTTAGTAGTACGTAAAAACCAATTGTCAAAAAATAATTATTTTTTTCTTCTGGGAGTTCTGATCAAGTTTTGGTTCCACGCGGCCAATAATTCAGATCGCTCACAAACTTCCTGCCTTTGAGCTTATCCTACATAATTGGAAACAAAATAAAGTCATAGGGAGCAAGATTTGAACTTCAGGCAGGATTATTCTTCAAAAATTCAATTTTCACAAGATCATGATGCTCAGGGCCGTGGTGAAAATAGCAACTGTCCATTCTTGAGTTTCGATGAATTTCTTTTAGTTTCTGTACAACTGTATGCAAACATTATTCGATATACCAAGAGGCCGTGACTATGCGCTGACTATCCAAAACAACTCGTTTCAATATACCTCGTCTAGTAAAAAACACAGCAATCATTTTCTTTTTTACTGATCGCGATTTACGGACTTCAATTTGCGTTTCCTTATTTTCAAACAACCATATTTTGTTTTTATTTTTTTACGGTACATCAAAATATCCAGTCAGCTAGTTATAAGCCTATCTGCAGTACAGAGAGGTCTTGTGGGAGTGTGGCGACCGGCAGGTCTAACGACTTAGCGTTATTCCGTGGGGTCCCACTAGGGTCCGTGTTGCAGCCAATTTATTGAAACCTGGGCTACAACTAGCTGCTCCACTGTCCTCTTCTTCCCCGGATGAGGGCGTTTTGAGACGCCGATGACTCCCTCGTCACCTGCAGGGGAAGAAACTTTGCGGAACTTTACACCAATTTACTCTCACTTCTTTCTGTTCTGGCTTAAGTTCGTGGGGTAACCACAGTGTCCAAACTTTTCGTACTCCAAGGATACCATAAATTTTTCACTATTCAAAAACGTATAACTTTGTAATGCAATATTACAAGATTTATTATATGGCAACTTACTAGTTATTAGTAGTAATTTATAAAAAATATATTTACATGTACCGTCAGTTGTAACAGTATTACTATTATGATAAAATAATTTATTACTCATTATGATAAAATTCGATGTATAGACTAATTCATTTTCAGCATTAATTCGCAATCAAATAATCAATTTGCTCGGTCTCATGGAAGTATGTCCTTGTACATCCGATACCTAAAAAAGGTGATAGCTCGGACCCAGCTAACTATAGACCTATCGCCATTACCTCTCTTCTCTGCAAAGTAAATGAGAGCATCATCAGTCAATTACTCCTAACGTACCAAGAGGATTATCAGTTCATCAATGACCGACTATAGGGCTTTCGTCATGGTCGATTGGCTGGTGACCTTCTGTTATATCTTACGCAATGTGGACAATTTTTATTGATAGCAAGGGAGAGGGTCTGGTAGTTAGTCTGGACATGGCGAAAGCCTTTTTTTGTATGGTATGCACATATCTTTTAACATTAAAAAAAACAAGTTAACTACATAACGGATTTTATTGGCTATTTATATCAAGCTATTGCAACGGTTTAGTTGCTACAAGTATTGTTAAGTTTATGATTTAATGTAAGTCGTATGTATACTCTGGCAAACCAAACTTGAAAAATTAAAGAACCGCTGTACCAAATCTTATTCCAACCAAAGTAAGTACAATTATTTTCCGATAAATACTCGGAAATCTAGAAAAAAATACCGAATCAAATTTGACGTCTTGAATATGGAGTCAAAAGCGGTCCCTGGCGCCTGACTGACGCAGAGGTTATAACTATCTTGCCTGTATCATTTGTTACAATGGGACCGCTCGCGGCGCCGAGTACATAACGAGGGCCCTATAAAAATATAGAAGTTACCATTTATTTTGGCTTTATGTATATTATAATGAGTGTTTAGATACACCTAATAAAATCTAACAAGTCTGTGCATTTTTATTTTTATTTAAATGTGAGTGTATTTAATGTTATACGACCTGCTAAATAGATGTTAATCACGTGATGTTATAACAAAGACATTTGTTTATTTATATGTTAATTCATTTAGGAGGTGGGCAAAATCTAAAACTATTTTGTGCTTTTTATTTAGAAAATTTTATGCATAAATTACAATGTAGCACAGATTATTTAAATACGTACTCTTATCAATACCTAGGAGATTTTTTCGAATATAATATGTCAAAGCAAAATATACAATTGAGGGAACAAGTTGCGTGTTTGCCCTCAGGTAAAATCATTCCAAACAGTTGTCATTTGAACTACAACAAACTATAAGTTTGACACTTGGGAACTTGGGAATTTATAGACTTTTCGTCGACTCCAACACGAGAAACAGACAACGTAAGTAAGCTAAAGAATTGTTATTGAGTTTTCAGAAGTACGAGTCTATGTTATTATATAATTCATTTTACTTTCAGCTATCTATAACTAGTATTACCATATTTCGTCCAATATATTAATGTGAACAGAATGGACAAACGCGATGTCATTTTGAATAAAACCTATATTTTTCAAATTCATAAATTCAAATGCTTTTGAAAAATAATATTGATGTTTCTAATGATATTTTTTTTTCGCTTATCACACAATAACTATTCTTACAAAAAAATATTTTTTGTTTTTGGTAATATAAATCTTTATAAGGAATGTAAAAATTTTCAAGGTCAAAATAAATATTATAACTTAATTACAAATTTTACTTAAAGTCCACATTCAAGTCTCAGGAAAATTTACTAGACCGAAAGACAAATTAAATACAACAAAAAAATACAATTCTTACAATTCTTTCTTTCTTTCAATACCGTGTTCATTGGTTTCATAATGTTTACATTTAAAAAGTTATTAATCAACTGAATATTGACACATATTACCTTTTTAAAATTTAATATTTATTAAAATAAGCTAAAGTGGTAAACACTATCATAAATTACTTTTATTCGTATTCACGAAAAACCTTGACTTTGAGACTCGGTGGTGTGTTGAATTGAACATTTGATAAGAAATAAATTGATATATTTTGGTGGTGAATGATTGAATGAGTACCAAATGAACGTTCATGAATACAATAATAACGACTTCATTTTATATTGAAATAAAATATTCTACTATTATGTTCATATTAAATTTATTCGTTTAAAACTGAAAGTAGAGAGTATACTTTTGGTAAGTATAGTTTTCAAGTATGTTCATTAAATGTGTCTTACGATTTGATGACAAATTTCAAATTAATCAAATAACTCTATGTACCTTTGACTGTAGATTTATTGTTCATATCCTGTTAAAGATTAACACGATACAGTGAACACAGTAGCTGTAATTGAGTAACACTATACTAGTTAAATGTAATTATGAAGGTATCCTTTATTTGAAGAGAGTTAATTAAAACTATATGGCTTTATTTAAATGACAATATTGTCAGAACTATAAAGATATTACAGTAATTACATCTTTTTAATTAATTTGCATATTGACAATAATTAAGGAAAGCAATTAAATAAATTACCCATTTCGTATAAATGCTGATGAGCAATTCATTAATATGTTTTCGGTTACAACCGCTAGTTTTACATTCAAGTCCTTTTATTCTTGACTCTATACTTTGAATATACGTGAACATTATAAAAATAATATTTGCTATAGTTACAGAGAAATATAATATATATATATATATATATATATATATATATATATATATATATATATACATATATATAAAATAGGTTAGATTTAGTTCGCCCCATTTGGCTACTAGCTTGAACTTGGCTATGATAGGAGTAAAACTCGTTAAGTAAAGTTGGGATAACGCATACGACGTGCAATATCCAATACGGCGCAAGTGCTTCAAAGTAGCTTTCTCAGAAAATTCACGTAATCTCATAAAACTGTCGAAAAATTAACCACACATACAATATATATATAAAAATATTAATACAACTCATTCACAACAAAACCGCTCATTACAATTATAACGGATAAGATAAATTGGAAAACATTGAAACAACAAAAGTTTTCATCATATAACTTGTCCGAGCTTCGAAGCGAACATGACATACTTACGGCGTTTTCCTCTTGTTTCAATCGTGGAAACTGTCATCTGTATAAATCAGTGCCAACTACGTCATGGTTGAATATTAAATATTCAAGTGCGTTTATATCATTTTGTCTAAATAAAGTGTAAGGTTAAAAATTTAAATATATATTTCATCTAAAAAATAAGGATTATATTATTAAATAAATATTAGTAATGTTAATTTTTATAGACAACGTAAAATATTCATTCTTTGTGTATATTTTTTATAATCCAGTTACTATCAGAAAATTTATATATTTTTTTAAGTTAATATATGATAATTTTATTTGGTGGCTAATTATCGTAAAGGTTAGTACTTAATACACGATTAAAATATAGTTTCAAGCATTAGTCTTTAAATATGATAACAACAAATAATAATGAATACTTAATTTGCATAACAAAACTTCGTAGATCCAGAAAAATCTTCTTAAAATAACGACTAAAACTCTAATATTTGATGTATTAAGTACATTTTGTATAATCTCCTTTATTGGAATTAACGTTTTAAATTTTTTTATACATAAAATGTATAATATTAATAAATCCTTAATTAATAAATAAAATCGTATTGACGAAATCCCAAGAGTCGTTTTAATAAGAGTTCTAAAAATTAAGCTTTTAAGGATAATAAATGTATATTATTTTATTTTACCCATTTTTATAATTAATATCGATTTTTTTTCGATGAAACAAAACTGTATTTTGTCAAAGTTTTTATAATTTTTGTTTTTGAAAGATGGTATATCTTTTAAAACTTGCACATAATGAACATGAATTATAAACTTACTTAAGTAATTTAAATCTACGACTTATCAGTGTTATATAAAGCATAAGAGTTATGAATAACCTACATAGTCTTTAATTCCCATCCGCTATTCATTAAATGACAACCAAAGAACGGCATATAGCTAATGTATATTATTTATAAGAAGACTATGTATAAAATTTAATAAATTGAAATTGTTATATAAAAAAGAAATACAATGTTATACTTGCATTTTATTTTAAAAGAAATTAGATAAAAGAAATCTCGTTTGCTAAAGAAGTCTTGGGTTGTAAACTGGTCTAACCATTTGAAGCGAAAAATTGTAAAGAAAGACTCCATTTGACCTGCTTTAACCGGAATGGAAAGCATGGAACCGACTACAGTTCGATTAGCACTCAAGACTTAAAAGGATTGAAGGATCTATTAAAATACCGTTTGTACCAAAAGTATATATTTTATTGAATTGTATTTTTATATAATATATAATAATATAACGTGAGATAATATAAAAAAAATGAATAAATAAATAACACCAAATATATTTTATTACTTATCAAATTAAAGCCAAGTATCTAATTTGTATCAGAATTGAAAAGAAAAACCAATTTAAAAATTGAGACAGGAGAAAGTACAACAAAGTCTTATTGAGGAAAATGAGAATCGCAATTAACATATTTTTTCTAAGAGTGTCAATCTTTTCAACAAACGATAGCTTTGTTGAATCATCAAAAAGTTCTGAGAACTGTCAACGAATACAATTACAATATAATACGAGTATATCTTAATCTACTATAAGCAAATATATTAAACAAAAAAAATTTCGTTTAGATCTTTCTTTAATGCTCCTTATTGTGTTTAATAAATAAGAGTTTTGAAGCTTCTAGTGTGAAAAAGTTGAAATATAGATATATACGTATTTACTCATTACATTTTAACTAATCGACGTCGTAAATGCTTAGACAAAGACTAATAAATAAATAAAGGTACGCATTAAGTACTTTTCGTGCCCAAAAAAACTGTATTTGACACACAGACCAATATTTTTTTCTATTTCAGTTCCACACACAAAGACTTTTTTTACTTATTAGCACGGGCAAAACGTCTAGCTAGTAAAGATTTATTATTTATTTAAATTTACAATGTCCAATGAATCAGATGAAGTTTCAAAAGACATTAAATTGAAATGTACAAAAGAAACTACAGCAGTTAGTCTTTTGCTCGATCCATATACAGGAATACAATAGCACAAAATAACGTAAAATAATGTAAATAAAATAACAAAAGTATTGATATACTTTTAGGTTAGGTTAGGAAAAGCTATTTCTCTCATGATGTCGTGGAGAACATAGTACATTCAGTTCAAATATATTATTAAAAGAAAAACAAAACAAATTCATTCGATGCTTAAAATTACGGCTATAATAATGAAAACTGTAACATTTACTAAGCTCATGAAACTATTCAAATTGACGTCACACCTGCGCTGGTATTAATTGTTAACAATTAATCGAAGCTTTTGTTTCGATTCTGTCATAGTTTCGATTTAGCTTCGATAGTTTAAAAATATTTTTCATTTCCACACTTCAACCGTACACTTTAGAGAAATATAATTTTATATTTTTTATTTTATATTAAATAGTGTCAAAACTTTGTGTGTTATTTTTTAGGTCAGCATTGACAAAACCAACTTCCATTTAAATGAAACGAAAACAATTATCTCGAACAACAAAATACCTATTATTTGTCCTTATAGCCACAGCCGCAATTAAGTTGTCAACACAAGTGTGACGTTACTGCAAGCTGACAGCGTTTTAAAATTCGTTTCGTTTCAAGTAATTTTTAAGTATTTATTAATGTGTTTTTAAGTTCTAATTTTTCTTTAGTCGATAAGAAATATTATTTTTACTTAGAATGAAATTATGTCTAGAGTTGCTAAGTGTGTAAACTAATATTTAATTTCTCAGTATAATAAAAAGTAAAAATGTGGTTTTCATATCATCTATCATAGGCAGTTGCAACTTGTATAGTAATCCTTTGGACTGTAGCCAACAGCCCAGTTTCTACTATAGTGTAATACTCATGCATATGATATCTATTGATTGAAATCATTACTATAAACAAGAGTATGTTCAATTTACAATTTGAAGTAAAATATAGTAATAGATGTACAAAATACATATATGACACCATACTTTAAAAAAAATGGCTTTTTAATGGATGCTTGTGCTTTAATAATATTATGTTTATATAAAAAATCATATTTTATAAATTCTTCTCATACCTTTATATAAAATTTCATGTTTCCTTGAAAATGTTCAAATTGCAATCAAAAGAAAATCAATCTCTTTTTAGAACTTTTCAGGGTTTAAATATGCCAAAATCATCTTAAGAAGGATGAATGTCCTAAAATAACCACCAATTCAGAATATCAGAAATATTTTTACCTGATTTAAATAAATAAATCCACCGCAAAAGATTTAAAGATAATACAAATGGTCTATTGTAGTCAAAAATAAATCGCAAATGTGAGCATGATGTCCACATTGTACATCGTAACTTCTACATCCCCATGACACGTAACACGGCTATAAAGGAAAACTTCTGGACTTATTGCATACTTTTGCAAGCATTACGAAAACGAATATTGTTAGTGGTATTTGTACTCGTATTAGACAAGTTAGGCGCCGACGCGAAAACATCATTTGATATGGTCTGGTTAACTTGGGGGAAAGGTATTGAAAGCCACTTCTTGTCTATAAAATACGTACCAGGCGTAAAGTAAATACCCATTGATTTTTATGTTGTTGTATTTTCATTTGTAACAAATATTGTAGATTTAATTACAATAAATATCAGAGTAGGTATATAATATACTCGTGTAATGTGGCTTCCTACAAAACTACTAAGGATTCAGTAACTAACTTAACGTTCTATGCAAAGAATTCTATTAATCTAAAAACAACAAATTGTTTTACCTAAATATTGTTATTCGTCCTTAATAAAATAGCTACCGAACAAAATGTTGACGGTGCTTGAGTAAAAGTTTTTCATTACAGAAGTCGATGAGCCTCTATCAATCACTCGTGGTTGATAAGTATTTACCATCACAACTCTGTTACTTATAGATTAAAAAATATGCACACAGATATTAATATTACTGAAAATGCTTATAATTTTCTAAATGCGGATTTGCCAAAAAGAAAAAATAATTCAACTATTTATCACTATATTTCTATTGAATGTTTAGAATCACGATTTCTTTTATAGTGTCATATATATAAATATCTATTTATAGGCTATTTGACGCATTTTTTTACTCAAAATATACAACATATAAATTTTATTAGATCACGCATGATGTCATTTACACTGCCAACAAAACTTTTCTTTACGATCAGAGATTTAGTATTCAGTTGCCGTTGTAAAATATGAAAGGCATGACAAATTTGATATTCCTATTCGATATACAATTACTGTTATCGAGTACCTAAGATTTTACTAGAAAATATTTGTTCCTTATTGATATATTTTGATAAACTTGTTAATATTAAAATAATAATAAATGTTACTGATTAAAAATGTTTGTGTTAATGACTTAATCTTGTAGAAATTCATTTATATTTATCAAGAGATAAAAATAAATTGATGGTCAGGAAAAAAAGTGTATCGAATAAATATTATAAGATTAAAATTTTATCATTTATAAAGAAAAAATAACTTAGTGTTTGCACTCGTATAAGTTGCCTTCACATATAGTACAATTCATTTTATGAAATACTTTTTAGGTAGCTAATTTGATGGCATGATCATGTCGTTTATCACGATGCTACAGAGGAAACGTGGCCGCTGGCTAATGGACCCCTCTTCAAAATTCACTCTGTGATATCATACTTAAGCACTTATATTTTTGTTATAGATATGATAACTTTCTCATGACAGCTTTTAGTAATATTAACAAAATTTGAGACTGCATCTCCTTAATCTTTTTGCCCGAGAAAGTTATATATTGGATAGAATTTAAAAAAATCCTTTTAGTCATTCCGAATAAAAATTTTAATCAAATTGATTAAATTCATATTTGTAACTATATGTTTCATCTACGAACAGCTTAAAGTTATTTTATGTACTTAAAATAGTACGGAAGCCTAAGCTAATCATCATTTTGTTGTATAATTAACAGTGTCTTACAATTCTACGTCCAATGAACTATTAAGGAGTGTTTTTTATCGCTTTTCTAGTAATAAATATTTTAGATGGGTCGAGGCGACTTTTATGGCACTAAACTCGCTGCATCTTCAAAGACCTTGTTCGCCAACGACACTAAGATAATGAAGTCGGAGTGATAATTACTTCTGGGTGTACGCCAACCATGACTTAAAAAAACTGACTTTTATACGCCTACTCAGTGTTCTGCTGCGCATGTAATCTGAATCCGATGCCAAAAGGCCTTGCAATTGACACTGGGAATAGAACATACAAGGTATTATTAAAAAATTTAAAAATCTAAATCTCCCTAAATTTTATTGAAAATACACAAAATGTTCTTAGATAATCCTGCGTCATTTTACTAAAAGTATTAAAAATATTTGCTAGATTTTGGATTCGAAATATAAAATACACAGCAAAAATTAATTTAGATATCATGATAAAAAACTTTTAAAACCTTATTCAAATGTACTGATTTTAAGACCAGTACAGTTTTATCATAATATTACTTTATATTTGCTTTGAATTGTAAAGAGTATATTTTAATAAAATTAAATAACAGTTGAAACTTTATTGATGTTAGATAAAACTGGTTAATTTTATTTTAAAATTATTAAATATTGTCTTTTTCCCAAAAAATACGTAAATATTTTATAAAAAATTATACAATAAATATATGCGAGTATAATGTTATAAATTTATTAAGTTAACAATAAAATATACTAATGTATAATTTCAGCTATGCTTGATTTATAAAATGTTATGTTGCGGTATTAAGGTAAGGCAATTAATAAAAAAAATTATTGAAATATATTTTAAATTCTCATGGTAAATTAAAAATATGTACGTACTCATAACTCTTCATCACCAGTCATGACTCGTCATGACTCATCATCCTGTCATATCAATTTACCCCTCACTTGATTTGATGGATTTTGATTCGAAACAGAATGGTTTTCATACACGTTATTAATAAAACAAACAAAACATTACTATTTAAACATTATTGTACATTAGAAATATTACACAATAAATAAAAAGATATTTTACTTTTTAATATAATTTCGTGACATAAGATATAGGATTACGATAAGTTAAAATATAATACCAAAACATATTACAACAATAACAATACCATTATTTTTCATCAAATCGTAAGTGATATGGACTGTATCATAAAACACTTCTGAATCTAAATAATTGCATGTCAATTATACATCTTGTGATCATGTTAATAGTGAATATAATTTGATTGACGGAAGAGAAGTACCAAAGATCCATTAATTACTTCAATCAATTGGTAACGAAGCAAGTAATAAAGAGAAGGGATCTCTCGAATCATAAAATGTCCTTCGGACCATTCTATTGATACATAAGTGCTTTGGTAATTGAATTCGAGTATTATGTAATTATACTTTTGTAGTATCTATGTTTGGTTGCATATAAACAAGAAGTACTCTAACCTGTATTACTTACCTCATAGCTTTTACCCCTTGAGTGATAATGTATTTATTAACTAAAGAAAAACTTTTTTGTTCACGTTATAAATTTTGTGAATATATCGCAAATGCATAATTTGAGTTTTTAAAAAAATAGAAATATACATTAAGTTAAGTTTTGGTTAACTCTCTTAGCCTTCTAATACCAAATTAGTATAATTTGGCAACGTAAATTTTTAAGCAACTTATATTCTCTCGATTTAAACATTTATAATTATTCGACAAAAATAATCATTCGACACTTCGTTTTGTAAAAAAGGTTGAAAACAATCTTACGTAATCAAATTTATGTAAATAGGCACATAGATTTCTATAAATACTTTGTTTATTTTTTAACTTATAGAGTCAGCATAAATAGTTTTATCTTATTCTTTCTGTTACATTTAATGCAATTTGTTTATGAACCCTTTTCTTATAAAGTAAACATAAAACAATGTAGTATTAAAATACTTTTGTACGTCATAAGTAATAATAATAACAGACAATGATAAACTATTAGTTTTAGTACAACTGTCACTGTTTATTATATTATAATTATACAGTATGAATATGAATTTGATCTCACCTGTATAATTTCGTTATTTAATTAAGACCAATGACATAATTGGTTCATTAAATAACAGCACGCTGCTTCTTAATTGGTTTAAAACAAGGCTATAGGAATTTACGCAGGACAATAAATTATATCTATCTTTTTACTTTATATATCAATAACTAGCTGGATCCAAGACTTTGCTTGTGAGGAAAATGATTTTTTAAATAATAACAGCCAAAGTTATTCCTTATAACATCAGCTATCCGCCATTGAAATTCCTGTTAAAATCGGCCCAACCGTTTCAGAGTTTAGCCGGAAACAAAACAGACAGAAACAAAAGCTTAAAATTATTTTTTTATATAAGTGCCGTATATAGTTTTTGAAATAATTTTAATAAAAATCAGTCTCTCTCTTGTTTTTGGGCTACAAAAACAACAAAAATAGAACAACTAAAAGAAAAAGTGATAAGAGAAGTAAATATAAGGAAAATATACTTCCACATTGTTGCCTCATTATTATTAATGACTACTATACAATTAGTACAGTATGTATCTCGTTAAAGGTTAAAACAACTTAATTCTCATTAGCATGGTGTCGTTTTTTGTGTAAAATGATTTACATACAAATATAATATCGTTTTTTTGTAAATATAAACTACCATAAAAGTTTAAATTATTTTAGATTATCATACATAGTAATGAAAGTTATTATTTATTGTTTTAAAACAAAACTGTATGTTGACTGCATACAGTGTAAGTGAATAATAATAAGTATTATCCTGTAAAGGTGAGTACTGACTCACGTACACTGAAAACTATAACATATGTCAATACTAGTCTCTTATCACATTATGCCTTATCCTTCGACAGGACGACAAAGTGAATATTAATGCTTATGAATAAATTGGTAACTACACATGTGACCCAGATCTAAATTGATCCCTTGAATTTGTATGCATGAGTCGAAACGAAGCCTCTGTTTATGAGTCACTGCTGCATATTACAATAAATTTTATTTTGGTATTTTTTGATGAATCCAAAGACATAAATCACAGCTGTCTTATTAAATAGCGCGTCTATATGGTATGAAAAGGTTAAAAGTTTGAAAATTTGCATCTGAAAAGCGACCTTTATATAAGGTATACCAAAAACCTATCTCTTTTTATATGATAAATAAAACGTAATGCCACAAATTGGAAAATATAATATGACATACTTTGATATTTTTTTTTAATTCTAAGTAGGTATATCAGAACATTACGCTACGAAAATTAAGAATAAAATAACTGACCACGCCATTAAAAGTTTTGTGATGGTCTTATATCTACAAGTAATCAAGGGATTTTAATTTCAAAACACAGCGAAAACTAGTAATAATATAATGTAAGTGTATTCTTGAACTAAGTGAAGCACCATGTACACAACTGTTGATTATAACCAGGCGTCGCTATCGTCAACAAAGCATTTAATAAATAACACTTAACGTGACCTTAAATTTTTTTTTTAACATTGAGGATAGATTTGAATAATTTGGTATAAAAACCATATCCATTGTCAAAAAATGATTGCTGTGTTAGTGCATCTAAATAAGTCAATGATTATTTTATGATTTATTTTTATGGATATACGTCCACACCCTAGAGCAAGAGGTTTTGTGATATTACACGGTACTCACATAACTAGAAGGTTGTCGATGTTGTTATATTGGAGGGCGCCGTGACCACTCCATCTCCAAAATTTTAAAAATAGGAAGTGAAAGTCTTCTCCTAGCCAGATCCATTTATTGAAATGGTTGTCAAACAAACCCACCTAGAAGAGTATTCATCACCAAGTACTTCTGAACTTACTTGGCAGAAAGAGATCTAATCTTCACCATTAGTTTATTATTTATCTTGATTTCGTATGAAAATGTACATTGCCTTTAAAATCTATTTATTTAAATATATATCCAATAAATGGCAAAATAAAAGACTTTAGAAAACATTACAGAAATATTTATATAAATTTATTGATAATAAACTGATGAAGAGCACGCTAAAACTACATATGAATACTTTATTACATTACAATTTAGAAGCTTTGAAAGGACCAGTTGCCATTCAGACTTCTCTGACCACTGAATGAAGCACGTAGGTATCCAGTCCTTAGCCCAACGATATTTCAGATATTGAATAAGTCGACCTATTTTAAAAGCTATTCGTGTTGAATTTCGAAGTTCAATAGAACGCTTATACTGAATTCCATTTAAATGGAGTATTTTTTTCATTAAAATTCTGATGCATACCCTATGGAGGTATAACTTTTAAGGGTTATAAATTATTTATTTTTATACCAAAGTAAATTATTGTTTAAGTTGAGATAGCTTTTCAATGAGTACGCTATGGAAGGGCATCGAAGAACACTATAGAAGGGCATCATTTCACTATTTTATATATGCGGTAACCAGATGTAGTAGTTTTCAATTTCTGACGGTTTTGAATTAATTTGGATTTAAAAATAATAATATATACTTTATTGTACATTCACATAATATCGTTATTTACTAAACTGCAACTACATTTGCGTAGGCGCTATTTGGTTTTCGTTGTGGTTGTAGTTCTGCGAATTTGTTACTTTGTACTTTACAGTATACATTACAATAACGTAATTTTACCATCATGGATATAGTCTTTTGGATATAATATATTAATAAAAAATTTTTTTTTTTATGTTTCAAAAACTTTTAAAGTGATGCACGAATACAAAAATGGACTGAAAAATTACTGTAGTATGAAAATCTACTGTTTTACTCGTACTAACGCGCCTTTACTTATTTTTATACATTACATTATAAGTGTAAATAAACTATTGTTAATAATTGAATTATTTTAAATACTCTGTAACAAGTGAGATCATATAAAGGAAGATTATTTTAAAAAATTTTATTCTTAAAATCCTTAAATATTGTAAACTGTTAGTCAAAAAATATATTACAAATTTAAAACAATTTATAAATTAAAGCAAAAACACAAGAACAGTCATCTATTATTCACGATATTAACCTATCAGTAATTATCCCATCTCAGTGCTCTTCAGAATCAAATTTATTGTTCTTCAATGGAGTTCAATATAATACTATTTAATCGTGGAATTAATCAAGCAACATTAATTAGCCTTCCCTGTTTCTACTCGACTAATGACTGTGCAAAACACCTAATGATTCTTTAAAAGGAGCAAGAATAAGAACGGATTATCTGAATATGGATTTATGTATCAAATCATTTTATGTGGGTAGTTAGTCTACACTAAAATCAAACCTACCCAATATAAAGTCAAACTAGGTAATAAGAAATATTTTAAACAATCGAGAAGAAGTTCAACTAAACTCCAAATAACTGTAGTAGTAACTATGATCCGCCGTCGTGCGCTGCGGGAGTTGAGCTGAGTGCCCTCCCCTTCTTTAATGCTAACAAACTTAGCATATAATATTGCTCTATAACATGTTCAGCAACTATCGGTTTAGAATATCAATTGAAAGAAAAATCAGTTCATCATCAATAAAATGGTAGCCTTATATCTGTCTTTTAAATGAATCTCAGCTTTTTTTTCTTTTTTTCTAGACTGAATTTTTTTTATTCTGTTTTTTGCAGAACCATCTTTAGTAAAAGATCTAGCCATATGCCAAATTCTTAAAAAATACATCTATAGGTTTTAAAAATACCGATGTCGCAAAAGAGCAAAATGAACGGTTAAGAGCTTCGCTTAAGCTCAGCTCAATTATTAATACAGGCCGCTTAATAATGATTGTCAATTAATCAACAGTCTTATTTCAGACTTCTAAAAGTTGGTATTCAAAGTAGGCAATTTTATAATAAAATGAAGACGCTATATTGTTTATTTAATAATGATAAGACGTGTTCACCATTAATCACTTTGTTACGACGTCTTTTGATCAAAACAACTTCTTTGTCATGGTGTTTTATGTTGTGCGTCGGAAAATAATAAACCATTAGGCAAAGTAATCTTTTAAAGACAGATGATTCATCTTTATAGTGACTAATATTGTTAACCTGATTTCATTTATTTTTATTCCATTACATCGAATTTGTCAGATTGCTATTATAGCAACGTTGCGTTAGATGAGTGAGAGAGGTAGCTACCAAAACCCTTTCTATTCTCCTCCATCCTAGTAGTCCTATTGTCCTTATTTATGTTTTTTTCTTTTCTTTATCTGATAGAATATCTACTCGTTTCTAACTCAATGTGTTAAAATAAGTTATAAAGTACCTACATTATTAAAAAAGATATTATTGTAAATAAATATAATTAGATAAAAACTGCACATAGTTTTTGAAAAAATAAACCTTACATATTATCTTTTGCCTTAAATATGTAAAAATATAAACTTTACATTTTAATAAGTGACAGAAACTAGAACACGTCAAAGAAGGTAGAGCTTATCAAAGAAACTAATAACTAAGTATTTGTCCCACATCTACTGCAAACCTCTTTAAGTAGGTTTACATAATCAAGTGGCGTCATGTTTCACATTATTTACATATAACTTATATTCAAATAATATATATATACGCATACAATAAATATGTCATAATTGCACACTTGGGTGAAACTTATAAATAACCACAAATTAAAACGATGACACAATTTGAGGCCTTATAGAACCAACAATGTTCAAATTAATGACATTCATAATTAATTAATCAAACCTCAACCTGATAATGGAATATGATATTGAGGTATTTCATTTTAAAACGGTTGTTTTTGCTTTAATTATGATATAGTTATCGTTATATTTATAAAAAAAACAAGCACGAATGCAAATAAATTATAATAATATCATTTTGTTTATATCTATCCTAATTATAGTCATTTTGATAATATAAATTATTATAATTAATTATTTTTCAACTTAAATTTTACTATAATAGCTTACCAATTACATAAATATAAAATAGGATGAATCTTCCAAACGCATATTAAACCTTTTAGTAAAACTTACCAAAACAAGTTTATTATTAAATTTGCATATAATGTATATTTATTTATTAATTTTAAATCATTACAATGATTCAATCTAATTCATTTAATTGTAATTTATGATGTACATCTAAGCAATAATCTCAAACAAAAGTCACCTTTCTTCTACAACTTTATTATCGTTATAGATTGTGGTAGTTTATTGTACGTGTAGATTTAGGGACGTCTGTAATTCATTGGGGTCGAAAGGCCCTTACACATAAACGGAGAATATCACAGTCCATTAAGTAAGGATTTACTAATGGTCGCCCGCCGCCTTAAAACCTCCAAACCACGAATATACCTTTTATAAATATTCAAGATACTTATAATAAATACGTTTATTTAATGTATTAAAATATTATTATTAAATGTATTGAAGATTTCTTAGGATATTCCTCTTTGATATCTTACAATTGCTTTTTCATATATGTTAAAACTTCCCTTATTGTAAACAAAATATTAGAGCTAAGTTACTACTCGTGTTTAATTTATTAATATTATCAACATATCAACAAGTACTGTATTTGTGTTTATCGTTCATGTTATTTTTATTTATTACAAATTAATAAAATACGAAAACGAAACAATCCAATCGTTTTCACAACTTGTTGGATAAACATTTCCCCAACGTCAAGTAAAGTGAAATATATGTTCTCATCGCTGTAATTACAATGACTTTACGTAAACCTGGCTTAATTACAGATGTGTGAATAAAATACTCCGAGAATATTCAAAACATCGCCGCATATCACCTGGAGTTGATTTTAATTAAGTTATGTTAGCGGTTACCTTGCATTACTTATTTAAATTAAAATGTTATGTTCATAAATTTGTTATGTTATAAAAATACTCAGATACTTCATACAAATTATAAATAATACCTATTTCCTTACTGCTTCGGTATATAAACATGAAATATTTTATGTTATAAAACCATCAAGCCATTCTTACTAACAAGACTTTCTATAAATAGAGCGAAGTGGTGGAAGCGCGGGGTTGTAAGAATCTCAACTTATTTAGTGCCTACGATCGTATTACTAGATATCGATCTTTGACAGTAATAAAATAAATGTAAGCAAAACCTATCCGCAAATTAATATTGTAACATGGAGGTGAATAATTGATATAGGAATTCCATGTTACATAAAAATGATGAATGTATATTGACATAAGTAATAATTTCTATAAACTATTGAGATGGGTGAGAACTGTAACTATTATTGGATATTTTTTCGATAGAATTTTTTTTTTGTCACAAAATAATAAAAACAGTTAACATTATATATATACTACAAAATGCTACGGTTGCAACGTAATTGTAAATATTTTTTTATTATTCTTAAAAGTAATCAAAGAACATTAATTCCCACAGGAACATAGTAACCGTTCCTTAAAAAAAGAAAGATATTTTTTTAACATCATTAATTCATATCTATAAATGCAATTGGATAGTAACGAGGTCAAATCTGTACATGAAATATTTTTGTTATATTTAATATATATTATTCAGATTTATATGTAATATATGAAATATTTTTGTATGTCTATTTCACGATTTGTTTATTTTGTTTAGGAGAAGTCATTCTAATGCTAAGAGAGGCAATATTACAAGCCAAACTTTTAAAAACATGTTGTTAAGGAATATATGAAACATTATTCGACACGAGCAGCTAGTTAGATAGGAAAATCTACCCAGAAGACTCAGAATTGAATTGTATAAGTGTTGAATTTTTTTTTATATCTATATCATATATTAAAATCCTAAATATTAAGACGTGAAAACTATATTTTATTTACGTCAAATCTGTTATTCATCGCTTTTAATAGTCATAATACACTTTTAATACAATTTTAATTTCCAATTAATAATACAATTTAAATTTCCAACAATATTTACATTTTATTCTCCAAATGAAATGCTAAATTTAATTCGTTCTATGTCAAATTCATGATTATGAAAAGGTATGCCGTTTTACATTTTAATATGGCAGCTGTACTTTATAATTTTATTAGCAGGCCTTGCTTAACAGGCGGCAGCTCGGCTTTACTGTGTCGGCTGAATCGCAATAACTTAGAGCCTGCGGACCTTCTGTTTACGTATTCAATGTGTGGGGTCATTAACATTTCAAATGTAGGGAAATTAAAATTAAACGGTTTCAACAAGGGAGCTTATCTAACAGCTTTATATAAGTTCAATGTTAACTGAGTTTTGACTAGTTTTCGTTGTGGTCTCAGTTGTTATGTTGTTGTTATATTTCTTTGCTATAATATTATAATTTGACTAAATTTTATATATTCTTATGAAAATAATTTATTATTTATTTCTACCAATAAAAAAGTATATTTTTTAAAATTCGCTATGAATCTGAAATATATTCTATGATATGAATCTAGGATATATTGCGTCCTTGACGGCTAATACATAATGTTTTATTTTTAAGACCGCAATAAAAGTATATATATTTGCTAATATTCTATATAACAATATAAGCAAATAAATTGTATAAAGAAGAAATTGTAACGTTGTAATTTCGCTATCGGCAGAAATATAATAGATCGTAAATCATATACTACAAAAATATTCAGCCCAAAATATTCCCTTTCAGTTTTATAAGATATTACACACAATACATCTTTATAAAGAATACTCGTATTTCTTGAGTGTAACGGACTGAGTACATAATACATTTTTATCTAATTCCGTTAATACTGACATTATTTTTTATATCTATTACATAAATAATGTCATCAATTAATAGAATTGGTATTATTAAGATATTTATTAAAACATACACTTTTATTTATATATGACAATATTTAACAATATGTGTTAACAATTTTATTTCTGTTTTAATATAATATTTATTGAAACAACGAGCTGTTCCCAAGGTTTTTTTAATCAGCATTTTCCATAGTATTAAGAATACTTTTCGTAAGAAAATTTGTATTTATTTGTAGATGGACATGTATATTTAGACAAAAAGTCAACGTCACACAAAATTTCAAATAAATTCGTCCAGTTGTTTTGTTATATTGTAATTATAGCTTATATCAGTTATTGTACTTATCCGAGAAAATCACAAAAGTTTGCGAAGTAAAAGTATTCTATATGTCAATCGTAACTACAACCTATATCTCTATCAAATATCAATAAAATCTACCAATTGTTTTGGTGTGACGTATGAAAAAACAATCAAACAACAGATAAGCATACCGAAATTTAAAAAAAAATGTTTTCATTTTTATATAATATACTGAAAATATAATGCTTCTTGCTTAGAAAGTGTTAAATGCACAGATTTTGCGACATTACAGCTTTATTATAAGGTATAATAACAATAAATGTCGAATGAATTTTTTTTCTTATTCTCATTAATTTTTACTGTATAGAAATTAAAATGGATTCCTATATAATCTTTTACAATATGGCATACTTATCGTGTGTGTGTGTGTGTGTGTGTGTGGCAGTGATGGCCAAACAGCGGATAAACTACGATTAGAGGCCATACAATGTAGAATCTAAGAATATAATATATTTTGAACACAAAGAAAATTACAATTTTCGACTAAGTTACCTAACAAAACTTAACTTCAATAAAGTAAGCAAAATAAGGAAATCAAATCACATGAATTCTATTTTACTCCCTGCTATAGTCCTAAGAACCACTTTCCGGGATAAAACACAAAGTAAAGAAACACTTTCAAAATATTACTTTTTTATTGTTCTTCCTCAAGATAGATTAAGGACGTAAAACTTGCTTTAATCTCAAATAATATTCCCTCGAGATCATTTCGATGGCAACAAAGAACATTTTACTCGACAAGTTAATACATCTTTTGAATTGATGGTCAGTATCACTTTCATCGTATTTTGAAATAAGTTATACTTTATTAAAATTAGGACTAAAAATATCGATGCTCTAGTCACCGTAGACATCTTCAGAGTCAATATATATAATATTATTCCGTTTTCTAAAACGAGATGGAGAAGATGTTTTGACCTAATTCCATCAAGAAACCGAAGGCGTACATTTTATGTTTTATATTTGAAATATTTTGATTATAACAAAAATAAAAAGGCGAGGAGACACACAATATCTCATGCCACATGCTGAAATCCTAATCGTGTTAATCATTCTATATTTATTTACAATGCACGCAAACATAGCAAGAGCTGAAATGTTTATATTTATCTAAAATTTAAGACAATTCCTTGTCTTAATAGCAGAGACAGTGCGAGGTATATAAAAATAATACCAAATACGACGGTTTCGATGTACTAAGTACAGTGTTTCTCAGATTGTGATACAATATCTCTATTAATGCTGTTCGCAAAAACTGTAAGAAATTCTATCTTCATAATTAAGTTAAAAAAAAGACAAAATATTTAGCCTAAATTTAACCATTACAATCATCTGATTGTCAATCTGTGTTGGCCATCTACCCAAGACAGATTAATTAAGATACAAAAAGATTTATTTAAAAAAAATAACTTAATTGATATTAAAATATTTTCTTTTGAAACACATTTAGTGTCTTTAATACAACATAATAAAAAACACTAATTATTATTAATACCTATAGTTAGATAGAACTTTAATTGAATTTACTGATTAAACAGATATCAAGCAAATCCCAGTTATTACTTCAAAGGCTTATTATATATTTTACCTTTATTATTTCGAGAAATCACTTTACCGAACCTTTCAACTAAAGTGCCATGAGGCAAAGAAGTTAAACTAATTATACGCCTAGAAGAGAAATATAACACTGAATTGCAAAAGTAACCAAGCTTAAAATTGCCTGATTATTTTATTACAAAATTATTTTATTCAAAATATTGTTTTTTTTTTTAATTTTAGGACATACTTGATATTTTATATACTTATTTTTTTGTGGCATCTGACAAAGAAAGATGATTTTTATAATTTACTAATTAATTTCTTTTCATGTGTTGTCAGAAAATACAATTAATAAATAGTAAAATCATTTCTTATTGTAATTTTAACTTTAATTAATAATAATTTTAGAATGACTCTAGAGTATGAACAATAATATAATAGTATGCCAACTGTTTGTCTGATGATTTAATGAGTCAAGTATCGCATTGCTTTTTATTCAATATACTTAAGTAGAATAATGATCGTCCCACATAATTATCTTTATAATAAATTATAACAAAATGCTTAATTTACTTTGAAATAATAATATAAAACCGACGATTTAACTCTAATTTGTAAAAGTTTTACCGATATTGTATTCTTTAATGTCAATATATTTATAGCATGTATGTTTTTAGTTTAACGAGGTGTATTGTTAAACAAATTTAAATAAGTTTAAAAGTCTACAACACTAATATTTTCATTTATCCAATAATTCCAATAACATAGTCCAATATAAAAAGTTGTAATGTTACCTTTAATAATGTAAACTATTCAGTTCATAATAAAAACTTTATAATTTTATTGTAAATGAAAACGTATTTACATAAGCTTAAAAAGGTTCGCGAGGTTAAGCCTTTTCACACCTACATTTTATAATTTTAACGTAAACAGAGTAAACAGAGTTGAAGAGTCGCTGACAAACGACATCGCTTCAAACTTTTCATTTAATTCATGTTAATGAAGAGAAATTAATTGACAATATTAAAAACAAATAACAACTTTTAAATTAATAATTTTAATATGTACCTTATAAATTCACAGAATTTTTATATTTGTTTCATATATTTTTGATTCAGTATAAAGTTATACTAAATTTTTATATTAAAAACTCAAACTATGTACTCAAATTCCTATTTATTAAAAAATAAACTTTAAATTGAAATGAAAAACAAAAGAGAAATATATATTTTAATTAACAAGCATCAAGTACTTACCCTTGTTAGTCAACTCTGACAATTCACTACTATCTATATCACAATAACACTAAAATTCAACCAGAAATAGTTTTAGAATAACGAAAAACTATAAAATAAAAAATTTTATAAATTTACAAAACACTATAAAGTACCACTTTACTATATAGATACACCGGAAGTTCCAGAAGAAAAATACGAATAACAATTTCGTACTGATGTCGGAGAGGGTTCGATATAGATGGGACACCGCCACGTCTTACCCCTGCAACATCTGAAGCTCAACTGAAGCTGTAACTGAAAGTTGCTGATATATTTGACGTTCCCTACGGACCACCGTAATTCGTTGAGAGATAAAGCATCCCTTTTCAGCGTACAAATCTTATGAAAGATATCTTTTAAACCATTTTATTCGAAACACGCCATCTTAGGATAAGTTTGACAAATAAAAATCAAATAAATAAATCTAAACAAAAAAAAAAAGATGAACTATGCCTATAATATATAATATATATTTATATACCGATATCGAATAATTCTGTCTATAACTGTAATTTTTTATTAAATCAGGTTGAAATCAAATACTCGCGTTGAGGTTTTCCAAAGGGACACAATCCGAGTTGAAACATTGCCAAGCATTAAAACAACCAACTCAATTGTTTTTATAATCGTATTGTTTGACTATAGTATCATAAAAGGAACAATTGTATTATCTCGAGTTTAAAACTGGAGAGTCAAGAAATTTCTTCGATATCCGTTACCTGTTATAACTTAAAAGCGTATTGAAGAGTCAAAATTTAACATCCGCCGTCCAAGCACTCTTCAATAAATTCAAGGCCATTGCTCTTTCAAGTTTTTGCAAACAAAATCTTGGGTGCTCTTTTCTAGTGTAATTTAAATACAATTTTAAACTCTTACTTAGTAACTTGGATTTTTTTAAACTCATATTATTTGGTAGGTTACGATTTTTGGACTAGTAGGATTGCTAATTATTTAAGTAGATTCTGGCAGTTTGTTTCTATGGCTTGCCTTTTAGAATGTTGTTTCTATTAACCCATTAGAAGTCACCGTACTCATTTGAGTACAGCTATATTTTTAGGCATATATTCCAGAATT
Source organism: Melinaea menophilus ssp. n. AW-2005 (assembly GCA_918358695.1). Classification (NCBI taxonomy): domain Eukaryota; kingdom Metazoa; phylum Arthropoda; class Insecta; order Lepidoptera; family Nymphalidae; genus Melinaea; species Melinaea menophilus. The sequence goes on from OU911052.1 coordinate 3,745,692, forward strand.
CTTAAGTGTGCGTGGGGTACTTCATTATTTTACTTAATTGTAAGGTCCTATAAGTGTATTCATAAATAATAAGTGAATAGTGCTACATTTTTATTTTAAAAGTGTCGGTTAAAGTTGTGTTACGGAAACGTCATCGAGGTAAGTACATTATTTTAGATTTTTTTAAGTAATTAGTGCTTCTAAGTGTTTTATTTCGATTTATTTCGCTAGATTAGATGTAAAGGAAATATATTAGAAACTGTTAAATTAATTACATATTACTAAAATAAAACTAGAATCTTGTAAATGTAACTGTACTCAGTTGAGTACACTGACAACATACGTAACTAAAATAACAGTTTTTTTTTTCAGATACTTTGCAATGAAGAAACAGCGATTTACAGCTCAAAATAGTTACCATAGGCTTTAGGAAGCTAACGAAGCTGTGTTACAGGATAGCGAAGATAACGAACCTGACCTGACTATCATACCACCTGATTCAAGTAGATTGACTGATGAAGAGGAGGGTGCTGGCGACGATATTGCGGCATGTCCCATACCGCAAGAAGTACCTGGTACTATTGAGATAATTAGGCATCGAGAGGATAATGGTAGCGAGGAATCTACGCACAGTGTCACTGATGATGAACCACTTGCGTGTAAAAAATAGACGACTTGATGCTCATGCTACCCGCCAATCTTCTTTGAATCCGAATCCAAACTGGTGCAAATGTACCCCTTCATATTCTTTGACTTTTCAGAGTTCGACTGAAGTCTCTGATAAGAAAAGTGCTATTGATGAACAACTAAAGGGCCTGAACCCTGTACAAATACTTGAAAACATAATGGATATGATAATATCTAATAGCAAACTATAAGCTAACCAAAACAATAGATACGAGTTTCAGCTAGATTCCACTGACAAGACAATTTTCTTTTGGGATTTTGATAATTTCTGGCTACCATAAGCTACCTCGAGAACCAATGTACTGTTCGTTAGATGAAGACATACCACGTTTGTTCTAAACTTATAATAAAAATATGGGAGATATTGATGAACTTGACCAGTCTGTCTCATTTTATAGATTTGGTGTTCACGGAACAAAAGGTAGTAGTGGGTTATATTTACATATATGATAGATATGGCTGTTTCTAATGCCTGGCGCTTACATGTAATGTGCAATAATAATCCTATGGATCAGCTCATGTTCCGACGTCACATTTCACGATTTTATTTACGACAGGGTGAACAAAGAAAATCAAGGCAAGCTGCATAAATTGTCGAAGGCCTACGTCAAGATGGAGTTGGACATTATCCCCGCAAAATTAATAAACAGCTGCGGTGTGTAGTTTGCAGTTCTAGAGTGCTTTGGCAATGCAAGAAATGCCTGAAAACACTTTGTGTTGAAAAAAGCGTGGTTTGATAATTTTCATACTTAGGCGGTCAGTGTACTCAATTGAGTACACCCCTATATTTTCGTGAAAAACAAAATTTTTCATATTTTTTTAAATTAATATTTTCTTTTTTACTTACTTTAATATAAAAATGAAAAAAAATCTAAAATAATATTTGTAGTTTTCATTTGACCTTTAATGGGTTAACCATTTTCACAATTATCACACATAATTGTAGATTTTCTTATCAATAATTAAGATATATTATAGTACCTAATCTATTTTCAATTAATAATTAATACAATCTCGCAAAAAAAAAAAAAACTTTCAATGAATATTTATAGCGAAATTTATATGGCTCTGTTTTATTCAGTGTTGTGTAAAATTTTCCATATTTAAAAATGTCTTTAACAATTTGAGCTATGTTAAGCTTTTCTTTTTATGAAATATAGATTCATACGGTACGATACGGGCAGGATTCGAGAGACCAATTAGGCTACCGTATTGCCACCCGCCTCATTGAATTTAGCATTCTATATATTCAGGTCTTTATTGGAACGGAGGCGACATCTATTAGGCTTCTTGCTAAGATCCTAACCAGTGTTTTTAACTTTGGTATATAAGGATATTGAAAAGATCTCCGCAACCGACATTAATAATTGAAAATATCTATAATATCTTTAAGAATGATAAGATTACTTTAAAATATTATCTACTTACATATTCTTTGAAATATTAAGTTAAGTGGTCTAAGAAGTTTATTTAAAAAATTATACCATCGCAATATTTATTTAAGATATTTTTCATTTTAAAAGATTTTATACGTACCATTTCTATAGTCTTGCTATCATGGTGCGCTTTTAGCGTAATACTATTAATTAATTATTTTTACATTATAGCTGAGAGTATCATGAAATTCCTAAACTTTTGTATGGCTACAGACTCCGTTAAAACATGATGCGACCATGAATAATGGGAAAAGTTGAAAGAGTTTGAAATTGAATCGTCCGAGTGTTGTTTAATTAATTTTAAGGCTTCCTGTGTAATTTAGTAAGTGATTAACATGTCGAAAATTTATTATCAAAATGTTAATACCGGGATTCTCAAAGGACTTTGAAGGAGTTAAAATTATACACAATTAGTTAACTCTTAGAAAATAATATTTGATAGTTTATTATAATTTTAACTTTGCTTTAATTTATACAAATATAATTTCATTTATATTACATATTAAGCTGATAATGTGACATACGATTCATGGTAGTTGAAGTAGTAATTTATAATTATTAAATGCAAATCAGTCGCAGTTAAGATAAGAGTCCCTTGGGAACGCGAGCGTGGTCTTAATGACATCTCAAATGAATGAGTAGTCTTCTCTGATAACTAACATTTCATATAATTGAAATGTTTGTAGTGTATTAAAAAGGGTAGTTTTATTTGTTCAAATTACTTTCACTCTTACATAAAGTATATATGTAGTATAAAATTATACATTTAAAATTATATATTTGTATATAATGTTATTATAGTCAGGAAATGTATAGATATTTCCTGACTATATATATTTTTAATGACTTAACATTTTTTTCTGATGCCTGATGTATTGTGTAAGATATATATATATGTATGTTTCTTTTATTATCGTCAGATACAAAATCTTTAAATTTTAATTAATTAAATTTTAAACTGTATTTAAAAGATCAACATAGAAGTGTAAATTGGTAATGGTTTGTGAATTTATAACCATCGTTTCCTCTCGGTTAGTTCGGTAATAAATTTTCATTGCAACATTTTCAATTTTCTGGTTTTCCATAATCAAATTTACGAGAGCTGTGATTTTCAATTGTTGGTTATTGTTTGAGGACTTAAGTCGTTATAAACGTTGGTGTGAAAATATTTATACTTTATAACTACTTTTTAGGACTTCCAATTCAATTTTAACTATCTAGAAGAAATTATATCATAATTCGAAATGGTAATTTTACTAAAATAATGCATTCTTTTACTCTCGAATCTTGATACTTGTTAAAGGTATTTGCAGGATACCAAAATCGAAATACATATTATTGCAAATTTTAGTAATAATATAAATCGTTTATAAAAAGTTTGTAAATAGTTTATCTAAAATATAAATTAGAAATTAAAATTTTATATTTTTTTATTATTTCATCATTTCTCACTTGACCTCTACAATAACGTCCCCGTCATTCTGCCAAGTGATCTACGAGTACCATGTCGTTAATATTATAATTTTATTATTTAATTACTATCCTAAGCATTAGAAATACCTTAATTATTATTATTTATATATTTTAAATTATTTATCTAATTTTCATATTTGTTTGCTTTAATCTCAAACAATATAATAAATACATCTTTTTTGTTATTAAAACTTTTGTAAGAAATATGAAATGTTTTATTAGAAAGCTTAAATATTATCCACACTTTCTTAGAAATTAAAATATAATACTTATATTCTCTGAACAATGCATTCATGGTAATATACCATTTATTATAAATTAAAGTTTGGAGACAAACATACAATCAGTTACAATTAAGAGAGACATCCATCTCAAATACAGATATGAGATTTATTGTTATCTCTTAATTATTACCGGCAGCTGATATCTGAGAAGGGTAAGTAATTAATCAGTATCCATACGTTTGGCATATGGGTGGTTACTGTAAATGAGCAATACTTTCTATATTATCAACATATAATTTACTATAACATACATACTATATTAGAAAATATTGTTTGTTATAGTCTGGGATATAATTTCAACTGCACAATCTATAGAAAATGACGTTTTCTTATGATTTTTGTGAAAATGTAAAAAATAATTTTACAAAAAAGATAGTAGAAGAAAGTGACCTACTTCTCAAATCCTAAAAAAATGTATAAGCAATGGTGTATGACGTTGTCTTACACTACTAAAGAAAATTTTTATACTTTAACAGCTACAAAGGCTATCCCAATTACTACATTAAAGCTGTTGAGAGGATGGTCCATTGATATTTTATTTTGTGTAAGTCTATACAAATTTTTCAATGAGATGTCAAGTTGAAAAAGTATCAATATGTTATGATATTGTATATAAAAAAAAACAAAAGACTTTAACCTTTTTAGTACTCAAAAGATAAGAAGTTAATTGTTGCATTCACAATATTTAACCTCTTTTCAACTCTTTTATAAGTCATAAATTTATATTTTTTGCTTTAGCATAAAATACATATTAGTTTGGAAATATTAGTGGACTACTCAGTTTGAAATTATTAGCTCCATAGTTTAACTAAGCAAAAATGATGATTCTTAATTTGCTTGATTTGAATTTGCTTATCTATCACCTAGAAAATGTGTGAAAATAAAATATCTATAATATATATTATGGAGTTAGTTATGCCTAGATGTTCATTTAAAAACCATATTAGAGGTTAATTAAAAGTCGAAACTATCAAAAACAGATAATCCGCCTTATTACTATAAATTTAACTATAAAAGCGGAAACAATACACGAACACAATGTGTCAGTCACGTAGACACGTGACGTGATATTAAGTAACTTAAAAGTTTTACACTATCGTACCACAATACATCTTCATTTGAAAAATTGAGTTTCTATATAATATTTATAGGCTTCTGCGGTAAAACTTTGTTTATAATAATGTTACTACTTTTACTCGAAGCTGGGTTTTTGTAAACTCCAGAAAAATGTCATTTTTGCTTTTGTTAAAAACAATGTAGATTTTAATAAAGTAAGTACAATAAAAATTACGTATTACATATAAGTAAATTATTACAAATTTTATTTTATTTAATATTTCATTTATTTAGATGAATAATAAATCAGAACGCAAACCCTTTAATTAATTAAATAATATTTAACATGTAATTATAAGTAAACCATAACATTATTTTTGAAATTTCGTATTATGGTAATGTCAATTCCTCTAAAGAAGAGTGTGCTAAAAATTTATTGATGTTTTTAAAGGTTTTTTTAGCCACATTGTCCATTAATGGTTTACCGAACTCTTGGGACACTTGCTTCCAGTTACTATTCATTAGGTTCAATAAGGTTTCGCCTGTGAAATAAATTGTAACATAAATGATACAGTTATATAACAAAAGCTCTAATCATATTTCATACTGATGGTCCGTATTACTTAACTTAATAACTGAGTTGTCTTAAGAAATGCTGTTTATTTTGAAAAATTATTGATCTATGGAGGCATTACACCAGGACACTACCAATCTTTTATGGAACTAAAGATTGAGACGATACTTAATTCAATATAAATGAATGTTTGGTGAATTATTTTAGAAACTATATATTATAATTTTTATAACTTACTTAACTCCTTATTCCCATTAAATAAATTGGTCATATTATAATTTATATTGCCTTTTACGTCATAATCACAAGAGTATGATGAGATATGAGCAAAGGTCATGTCATCCTTTTTAGATGTATCATATAGCAGTGTTGCTTTAATATACAATTTCTCTGAAAAATAAAATCCCATCACAAATATAACACGTAAAAAATGGTCAAGTCTCTGGCAACATCATAAAAAGTTATGAAATCCGATCTAAATGAAGTCGGTTAATTCAATATACCTATCTATTAGCAGCTGTCCAACCACTATGTTTGTTTGCATAAGCTATGGTCCTGATTACATTATCATTATCTCCCACAACCTGAGATATATATATAGGTATAAGCAGTCTCCTAAGATAAGTAGACTGGTAATAAAAATTTGTATCCAATTGGCTCAATTCAATATTAGTGATCTATTAAAAATATTATCCATAATATGCTTAGGTAATAAAATTTATTAGAATAATATAACGAAAAAATTCTAGAAACAATCGAGATTAGGTTTAGTTAAAATTATAGACTTCACGATTTGACGTGAAAATGGCAAAATATTTTTTTTTCCATTACGTTACTTTTCTTGCCCCCGACCCCTTGAAGTTTATCGGGTGGAAAATTTCTTTAGAAATAAAAAGTTTTATGATATCTTGAACTTTTTCGATTTACCAAAATTAAAAACCTTTATGACATCCCAGTCCTATATCTTAAATATTTCGAAAAAAAAACTAAACAAAATCCATGTGTCTATCGAACCTGTTCAGCTCAGTCAATAGTAAAGAACGGTAAGTATTTGTTTACAGGACAGAGTCACAAACAAACCAAAGTTTATATACTTACTAAATTTAAGTTTTATAAAACCATCACCATGTATTGGTAGGATAAGCATTCTTCCGTGAGCCGTGTATTGTCCCCACAATGAACAATAATCAACATGGTAGTTTATATCTATTTGAAGTTTTTTGACGTCCCATCTGCAAATGGTAATGTAGTGATCAATTTATCATTAAATTCATAAAATTTAATGTTAATGGACAAACTTTACAGGGAAAGAAAATTAAATAACGCAAAGTTAATATTTTATGCAAACACTTTTATAAAGTATTCTTAATTCTTTTTTCTCTGGAATGAAACACCATCTTTGATTTTAGGGTAGACTTTATCCCCCGGATAAAATCCTCTGTAATTGACTTATACCTAAGCTTCAAGCACTTTGTATTAAAATTACAAAGACTTTTATATAAAATGACAAATTTGTTTATATGGAAATAAAATTTATATTAAGTGTAAAGTATTTATTCACAGAAAATTATTGTTAGAAGAATTAAATAATTCTAAACTTTATCTTACTTAACATTATCGATTATCATATTTCTAAGCCCTTTTAATCGGCCAGTTTTCATTGTAAAAGCAAGTCCTGTTACATTAAACTTTAAATCATCTGTTTCTAATATATCCATAACTTCTATACCCAGTTTTGGAATTCCTTTAATGAATACAGGAATTGCATTCTGAAATGCTTTCACCATACAAACAGAATCTTCAAGATGACATTTATCTAGTGGTAAATCTAAAACCAAAATATAAAAACAAATATTAGATAATATACACATATAGATAATATTTGTTACATATAAAAATAATATAGAATATTAATGAAAAAAAAAACACCTTAACGTGTTTGAAACTATTGTATTTAATGTAATTAATCTAATTACAAACAATAATTTGATACGGTAGTTTAATTAGTAGAAAAACGGTACGGTTTCCCAGAGGTAGCAGGTTTGAACCTTGATCGTATTAAAAAAAATATTTTGTTTTAAAAACCTAGTCAATTTAAAATGTCGTATTTTTTAGTATTAAAACGAATCAGATATTTTTATTCATTGCCTGAAAATCTTGAAGTTATTACTTTAATTAGTCACCAGAAGAAATATCGTTCATCAAACGAAATTGAAAAATAAATAAAACACCAGTTGATGTTGAGGTATCTTCTAAGAGTTTATTTAAATATCGTTAATATAAATTTATATCAATAACTTCAAAGAATCGTAGACGAAACCAATAAAATAAATTAAGAAATCTTTGGTTAAGCTAATAATCAAATAACATCTGAATGTAAAAATATGTTTTACCACATCATGGATAAATAATTACGTATTTCAAGGTTGTAAAATCGACAGTACATTACATAGTTTACATATTCTATTTTTTATAGAAGGATGGTTCAATTTAATATATTAAGATTATAACTGTCACATTTCGTAGTATATGTATATGTAATACACAACTCTATACTTTACAGTGAATTGATATTACGAGTACCTTTTATTGTACTTAATAAATGAGTACATACCGACACATTGAATCACTTTATATTTAAATCCATACATGTATACAGAAATTAAAAATGAAAAAAATGACAATCTCATTTTAAACGATTACTTGTTATATCTCAGAAAGTTAATATAATACTGTAATATACGTGTATAGTTTACAATTAATATAAAGCTGAAGTAGGTGCTATATTGGTTATAAATTACAAATTTATTACTTCTTACCTATCTAGTACAAAGTCTCTACAACAAACTAAGTTAGTTAATATTTGTTTAAAGTGTAGTGGACATCGATATAGTGATTTTAAAGATGCTTGAAGATTGTCTATATATACTTTAGCTACATTAAATTTGTTTACTTATTTTTAATAATATTGATGAGTATATAAAATTTTAATTGAGCTATGTCATTAAGGTCACAACACTTCTTCTGGAAGAATAACGAGGACTGCATCTTAAAAGTCGGTGGTTCAGGTCCCTCCTGTGATGGTACAGTCTTAATTTTGTATTATATAAAGAAATAAGCTTAAAATTATGTTACCTTATGTAATATAACCTCATTAAACAATTTAATCTCATTTCAAATATCATAAAAAACGTCAAGTTGTTCGGTAGTATTATAATTATAGCTTAATTAGTTTTTTATGTTTTTCTTGTAACAAAAATCTTTACGATACTTCGACATTCATATTTAAATTTTAAATATCAGAATTATGACAACACGTTAATAAGTTAATAGCATAAACACTTGTTTCTACTTCCTATATTTACTCTTTCATATCTTTTAATTGAGTGGTCCGATTTTGATCAAACAAAGACTAAACTTGTTTTTATCAAGTATTTTCAATCAGGATAGTTTTATGTGTCACTGTGAAGTGACTTTTTGGGCAATAAGTGCGCAAGATAAAGATAAAAAAATAAAGATATTGAAAAACTGTAAAATTATGTGCTATCGTTTTAGCCCAGATACTAATTTAAAAAACATAAACATAGAATACTTACAGAATTAAGACCTTATTTTACTTATTTATTTCGTATAGGTTTTAAATCTTTTAAGTATATTGCATAAAGGTCGCCAATGACGACTTTTTTCTCTATACTGGAATTGAAAAAAGATAGCTTGCAATACAAAAATTATTAAATTTTTATCAGATGTTGTTGTTTTTTCTTTTGTTACGAAAGCATAGCCAAGGGCAATTCTTATAGTAAGCACCAACTTGGTTTCACACGGTTAAATGCTGACACCACGCTTCGAGTATCCTGAAGACGACACCATGCGGCTTGCATTCTCACCATCGATGGGAATCGAGGATAAAATATATTCATTCTTGGGTCAATCGCTGACCTGGAATCACCTTTTTTAGTATTAATTAATTATAAGTTTTAATTGTAACTCGTTAATATAATTTTATATAATAAGTTTTTCTTGGCATCCTTCGCTTTAATTGGCGCAGTCGGTAGGATATTCGAGATATAGTCGGTACGCGTCGCGTCAAGATTTCCCCTAATATCGGTGCGAGATCCCGCGTGACTAACCGATTTCGAGTATCTGAATCTACATACATCGTGGAGGCCAGCAGAGGTGAATCAAAATATCGATTCGGCAAAGAAAATCATGTTCATGTAAGTACTCTGAATCTTTCAAGTCCTTACCTTTCCTAATTTTTAACCTTAATCTTTACCTAATCTAAGTATTTTTTTTTATTTCAAGTAAATTACTATTAAAAGTATTTTTTGAAGTTACTTAGAACTTTAAAACATACAGCGATATATTCTGAGTGAATTACTTTTTTATTTGTCTATTTGTAGTGTTTTAAATTAGTTTTAGATTTTCTATTCAAAGGAATCGAGTAGCCGTAGTTTGTAGGAGTAGACCTAGCAGCATTAGTAAAAAAATATCAGTCAAAATCTAAAAAAAAGACAGGAATAATTCAATTTGTTGATTTAAGACTAACTATTCTCATAACTAGCGATAACGTTGATAGGTTATCATAAGAGATATCTAAACAGAATTTTTTAGCGTTTGTAAACAACATTTACAGCTGACTATAAAGTTTTTAATTTAAACTCTGATAGAACTATAATTAATAAGTAACGTAGTATTTATGGTAGTAATAAGGTATTAAATATACGAGCGAGGGAATATTAAGATATGATACAGTTAAAGAAATAATCATAGTATATCAATTCCTATTTTTTCTATTCCACACATGATTTATATAAGATATCCATAGTAACTAACGAAAATCATGAGATTCCTGTCCCTCACTTCCAATACCCTGCAATCCATTCGAAAGATTTCAAGTACACAGAGGCAGAATGCCCGAAGTCCACCATACTGCAAACACAAGAACACTTCAGTAAGAACAACGAACGCACTCGCACACCAAAGATATCACCTATATTACGGAATTACAACAGAATATCTCCCTCATCCCAGACCTCAATATAATGGATCAGTTCATCTACCAGCGCAATTTACGACCAAGGTCTTCAATAGTCGCTGTTCTACGGGGGAGGTGTTACGAAAGCATAGCCAAGGGCAATTCTTATAGTAAGCACCAACTTGGTTTCACACGGTTAAATGCTGACACCACGCTTCGAGTATCCTGAAGACGACACCATGCGGCTTGCATTCTCACCATCGATGGGAATCGAGGATAAAATATATTCATTCTTGGGTCAATCGCTGACTTACAAGCACCTTACCTTAGTTTTAATTAATTGTAATTTTATTTCAATATATTTTATTAAGTAAATTGGTTTTTTTTTGCATCCTTCGCTGCCACCAAACTTAATTCTTTTATTTCCAGACATGCGATTAAACAAACAAAGCAACGCTATCGACTGTGCATTTGATTTGACAATTTCACATTCACGCAAAGTAATCTCTTTTTTTCTTTAAAAATTTTATTACTATTACATGACTAATAAATTTAATGATAGCTTTCATTATTTGCTCATTTTTAAGTGATAAGACTTATGTCACAATTGATTTGTATGTATTTTTTTATACTTAATTAAAGATTTATTTCCAAGGCTCAAGGCCAAAATAAGGCTCTAGACTTTATACATAGTAATGTATATAATTACTTAACTTTTATATATTTTTCAGACAAGTGTGAAAAACTTGTTTTAATATGTAATTAAAATTATATTCATATTAATTGTTGTTTTTATTTTAACTTTATATTTCTTGTAGTATAATTTTTTTTTCTGTTGCTTTTTTTTCTGTTGCTTTTTTGTTCAATCGAGAGTTGTGTGAAATTAATTTACAAAGTGTGAAACTTTGACTTTCCTAGTCTTAGAGTCTATTTATAGATAAATATCATCAATGAATAACAATTTCAGATTTAGTTAAAAAAATCTATATATTTTTATTTTTTTATTTCAGTATCTAACCATAAAATAACATATGTACCACTTTTTAAAAAATATTATGTTATATACAAAAGAAGATAAAATGAACAAAATATGTATTTAATATTCAAATAAGTTTCTTAATGGTTCCGAAAGCAAATAAGTTCTAAACGAAATAAATATATTATCCATAAATTTGTCCATGAAATTCCTTCCAAATGGAATTGAAATCAGTCTCCAGTTCTGAATGGCGTCAAAATATACAGCGTTATCTAGAATAAAAAATATACCATTTATAGGTAGGTCGTTTTACAACACAATAAAATTAAAATGCATTCTAGTTTTACTAGTTATGAATAAATAGTATGTAATATTGGGTTAGAAAGAAAAAACTTAAATAGCTTCAATATTTTAAATACTTACTAAATGTCGGAAAATATAAATCTCTGAGATAAGATTGAGCATCTCTGATTTCAGACGAGTATTCGTAGCGCTTCAATAGCATAATATCAGTATTATTGGCATTTTTAATTATTTCAAATGGCGTTATTAGGTTGATATCAACATTCTCTGCAATCAAAATTATACACGTTGTGGTAACAATAAATATTTTAAAAGTAAACATCTAGTACAAATTGCATCAAACATATATAAATATCTATACAAATAAATAAAATATAAACGTTTGAACGTAATTCCAAATTAACAGCTTTTAACTAAATTAATGTAAAATATATAATATATACGGCACGTACATAAAAAAAATCTCTAACTCTCTGCTTATCTGTTTGTTCACAAAAATACGTTCCGCGCGAATAAAGCCGTGGGCACAAGTAGTATTAACTAGTTTGCATTAACAAATAATAGATATGAATTAAAAGAATAATTAATGTTTCAAGCTTAAAAGTGAAAAATGAAATAAGGCGAGAAAGTCAACCACGATCCCAACCACAGTTTATTGTTATATAGATACTACTACTACTACTCTACTACTCACTAATTAACATCAACAGGTCAGCTTCTGGATCCTCAGCAAAGGACTTGTATCGACCATTTAATGTTAAATCTGTTTGAAGCGCTATACTCATGAAACCATTAGCAATGTCGAAACTGAAAAACACCAAAACATTTCAAAAATCACATTTAAAATAAAATATTTTAATAGAATTTAAATATAACAATTATTTAATAAAAAACTTACAACATTTTTTTAATTAACGAGTCCTTGTATCCGGTTATAGTTAAGTTAGTAACGTCTCCTTTAAATCCAACCTGATCAATTGTTAGTGAAGGTATATACATGGGGTCAAGAGGTTTGGTGCCTATGTCTGGAAATCCCTTTGCAAAGGCAGGCGTAGCATGCTGACTTAACGTTGTCAAACATCCAGTATCCCAAATGAAGCATCGATAAGGTATTTTAACTGTAACAAAAGAAAACGTTAAAAATGTATAAGTTGTAGTACTAAACAACAATGATTTATTTTTTAATCCACTAGTACTGTTAAATCTCTACATACATGTTGCCGAAATGAATGTTAACTGTAGACACAGTAAGACAAAACGTATTAAGGCACTCATGATTGTCCTTTCTATACCACAGTTATTGTTTTCACGTTATTTATACAGTAGAAGCGCAATTTCAAGTTTAGGACATTCACTTTATATTTATTTTTATTATCAATTACCTCATAAAATAATGTACAAGTTACTGAGTTTTATAACCGTGTTGTACTTGAAATGCCCTAAGTTGACAATCAAATGGCATTTAGGGATGAAAGGAGAAAAAATGTTATTACGGATTCTTCAGTCCTTATCAGAACTAGACCAGTTTGTAAATACATACAAAAAATATTTTGTGAAGAAACAGAACAGAAGAGAAACCATAACTGTATCACCATGTCACGTTAAAAACTGTTAATTATCTAAATATGGTTAATTAAAGAACCTATTATTAGTAAAACGAACTGATATTTATACAAAAAATATCAGTTATATTATGCAATAATCAGATACTTAGTATTGTTTTGTAAAATGCAAGGTTCAAGTTTCAACCACCTTTTCCCACCTTTCTCGCAGCATCGAGCATCTTGTCTCGTCGAAAGAATTCTTCATCTTTTGAGGCTATCCATGATTCGACCCAATTTTTGGTCTCTTCATACGATGTGTGCTCTAAAAGATCATGTGCCATCTAATGAAATAGATGGTGATCAGATGAAGCAACTTCCGGTGAATAGGTGGGGTAAAATTTCCCAATTAAATGTTTCCAAATAAGGTTTTACTGGTTCCGCAACATGTGGACGAACATTATTATGCAATAGGACAACTTTGTCATGTCTGGAATTCGGTAGACAGCACCTGAAATAGTTTCGTTCGGTTTACGCAACTCATAGTACTCGACACCAAGCTGATCCCACCAAATACACAACAAGAGTTTTTTCCCATGAATATTTTGCCTAGCTTTAGAAGTTAAGGAAGGGCTAGGTGGTCCCCATGATTTTTTCCTATGCTATATTTTGGATTATCGTAATGGATCCATTTTTCATCACCATTTACTATACAGTGAAGAAAACCCTTTCTTTTATGCCCGGCAAGCAACATTTCACATGTGGATAATCGGCGTGCAATGTTTCTCGACGTCAGTTCATATGGAACCCCATTTCCTTATTTTTGAATCCATACTCAATGATTTTAACCGTTGCAAAATTGCTTTCTGAGTTATTTCTAATGTAAGTGTACGTTCTTCTTGAGTTTGGCACGAATCTTGATGCAATAATATCCTGTGTAATGTAGTGTAATCCTGCAACTGTAATTCTGCGTCTTCATACACTTTTGGCCTTCCGCTACGTTCTTTTGGTATCAAATTCACCATTTTTTAAATTCTGATACTACTCATGACAACTTCTCTTACTTAACGCAGTCCCAGCATATGCTTCTACAAGCAATCGATGTGCCTCAGCTGCAGATTTCTTCAAAAAAAAAATCAAATCAAAAGTCGACATATTTGTATACAAAGGAATATATAGTACTAATAAAAATCTCTTATATTTTGAGGTTATTTTATTCACAGATATCTTGCCTAACTCATACATCATATCATCATCTTCCTGCCCTTATCCCATTTTGGGGTCGGCACAGTATGTTTCTTTGTTCCCGGGCTAGCTTCTCGCGTGGCACCGGTATTACCATACTGCTTTAAAGATTTGGCTTAGTTTTACGGCCGGCCGCCTGCCTGACGCCAACCCTCCTTGGGAAAAGTAATTAAATTAAATTACAAAAAAATATACAATATAAATAACATAACAATTACAAAAAATTAAATAACAGTAACAACAATAATAAATTAAATATTTTCAATACATTCATTAATAACAATTAAACAATTCCAAAAGATGCAAATAACAATTACCAATATAAATATTACAATTAATTAAATTCAATTCAATAATAATAATTAAAATTAATATTGAGAACAGAGCGAGCGCCGGTGACGAGCGGACGTGCTCTTAACTTAAATTTTAAATCCACCCGCATTATATTTTACTAATAATTAATTATAAAAGTTGGTTAAATCAATCTTTTGTGTAATAATTAATATGATAATATTGTATATGTGTAGTGTGTTATAAGTTTGTGTTTGTGTTTGTGCTCCCGTGAATTCTCCTGAACTGACCATGTCACCAGAGTCAAATGCCGGTGCTAATTAAAAAGGTCAAATCAAATACAGTCTGATTGCCCAGACATGATGTATGTCTGTGCAAAAATCCACAGAGATTTAACTATCTCTCCAGTCTTGTAAAATATATGAAATACAGAAGAATATACTACATGAAATACAGAAGAAGAAAGAACAAGAAAAAGAGTTAATTGCAATAAGTCTGGCCGCCAGCTGCACTCAAAAATCAATTCCACCACAAATGGAAATCAAAAAACAAGTGTGTCTGCACAAAAACAAGAAAAAAAAAAAGGTATTTCAAAACTAAAAGCAAAGTGTAAAATAACAAAGAGAACTTAGTGTAGTGACCTGTATGTGATATAATAACGAACATTTTATATAATAATATGTTCTATAGTTTTAGTTATTACAATTTCAATTTAAATTTTATATATATATTAGAAAATGTTTCAATTGAAAGATTAATTTAATAATTTATTTTGTATAATGGTAAAAATGAGATGTAGTTTAATAAAATTGTAGAATAATAATGAGGTGTAAATAAGTTTCAAATATAATATTTTTATATGTATGTTTTACAATAATTTGTTGTTTATTTTTATTTTTATTTTTTATTTTATTTTTTATTTGTTTGAATCAATTTAATGTTGAATGCACAATTTAAATATATTGAAGATAATAATTTCTAAATAATATTATCGAGCGAATTATTAGCATATTTTTACCTTTTGTTTTAAAGGTTGTATCCATTCATTGTGGTGAAGTACAATAGTTGTTATTTTTAATTTTATAATAATTTTTACATTCGTTTTTGAATTTAAATTTATATTGCAATGTATATTATATTAAGTATTTCACCAATAATTGTTTGCTAGTTGTCGGTCCCAGATGAATTTATATAGTTTTTGTATTTAAATATTGTATTTATTATTGTCTGGTGAAGTACAAAAGTTGTTAATTTTTAATTTTATAATAATTTTTATATTCGTTATTTTGAACTTAAATTTCTATTGCAATGTATATTATATTAAGTATTTCACCAATAACTGTTTGCTATTTTTCGGTGCCAGATGAGTTTATATAGTTTTTGTATTTATTATTGTATGTTTATATAAAAATGTGTGTATGTAATATTTAATATGAACAAATGCGGCGTTGGGGACCGCCAACCAACACGCCATGTTCCGAACGGCGGGAGGTGGAGGACGGAGCTACAAATAGCTACGTGGAATGTAAGAGGAGGAATGGAACAGAAGATGAATGAATTATTAGATGTGATGGATGACAAAGATCTGGATGTTATTTGTGTGTCTGAGACCAAGCGAAAAGGCAATGATACGACCGATTTGCCTGGCAACCGGGTCGCTTTCTGGGCTGGGGTTCCAGAGGGTGGGCGAGGTTGCCAAGGTGTAGGCGTATTGTTGTCTTCTCGAATGGTTAATGCTATGGTAGAATACAAGGCGATCAACCCGAGGCTTCTTTGGGTTCGCTTTAAGCTGGGGATAACAAGAGTATTCTTGTTAGCCGTGTATGCTCCAGTATCCTCAGCTCAAATTAGCGAGCTCGAGGAGTTTTGGGAGAGTGTCAGGGATGTTCTAAGTAGTGTCAGAAGTAATGAAAAGTTGATAGTATGTGGGGATGTTAATGGATGGGTTGGAACCGCGCGAAGTGGTTACGAAAGCGTGCTAGGCAAGTACGGTGATAAGAGAGTAAATGAGGCTGGAAAGCTTATTTTGGAATTTTGTAAAGAGAGAAATTTGTTTGTGGCAAACACGATGTTTGATCATAAACAAATTCACATGTACACATGGGAGCGAGCGGAAGAAAGAAGTATGATTGATTTATTCCTGGTGGATCAGCGAATTCGAAGCCAAGTTATGGACACGCGAGTGTTTAGGGGTGCTGATCTGGGAACAGACCATTATCTAGTCGTTGCTAGAATAAGAGGTCTGTTTGCAGGTTGGCGCAACCGCACGACGTGTCCAAGCTTGGAGTCGAATTATCGCATAAGAAGCTGGAAGCTTCAAGATCCACCGATCAGAGAGGAATATCAAGAAAGGGTTTCCAAGAAGCTTGAAAGCTGTGATTCAGGAAATGAAAGTGTTGAAGTATGCTGGCAGTACCTTAGGAATGGTATGGTGAATGTAGCGACAGAGGTATGTGGTAAAAGGAAAAGAGGTTTTAGTAAAAAGCGCGATGAATGGTGGGATGATGAAGTGAAAGACGCTGTAGAGTTAAAGAAGAAAGCATGGTTGGATTATAAAGCCTCGGGTAAGGATAAAAGTATGAGAGAGATAAGAAAAAGAGAGTACAAGCTGCAAAAGCACAAAACGAAAGCACTTATAAAGATGAAGCGTGAAATTTCTGAGCGTGAAAGGGACGACAGGTTGACAAACAACTTCCGGGAAAATACGAAGCTTTTCTGGCGAGAAGTTAGTGATTCCCGGGGTTGTTCGGTAACCTGTAGAATGAAAGGGGTGCTTTCGAAGAGCGGTGAAATTTTATCTGAGCAAGCACAGGTTTTGCAGCGGTGGGCGGAGTTCTATAAGGAGGTGTATGAAAGTGAGAACGCCTCGGCCTTGAGCACCAGTGAAATGCTGAGTCCGGATGTAGCCGATGGTGAAATCAGTTTGGAAGAAGTGGAGAGCGCGATTCGAAGTCTGAAATGTGGTAAAGCTGCGGGAGCGGATGAAGTTACTGCCGAGATGATCAAATATGGTGGGCCACGCGTTTGGGACTTGTTCTGGTTTTTGTGCAATTTATGCTGGAAATCAGGGGAAGTCCCAGGCGATTGGCGAGGTGCAGTCATCGTACCTTTGTATAAAGGCAAAGGTTCACAGATAGACTGTGCAAGCTATAGGGCTATCAGTTTGATCAGCTTGGGCAGTAAAGTTTATGCTAAAATATTAGCGAGAAGAATGCAAGAAAGATCTGAAAGGCTGTTGTGGGAGGCCCAAGGAGGTTTTAGACCTGGAAGAGGATGTATAGATCAGGTCTTTTCCCTCCGCATGATCACGGAAAAGTTTTTGGCCCTAAACCAAAAGGTTTTCTGTGCTTTTGTGGATTTGGAAAAGGCGTTTGACAGGGTTGTGAGAAAGAAGTTATGGGAGATACTGCCCCGATACAACGTGAACGGACCCTTGCTACAGGCTGTAAAGTCTCTTTACAGAGATCACTCAGCCTGTGTGCGAGTAGGAGCTGACATGTCGCCCTGGTTTGACATCCAATCGGGTGTTAAGCAAGGTTGCGCTATGTCAGCTTGGTTGTTCAACTTGTATTTGGATAGTTGTCTCCAAGGCGTGAAAGACAGTGACATGGGAGTGAAAGTTGGTGACCTTAAGGTCAATTGCTTGCTTTATGCAGATGATGCAGTGCTCATTGCATCATCAGAATGCGATCTGCAGGCATTGGTCACCACTCTGAAAGATGGGTGTGAAAATAATGGTCTAAACCTGAATGCAGATAAGACGAAGGTTCTGATATTTGAAAGAAATGAAGAAAGAACAGAATGTAAGATCAACGTGAATGGTAAGATAATAGAACAAGTGAATGAAGCGGTATATTTGGGAAGTATGTTTAGCAGAGACGGAAGATACGAAATGGATGTGGAAAGGCGTATTGCTGCCGGTAACAGAGTCAACGGTGCTTTGGCTGCATTGTTGAGACGGCGAAACGTCAGCATAGCTGCACGTTTGGCTGTACACAATGCAGTTTTGCTACCGACGCTGTTATACGGCAGCCAAACGTGGGTAACACAGAAGAAGAATGTAAGAAAGATGAATGCTGTGGAGATGCGATCTCTTCGTCGAATATGCGGAGTCAGTTTAGCTGACCGAATCCGCAATGAAGAGATCCACAGAATGGCAGGTACTAGCGAAGATGTTTCGGTAAGAATGAAGAAGAACGTGCTCAGGTGGTTTGGGCACGTCGAACGAATGAGTGATGAAAGAATGGCAAAAAAGATTTATAAAGGTAAAGTGAGCGGTAAGAGAGACAGGGGGAGGCCTCGAGTGACCTTCGAAAACACAGTAGCTACGATACTGGAGGAAGGTCACGTAAAAAGCATGAGGACCCCCCGGAGGGCATGTATGAAGAGGTTAATGTCTGTGGTCGAGGCGAAAGAGGTATGCAGGGACCGTAGCGTTTGGCGCTCCGTCGTCTCTGGCTACCCCGCAAGGGATATGGCGTGACGATAAGTAAGTAAGTAAGTGAGGCTTTAATAATGTCAAAAATGATTCATAAATATTGAAATTACTATTTCAACTTAATTCGATACACAGAGTAAATATTATTTTAATTTATTTTGTTATAAACGAAATTGAGACCTTCATATTGTCTTTTATGGAAACTTTCTTCTTTCTTCTTTCCCATTTCTCTTACGGTCTTTAAGTTATTTCCAATTAATCTCTTATTCTCTTGCTTATTAATATGGTTTGCCAAAATTGATAAAATATCGTCCATAGATAAAGCGACCTCTTCTGTGATGTTGACAATCTTAGATATGGCAGCGCGGGATTCAGATGACAATTTTAAAACCATTATTTTGTATTGTTCTGCGTCGATATCCACTTCTGTTGGTTTTGACTGCAGCCAACCGTAGTTCGACGTCCGATTCAATCTCCGAGAAACAATCGGTGAAGTCTTTGATATATAATTGTACCGTATAAGATATAATAGACAGTTACTTAAGATGGCCACTAGATGGAGCTATTCACAATCTTTGTATATTTATAATGTTAATAAAAGGTTTAACTTTAGTTTAATGTAGTTCGTTTATAAAATATTTGAAGAAGTCAAATAAAATATAATTATCATTATTATTATTATCACTAAACACTCACATAAACCGAGAACAATGTCATAAAATTTTGTGTGGGTATATTGTATCTCACAGCTGATAGTCAATAAATTCACAACACTGTAACAGTCTTAATATAACGAAATATTCGTCAAATTATATTGCACAGTACCGATGGTGACAGCAATTCACTAATAGTCTTAAATAACACTTAATTGCAGCACTATTACTATTTTTTATTTACAAAAATACTAAGAGGTCAAAAAATTAAGTCAGATGTCAACGACAGTTGACAGTATTATGTTTTAGCCCTTTCAGGTCTATTGTAATAACGTCGCCAATGACGACGTTTTTCTCCATTCTGGAATTGACAAAAGTTGGCTTGCAATACAAAGATTATTAAACTCATATCGGATGTAGGCTTGTTATTATTTCTTTTAATTCCAGACATGCATGAAAGATTAAACTTACTAAGCAACGTTATTGACTATGAATTTGATTTGACAATTTCACATTCACGCAGAGCAGTCTCTTTTTTTAAAGTTTTTATTACTATTACACGACTAGTATTTTTAATGATTGTTTTCATTATTTACAAATAATAACATTTTTAAGTGATAAGATTTGTGTCACAATTGATTTGTATATATTTTTTTATACTTAATTAAAGGTTTATTTCCAAGAATCAATGCCAAAAAAAGACTCTAGACTTTATACATAGTAATGTGTATAATTAATTATTTTTTATTTTATTTTTGTAGAAGTGTGAATAACTTGTTTTAATATATAATAAAAATTATATTAATATCAATCGTTGTTTTAATTTTAACTTTATATTTATTGTATTAAAATGTTCTATATTTTTTTCTGTTTGATTAGTTTAATCGAGAGTTCATACTCATCCCAATTATGCCTAATTGTTTGGGGTCGACTCAATAATATATGTTCAGCATATTATAAAAGACTTCTTAATTTTTTTAGGAGCACCTGCCTGGCGTATTCACTTTAAAAAGGAAAGTCTTATTTATTGTTATTATTACTTATTCCGACGGGGTTACTTAGGTAGTCGTGTTCAGACATTAAAATAAGTTGTATTATTCAACAGTAGTAAAATATAAAGATTAAAAATTCACAAAAGAAATTTTAAAGTTATATTTATTGGGTTAAATGTATAATTTTTTGGTCTGTGTTTATTTTTTTAAAACGAGAATGGAACTTACTTCTTATTTTCAATGAGCATCATTCGCATATTGTACAGTTTTTCTTAATGATATAAAAAGCAGAGTTAGCTTTAAAAAGTAGTGAAAAAAACGATAAGTTCCAAAATACTACTTCCAAGGTCTGAAATTTAATTCACAAACTGTGAAACTTAGAGTTTTTTAGAGTCTATATATAGAAAAATATTATCAATGAATAACAGTTTCAGATTTAGTTAAAAAAAAAACTTTAGAATATTTTAATTATTTTATTTCAGAAACCAACCAGAATAAAACATATGAACCATTTTTTTAAGTACTATGTATTATACAGAAGAAAATAAAATGAACAAAATATGTATTTAATATTCAAATAAGTTTTTTAATGGTTCTGAAAGCAAATAAGTTCTAGAAAAAATAAATATATTATCCATAAATTTGTCCATGAAAGTCCTTCCAAATGGAATTAAAATTAGTCTCCAGTTCTGAACGGCGTCAAATACAGCGTTATCTATAATAAAAAATATACCATTTATAGGTCTTTTTACAATACAATAAAATTAAAATGCATTCTAGTTTAACCAGTTATGAATAAATAGTATGTAATATTGGGTTAGAAAGAAAAACTTAAATAGCTTCAATATTTTAAATACTTACTAAATGTCGGAAAATATAAATCTCTGAGATAAGATTGGGCTTCTCTAATTTCATACGTGTATTCGTATCGTTTCAATAGCATAATATCAGTATTATTGGCATTTTTAATTATTTCAAATGGCGTTATTAGGTTGATATCAACATTCTCTGCAATCAAAATCATACACGTTGTTGTGGTAACAATAAATGTTTTAAAAAGACATTTAGAACACATTGCATCAAACATATATAACTACCTATAGAAATAAATGAAATTGAAGTGTTTGTTTGTAATTCCAGATTAACAGCTTTTAACCAAATGCATATGAAAGTATGTATGCAGTACTATAAAAGTACCATGTAAGTATAAAATCCGTTTTAAAACATTTTCTATCTGTCTGTCTGTTTGTTCACAAAAACACATTGCACCAGAATGAAGACAGGGCACAGCTTCTTAATGCAAATAAGAGATATGTACTAAAAGAATGGAGTCGATAATTGACGTTTTATTCTATCAAACTTAAACGCGAATACGAAATGAGGCGAGAAAATAAATTTTTATATATATATTACTACTACTACTCTACTACTCACTAATTAACATCAACAGATCAGCTTCTGGATCCTCAGCAATGGACTTGTATCGACCATTTAATGTTAAATCTGTTTGAAGTGCTATACTCATGAAACTATTAGCAACGTCGAAACTGAAAAACAATAAATCATATGAAAAATCACATACAAAACAAAATATTTATATAAATACAAAATATTTTAATAGAATTTATATATAAAAAAATATTGAATACAATACTTATTTCTTTATTTATTTATTTACCTTCACGCCATATCCCTTGCGAGGTAGCCAGAGACGACGGAGCGCCAAAAGCTACGGTCCCTGCAATTCTCTTTCGCCTCGGCCACAGACATCAACCTCTTCATACATACATACACTTTTCCTATATAAATCTTTTTTACCATTCTTTCATCACTCATTCGTTCGACGTGCCCAAACCACCTGAGCACGTTCTTCTTCATTCTCACCGTGACATCTTCGCTAGTACCTGCCATTCTGTGGATCTCTTCATTGCGGATTCGATCAGCTAGACTGACTCCGCATATTCTGCGAAGAGATCGCATCTCCAGAGCATTCATCTTTCTTACATTCTTCTTCTGTGTTACCCACGTTTGGCTGACGTATAACAGCGTCGGTAGCAAAACTGCATTGTGCATAGCCAAACGTGCAGCTATGCTAACGTTTTGCCGTCTCAACAATGCAGTCAAAGCACCGTTGACTCTATTACCGGCAGCAATACGCCTTTCCACATCCATTTAATACCTTCCGTCTCGGCTAAACATACTTCCCAAATATACCTCTTACTTACCATTCATGTTGATCTTACATTCTGTTCTTTATTCATTTCTTTCAAATATCAGAATCTTCATCTTATCTGCATTCAGGTTTAGACCATTATTTTCACACCCATCTTTCAGAGTGGTGACCAATGCCCGCAAATCGCATTCTGATGATGCAATGAGCCTTACATCATCTGCATAAAGCAAGCAATCGACCTTAAGATCACCTACTTTCACTCCCATGTCACTGTCTTTCACGGCTTGGAGACAACTATCCAAATACAAATTGAAGAAACAAGCTGACATAGCGCAACCTTGTTTAACACCCGATTGGATACTAAAATACTTACAACACATTTTTAATTATAGAGTCCTTGTATCCGGTTAGAGTTAAATTAGTTACGTCTCCTTTAAATCCATCCTGGTCAATTGTTAGTGACGATATATACATGGGGTCAAGAGGTTTGGTGCCTATATCTGGAAATCCCTTAGCAAAGGCAGGCGTAGCAAGCTGACCTAATGTTGTCAAACATCCCGTATCCCAAATGAAGCATCGAAAAGGTATTTCAACTGTAACGAACGTTAAAATGTATAAGTTGTAGTGCTAAAGAACATTGAAGTGTTTATTAATCCAGTAGTAAACTGAAATTTCTACATACATGTTATTTATATAGTAGAAACGCAATTTCAAGTTTGGGACATTCACTTTATATTTTCTCATAAAACAATGTGGAAGTTACTGAGTTTTATAACCGTGTTATACTTGAAACGCCCTAAGTTTGCAATCAGATGGCATTTAAGGGTAAAAGGAAAAAAATATATATTACTGATTTTTCAGTTTTTTATTGGTTGAACTAGACCAGTTTGTGTATACATACAAAAACATTTTCTGAAAAAACTGAACAGAAAAGAAAACATAACTGTATCACCATGTTACATAGAAAACTTAATTTTCTAAATATGATATTTATAAAACAAATCTCTGTAATATTATACAATAATCAGATATTTAGTATGGTTTTGTAATATAAAAGGATCAGGTTCTATGTCGTATGAAGTTTTAGCCGACACATAGTTACATATGAAAACAGTTGTTTATGAATTTGGTGCTACTAAAGGCTTGAAAATTAGCTGTGAGGGAATTGGTAATTTTTGGTTCGGCGAGGTGGTTGGTTAATGGTTAATAATGAAATTCCTTCTTTGAGATGCAAGTTACCTAGTGTTTGCAAGTTGTTAGTGTTTTAGTGTTTGCCTTCTGCACGCTAGATTTGTAGAGATATAAATCTGACGATACTATATTGAAACCTGGCCCCATTAAATCAAAGAAAATTTTAAGGACAAAATCAATATACGAGCTTTACCTTGATTTATGTCGTATATTAAATCTATATCCTTTATTACTTTATATTGACTTATTAATGTTATTATTAAAAGTAAGCTATTACAGCATCTTAAACTACACGGTATATATGTTAATTTTGCAGTATTTAATAAAAACCCTGTAATTATTTTATTTATAAAAAAACTGTGAGTAATTGCTTAGAGATATTTAATATTCGTTCACAAATATTATTTTTTTAAATATATAAGAGGTTCTAACTATTTTAGGTCTATTGCATAAACGTAGCCAATGACGACGTTTTTCTTCATACTGGAATGGAAAAAATATAGCTTGCAATACAAAAATTATTAAACTCATATCGGATGTAGCCTAGTTGTTTTTTTATTTCCAGACATGCGATTAAACTAACTAAGCAACGCTATTGACTGTGAATTTGATTTGAAAATTTCACATTCACGTAAAGTAGTCCCTTTTTTCTTTAAAATTTTAATTACTATTACACGACTAATATATTTAATGATTGCTTTCATTATTTGCTTATTTTTAAGTAATAAGACTTGCCTCACAATTGATTTGTATATTTTTTTTATACTTAATTAAGGTTTACTTCCAAGACTCGAGGCCAAAAGAAGACTCTAGACTTTATACATAGTAATGTGTATAATTACTTAACTTTTATATATATATTTTTATAGAAGTATGAATAAATTGTTTTAGTATGTAATAAAAAATATATTCATATCAATTATTGTTTTTATCCTAACTTTATATTTCTTGTAATAAAATTTTCTATATTTCTTCTGTTTGTTTTGTTTAATCCAGAGTTCATTGTTATCCCAATTATGCCTTATTGTTTGGGGTCGGTGTAATAATATATGTTAAGCATATTTCAAAAGACTCCGAAAGTTTTTTAGGAGCAGCCTTCTAGTTTTTTTCACAGTACTAAGGAAAGTCTAATTTATTGTTATTATTACTTACCCCGACGGGGTTATTTAGGGAGTCATTTTCAGGCATGCAAAATAAGTTGTATTATTCAATAATAGTAAAATGTAAAAAACTTAACGATTAGTAATTCATCAAAGAAATCTTAAAGTTATATTTATTGGGTTAAATGTATATTTTTTTGGTCTGTTTTTAATTTTTTTTTATACATCCTTAAATATTTTATTAATTTTTAAATGTAAACTATGTTTATCACCTATAGGATAATAACAATGGAACTTACTTCTTATTTTCAATGAGCGTCATTCGTATAATGTACAGTTTTTCTTTAGAGTATAAAAAATAGAATTACATTTTAAAAGTAGTGAAAAATACGATAAGTGAGAAACTTAGAGTTATTTAGAGTCTTGGAGTCTGTATATAGAAAAATATTATCAATGAATAACAATTTCAGATTTAATTACAAAGAAAAACATCCATATATTTTTATTATTTTATTTCAGGAACCAACTACAAAATAACATATATACCACTTTTAAAAAATACTATATAGTATACATAACATAAAATGAACAAAATATACATTTAATATTCTAATAAGTTTCTTAATGGTTCCGAAAGCAAATAAGTTCTAAACGAAATAAATATATTATCCATAAATTTGTCCATGAAATTCCATCCAAATGGAATTGAAATTAGTCTCCAGTTCTGAACGGCGTCAAATACAGCGTTATCTAGAATAAAAAATATATCATTTATTAGTCATTTTACAATACAATAAAATAAAACGCATTTTAGTTTTATTAATTATGAATAAATAATAGGTCATATTCGGTTACAAGGAAAAGCTTAAGTAGTTTCAATATTTTAAATACTTACTAAATGTGGGAAAATATAAATCCCTGAGATAAGATTGGGCTTCTCTGATTTCATACGTGTATTCGTAACGTTTAAATAGCATAATATCAGTATTATTGGAATTTTTTATTATTTCAAATGTCGTTATTAGGTTGATATCAACATTCTCTGCAATCAAAATTATACATGTTGTTATGGTAACAATAAATATTTTAAAAATAAACATCTAGTACATATGGCATAAAATATTAAACATTTATACAAATAAATAAAATAAGTGATTGTACGTAATTCCAAATTAACAGCTTTTAACTAAATTAATTTGAAATATATACGGCATACGGTATATATGTATATACGGCATGTACATACAAAAAATCTCTGACTGTCTGCCTGTCTGTTTGTTCACAAAAATACATTCCGCGCGGATAAAGCCGTGGGCACAGCTATTATTAACTTGTCTGCATTAGCACATAATAAATATGTTTTTAAAGAATGGTGTCGATAATTGATGTTTTATTTTATCAAACTTAAAAGTGAAAAACGAAATAGGGCGAGAAAATAAACCACGATCCCAACTACACTTTACTTTTATATAGATACTACTACTACTACTCTACTACTCACTAATTAACATCAACAGATCAGCTTCTGGATCCTCAGCAATGGACTTGTATCGACCATTTAATGTTAAATCTGTTTGAAGCGCTATACTCATAAAACTGTTAGCAACGTCGAAACTGAAAAACAATTAAACATTTGAAAAATCACATTTAAAATAAAATATATACAAATACAAAATATTTTAATAGAATTTATCTATGAAAAATTATTGAATAAAAAACTTACAACACATTTTTAATTATAGAGTCCTTGTATCCGGTTATAGTTAAGTTAGTACCGTCTCCTTTCAATCCATCCTGGTCAATTGTTAGTGACGGTATATACATGGGGTCAAGAGGTTTGGTGCCTATATCTGGAAATCCCTTAGCAAAGGCAGGCGTAGCAAGCTGACCTAATGTTGTCAAACATCCTGCATCCCAAATGAAGCATCGAAAAGGTATTTCAACTGTAACGTTAAAAATGTATAATTTGTAGTGTTAAAGAACATTGAAGTTTTTATTAATCCAGTAGTAAACATAATTTTCTACATACAGGTGGCCGAAATGAATGTTAACTGTAGACACAGTAAGACAAAACGTATTAAGGTACTCATGATTGTCCTATCTATACCACAGTTATTGTTTTCACATTATTTATATAGTAGAAACACAATTTCAAATTTGGGACATTCACTTTATATTTTCTCATAAAATAATGTGGAAGTTACTGAGTTTTATAACCGTGTTATACTTGAAATGCGCTAAGTTGGCAATCACATGGCAGTTAGGGATGAAAGGAAAAAAAAATGTTATTACTGATTTTTCAGTCTTTATTGGTTTAACTAGACCAGTTTGTGTATACATATAATAACATTTTCTGGAAAAACTAAACAGAAAAGAAATCATAACTGTATCACCATGTTACATAAAAAAACTAAATTTTCTAAATATGATATTTATAAAACAAATCTCGGTAATTGAGCTGAGCGTAATCGAAGCTCTTAACCGTTTGGGAGACCTTTTTTGTGTTTAGTTGTCTCCAGAATGCAACGAGATAATTAGCTAAAAATTTTTTCATGTATGTTTGAGCCGAACGCGGATGTTATAGCGAAAACAAATTGAGAAAATGTTTAGCCATTCAAAAGTTATCAAGAAAAGAAGAAAGAAGAGGGATTCAGCACAACACCCGCCGCACACGGTTGGCGGATCCTAGTATTATACAATAATCAGATATTTATTTTTTGTAATATAAAAGGATCAGGTTCTATGTCGTATGAAGTTTTAGACGACAGATAGTTAGTTACATTGTTACAGATGAAAACAGTTGTTTATGGATTTGGTGCTACTAAAGGCTTGAAAATTAGCTGTGAGAGAGTTGGTAATTGTTGGTTCGGCGAGGTGGTTGGTTAGTTTGAAATAATGAAATTCTTTGTTTGATATGCAAGTTACCTAGTAGTGTTTGCCTTCTGCACGCTAGATCTGTAGAGATATAAATCTGATGATACTATATCAAACATTGGCTCAATCAAATCAAAAAAAAATTAAGGACAAAATCAATATACCAGCGTTACCTTGGCGTATGTGGTTTATTAAATCTATATCCTTTATTACTTTATATTGATTTATTAATGTCATTATTAAAAGTAAACAATTACAGCACTTTGAAGTGCACGGAATGTTTTTTACTAATTTTGCAGCATTTAATAAAAAAACCTTTTTTTTTTATTTAGCAGGATATTGTAAGTACTTGTATGCGGATATTTAATATTCGTTCACAAATATTATTTCTTTAAAATATACAAGAGGTTTTAACTCTTTTAAGCTTGATGCATAAACGTCGCCAATGACGACGTTTTTTCTCTATACTGGAATTGTAAAAAGATAGCTTGCAACACAAAAATTATTAAACACTTATGGGATGTAGGCTAGTTGTTTTTGTTTTATTTCCAGACATGCATGACAGATTAAACTGACTAAGTAACGTTATTGACTGTGAATTTGATTTGACAATTTCACATTCACGTAGAGCATTCCCTTTTTTTCTTTAATGTTTTTGTTAGTATTACACGACTAATATATTTAATAATTGCTTTCATTATTTGCTCATTTATAAGTGATAAGACTTGTGTCACAATTGGTTTGTATAATTTTTTTATACTTAATTAAAGATTTATTTCCAAGACTCAAGGCCAAAAAAAGGCTCTAGACTTTATACATGTATATCATCACTTAACTTTTATGTATTTTTTTATAGAAGTGTAAATAACTTGTTTTAATATGTAATTAAAATTTTATTCATTTCAATTGTTTTTTTTTATTTTTACCTTATATTTCTTGTAATAAAATTGTCTATAATTTTTTTATATTTGTTTAATTTTATCGAAAGTTTATTGTCATCTCAATTATGCCTAATTGTTTGGGGTCGGTGTAATGTTAGGCATATTACAAAAGACTTCGAAAGTTTTTTAGGAGCAGCCACCTAGTCTTTTCGCTATATAAAGAAAAGTCTAATTTATTGTTATTATTACTTACTTCGACGGAGTTACTTAGGGTGTCATTTTCAGTCATCAAAATAAGTTGTTTTATTCAATAATTGTAAAATGGAAAAAATATAACGACTATAAAAAAGAAATCTTCATTTCATTTCATCAAAGAAATCTTAAAGTTACAGTTGCATATCACAACAAATAACAAAAAACCGTTATAGCTTTGACCGGGCAAAACACGAAGTAGACTTTGATAAAAATCCTTTTAAGTACTCCACAAACATTTTCAAAGACGAAAAAGGTAAGCTTCTCTTGACCAACGAAATTTTTGATTATTATAAAAGCACATACGAAGTGCCAAAAAATCAAAGGCTGTACGGGGATCTCAACGAACGAAAACCTGAGAGTCCTTCCATAGTATTTCATGCCAACCCACCAACTTTGGAGGAAATCAATAAAATAATTAAAAAGAATCCCTCTAAGTCAGCACCACGTCCGGATGGTATCCCTTATATAGTTTATAAAAAATGTCCGTCGATTCATAAACATCTATTGAATATATTCGGTAAAATCTGGTCAAGAGGACAAACACCGGTAACATTCGGAAATACTCTTTTTGTCCTCATTCCCAAACGTGACAATGTCTCGGATCCTAGGGACACTAGACCGATAGTTCTAACAAATACAATATCAAAAATATTTTTTTTGAAGTGAAACTTCTTTAGGCGCATGAGGGTAAAATTTTTACAGATGAAACGTCACGCCGGTATGCAACGGAAGTGTCGGAAAAGAGAGAGAGAGTGATCGAGACCGATTGAGAGAGAGTAAGACAGGGCGAACGTAGCATGAGCAACTAGCCGTGGAGTGAAAGTAGGGAGCAAGCGAGTGAGAAAGATTGAGAGAAAAAGTGAGACAGAGCGAACGTCGTATTACTATTGGTTGTGTATTCGTTTACTAGTTAATTTTATTTTAATGACAATTAAATTCCTAACCTATCTTCCTTTTTCCCTTCCTCTTAATGTTGGAAATTTAAAGTTTTAGATTTGTATAAATATAAACAAGATTTATAAATTAAAGTTTCACTTCTGACATGTGTACTTTGTACGCACCCATGTTTTTTTACAAACAAAAATGACGCAATTCATGATAAATAATAAATATTTCGTTCCTATTCACCAGAAAAGGTTTTTGCCCGACATTTCTGGATGCCTGGAACATAACACATTAATATCTAAAAGCCTTAAAGATGCCAAAACTAGTGAGAGACAAATTGCAGAATGTTGGATATACTTAGAGAACGCTTTCGGGTCGGTATGATATGAACTGATGAAGTTCGCGCTAAGGTGGTATAACTTTCCAACGTTATTTAGTAATTAGTTTGCATCATATTATTCAAAATTTAAATTTTCCATAATCACAAATGAAAATCATTCCAAACCATTAAATTACAAAATAGGTTTATTTCAAGGCTGTTGTATTTCTCCAATAATATTTAACATAGTAATCAATATTTTAATAGATAAATTAATTAAAAACGAAAAGAAATGGGGTTATCGGTTTAAGTTTAACAATAAATACACAGAATCCATACTAGCATTCGCAAAGGATCTCGCGATACTGACACGTAATCCAAAACAATGTCAGCTACTTTTAAATGTTGTGGAGGATTTCTGTGTTTGGACGGACGGATTGAGGACAAAACCAAATAAATGCTACAGTCTATGTCTGGGTAGGCGGAACACCAGATATACCTCTTACGTTCCGGATCTTATAATAGGCGGTAAGTGCGCTACTACAATTTCCGACGCAGCTCCGATCAAATTCTTAGGCAAAAAAATCGATTACCAAGGGCGCACTCCATCGTTAGATATAATAGTCGATAGCTTTTTGAATGATCTAAGAAAGGTAGACAATCAACCAATAAGTAACATAAAAAAGACTTGGATATACGATAATTATTTAACATCACGTCTAAATTGGCCTTTCCTCGTTTACGATATCAATAAGACGCTTTTGTTGAAGTTAGATGCAAGCTTCATAAGGACATTGAAGTCATGGCTCGGGTTAGCGCATCCAGCGGACTCTTCTACCTTATTTAGAGACCGACACAAATTTGGGTTAAAATTAAAGAAACCATCGGAACTCTATAAACACCTAAGAGTGACCAAAAGACATATCATCTCAAAATCGAATGATGATACTATAACGTCTCTCCCAAAAGATAAAATTGCCGCAGAGCTAGCTCTGCGGCAATTTTAATTGAAGTCGTGACTCTAGAGTCACGACTTCAATTCCATAAACAATTTATGATAGGTGCTCAAACAAATAAAGCAGGGCTAGGATCAAGTAGGAAAGAACAAGACTTAGAAATTATAAAATCCTTTATTCGACAAGATGAAAACGATAATTACCGGTTGCACGCGATGAGCTTAGAATTGCAAAATTAATGGCTGACCATAGGAGATTTTTGTATTCCACTAGCTTTGAGATGGCGCACCCTGCTTCATGATTGGTCCCCAGCATTATTAAAATTTTATCTTAACGCATTCCAAATGACTCTCCCAGATCAAAGTAACTTAGTAAGATGGGGCAAAGCCACCGAAAAATCTTGCAACATCTGCGGGGAAGCAGTAGGAACCGCGAAACACTTGCTAGTAGGGTGTAGGGTACTTTTAAATAGAGGTAAATACTCGCGTCGCCACGATAAAGTATTAGAAATCATACGAGAAGCGGTTAGTCTTTCTGTAGCAAGAGCGAAGAAGGGTATAACAACCACCAAAATATCAGTGGAGTTCGTAAAGGCAGGTTCGTCCAAAAAATCTAAACTAAAACCTTATTCTATCTTGGACTCGTCTCCTGATTGGACTCTCATGATGGACACGTATGAAAGGCAATACAAATTCTCTGGGGATGTTTGTGTTTCGTCATCTAGACTGGACATAAGTCCGGTACTCAAAACAACTAAGGCGCGTTATACTTGTGGAGCTTACTGTACCCTGAGAAACAAACATACCCAAAGATCATACATTTAAGCTTAACAAGTATTACGAACTGTGCAAAGAAGTGATCAGGAATAAATTTATAGTTAATTTGTACGCTATAGAAGTAGGAGCGAGAGGTATAACAGCAAAATCTCTCTACAATTTATTTAAGGATCTCGGCCTTTCTAGAACGATCATCAGTTCATTTCTGGAACGTATTTCAAAGGCAGCTTTAGTAGGTTCTTACGATATTTGGTTAGGTAGGGTAGGAGCGTGAACAGTGAAGGTGAGCGTATATGCGCATACTAAAGGGGCCCCTTAAATCTACACCTGGGTCGCAAGTCCCAGGCATTGTTTGCGCTTTTTTTCTTGCAACGCGATGGACCCGGCACGGTGAATCCATGGAATGTTAAGAAGCTTCGTCTCTCTTTAATGAGTGATATGTATATTTTTTGGTCTGTGTTTAAATTGTTTTATATATTAGTAAATATTGTGTTTATTTTTGAATGTAAACTATGTTTATCATCTATAGATAACCATGAAACTCAATTCTTATTTTCAATGAGAATCATCAGCATATTTTACAGTTTTTCTTAAGGGTATAAAAATTAGATTTAACTTTAAAAGCAATGAAAAAAACGATAAATTTCAAAACACTACATTCACAAAATCTTTAGAGTTTCTTAGAGTCCTAGAATCTATTATATTTATAAAAATATCATCAATGAATAGCTTTAATATTTCATAAAAAAACATCTATGTATTTTTATTATTTTATTTCAGAAACCAACCAGAAATTAACATATGTACCCCTTTTTTAAAATACTATGTAGTATATAGAAGAAGATAAAATAAACAAAATATATTTTAATATTCTAATAAGTTTCTTAATGGTTCCGAAAGCAAATAAGTTCTTAGTGAAACAAATATATTATCCATAAATTTGTCCATAAAATTCCTTCCAAATGGAATTGATATTAGTCTCCAGTTCTGAATGGCGTCAAATACAGCGTTATCTAGAATAAAAAAATATACCATTTAAATAATAGGTGATACTGGGTTAGAAAGAAAAACTTAAATAGTTTTAATATTTGAAATACTTACTAAATGTGGGCAGATATAAATCTCTGAGATAAGATTGGGCTTCTCTGAATTCATACGTGTATTCGTATAGTTTTAATAGCATAATATCAGTATTATTGGAATTTTTAACTATTTCAAATGGCGAAATTAGGTTGATATCAACATTCTCTGCAATCAAAATCATACACGTAGTAGTGATAACAATAAATATTTTAAAAGACATCTAGTACACATTGCATAAAACATATATAAATATTTATACAAATAAATAAAAATTTAAGTGTTTGTTTATAATTTCAACTTAATTAGCTTTTAACTTTTAATAGTTTTTAACTAAATGCATATGAAAATAAATAAAAAAATGATTTTTTTGAAGAAAAATAAAAAAAAACTCTTTTTTTTTTATTTTCTTTGACTGTCTGTTTATCTGTTTATTCACAAAAATACACTCCGCGCTATTGAATCCGGAGGCACAGCTAGTTAATGCAATTAATAAGATATATATTTAAACAATGGTGACTATAATTGACGTTTTATTATATCAAACTTAAAAGCGAAAACGAAATGAGGCGAGAAAGTAAACCACGATCCCAACTACAGTTTACTATTATATAGATACTACGACTACTACTGCTACTCACTAATTAACATCAACAGATCAGCTTCTGGATCCTCAGTAATGGACTTGTATCGACCATTTAATGTTAAATCTGTTTGAAACGCTATGCCAATAAAATTATTAGCAACGTCGACACTGGAAAATAATACAACATTCGAATAGATCACATTTAGAATAATAAAATATTTTAATAGAATTTATATATTAATTTATATATAATGATTGAATATAATACTTACAACATTTTTTTAACTATAGAGTCCTTGTATCCGGTTATAGTTAAGTTAGTTAAGTCTCCTTTAAATCCATCCTGGTCAATTGTTAGTGACGGTATATACATGGGGTCAAGAGGTTTGGTGCCTATGTCTGGAAATCCCTTGGCAAAGGCAGGCGTAGCAAGCTGACCTAATGTTGTCAAACATCCCGCATCCCAAATGAAGCATCGAAAAGGTATTTCAACTGTAACGAAAGATAACGTTAAAAATGTATAATTTGTAATACTGATAATTTGTAATACATTGAAGTATTTATTAATCCAGTAGTAAAGTTCAATTTCTACATACAGGTGGCCGAAATGAATGTTAACTGTAGACACAGTAAGACAAAACGTATTAAGGTACTCATGATTGTCCTTTCTATACCACAGTTATTGTTTTCACGTTATTTATATAGTAGAAGCGCAATTTCAAGTTTGGGACATTCACTTTGTATTTGTTTTTATTATCAGTTACCTCACAAAATAATGTGGAAGTTACTGAGTTTTAAAATCGTGTTGTACTTGGAATGCCCTAATTTGGCATGCAGATGGCATTTAGTGATGAAAGGAAAAAAACTTATTAGTCTTTGTTGGTTGAACTAGACCAGAAGAAACTGAACAAAAAAGAAATGATAACTGTATCGTATCACCATGTCATATAAGAAACTATTAATTTTCTAAATATGGTTAAGAACCTATTATTAGTAATACAAACTGATATTTATACAACAAATATCAGTGATATTATACAATATCAGATATTTTTGATTCGTATGGTTTTGTAACATGAAAGTATCAGGTTTTATGTTGTATGAAGTTTTAGCCGACACATAGTTAGTTACATAGTTACAGATGAAAATAGTTGTTTATGGATTTGGTACTATTATAGGCTTGAAAATTAGCTGTGTTGGTAATTGTTGGTTCGGCGAGGTGGTTGGTTGGTTGGTTGGTTTAAATAATAAAATTTCTTTTGTGATATGCAAGTTACCTAGTAGTGTTTGCCGTCCGCAAGCTAGATCCGTAGAGATGTAAATCTGATGATAGCAAACCTTGGCCCCATCAGAACAAAGAAAATTTTAAGGAAAAAAATTATATACCAGCTGTACCTTCGTTTATATCATATATTAAATCATCATTCTTTATACAGATTTAATAATGTTGTTAAAAGTAAACAATTACAGTACCTTGAACTATACGGAATGTTCTTTTTTTATTAATTTTGCAGCATTTAATAACAACACTGTAATTTTGTATAGAGATATTGTATATTCGTTCACAAATATTTAATTTTTATTATTATTATGTTATTATACATAATTAGAAATATTGGTCACAAGAGTCGTCCGTATATTGAATATCTGGTTAATTAAATGTATGTAAAGAATTGAGTCCCTGATGCACATAAATGACAAAAACCTAATTAGAAGATATGGCTAAAAGATAACTGATAACTTATAAATACTATTATTTTTAAAAAGTCTTGAATTACTATATTTTCCAAGTAATCAAATAATATTTTTAGGTGTCCATTTCAAAAAATAAGCTATAATCCAAAAAGTATCCAAGAAACCGTAGATTATATTGAGTAGAGGAGATGATTAAATATAACACATTACAGTTTGTCTTTTTATTTTATATAACAATTACTTTATATAATCTACAAAGTCCTTACTATTCGCCGATCCACCTTTACAGTGAGCAACTGCTGCTGCTGCTTGTAGTCATAAAATATTTATTTAATAGCTTTTTAATTTATATACAATACAAATATTCGTTGAAAATATTGTTAATTCCAAACAATAAACATGCTTAATTACTTAAGATAACAATCTCATAAAATATTAAGGAAGGTACGGGTATCATCGTTTTCAATATATTTTAAATGTTTTTGTCGCCATAATATAAAAAATATATAAAATACTAGTAAATAAATTTCTAGTTTTGTCCTTCTGTCTATGTCTTTTTATAACTCAACAGTTTGACCGATCTTGATAAAAAAAATTATATAATAAGAAAATATGATGGTATAATTTTTTAAATATACTATAAGAGATCGGTAAATTTATATTAGGTTTGATAGTGTGCGCAGGACAGTCAAATAAGATAAATAAGACAAATACGACGATAAAATCGCGGGTAAAGTTGGAACTTACCAATCATTACCGAACGAAGTACAAGCGAAGCAGTTGGCGAAGTTCAGTGTTTTCAAAGTAAATTGCATTTCATTATTTTAAAAAATGTCAAGAAATAAATATACCTGCTAAATGACAAGTAGGGATATAACTAATTAAAGAAGTATGTTTTAGATTTTTTTTTTACCTTTGTAAATCTTTTATCACAGTCATCTTTATGATACTTAAAAACAAAGACATGTATTTATATATGTAACACACGAAATACATTAAAATACACAATAAATATTCATTAGGACTTCTAACCTTGTCGAATGAAGATACAGTTGAAAATTGGACGTTTAATTTGTAAGCCTCACTTAATTCGATCCGGCCGATGATATCGTCAAAACCAGTTTTCGACGAATCACCATTAAAAATACTGCTAATTAACAAGTCTGTAGGTTATCTCATAAATAACGCACCGATTACTATCAGCGGGTTGTTTATTAGAATTGAATATTATACGATTTTGATGTTAATAATATGCATAATTTTAGTAATTTTGTTTTTGGGGCACTAACCTAAGTATAATAGTGTTATTTAACATTTATTAAAATATATATATATATATATATACATATACATAAATCACAGTTTTTAAACGCCATGAACTCCAAAACTACTCAGCAGACCTAAATAAAATAATGAATGTTTGTTTTTTTTTATCATATATTCCCACTAAAACGCTTAGCCGGGTTAGCTAATATATATATATATATATATACATAGGAAAAAAAATAAAAACCTAATTTGTAGCTATAAAAAATTCACAGCTTTGTATTACAGATTTTAATGTTTCTCCTTTTTATATGCAAGGTCATCTTTTTTTATAAATCTTCATTTCAATATCACTTTAATAAAATAATATGTATATTAATTAATATGATAAAAACAAGATTATTTTGATAAACAAAAAATCGAGTTGTTATTACTAGCTTTTTTCTAAGCGTAAAATATTTAAAACGATTAATTATTGAGATAAAAAATGCAAACTAATAATTATTATATTTTTTTTTATATAATTAAAACTCAGGTGAACGTTATTTATAAAATAAATTTTCCTTGGCACATGTTTTATTTTATATTTTTAATATATAAGGGAAACAATATCTTTAACAACATACATAGTAGAGAACCTAATTATTGCTAAAATTATGATTCTTATTATGACTTAATCCTAAATTATTTATATTAAAATTGCAAGTCTTCTAAGGGCATCGACCTCATAAATGTAGATAAAGCATTAAATATCTTTGAATAAAAATCATCCACAATCATGGGTCCAAAAACTTCAATTACCACCTTCCAGTTTTCGTTAATATATGCTTGTACTTTGTCACCTGGAACATAATAATTTTCTTACATATAATCACCTTTTTTATAGAATTTTGACTATATATAACATCTATATATTTTTACTGTCACTTATGAGTATTATGCTAAAGATTTTGGATTGAATATATATATATATTATTAATTTTGTTCTTTATCTTTGATTTTGAATTTTATTGCAATTTTTTTAAAGGTATTTAATTGGAGATATTACATTCATTTACACATACATAAATTCCGTTGTATATTTTATACGTTTTCTAAAAAAAAACTTACTTTTTTCTTGATCTCCATAATACAGATTACCGAACCAAAATTTAGCGCCATCTCTGACTCCAAAGTTATATGTGAAACTCTTTAAATACATATAACGTTTTCCGTTGGGGTCAATAAATATTTCAAAAGGCATTGTCAACTCAACATATTCGTGTTCTGAAACGTGGTTTAGGTCATTTAATTCCATTGTTATTTACCAATTTTAATTTTATAAGAAGATTAAATGGTTTTGAAATATTATATAACTTACTTTTTGTAATTACCATGTCACCTTCGCCGGATATAGGTATCGAAAATAGAACCCCGTCAACCTTGTACTGCCCTTTTAATGTTAGATTCGCGTGAAAAGCTAATCGCATTACTTGTGAAGCCATATCAATACTGCAATATCCAATGTATTAGGATTTATTTTTTATTTTTAACCTCATTTCGATAGCCATTTTTTTAACATCATGCGGCACTTATCATTCAAGGTTAATTTATTTTATGATACAATGATATAGTAAGTGTAAGAAACAACTTTACATACCTCACTTCATCGATAATTGCATTGCTCCAACCCTCCTTCTCCATATTTTTTGCTTCGAATATCAAACCATCTTTTTCTTTTTTAAGATATTCTACACGCAACGGATCAAGTCTTTCCACGTGAATATCTGGCAAACCCTGTACAAATGTTGCTACATTTTCTTGTGCTATTGCAGTGAGACAATGCGAATCACTAATTAAACATTTTTTGACAACACTTGATGTTGCTGAAAGACAAATATGATGTTATATGATGTGTATAAAGATAGATAAAATAATGTTTATTAAAAAAAAACAACGTTAAAGATACGTACAACAACTGCATAAAAGTGTAAATAAAAGTGTTAATTTAAAAACCTCCATTTTAAAGTAAGATTAATTAGAAATATAAGTAAATAATCACACACTATCCACACAAAGGTCAATAGAGTTTTGGGCAAATCAATTTTGAATATGGTTTATATAGCGTTCGAATGGTAGGGATAAAAATAATCAGGTAACAAAAATCACCTTAGAATGTTTGTTGAAATATACCTATTATATTTTGGCCAATCAAAAATATCTCCAGTTATAAATAGACTGAATAACATAAATATATATTACATATTTTTATTTCATTTTATATTTTTTTATTTTAGCAGGACCAATTTATATTTGTGATCCTTGTCGATTTAAAAATAACTTTAGCATACAATGAATATATATTTTCATCAAAAAACTAATTAATAATAATTTGTATGTTAAAGTGTTTTGTAATTAATACCTTTAAAAGTGTTAAGTAATTAAGTTAAATGAATAAGTGATTAATTTTAGACTTAAATAATAAATTTCATATTATAAATTACTTACCAATATATTTTCTTAACAGATTATTTATATACATCCTTGAAATATCATCCACCGGCACAATATATCGAGCATATTGCAAGAGATTTGGTAAATATTTTTAGACTTGGCCGCTGGCCTGGCAGCAACCCTTCACGGAAATGCGTGTTGGTACTGTCTTTGAATAAGTGGTCGTAATATAGGAGGTAGATGACGATCTGTCATCTATATTATGACAACTAAATAAATCAATACTTAGGCATTAATGTTTTCTAATATTTTTGTGTTATATAAGTACACAATTTTCAATTCAATTAAAATACAATATTGTAGTCATATGTATATAACTACTGTGTGTGCGTAAAGTTATAGTCACGCATTGCATTTTATACTTCAAATAATATTTAAAATAATAGTTATAAGCAAATACTCTTGTGTGTATTTGCTAATAATTAATATTTACAACACTTCTATGTTACAAAAACTATTGTTCTTGCATTGACCCTTTGAGCTCGTTGTAAAATTTATCGCATTAATTTTGAAGCCGTATAAACACTGCAATATTATTGAGGCTTTTTTAACCTAATTATAGTGGATCCTTTTATTTAATCTTATTTACTTTTGTTTAATTCAATAAAACATTAAAATCAAAATCTTTATTTCAGTTTTATACTAAAATTTGGTCCTTTTTTTAAAAAAAAAGGTTTACTTAAAACCTAAATTACATGTATAATAAAATCTAAGAACTCTTTATACCCACGGAGTATCATGTTCTAGATATTCGGAAATATTGTAGTATCCGTCAGCACACAAAAGTTCTTCAAGCAGTTTTTTAATTTTGTAAAGGGTATAATTTGAACGTTAACAGGGAGCTTGTTGAAAAAGTGTACACATTGCCTACTAAAATAATTACTCACTTTTTGACTTAAGTAACAGGTAAAGCGAGCTTGTGCTTATTTCTCGTATTTACATGCACATCATTGTGCCTAATAAATTTATCCTTATTTTTATGTAGATATTTAATATTTTCAAAAATATACGAACCAGAGGCCGTAACTATATTACATTGCTCGTAATGTATCTCGTAGAGGATTCCTAATACCCAGATTTTAAATTGCACGGATAGTTCTATTTTGTAAAACAAAAATGATATTTATATCAGCGACGTTACCCT
Source organism: Melinaea menophilus ssp. n. AW-2005 (assembly GCA_918358695.1). NCBI lineage: Eukaryota > Metazoa > Arthropoda > Insecta > Lepidoptera > Nymphalidae > Melinaea > Melinaea menophilus. The sequence continues at coordinate 3,786,272 of OU911052.1, forward strand.
AAAATAGGATACCTCATTATTCTGCTACAAAAATAACTATAATAAACTATCTTGGCAGGAGTCTCATCAGTAAGGGGTTTTATTTTTTTACGTATACTACAGCATACGCGGCTGAAACAATTTTATTAGCCAATCTTGCTATATGAGGGCCCCATTGAAATTTAGTACCAAAAGTGATACCAAGAAAAATATAGATTCAACAACTTCTGTCACTTCCTTATTTAACAGCACATGAGTTGGCATCAGTTTTAGATTAGGAGTTGTAAATCTGAGAAGTTTACTCTTTTTATTGTTGAGCAACAGGTCATTAATACTAAACCAATAACTATTTAACTAACAGAGAGAGAGCATTGTTACATATCTTGTGCTATTTTACATTAAGTATCATAGAAGTATCATCAGCAAAACAATAATATTTCATTATGTTTGTCTACAAAATTAAGAATCATTTATATAAATAAGGAAGGAAGGGACTAATATTTGATTTAACATGATTTTTTAAATATTTTACTGACTGAAGGTTATTATATATACCTTATAACTTATCGATATAATGAAATACCGTCATTAAAAATAGTAACTATGTAAGTAATAAATTTGATACTCTTTTGCATAATAAGTCCCATTTATATTAATCAATCGGCACGCTTAATATATATATGTTACGACCTTTATTTAAAGTGCTATAAAATACTTAAATGTCATGATTTTTTTCCTCTCAGAATTATTATTCTTTACATTTTTTCAATAAAAAATATCTACAAGCAAGAACGAAACAAGAACCAACGGATAGAATATAATACATAAGTATATTTTATTGAATATATGCAAATTGCGCATGTTAATGTCAATAACAAAAGTCATCGCAATAATTGACTTCACAATTAGTTAACTGCTTGATAACTTAAGACTCGTAAATCAACTACTAGACAGTTAGTTAATGATAAAATGAATTGTTTATAAATAAATGATTAATTACCAAAATTAAACTTTCTAAACTAAATAAACGTGTGACTTAAACCGAGATTGACTTCATGTCGACGAGAAAGCAAATATTTAATGATGGCTCCATGATCAACCCGGTTAAAACAAGAACTATCACCGAATTATACAAGGCACATTAAATCTAAATGTTAAACTGGAAAGATTGCAACTGATTGTCACGCCGTCCAAAATTGGTCCATATCCAAAACACCGAAAATTTTCAGCTCGAACTCCAAAACCGCTTATGGATGAGTATAGTGACAGATTCGTGGAAAATGACCATATGGTTCATTATGGCTCAAAGTTCTTTAAAATCCGCTGTAATCATATAACAAAAAAAACCTCTGAATTGACTTTCAAGGTGATGAAGGAGAGGAGCGATATAGTTCTACATCATCCAATGATGCGTTCAACTACAGGCTGCTCAATAGACATGGAGCATGGATTAAGAGTATGGTAAAGCGGTTCTTCAAAAAAGTTTATAATACCTTGCTGAAAAATGACAGACCAATCTCACTTCTAAGCCATGCCTACTTTGATGACTTTCAGCCTCCCAAACAAGCCAGTTTCCGTAAAGACTTTAACACCATAGACTACATAATACGCTGCGGCAGATTACAGAAGACTGAAAAGTAAAATCGGACACTATGCTTATCGTTCGTGGACTATGAAAAAGCCTTCGATTCGGTCGAGATTTGGACGCTACTGCAGTCTCCCCTAAGGCGCCTGATCAATTATCGGTACATCCAACTGTTGAAGTGCTTATATGAAAATACCACCACGTCAGTCAGGCTACAGGGCCAGAGCTCTAAACCAATGTAGTTATAGTGAGATATTGTTTACCTCTGTACTAGAACATGTCTTCAAGTTCATGGACTGGAATGAGTTTGCTATCAACATTAACGGAGAGTACATTATTCACTTACTGTTTGTCGATGATTTAGTCATAATGGCTGAGTCTATGTAAGATGTGGCTCGATGATTTCCGTAGAGACTCCGAACAAGTAGGCCTTAGGTAAATGAATCAGAACAAGACAAAGCTGATGTCTATGGCCCATATTGTCGGAGATGCTACGCTCGAAGTTGTTGACAATTATAAATACTTGGGACAAACAGTCCAACTAGATAGGTCCAACTTCGAGAAAGAGATCACTTGCCGAATACAATACCGCAATATCTGAAGTCCAAGGTCCTTAACCGATGTGTCTTTCCAGTGATGAGTTATAGCTCTGAGACGTCCTACGTAGGACTACGGACATCGTAAGGACTACGTCCTTTACGATGGGCCTTATAAGACGGCTCAAGGTCACCCAGAGAGCTATGCAAAGTGTTCGAAGTTTTGCTGCGAGATCGAATAAGAAACGTAAAGAATCTCAGAATCCCAGGTGAAGATATAATCAAGGTCGCCGGAAGTCGCTGGATGAATGCAGCATGGCAATCTTTCAGGGGGGTCTATGCCTCGCAGTGAGTATCTATAGGCTAATAAGAAGATGTATAAATGTAATAATTGAATAATGTTTTCTTGTTTTTAGTAAAAAACATTTAATATTTTTGCAAAGAATTTAATAGAACCACCTACCAAAAAATAAATTTATACATACGTACACTAACCTCACAATAGATTTAATATAATGATACAAACTATGATTTAATATAATATTTAGATTTGTAATTATAATTAGAAATCATTAAAAAATAATGTTTATTTCATACTAGTTCTTATTGCATCCAGAAGAAGTATTTTTTTATTCTTTTTTATTTAACAAGATTAATTTACAAAAGGATTTATTTCCAATACAGATTATTTTGATTTAAGGATATGTATTATCTAAGTTATAGTTTTATCTCAAAAGAAGCGACGACGACTCGAAATGCTTTGAATATTCTGGTGATTGTCTCATTCAAAAATTCTCCAGCCACACTTGCTTCAATAACTCTCCAGTTCTGATTCATTAAAGTATGAATCTTTTCGCCTGTTACATACAAAATGTATTATTTTTTAATAAATGTAAGAAGGTCTTAATATATTCATAGTCTTGTCAATTTACAATAATATATTAGAGTATATACACACACGTCTTGGCCTAAGAAATAGTACTTACTTTTATCATTATGGCCAGGTAATAGATTTTCTAAGTTGAAATTAATCCCTCCGTAAGCATGAGCAGAATATCGAAAATATTTAAGATTTAGTGTACTTCTGTTTTTTTCGTCTGTTATAATTTCGTAGGGCATTATCATTTCAAAACGACATCTATCTGAGAAATAAAATACATAAATGATTTGAATAAACTTGTCAATAAATATGAATACAACATCTTAAGAGTTCCAAGTGATTATTTAAATTTAAACGTTTAAAAACTTACTAAACATGATCTTTATGTGGCCATTTCCTGTGATTGGAATCGAAAATATATTTCCACTTATAGTGTAATCTCCCATCATTGTAAGATTTGCTGAAAATACTAATACCAATAATTTTAATTCCTTGTAGTTACTGTAAAAGAAATTATCAACAAGAACCGATCAATAAAACTAAAAACCCATAACTAACAAATACTAAGTTTTTGAATACTTTCGTAAATTATTACTAATAGTTACCTGATCTCATCAATAATAGATCCTTTTAATCCGGAGAGTGAGTTATTTGTTGATTTAAAAAAATAACCATTTTTCTTTATTTCTATAAGATCTAAGTGCATTGTATCCAATCTCTCTGTCCCTAGTTCAGGGATTCCATCTGCTATTTTTGGACTAATAGTATTATAAAATTTTGTCCAACATACTGAATCTCCAAACGTACAATCAGCTGTAAAACACTTTATTTTAACACTTATAAGTATTGCATTAATAAATAAAAAATGAATTGTTATTTAGAATGCTTGTCATCATAAAGAGATAAGTTTTAAATAAAACGATATTAAGTGGACCGTTTCAATTTTCTGTCAGACCTCTTGTTGCATTACTTAAAATGCTTTATCTAATTAATATTTAAAATTACTTACGGGACGCAAAATATAATGCAAACTGACAAACAATTATCAACAAACCCAACATCTTAAGTTAGAATCTTGAATACTATGAAATGTATCTGTAAGTTTAAATACTGTAATGTGCACATATGTGAGTATTTATACTCGCATTAGAATATATCTAGTATTTAAATAATTGAATTTCCTATTAATTGCTTGATAATATCTGCATATGTCATGTTTTTATACACATTTTAATAAAATGTAAAATATAGTACTGGTTATGCTAATGGTTAGATAGGATTTTTTATCGGATGACGAACATCTACTTCGTTTTACAATTTATAATTTAAATAGTATCAAAAACCAAATCGGGTTTATTCCATAAGTTAAATTCAAGCTGTGTGTTTGTACACACGGATAGACATTTTCATTTACATGAAAGTGATGACGGTTTTTCTCTGACCATTTTATTTGGCTTTTAAAAATAATTTACAAAAATCGGTTAATATAGAAGTCTTATTTAATATATGTTATAGACATACTATGTTTATTACTCATTAGATAATTTATGTAAAAAAATTTAAAACATTTTATTTGTCTCATTTTTGTGGATTATATGAAAGTAGTAATAGTAATATCATTGTGGATATTCATTACAATAAAAAATAATACCACAGAATTTAAGAAAATATGTAAATAATGTATGTATACTTAAAATTTATGACTGCACATTTGTACCTAATTAATAGTATACTAAACAATATTTATAATATAATAATTCGTCCGTAACAAAATTTCAAGTTTTAAATAAGACTTAGTAATAGTTAATTTCCGTGCGGTCGCGGCTTATAGGATCGGCCTATATCTTCCCGAGGGTGTCGTAAGAAATGGCTAAGGGACAAAAATAAAAGTGGATATACCACTTCTCGAAATGGTAGCGGAAATCCCACCAACCGGCATTCTCACTTCAGGCCGGCGGCCGGTCCTAAAAACTTTTGCCAAATATCTCGTTAAGTACATTGCGCCAACGCCAAACCATTGAGATCAGATGTATGATCATTAGCTAATCAATCAATAAAATAAGCGCAATTACTGTATTAATAATAAGCTTGTGATTGAGATATATTTAATATATATAAACAAACCGCCTTATTCACTTTTGTTAGATATAAAATTATGAAAAACATATACTCTTCTTAAAATGTCAAGAATAATCTATATATATATATATATATATATATAAATTTCTATATATAAATTTCTATTGCGATATTAGTATATTCGTATAATGTATTAATAATATAAACCAAATCACTATTCCTGCCTTTCTGTTTGTAAGCTTATACTTATTGCAAAAGTTAATCCATGGGTTTTGAAGGTAATTTGCCTAATCAGTATTAGGCAAATTAAAAAAATAAATAAAAAATTATTAATTATTAATTAAATAGGAGTATCAGTATACTCCTATTTAGCTGATACTGACAAATATATCTATGCTGATCTCATATTGGTAAAACTATTGCCCTGAATATGATCACTGTTCACAGGATCCACTGTTCTAACTTATATTGGGTAACATGAACCCGATGGTGCTGCACTTTATTACCTGGCTTTCACTCACTAGTCACCAGTTAACAAGTATGACAAGCATCACCTATTATTTCGCGACTACCTTACACATTTTCGCGACACTTGCGGTTGAATTGTATTGTAATAAAATATAAGTTTAGAAAGTTTAGAATCAAAGCTATTTTAAACTATACATTAAAAGTAATGCACGAATTTTGATTTATAGTTCAGTATTAGCTTATCAACGGAGTTGTATGATTTGTAACAATAATAAAACTAAAAATGTTATTCCTTAAGGTCTAATTCCTTCAGGAGGATAACAGAGGAATTTGTGCTCAACAGCTATTTATTATTCAATTTATTCTATATTATTTATTTTTGGGACAAGCTATTACTTATAACTATATTTTACACGTTATAAACTATTGTAAAACTAGATCCATAGAATAAATACACATATTGTGACTTTAAAAAAAACAAAATAAAAAACAAAATAAAATACAAATGTAACTTTGTTGTAACAATGAACGATTAATTTCTCTTAATTTTTATAATTATTGCTTTTTAAAGAAATGTTACATAATTAACCCCATCTGGAATAAATAGTCTTTATTCTCGTTTTTGATATTTCTCCAGAATCCCTTCCTATGCCTTTATTTTTAGTAGCCGAGTCCGTAATCATAATAATAACGTTTAGAATAAATTAACATGAACATTAATAATATAAGTCTATATAAATATTTGACTATATATATTTGTTAACCGCGTTTTAAATATTAAATATTAAAAACCGTAAAATTAAATATTAGCCAATATTCAGTTCAAAGTAAGTTGATTTGAGTCGTCTTATTTTTTGACGTCAAGGATGGCAAAGTCCAGACCAATCTATATGAAATTGAAAACACCGGAAATTACAAGATTAGATTGCGGTTTGGCAGCAGCCTCAAATAATTCTTAATATATATTAGCATATGTATTTTCAAATTCGGGGTGAAATTTGCGTCTCCGTACACTCTACGGAGCTGGCAGTGAAAGTGTTAATAGGTACCTACTGTAAGAATTTGTAAGATATTTGAATCATATAGATTCTTCTTGCTGGTGATTCTTGTAGGAAGACTTAGATTTACGATCTTTGCAGCAGTCCAACTGGAATATGACGTTTTAGTATATATTTTTTTTAACTTGAGTTGAACAAGCTTAATATACTTACTGGCAATAACAGACTAAATAACTATTTTATATACATTGCCATTACTAATTATTGGTAAAAAAAAATAATCTAAGTTTTTGGAACATTGTTATGGAATAAATATATATTTTATAATTAACTTATTTTATTCTGTTTTTTGCTGAATTAATTTAAAGTTACTACTTCTCAAATACTTAAGTTTTTATTCATTATATAATTCTATTTTTATGTTCACAACACTTCATAAATAAACACCTAATAAAATACATATATTTGGTATTTTTATAATTAATTAATTTAGTTTAACTTTAAATTGTTTATATGTTGAGGATATTATGAGATATATATTTATATATTAGTCATGATATGTTTTCTTAAATTGGGAATTGGTTTTTAGGTTGAACCCTAAGTTGATTTTATCATTTTATTTTCTGGTAGTATCATTGTAATACATTATAAAAGTAAGACGTAGTGGAACAAAAGAAAATTAGAATGATTACTCATGCCACTACCAGCTCTATGATGCTCCCAAATTTACAAGGGATTAAGGAATCGTAACTTAGAACAATCAAATATTTTTACATAGTGCCTTTTTTTAACTTTAAATGTGGTGAAAGTGAATAAACTCAGAACTAATATCAGTTATTGTCAGGGATAACTGTTGTCAACATTTGAGCCAGGTTATATGAAATGAAAATTGTCTGCGATGTGAAATATAAACCATTTATTTGATGTATGTATTTGTACACGATGTTACGGTAATGGCTTAAAAATCATGAAATATCGTTTAATTTTATCGTTATTCTGGTGTCTAGTTCGTTCATTCATTCGCCCGAATGTTGTAGCTCGAAGTAACGACTCTTTAGTTCTTATTAACAACCATTTAATCGTAAGATATTGTGATTGTCGCACAGGCTATTGAAATATCCTACACAGAGCAAAAGTATTTTATTATAAACTACATAGTTAGTGTACACTAATAATTCCTATACCTACTATTATTACATACCCATTGTTAAAATCATTTAAAATATTCATAGTCACTTGACTAGGTCAGTTAGTCAATAGAATAACTAAGTCCATTTCTACCTACATATTCAAAATATTGTTAAATATTTTCACAGACTTTATACTGAAGGAAAAAAAAATACGAAATATGTTAAATTCTGATCATACTGATCAATTGATATTATATACGAAGGAAAATAAGCCTGTCTCCGAAGGATGTAACAAAAGCTGTTCAACAGTCCACTGACTTGTAGTGTCAAATGTGTCTATCTAATAGGCACTACACCTATGTCTTTAGTGAACAGATCTGTAAATATATGATCAATACCCATATCAACATGAAGGCTTAAAAGGCGATCCATCCGAAACATCTATATACGCCAGATGTCGTATTCTTACCTCAAACCATATGGGTAGCGCACATATTTGACTGTGTATATCTTATATACGAGTATATACAGATAAGTAATAAATTGAGAGCTTCTTACACTTCTTCTTTAATTTCCTGTCCCGCTTTGTCAAATCATTAAATAAAGTCGAGAAATGTTATATTAATTTAATAAATTACCTTAATAAATTTAAAATTTATTAAGGGTTGAATTATGTAATTAGTCCTAATGGACAAATTACATAGCAACTAATAGTTGACCATGGTTTGCCTTACTTCGTGACTGAAAGAAAGCAAATCCATAGTTTTTCTTCGAATTACTTTTTGAATAGACCGTATACATGGTCAATTCAAAAATTAAAAAGTGATTGATTAATAAACTTACTTCTGATAAATATGCTCTGAAAAAATTTAAATGATCTAAATCAGTTTATAATAATTTAATATATAATAATCTAATAGGTAGTTCTGACAATACAAATATATTTCCGTTCTTATGAGTATAACTTTGAAAATCTAATAAATACATACAGAAATATACTTATCATTTTAGAAGTTTAATATGACGAAGAAAAAAGTTTGAGTTCGTGTTATTTAATTAAAACAATGTAGGAACAATATGTACACTTTCTCAAAAAGTTTCCAGTAAACGATCAGATATTCCTTTTAGAAATTAAAAAAATATGTATAAAAACCATTTGACCAAATATTTAGAGCACATTGTACTGTGAGTATCAAGCGTTTGGTACCAGGCTACTTTAAAATTATCTAATTGTATAATAGTCTTTAAAAGTATAATATCAGAGAAGCTCCGTCAGTTTCTCTTGCCAAATTCACTAAGGTTTGTGGAAAAACACATCTCGAGATAGATTTGATAATTACAATTAAAATTCTCAGTTTTCTTATATATTAAATATCGTATATTAAAGTGTAATCATAATATAGGTTGTAATATCTGGCTACAATATTATTTTTTTGAATACTCCATAATTTAATTGAAAGATTTAATATAATAGTACTTTTTATAATACATTTTTTATCTTCACTATAAACACAAATCAATATAATTACACCGCAAGTTCAATGATTTCACATTTTAAATATCAAATTCGTAGGTTGCTAAAATCGCTTTAAATCCATTGAATATATGTTGTGTTATATCCGACCATGCTTCTGCACCATATCCCTCAAAGACCCTCCAGTTGTCATTTATCAGAAAATTAATCTTTTCACCTGTAATAATTTCGTAAATATAATTTATGGCTTAAAATTAAAATAAACCTTGTAATTATTATATTATATTAAATAATAAGCATGTACATTAAAATATTCAAATGATGAAATTAGAAAAATTATAACATGGTATAATTATGCGTACTAAGGCCTCTTAGCTTTGTCTTCTTGTTTTATTTTGGCCAGATTCAGATTAGGATTGGGATCAGGATTACATAAATAAAATATAGCAATGAAATAAGATACTTTTATGTTCCTGGTTTCTATAATATACATATCATCTACTTATTTATTTTTGATCCAAACAGCGATGCTTGAAATAGATGGGTGAGTTAGCCTGACAGTATTAATAAGAATCCCGATTGATGATAAAAAAGGATTTTTTTTTCATCAATTGCCCCATTAATAGCCGTCGATAATACTAGCCTATCTAGCTTATATTATTGTATTAACTAGTCCAGAAAAGTAGGTTTCGGTTGTCTTAGAGTTTTTATAATTAAACTAGAGAAATATATGCGCTAATAATTTAAAATACTTTAGTGACCAAAAGAACTTGTAGTTTCAGTTCAAATTAATAGAATTATTTAAAATTATAAATAACGGTTGAAACTTGTATTTTTGATGTTAGTGTTTATAATGAATGTAGTACTTACCCAAATCTCTATTGTTTTCATCTTTATCTTCAAAGTTAAAATGTATACCCCCGTAAGAATGGAAGGATTTTTGAAAATATATAAAATCAATTGTGTTTTTGCCATTTTCCAATTTTATAATGTCATATGGTGCTAATATATGAATCCGAACGTTATCTGAAATGCAAATATATATTTTAAATTATAAGTGAGTTATATGGGTTAGAAATAACCCTGACGAATATATTTTAGCTTTTATTTGGTTGTATTTTTTTTAAGAATACATTCCATATTATGTTCCGTCTATAAATGCATTCGAGAGGGCTGGTACGCGATGCTATCTGTAGATTGGTGACTTAACTCGTCATTTAATAATATTAATTCGTAACCAAACCAGCTACCCGAGTAGTATGAATAAAATAAAATAATTTTAATCAAAACAAAAAAAATACTTATAAAACAAACCCACGCAATAAAACAGTCATTTTGCCACTTCCTGAGATTGGTAACCTAAAAAAAATTCCTTGGACACTATAGTCGCCAACTATTGTTAGGTTAAGTTTAATTACGACCTGGATTAATTTGAAGTCCGAATAATTTCTGTAAAATAAATTTTACTATTAATGAATAATAACTATATTTTTGTATATTTTTAATACTTTTCGTAGTTCAAACTCAAGACTCAAGCAGTACCTAAAATTTACTTTAATAAATTATAAAAAGACGATCTTTCAATTCACTCGTGTTGTCTTTGCAATAATTAATGGCAAAAGTTCTGGGCGTTCTCATTGACTGTTATTCCTCCGTCGAAATCACGGCAAAATCGACCCGATATTTTGGGTTATCATTTTGTCTAACACTATAATTGACAATGGAAGTACGCTTCCTTCTCTCGCGCCCAATCAGAACCCATTCAGCCCATGTTCAGACTTTATATTCCAGCATGTCAATAAGACTAACTTTGCTTTCGTTGTCCATTATAGTTGCTAAAGCGTATATTTAAAAGGCGAAGTTGAGAACTCATAAAAATGCGCCCTTGTACATTCGATCGGTGAAAAACTTGATAGCTCAGACCTTCCAGCTAACTATAGACCTGTTGCTATAAACCTTCTGCCATTCAAAATAATTCAGAGCTTGGTAAACCACAGCCTCTTATAACTTATATCTTATACTTATCTTGAGAATCACCAATTAATCGATGACCAACAATATGATATTACCATGGTCGATCTTACGAAATTTTGTGTACCTAACACACCGATAGGATATAAAGCAAAGGAGAAGGCGTGGCAAATAGTCAGGATCGGTCTTCGGTCGCGGATGGGCACAAGGAGCTTCTTTCGAAACTACCGTTTGATGAGGTTTACCATCAGTTTTCTCACTAGAGCTCAAGCCCGTAAACTCTTGTATTCCTCAAGATTCCCTAACACGATTCCTTTTGAATATAAATGATTATATTCTAAGCATTCACTGTTATACAGATGACAATCCTGGAAATGCAGCCGTATAGAAGTGAATCCGGCTGAGAGATGAAAGCAGTATTTGGAAGCAGTACTTTACAACGAGTGGGGTATTTTAGTGATAGACGCGCAAAATTTGTGATTGTTTTTTTTTTGTTTCTTTGTTATTAATTTTAAGTAAACAAAAATAACGTACTTGGCTTAACATATTAGTCTAACTAACTAACTATATAAGTGATCTCTGTAACCCAACTTGTGAGTTTAACATTTTCTGCACTTGAGTTTTATTTTTACTTTCATTCCAAATAAATACAGTCCACTATCATCATTTTCTACCACATGCCGGGTTATCTGTGTTCGTAACGGAAGATCTGCTATCATCGCCTTCAGGTTTTTGAAAGTCGGGATCTGGCCGTACTTTGGCCGTGCATAGACATAGACGATCATGACAGGGCCATGTCCGGGCAAAAATTGCTAACCATATGGCCTTTTAATTTAATCTTCTGCTCACTACACTTCCCGGAAAATACCAGGTCATTGTCGAGGCTCCCCGAGAGTCTTCTCATCATTGCTTGGTACGGAGTCTACCGTCCATTAATTATCTGGCTCGCACAAGACCTGACGCTTTTGGCACGACAAGTTTTCGGATTGGAATGGAACGCGGTCTTTTTTTTAATCCATTGCACACGCTCTGGCTCACACGACAAATGAGAAAGCCGATCTATTGGGCATACTTTTTGCTCTAAACTTGACTTTGTACGACCGAGGAAAAACACCGTTGACCATCCTGCGGTGTCCGAGCTCAATGCCAAAAATATTTTTTCTGCAAAAAACTATTCGACAGTAACTATTTTCCATGGATGGCATTACTTAGTTTAAAGGTTTAGTCCAGTCACAGTAATAAAGAGAATCATAAATCAACAGTTACCTACCTACCTAATGTATCTCGAGGATTACCAGTTGATCAATGACTAACAATAAGTTTTCGTCACAGTCGATTGGCTGATGATCTTCTGTTATATCTTACGCATCGTTGGGCAGCTATTATTGAAAACAAGGGTCCTCTACTTTTGGTTTGGCAGTTATTCTGGAAATGGCAATACCTTTCGATTTTGTATGGTATAAGAGGCTTCTTTCGAAACTTCCTTCCTATGGACTTCCCGAGAGTTTATGCAAGTGAATCACCAACTTTCTTATTGGGCATACTACATACATTCTCGACGATTATTGCTCGGACCCCAAGACCGTAAACACTGGTGTACCCCAAGGCTGCGTGCTATCTTTAATTCTGTTCCTCCTGCACATCAATGATATGTTTTAACATATTTATATTTCCAACATTTATTGTTATGCGACAGCGTTAAGGATACGGTATATTCCGATGGTACAGGGCTCTGTCAGGAAAACGTCGACGTGTATCGAAAAAAACTGGTTATGGTCTCAGATTAGGGTGAGCTCAACCTTATGCAGATTAATCCTCAAAAGATACAAGTTAGTGCGTTTACCACAAAAATAAAACTCCGTTTGCCGTACCTCCACTTTTCGAGAACACTCCTCTTAACGGCTCGCCAAGTATAGTATAGTAAGACCTCGAAATTCATCACCCCACACCACGTCATTGCCTATAGTACTCTCCGTGTCAGCTGGATGCGTTACGATCTTCTACTGTATGGTATTCAAGGACCCTTATTCCACATACCACTAAGATGTTGAAAGAAATTCCTTTTGGATTATTTCTGGATCGATACGACGTAGGAATCTTAAAAACGTTGTATACTCCTACCTTCAAGGCAGGCAACGCTCTTGCGTTCCCCCTGAAGTTGCAAGAGTTCATAGAGGGCGGTGATCACTTATTATCAGACCCTCACAATATTTTGCCCTCTTCTTACATAAAAAATAAGAGTAAATGAAAGAAACAATATATTATGGTAGATTAAAGTGAAAAACAGAAAACAAACGAAAATTTTGTACCTAAAAAAAAAGAAAAATAACTAAATAGAATTTAAGCTATTTTTATAAGCACAAAAATTCTATGTACTACTGTAGTGTAGTTTGTACCGTAGTTTGTACCGTTTGTGTAGATTATACTGTACTATACTGTAAAATGTTGTATTATATAATTATATACATATGCACATATACATATTTATTATTTATATCTATTTATATTTTTTGTAATATTTACTTAAACGTCATATATATATTTAAACTTATATTTTATAAAAAATATTACCTAATATCCTCAACAAAGGCATTTTCAAATCCTGATACTGTTGCGTTCGTTATTTTCAAAACAGTTTTATCTTTTATATCTATATCTTTTAAGTGAAAATTATCCATCCTCTCAATGCCTATTTCGGGTATTCCAGCAGCTAATTTTGGTACTAAAACGTTGTTCGCCAGATTAGTCCAACACACCGAATCACCAAAGACACAATCACCTGAAACATAAAAGATTTAAAAAATAGTAAGTAAAAATTTATTATTCAAAATAATAATCTTGATTATTTATAAAACATCAACAACTAAACAACATTATTATTTTTACAGCAATAAACATTTTAATAAATAACATATATTATATTGATAGGTAAACTCTTTCAGACTAGTGCAACTATCAAAATAGTATTCACTTTGAGTTAGTGCAAAAATATGTGCAAACTGAGCTGCTAATAACAATACTCCAAACATTTTGTTTTTAAACATATTTTATTTCTACTTTAATCAATTGTGAAGTAAATGATGAACTAACATTTGGAATGCAATAACTTTAATATATAGTAAAATAAATAATAGCAAAAACGTTAATAAAAATAAATTGTAATAAAATTATTTTAATAGACGATTTTTTTTAATTTTTGGTTAAAATATAATTTTATATTGAAAAATTATTCATAATCTTTTTATTATAAGTTAAAATATGATTTTAAATAATTTGTTTGTGTGAGACGTTTAGCCACAAGTGGGGCCACAATTTATATCTAACTACATAACAATTAACAAATACATTTAAAAAAATCGTATATAATCAATAGACAGCAATCAGTTATGGATGATATAAACAATACTCTCTAAGATGGTGTACAATGGTATAATTAACGTTAATAATCCGTTGCTAAATAAAATATATATACTCGTACATATATTTATATATTTAATTTATCTATATATGTATATATTTTTATAGGTAAATTAAATAATTCATTAAATAATTTATATTTATTTATATTATAATTATTTAAAGAATGAACTCTGTACTGTGTTTTTTGTTATGTAATAATGTAATGCATATTATGCAAAATTACAAGGGGCCCTCATATATGTGATTTGTCGAACAGACTTAGTTCTGACACATACGTGGTTCAAAGAATACGTCGGTTGGCATGAATTAAGACAGCTAGAATAGTTTATTTTAGCAACTATCATGTCTTACGGCATACTATTAAAGGGTCATGTAACAGATATGGATACTATCTTTGTACTGCAGAAGTGGTATGTTCGAGCAATTTAGCTCCAAATTCAATTAAATGGATTTATTACTGTCTGCAATCAATATTATTATATAAATTTATGTACATAAAAATATAGATAAATAAAAAAAAATGTAATGTTCACAAAAAACTAGAAATAAAAATATATTTGCTATGTTCATCACCACGCTCCATAAAATAGGTAATTCCTTTAGGGTTAATTGTATACGTTTTTATAAAAAACTTTAAATTTTTATACGCTGTATAAGTTAAATTTGATTTTGCACTAAAGAAATTTTAATTATGGGAAAGTTGAAAAGATTTAAATAAATAAATGAAAATAAGTATCGAATTATTTCTAGAAAATTAAAGTCTTATATTCTGGTCATATGATTAATTTATTATGTTCCTCAGATAGAAATATTTTAAATCTCTAAGTGTATATCGCAAATTCTTCTCAGGTTGGTAAAATATTATATCAGAATATTTTTTTAAAATATTTATATTTCTAGAATATTTAATGATTTCTTGCGTAACCCAAACAATCTGTCTTAGAGATCAACTATCATAAAGCATAGTTTTTTTCTAAAACATATTTAAAAAGTGTGTAAGTCTGCTCTAACTCTAAGTTTTATATATTTGTTAAATCGAATAGTGTATTATCGTACTACCGCAAGTAATAATATCAGTATTTATTGCTTACAATATGTAAGCAATAAATACCAAACGATTTAAAAAACTATAAAATCATTCATCAATAATTCAGATATAGAATTTTACGTTCTGTACATCGCCACATTACAATAATTTATATTTATATAGATTCGTCTTGAAATACCTGAGATAAAACCGATTATCGTTACAGGCCGTTAATATTAAAAAATATAAATCATCTCCAAAAAAATATTATGGATCCACCCCTTTTTTGTAATTCTTGTGTTGATAAATATTTTAAAAGATGTGGATTAAAAAAATAAAAACATACACATTTTTTAACATTGCTTTTATAAAAACATGAAGTTAGTAGTTAGTAATATTCCTTTTTTACAAATAATGTAGACATTAGTTTTCATTGTTATAATAAAAAAAAACATTAATATTTTTTAAAATATCTACGTATACATTTTCTTAAAATAATAATAATTATTGTGATCGTTTATTTAATTCATTTTTATACCATTTAGTATAAAGCTTTCAAGGGTTGCGAACGCATGTAAGACCGAATAGCATTAAAAACATTATCATTGACTTTATCAAATAAATATCTGCCATAAACATTGGTTAATTCCTTCCAATTTTCGTGTAGTAGTTTGTGCATTATTTGACCTGAAATAAATAAATATTCTTAGTTACATTTCTTGACATCCATTAAATAGAACAAATATTTAAAAAAATATATGAATGTGATGTAAATTAGTCCTTTCATTACCTTATACCAATATCTTATAAATTAGTGACCCATTTATGAGAAACTAAAACTATAAAGCACGACATTAAATTAGAATCAGGTCGATTTATTGCTTCCTTGATTTACAATCGGAACAAACACGATTGTCAATAATGATAAACATCGCACAGGAAAAGCTGATAATTTTATCTCACTTCACAAAATATTTGAAATTTTGCCCAAATATATCTGTTGAATGATAACTAGCGATGTTAGGAGATAAAATTTACTCAATATATAAAATATTTTTCTATAACCTTTTATTTCTGTTCTCTCCATTTCAGAAAGTTTTACAAGGTTCTTTATTAACTGTAAACTTACTTGACTTTTCGTTTCCATTATATAAGTTATCAAGACGATACGTTGGTGCTGCTTTCACATCAAACCAGTATTCATATCCTTTTAAATCAATGATATCTTGACCATTAACATCTTTAATAATTTCGTAAGGAATAGCCATTTCGGTAAGGATATTATCTGAAATTATTTTTTTGATTTTTATAACTAGATCCAATATTAATATGTTACATTGTAACACGAAGATATTTGGCAAATAACCTAAATTCATTTTATTTTATTTTTGGACATGTTTTTTAAGTACTTACGCATATCAATTTTTATATCTCCCTCGCCATAGATTGGCAATCCTAACAAGAAGCCACTAGTGGTATATTTACTCTTAAATGTAAAGTCTGAATGGTAAACCAAACGCAGTATCTTTGAAACCGGATCGATGCTGAAAAAATAATCGACATAGTTTCGGTCATCTGATGTAGAGGTACAATTGCTTAATTGGAATGGATTCAATTACCGTCAGAGCGTATATACCAGACCGTTAATTTTATACATTGGTATAATTGTGTTATCGATAATGGAAGACAGGGTTACTAACTACATTGTAGTGAAAAATATTTATGAAGGAAGTAGAGTTGTGTAGTGAGTTGAGATTATCACGTAGAAAAAAATTCAAAATTTCATTGACCCTTTGAATTTTGTTTCATGAGTCTTATAATTACTTATAAATACTTTGAATTACATGAATCATGCATAATTTATAAAGACAATTATAGAAAAAACGGACTGCGAGTTATAGATACAAAATTTATTTATATTTAAAATATACTTTTTCTTTTTCCAAAATTATACTTAGTGCTCTGATTTATAATATTGGTAATTATATTTTAGCTGACCTGAGATGATCAATAATTGCATCCTTTAACCCTCGTACGATTACGTTATTCATATCAAATTGAAGTCCTCCCTGGTTAACGTGCAAATTGTCAATAAACATTGTAAAGAACTTTGCGTTCAATGTCCGTTGAATGTCAGCTGCTAAAGCTGGTTGATTTGCTTGATTTAAAGCCGTCAAGCAATTAAAGTCTCCGACCCAGCATCTCAATTGAGTTTTTGGCTCTGAAATATTATTTTTTTGTTATTACAAACCTTTTGGGTACTTATCTAAAAAATAGCTTTTGAAATATTAAAAAATGCTGTAAAAAACTTATAATAGCGTGTAGGTCCATAAAATCAAAACAGTATTTTGTAAAGACCATAATCACACTAGTAAGTTGAAATAAATATAATGATTGAAAACGTCAAGTATGATGCCAGGCTTGAATTTAATTATTTGGTTTAATATTGTGATTATGTGATTCCAACTATGGCAAGTAAATAAAGTGGCCAAATACTTTTTTTGCACACTTTATAAGATCGTAACTGATAAAGAGTAGTACATGTTTATATTCGAAACCCTGGAAGCTTTAAGATCCATTTTACGATAAGTAAAACAACTGTGATTTAAATAGCACTTTAGTAAAGGATGTGGGTATATAAAAATTATTTTATAACTTTTATTTTAGTTCCCAATGTCACAACAATAAAGGTCACATAAATCTTTGACAAAAAAGAAGAAAGTCATTAATGTAATCCAAAAATAAAAAGGGGCCAAGAATAGATCCTTGTGAATCATCCAACTTTAGGTGATAACCAGCCAATTTAGAATTATTTACTTCAACCGTCTGGATTTTTTAATTTAAGTAAGACGCAATTAGATCAAGCGCAGCACCTTGTACTCCATAGTGGCTTAGTTTGTATAGTATTTTTTTATGGTCTACGCAATCAAAGACTTCGAATAAATCGCAAAACACACCGATTGCATTCTGCGACTTCTCCCATGCTTTGTAAATGGGCTTAAGATGCGTGGCACCTGTATCAGTTTTTGATGTAGCATTGATTAAACCAAATCGGCCACTATAAATGATTTTATTGCTAAAAAAATCTGTCATTTGGTTTTGAATATTTTCTTCGAAGATCTTATCTTAAGATCGGTATAATTTCCGTATTCTAGTTTTCTGCTACTTTAAAATAAAGAAACTTTTTTTCAGATTCAAGTATTGAAATGATTTAACAATTTCATCTGATGAAACCAGTTTAAAAGCAAAACATTTGTAACTGCCATTTTTAATTTTTAATTTTATAGGTCCATTAGCAGCCATAGTTTTCCCACTAAAACTAGACAAATCATCCCAATTTGGGTTTGTTTTATCTTTTGCATTTAAGATTTTATTTCTAATAAAAATCGACTATTCTAAACAAAAGCCAATCTTTTGCAAATTTTTTGTATTTTAAGTTTTTAATATTTCTATATAATTATATTAAAATTTACTATTTAAATAATTTTATTAAAATGTATTCTAAAATCTATTTTGTAATTTTTTTTATGTAAAACGGTTTTCACAATGTAATAGATAACTTACCCGCTCCTAAATTAATAGAAACCAAAAGCAACAACAGAATTGCGCTCAGAAAAGTCTTCATGATGCTCCGTATCTTCGAATGACAATAAATCTTAAACTGACACCGAGCTTTATATAAACTGTATTATTGTAAACTTATTATTCAAGAGACCATAACATGAATAAAAAAACAATTAATCACTTTGATGTACTTTTAAAATGAATACCTACAATATTGATTATGCGTATTAATTATAGGTGCTCCTATTTTCAATGCAAATAATATTATATAGAAAACAAGCCGACTGTTTCCTTAGAACGTGGTTTTCATATAAAAAATCTTGTAATCATATATATTTTCAACAAAATAATTTTTCTTTTTCAATATAATCCATTTATATATTTTTTATAAAAGAATTCATGTATAATAATTCAACCTGAATATTTATGACACAATAATAACATATGACTATTTGTAAAACGTATACTTATATATGTTATTTACTAAAAGTCATTGTACAATTCCAAGACTGCAGTACATGTTCCGATTAACTCGATCGACTTGACCGTAACACGAGCACCATCCATCCGTTTCTTGACGCATTTACAAATCCTTGGAGATGTCCATGTCCAATAAAATAATTTAAAAAAATCAAATTGGTGTTGATTAACTCTAACATAGAATATTACATTTCGTAGTGTGCACTTTTTAAATAGCAATTAAGTGGAGTTTCTGGTCATTCAAAATTTTTAATTATTATAATAGTATGAACATAATCTAATTCTTCAGAACTTCAGTGATAAAACGTAATTAATAATATACTTTTCATATTAAATAAATATGATTAATTAATACATAAAAAAAATATTAAAACATGGTATATATTTCTAATAAACAATAAATGTCAGTTCCCTTAGCACTTTAATCTCTTTATATCAGATATGCATAATAATAAAATTAAGTATATTAAATAGTCATTAGCTTCAGGTTAGAGCCTGACACGTTTGGTCTCATTCATCATTTCCATCATGACCATGTCCGTAATTTGTTATCAAATTAAACATTATAAATTATGATATATCGTTACATTTTATTTTTAGATTATTTTTATCATTATATTAACTTGATATATAAATATGAATTTATATAAATTAAAGTAAAATGGTGAGGAGACAAAAACACTGTTTTTAATCCTTTTTAAAAAGTAAGTGTTCACGTAACACAGCATCCAAAAGAGTCTGATTGTATTTTTGTATGTTGGCGCACAAAGAATAAAATTAAATAAATAAAATTACTGATAAATAAAATTTTATACAGTATTGGCTATGTATCTTAAATAACGTATAGGATTCTTTTATTTATTTATTTATCTTCACGCCATATCCCTTGCGGGGTAGCCAGAGATGACCGAGCGCCAAATACGACGGTCCCTGCATACATTTTTCGCCTCCGCTACAGACATTAACCTCTTCATACATGCCCTCCGGGGGGTTTTCATGCTTTTTACGTGACCTTCCTCCAGTATCATAGATATTGTGTTTTCGAAGATCACTCGAGGCCTCCCCCTGTCTCTCTTACCGCTCACTTTTCCTATGTAAATTTTTACCATTCTTTCATCACTCATTCGTTCGACGTGCCCAAACCACCTGAGCACGTTCTTCTTCTTCGCTACTTCCTGCCATTCTGTGGATGTCTCCATTGCGGATTCGGTCAGCTAGAGTGACTCCGCATATTCTGCGAAGAGATAACATCTCCACAGCATTCATCTTTGTTACTTTTTTCTTCTGTGTTACTCACGTTTGGCTGCTGTATAACAGCGCCAGTAGCAAAACTGCATTCTGTATAACCAGACGTGCAGTTATGCTGACATTTCGCCCTCTCAACAATGCCAAACCAGCGTTAATTCTGTTACCGGCAGCAATACGCCTTTCTACATCCATTTCGTATCTTTAGGATTCTTTTACTTCGATAAATACGCTTATTTCTACAGGATACAGGAAATATGAATTAATTCACGTACCATACCACATGATAAAACTTAAAATTTAAGAATTTGTATAAAGTAATCATAGGTCGTTAGAGGATTTAAGACTTTAGTCGGAAGGCGAGCGAAGGCAACCAAAGTTTCTGGTAACATTAACTTTACAATAAAGTAATAACCTATGAGCCATCTTATTAACACAGGCATTGACAAAAACCCGTTTGGGACAGTTGTTACCTACTCCTACGTTTGAAAATTAACATCCATTTTGTTTGTTAGTTTGCCTTTTCCAATTATCCATACATTTCACTCTTTTACGGCGATAGCAACTTGTTAAATGGCACAAAAACACACAACCTCAATTTTTAAATTGATAGCAATTAAAGGCAGCAAATATTACATTTATCTAAATATAGTCTAAATGTGTTAGGTTTCTAAGCAACGACTTATTAAAAGCGAAAATGCTCCTTATTTAGAATCCTAATTAGAAAAGAATTAAGGAAGATGTTATGGCATTAATTAGTACATTCAGTCAAGTCAGCTAGTGTTGAAAAAGTAGCTGAAGGACAGCTAAATTTAGAAGTCTTTAAACAGAGAATTCCGAATTTGTGAAATATTGTCTTCTACGTATTGATGCAGTGATTTCTTTTCAATAATAGGAATTTAAAATTAATTACGTATAGATCAAAGTTACAGAGCATTTGCTGTTTACAGTATTAATCAATAACGGTAAAAACAATACATTATTTATTACGTTTTTGCTTTAGCAATTATTTTTAATGACCATTCTATACACCGTGTAACGAATAAAATACTTAATATAATAAAACATGATTGGTATACAATTACCAATTAATTGAGGGAAGTATTGTGTCCTTATTCATAATGAAATTTAGGAAAATATAATAAACCCCTCAATTAACTAATAAATTTGTTCTACAAAATAAAATAATAATTAAATTCCATCTTTTAATCTTTTATGGAAACTTGCATAAAGCAAGATACGGATAATAAATAGATGACATCAAAGCAAATATATACAGGCAAAATTATATTTTTGTTTTGTTCATGTAAATGTTAAATAATATTTATAAAAAAATAGTTGATTTTGCGAGGTTACTTATGGGTCATTCCATGTCAAATCAACACATTTTTCAGAGTTATTCAAACTTGATGTCTCAGATTTTCATGATTTTTGGTATGCAGCAATATACTATAGACTTGAGATAAAATGCCAAATTTCAGTTACGTATCACAATTATTTTTGAAGTTATAAATTTTTTAAAAATATATTTTTTATCAAAAAATGGCATGTTTTGGCACCTTTAGTTGCCTGTAGGATGGCAACCTGTGACGATACAAACCTGAGAGTGGTTTTATTTTAAAGGTATTGAAATGGGCTTTAATTTGATATATCTCAAAATAGGGGTTACAATTAAAAATTAAATTTAAATTTAAAGTTAAATTTTAAAATTTAAATTTCTCAAAAAGTGGCAATTTTAAAAAATTCAAAAAATTATCAAATATAGTTTGGAATGTCTAAAAACATATAGCAAAATTTTATCATGGGATCTCAATGGGATTATGAGATACAGGGCTCCAGATATACATCTGTTTTGTAAATACTGTACCAAACCTAGTAAAATTTTATTTTTAATTTTATAATTTTGCTATGCAATGTGTATGACAGAAAAATGTATGAATATCTTCCAACAATTAAAGTCTTGATTTTTGATATGTGATAAGACAAACATAATTGAAATACTGATTTGTTAAGCACCTTAAATTTACTCAGGTAATATTAGCTTTTTAATGATGTTTATTTTATGCTTTTCTTTCTTAAAATAAATGTAAAAATAATAGCCAGAGCTTCTTTCATTCAGTGAAAAATATTCATAATTTTCTGAAACTGTTCTGAAACAGTTCTGGTATTTTTTTTTTTTTTACAAAATATATATATATTTTGAAGTTCTGTATCTCATGATCCCATTGAGATCCCATGATAAAATTTTGCTATATGTTTTTAGACATTCCAAACTATATTTGATATTTTTTTTAAATTTGCCACTTTTTGAGAAATTAAAATTTTAAAATTTAACTTTAAATTTAAATTTTATTTTTAATTGTAACCCCTATTTTGAGATATATCATATTAAAGCCCATTTCAATACCTTTAAAATAAAACTACTCTCAGGTTTGTATCGTCACAGGTTGCCATCCTACAGGCAACTAAAGGTGCCAAAACATGCCATTTTTTGATAAAAAATATATTTAAAAAAAATTCATAACTTCGAAAATAATTGTGATACGCAACTGAAATTTGGCATTTTATCTCAAGTCTATAGTATATTGCTGCATACCAAAAATCATGAAAATCTGAGACATCCAGTCTGAATCAGTGTGTTGATTTGACATGGAATGACCCTTATATTAACATATCCTATATAGCAATATTTATTTCATTAGAGAAGTGTGGAAGCCATTAGCATCATGTTGTTAGTTGATATTTCTAATGAGTTTGTATTTCAAATAGTTTTTTACCATTTTTCTTTATTTTCCAAAATTACCTGTTCTACCTATTTTTTTTTACCTTTTAGAAGAATTACTTGAATGTATTAATTAATTTCAAAATAAAGATTATTTTTTATTGCAATATAGTTGATTTATTTTGACAAAAATTTTCTACAACTTTTAACAATCCTGTGTGAGATTAATTAGCTTTAAAATAACATAATTATGACTTCTTTCCCGTCTATTTCTTAGTTTTCATTTCTCTGTTTCCACCGACTTCTCCATATTTCAATGAGGTCGGCAACCCGGCGTCCACCGTTATCATAAGTAATGTTTTTTAAGGAAGCAGTGTGATGCAACCAGTTACTCGAACAAAAGTAACAAACAACATCAAAATATTTGCGTACCTACTAGTTAATTGCTAAAATAAAATTTATCCCAGGCCATTCCTGCAGTCCCTAATGTATATCTTTTCTCTTCTACAGTACAAATATAGTATCAATATCTGATGCGTTACCTTACAATAGTGTGCCGTGTAACATGATATTGTGAAAATAACTAAAGTAATCTATTCTAGCTGTTTTAACTTTTGTTAAACAATGTAATCTTTGAACGCGTATAAGACAGAAGTAAGTCTGATCTACAAATCATATTGCAATTTACCAAAAAAAGTAATGCCCAAAAACACAGTAGTGTTTTTGAGCATTAAATTAACTAAATATATTCATACATTATTTAATTGTACATAGATTTTGACGTTTTTGAGGTTTGGTAAAGTAAATTTAATGTATTTTGTCCTTTTTCGTTTAGTAACAGACTATTAGCGTTTAACCATTATACAACATGAGAGGGCATAATTTACATATTCAATTACTGATTGCTGCATAATAATGGTGTTATTGAGGTAAGCGTAAGCGAAGCTCTTAACCTTTTCGGAATCAATGTTATGTCGCCACATCACATAAAAACTACTCAGTCGGTCTTCATCCAAATTGGCATTGCTGTAGCTCTTGTTGACGGGCTTCTACAGAAAAATACTGCTTAATAAAATCTTGATTTGATCAAAAGTTATGGTCAAAAACTGAATCGCCATAGACTTAAGCTTAACAGTTCACGTGCGCGCTTGCCGATCGTCTTCCTCAAAAAAAGCTGAGTCGTTTCATCCCATGAAAACTACTGGAGCGATTTTAGTCAAATTTGGCACGAATGTAGAACTTATAAATAAGCATCTACAGAAAAAAAAAACAGAATGAAATAGCTTGATTAAATCAAAAGTTATAAAGAAAAAACCAAGAGACTCGCGATTGTGTCGCTCGTCTAACTTTCTTAGCGATAAACTTTTTCAATATTTTTTTTTATTATTGTTACTACATATTTATTTCCTTTTATTCTTTTCTAATGGATTTTCCTGCGCTCAGCTCAATTCCAACCACGCACGATAGGCGTCTCCTAGTTTTACTATGTTTCATTAATCAGGAAATATACAGCAATACAGTTATTGAATATTAATAATAATTTCTAGCTTAACAATCCACTTAAACAATAAAACAAATTCAGAAATAAGTTATCATTAATTAGCTACAGTTTACTGATCACAATTTTCGACATAAGACAG
Source organism: Melinaea menophilus ssp. n. AW-2005 (assembly GCA_918358695.1). Classification (NCBI taxonomy): domain Eukaryota; kingdom Metazoa; phylum Arthropoda; class Insecta; order Lepidoptera; family Nymphalidae; genus Melinaea; species Melinaea menophilus. The sequence goes on from OU911052.1 coordinate 3,811,470, forward strand.
CTGGTTAATGTATAACTATTAGGCGCATAGAATGTCGATCGTTCAGATAAACCACTTCACTTATCAAATACACTAAAATCAACAGTATAGATATATCCTAAACTTAATAGTCTCATTAATAATTTATGACCTTTAATCTACTGACAGGCGACATGTTAATCCAATTAGGTGGATCTATTGATGAATGTTAAAGTCTTCACTAATTAGATTGTCTACATCCTATTGTGATTAGTCGTACTAAAGTACATTACGCTAACATCACTTCACATGTAACTGGTAATGGGTCCCAATAAATAATCAGGATAATATTATTAATGCGTCTTCCTTCTAGGCTGTGTGTAATGTAAAAAAAAAACAAGTTACTGCACCATGTTTTTTTTATTTTTTTATTCACACCATAATGCAAAGAAATTAAAGTTATTTTGGACAAAAACCATATTAAAAAAAAAATTATAATTATTTTTTTTATATTTCTTCAACCAAAATTATCATTGTTCCCTTTCAATTTCATAAGGGATTTTGATGATATTAATTTTTAATAACATATTTTCCTTTCATATCCATGACTTTTCATTATATAATATAATACTATAATTTGAAGTTATCCGGGCCTAAGAAAACGAAACGTTTTTAAAACTGATCACAATAAAGAAATACCCAACGGAGTTTGTGTGGTTCTTCTCGGACCAGGGCGCCTTTGGAATCCTCGTTAGCCTTAATTTAAGTTTACTAGGTTATATAATTAAAAAAAAATAAGAAATGCCTAATGATTTATATTTTATTTATATATACTTTGTTATTTTTGTAAAACATTTAAATTATTATTATTTTTATCAATATCTTAGTTTTATATTTTATTGTGTTAACCCAGTTGACTTTTAAAAAATGCTGTTCCATTAAGTCCTATACCGTGTTAATGGACAATAAAAACTTAATAAATAAAACATGTAAATATTCAAAGGAAGTGAAATAAATCATATGTTAATGCGTCAATCATTTATTGTAAATATAACTTTGTTCGACAAGTTTATAAACCCTTTTGCCTAATTGGTCACTTTATTCACGAGGATCGCTTAACAACTAATGCGTCACCATTCACTAAATATAAAACACATACTCCGGCAAGTTTTTATCACAAAACAAGTAATATTAAATAAATAATACAAAAATTTGACAATTTTTTTACATTATAAAACCTTAAATTTAAAGTTAGTCTGCAATAAAAATCACATTTTTACCAAAATCATATATAATATGAAATATATGAAAACGGTATAAAATTAAAAATTACTTAATATATATTAATGAATATCTAATAATAGCTTTTGTTAAGTCTCACACACACGATACCCAATTATAATATATAAATTTGAAAAACACCTAAATTATTAAAATTAAATACTGTTTTTTGTTTCTTTTATATAACGAACATTTAAATTAAATATTATGTTAATACATGAATATAATTACAACACACAGACAAACAGTGTAACTATTAATAAAAAACGTGAATAATAATAATAATGTACGTGCAAGATTACTTCTTTATTATAAAGATTATTTATCTTTTAGTAATATTATTGTATTTTTTTCCACCTCATAAAACATCAAGACTGGGTGTGCTAGCTTTGCTAATTATTTTAAAACTAATTTTGGCCTGATATCCTAATTATTTACTATAATTACTGTATTTTTAAACAAAATTTAATACTTCAAATGAAAATTTACAAAAGTAGACTATTATGTAACAGTGCGGTTTGAATAATTTTAATTATACGTACAAAAACTTTAATGTTATCCAATTTGCATTTTTTAGTTTTAATTTTATTGTAATAAAAACTGTAAGAACGGTCAATATATTTACTTAATCAAATCAATCAATCAAGCAATCAATCAAATGATCATTTAAAACCGGTTAAGATTAAAATGTAACTAATACAAGTTAAAATCGCAAAATAGGTAAATGAATTCGTATAATACTTTTTTCAAAGAAGCGGCCACAGTTCATCAAACCGAATGTTAAACTACTGAATATTTCAAATCTTTATAAGATAATTAAAATTTTAGTTATAATAAATATGCATATTCGTCGAAATTTTAAAAAATTGTGCGTCCTAACATACTATGGTTCTTTAAAACGTGCCTAAAAAGACTATCCCTTACAACTCATTAGAGTTAAAATATCTTAAAATTCATTCAATCTAAATATATTAATACAATTATAATGACTCTTATAGAGTTTTAGACTAAATACACAATGCCCTTTTTGAGAACACTAGAAAATAACTAGAATACTTTTATTTAAGCAATACTCACTAATAAAATAAAATACCGATAAATTTGGATGCGTTTCGAAAATACTGTCTTTATAAGAAATAGAATAAAAATGTATGACATTATTGTTATCAGGACAAAAAAAATATCCGTTTGGATGGTAATTTTCCAAACATTAAAACCAAATAAAAAAAATTGTTTTTGTTTCCCATTTTGTTTGATATTGCTATTAGATTGCTGTTTACTTCTGCCTCTGATAGCTCGATTATCGAGAAAGGCTGTCATTAAACTTACAACTAGAACGTTCATCCTACATAATGTAGAAAATGCGGATAATGCTGTCCTTGTGATCCGCGCAGACGAATCCGCGGGCGAATACTATCCCTTAAAAAAATCTGATTCATGAATAAATAATTATTCGAGAGGAATGTAAGAGATTCTTACAGTGAATCAACAAAAGAATAATTGACAACGAAAATACAACTAAATTATGAGCTGTAAATGCTTGACTTTTTTTAAAATACTACTTTAGAATAAAAGTATAGTTAGGAACTAAAATATAATAAGCACCGATTAAAGTCACTGATGCGAAACGAGATCTATCGAATGAAAAAGAATTCATAAATTTGAAATTAAACTAATTTAAAAACACCATTTCAGTGAAACTTACATATATGTGTATAATTCTCTCGATACAGAATCATGACACTCTGTAAAGTTAAGTTTCCTGCTCAACCAAGGCCGCTTGGGACAGGGATATTTGCTGTGACCTCGGTAACGGTCGAACTAAAAACATTTTTATACAGGGTGCTAGTAAATATATCAAAACTGCAGCAGCTACTATAGAAATAACGCAAAGTGTCCATTGAGCAGCCTTTATAGATACTGCCACGTCCGGAACCGGTTCTGTTAAATCACATAGTGCTAATAGAGATTCGGATACATTATACGGTCCTGTTATGATCGAATTTGGACCACATTTTGAAGATTTCCATCCGATCCAACCCGCTGATCTATTGAAAAGTACCTGAAAAGAGAAAACCAATTGAATTGATTAAATTATATTATGTATGAAATTAGCTTTTTACTTTAAATGAGAAAATTCTTAGGACAAAATTAATATCGTTTTTAATATTCTAAGGACTGACGAGTACTCGTTTAGTAAGTAGCCCAAACTGCCTTTTTTCGTTATAAAAAATACTTCAAAATATTTTCGCTTAAGCCGTTGCAATTAATGGTCTCCCATGTCAATCCCAATTATAAAGCGATACCTACGCTTATATACGGCTTCACTTATATTAAGTACATTGTCATCGTTCAGCAGTAAAGTGACGCGTATTTGGGGCACTTTAGGATAGATTTATGAAATTTGTGAAGTGTTTTTTTACCATTTAGCAATATAGAAACCTTTAACATCCTCACATTTTTGTTCACTTTGAAAAAGTAAATAATAAAATAAGTAAATAATTTTAGATCGTTCATGTGAACGAAAAACACAATAGGGCCAAGAATCGACTCCTGAGGTAAACTTCATACAAAGAATTCTAAAAAAAATCACACCTGTTACATATACATTCTGTTGCTTGTTTGACAAATACGATGACAAACGATTCGGAAAATCGCCCGTTTAACACTAAACCTACCGACAATTCTTGTATACTTATTCCTACCACACGCCATCAAATTGACCGGTAATTAAAAGTTATTTATTATATAACGCAGATAATAATGGAAATAACTAAAAGTAAAGAGTGAAGAAAATATTATATGCATATTCTAAGAATTGTAATGTAGTTTGATAACGATATTATAACGTTTAAAACTGTGTAAGTTTTACAAAAGTTTAAGAACGGTCAATTTGACCGGTACTTAGTTTATTGTTAAAATATTATAATGGTGTAATTTATAGATTCAATTCAACACAGTCAAAAGTTTAATAGACATCGTAGAAGACTCCACAGCAGCTCGTGACGAGTCAGGCACTAATTGTATGCAATTAATATAGTATGTGTAAGAAGGATTTTTGCACCAAATAAAAACTAAATTGTAAATAGTTAAAAATATCATTTAAATTTAAATGAATGATTACTTTGTCTAATTTAAAAAAGATTAAAAAATAGTACTAACGTTGATTGCACAGGAATACTTGTAGGTCGGTTATTGGACGGATAACCTTGACAGCCTTATTTGAAAATGGGTGTAACTTCATTGTTTCATTAATTCACGCAAAATATAACTAATTTATACATTGATGAAATATATGTTTACAAAATATGGGTTAATAGGTTCTAAGAAGATTCTAAGAACTGATAGAACTTTACTTAATAATTGTTCTTGAAGACATGCTTTTAAACCTAAATGTAGGATAAGTATGAATTTTCTAAATTTTTCTTTATTATTATAAGATGAAGAAATTCTACAATTGTTATTAAGTATAGAAAACCTTATTTGCTATTTTTTTTTATTTGACAAAAATACTATTTGAAGCAAAGCGCTTCGTTTGGACTGAAGGATGTCCACGACGTAAGGGTGCGGACACCTATCACAATGTATTCTTTAAAACACTGATAGACAATTCTACACTTACCTTTAAAGTTATAGAAGATAAGCTATGGAATATAGGAGCCAAAGTGAATGGGCTCCTTTTGGCGGTAAACTAACACGTCTGCGTTGTGGTGGCGTTGAATTTAACAAGCTCTTAGATTGTAATGCGGTATCGAAATACAACAATGAACAAGAATGTTCTGGATTAGCGTTGCCCATGTCTAGATGCGAACTACTAGTAAAGAGAGAAACAAAGTCTCCTTCGCTGCATGGGCTAGCGTCGACAGAAATTTCAAGACCGATGGAAGGGACCAGAAAGCTCGACTGCTAGTTGTTCAGACGAAGAGATTTTCGCCATTCTCAGTGATTCGGTCAAAACGAACCTTTTGTAATACCTTTTTATACGATTTGGTTGCTTGACCATCAACCGATTTTGACTACGCCGAATGTTTTCGCAATCCATTGACTATTTATTTACAGTATTTCCATACTCGCTTAACACCATGTGGATTGAAATCTGATGGAAATATGTCGACATAGTGGAAGCTCTTACGTAGAAAACCCTGACACTATGCCTATCGGGATCAGGTGTTAATGGGAGGTTATGTTGGTTGTGTAACACATCAGACACTCTTGTCACTTGCATAGGCAGCTGAAACGGTTCAATGATGACGCAAAATTTCGCGCTTCTCTTCTGGCGTAAATCGTCTTCCCGTATGGAAACAGCCAGTCCTTATGAACTGACAATGAAGTCCGCCAGAAAGAAAAGTTGCGCTGATGGGTACCGAAAAAGACCCAAATCAGCAGTCTCACTGGTAATCTTGGATAGTCGAGTTGTCTCCTGATCACCGCTGTGCAAACTTTAACACAGTTATACAGGATATTTTTGTTTCCCGTGACCACGAAAGCTTATAAGGTAGAAAAAGTGGGGTTTTCAAGATAACGGAGAGTTTTTTCGCGCCTATACAGAAACCACGGCAAGTGAGCTGAATTTGTGCTCCAACATGTACCAGGAGAGCAGCGCTCAAACGGATATTGTAACTGCATTTCCATTAGAAAGAGCGAGTGCGGCTGCGCTGTCTCAAGTGGTGATGGTGAGGTGAGAGATTAGAGTAAAAGCCTAAGTTGTTAGACATGTACTAAAACTGTACAGTACAAGCAGATGTAGGAGGGAGGGAAATGGTTAATAATTTATTAGTATTAACCTGCAGCCCCTCCATGGCGGTGTACCCCAGCACGGTCTGGTCGCCGCCCGCCTCCAGCCCCAGCTTGTAGCAGTACTCCGACACGCGACCCGACGCACTGTTGTTCCGGGCCGTTATCACACGCATGAAGTTCTGGAATATAACACCATTACTATTAACACTATCATCCAATTAACGTTAAACCCATTACGTTACATATTTATATATATTTTTTCCACTTTGAACCAATACTGTTCACTTGTGTATCAAATAGAATCAGGACTATTACATCATACTTATCGAAATAAGACCTTTGGTAAGAAACTCCAACTTAAATTAAGGCTTAAGGGTTCCAAACGCGCTGCTCTGAGAGACACACAACAAACTCAACCGGATATTTCTTTATTGCGATCACTGTTTGACAAACGTCGATATAATTAGTGAACAAATATAGTATAAATATATTTTTTACCTGCGGCGGTATGTGTAATGTGAAATACTGATTGTCAAATTCAGCACTGAGGAGGTCGATCGCGATGGACGGTAGAGACCAGTCTTGAGGTTCCGGCCAGCACGTAGCCTGTATAAATTGAAATATTAAGCATTCTCAAGTATTAAAATAACTATTTAAATTGGACCGTCAATAAAATAATAATTATATACCTCGCCGTGGTACCAAAATTCATCCCAAATCAACATATTGGCCATTTGCGCGGCGGATCTAAGTACATTTACAACCTGAAATTAAATATGTATATATATAAATGTAAAGCAAAACTTAAGATATATCTTTGTATGAAACTTACTTGTCTAAAAAGTCCATCGGGTAGTCTTATACTGGTTGTTCCGCTGTCTACAATACTTTTCTCTTTGTTTAATTTTATACACGTATCCTTATCAATATCATTGGTATCTCTCGTTACGTTGGAATTTAAATTACTTATAGACGACTTAGTAAGCTTTGTTATAGTTCTTATCGATAGAACTCCAATTTCATACCATCTTTTACGCAATATTGGTGTTCGGTAAATCACATCAGTAGAAGAATGGGACTCGTCATCTGAAATGGAAAACTACTGAATGATTATCCCATTTTATTGGGTTATTTGAAACAGAATTCATTAATTTAAAATAAAAATTGACAATTCACTTAAAACACAAAACAATATTAATAATTATTTTCTTTTCAGTTAAATGTCTTGGTAGATACAGGACGCACAGCACTGGCAATTGATTCATATATATATATATATCTTTCAATAATCTAATAAATATAAATTTAGCCAAATTACCTAACATCTCAAACTTTCCATAATGTGTTGCATTATTGGGACTTTCAACACCACATAGAGTGAGTTGGAAGGACATGGGTCTGTTTAATGCTTTCTCAATGGAGTCCAACCAGGACCCCACCACCACGCTATCACCCCATGCACCCACCGGTAAATATGCTAGACCTAGGAGACCCTGAAAAGAATATTTTTAAATATAGCTGACATAAAATTACATAGCAGCAAACACAATACAAAAAATATATACATAATAATTCTTTATTTTTTTTAATTAGTGTTTTTAATGTGGCTGACGTAAAATTTAAATTAATTCATTGTACAAAATAAAACAAAAGGTTGTTCAGTAAAAGATAAAAATACAAAAATTTACAAAAGAAGTAATTTGCAATACCATTCAATTTAGGAACACACAAAGAAATTTTGAAGTATTAAATATGAATATCAGGAGCTATTACTTTATTATTACGTTACTTTATTATACAATAATTGTAAAAAAAACTTTATATTTCTACTTCCTATACACTCACTTAATTAACTATGTCATATCTCTTTACCTGCCATCCCGACCCATCCATGAAGAATTTATGACTCTTAGTTATAAGAGCTATATCACATCTAACTTCCGGTACAAATGGTAGTTTTGGAAATTTTACATAATCTGACACTAGATTACCAACCCAAGTACCCTGTGAGTATTCTGCATGCACCTGCCAAATATGCAAGAGAAAATATAAAAAATATTACAAACTACACTACAAATTTACTAAAACATCTTAAATTGTATGATACATTCATACAAAATTATTAAAAATATTTTTTTAGTAACAAATATTTTTATGTAAAAATGTAATTGACATGTTAAAAGAAATAAAAGATATTACCTCTTTACCACTATTGAAAATACTTGAAGAATTTTCAGATTTAAAATATTTAATACCATCTTTTCGTGGATATGAATCAATTGCCAATGTCGTGCTTCCCGTGTCTACCAAAACACTTAGCTGTAAAAGAAATAAAAAAGATAAATATTGTTTTGTGTATTAAAGTGAATATTGATTATTTTTATTTTATATATCTCAAATGCTTCATTGATCTACCACCCAGTTTCTTTAAATGTGATATTTATATTTACAAATGTATTTAAATCAAAGATTACTGTTATTTTTCTTCCTTTATATAGTCATGTCTGATAGGTAGAACTGGACCGTAGGGCCTAAGCTGAGTGACAAAATATATTTTGGACTAAATATATACAAAAACAATTACCATAAGTGTTTAATGAGATAAGTGATATGAATGACACAAAATTGTATTTTTATAAATATACTACATAATAAATTCATAATAAAATATTTACAAACAATAAATAATGCAACATTTGTCATAAAGCAAACAACATCAAACCAACAACAAAAAATTAATGAATTAAAAGATATGTACCTTTTGTTGGGGATGGCCAATAGTAATTTCTAACGCATAAGCTTGTCCTGCCTCTCCGTATAAGTTGAACTCTTCACAAGAAGTCACGGACAAAATAACTAATATAAAAAGATAACTCAAACTTGTTCCAAACATTATTGCTTTTCTTTTCTTTTAGAAGTTGTTCAAAGTGAACTATTTTATTTAAACATGAATAAGCATTAGTCGAATGTTAGCATATTGATGAAATGAATATTTAAGTACGGAAGACCTAGAATCCCTTTTTTTAAATGTTTTTGAGTGGCTTCTGTCTGCTGCTTGAATTGGCAGTTCCTTAGAGATTGACATTGACATTTATAAAATTTTGTCAATCCCTTATAAATTTTGACAGTTGGTTTTTGGCGTAGTGAAATTACATTTTCGATCTTACTCCGAACAAAGTAGTTACAATTATTTTTATTTATTAAAAACAAAATAACAGCAGAAGATACAGTTTGTAAGCAACTGTTTGTAAGTAGCAACAGTTTGTAATTTTTAAATATTTGAACAAAAATTGTGTAAAATTGAATGAATCGTAAATATTGGCGCGCATTTATATTGATAATTTGTCATTACTAGTTGTCAAAACTCAAATTTCAAATATTAAACTTCAACTTCAAATGTAATTTTTATGTAAAATAAGCGAAATTGTTGTTGTTTTTAAAATTGAAACAATCAAACCTTGTTCATTATGAGCCTTTGGGTTGATAAACATCGTCCTAAGGATTTGATGAAATTAGATTATCACAAAGATCAAGCTGTAAGGTTGAAGAATCTTGTACAACAAAGCGACTTTCCTCATTTGCTTGTGTACGGTCCTTCGGGAGCCGGTAAAAAAACTAGGATTATGTGCTTATTAAGAGAACTTTATGGATCTGGAGCCGAACGTTTGAGACAAGAAACAATGCATTTTACAACTCCATCAAACAAGAAAATAGAAATTATGACCGTTAGTAGTAATTATCATATTGAGGTTAATCCTACAGACGTGGGTATACACGACCGTGTTGTTATTATGGATTTAGTAAAGAATGTAGCACAAACACATCAAATCGATTCTTCAGGTCAACGTGAGTTTAAAGTTGTTATATTAAATGAGGTTGATGATTTAACTAAAGATGCTCAGCATGCACTACGTCGTACTATGGAGAAATATGTAAGTACTTGTAGGCTGATTTTAATTGCCAACTCTATTTCACGCGTCATTCCTGCTATACGATCACGTTGTTTAACAATAAGAGTACCAGCACCAACGGAATCCGAAATTGCAAATGTTTTACACACTGTCTGTAAAAAAGAAGGACTTAGTCTACCACCAGAGTTAGCATTGCGCATAGCTAAAAGTGCAGATCGTAATTTAAGACGTGCTTTATTGATGTGCGAAGCCTGTAAAGTTCAGCATTACCCATTCACTCCCGATCAAAAGGTACCAGAACCCGATTGGCAAAAATTTATACGAGATACTGCAAAAATGATCTTATCTGAACAATCTCCGAAAAAACTTGGTGAAGTCCGACAAAAATTGTATGAATTGATTATACATGGAGTACCACCAGATGTGATATTTGCAGGTCTTTTGAAAGAACTGGTGTCCAACTGTGATATGTCTATGAAATGTAAAGTTGCGAGCCATGCCGCCCAATTCGAACATAGAATGAGACTTGGTAATAAACCCATATTCCATATAGAAGCATTTGTAGCAAAATTTATGGCTATCTATAAAAAGTATGTTGAAGAATCACTTGGTGATGTTTTTTAAATATTATAACATCTATTATGCATTTAATTTTGTAAGATATAATATAAAGACTACTGTCAAACTTTAATCCTAATAAATAAAAGTTTTTTTATTATAAAGTTTTCTTATATATATTCTATCCTTTAAAATATATTCATTGAAGAAATCAGTCGGTATTGACTTGTAATTGAGAAGTATTGAAAATTTTACAATAGACATATTTTTGTATTTTAAATTTAATTATAGAACATTTTTACCACAATTTAAATTTTTGTCTTTATTTTAAACTTTAATTTCATAATAATTTGAAATAATACTTAAAACAATAATATAATATATGCAAGTTTTAATATTATAATATATTTTTTTAAGTTTCCATTACGAGTTTTCTTTAATCATAATATAATTTTTATTGTAGCATATGTAAAGTGTTTTTTTTAATATTGTTTGCAGTGAGAATTCAATTCCAATCATGGTAATTTAATGATACATATATATAGATTTATTTTTCGATACAATGATTTGTCCTAATACTTTAATTAGGGATAGTTCGTTAATCAAGTGAGAATCAAGGAGGGGGTTTCGATTTATTTGATCCCAGTCATAAACAATCTTCAAGTGTAATGAGAAAGATACCCTTATATTTAAGGAAAATATGAAAACATGATTTTGGGTACAGTAAAGCCTCCCCATATTTTACCAGTTTGGTTAAAAAGGTGCTAGGTTAGAATTCCATTAATAAATTAATTACCTGAGGTATTTGTTAAATAATTAGGTAAAATAAATAAAACAAAATTTGAAAATACTATTTAATTGCTATCCACATTGGCATAAGTATAATAGTGCTTAGCCGGCACTTTGCTAGCGAACAGTCTAAAGTTATCTATAATAGAATGCATTAAAGATACTGTTATTTCATTAGCTAAGTGGTCCAGCACGGAAGTCTTGGCTTGAAATACTTGGTTCATCACACTGGTGTCTTCTCCATCATCTGAAATATAAAATGATTTGTAGAGATTTTCTATTGTATTTTTTATTATTATTACAATAAATTAGTGGACCTTACTCGCAAGTTCTATGTATTTGTTTTTAGGGTCGAAAACACCAAACTTTCGATTCATGTAAATTTTGGATCTAAGTTCTGGATCGTTTTAATTACAGTAATCCCTCGCTAACACGAATTTCGGTTTATGACGAACAAAAATTTGCTCTTAACAATGGTCTCATAAGCTTCAATGTTAATTTGTTCGGTTAAGACGAACCCTCGTTAATACGAACTTCGAATAAATTTTCCGTCCCTTCACGGTCAATTATCGGATAATACGAACTATAAAAAAATTTAAAACACGTGTCGGTATTTTGATCCTTTTTCGGTTAATGAATACTTTATAATTGAGGTACCTCTCTATACAGGTACCTACTATAAAAGTCATTATCTCAAATTTCTAAAAATAGACTCAATACCTTAAAATTTCTTTTGTAAGGCTATTGAAAACAATGTTTACTTTTAATAGCAAGTTCAATAGGGCTAATTAACAAAGGCAAACATTTTTCGGTTTTGTTAAGATGTATTTTAAACAAAATTAATTAAAAACTGCTTTTGTAATCAATAATAAACATTAATATTATAAACATTGTTAAGTTGTATAATAAACTTTTATTTATTTTGTATTTGCATATAATAAATGATTAATCGATTCATTTTCTAAGTGGTTCGCTTAACCCGAACTCCCACATACGAGTAATAAGAACTCCAGGTCTGTTTTTTCGGTGTTCGTGTTAACGAGGGCTTACTGTATATTGTATCGTAAATATGATTCTTTTAATTGACTAATATAGAACATACGTACTTATGTTATAGATTTTTAGAGGAATAAGACGACTTATATGTTATTATCCCATTGAAGTTCCGCAGATTTTTTTTTTGTATCTAGTTCAATATTAGTGATAACATTCTTGAAGTAACATCTAACCCCTATTTAAAATTTTAACAATAATTTTATATGCTGCCTTGCCAATAAGTTTTTTAAATTTTATATAAGATTGTTTCTTAAGTCTATAGTCTGATAATAACATTACATAAATCCCAATGTATGTAACTAAACCATTAAAGCTTTGGAAATGGAAAACAAACGAAAAAGAAGATAACTCTCGCTTAATTCAAATTAATAAAATGTATCTGTTAAGAAAAACAAACTAAATATGTATAATATAATTCACAGTGCAGCTTATTTGTATAGATAGTTTCCATTTTAGGAATCCTCATAAAGAGATTAAAATAATATAAAAATAAAATATTCTGGGGGTCAATAAACTCTTACCCGTTTGTAAGAAAAATGTCGGTGTCCTCGAGTTTCTGACGGCTATTCTCTCTGGTCCAACTAATATGTAATCTTCGTTGTCCAAACCTCTTTGCCCAGCCCATGTGTATGTTATGTTGCTTTCAACACCCTCTGAGAGCAAAACAATAAGTACATAAAAAAAAACGTAAAATTAGATGTCAGTATAAACCAAGATGAAATACTAATATATAATTTAAATTATGAATCTTTCACAAATATCATAGATGATAACTGGTAGCACACGTTTCTCATTCGATATTCTTGGTTCGTCCTCTCAGGTTAATTACACAGAGTCAAAGCTAGTTTTGTAGATAGGAAAATGCCTTGTCAAAAGCTATAACGATATATATATGTTTATTGCCATTCTCAATTTTTTTAATCTACCTAATGTAGTCTTTTGTGGATCTAAATGATTTTCAATAAAAGTTGCATTGAAATCTAATTAAATGTCTAAGTCTAAGGTCTAATAAGGTTTGAAATAGAAATAACATATATGGTAGTATTAGAATCAAGATAAATAAGTTAAAGGTATAGCTGTAATCACGTTTAACCAAAAATGTAAACTCATATTCATTAAATAGAATTTATTATTCAAAATTCTAGGTTAACAGAACAAAGGTTAAAACAAAAAGAAAAATAATTAATCTTTTTAAAAATTTGTGCTTGCATAGAAATAAAACCAAAAAATCAATCTATGAAATAGTAGTAATCTTGAGAGCATTACTCGTTTTAGGATAAAATGGAATAAAATTATAATACTAACTGCTATCGATGCAAAAAATGCGAACAATGAATATTCCAGCCTTATTATCTATTCCGTGGTAGTAAAATACTACTACTTTCTCAAGTATAAATAAATCAAGATCATGGCCTCGTTAAAACTCAAACACCTGAGCTTGAAACGTGTAAAACTTATATCGTAGTAGGTACTTAGAAGGTACTTACAAAACAAACTATACTCATTACCTGCTTCAAATGGTGTCGAATTAATGGCTGCTAGCCACTACTCGGTACGGAAGTCCCGAACTACTAATTAGTTTATATATTTCGGATCCAACTACAAATTGGTCTAATAAACTACAAAATTGTTTAATAATTATATCTTATCAAACTGAAAAAGTAGGAAGTAGTTCACAGTTAATGTGCCGAGTTTTTAATTTATTTAATGACTTGCATAATTTGTTATAGTAACTATTAAACTAACTTTTTCCCCAACTTCGTTTATTAAACCCAGAACTGAATAATCGACACAATAGCCTATTATGTAATTCTTCAGCCATTATTAGATTTGTACCCTTTATTTTCTTTTTTTATTTCTATCTGAATTTGCGTTTGATAAAAATTGTTGATTAAACTAATGTCATAGAGACGAAGCTTCTTAGCATTCCATGGATTCACCGTGCGGGTGCCGGGCACATCGCGTTGCAAGAAGAGGAGCGCAAACAATGCCTGGGACTTGCGACCCAGATGTAGGTTTAAGGGGCCCCTTTACTATGCGCATACACGCTCACCTTCACTGTTTACGCTCCTCTCCCTACCTAACCAAATATCGTAAGAACCTAATAAAGCCGCCTTTGAAATACGTTCCAGAAATGAACTGATGATCGTTCTAGAAAGGCCGAGGTCCTTAAATAAGTTGTAGAGAGATTTTGCTGTTATACCTCTCGCTCCTACTTCTACAGCGTACAAATTAACTATAAATTTATTCCTGATCAGTTCGTTACACAGTTCGTAATACTTGTTAAGCTTAAATGTATGATCTTTGGGTATGTTTGTTTCCCAGGGTACAGTAAGCTCCACAAGTATAACGCGCCTTAGTTGTTTTGAATACAGGAATAAGTCCGGCCTAGATGACGAAACACAAACATCCCCGGGGATTTTGTATTGCCTTTCATACGTGTCCATCATGAGAGTCCAATCAGGAGACGCGTCCAAGATGGAATAAGGTTTTAATATAGATTTTTTGGACGAACCTGCCTTTACGAACTCTACTGATTTTTTGGTGGTTGTTATACCCCTCTGCGCTCTTGCTACAGAAAGACTAACCGCTTCTCGTATGATTTCTAATACTTTATCGTGGCGACGCGAGTATTTACCTCTATTTAATAGTACCCTACACCCTACTAGCAAGTGTTTCGCGGTTCCTACTGCCTCCCCGCAGATGTTGCAAGATTTTTCGGTGGCTTTGCCCCATCTTACTAAGTTACTTTGATCTGGGAGAGTCATTTGGAATGCATTAAGATAAAATTTTAATAATGCTGGGGACCAATCATGAAGCAGGGTGCGCCATCGTAAAGCTAATGGAATACAAAAATCTCCTATGGTCACCCATTCGTTTTGCAATTCTAGGCTCATCGCGTGCAACCGGTAATTATCATTTTCATCGTGCCGAATAAAGGATTTTATTATTTCTATGTCTGGTTCTTTCCTATTTGATCCTAGCCCTGCTTTATTTGTTTGAGCACCTATCATAAATTGTTTATGGAATTGAAGTCGTGACTCCAGCTCTGCGGCAATTTTATCTTTTGGGAGAGATGTTACAGTATCATCATTCGACTTTGAGATGATATGTCTCTTGGTCACTCTTAGGTGTTTATAGAGTTCCGATGGTTTCTTTAATTTTAACCCAAAATTGTGTCGGTCTCTAAATAAGGTAGAAGAGTCCGCTGGATGCGCTAACCCGAGCCATGACTTCAATGTCCTTATGACGCTTGCATCTAACTTTAACAAAAGGGTCTTATTAATATCGTAAACGAGGAAAGGCCAATTTAAACGTGATGTTAAATAATTATCGTATATCCAAGCCTTTTTGATGTTACTTATTGGCTGATTGTCTACCTTTTTAAGATCATTCAAAAAGCTATCGACTATTATATCTAAAGATGGAGTACGCCCTTGGTAATCGATTTTTTTGCCTAAGAATTTGAACGGAGCTGCGTCGGTAATAGTAGTAACGCACTTACCGCCTATTATAAGACCCGGATCGTAAGAGGTATATCTGGTGTTCCGCCTACCCAGACACAGACTGTAGCATTTATTGGGTTTTGTCCTCAATCCGTCCGTCCAAGCACAGAAATCCTCCACAACATTTAAAAGTAGCTGACATTGTTTTGGATTACGTGTCAGTATCGCGAGATCGTCTGCGAATGCTAGTATGGATTCTGTGTATTTATTGTTCAACTTAAACCGATAACCCCATTTCTTTTCGTTTTTAATTAATTTATCTATTATAATATTTATATCACAGAAACCGTATTTGTTGTAATAGAAAGTAGCAAATTCCAGGCCAAAAGGCCTATCTGTATGCAAAATTACATACAATTATTAAGATATAACACATATTTAAATGATCTAAAAAATGATTTATGCACACAAAGGTATCTGGGCGTCCTTGTAAATATGTTTATTAAGGAAGCATAATTATAAAAAAACTATAACATGAAGACAATGACCGGTAAAACCAGTTCATTGGAATTGATCTTATTGGGTTTTTTTTTATTTACCACTCGCGTATCTTTTTTCACACCAGTCTTAAGAAATGTAGATGGGTTTAACCATGATTACTGATTGAACAGATGTGCATTTCACGTACGTACTTCATTACCATTATTTACCTATATAGGATAATACACAGGTAGGTAATATCCAAAGGAGGGAAACAAATTGCATATTTAGGTATATATTGTTATTAGTTTTGTGATGTTCTAGGCATCTACTTACTACCTACCTCAAGTAGTTAATTGAAAGAGTTTTGGGTCATAATGACATTTATAAATAGCTATTTTAATGATAACATTTCTTGAATGAATGAGAAAAACTAGTGCTGATTTAACTTTCTTGTTTGGTATTCTTATGTTTTAAAGTATTTTTAAAAAGGTATTGTAACAAAGAAACATTGACAAATGTACCATTTGTAAACATGTTGTTTCCCACGACTTCGTCTTCAAGAATTACTTGAAATTTCCGGTTCCTGTGGGAACTTCGGCATAAAAGTATATAAAAACTCTCTTGTAAACACTGGCATAATTGTATTATAAAATCTATTGAAATCCTTGACTGCTTTTCGAATTTGCAGACAAACATATAGAAGCTGAATTTTTATATTGATTGAAGATTGATTGATTTCCATGATAAAACAAGAAACTTTAATACCAACACAGCCCCTACCTTGAGGTTTACCTCAAGATGCAGGGATGTATTACAGGTACTTTACAAATTTCTTGGATCAGTCCACTTTGATGATTTTATAATTAATTATGAGATCAATTGATGCGATTTAACTTTTTAATAACATATTATCTATTTAATCATCATAATTACCTAATAGCTGTGATCAAATGTAGTAATTTTCTAATATACTCCTCATATAAAAACTTACGAATATCCATTGTAATTAAGGCGAAGAAAGGATCCACTCTTGCTGTCGTCGTCATCGTTATTTCCCCAGTGACGTGAAGGTCGCTTAAAAATCTTACGCCATTTTTTCCGCCCGGCAGATTAAATCTAAAAGAAAATAATTTTCAGTGAGACCTTTTTCGGTTTTTATGATATATTTTTATATGAAACTCAGACTTTCGGTAAAGTCAGAGTCGGAGTAATTAAAAAAAGTTACTTCTAAGACTTACGATGATAAGAAAGAAATAATGTTTTAAAATAAAACTCATAACATGTGTTTATTATTATTAAAATTAAATACTAAAATAGTCAGAACTTACTTCCTCTCAACGAGTTTTGTCCACCTTGCTCCGGTGACATTTACGCGCCTCATTAAAAATGACAATTGTTCTTCCGGTAGTGCAACCGTCAGGCTGTTTAAGACGATCGGGTCAACAGTTTTCATACCAAGGTATTCAGAGTCCATTAGGAAGAAAAATGTCCTTAATCCACGACGGAGACATTCGATATTATCTGCTCTGCAAGCCGGGAAAGGCAAAGGCGTACTGGAAGCTGTGTAAAAAAATATATATTTTGTAAATATAAGTTCTTTTATGAAATGAGAAAATATACTGCATATTTCTATCTCTTCCTAAAGGTTATCTCTTCCTAAAATCCGAGCCATGTTTCTTATTTCCTCAAGATTTCCTGAAGCGAAAACGGGTTACGGAATATTAAACTGAAATGTGATTTACGCTATCTTAGAGTAGGTAAGTAGCCTATTTCCATACATATGTAGCTTTCGTTAAACAGCGACTAATATTTGACATGTAGGTAACTATATAATCATAAGCAATATTATATCTAATATCAAATATTAGTACTAAATATCAGGATGAATCATTAATATTATATTATATTTGAATTAGAGTCACAGTTAAAAAGAATTATAGAAAATCAGAACACCCAACAGTAGTACATATATTAATTTTACGTGGTTCATTACCTTACCGTTATTTAATAAACTAAAAATTCTATTCTATTATTTATTTTCTTCACATTACGGAAAAGTATTACCTGAAATTGAGAAAAAGTTAGATTTCTTATTCGAGTTCAAACAACAGATGTTACCTGTGGGTCCCATCCCTTAGGTCATACGTAAACTATACCTTAGGTACTTTCAGGGTAATCGGAAAAAAGTTGCTTATATTCCTAAGAATATAAGGATATAAGGGTGAGGGTCGTAACCTATCATTTATCTTAAAGGAACATTCATTAGGGATTATAAAGGACTTCACGCTACAATTAAAATATTTTATACCTATATAATTTTACAAAATCAGAATTTTCAATTATAAAATTAAAATAAATTCGTTTGTTTATCTATAATCTATTAATAATAAAAATTCTAAAAATTGTCTCTCTTGAACAATTATTAAAAAACGCAAATTGTAAGCTGAGTGTCTCTGAAGTTTCCATTTCATTATCCAATTTAACGAGCGCTAGGTCAACTAGCGTACTAATAGTGCATTGTTAAAAGGCTGTTTGTGACCTGGTAAGTGGTGCACACTTTTAAATTGCAATTTTGTTGGGTCTGAATAGTGCTCTTACAATGAGACAATGAAACAGGCCATTAACGATATGTCAGACGGGATCTTATTCTGCATAATATATATCTTAATACATTTAGAATGCGTCATGAAAATCATTATTAAAAGATACATATGTTATTAAATTTTAATTAAATACTTATTAAAAATTAGGTATGTTAAAATAATTGGATGATGCCACCTGAGTTGTTTTATTCTGAAATCTCCTACAAAGCTATTGAGCCTGTTTCTGAAAGATGTTTTATAAGAGATTATTTTGTCTATGTTGTAATATTTTATCCTGTTATATTCCTGTTATCCTTATAGCTGATATTTTAATAGAATTAGATCTTAAAAGTCAGGTGTTCAATATGTTATTCTTGCTGAGTTATTTTCGAAATACGAATCTCGTGTTACCTGTAACTCGATTTGCGAAAGACGGGGCGGCGTAAGTCAGGGTAGGTATTACTGAACTATTTTTCATCAAAGCACTCTTGTTTTCTCTCTCGGAACATGGGATATATATTTTATTGTTTATGAGCTTGGATTTTACATTTTCAAGTGGATATAGATAATCTGTTCATATTACATATTAATATTAGTTAAAACCTATCGATATCCGTACTATTTTCATATCTGTATTTAAATTAGAGAACTTGTAATATTATAAGTAATTTTTAAATATTAATTTAATTTTACCTTTCTTTAAATTACTCTCAAAACTCAGAAAACACCTCAACAATATCTTTACATTCCCACATATTAATAACATGTCTCACATGATATCATCGTCTTCATATGATATGACTCACGTGGATAAAATATTATTCTAATAATTAAATAATAATATAAACCGGAAAAATACATAAATGTAAACCGCATTCGTTAGAATCCTTTACCAATAACTTTATTGATGATGTTACCTTTATCAGTAACATTGAAAATAAATATTCTTTTTATCTTTGTTTGTTACAAATTACATATTTAAATCTATACATATAAACAATAATGAAGTGTCTGGTTGTAATTCCAAATTAATAGCTTTTTATTAAATGCATATGAAAGTATATACGACAATTGCATAAAAATTAAGAAAATTTTTGTGTCTATTTGTTTCGTCTTATATCTGAAATGGCTGGACTATTTTAACAGGACTTTCACTTTACGTTAAGAAGAAAAAAAGAAAAAACAATTTTTGTTTTCTTGTCTGTTTGTATCGGCTAATCTTTGGAATAGCTGCCATTAAGGAGTTACTTCTGAGACTTATTTTAAAGAACATTTTAATTTAAAATCTAAATATGAACACGTCTATAAAAACATGTTTATAAAAAAATCAAGCAAAGACTATTTTATTTTATTGGAAAAACAAAATTTGTGTAGTTTATCTAATCCGATTAGTGACGGTTTTGGTCCAGCAGCTTTACATAGTCCGAATAATTTATTTTATACCCTTTTTCCGGATTTTTTATTGACGCCTTTATTTGATTTTGTCGTACTAATATATGTGTGTGGGTGCAGATAAGGTAGGTAGTATAAATCTCATAGGTATCTTCAAATAATTTATTCTCATATTATAAAGAATACCATATATATCATCAGGTAACATATCTAAATAGATAGTAACAGTATCAGTCAATTTATTTAGATATGTTACCTGAGTTACCTTAGAGTATATGTTTTACCCCAACCAAACCTGTTCTATTCAGTTTATTTTAGATTTCATCAGAATAACAAACTGAAAGTAAAACAGGTATTCCTATGATTATGTTTAAATAAAACATCGAGTATATAAAGAGAAGCACAAAAATTGTTACATGAATTTGAAAGTACATATTTCACAAAAAACATAGTTGATTTAAATTAAAGCTACAAAGGCACGGCGCGTCTGTCTGTGTTTCCAGGCTAATCTCCTAAACGGAGAGGATTTCGTTTTCGACCTGTGTAAAGATTAATTTGTGGGGACGGTCTGTTTTCTAAACAAAGAATTTGTTTATTTTGTGAATCACATTTATTTATAAATTATTATGGTAGATATGGATTACATTTTGTATCGTTATTTATTTAGTATTTAAATATAAATATAAATAAATAATAAAATTCTAAAAGTCTTCCAAAATGTTGTAAGTGACAAGAATATACCTACATTATAATTAAATTACTATGATGAATTGATTATATTCAGTTGCAACATATTTTTCTTTCACAGCATAGGCAGATAAATTGAAGGTCACATGGTTGCTGTATTTTTGTTTTAGTTTAAAATGAGTACCTATTAAAGATTTAATTAAAATGTTAAATTTGTTGGAAATAACAACATTTTGAACAGTAACATATTTGTATTATATTGTAGTTCTGTTGAGATTATAAGTTTTTATTTAGCATTGTTTACAAATCAATTAATAGAAGTAAAAAATGTGATATACATTTTATGGTTTTATATTTGCTTTGTACGATGGCATCATCTATTCAGTGTTCCATAATTACGGATGGCTAAGAAGTAATGTGACTAATGCAGTCATTACATTATCCAATCTACCAAGCGTAGGTCACCCAGTATACTAACATTTCCCAGTGGAAAAGGCTGTCCATGAGTTGTTAGCAAACTTGTGATTTGTGGACTCTCTTTGTGAATCTTTAACTCTGTTTTTGGGGCAAATAATATATGGATAACAAAATGGGCTCTTATTAATGGATTTTAATGATATTATTTTGTAATAACAATACTCCAAATGTTAGAAAGTTTATTTAAACTTAAGTGTTATTTATTATTGCTAATAAAAAAAAGTATGTTATATAAATATATATATGTTTCACTGTAATTATCTTGAATATTAGTGTATTTAGAATATTATTATAAGTATACCAGTTATTTCTGAATAAACAAATCATTTAATTTAATTTAGTTAAAGTCAGCAGATAAAATGCTGGAAGTATACTTAAATTTTACACAAGTTGTTGCATCATTAATTTAATTTAAGAGCTATTGAAATTAAATTAAATTTAATTTAATTTAAATACACAGATTTTGTTATATTTCGACATTCCATTAATACATTAAAAAAACATTTATATTTGTATGTCTATCTATTATAATTATCTTAAATATTTAATAAAATAGTAATATATTTTGAATTTTTAGTTTTAATTTCCAATCATCCCACTTAGCAATGCTTTAGGGTTAGCCTATTAAATACAGAGGACTCGCTGTACCTAAAATATGACTTTAATTACCGAACTCAGTTGTAAATGCTAATTAAAATAATATATCCATTTTGTAACTGGCTTTTATAATATTATTTGGGATACGGTAAAATTCCTGTTACCGTTTCACGCTTAAAACATAATTTGAAATAATTCTTACGTTATTTTTGAATTAATTGTTTCAAGGATTTATTTATATTTTTGAGAGAGAAAACATTTTAGCTAACCATATTAAAATATTATATAAAAATCTCATAATGATATTAATTAATGTATTTACGTAAATAATAATAATAATAATCTCCTACATAACTAATAATGTTCTATTAATAAAATATGAGTAATCCAAACACAATAAAATAGGTTTTTAAATTGTTATTCGAAGCTAATTTATTCTAAAAACTACAAATGGAATAAATTATAAAATTATTACTTACGTTCGTCATAATTTTTAAAATTAATAAATTGACAGCCACAATACTGAACGATGCTTAATATACAAACACATATAAAAAAATGTATATAATTAAATAACATCTCGGCGGCTGCAGACACTAAATGAAACCCAAGATAAGACCAGTTGTCCGCACGACTTTTATACATACTGACTTAGTTGTTTTTTGCAAAAAGAAAGACTTAAAGTATTTTATGTGCGAGTGTTCCGTAAATTGTTGGTTGGAGCTTTTGCTCCCTTGACGCTAAGGGTGTAAGGGTTTGTGTTTGTTTAGTTCCCATTTTAAATATATTTTATTCGTTTTTATTATTGCCCAACACTTTTTGGGTATTCTTTTCTGTCTTTTTGTTTTAAAGAATTCATAGCCGGCTGTACATGCGACTCAAGAGAAAATATTTAATATAATATATTATTAAGGTATTCTACTCGTATTATTACTTGTAAAATCTCGTAAAGAAAAAAATGAGAGCTATTCTCTCATTTTTTTTGTTGTGATTTCAAGAAGAACATTTAATTTTATGCCTTTAAGTTACATTATTGTGCCGTATTTTTTATATTTTTTATTGCACAAATATAAAAAAAATGCAATGTCAGATATACAGAGAGATAATGACAACAGGTGTTAAGTAATAATAAGGTGTACCATAGAAGGCCAGTGCAACGAATAAACAGTTTTTATTAGTTAATTTAGTTTATAGTAGTAAATGAAAGAAACAAGCTATTAATTAACACTTTGTTTTATTGTGTAATAAGTATTTTTTTTTTATTCTAGCTATAATCACTGTTTATTAAACTCAATATTTATTAAGTTCTTCCAACCGGCCTTGCAAGGAACACGGCTCCATACAAGGTCAATATTATAAACCATTCGTTCAACTTAAAACTAGAGTTGTAATAATATAAATAATAAAATATCCACTTGAACTAAAACCACATAAAAATCTCGTTAAAGAAATTCTTAACAAATTAAAATTATAAAAAAACATTACTTGAGCATCATGGTGTAATGAAAAATATATTCAAAGAAATTATTTAAAACTTACAAGTAATTATATTGATATCGAATAAGTTGCGAATGAGTTTTAGAAGAAATTATAAAAAAAGACGTATGGCCTTATTGGTCAAAAAGGTCAAATCTTCCTAAGAAGGCCAAACTAACAATTATCATCTATGACAAGATTTTCTTTATATATAATAAAATAATGTGTAGTGACACACACATACACGCACACAAGTACTCTAATTATTCCCATGTACTTCCACTTTTTCTAAGTTTTGATTTTGACATTCTTGAAATCTAAAATGGTGCGTAGGTATAAAATTTAACGACCTGCTCAATTATCGACTTTTACTTATAGTGATATTTACAGACTTAACTTTTCCATAAAATAAATATATCTGTAATAAAATAATTTTGAATCAAAATTGGATAACCCTTAGAAATAATAATATTATAAACATTGTTCAAACTTTCCCGGTACGTATTTGTAACTAAAAACTAAGTTTTCATATTTCCATAATTTGTAAATGTTCCCAGTTAGGCTCGTGTACCCTAGCAAGGCTAACCGTCAAATATTTTTGACCTTATAAGGAACACCGGCATTAATAGGAACTCTACCGATATTTTAACTGAAGTCGAAACAAAATTGTTCTTATTTTTTTGAGTACCACAACAAATCTTAATGATAATTTACAGTAATAAAAATAAGATAATGATAGGTTATTTACAAAAAAAATAACTTTTGTTGTGTGTGCGAATTACAATTTTAACGTCGATGACCGAAGCCTACGAAGCGAGGACCACTCACAAAATAGCGACGTGAGCGACTTGCCGCCGCATGTATGTCCTTGAGTTAGTGTGGGTGGAAGGAATTTGTCATCACCTCACAATAACTATGCCTTTTTAATAGCCTTCAAATGAGCATGATCTTCCATAGTGCACCCGCCTTAGTCATAGCATATTAGTAATAATATAAATCTATCTATATAATGCTATCTTACGTCTAACCACGATGTGCAAACGTCAATCAATAACCAATTTTGTTTTGACCTTTAGATGTAATTGGTTGTGATTGTGTGATAAAATGTAGACACCACACACATATATATATATATTTATTCTTTGTTTGTTTGTTTATTTGTAAGCTTTTATTTCGTTCAACAAATTACAATAAAACACTGTTAACTTGTTTTTGCTTCCGCCAAGGTCACTAAATAGTACAATAATTTTATTGTCTTAGCTAATTAGCGGATACCGTCTTGGAAGGTTTCTTCTAATTATTGATGTTTTTTTTTCCTTTATAAAAAATAATATCTGTCTAATCATGGAACAAAGATGGCGGTAGCAATGTGTAACATCAAAGTATGTTAATGCCCTAACTGGTATGTCACGTAATTGTATAGAATTCACTAATGATCCTTTACCGATTCCACTATGACAATCATGCGTCACAAGTGTTTGTCTCGTTGATTAACTTAATTGTACAATATAAATTTCCATCCATTAAACGACTTTTAATTCATCATATCTATTGATGGAATGCAACTTTATGTTGTGTATTAAATAGTTATGTTTCAAATAATTTAATAACATTAAGGATTATCTTAAAAAAAGGCTTATGAAAACATAAAAACGTTGCCTCCAAAGGTTAAATTAAAACAGAATTTTCATTAAGGAAACAAAGTATCCCGATAACCGCACTTTTAACTTTTTCTTTACCGAGTTCCGGCTTTTAAATAATTGAGATTAAAAAACCTTTTATACTTATAAGACGGTATACATTACTTTTTTGTTTCATTTTTCTGGTTTTTGAAAATCAAGAAAATCGACAAACAGAAAACAAATCAACCTCTAACTTATGTAATATAAACAATTCCATACAAAACCAGGAATTTCGAGGTAGTATACTCGAAAACTAATTCAACTAAGCACCTAAACCTATTTACGCACATTAGTCACAAATAGTTGTAAGTGGATTAAGAGTTTGGTAACAATAAGTGGTTTGTTTTGTAGCAATCGTTACTTAATAGATGACTTTTAGTTATACCCTTAATACATTTATATATTAATAGTTTTTTTTAAATAATGTTATATTTCTTGATAAATAAAGAAGTAATAAAGGCGATTGAGATGATTGTTCTATTATTTTAATATGCAGCTATTAAAAGCTCTTGAATAAAAAGTGTTAATTATTTTCAGCGCAGTGCTGCATCTACCTAATCAATATACTCAAACAAATACAAAGTGAACTAATCAATAAACAAATACAAAGTCTACTCTAATGCATGTTTTTTTTAGGATTGTTTGAACCATAATTATTGATATTTGACCAACATTTAAAAATCATTCAATAAATGATTTTTTTGTAACGACATAGCACTTCTATAGTTACCGAATAATTTCGGAATGACCTGATGACACGATTGAGATCATATTCACATATGGAGATACTCATTTTATAATAACGATATTTCATAGCTATGCTAGTAATGTATAGTTGTCGTTATTGTTTATAAATTCTTTACATACTGCTATCATTAGATAGATTTTATTGATATTCCTTTGCTGTGTTAGTTTATTACTTAAGTCAATAAACAGAACTATTGCTTTTGGTTATAAGAAGAATAAAAATATGTATAGTTTTTAATAAATTTTGAATTATCATAGATGTTTTGTTATTTTAAGTCGGGGAAAAGAGGAACAGTTGCTCATAACAACTTTTATTATAACAAATAACAGATAAATATATTTTAAAAGAGTCAAGGCAGAAAAAACTATAATTATGACACCGAAGCAAAAATATAAAATTTAGTTCATAAGACGCTTTGTATAAAATATATTTGAAAAGCTGAAAAGAAAAAAAAATGGAAACCTTTTTAACATACTGTAAGAAAAATTCAATGAAAGTAAAATTAAAAAGGGTTATATTGAAATGGATATAATTTCTGACAAATGACGAACTTTGTATTGAATGAAGCATTATTTTTTCTCTCTAAGTTCGGTTACCTGTTTTTTTATGAATAAATATTCTTTTCATCTTATGAGTAAGTCAATGGCGGCAAAGGTTATTTACCTTGGATTACTTACTCGTAGGTAATAAGAAAGGTTAAGGTAAATTGTCCAACAAATATAAAATACAAAAAAAAAAACGTCAAAAGGAGTCAATGATCTTAAAAACATATATTATATTTTTTCTGATTACATACGAAAACGACTGTACTTTAATCGCATCATCAGTCTCGATACGGGCGTTTGAACCTCTTCGAAAAATAAATTGCTGTACCGTTGGCAGTTTAAAAAGAGGATACTTCCTAAAATGGAACTTGGAGCAAACTTAGCAAGTGTAACACCGACGAGCGGAAGATAAATTAACCAACAAAACTATAATTGATTTTGACCATCCACATACCACATAACAGTATGTAAATATTTTAAATATTGAAAATAATATTATCTTATGATTCATAAAAGGTTATGAGAAAACCCAAAAGGTTTATTTAAATTTTTAGCGCTATCTACCAACAGAAATATATGCACACACATACATACTCTTATTTTGACATGTAAATTTATATCTCTAACATGGTACTCTAAAAACAATGGAATGTTCTCTTAAATTATACATATTCTGGCTCCAGTGACTCTCCGGTTAATTAAGATTCGGTTTGTTTTGATAAAATATTATGCATATGCATAATTTTTATTTAAATTCCACACGACGAGACGAGCTAATGTGTTCTTTCTTCCGGTTTATTATATTTGGAAGGTAATTAATTAAACGCAAAGTTTTGCTCGGAGTTATAAAATTAAAGTGGCCATATTTGAGTTTTGCTGAAACTTTAACAGTAAACAATTAATAAAAAAGTTTTTTATTTTGACATCTTTCCGGTAATAAAAGTTGACTAAAGTTTAGTTACTTTAGACTTTGGGCCTTGGAGAGATTTATTTCTTTATGAAAAATATCCCGTCTGAAATTTTCAGTGTTAAGTTACGTTCGTTACTAATATGTGAGAATTAACTTGAATTATTTGTGAAATTGATTATTGTTCAACTTTAATATTCTTAATTATCAAGAATTTTTATAACAGATTTATATGGTGAAAGATATCTCAACAAAATCATATCCGGTTTTAGCAAAACTACATAGATTATGTTCCCAAAGTATAAAACAAGTTTAATACCAGGTATTAGGTCAAGTAGCGTAGATGTGAGTAATCTGTTTGTTAGACTTGTTGTTGTTTTTGAAAACGACATTCAATAACTAACTCGTGTTTCTTATCTGTGAAATTTATTGATCTATTTGTCGGTTTCATGTTTAATTTTATATTGTCGTCAGGGAAGAGTTATTATTGTTTATTATATTAGGATAGACAGATTTGATATGCAGCTGTAAATATGTTTTAACTTTAACCCAGACCCTTTTTAAACTTACTATACAGTGTGAATCGAAACAGCTATTTTTATTTTTAAAATATTTTTTTAAGTGAATTATAATAAATAGGTATGAATGGTTTGAAATGCTTTATAAAAACAAATATAAGTATATATGTGTTTTTCTTTTCAAACGATTTATCTTATGCTCGTTTAAACCTAGAATATACTCAGATATAAGGTGTCAAGGTTCAACAGTTTACTGTGAGTTGATAGATAATCAGGTCATTTCATTTCAGATTTCAGTTTATATGGTCATAAAGAGGAAAAATATAATTATATAAATACATTTTTGATAGGTTGATTGTTCTTTATTTTTTGTTTAATTAAATTGGCAAATAGATTTATTTCAGCTAAAACATTATATAATACTCAAATACACCCATTACATATGAATAATTGTTGAAATATTCTGTTAATTTGTTTCGTATATAATTTCAATATAATAACAATTAAACTCCTTTCAAAAAACTGCTTTTTGGCAGTATTTTAGCCGATGCTCGAATATTATGAACTACGGTTTTATAAGCGTTTGAAACAATCTCACAAAATATTTTTTGTTCAATCTCGTTTTGATGTGTATGATATCCGTGTTTACTTCCTTCTAGGTCCTTATCTGAAATAATCAAATACGAGCCACTTAAACACCACGGTTGTTATTATATTTAGTTAATTCTCATGTAAAATTTCTAACGTCTCAATATGGTCTCAATATCAAATACTAGAAAAAAATGTTAATTAAAAATAAGTTAAAAAGTATTCATAGTGTTTCTTGCCAGTTTTTCACCAAGGATCTATCATTTGGAATAGAATATTTAGATTTTGAATAAGCTGAAACGCGGTTTTTTTAAGTTTGAAACTTGATAAAAAGTATTCTTATTAAAAGAGGCAATCCTTCGACTTCCAGTGTTTTGTTATTGAACATTTACCATTTCCAGTTTCTTACCGTTTTCTAACATTTCGCCCAGTTCCTTGCCATATGTAACCTGTGGTTGAATCAAGGTCTGACACTCATTTGTCTCCGGTCCAACTTCATAATGCTCAACTCCCTTGTCATCAATTTTAAAAGCATAATCATATTTCGCCGTTCCTAACGCAGCTGCGAAACATTAGATATTAATGGAACTTATTTCTTAGTGGAAATATAATGTCTAGGAAATATCACATGACTAAAATTGCTTTGAGCATAAAAATATGTTACTTTAAACTTATCTTCTCTTTTTTTAATATAGATCATGTATGTTCCTATTATATATTTAAAATGGAGAATTATTATTTAAGAAACATAAAGGAATCGTCATTCAATTATAATGCATACAAATAATTAAAACTAACGTTTAAAATGAGTTTGATTAGTGATTTGGTTTTGGTACTGTGGTATCTTTGGGTCAGTGACTAATTGTATTCGTCTATCTGGACAGGGTGAACCGCACGCTGTGGTTCATAGCAAATGAAACACAGATTCCAAAACAGCTCCAGATAAAGCAATTAATGACTACCAACATTTCATTAGGCACATATGTTAATACTTTTTTTTATAGTACAGTAGAGGCCGTTTATTATAATCACGCTTAATGTTATCAATCGGCTATTGTTATCAAAAATGGTCGGTCCCAATTCACCCTATTCAAAATACATTGAAAATGATCCGTTTATTGTGATCAAAAGTCGTTTATTGTTATCGATATTCAAAACAAAACCTTTTCTTTTGAAGCGATTTTACTAAATTTACGGATTAAGAACATGACTTTCGGTCGGAATTTTGACCTGAAGAACCTTTATTGAAGGTTTTTATTGTTCTTAACTATCCTAATCTTTTTTTCTCAAAATCTCAAAGTTCCTATTCAATGGTTTATCATCAATTCATCAAAACAAAATGCTTTGCAAAAAAGGTAATGTAAAATTTGTCTATAAAAAGGGTAAACATTAGGTTTGCTCTCAGTTCACCTCAGACTTTTCCCGTCCACTTTGTCTGTCAGAGTACATTAAACGCGATTATGGAAGAAGTCAATAAGAAACGTCGCGATTTGCGAAAATAGTGCAATAAACCCAATTTCATTATTGAAAACAATTACTACTATCATTTGTATTATTATTATAAAAAAATCTTGTTTGATATTTACTGTTCGCATAATGTAATCATTCGGTTAATGTTATCAAATGAAGTTGGCCTAACGTGATCACACTAAGCGGCTTCTACTGTATCTTCATAATGTTACTTACTTCCTTTTGCTGTATATGAAGCAGTGAAAGATTTCGAAATTTTCTTCATTTCTAAAGTCACCTCTCCAACAATATTTAAATCAGCTTTTGTCTGCAGTTCTACCGCTTTTGCTGCTGTATCCATTCTGTCAGAAGTTGTATTATTATTATTATATAAACAAGAAAACAAATTACGTAGTCAATTTTTGATTTCTTATGATACGTTGTGAGGGCCAAATAATATAAGACAAAAGATTTTAAGAAGTTGTTGACATTTGCGTAATATTTTTCATTTTATTTAAGTAAAATATTTATTTAGCGATATAATTTATATGATAACGAATTATATAGTTTTACCTATTGACAGAATGATGTCGTTTGTAGGGAGTCGATAATGTTATCTATATTATTATTAGAAACAAACAGACGGTATGTTTTTTTACTTTAAGTGGTTTTTATTTAAAGCAAAAATTTTAAATCCTATTAATGAATAGAGAAATAAACATACTCACTTGAAATCAGTAAGCTGTTGGCCTTTTAATCCTGTAATTGTAAGGTCCTTAAAGTGCATCACAGTGTCTGAATTTTCACTAAGCGATATGTCCAAGTTAGATATGACCAGAGGATCCAGAGGTTTGATGTCATAAGCTAGTATTCCTGAACTTGTTTTCTCCAAAAACTCTTGTGTAGTTTTACTAAGACACTCAGTATCGTGAACGTCACATGGTGTAAGTAAATCAGCTGAAAGAGAGGTTTCATTTGTTACTCATTGGTATATACCATTTATATAAATGCACTGTAAAAATGAACTGTTTGTCACATTTGTGATGTTTTTATTGATATCCTATATTATGCTATATAAAGTTTCCAGAAGAATATTTTAAATGAGAGATAATGATAATAATTCGAGATTCCAATATTTTTGTGTCTTTCAGTGTGCCATTAAGAAAGTAGAATCAAGTCCTAATAAAAAACATACGATAAAAAAACAGAAAGGATCAAAAGAAAAAAGATAATGCTTAAAAATCTTAATAATATAATTTATTAAAATATATCCTAGGTTTTAACTTTTTCTCCGAATAAAAATCCCTAAATCTTCTTTAACTAGAATATAGACCAACACATGCTTATGGTATATGTATGTTAAAGTTAAATAAAGTAATAGTATACTATGTATAAAGTATATATATAATATATAGTATATATATATTATATAAAAAATCTAAATCGACATTTGAAACTGCAAATAATAATTAGTTGGTATATTATATACTAGGATTAATAACTACAAACATATAAAGTAAACAGAACCACAGAAGCTGACAGTTTATTGTAGTTTTACTTGTTTGTTCAACGCGCTATATTTTTATTTATTTTTGTTTTTAGTTTCGGTATATAAAAACCAAATTCTAGCCATATAAAACCGGCCAGCGCGAAGCCAGACTTTAAAGGATGAATAAACTTTTTAATTTATTTAAATATATGTATAAATTATTTTATTTTTATATATGGTACCAGAATTAAATAGTACACAATCAAATATTTCATATTACATAATTTAGGATAACTTTATTAGGAACCCAATAAACGTAAGGACGATATTTTTAACGCAGTTTACCGATTTTGAGATCTCGTACAGGTTTTGAACAAAACTACCTATTGATGACATTTTCTCGAGCATCAGGAAATTAAAGACGTAAACTCTACCACAATGTAAATGTCAATGTCCATTTACTGAGCTCAATGATCGGTATATGATCGGTATAGCGGTTTTTAAATAAAACAAAACTGCCGAATATGAATGTATATATATATAATCAAATATATATTGAATATTAAGTCGGCGGGTGCTCACCGAATGTTTCAAAATGTTTACGAAAAATTTCGCCCGAACCAAACCGAACCGAACCGATTTTAATTACCATTTACAGACATGTCACTTTGTGAGATTAGAAAATGATTCAAAATTATATACTCATTTAAAGGAATAGGGTATTCCGTTAAATGAGTAACTTTTAACGCTGATATTTGTAGCACAAAAAAATCAAAAGTTAAAAAATAACAAACATAATATTATATAAAGCTATCCATTAATTGAAAATCATATAAAAACATCACGCTATTCTTATAGTATTATAAATATGAATGATTGTTTTCTGTAAAAATGTACGAAAGAGATTAATAACAAATCTGAACACAAGGAGATATACTTTTAAGCTACAAAAATGCTAGGATCCGTCAATAAAAAACTGAGCAAGAGTGACCGAGGGCGTTGCAACTGTGCGTTGATTTTACTTCATTCTTTTTAATATACTTTTTCTCTTATTCAAGTGAAAAAGCTTGTAACTATTAAATATTTAGTATAAATGTCAACAATATAAAAGTATAAATATCTATTTATAAAATATAAGAAGACATTTAATAAATAATTTATATTTTTGATATATATGTAGAATATATACATGATTGAATAATATTATTTATTATTTGTTATAGTATTCTGAACGTGAAATAAAATTGATTCATTTACCATATTGATTTTTAATTATACTTATACTTATTTTTAATTGTGATTAATATTTATAACAAATAGTAAATAAAATAATATGTAAATTTTTATAATTTACTTAGTCATTTATAATTTAATTGGATATTTCCTCAAAAATGATATCATTATGCATAGGTATAATTTAAGAACGTTAAAAATGTACTATTTGTCAAAACACTCTTATCCCGGAGCCCGTTTATCGGAAGTCAAAGAGCGTGTAAACATTTCCAAATTATTGTTTAGTTTATGTATATTGTTAATGGAGATAATAATTAATATCAGACTTCGCCATTATGGTAATAATATTACATTTATGTCCACATTAACTTCAAAAAATACTACTAACTAACAACAGCAACAAATATATAATAAAGTTCTAAGCTTTTAATTAAAAATGGTCTTTTATTTTTTCTTTCTTAAATGGAATAATATAATATAATAATAATGTATATACAATTCGAAATAAGAATAAAAATACTGATGTCAAAAAATAAAGAAATAAAAATATTAATGACTTTTTGAAATATATTTAGACCATGAACATTAATAAAATATTCGAAATTAATTACAGATAAAACCTGTAATATTACATATAGTACTTACCTCCATCAGACAGTACACTCGATGAGAGATAGAGTAACACAAAAATACCTAAATACACCATTTTCGTCAATCAATTGGAGCGGAATGACACTAAATTAAACCGTTCCCTCTAGATACGTCACCTTTATATACAAGATGATTATTTCAATGCAAATATATAAAGAAAATTACATTGACATAATAGGTCAGAATTTATCAACTAACAACAACCGTTCTGTGCGCGGTAAAAACAAAGATTTGTAGCAGTTATTTAATTCAAGTGTATTGATTTATGTATCTTAAGAATTTTTCAATCATTAAAGAAATATAATTGAATGACAAACAATAATTTTGCAATAGAAGATTTTATCTAATGTTTTATTTGCTTTTAATTATAAAATCTTGTTATGATTATTGACTTTGTGGTTTTAATGGAACAAAGTAATTAATAATGCATCTAAAATCTGTATTCTTATTTTATCTGTTTATTTTTACTTTAGGATTTTGTATTCATAAACAAACAAACACTAACACATTTATATTTTAATACAGGAAGTTGACTTCCTTGAAAGAAAATACCTTATAAATTTCTAAATATAAGGAGGGTCGAGAAATTTTACGACGAAAAAATTGCTCTGGAACGTATGATAAATTTATAAGCTTACCTTTGTCCTTTAAATCAAGAATTCGAATATATATTTATGAATAAAATGGTAAATTTTGATGGAATCTTGTTATGAATTCTAAATATATGAGATATAAAATAACAAAAGGTTATCATACTCGTACATTGATGATACTTTTATCATTCGGTAAAATAAACAAAAGTACTAATACGATGTAGCATTGTTACTCTTTCTTAATTGTTAATAATGTGGTGACTATGAATATAATTGATATTGTATTGTCAATATCTATATATATATCTATTTGGTCACCACTCTGAAAGATGGGTGTGAAATTAATGGTCTTAACCTGAATGTAGATAAGACGAAGGTTCTGATATTTGAAAGAAATGAAGAAAGAACAGAATGTAAGATCAACGTGAATGATAAGATAATAGAACAAGTGAATGAAGTAGTATATTTGGGAAGTATGTTTAGCAGAGACGGAAGATACGAAATGGATGTGGAAAGGCGTATTGCTGCTGGTAACAGAGTCAATGGTGCTTTGACTGCATTGTTGAGACGGCAAAACGTCAGTATAGCTGCACGTTTGGCTCTACACAATTCAGTTTTGCTACCGACACTGTTATACGGCAGCCAAACGTGGGTAACACAGAAGAAGAATGTAAGAAAGATGAATGCTGTGGAGATGCGATCTCTTCGCAGAATATGCGGAGTCAGTCTAGCTGATCGAATCCGCAATGAAGAGATCCACAGAATGGCAGGTACTAGCGAAGATGTCACGGTGAGAATGAAGAAGAACGTGCTCAGGTGGTTTGGGCACGTTGAACGAATGAGTGATGAAAGAATGGTAAAAAAGATTTATATGGGAAAAGTGAGCGGTAAGAGAGACAGGGGGAGGCCTCGAGTGACCTTCGAAAATACAGTAGCTACGATACTGGAGGAAGGTCACGTAAAAAGCATGAGGACCCCCCGGAGGGCATGTATGAAGAAGTTGATGTCTGTGGCCGAGGCGAAAGAGGTATGCAGAGACCGTAGCGTTTGGCGCTCCGTCGTCTCTGGCTACCCCGCAAGGGATATGGCGTGAAGGTGAAAAAAAAAAAAAAAAATATCTATATATATATATATATATATATATATATGTATAAAATTAATGAGTATGTTTGTAATTCCAAATGAACTGCATTTCCCTAGATGCATAAGAAAGCATATAAGGTTCTTATATAAAAATATCAATTAATAATATTTTTATCTCTCTGGCTGTCTGTTTGTTCAAGCTAATCTATAAAACTGCTTTCTAACAAGACTTTAACTGGCGTATAGCTATTGATATTTTTAAAATATCAATAGCTATACGCCATTATTTTAAACTACTACTACTACTATTATTTTAAAAATCATATTCTGGGCGAACGAAGTCGTGGGCACAGCTAGTATTTAATATAAAATGTTTGCATTGTGTTATTTAAGCAATGGATCAACAATGGATCAGATTATATGAAGTTTTAAAGAAATAAACCTTCACATCTGCATATTACAAAAATCAAGATGATAACGACGATGTGATGGACAGATATTTTAAAATCGTTACTTTAAAAACATTAAGGCTTTAACATTTAAGCTACGAAAAGATATTTAAATTTTATAAAAAGAACACATGCTCTATAAATTAGAGGATGTCATAAAACTATTAATTAATTTAGACAATTGAATGATTTCGTGCCGAGAAATACGATAAATATAGGTAAGAATATTCTTAATAAAGTGAGTATCGTATTTCAGTAATTTTTACAAAGATTTGAAGAATAAAGAAACAAAGAACATAACTTATGTGCCTATATTACGTCTTTATAAGAAAGAGTTGTAATTGTTAATCAGTTTTTTTCCGGAGGGCATATTATTTTTATTTAATACATTTATTCCTTTAACAATGATTACTGTCAGTAGCATGTGTATGTCACATGCCTCGTGTGTTATAAATAACTATAAATTTGCAATTGATCTTTGTACTTCTAAATAAATATGGTATTATATAACTTTCTGTAAATTAATTCTAAATGCCTGGACACATTGCATTCGTTCATACAATCGTGTGATATAATTTTTCCATCAATTGCGACCTCGGAATGTTTGATTGACGACACGTGTTTAACGTTAGAAAGACTAGTAGATATATCGTTTAATTTTATCAAGATTGACGTTTCCAAACATGTATTGGATAGATAGAACTAAAGCTGCCATTCAAGATGTTCCAAATTTATTGTTGTCAACTGTATTTAAACATATGAATTAAAACATACTTAACATGAAAGTCAACACCATGACGTCACATGAGAAATGTTTTGTCAGTATAATGTCATTTTTATATCATTATCATCATCTATGATTCGTATATGATATTGTAAAATAATAAATAAACATCATGTATTTACTGGGAAAATTGTAATATTTTACCATATACCTGAGTATATATAGACGGGTAGCATCGATTAAATATATGACTATCGATGGTCGATGTCGATGTTCTGATATAATAAATATTTTTTATAATTATAAAATCAGTACTGTGTTATTTATAACTATAAAACTATTAAAGTGTGATAAATAATGTATAATATGTTTATTACCCAATAAGGAAATAAATATTAAAACAATTGTTTATGAAATCAATAAAAGCTTAAGTAGAAATAATCAGATTAATCTACTAAGACAATATTTTTTAAGAATCATACGTTAGTCCCTATTAGATATTGATACGCTCGTTTGCACGAGGGCTAATATACTTATTATCAATAAAAATAAATATTCTTTATTGTATGTATAATAGACAACAAGAAAGGACAAAAATGTTTTTATAAAATTATTCCAATTAACCAGGTTTGAAGTAGTACCCTTTTACAATATATTTAAAAACCTGGTAGGGATTTAAAATGTTTTGCTTTTAAAGGAAGGCAATTCCAAAGATGAATGGCGTAAACCTTAAAAGATTCAGTATAGAAGGAAGAGGAGTGGGAAGGAATTACTAGAAGAAAATTATTTTCAAAAATTTTTTTTTATTATGAATGCGATGTAGAAGATATAAAATATGAAAAAGGATACTTTGTGCCACTGCAATCTTCGTGGAAACGGTAAAAAAAATACGCATATACGTATATTTTAAAGCTCCTACAGAAGTTAACATTTTTTGCTCACCTTATTGATCTATGGATCCCAAGAAAGACGATGGTCAAAGATTACTCCCAAGTTGCGTACAGATTCTTTAAAAGGTATGAGTACTCTGTCAAATAGCACTCTAGCCAATTTTTCTAGGTCAAGTCATGAATGGAGGTTTGGGTTACAAATTTTAATCGCTTGTGTTTTAGCCGCATTTATTTTAAGTCTTAACGAATTTTTCCTTTGTGAGATTTTACTAATGTCGTTGTTTAAATTATTAATGGCATGAGGTAAATCTTCTAAAGCTGAATATAAATTTGAGGGACATCAGCATAAAGGTGACATAAAGAAATATGATCACTAATCACAGAATTGATAAATATAAAAATAAAAGAGGAGACAAGACGCCACCTAGCGGTACGCCAGCTATGTTTGGTGACCAATCTGATAAAGAGTCACAGAGCTTAACTCGTTGGCCGCGACCATGCAAGTAATTAGAACCAGACAAGTACCACAGGAGATATGTTAATAGAAATGTTATTAGAATAGCAATTAGAAATCCACGATAGTAAACGCATCACTAAAATCTAATAAAATTAAGACTGCGAATTTACGACATTCCTTACCTTAAATCATCTGTTATTTTCACCAATGCAGTAGTTGTAATATGACAAGGAAAAAGTTGAACAAGGCGCTCAAGAACTTTGGAAAGGAAAGGTAGTACAGATATAGGACAAAAGTTAGACAGGGAGGTGAAAATTCTTTTTTTTTTGGAAGAACAGAAGAAGAAGAAGGACATGTATTGCTTGAAAATTCTTCCATGAAGTAGGAAAGATATAAATGGCAGTAGAATAATAAAAAAAAGTTATTAAGGGAATTACAACGTCAAGAAGAGAAAGAATCATCTTACGACTAATGAAGTTGAATCCAACAGCACCAGGTTTAATTACTAAAGTGTTTTTCTTAACATCACTTATAATAAACTGGCTTATGAAAAATTCTGGAGTATTAAGGGAAGATATGGCATAAGGATAATTTTAAGTAATTGCTTTTGCTATCAATGACAGCATAATTAGAGAAGTACTTGTAAAGCTGGTTAGAATCAAAATTATTAGGATTAAACTTTTGAAGTGCCGTTCCAAATCCAAGTGATTGAAGAAAACTCCAAAATTTACCAGGATCGTCTTCTTTGATGATAAGGTTATAGATATGGCTTCGTTGCTTTTCTCTACACCACTTTTCGCAATCATTTCTAACTTTTCTTTATCTTTCTTAATTCACATCACTATGGTCTATTTTATATTTACATTTTGCATATTTATTTTTAACTTGTATTTTTTTACTTCTTCACACAACCATGATGCTGGCAGATGATTTATTTGAAAGGTTGGATAGGAGCATACGTATGGTATAGTTTAGTTAGCAAGATATTGAACAGCTACCTACTCAATAATGGAACAGGCCTTATATAATTCTGCCCACACTAATTTGTACGCATTTTGTTAATATTCACTGATTACATAATTTATATGAGAAAATTCCAAACATTTCCAGAATATGGTTGTCAATCATTTTTTTTATTTTTAGTTACTATTTTATGAAAATGCCTAATTGCAATGAATAAGTACAAGTAATAAAGGGTATTCGACTCTTTTTTCGCAGTTGCTTAACATAAACTTTGTACTTAAGTGAGTTTCCGATTTCCTTACGACTAAATTTGATTTAGTTAGCAGTCTCTGCTTTCCAAGAAATGTATCCTGCATATTTAAGAGCCCTCGAACCACGTACGATATCATTTTACTTGAAATTACCTGTGAATAAACAAAAATATTTTTTTTAGATAAGAGAATGTTTCATTCATGCATTATTTCTCGACCCAACTTTGCTAGGAAATTTGTTATCTTTGCCAACTTTTTGATGTAAATGTGGGCTAATAAATAAAATAGTAATTATTATAAAATGAAATACTTCTGCCACATTGCTTTATTAAAAAAAGAATTCTTTACTATGTTAAAGTCTATTTAGAAATAATATTTTATACATAAAATGCCTTAACAATAATTTTGCATTAGATAGTACAACAGTTTGGCAAATAAAAATTAAATGCTTCATTATTAATCTTTTTCCTTTGTTCTAATTAGCCGATGCCAA
Organism: Melinaea menophilus ssp. n. AW-2005; assembly: GCA_918358695.1. Taxonomy (NCBI): domain Eukaryota; kingdom Metazoa; phylum Arthropoda; class Insecta; order Lepidoptera; family Nymphalidae; genus Melinaea; species Melinaea menophilus. Next base: position 3,850,613 of record OU911052.1, read on the forward strand.
TTCTTCTTTGTGTTTTTAATAGGAAATTTATTTTATTTTTAAGGGCTTTATAAAAGTTAGAACATTAAAAAAGTGGGCACGGAAAATTTTCATGGTTCTCAAACATTAAATTTGCATATCATTATTTACACTTCTTGAAAGTTCAAGTTGTTAACATTAAAAAAAGATAAAATTTAAACTCGTTATTTAATATTTGTTAGTGGTTTAGTAGTCCTAATTAAGTAAACGAAGTATTAAGTTGATCGAAACATATAACGTAATAATAAATAGTTTTTTTTAATATTCTAATAATAGACTTATATCAACGTTTTCTATTACTATACAATACTTGGTTGTCGAAATGACTGTCCATTGATGATTAGTGATGGCGTCGTCCAAAGTCATTAGCAAGGATAGTTAAATACGGGACAACCCTTGGAATATTGAGATGAAAGCAAGGAAAGGGAGGTATAAAGTGGGAGTTTTGGCTTCAAGGTCTTTAAGTCACCGTACCAAATAAATTCGTATAGATACATCATTGGGAAGATGATATGGTTTAGATCGTGTCAGCCTAGACGAGCTGCATTCAAATGACAACTATCAGGCTAAACCAAATTAATATTATTTTATTTAACAAATAAATTTGTGGTTGTAATATTTATTTAAATAGACATCATTTAGTTTCTGTAGAAGTAGTTTTTTTGTACATGTTTATTTTAAGAATGTAAAAACCGATTGTTATTTTAACTTTTTATTTCGTGCATTATTATAAGGCTGATTTTTATATTTGAGTTAAGTTGAAAATGTAGGTGATAAAGCCTATCTGTAGCCAATTTACTGCAGTCCACACGATATTATGGGCTAGTTTTCTCACAGAAAATCTTTATAAAACACATATGAGTTGATTACTATTTTGAAGGTTATCTATTTTTATGACCGATGAAGTAATTATTTCTCATTTATTTTTTAGTATTTTTCTGTGGCAATAAATGAGAGGACCGGATCAACTAGTTTTACTTGTTTTAAGGTTTTAAACACTTAGCTCGGTACCATAAAAATATTAAACAGAGAGTGTTTATCTCTGTGTGTCTTTGTGTGTGTAAATATTTATATTAAGCTGAATTTTTAAATTCATATATGTTATTATTATGAAGTTAATTTATGATAACAATATATAATATTTTAGAAGTTATTATTAATATTTTATTTGATGTAGAAAATCAACGCCTAAATATTATGTAGGCAAATTTTGCAGATAATTTTATTACAACAAAACGTGACGGCTAATATGTTATTAAATTTAAAATTAAGCACTCTTTGTGATGGTCATTATATCCTTTGTAAATAAGGCTTATGGTGTACTTTTCATATTAATTTGTTGAGGATTATATAAAACAGGAAATAAGTATTATATTTAATAAATAATTATTATTTGATTTTTTACATAACCTTTTAAAAAAAAATAGCATAGTATTAGTAGTGTGATATTGCTTGACTAATGTTTTTAAGGAGTAATTCATACGTGGACGAAGTCACGGTTAACAAGTAGTACGAAGTACTCTCTGTGAAAAACTTTTACGAACGCCAACAAAATGTGTTTTATTAAGAACTAGAGAGGTACCGGTATGAAGACTTATAGTCCCAGCGCTTTTCGAAGTGCTTGTAATGTTGCAGAGATACAACGATTTTCTATGTAACTTCTTCTTCTTAAATTTGTAAGGTGAAGATAGGAAAAGCAGCTTCAACTGACCTTCCATAGATATCACCAAACAGATCCTCATTCTAGTTTGCTATCATAACGAGATCAAATAATTTTTTGTTCTTAAAATAATTCCATGAAAAAGTATGTTTAAAAGTACATACTAAAGCATAAATAAATCAATTAATGCACCATTTTAGAAACAGAATGAAAACTAAAAATTGTTCTCGCTCAACAACTGTGCACACTAAAAAGTTGCACAATCAATTGTAAAAAGCTTAGTTTTAAAGTATTTTTTAATAATGCATATGTGATGTATTGTGCTTTTAAACATTATGCATTCCATTTTCCCTAATGTTTATTTAAGATGTTCATGTATAAAAATAACTTATATTTTTAATATTTTAAATATTAGTCGTGTTACAATTAATATAGCTTAATGAACTATACCTAAACACTAATAATTTTATAAAATTAACCGCGTGCTAGAATGAAGCACAAGTTTCTGCAAATTAATGGCTGGGTACACTTAATTATCAAATTTAAAAGTCAGAGTATTTCGAAGAGCTCGAGTTCTTTAACGATGCTTAATTTAAAATTTTGCATAAAATTAGAAATTCGAAAGAATATTTGTAACTTAACATATGAAATGATTTAAGTATAGAGTTTAATTGATTCTTAAAATAATTGTTCGAAGAAATTAATAATACTATAAATCCAAAATCAATATATTTTTAAACATAACTTTGTTCCGTTTTTTTTAACTAAAATAATAAAATATTTATTATTAATCTGTATAGAAATCCATATTGGATATGGTAAAATTGTTGCTAACTTTTCAGAATATTCTGACATAGTGTATTATATAAAGTTGATATTTTGTTTTAAAATTTTGTTATGTTGATATTGAAAAATGTAAAACTTTTAACGATATAAAATTAAATTTGTAATAAAAATTTCATTAAAAATTAATTAATATTGTGAGGACTCGAATCTTCGACGACCAGTATATCGTCCCAATGGTCTATTGATCTATTGAGATCTTATACACCTTATTACTTACCATTTATATGTAATCATCTTATCAGTCATCTATTAAGTTTAATGTAAAAATCTTCACCGATATTTCTAACATTGCTGTATAGAATAAACAACATTGAAACAATACAGTCGGTAATAATATATGAAATATTCTGCAAATACTTTTAGCCATTTTCAGCTTATTTAAAATTAAATAATAATATACTCTACTCTATGCAAAATTGTAAAATTACTTTAGTGTTAATTTAGATTGGTTGTTTAGCGAATAGTTAAAATTGTGATAATTATTTAGTTTTTTGTTTTTAGTAAAACGGTGAAAGAATTATCTGTAAAAATAAAAAAATTGTTCATTTATATCGAGGCTATTTAATTTTTACTCACAAAATATTTTAATATGTACGATATAATCAGAGAAAAGAAAAAAAGGACACCGTTTAGAGCTTTGCAATTGGCATCTCAACCACGTTCTAACAACAGTATTTGGCGTCAGCCTCATGTATCGCTGTAAACGTGTTACGTACATTCATATGTGTTACATTTTATGAAGACATAAAATTGTTACGATTCAAAATACTTCGTTAACCGTTTCGTCAAATATTTGAGTTGAGCAGAGTGTGCGATAGAGACAATACTTTTTCGACTCGAATTTGTACTTCTTATATTCTGAAATGTCTATTGCAAATAAACATATTGATTTGAAGTTGTTTGTTTAAATATACATGAATGAATTAATTGCCTAAATATATTACAAGTATCTTAGAAGTATATTTGTAAACAAAATAAAAATGATGATATTTAATTTCAAGATAGTACTGTTCAGATTTAGGGTCAGATATCTCACTATTAAAATTTTTTCTTTTATTAAATTTGCCAATATCATTTACCTCATCAATAGTGTGATAACTTTGTAAAAGAAGAAGTTACCTAGAAGTATTAATATCGTTCAGATAACATTATTTTACATATAAACAAAATAATGTTTTCTGTGACAAGATGATTAATTTATTAGGAAAAAAATAAAAATCTTATTATCAGTAGCAAAATTACAAACATTAGGTATCATAGTTCACTTGGCTTTTACTTAAGCTGAGCACCGAACGCCGAGATAATGAACGCTAATATCCTTTCAAAATATGCGGTTTGCTAGGTTACGTTGTAAAATTATGTGGCAAAATGCGAAATATTAAGCTGATCCGTAAAAAATATATTTTCGTGCATAATATAAAATACCTATTTCTTTAATATGAATATGTTTCTGACATTCCATTTAAATGTAATTTAAAATATTACTTTCCTGTCTAAGATTGTGCATCCTAGAAGTTTCAGTAACAATAAAGTAGCTTATCTGATTTAAAGATATATTTAGAGCTGAATTTATTCGTTTCGTATTGTAGAATGTTACTTATTTAATAATTTATATTTAGAATTGCAATAAGAAATATATTTATAGTTATATTAACATCGTAATATTTTCGATACTACAAATTAGATCTAATGACTTTACGGGTCGTCGTCGAGCTTATGTGAAAAGCCTATTTAAATCGATTAAATAGTAATTGTTAAGTGGGTTACTAAAACATATTTCGATTTTAATCTATATTATATATTATTTTATTGTTGTTCTTGTTGTTATTGTTGTTTGTGTGTAAAAAAACTGTATGTAACATAGATATATAAAAACCTCATAGACGGGGAGTTTTGATTTCTTCGTGGGAATATACTTGTAAATAATATGTAAGCAAAGAATACTCTGTATGTTGTTTTTAGCCTTAACCATTACTATACTTGGCCAAGTCTTAGATCACATTTTTTTAAATGTATAATTTGTATTCAAAGTGTGATTTTCAACTGGAAACTAAATTGAGTGTTATTATTAAATTTAAAAAAAAAACACAATCAAAAGAGTTTTTTTTAATGTAACGTAAAATATTGTCAGCGATAAGTAACTAGTATATTCGTTATACGTATAACGTATTTTGAGTCGGAAAAATTTCATTTCTTCGTAAAATTGAACATGTCTGAATGTACTTTACTTTTACAACGACACATGAGGTTTACGCCAAACTCTATTGTTAGAACGTGAATATGATGAAAAATATAAAAGTTAAAAGGATAGGGGTTGTATATTATTTTATATATTTTTTTTATCTAAAATAATACACATTTTTGTTACTGTAATTATTATTATTAACTGCTAGGAATATTGACAAAAAATTGACAGACTTGGGATATTGGCATGGTTGAATATCATATATATATTTATAATTACTATAAATATAGTTTTGAGGAGAAAACAAAGTCACTTTGTAGTTACGGACTTCTACTATAATTTTATTTAGAGATATAAGTTATAGAATAGTACTATTTGTCGTTTTCATGTCGAACAGCTGTTTCAAACTTAAACTCGTATTATGTTAAGCTCGATGACGCGGTTATCTTTTGAGACAATAGATGCGTCTAATTTTATAGACAAAATAAATATTATGAATAATCAAGAAATATAGAACTATATATAGAAGGTATATAATGCTTCATGTCATATAAATATAGAATAAATTACTTTACATTTACAGAAAAAATTGCAACGCTACGCAATACATTCTTATTAAAAAGCGATAATGGGACTTACGGGCTTGATTTCTGGATCTCTGTTTTTCCTGAATATACTCGGAAGGTTTATTTTTTTGTTTGCTTTGTAATTCCTTTAAAATGAACAAATTTGCTGATTAGAAAATCGGAATGATATCTTACCGTATCTTATAGTAATAATAACTAAAAATTTTATATACATGCAAATTGGTTGATAATAAATCCATAAAATCCTTTTTTACATAAACTAGAATATTAAATATCCTATTAGGAGTCCATCAAAGTGTAAAAGTAGCAAAATCTCTTAATTCGGAAACATTTTAGTAAATATATTTATTGTTTAAGATTTATTTTTAAGTTGCAGAGTTGCAGATCCGTGACAATGCTTTAGGAATGGTGATGATATATGCAATTATTAATCTGTTTAATCTGTAGTCTATAGATAGTTTATATTGTCTATGCGAGAGGTTCTTCTAGAATACTGTAAGATGTAGGACGGACGCTGTATTTTCTATAATGTGTTATAAAAATAAAACCAAGTTTATTAGACTAAGGTGAAGTGTTATATTCATAAAATAAGATCCATGAGAACCCTCAATAAATAGCAATGATAAATACTGAAGGATCGGGCAATTTGTGTAAAAATAATAAAATAAAATAATTAAATCATAAATTTCTTAATTACTTTAATACTAAAATCTTATAGAGCGTTTTTTATTTCTTCCATTTTTATTCAAGTTTCAAATTAACTTAAGATATACGTAATGAGAAGTCTCGAGAACCATATCAGTAGTCAATTCCAAGTCATTTTATTAAGTCATCTTATTAAGGATCCTTAGTTGATCAATGACCGGCAATATAGCTTTTGCCATGATCAATCAATATATTTGTTTAGGTTAGTTGTATAGTTGCAATAATTTTACATAAATAACTTTAGAAATAATGGTATAGAAGTAATATATTTAAAACTGTATTTTATAAACATTTAAAAAACGTTGTCTCTGTCTATTGTTCTAAGTCAGTTTAACAACCATAACGGATTGGGATTGTTTATTCACGAAACTTTTTAAAACATCTATAGTAGCAGGGGATGTTAATAGACATCACACTAATTGGTCTAATAGGAGTGAAACTCATCTCTCTGAATCATATACAGAGAATACACTTATATTACTTAACAAATGCAGTTCAACGCGTGTAAAACTAGTGAATGACATGTTACAAGAGTCCTCACCGCACATTACAGATACTGCTATATAAAGTATATAGCAGTAACTTAATATTTCTTAACTATTAATTTAATTGAAACAAGTACATTCAAACTGCACTAAGTTTTCAACAAAAATATAACAATAACATAACATACCGATGTAATTATATTTATTCGATTCTAAAGACTAGTATTTAGTTGTTATTTGACAACTGTGTAGGCCATTTATATATAAACTTTAGGTCTAGATGAATCTAAAATCAGTAATTGAAGATTTTGTAATTTAGATTGAGAATTTAGAGAGAGATCAACTGATCTACACAATCTGTTATCCGATCTCTCGATCTCGATCTGGAATCAAGCTTATCCAACTGGTTAAATTTGATTCCTACTCGTAGTACGTGATCTATGTAAATGTCGTAGCTATTTGTCAATGTCTTGAATATCTGATACGAAAATCCTATTTCAGAAGAACCAAATTAATTTATACTTCTTGCCTTCTAAAGACAGATTGATCGAAATTTTTATATAAATATATTACCTTGTAGTGGAAATAGCTACTTTCTCAATTGTAGTATAACACTCAAAATTGGTACACTGTAGCTTCTTAGTTTTACTGAACCTATATATTTAATTTCGTATTGAAGTTAATTATTATGAAATTTGTTAAATGTTCGTTCGTTAATTAATCAAATTTATTAAACCAATTAAACAAAGTTTTTATATGTTAATGTTTTTATCCAATGGTTTATTTTAAAGTGTCGTATTATGATTTGGTTTTTGGTTTTTAATTGAGCGACATAATTTGGCGTAACTTTTTAATATTCAAGAATTATATAATATTCAGTGCTGATTCTGAAAAATACTTATATATCATAACACTTCAGGAAAAATGAGGTTCAATTCAAGCTTTTTACAGAAGAGTGTCTAAAGGTAAATCGACCTTTTTTAAAAGTGTTAGCAATTTTTTTTGCTTGAAATGTTTATTTTTTTTACTTTGAAATGTTTAATATTTATTCAAATTGATTCATAATATCACCTTATAGGCGACTATTACTATTTTGTGAACAAATTTGAGGATAATTATAAATTAATCCTTTAAATTTGATTTAAAATATCAAGTTTCTCTAAAGATATTTATTTTTATAAAATTATAAACTTTTTCTAAAATACACTAAAGAGGAAGAAACAAGATAACATCTGAAATAAACAAAAGAGAACTGTGTTGTATTCCAATATGAGTATTAATATATTATGATTTAAATATTTGAGTTTAATTCGTAGTTGACTATTTACAGTTGCTGTGACGCCGTCGGTTCACTCGAGGGTATAACAAAATTACATACAAACTAGTATTTATTAAACGTTGCATTGCATCTTGCATCATTTTATATGTTTTTTTCTTACGTCTAAAGTTAATTTAATTTTTTAAGCACGTTTATTGTACGGGTACTGACGGTACAATTATAAATTCAATCATATTCTCCACCAACATAAAACATAATCATTCGAGTTTGTAAATATACATTTATTCGCTTTTGTATATTGTGGGTCAGTTAAAAGTAAACAACAAACAATTAATAAAAGAGTTCTTTTACAAAATAATTGTTGCCTACAATTCCAAAAATGGTATCAAGTTTTTGGAATTGTAGGCAACGATTATTGTAGGATATTTGCAGAAAAAAAAAACATATGGATATACATATGTAAAATGAATTAATAAATTAATTAAAAGTATTGGATAATTTGAAACATAAATATTATTAAAACAATTTAAATATAAAACTAAAACACAAATATTTTCTTACAAGTACTTATGTTCGTGGTAAAAAACGTATGAAATAAATAAACCCCAGTACCAAGTCTGTTTATTCCTGAAAATGATTATTATAATAATAACAAAAATAAATGTTATCTAAAGTCGTGAATTTTCTAAATGTCGGTAATAATTATGGTTTTCTGCTGAAGAATGGCTTGTTCATAATATCCAATTTTAGTCAAGCTTACTTTAGCTCTTTTTATGGCTAATAAAAAAATTTATAATTATAAATAAATAATGTTTACAAGTGATGCGAATCTGCTAAACTTTATATAGACAACTTTAAAAAGAAGTCCTTTAAAATGGTCATGATAAATATGTTGCCAACAATTTGGAATGTTGGTGAAAGTTGATGAAATTTTCCAACATACATTTTTTCCGTGAGCAATTTCTGGGGTGGAATATATTGTATACCTAAAACTGCTAACATATCTTTGGATTATAACAATTTTAGGGAATTATTGATGGATCGTTTATTTGATAGATCGAATAATAATTACATATTCGCTAGTTTTACTAGTACTTAATTGAATGTTAAGACCTCAAAATACATTATAGAAGAAGAAGTAGTGTATTCCTAAAGTACCTGCTGCTGGGCGTTAAATCACCTCTGACAAATGTCCTGTAGACGAAGTATGAATAGTAAAAATATTTTTTTATTATCATGTAAAAATATTGTAGTGTAATTGCAATAAAGTATAAACTGAGTATATATAAAATAAAAAATCGTTACTAGGGATACAATATATCGTAGGTATGTAAAAACCATACAAAATTACCAGGATGGTTTAGACAAATTTTCAAATTGATCTATCGTAATAAAATAATTTCAATTGTACATAACGTACTTATATTAAAAATATGAATACATTTTTTCCAACTAAAGAATATTTATATTGATATATCAATTATTAACAAGGAACGTTTTCTCATGTTTTTTTTTCCTAAAAATACAATTTAGATTTAAAACAAAATTTCGTATATAAGTTTATTACCTGCGAATAACAATGCATTGAATAATGTTACTGGGGTACTTCAATATTGCTGGCATGAGATCGCAATCGGAATTGTGATTGCGTGCTTAAAACGGATGAAACCCTTACAAACAATCTACGAATCTGCAAAATAAGAACAGAAACTGTCTTCCTCAATTGTATATAGAAATGTTTCAACGACTATGTTGTGACAACAAAAGAAATAAAAACGTTACAGTGTTGTTGTAGACATTTTAATGTAACTTATTTTATTACCTTACACATCATTAAATTTTACGTCAAGATATAAGTATATGTTATTTAAAATACATTGATTCATAAGTCGTTTCCTAAAAAGGTTATGGCAGTAATATCCCCATGGCAAACAATTTGTGGAGTGTATTGAATAATGATTGTTGCTTACTTTTTTCCTTATAAAAAATTATGTACTTGATGGTTTAAATTCTTTTAAGGGGAATATGAAAACGTAATAATCACTAGGAGTATGTGATATGAATGTTATTTAATACTAGGTATTGAAAGCGACTTCATTTGCTCCCCACTCAAACTCAAATCATAAGCGATCTCTCACATTTAAAAATTTACACAAATCCAAACATAATGTAATAATAATAAGTTTATTTGGTCTCACAATGCTTTAAAATTAGAAATCATAATAACAAAAAAATATGTAGGTTTATAAATAACAATTAAAACTAGTAAAATTATGACTGTGCGACCCTGGTGTCAGTACTACGAAACCTGTATGACACATCACTAGGCCTTTCCCCCAAGTATACAAGGCTTAATGATAATTACTAGCGATGCTGATTCGCTGCTAAAAAATAAATAGCAGTAATAGTAAATTGTGATTACTATGTACGTGTGTGTATCTAATAATATGTTGTGTATAGTAATTAAATATGTTTATATAAATATATATATATTTTTTTGTCCAGCGCTATTTGGGATTTGAGACAATGGTATAGTCTTCTGTTATTTTATGATCTAGGCCTAGTAGTCAGTAATTGTAACTTTGTACAAATGTTTAGTTAATGGATAAATAATCATTGAGTTAGTTATTCTGTTGTAAGGCAGGGGACCGAGGTAGCAAAAGAATTTATGAGAGAAGGTGGAGTAGACAATTTACTAGGACATTTGTATTGTTTGTGACGTTTATTTTGCGTGGGGACATATGTTAAATGGAAGTGTTGTTTCGTAATAATTTATAAAATAAAAGTTGTCTAACCGTAAGTACTTTACATAGATTGTATAATTCCTTTGTTGAGAATTTGAAGTATTATTATAGTATAGCTCAATAAAAATGTAAAGAAATTAGTTTTAAAATGAAAAAAAGCATCATAAACAAATACTTTACCGAATTACATAAAAATATGTCTTCATTATTTACAAGCCAAGTTTCATATATTTTTTCCAAGATTCAAATCATCCAATGCTTCGTTAACTTATATACTAAACGAACAAGATGCATAGTTTCATAAAATAAGCTAAATATGTTTAAAAAAAAATCATATACTATTTGTATATATAATTTTTTTATTGAGTTCTTTAAGTATTTTTTTTAAAAGAGCTTGTCTGTCTATCTTCGCCTATTGTTATGACTAAAAGTTTCCCTAAAAAATAGAAATTCCCCTGACGTCGTCAAGGCTCTTCGTTTTGTTGTTTAATTTTATTATTTATTACAAAAGTTTACAATTGAATTTACATAAATACCTCGATACAACTATTAACGAGAAATAATATACTATGCTAATTTACTTATCAACAATTTATAATTACAACTTATTACTCAATTATAATACCTATTTGTTATTTATTACGTTTTGTATTTGTAACTATTTTTATCATCTTTTAACAGTACTTTACAAACATTTCTCTTTCTTGATATTTTATGGGTAAAAATAAGTTTTCAGCGACTACTTTATGCTCAAGCTTCGGCTCTATTTCAAATCTAATATCTGGTGCGGTACATCTGCTCGCTCTAATGTAATTCACTGACGCTACGCGGGTTTATTTTAATCTTAAACCTATGAAGATAAGCTAAAAGGCCACCATTTCCAGTAAAAAGCTGCTCTAACTATTTTAAAATTTTGTACACCGTGATGGCATCCGGGACAAAGATTTTTGTAGTAGACGCCGTTTTGCTGTTTCTATATCTTCTATCGTAGTCTAACTAAAGTTTGTAGTTTGACTTTCTTTTAGATCGCAGCGCAGCTACTTTTGCAAGGAACTACTTTTTGTCGGTCCTTTCGTTTCCTACCAGGCTAATATGACTTCCTAACTAATATTACCTTGGAGAGAAAAGCGGTAACGGTTATTTTTTAGTATTTTTCTATAGCAGTAAATGAGAACGCCGAAACAACTTAATTAATTTTATTTATTTTAATGTTTCAATCCTTTAGCTGTGTAAGTGTATATTTTTAGCGAAATTTATGATAACAATATATAACAGTTTAGAAGTTGTTGTTATTATTTTATCTGCTGTAGTAAATGAACGCCTAAATATGCCTGTTACAGATTATTTTATTACGCCAAAACGTGACTGCGAATATAAGTTGCCTTTTTGTGGGTGTCATTATATCCTTTGTAAATAAAGATTATGATGTACTCTTAATATTAAATTCTAACGGGTTGTATAAAATAGGAAATAAATATTATTAAACAAATACTTAATAAATATTATTGGATTTTGTTTTACCATACCTATATTCGCAGTGTAAATAAAGCTTGACTAATGATTTTGAAAGAGTAACGCGTATGTAGTAGAAGAAGTGGTTAACAGAAGTAAGAAGTGTTAAACGTATGATTAATTTTAATTGGATCAGATTATACCACTACCCATAAGTAAATAAGTGAATTGGCGAATAATAAGAAGTCACATTTTGAAAACTTACTTTGAATATTTACAAAAAAAATGTAACAAGAATAAATTAAGTAGTATACCACATGACTAATCTAGTTAAAACCGATGGACTAAATACTGACAACCAATTAAGTTTTATTATGAAAACATTAAATATTAAAAACACTCTAAGAAAAACGTTTACGAACTCCAACGAAATGTGTTCTTTTAAGAAATTAAGAAGGTATCGGAATATTGTAAAATAAAAATAGTTCAAAATAATTTTTACAAAACCATTATCTAAACATACAAAATGATTTAAGTGTCGAGCTTAACAAATTCTTAAAATAATTGTTCGAAAAACTTTATAAAGTTATTAATCCGAAATCCATATGTTTTGATACATAACCTAGAACCTAGTATTGGATATGGCATAATTGTTGCTGACTTTTGAAATGTTATAAAATAGTGGATTAAATAATGTTGGTGTTTTATTTTACAATTTTGTTACGTTGGTATTAGAAAAATGTTAATCTTGTAACTATAAAAAAATAAATTTGTATTAAAAATTCATCATTCATCATCAGGACTCAAATCATTTACATCTAGGATATCATCCCATGGCTTGGTTAATTGATAAATTGTATTCTTAGACACCTTATTATTTTCCATTTATATATAATCGACTACATCATCTTTTATGTTTAATGTGAAAAACTTCACCGATATTTATTGTATTGTAGTATTGATTAAATAACATTGAAATGATACAGCCGGAAATACTAGTTGAATTAATCTGTAAACATTTTTAACCATGTTTAGCTTATTTAAAATTAAATAATTATATAATTCTATATGGCAAAGTTTTAAATTCTAACTTTATTTGAATTAATTAGTGTAAGTTTAGTTTTGTTGTTAGCAAAATATGTAGTTAAAATTGTACTAATTATTTAGTATTTCGTTGTTTTTAGCAAAAGAGTTAAAATTGTGCTTATTATTCGGTATTTTGTTGTTAGTAAAATAGTTAAAATATTTTTGTAAAATTCAAAAATTTTATAAAGATGTGATAGTATACTTATGTCGTGACTAGTTTATTTAAAAAAAATTTAAATATATTGTGTGTAAAAATGTTACTCACAAAATATTTTAATTCTTGAAATTGGAGAACGTTTACCTTTTAAGTGTAAAAGTATAGGAAAATAATAGAGAAAAAGAAAAAAAATAAACCGTTTAGAGCTTTGCACTCGGCGTATCATCCACGATCTAACAAAAGCATTTAAACTTGTTACGTACCTTCATACGTGTTCAATTTTATGAAGACATAAAATTGTTACAATTCAAAATACTCTATTAACTGTTTCGTCATATCTTTGAGTAGCAGAGTGTGCGATAGAGTTAATACTTTTTGGCTCGACTTTGTATTTTTTATGTTTTGATATGTCTGTTGCAAATAAATATATTGATTTGAAGTCAAATGTTAAAATATACACGAATAAAATTATGTAAGTTATATATAAGTTAGATAAGGTTGTAATATTTGTATATAGCTAATGCGAAATATCCATTTAAAAAAAAATTGTTTTCGACATTTTATATAAATGTTGCTTTTTGTACAATGTAGTTTTAAGTATTACGTTCACGTTTAAGAAGTTGCATCCCAGGTGTTTCAATAACAACAAAGTAACTTATCTGATTTAAGGATATAATTATAGCTTAATTTACGAGTATATGTTTCGTATCGTAAAATGTTATTTATTTGGTAATTTATATTTCCAATTGCAATTCTTTTTTTTTGTGGGTAGTCGGCAATAAGTGTACACGTACTTTGTGCTGTCTTAATCAATTTATTTAAAATAAATAATTAGCAATCTACAATTTTTTTTATTATTAAGGGTTAATCTTCTACTTGTCATTAGATAATTAGTATTTTTTGGTTATAATTAATAATTGTCACCCTATAAGTGCAATTTTAAGTTAAATTTTACCTACACACACCTGTCATGTTATGAAACAACTTTTATACAAGAAGAACAAAATAAACTGTTTAAATTATTTTATTACACATACACTATCCTATATCACTTGCATCATGATTTCATTAGAGTCTATTTTGGAAGGACAAAGGTCAGTCAATTCCCAATTATTATAACTAATGTCAGAGTTTTAATCTCACCTGAAAGCATTTCCGTTCAGTAATATAACAATGTTTCGATTGAGTGAAGAATTTTCAGAGTTTAAGCAGAATGTATGGAACATAATGACATTGCTCCAGCAGCAATTGGCCGAACTCTTGAAAACTTTTTTCACGGCTGAGACAAGATACAGTAGAAAGTTCTTGTTATTATCTGGCGTTCCTAAGAAGAAGGGAGAAGACCTCCTATCTCATAATTTATCAATTATTCATGAAAAGTTACAGCTCAGTGACATCTTGATTTCACTGAGCTGTTACTTTTGATAAGTTGTAACTTTGATAGCTGGGAAGTTCTCCTGACAATAAACGCCGTCTAATACTTACTTAGTTCTGTGATGAGGAGACTAAGACAATCATTTAGCGAAAAAAGTCCCCTCTTAAAGAAACAAATATTGTTTTGTCAGATTTTCTCACCAAGCAGAAGCAAAATTGGTTAATGTCAGTCCGCAAGCATCTTGGCGTCCGAAATACCTGGACTCAGAATGGCTCCATAGTCGTCAAATTACCGTCAGGTAATATTAAGAGAATATATGGTACTATCAGGAAACACTTGAAATTTCTATACTACAATTTCTGAGTGCCGCCATTAATTCTGTAAAGCTACTACAGCACAAAACTGAGCCACTGAGAGAGTATTTGAATCGTGTTAACCGTGACACTACTAAGAAAATGTATTTAGTATCAATTTTATTATTTCTGTTCTCCTTATTTTGCAGTTTTTAATTTTAGCTCTCTTTATTACGTAAATGAGTTTATTTTTGGTACCAAATTATAATCAATATGTTACTCTATTCTAGTGTTTAAGAAAGCTTTAACTTAGGCTTGCTGTCATGTGAATTTGTAAAACATGTCGGCTTTCAATAGGATTAAATATTAATCTTACAATACGACGAAGTTTTTTTCAACACGAAGTTACTAATATTACTCTAAATTAAATTTTGCAATGAATACAACCTTTCCGAATAATTAAAGATATTATAAATTTTATTAACATCAAATGTTTTTTCTGTTACGTTGTCTTTTAATTTCATGTCTGATGTATGATGTTTGGTTTAATGATTTAAAAGATGTTAAAAATTTACCACAATGAAATATATTTATTGACTTCTCTATTGCGATTTATTTTTTCTAATTCAGAAAAACCCATACCTCCATAATATTCATTAACAAGTACAAGAAATATTCGTTTTACCTAATTATCATTCCAAGAGAAAACACATCGTCTGTTGGTTGGTTATTTGGATGTATAAAGCAAAGCCACTTTGAATGAGGTTGGAATATAGATAATTTTGTAATAATGCTTGCTTTGCTTTCAAACTTAATTATCCTTAATACTATTTGTAGATACAATGGAGTTATTCAAGTGTGATAATATAATTTAATTTCCGGTAAATAATAAAAACTTAAATTATGTCTAATAAATCATTTTAAATACAATATTTTAAAATTAATAAGTAAAGAAAGTTAAAAAATGTAATAATAACTTATAAACGTTATGGTCGTAGCAATAAAAGTGCGAAGTACATGAACTCCAATTCCAAGTCTGGTTATTTTTGAAAATGATTATTACCGTAATAATAACAAAAATAAATGTTACCTAAAGTCGTGAATTTGATAAATGTTGATATGAATACCTAATGGTTTTCTGCAAATGAATAGCCTGTTTATTATTAGCAATGTTGATTCAAGCTTACTTTAACTTCTTTTTATTTAATATAAATTTGAGAAATAACCTTTTTATAACAAGTCTTTAAAACATGTTAAACATGTACAAGGATTTTTTTAAATAACGACTATATTTTCAATAATTTTAAATAAATAATAAATACTGTATAAAATAAACTATTGCTAACAATTTGGAATGTTATTAGTTCGTAGAATTTTCAAACGTACCGAATTTTGTTTGTTGTTTTTGCGAGGATTAAATTGTAAACCTAAAACTTCTATCCTGGACATAGATAAAAAAATATTGCATTCATTAATCGTTTGATTATTTGGGAGATAAAGTAACTCTTAGATGATACTTCGAAAAATAACAAAATCCATCATACATATATTATAATAATTTTTGGGGCGTGTCTGCTAAACAATGTTAAAGAAATTCTGTTATTCGTAACTATTTATTATAAATGCCTTGGGATATATGCAGATAAAAAATTATTACCTTTCAGAAGTACTTAATTTTGATTAAAATATTATCTAACTGCGCAATAAAGTAGAAACTGTAAATAAAAAAAAAAAAATTACAAGCTTTCAGATCGCTTTGAAATAAAGTTTGTTATAACATAAAAATATTATTTGTCAAATTAATCTTTCGTTTTTTTAATCTGTCGCGGTTTGTACATATTTGAATCATATATCGTGTCTATTACATACCATATTTACAATCGAGACGCGAGGCTCGGCAACTACATTTACTTTTTCTTTATTTAAAAAAATATTACAAAGTCTTTTCTAGCGTCTTATTACATATTTATAAAAGAACCTTAATTGAATCGAACCCATTTAATGCAAAAGTTGGTTTTGAAAGTATTTTATTTGTATTTTGTAAAATTATAAATGGAACATCTGTTAAAAATTTTAATATTTTATCATAGATATAATTTTTTGTAACAACATCTTAAAAAGTAAATATTTGTTGAAATTGTTTTTTAAACACCTGATTTATATTTATAACTAACAGATTTTTTTTGTATTCCTTAATTACCAATTTAATTGAAATAAAGATATTCAAACTGCACTAGATTTTCAACAAAAATATTAACAACCTTTGTATGTAAAACATAAATTCCGATGTAGTTATATCTATTCGATTCTAAGGATTAGTATTTAGTGATTATTTTTGAAAACTGTGTAGACAATTCACAAGATATAAGCTGTAGGCCAAAGTAAAAATCAGTAATTGAAGTTTTTGTCATTTAGATTGAGAATTTAGAGAGAGGTCAACTGATCAACTCAATCTGTCATCAGATCTCTCAATCTCGATCTGGAATCAAGCTTAGCCAACTGGATAAGTTTGATTCCTACTCGTAGGACGTGACCTATGTAAATATCGTAGCTATTTGTCAATGCCCTGAAAATATCTTAAGCGAAGATCTTATTTCAGAAGAACCAAGTTAATTTTTACTGAAACTTCTATAGGCAGAACGATCGATAGGATATTTTATAATTTAAATGTATTAACTTTCAGTCCTAGTGAAAAGAGAGCGTTTCTAAATTGTTGTATAATACTCTAATTGGTATAGTTTAGTTAGGTCCAATAAAATTTCTTAGTTTTATTTATATTTTTATTTAATTTATTTATTTGTTAATTATTGAAAAATTTTATTGTACAACAAAAATTATACAAGTGGCAGACTTAATGCATGCATAATAATTGTAGAAAACAAAGGATGGGTACAATAGAAAACATACAAATAAAATACACATAAATTATGTAGATAACATTTAATACACATATGGAATAAATGTAAATATATTACATATACAAAAAGAAATATACATATACATACATACATACATGTAAAGGGCGATAGAAAGATGATGATGTATATACAAAAATAAAGATAATATTATGCCAAAAGATAAATATCACTACTCAATAATAATTATGAAAAGTTAGAAGAACTATTATGCCATCTGTTGTAGATACCTACGGATACGCTTTTTAAATACTTGTTTATTCGGGGCACGTCGACGCACATTAGGGAGGCCGATCCAGAACTTAATAGCGTGTACTATGAAAGAGTTAGAAAAATAACCAGGTGTGAAGGTACAAATAAGGTAAGATTAGAATCTAAGCGAAGATGTAAGTCAAGTAAGTAAGTAAGTAAAATTTATATTTCAAGTACCTAGGAGAAGTTGGATTGTTTAGAATGGAGAATAGTTGACATCATAAAGTTCTGGATCGTCTTCTTTCGCGAATTGGTAGCCATTTAAGCTTAGAGCGATACTGAGAGATGTGGTAAAATTTTTGGAGATTGAGAATGAACCTAATGGTACTATTAAGAATTAAGAAGAACTATTAAGAAGACGGTCCAATGTATCTAAATTTGATTCCGAGATATTAGAGCAGTATAAATCAACGGAGTCAATGAGTGAAAGGATTAGGGTCTGCACCAATAGAGTTTTGGTCCGATTGTGTTTATGCCGATAAAGAGATCGTGTTGAATACGTTAGTTTTCTGCAAATAATTCGACTATATGGACGTTCTAACTAAGCGTGCTATCAATATGAAGACTCAGGTTTTTTACTGATGTCGTGAAAGGTATAATGATATTGTTATATAGAACAAGCGGCACATTACAACTATTAAGCTTAGAGAGTCGATATTTGCTGCCAATAACAATTGCCTGACATTTAATTTTAAATTTTAAACTTTCCATTTTTAAATTTTCCAAATTTTAAACACCAATCAAGAATGTGCTGCAGGTCAACGTTTTGCATGTATTAGTCTTAGTAGGTATTTAGTATTGAAGTTAATTATTTTTAAATTTATTACAACTATTTATCCTAAAGTGTATTTTAATGTGTAGTATTATGATTTGGTTTTGCGTCTTTAATTAAGCGACATAATTTGAGGTAATGTTTCAA
The DNA here is from genome assembly GCA_918358695.1 of Melinaea menophilus ssp. n. AW-2005. Taxonomy (NCBI): domain Eukaryota; kingdom Metazoa; phylum Arthropoda; class Insecta; order Lepidoptera; family Nymphalidae; genus Melinaea; species Melinaea menophilus. Next base: position 3,869,571 of record OU911052.1, read on the forward strand.
TATTCAAGAATTATCGTAATCTTAAGTGCTGATTCTGAAAAACTTGTCTTACTTATATATGATATCATTTAACGAAAAAAGAAGTCGCAATACATGTATTTACAGAAGAGTGACTACAGGTAAATAGACGTTTTTTAAAAGCCTTGCTTTTTTATTTTAATTGGTAACTTCACTTTATAGGTGACTATTATTATTTTGTGAATAATTTAAAGGATATTTATAAATTTATCTTATAAACTTGATTCAAAGTATCATGTTTCACTAAAGAAATATATTTTTATAAAATTATAAACATTTTCGAAAAGAGAAAAAAATAAAATAAAGAGAAATAAAATAAAAAAATAAAGAGAAAGAAATAAAATTATATCTGAAGTAAACGAAGTTAAAATATGTTGTGTGTTAATAAAAAAATATATACTAAATAGCAGTTGATTTTTTGCAGCTGTTGTGTTGTGTTGTGTTGTGTGCAGATGAGTCACATTGCCCGTTTACTCGTGGGCCAATGTTAATAATAAGAATTGTTTTTTTTATCAATAATATCCTATGCACGAATAAGTAAAGATGTAACCTATATGTTAAATTTTAGGTATTTTTGTTTACAAAAAAGACTTAACTGCAAATAATGTAAGTAGTTGATTGTTCATTTTGAATATTTTAAAGATTTTAGAAAATAGTTTAAATGAAATATAAGTATTTAGAGTTTAAAATAAACGTACTTCATGAGCATTAATAAAGGTTGAGATACAAGAAATATTCGTTTAAGCTAGTTATCATTTCGAGAACATAACGCCTATTTTATAATTGTTTGTTTATTATAAATATAAAGCAGTGTTAAAACTATTAATGTGTGATAAATAATTTTAAATATGTTAATCACTCAATAAGGAAATAAATTTTAAAACAGTTGTATATGAAATCAATAAAAGCTTAACTGGCTAAAAATATATCTTGATTGAAAACTAACAAGAATAGCACACACATTCGCCAAGCAATCAAACCATAAAATTTAAACACGTATTGAAATGGCAGCAAGTGATAGCGAATTCAGGATTCAGTGAAGTAATCAGAAATAGCTTTTACTAAAAAAGTATTTTTTAAGAATCATACGTCAGTCGCTATTAGATGTTGAACCATTTGTATGAACTGCGAAATAAAATATATGTTATCGATTTTGGTATAAAATGTTTCAAAATTTGTTTACGTCACTAATGTGAGTTTAAACACAACTTAAAACGAATTATGTTAAAATCGATATTATAATCGGTATTAATTTACTTCATACGACATTTTATATGATTATTTGTTATTGTACCAAGTTAATATTATGGATTATATAATTTAATAGAAAATATCAATCATTTCACGAATATGTTTGTCAAACGTCGTTTAATTTAATTAAATTCTTTAATTGCAGTGAATAAATAAACGAAAAAATAAACAAGCTCTTCTTTCCAATACCTTAACATAAACTTTGTACTTAAGTGAGTTTCCGATGTTCTGAAGAATAGATTTGATTTAGTTAACAGACCCTATCCTACTTTTTAAGAATGTGACCTGCATATTTAAGAGTCCTGGAACCACGCACGATATCATTTTGCTTGAAATGACCTGAGAATAGTCAAATATGTTTTTTTTTAAGATAAAAGAATGATTTATTCATGCGTTATTTCAGGATCTAACTTCTCTAAGAAATTTGTTATATTTTCCTGCTGTTTGTTATAGGGTGTCGGTTAATAAATAGAAAAATAATAATTATTAAATTTATTCCTTCTGTTTTTAAGTTACCATTCTGCCTCATCGAAAAAAAATGTCCCTTACTATATTAAAGTGTATAAAAATAATACCTTATATACAATTTTTTTTTAAAAATGCTTTGGATATTACAACAGTATGGTTATGATGATTCTTCTTTGTATTATTAATAAAAAAACATTTATTTTTATGGGATTTGAAAAGTTAAAACATTAAAAAAAGTTGCCACAAAAAAATTGGAAGGCGTTCAAACATTAAATTTTCATATCGTTCTTCACACTATTAATAAAAGTATAATTTAAACTTGTTGTTTACTATTTGATAGTGGTTAAGTGATTCTAATTAATTAAAAGATTAGAAGTAGATAAAGGTATATTTCCTAGAGTTTTATATTTCTGATTGAATTTATTTCTGTTAAATGTAACTTTAAAAGTAAATTTTGCAATAGTTTTTTCGGTTATCTTTATGAGAAGTAATCAGTAAAATTGAGTAGTTAATTATGCAAATAATAATTTTTTTCAATATTGTTACTTTTGGAACACGATTTCAGTAATAGACTTATATCTGTTTTTATACAATATTTGGTTGTGGAACTGACTCTCCATTGATGGTAGTGGCTGAAAGACTAGTGGCCCACAAACATTTGCAAAAATATTTATTCAAATTCGGCGCATCCCTTGGAACATATTTATCTCTTATTATATTATTAACAAGTAAATATCTCTGGCAACAAATGGGAAGGCCAGCAAAAAACTTAATTAATTTTACTTTTTATAAAGTTTCAAATCCTTAGACTGATATCATAACAATATTAAAGAGGAAGTGTTTATGTGCGCGTATGTGTGCATGTTGTATGTTTAAAGCTTAATATTTATTAATAATTATAATATTAAACTCCTCAGTAAAATTATAATAATAATATATGACATTTTAGAAGTTGTTGTTAATATTTTGTCTGATGTAGAAAATGAATATGCTAAATATGCCTGTTATAGATTATTTTATTACGCCAAAACGTGACTGTGAATATAAGTTGCTATTAATTTTAAAATTAAGCCCGTTTTGTAGTGGTCATTATATCCTTTGTTAATAAAGCTTATCATGTACTTTTGAAATTAAATTATTAAGGGTTATATGAAATAGGAAACTAATATTATTCTACATAGACTTCATAATTTTTTTTTTTAACACACCCTTTAAAGAAATATAACCAGTATAACTATAAGTATTAGCATTTTGAATAATGCTCGACTAATGTTTTTGAAGGAGTAATGCATTCGTGAAAGAAGTCACGGTTAACAAGTAGTACGAAGTGTTTAACGTGTGATTAATTTTGATTCCATCAGGTTGTACCACTACCCTTACCTAATTAAGTGAATTGGTAATAACAAGTCACATTTTTAATACTTATTAAAAAATATTCGAAAACAGTAAATAAGGTAGTATAACATATTACAAATTTACTTAAAACTGATGGAATAAATACTGACAATAGTTAAGTTTTATATGTAATGGGGAAAATAAAATCGTTCATGAACGTCAAAGAACTATATTTTATTAAGTACCTGATCCAAAAGACAGGACAATTCTGGTTTGCCTATTTGACGAGAGGAAATGATTTTTTTGTTCTTAAATTAATCACGTGGAAAAGTAAATGTTGAAAAAGTAGCTCCAAAAGCACAAAAAAAACAATTGAAGCACCATTTAAGAAAAACAGGGATATAAATTGTTCCCGCTCAATAACTGTACACACTAAAAATATGCACAAGCAATTGTAAAAACCGTCAATTATTTTTCAACAATGCGTGATGCATTGTGCCTTTAAACATGATGCATTACATTATACGTATATGTATTTAATATAAATTTTATGTATAATATATTTAAGATGTTACATATATAAATATAACTTATATTTTTAATTTATTTTAAGTATTGCTCGTGTTACAAGTTAACTAATGAACCTAGACCTATACCTAGTAGAGTGAAGCACAAGTTTCTGTAACTTAATTTAACTTAATAAGATTTAAAAGTCACAGCAGCTTGAATAGCTCGAGTTCTTTAACGATGCAATAATTTAAAATTTAGCATAAAATTTCAGTTTGAGGGAATCTTTGTAACCTAAATATATAAATTGATTAAAATATAGAGTTTAATTCATTCTTGAAATAATTGTTTGAAAAAAATCATAAAACTTTCAATGCGAAATCCATATGTTTTGATACAACTTCGAACTAAAATAATAAAATATTTATTATTATTCTGCATAGATCTCCGTATTGGATATGGTAAAATTGTTGCTAACTTATTGGAATGTTCTAAGATAGTAGATTATATAAAGTTTCTGTTTTATTTTACAATTTTGTTATGTTGGTATTAGAAAAAATTATAACTTTTAACCATATAAATATATAATTTGTATTACAAAATCCAATTAAATATTCATCAGGATAGAAATAACATTGAAACGATACAGCCGAAATTACTATTTGAAATTTTCTGTAAACATTTATACCATGTTCAGCTTATTTAAAATTAAATAAATGTATTGCTATATTGCAAAGTTTGAAATTCAAACTTTATATTAATTATTTAGGGTTAGTTAAATGTTGTTGTTAGCAAAATAAAAACAGTTAGAATTGTACTAATTATTTAGTATTTTGGTATTAGTAAAATAATTAAAATATTTTTTGGAAAATTCTAATTTGTTATAGAGATATAGAGATACAGACAGTTATGTTTATGTTGTGACTAGTTAATTAAACATTTTTAGTTACAAAATATTTTAGTTCTTTAAATTCAAAAACGTTCTAACAAAAGCATTTGGCGTGAGCCTCATGTATCGCTGTAAACGTATTACGCACATTTAAACGTGTTCAATTTTATAACGACATAAAATTGTTACGATTCAAAATACTCCGTTAACCGTTTCGTCAAATATTTGAGTAGCAGAGTGTGCCAACACTTTTTGGCTCAACTTTGTATTTCTATATTTTGAAATATTTGATGCAAATAAATATATTGATTTGAAGTTGTTTGTTCAAATATACGTGAATAAATTGATTGGTTAAATAGATTACAAATAGCTTAGAAATATATTTGTAACCAAGATAAAAATATAATGATATTTTATTTTAGGTCGCACTGTCCAGATTTAATACTTTATCTTTTATTAAATTATTCCATCATCAATTATCTAGAAGAATTTATATCGTTCAGATAATATTATTTTACATATGAGTAGTTTTATTGGGCAGGGTAACTTATTAATTTATGAGGAAAATAAAAACAATATTACCAGTTGCAAGTATATTTAAAACATTTCAAAACAGAATATTATAAATAATAAACTTATCTTACTAAACGCCGGTACTTAGATATGAACAAAGTGCAAATTATGAAAATATTTTGTTTACATACTTTAAGTACCACAGTTTACTTGGCCTTTAGATGAACCGAGCACCGAACGCTTATATCCCTACAAATTATGCGGCTTGATTACGTTGTAAAATTTTATACATACAAATTTAACAACTTAACACAGTTTACAATGCGAAATATTTCGATTGATCCTTAAAAAAAAATATTTTCTTTTTTTATTAGAATCTGTTTCCGAGATTTTATATAAATGTTGCGTTGTGTACAATGTAATTTAAAGTATAAGGTTTGCGCTTAAGAAGTTGCATCCCAGGTGTTTCAATAACAACAAAGTAGCTTATCTGATTTAAGGATAGAATTATAGCTTAATTTATATGTTTCGTATCGTAAAATGTTATTTATTGGGTAATTTATATTTCCAATTGCAATAAGAGATATATTTATTTATTATTTACATTAATATCACAATATTTTCGATACTACAATTTAGGTATTATTATTAATTATATAGATATAATTGCTTATAAACTAATATACGAGTCATGACTTGATCCTGATCAAGTCCTTAGATTACCTGAAAAGCCTATTTGAATCAATTAATTGTTGTGTGTGTTACTAAAATATATTTCAATGTTAATCTATATAGTATATTTGTTTGTTGTTATTGTCAGTATTATAAGTAAATAACTATAGTTTATTTCAGAAAACTTGTAGTTACTGATCTAGATATACTTCCTATAATTATTGCTCGAAATAGTCTTAGTGTTTTCAGTTAGTAGCGGAAAAAATAGAGAGATTTTCATTTTTAATTTGTTGCTTATTCTGTGTCTATTAAATAAAAAAGCAGAAAATTTTATTCACATTTAACCAATACATGCTGGCCACATGGCCAAATGTGTTCGGTGAAAAGTATTCCACAATTATAAGTAATTGACAATAAATAAGAATATTTACGTTATTTCTGTAATCCACGACTTATCATTTCAGTAACATTCATAATTTTTCCAAACTGTCAATTACTATGCTACTAGTTACGTCAAGATAACCTACTCGCATGTGAACATTTTATTTGTGTTTATTACTGCACTACAAAATATTATATTTCTATTACACTATTCCTGTAACAAAATTAGTGTCTAGAATAAAAGACAAAACTCTTTACAAAGATTATCAAAACCATTATCAATGGCAGAATAATTTGTAAAAATAATTTGCGAAAATAAGTCATTTTAAATCACAAAGACAAATATGTTTTATATTATTTTTGGTTCAATGCTTTTACTTTAATTGATTACAATTTATGTAAGTATATAAAAAAGTATTCCTAAGATTTATTTTATTTTAGTTTTAGACTTTAATAAAAAATAAGAAGTAAACGCTTTTTGTGATACGGTCGCAATTTTTTTCTATAGTGACGTATGATAGAAGAGTATGAAAGGAATTGACCAGACCAAAAATGATTGCCATAAGAGTAGGTAAACGACTGTTGTAAAGAAAAATTTGTAATCATAATGACCATATAATAAAGTGTCTTTCTTTTATTTTTGCTATACTTAAAATAAGTATGTATTTAAGGTGCTATATAGTTATAGTACAATATGTGCCTATAGATATAACAATTTAATATGTGGGTAATGTAATAATATTACTATTTTCTCAACAAATTAATTCCATCCATAATAAGTATGTAAAAGTTAATTATAGTAGAATTAATAGAATTTACAATTTCTTAAAACAGTTGTTGTTATATACTCGTATAATAAGAATAGCGGGAACAGTTAGTGATTTGACAAATTGCCAGAAGCTATCTTAAAACTAAAAGGTGTTGAAAATAATTGTAACAAATACATATAAAAATTTATTATTCCTTAAAATAACTATTTTGTTATCATTTAACATTTTAAAATGTATAAAGACATGATCATAACAAAATGCCATAAAAAGCCACTGGCGCCTTTGTCGCTGTTAAAATAGTACAATTCATAATTAATTTAGCTTACTTTTGCACATTGTGTTGCTATAAAATTAAGTAAAAATTAAATTTAATTAAGTTCGTTATGCGATTATATAAGCTGGTTATATCAAGAATAGACCTGGAACGCGTTTTCCTATAACGCGAAACGAATTTACCGTGTTATAGGGGGGATTAATGTATTAGTATTAGCTACAAGCCATTATTTGGGATCATTACATCCCTATTGGAGTGCTGGCAAGTTAAGTACTTTTACACTTTCATTATTTATAATATTTTTATTTGTAAATGTGTTTTTTTTATATTCTGTTATAAATGATATGTTTTGTAGATATATATAATATATTATTCATATTATATACTTTTATAGACAAGCTTTTTTCACAAGAGTGACAACAAAAGAGTTCACTTGCTGATAGCTAATGTTATAAGGAGAAACTATTATTTTAAAAACATATTTCTCGCGAACGATGTCTTGAGCATAGTCAGTATATTTATAAGATTGTAAAGATATCTTCAAGTACACTATAGCTAAACAAATAAACAAGATCACTTTTGAAATAATACAAGTAATTTTAAAGAATAGTAAAATATATGGAAATTCATATAATATTTTTTTAACTACAATTTCAATGTGTTAGTTTCAATCTTTAATTTATATAATAGTTAATTATTTATTAGCATAAATATTGAAAGTATCTCTTAGCGATGTAAATTGTATTATTAATAAATTTAAATTGAATTGCATTTAAGCTTATTAGGTAAATGAGCTTATATCCGAGATCAAATTATAATGAATCTTAAATATTAGTTACTCTAGTCTAATTTATAAGAAGGCTTTAACTTAGGCTCGATGTAATTAACAATTATAAAACAGTTGCAGGCTTTTAATAAGATTAAATATAAATTAAAAAAAACTTTTGTTACGTTGTCTGTAGATCTGATGTATGATGATTGGTTTACTGGCGTAAAAGATGTTGCAAAGTAACCACAATGATACATATTTATGTAATTTTTTATTACAATTTATTTTTCTACTATTTGAAAAGAACCCAATCATAACCTTCATAACATTAATTAAAGCTTAGGTACAAGAAATATTCGTTTCAGCTCATTATCATTCCAAGAGAATACAAGGTCTATTTGTTAATTATTTGAATGTATAAAGCAACGCCACTGAAAGTGGGGTCTGAATATAGACTTTTTTGTAGTCATGCTTGCTTTGCTGTAATACTTAATCATCATTAATATTATTTGTATGTAATAATATACTCCATTAATAATTTTACGCATGTTAAAAAGTGTTTGATAACCTGACTTAATTTTTTATTGACATTTTAAATTGAGTGGTGGTATTTTTGCGATGTTCTTCCTACACTCAGATGTTGTGATATCAAAAGGCATCTAATAGATTGTATCAACGTTTTGCTTTTAAAGTTAGTTATAAACATAATGATAAAATAATTACGAGGCAATTATATACATAACAAGTAGCTATAAACGTTACAAATAATAATATAATAAAAAAAATATATGAAAAATCTATTAAATATGTAGAAAAAATATTCTAAAATAAAAAAGTAAATAAAGCCAGAAAATTAAATAATTAAAGACTGCACGCAGGCATTTCGGGATCAAGAATTGTTAAACTTTAGAGAAGAATAGAGTCATAGTCTTGTCGGATAAAAGTAAGAAAAAATACTTTCTTTAAGCCAGTTACAACCGCTACTCGACAGAATACCTACAGATTCCTCTTCCAGAAATCAGGAACAAAAACAATGTTCCAGAAATTGCCGTGCTCTTAAGGTAACTAAGTAGTAAAGTTAATTAGTTGCTTAAAGGCAGTGTCTTTTTAATGTTTAAATATGTTACGCTGTGTCCCCTTTGATTAACACTATATTATTAAAAAACTAACAGTGTCGCCTTTTGACATTTGTCAGTTGTTAGTTGACGATAGGGATCTGTGGAACCGTTCGGAATGCTTTTGTTGCGAGAATTTCCCCGTTTTCCACTACCACCTCCACCTCCACCTTCGCTTAGCCTCATATACTTCCTTTATGTACTAGCCTTATGTATTAGACTTATAGGCTAGTATATATACTATCCTTATATAGTTATGTACTAGCCTTATACTAGTTTATGTACTAGCCTTATATACTTCTCTTTATGTATTTTCCTAATATACTAGCCTTATGTACTACAATACTAGCAATATGTACTAGTACTACTTACTAGCCTTATATACTAGTCTTATGTACTTCTCTTCTGTACGAGCCTTATATGATTGCTTTATGTGCTTCCTTTATGTCTCTCCGTATGTTAAATTCTGATCATTGTGAGCAAATGGTATCATAAAATGACAATAATATAAATAATATTTTAACTAAACACTAATACTTCAACATAACATGAAAAGAACACAACACATAACATGAAAAAATTTTCCACAGAATGTGAATAAATACTGAATTTAAGCTTGTTTTCTTTTTAAAAAGTTGCACTTATAACTTAACTACAAATATCAGGATATTTTTTGTATGTATTAATTATATTTTATATCGGTTGTCATTTGTGTTTATTCCTGGTACATTAATAAATAAATACCCTCGTTTAGTCTCTATTATTTTTGTTTTTTAGTTTGTAGTGCTGGATTTAATAATAAACTGATCTATCGATTTCAATAAATCTTAGATTTTTTGGAGAAAAATATACATTATATATTTGTAATGTATATTTTTCAAAAAATCTAAGATTTATTGAATTCATATTTATATTTCATATATATATACATATATTTCATAAATACATCATTTTGTTTATTTAAAAAATAATTTGTAGTATTTTCTCGTGTCATATCACATATGAATAAGAATACCTAAATTGAATCGAACACAATTAATACAATAGACTGTTTTGAAAAAGCTTTATTTGTAGTTAAAATTAGTAAGCATGAATTAATTGATAATGATAATGGAATTTATAATAACAATGATATTGAGGTTTATTTATAAATACTGTTATGATTTAGTATTCTATATCAATATTCTTATAAATAAATTGTATAAAAAATGAATTAGGTTAACATGTATGAACTTATATAGTAAGTTATATAAATTCTATTACTACATATTTTTAAGAAATAGGTGAATTATTAAAAAAATTTAATAATTTTTTTTCCAAACAATACAACTTAGATTAAAAACCAAATTCCGAGTTTAAGTTTATTACCTTCGTATAACAATACATAGGATAGTGTTACTGGGCTACTTCAATACTGCTGGCATGAGAACGCAATCGGAATGGTGATTGCGTGCTTAAAACGTCTCTCGCCCATACAAACAATCTACGAATCTGAAAAATACAAAACAGGAACAGTTCTAGAATATAGTTTTTTTCGACTAGAACTTTATATACGTATATGGAAACATATTAGTGCCTTTTAATAATGTATAAAGCGTTATAGTATTTTATTAGACGTTATATTATTTTTCACGCCACTGGAATTAATAAAGTTCTGCGACCTGAGATAAGTAAATGTGTTATTTAAAATACAGTAATACTAATTTCATTACTTAATATTATTCCAAATGGTAGACATTAACGTGGGCTTTGCGAATTTGTTGAGTGTTTTTAATAATTGTTTGCGCTTACTGTCTTTTTTCTTTTCGTTTATAAGATACTTAAGTCTGCTATTGGCTTTCCAAATATAAAATTATATTATTAGAGTGTTAATAGAGTATTAGAGTAAGGTAACATTTTTCGGTTCTCATTTTAATTAATTTGAAAGATGTTTTTTTTATAATATTTAATGTTATTTATTTTTAGGCAATTAATGCCCTATGAAAATATTGTAAATGTTAGTTTAAACTTGTTTCAAGGAAAAAAAAAGTTGAAAACTGGATGAAAGCGTTATGAATGTTTAGAATTAGCTATAGCTAAATCGAAATATAAAGTTGAGAATATTTCTCAGTGTAAAAGTTTCATATATGTTGACGTAGTTATTAAATCAAAACAACCAAATGTCATAAAATTTTTCTATCAAGTTTCGTGTTCTCCTGCGAAGATTTAATGAATTATTCAGATTGCAAAGCATCGAATATTTTGTTGACTTAAAAATAAACCAATATGATCCGTAGTTTCATTAAAGGCAAGTCAAATAGTTGTGTTGTATTTTTTGAGTTTTAATCGGTTTCTATGGTATCCTCTGAAACTGATAACTTTGCCTGACTAAATAGTATCCTATAGGTTGACCCTGGCATTAAAATCTCAATCTCAATATCTGATTTTGTAAACCAACGAGACATTATCCTAAACGCCATAAGTTCAAATCCTGTTTGTGTTTATGATGTTATCATTCTATATATATTTAAAAATGGAAAAGCTTGTACGGCTAAACTATTTTACATTATATATATATATATATATATATATATATATATATATAGGTTTTATCTTTAAGGTGGCCTAAGTGATTTGTTGTTAATTAATATCAATTATATTTAAAATATTTTTTTTTATCATTCGCAGCGCAACTTGACTGTTAAGTTTCTTGTTGAACATTACAGTTTGGATACATATTATCTTTTAATAAATTGGCCAAGTATAATGATGATCAAAGCTAACAAATAACATACGAGTATGTTTTGCTTATAAATTATTTACAAGAATATTTTCATGAAGTAATTAAAAGTCTCGTCTATGAGGTTGTTATATATCTATGTCACATAAAAATCATTTATTACAAAATATACAAGAACATTTAGAAGATGGAAAAATATATATACTTTAGTCCTAATATTAAGAAGTGTAAGTATAATAAAAATGTTATTTTACTGATGTTTGTCTACCTAAAACAATTTCTTCATTAACATTGAACTTTATTTCAGAAAGAACGTAATATGAAAGACCATTAAATAAACAATAAAACTAAAACATTTTATAATAATTATAAAATACATAGTAAATTGTATTTAATATCTTTATGTTTTTTATATGACTTATAAGGAAACCTTAACCGTAATAATAAAATTATTTACATTATTGATATATTAAACTATATTATTTTAGATACATTCGTATATATCAATATCACAATAGTGTTATAAATTACGTATAAACATATAAATATGTTGTTTAATTATAAGCCGTTTTTAAATTTGATGTGTGTTTGTGATCATCACCTTTTTGTTCCATGCTCATTTGATTTAATCTAATCTAGAAAAGCTTCATGAGCGTTATAAACCATTGCGAAGCAAACTTTGAAAATATGTTACGCGAGACAATTACCATTATTTAGATTGGTTTTACTAAAACCGAGTTTAGTATAAGTAATTATAGCATTAGAAATAATTAAAACCTACAGTAAATATTATTGGATTTCAATCTTAATTATATTAAGCTCATACCCCGACATGAGGACAATTAACAAAATAAACCAGATAATGTTATAATATAACCTTCATCAAATTAATTCATCAAGTATTCACTCGTATATAGGAAGGGTATTTGTAATGAAATACAACAATCTCAGAACAACATCTGTTACTATTGTTTACGGATATCCGTTACAACGAATAACAATGTAATATCTTCACAGCTTGTTTAAACAATTTATAATTTGTAGTTAAGTTCGATCAGATTTTAATATTTGATTGAATAATAAACCGCTACCACAAAGTTTCAGATTTAAAAATTCCTAAAAGAATGATAATTTATATAATTACTACAATTTGCTAACCTTTCGAATTTATTGGTACCCTGATAGTCACAATCAAATCACTACTCCTATTTATTTATTTATATATTTACATCTTTTTCACTTTGACTTCTTATCAGTCATCACTAGTGCACGTCAAACTGTGAAGGGCCTGTTTTAATATCATACTTATCGAACTAAGCCCTTCTGTAAAACACTCTTCTACTTAAAATAAGGCTACGTTGATTCCAAACACAACCTGGTCTGAGAAGAACCCAAAACAACAAAATTCACCGAGTATTTCTTCATTGTGATCACTGTTCAGTGAGCAATTTATATACAAACAAAACCATCGCAATCAATCCGATAAGCCGACCTGATGGTTAGTTAATTATATAAAAGAATACAGAAAATCGTGGCTAGCAAGACGATCAGTCACCATATTTCTTCGCTATATTTGAGCGAAATATATAATTCTCATTACTGTACATTGGTTTTGACGTTTGGTAAACTAAATTTAAATATGTTTATTTTAATTATCCTTACAATGACAGGTCTTTATAGTGTTAATACTAAAGAGTATTTAATTATATAAGCAATAGTTGATAGAAAACAGTCAAATTTTATTTGGTAAATTATTGTAATTTTTAATTTAATTAATTTATTAATTAGGGCAATAAAATATTTGACGTTTAATCAGTGTTCTTAAATATTAAATATTTGGAATTATATATTTTTTATATTCAACAATACAATTAAGAATTATTAGGCTATTTGAAAGCCTTTAAATCGATATATATCGTGGTTGTTTGATACAAATTAATCCCTTTGTTTATTGGAAAGGCTTATATCAATTAAATAGTTACTACGCATGTATTTGTAAAATATATTTTAGTCTGATTTCCCATAATATCAAAGCGGTTTTGACTTTAAAAAATGTTGTATTGTTTATTCAAAATTTAAGACAGGCTAGGGTAGGATAATTTAAAGTATTTGCTTCAACCTAGACTCATTTGCGAGTTTTTCCCATCTGATAATTTAATACAGTTTCTTTTTACGAATTTTAATGTTCATTGGAATATGATTTTAATGAAATAAACCTCTTTCTGCATGCAATTGTATTTGGAGAATGAACAAATATAAGCATTACATATAGAAATCATAATGATTAGTATATTAGACTTAACACCATCCTTATATTGTGGACATGATTCTACCAAATCCGGTGGGTGTATAAACCGTCGGAATTATTAACAACTGATAACCCATACACCACCTCTTAAGACGGGATCAGACCAGATCTGATTACGATCATATCAAATCACAACAATATGATTTGAAATTCTTAAAAATGATATCTATTTCGAAGTGAAAAATGCAAAAAAAATATTTCAATATATTTTGAATTCACAAAACATGAAATGTATGAAAATATTAAAATTTTAATGCTTAAACAAAATTAGCCCTGTGAAGAAAATCGAAATTTGAATATAATACAATTTTTTTTATAATAATGATATAAATATTAAAATAATTAAAACGTGGATATTTTTTTAATTTTTGTTAGTCTAAAATGGTTTATTAAAAACCTGATTTACTTTTATATCTAACAGACATTAGCTTTTTAATTGTATTCTTTAATTACCAATTTAAGTGAAATAAGGGAATTCAATGTTTTGCACTTCATTTTTAACAAAAAAAGTGTCAATTTGCCTACATCTTCAATACTCTTCATAAACACTGATGTTATTATATTTATTTGAATACTATACAGTGGTCTGAATTGTTTCAGATATAAATTTTAAGAGCAAACCAGTTTATGAACAGTCATTTAGGTTTAGTATTTTATATAGCGATTTGGAAAAAGACAAGTTGGAAAAGTTTGATTACTATGATGTGTCCATCCTATGTAAATACCGTGGCTTTTTGTCAATGTCTTTGTACAATGACTGTCTTATAAGAAAACCCTATTTAAGAAGAACCAATTTAAGGTATACCGAAATAGTCATTACCATATTAATGGAAAAGACAGTTTATTTAATATGAGTATTTAGACCACCCTCATTAGTTTAAATTTGGCTTCTTAATCTTATTATACAAATATTTATTTAAACCTTGAAGAATAAACTGTATTTAATCTATGTTCGTTCGTTAAGTAATTAAATTTCTTAAAAGTATAATAAAGTTTGTGAATATTTATTTAACGTTTATCCGACAGTATATTTCAAAGTACTGTATTACGTTTTTTTTTAATGTTTAATTAAGATTTTTTTTTAAGTAATGTTTAAATATTCAAGAATTGTCTTATCTTTAGTTCTGATTCTTCAGGAAAAAAATTAAACTAAGTCTTTCGAAAAGAGTTAGTTTTTTTATCTGCTTTAATACAATTTTCTGTTTTAGTTATTTACTAACTACTAACTACTAAGAAATATTAAATATTTATATAGAAAAATAAATATGTCGTGTTTAACAACATTTTGAATTACTTCATAAGAAGTTATCTTAAAATTATTTTAAAATTTGATTAAAACGTCTTTGTTTTTAGTATATTCAAGTATAGTATATTTAAAAAATATTATTAAATTAAATTGTAAACGTTTTTTCACCTACAGTACAGCAAAACAATAAATAAGAAAACGTTTGATAATAATAAAATAAATTAGAATAACAAAATATGTTTTATTTTACCGTAAAGTTACACAGACTATAATTTAAATGTTTTAGTTTAAATTCTAGTTGATTGATTAATATAATCATAATTAATTTATTACTTCAGAATAACTATCAAAATGTCTCTTGGCGTGTAATCATATTAACAACTATAAACTTTAACTGAATAGCGGTAATAATTCTCTTTCTCTTAAATAAATGAGCTTTCACATGGAACAACACTTTTTTTACTCACATGTTACATTTCACTCTATATTTTTAAAAAGCTTAAAGTAACTTTAAGTTCAAATTTTTTATTTTCATTCATTTGCAGATATTTAGCATCTACTGGTAATTACCGGTTGTTACTAAATATCATCATAAATTAATATGAAATTCTCTTGCTTACGCAACGCCACGCATCGCAGCACATATGCGTACCTGCCTTCGCGAACCTCCCAAACTTTCTATAGACGATTGTAAAAACGGAGCCCTTTTTGAATAATGGATATGATAAATATGTTGCCAACAATTTGGAATGTTGGTGGAATTTTATAACGTACATTTTCTCGTAAGCATTTTTTGGGTGAAATATTGTATATTTAAAACTCCTATCACATCTTTAGATTATAAAAGTTATGATATTTATTTATCGATAGTCTATTTTGAATCATAATTACATTTATGTTAGTTTTACTAGTTTTTAATTGTATGTCAAGGCTTTAGTGCCAACACTAGAAAAATACTCTATGGGTAAAATAACAAATGCATTATAAAAATATGGTAATGTGTTCTAAAAGAATCTGATAAAATAAATTGCAGCAACTCTGATGTTTTGTGAATAAAGCAGATCTAGTAGGAATAAATTTTTTGTTATATTATCATGGAAAAATAATTCGTAACAATATTTTAACACTAACTGAAAATATATAAAAAATTATTTGTTATATAGTTGTAGTATTTAGTAATACTATTAGAAATTAGATAACGGTGACTGCGGATAAACTATGTCCCAAGTCATTAATTTTCAAATTGATCATATTGAAGTAATGTATATTTCAAATAATAATATATTCGTAGAAAAGAAATACATACAGTTTTTCCAATTAAATACAAAATAA
Organism: Melinaea menophilus ssp. n. AW-2005; assembly: GCA_918358695.1. Lineage (NCBI taxonomy): Eukaryota > Metazoa > Arthropoda > Insecta > Lepidoptera > Nymphalidae > Melinaea > Melinaea menophilus. Next base: position 3,886,138 of record OU911052.1, read on the forward strand.
AAAAATTTTGATAAATCAATTGTTAATAAGAAAAAGTATTACAAAATAATTTCACGTTTTTACAAACTATTGGTAAAAGAAATATAATTATGGATTAATTAATACAGATTTGCGATAAAATAACTTAAATTGAACCCAATTAAGGCCATAGATTGTTTTAGAAATAATTTATTTGTACATTAATCATAAATGGAACATCTGTTAAAATTGGTAAACAATACCCGTAAATGATAATGATGGTAGCGAAGACCCTCGCAGCTTATTTAAATGACTTGTAATTTATTGGTATTGATTTTTAATTAATGTCATAATATCAATATTGTTTTAAATATTTATTGTTCAGATGAGTTTAGATTCAGTGAGTGTATGTGATTCATTGTATGTCTATGCTGCGTAGAAGCTGAAAATAGTGTCACTTGGTAACTTTATTATTGCTTGCATGAGGACGCAAATGGTGATTGACTATTTGAAATGAATCACATCGTTACAAATAAATTACGAAGCTAAAAAATACAAACAAACTATATTCTAAAACTGTGTAAAGAAATATATGTCTGAGAATTTGGGTCAATAAAAAAAAGAACTGACAGTCTTTTTATAAAACTGATATATAAAACGTTACAATATTGTATTAAACATTATATTTTACTTTACACCATCGTAGTTAATACAATTTTACGTCTTGAGATAGGTAAAAAATATATTTGTAGGTTGGCCCATATTAGAATTCTCCATATTACACGTATGTGGGGGGTAATCAAACAAAAATTCTAAGAACGATAAAAAATTTTTCAATCACATTTAATTTTCTAAAAGCACCAACAATTTAAAAAATAGATTAGTCGTAAGCGCGGTATGCTAGTTACTCGTGTATAAAGTACTTAAGTTTGCTTTTGGCCTTCTAGATAATAAATTTTAATACAATATTACAAAATGAAGAAATCCCGTTCTTTTTTGTATTATTTTATTTATATAGAAGATAAAAAAATTTTTTTACGTAGTCAGTATTATACAGGGTGGGCCATGAATTAGTTAACATTTGAAAAAATCGTATAAAAAAACCATTTAACATATTTTAGAAATAGTTTATTTACGAGAAAGCTAATTAGTTGTAATTTATTTTTTAAAAATTATTTCGTCTAAATGACCACCGTTTCGGTTTTTGCACTCATCTAAGCGAGTCCTGAAGTTTTCGAATACTCTTCTGCAAAGAGACCGCGAGATCGCCGACATCTCTTCGATGATTTTTTCTTTAAGTTGACGGAGTGTATTCGGTTTATCAATGTAGACACGACTCTTTAAATAACCCCATAAAAAGAAGTCTGCTGAGGATAGATCTGGACTTCTGGGCGGCCATGGGATGTCACCTCGTCTGGAAATCAGCTTTTCCGGAAACATTTCTTTGACCACCGGCAAGGACTCGTTCGATGTATGACACGTGGCTCCATCTTGTTGAAACCATGTGTTACGATTATAGCCAGCAAATTCCAGTAGCATCGGTGCTAAAAACTCCCTTAACATTTTCACATACTCGGCAGAATTAACAGTAACTGAACGGCCTCGAGAATCTTCAAAAAAGTAAGGTCCGATGATTCCTTTTGCTGAAATTGCAGCCCATACAGTTACCTTAAGAAAGTGAAGTGGCCTTTCATGTTTAGCTTTGGGATTTTCGCTGCTCCAATAGCTGCAATTCTGTTTGTTTACATGTCCATTTAGGTGGAAATGGGCTTCGTCAGAGAATAAGATGTTGTCAAAATTACTGAATCGAGTTAACATTGTTTCGGCATATGACTTACGCAAATTTAAATCATTAGGGTTTAGTTCTTGCACTATCTGGATCTTATATGGATGTAATTTCAAATCTAATTTCAAAATACGGCGTAATGATGTGCGGGATAATCCTAATTCCCCTTAGGATTATCCCGCAATTAGTTCCTAATTAGATAATCCTAAGTCGATAAATCTGAATCACGTCGAACAGAAGCAAAAACTTGCTGCACGTTCTCTTCGCTTCGAGAAGTCCGCGGGCCGCCGGTTTGTTTCACATTTAGTGTAGATCCCGTCTCTTCGAACTTCTTCACCCATTTCTTTATTAAAGGAGCATTTGGACACTGACTTAAGTCGTGTAAACCATATTCAACGCGAAATAAGCGTCTCAGAGTAATGAGCGAAAAGTTGTTTAAATAAAACTGTTTCACACAGTAAGCGCGTTGTGGCCCCGTGAAGCGATCCATTGCGACTAAATTTCCAAGAAGCGAGCTATTGTCCCCACCAGCGCCCGCGCCCCGCGCGGCAATAGTTTGCGTGGTAAGTTACATTTAAATGTTAATGAATTCTTGGCCCTTCTTGGTTTAAACTTGTTTTTAAGATAATAAAAAGTGTTGAACACATGAAGTAATTGAATATGAATTCTTCTGTTCTCAGGTACATATTTATTTACAGGTACAGAATACATATTTTATTTTGTGAAAAGTATTCTATACGTTGACTGACATAATGCTCACTAAATGTATTGACGTTTGTGAAACAGTGATCTCAAAAAAAAAAACCGGCTACGTTTGTTGTGTGGTTTTTTGTCAGACTAGAGCGCCTTTGGAATCCTCGCATACCCTTATTTTAAGTTTGTGAGTGTTTTACAGAAGGTCTTATTTCGCTAAGTATTGTCTTAAATTAGGCCCTCCTACCACTAGTCTTTCAAAGTTGAAAAGATTGATACTAAAAACTTAGTTATTAAACCAACAAAATTTAATAAAAATACTTATTTACTATTTTACAAATCAAGTTTCATGTTGTAAAGTTGTAAAGCTTCCCATACTTCGGTGACTTATAAAATGTACCAACACAATCCATTCATTGAAACCCCACATGTAGTTTTGTTGTATTGTATTTTCAGTCTTCATGGTAATCCCAGTTCCATAAAATGCACTTTTGTCAACGCTTTTTCTAGTCCTCGAAATATTCGGAATAGTCTTTTTATGGTGTAACCTTCAAGACCTCCTTCAATTTGGTTTCTATCTTCTCAATCATTGATCTTTTAAGTTTGCTGAATAGCCAGAAGTCGCATGGAGCCAAATCAGGCGAATACGGTGGTTGTATATACTCAAAAGGTTAAATTTATTGTTCTCTGATTTGTTATTACTATAAAATATACGAATTTTCTGATTTTCAAATCGTAGTGATAGTTTATCCAAGGCCAATATAGGTAACACGAGTAAGTAAGTGAGTAACAAGTTTTAAATTAACTTTAGTTATATGTAATGAACTTAGGACGGGCAGCAGCGTCCTCTACGTATCATAACACTAAACTCCGATCGTCAACCCGCCTGTCAAGCGTGGCGATTATGTCATATAGTAGATATTGAACCAGACAAAACGGTTTATAATCTCAGGCAGCTCCGCTGTTCCTGGATACGGTAGCGGCCAGGACAACAATAGTGAAGCAAGGAATGCTTTGAATCTCCGGCAGAGGTCTAGCTACCAGTGATCATTGGTCCTTTCAACATATATTGTGAGAACGTTACGTAGAACAGGTTACCCTTATGGTGTCATAAGATCTCCGTGATTAACGTGCTTAAAAACGGAAGTACACACCAAATTATAAGAGGCAAGCTAAATTTAAATGTTAAACTGGAAAGATCGCGGCTGATGAGACCAACGCTACGTCCAATACCTGTCTATATACAAAACCCCGAAATCTTTCACCAGGAACTCCAAAACTACTTTCTGCCTGGAGTTCTGTGACTGCGAGCTGCGAATTTTATACCATTTGTATGGCAATATAACGGAACAAGGGCTCTAAGGTGTTCCTAAAAAAGACCTGTCTATTGGGCAGAGCCAGCTGACGAAACTGAAGACCGATGATGGTAGGATTTTATCGTCCAAACCCGAGGTGATGGTCAAGAATTTCTACGGGCCATTATATTCTTCGATAAGTGAACCTGTTATCAATCTGACAAAAGATCAATGAGCAAGATTGGCTCGATGATATCTGAAACGAAGCTCTTGCAGACATCAGCTGGTTCGAAATTATTTTGGCCTTCAAAAAGATCAGAAACAACTAGAAGGCGGGTGAAGATGGAAATACGGGTGTGCTTTTGAAGGCTAGCTAATGACCAGTCTTAAAACAACTTCAGAAGCTATTTAATACCGTCCTTCACGAAAAGACCCCACAGACATGGACCAGGAGCATGTTGGTGCTGTATTTAAAAAAAAATGATAATATCTTGCTGAAAAATTAAAAACCAATCTCACTTCTGAGCCATGTTTACAAATTGTTCTTAAGGTCCATTACAAGTCATCTCGCAAGCAGATTTCATGACTTCCAGCTTCCTGAACTAACCAGCGGCTTTCCGAAAAGGCTTTAGCACCATAGACCACATCCATACGCTACGGCAGATTATACAGAAGACTGAACAGTATAATTAGCCACTATGCTTGGCATTTGTAGATTTTGAGAAAGCCTTCGTTGCGATCGAGATCCTTGGCTGCACTTCAGTCTCTTTAAATGTGCCAGATTGATCCAAGTGTTTAAATGGTTGATTGTATGAAAATACCACCATGTCAGTCCGGGTACAGGCTCAGAACTTTAACTCTCAGAACTCTAACCCTATCACGGAAGTCGGAATATAGACTATTTGCCAAGGCTACTTTGCTAATATTTGATATCATTATTTGATTTATCTAGACAAACTTACATTAAATGACTTTCCATTCATAAATTTATATATATATATAAACTTATCCAATAATGCATAGGATTGTTGTAAAATTAAATATAACATAATTTTTATTAAGCGTTGCATAGCATTGTGCATTATTTCTTAAAATTATTTTCTTATTACTTAAATTTAATATCTACATATATTAAAGACGGTTATAATTTTTAATTAATTATAAATTCAATCATACCTTCCGTAATAAAACATAATCATACTAGTTTATAAACACGATATACCTTTATTCCCTTTTGTTTATTTTGAGACAGTTAAAAATAACTCTTGCTTGCGATCACAAAAACTTAACCATATTTTAGGACATTTATAGGAAAAAAATATATATATTTAAGAATATTGGATAAGTTGACACAAATATTATTAAAATGGATTAAATATAATCTAAAATACAAATATTTTCTTATCAGGCGGTATAATCTCATTAATAAAAGTATGAAATAAACAAACTCCAATCCCAAGTCTGTTTATTTTTGAAGATGATTATTGCTGTAATAATAATAAAAATAAATGTTATCTGAAGTCGTGAATTTATTAAATGTTCTTATTAATAATGGTTTGCTGCTCAAGAATGGCTTCTTTATTATATCCAATTTTAGTCGAGTTTACTTTAACTCCCTTATACCTAATATAAATAATATAAATTTTAATTATTATAGTTAAATAAATGAATCTTAGCCAACCTCAGTAACTTTCTATACACACTTTTAAAAAAAGAAAACCCTTTTGAGTATTGAACATTATAAGTATGTTGCACACAATTTGGAATGTTAGTGGAATTTTCATACGTTTTTCTTTTCGTAGTCAAATTTTTCGGTGGAATATATTCCAATAAATACAATATATTGTATAAGTAAAAATTCTATTCTATTTTTAGATTATAAAAATATAGGAATCATTGATCGATTTCCTTCCATTGGTTTATTTGGAAAACAGAATAATAATAATATGTACGCTAGTTTTACGAGTTCTTAATTGTACGTTAAGATTTTAAAATGAATTATACAATTATCGTTGTGTTTTTTAAATTATACGTTAAATGACGTTGAAACACTTCTGAAATTTATTTATTATAAATGTCGTGTCGGTAACGTATATTTTATTAAAAATTTAAATTTTATTACCATGTAAAAATTACGTTACAAGTTTGACGACGTTTGTGAAACAGTGATCACAATAAAAAAATAAGAAAACCCGCCTGAGTTGGTTGTGTGGTTCTTCTCAGACCAGGGCGCGTTTGGAACCCTCGTAGCCTTATTGTAAATTGGAAAGTGTCTTTATAGAACGACTTATTTTGATACATACGATATCAAAATAGGCCCTCCTGTCACTTCCATTGGACGTACACAAGTGATCACTGATATGGATTCAAAGTGGAACATATATAAATAAATAAAATAAATAAATAAATATTGAAAATAAAAAGCCTTTGCAACGTTAAGACCTCAAAAAGATTATACCAACTGCGGTTAAAGTATGTCGGAGGTTCTTGATGAATCACAAAAAGATTAGATCTATCATGTTAAAAAAATGTTAACTGTATAGTTGTAGAAAACATATAAATTAAATTTTTCAAATTAAATCAATTGCTTAGAAAAATACTATCTACAATCCTATGGGTATAATAAATATAAATATGGCTTAATTATTTTAAAGTGTTTTTTTGTGATTTGAGTATATCTATTAAAATTATAAATACCCGCAATGGCAATAATAGTGGTGAAGACCATCGCTTGTTCAAATTAGTTGATTAAATCTTTTTGTTTTAAATATCTTCTAAAGTATGGCGTTAGTATTCATTTAAAACTAATATCTTGGGATAAAGTTAAAATATTTAAGTGTCATCAATTCTAACAATGTATATTAAAAATAAAGAAAAGCTTGTAACGGCTAAACTATTTAAAAAAGTATATATAGACTTTCTCTTTATTACATATATAAATGTTTTTTTTTTTTTGATCAGTTATTAATTTAATTAAGTAAAGCTTCTAAGTAGCTTTGCTAAGATCTAAAACTTAAACAATTACAAAGTGAGCTCTTGAGCTCTGACTCAAGTTTAGAGTTAACTATTAACTTATTTGAACTGTACGTTATCAGTATCAGTATTAAGCTTTTTTTATTATGCTTTTTCTGAAATATAGTTCAATAGTTATAATAAAAATTTACGCTGTTTAACATTAGCATTTAAAAATGTACTATTTGCCGGTCTTCTAAATGTTCTTGTATACGCTTAATTAAAAAAAACTGTATGTGATATAGATATATAAAAACCTTCGTAGGCGGGATTTTGTAATTTCTTCATGGAAATACAGAAAATTCAGAATACTCATGTTGTTTTTAAGCTTATACCATCACTTTACTTGATAAAGTCTTAGACCACATTTTTCAAATAAATAATTTGTAGTCAAACTGTCAGCAAAGAAACTAAATTAGTTTTTTTTTAATAAAGAAAAACAAACAAAAGAGTTTTTTTTTATGTAACGTAAAATATTGTCAGCGATAAATACCTAGTGTATTCATAATAATATACATATAACGTATTTGGAGTCGTAAGAATTTCAGGTTTTCTTTAAATTGATCACGTCTGAATTTACTTTATGTTTTCAGCGATACACGTGGCTCATGCCAAACACTTCTCTAAGAACATGAGTATGATGCAAAATATAAAATTCAAAACGATAGGGGTTGTATATTATGTTATACATAATTTTCATCTACAACGATACATAATGATTTTCTTACTGTAATTATTGTTATGAACTGCAAGGAACATTGACAAAGTTACCTAAGTATAATTATTTAGGTAGAAAAGACAGTAAATACGACTATATAGTGTTTGTTACAAAATACTATTTTTAGAAGATAAACTAGGGATATTGGTATGGTTGAATCTTATATAAAAATATTTTTAATTATTACTTGAAATTACAGACCGCTACTCTAATTATATTGATATGTATAATTATATATATGACTATAAGTATATATTGATATATATGTATATCAGTTATGGAATAGTATCTATTTTCAGGTCTAGTTGTGCGGTAAACTTTTGACTCAATACGAGTAGATGCGTCTGATTTTATAGCATAAATATTATTAGTCATAAAGTGATATAGAAGTGATTATCATTTATCATGCCTTATTAGTATAAGTACAAAATGAAGTAATTCACATTTACAGGAATCTTGCAACGCTACGCAATACATTCTTATTAAAACGGGATAAAGAGACTTATTTGCTTCAGTTCGGGGTCTCTGTTTTTCCCTGAATATACTCAAAAGCTTTATTATGCTACTTGTTTAGTGATTTCCTGGAAATCAACAAATTTGCAGATTTGAAAGTCAAATTGATATTTCATCGGACTGCAATAGTAAAATTATAGTAACAATGGCTGAAGAACTAATATTTATATAAATTGATTGATTATAAATTCAACTCTTTTTTTATAGAAACTGGAATATTAAGTAGGAGTCCATCAAAGGAAATCATTTAAAGTAGCTAACTCGCTTATTTTGGAAATATTTTCATAATTATTATATATTTATTATTTTATTAACGAGTCACTAATACTAATTTTAAAGACCTCATCATAACTATGAAAAAACATAAAAAGGTTTAAGTTGCTGGTCCTGAATAAAAATTTACTTTAAAAAAACAGAAATAATATAGACAAATAACAAAGACTGGAAATACAATTAAATAACATTACTTCGTAATTTAAATCAGATTATTAATCTGATTTATTAAAAATAATGTACTACTAAGCGTTTATTTGGCTCTCGTATCGTAAAGTTGTAGTCCCGGTTTCAAGGAAGTTTTTGCTTAGTCCATCTGATCCTTTAAATGATAATAGTTTGGACCCAGCTAACTACATACCTATCGCCATTACTTCCTTGTCTTCAAAATAATGTAGAGTATCGTCAACTAACAACTCCTAACGTACCTGTAGGATCGTAGGTTTATCAATGACCGGCGATATAGCTTTCGCCACGGTCAATCGGTTGGTGATTTTTTATTATTCCTTACGCATCGATGGGCCGCTGTTATTGATAACAAGTGAGAGGCAAACTAACTGCTAAAGTTAGTTTGAATATAGCAAAAACCTTCGATCGTATATGGCACAGGGAAATTCTTTTGAAGCTTCCTTTCTATGGGCTATCTGAGAGTTTATGCAGGTGGAGTTACTCATGCACATCAACGATATGGATATTTACACTCCCAACTTACATGGTTATATTATGGCCATGCGGAGATCTTTTTGGAAAACGTCACCAACTGCCGAAAGAAATTTATGTCTTCTATACCGCCCTTCCTGGGGATAATCTCGGAATGGTATGAACCTCGTCCAAGTTAGTTCCCAAAGGACATAAGTGCGCATTTACAGCAAACACAAAATATAATATCGGCGGTCTTCGAGAGTATTGTCATCAGTCTCTCGGTTTCGTGGTCACCCGGAGATCCAGGCCATGTTGACCTTGATGTAATTGAGAGTGATCAATAGACCGAGTCAGTATTATAAGCCTGGCCAAAATCTCTATAAGTCGCAAGTCTGGCGACACACAGAGTACTGTTCTCTGTGAACGGCTGGATTTTTTTGCATTGAGTAGGGACGTAACTTCTTTGTGCATCATTTATATCGCATATCGCATTTCGCATTTCACATTTAGAATCAGGACTTTTCCGAAGAGTTTTTCTAATCTGACCTTCAAACAATTTAGATAAGCGCATAGCAAGTCATCGACTGCAAAGCCATCCATACCTGTATGCGTTTCGATCTTCTACAGTGTGTGTGTATCAAGAAACTTTCTTTTACATACCACAAAGATGTGGCATGAACTTCCTTCAGCTGAGTCTCTGGATCTATACAATATGGGTACCTTCAAAATAGACGTATAGCCCCACTTCTAAGGTTGGCAACACTCTTGTATTTCCTAAACGTTGCAGGAGTTGGAGGAGTGGGTGGCGGTGATCTATTTTACATCGGTCACCAGCACTTTCGTTTGTCGCCCTCTTAAGGGTAATAAAAATTCTGATTTTTAATGAGTGTCGTTAAATATAATACGTATATTAGATATAATATAGACTATTTTATATTCGAATGTACAATTCATGATTGGTTTTATTATAAATTAAATCTAATGGCTTTAAAATCTGCTATAGGCTTGGTAGTTTGGTGGCTTAATCCAAATTAAGCCCTTTGTTTATTAGAAAGGCTTAAATTGATTTAATATGTATTGGAACGCGTGTATTGGTGAAATATATTTCGATCTAATTCCACATAATGTATCGTATTTTACTGATTAATCTTGAGTTTTGCCTGTCTAACCTAATATTACTAACTATATATTGTTAACATACCGTTCTCAAATCCGGTGATGCGTAAATCGTATGACTTATTAATAACTGATAACAAATAAACTATCTCTAGCATTGATTAAACCACTAATAAATGTGTCTGTTTTTTCAACAATGACTTCCAAAATCCAATTAAAGCACTCCTCCTCGGGTCACACTCTAATAAAAAAAACGGTATTTATTATGACGAGAAAAAAGCAAAAATATAATTACAAATATTTTTAATTTTTAGGAAATGTATGAAAATATGTACTTTGTATAAAAAAAAAACAAAAATTAAATACGTAAACAAAATAAGGCTGTGATTCTGTCACAGCCTTTTGAATATCTTATCGTAAAGATTTTGACTAACTTAGAGTAATATAATTATTCCAATACAATCAATGTTTGTAACAACTTCTCTGAATGTTGATATTTATTTAATGGTTTATTAAAATCTGATTTATATTTATAGCTACCATATATTTTTCTAGTGTTTCTTAATTGTCAATTTAATTCAAATAAGGATATTCAAACTGCACTAGATTTTCAAACAAAAAATTAACAATCTTTGTATGTACAATAGTCAACGTAATACCGATGTAATTATATTTTTCGATTCTAAGGAATAATATTTAATCATAATTAGAAAATTATGTAGACCATTTATATATGAACTTTAAGGCCAAACGAGTCTAGAAACAGTAATTTAGATTTTTATAATTTAGATCCAGATTTGGATAAAGATTAGTTTGAAAAGGGAAAGAAAAATTACGAAAAGTTTTGATAGCTAGGACGTGTCCTATGTAAATATCGTAGCTATTTGTCAATGTCTTGAATATCTGATACGAAAATTCTATTTTAGCAGAACCAAATTACTGTCTACGGTGACTTTTATAGACAGATCGATCACTATGGTATTTAATGATTTAAATGTAATGACTTTCAACCCTAGTGAAAAAAGAATGCTTCTAAATTGATGTATAAAACCCTAATTGCCTTCTTGGTTTCACTGGACATAAATATTAAATTTAGTGATAAAGTTAAATATTATCGAATTGAACGTGATAATTGACTAGCTATTACACCAACTAACAGAAGAAGGAGTGTACTGCCTTTGCTGACGACGTGGTACTCGCCTTTTCGAATAAACAAATCGACATATTGGAACTTGAAGGTAATAAGACTCTGGAACATGTAATGCTAGGGGGGAACCAAAATAAGCTCAGTTTCGCACCGCACAAGACCAACTCGATGCTCCTCACTAAGAAACTGAAGAACACTCCCCCGATCCTACATATGGCAGGAACAAAATTGAAACTAGTCACCGAGTTAAATCTCCTAATAATAGATAATAGATAAGCAACTGTCTTTCAAATCACACGTTGCGGCACAATGTCGGAAAGCTGGTGGGCATTTATAAACAGCTAGCACGTGCGGCAATGGTCACTTGGGGGCTTAACTCGGAGATAATAAGAATCATCTACATTGCGTTCATTGAGCCCATAATAACACACGGCTCGAGCGCATGGTCCCATGTTACAGACCTGAGCAAGGTGCAGCGTCAATTATCCATGCTCCAAAGAGGATTCGCGCAAAAAATATGTAGATCTTATCGCACGGTCTCATATACCTCAGTACTCATCTTATTCGGACTGCTACCACTGGATATGAGGATCCAAGAGTAGGCTAACCTTCATAGAATCAAAAGGGGTAAGTTAACATCCTATCTCCCTCCCAACATGAGTCTTGAAATTGACACGAGCTTCAAAGAGCTCCGACACCCATCCCTGCCGGAAGCAATAGACTACGACCTTATAGAAGACACTAGCTTCGAGCTCCAAGACTCCCGCCAGATTTCCGACCCTCATATCTACACGGACGGTAGCAAGACAGAAGGGAAAGTAGGAGCTGCCTTCACTTGGTCGAAGAAAGGAAAAGAGAAGAAAAGCTCGGTCTTTAGCCTGCATCTCTCGTATATGGTGTTTCAGTCTGAGCTGTATGCCCTATGCAGGGCTACCGAAGAGATCAGCAACGATCCTCAAGCCACTGTATTGAGTGACTCAAGATCAACACTCGATTTGTTAAGGAACCCTGAAACAACAAATCCCTTAGCAAGGGCGATACAGCAGAACATCAAGGACATTAGGACTCAAGGACGAGAGGTTAAACTGACATGGCTTCGAGCATACATAGGTACCGTTGGCAACGAAAGAGCTGATGAACTCGCTAAAAACGCTACGCTAATTAACAGTAAATATGACTATGCTGAGATAGCTTACGTTAAGAAGACTATCCGTGAAGGATCTGTACAAAAGTGGCAAGACAGATATACAACGTCCAGCACAGGAAAAATAACAAAGGAGTTCCTACCAGATGTCGCCATAGCTTTTCGTATTTCAAGGAAAACTAAGTGGAATCCTATACACGTGCAAATCCTGACGGGCCGCGGAGGCATAGAAAAATACCTTCACCTATTTAAATTAAAAGACTCTCCGTGCTGTGAGTGTGATCCGTCCATCGAAGAGACAGTGTGGCACATAATACTAGACTGTCCACGTTTTTCGTCAGCTGCATCGGACTTGGAAACTCAACTCCACACGAAACTGGAGAAAATCGGCATAAAAACCATCATGGCCGATGATCGAAGACGCCCAGTTCTCATAGATTTAATAGAAGAAATTTTCCTGGTTGCCATGAGAAGAAATGGCAGTAAAATCACTATAAGAAAAAGACCTCTAGAAAACAAGAGTCTTATCAAACTCACACCAAAAACACCTACCAAACCTACAGGGATACATAAGTCGAACCTACAATGCTTTTTGGATAATGGACAACCTAGTACACCATTGCTTCGGACTAAACCAGTATACATGAACGACGACCGAGAGAAAATAGGTTTCAGTTTCTGCATTGTAGGACCGAAAAACTGGGTTTACATCTCATCCGGACTAGCTGCCCTCACTAAGGGAAGTACCGATAGGGCAACAATGAAGAGGTCGGAGTACGACAGCATGTCAAAAGTCACATTGGGGGACTGGGATTGCCGAATAGTGCGTAGGAAGAACAAAACCATCGCACTACTAGACGCTAAATACCCAGAGTCCCCTTACAGAAATGCATGTAAGATGCTCGATCACCTGAGCATACTAGGAGCTGAAAATATTAACACAAGCCCAAAAACAATAAGCGTTGACGCTATGCGAGTTGGCTATGAAAAAGGAACTGTAGTAAATCTCATGGGATCTATAAATGCTTCAGGGTACCACGACGTAGTTGTATATGAAGATCGCGGAGAAGACCTAACGTTCCTTAAAATAAGAAAAACACCAAATAGGACTACAACACCCGAAAATACCTGGGGCGAACCAAGTAACCAGAGTCTACAAAGCAGCACCTCACGCCTTCAAGAGAAAATTCCCAATAAAACTCAATCCAACAAAATAACACAAGACCAATTAAAAACTAATAAAGGTTTAAATAAGATGATTACAATGCTAAAACCGAAGCAAAAATATCATAAAAAGAACAGAACTAGAGCCGACATGGAACAAACAAGTGCACCCGATTTACCATCCGCCGGTGGTGCCAACGAACATATGCGAAACGCGTTTCTTGAGTACACAGCATCTATAAGGGAAACAATCAAAACTAACCTTGCGATCTGTGAAAAGATCAGGTGGACCTTCGAACTCGAAAACGACAGTCTGCTTAAAGTATTACTCAAGGAAGAAAAAGCCGCCATTTTCAACAACACAACATCTAAATATGTACGGGGTAAAATACCTTAAATTCCCCACATGGCGGCTTACAGCGTTAAAAATGGATTCGATAAAATAATTGAAACCCCCAAAGGAGTAACTGGACCGCCCAAGTATTTAACACCCGCCGAAGACTCAATACTTGTAGTAGTCCGCTGCACGGCGGTCTCGCTGGAAGATAACATCCTCCAAATGGCTACAGCCGTAGAGGATTCAGCAAGACCCTGAGAAGAATGGGAAGCACCAATTTTCCACTGGGTCAACGGCGTTCCTGGATGTGGAAAATTGACTTGGATAGTAAACAACTTCGTATTTGAAAGTGACTTGATAGCAACGACGACGACTGAGGCAGCATTAGAGCTCAGGAATAAACTCGCCCTCAGTTGTCCAAAGGACGGGAAGACCAAAGTTCGAACGATCGCTTCAATATTAATAAATGGCGTTAAAGAGAAGCCTGAACGACTTATCGTTGACGAGGCCTTAATGAACCATTTCGGAGGGATCGTTATGGTGGCCCGACTAACAGAGGCCAAGGCAGTCACACTAATCGGAGACACAAACCAGATTCCTTATATAAACCGGCTAAATCTGTTCCAAATGAAATATAATTTTGCCTACAAGAAAAATACCCCAGGAGGGTACCGGCTTTGATGAAGCCGGGGACCCCCTCCCCGAGCAAAATCGGGGAAATGATTCTCGGATTTTGCTCGGGCTGCCCGTCGTATCTGGGGCGGGCAAAGTATCGCCTTTTGTGTTTTATGAGGGCAAACGACGAGTCAACGCAGCGGCACCCCGACCCACTCTAAATGTGGACTTTTGCAACATCCGGGGACTTCATTCCAACTTGAACGCCGTCCATTATCATCTAGAGACGGCGCAGCCGGCCTTGTTGTTTCTGACGGAAACGCAGATATCTCGACCTAGCGACACAGCGTACCTGTCATACCCCGGGTATAAACTAGAACACCATTTTATACCACACGCCGGGGTATCTGTGTTCGTAAGGGAGGATATCTGCTACCGTCGCCTTCAGGTTTTTGAAGGTCGGGACCTGTCTATACTCTGGCTACGCGTGGACATGGACGACCATGTCAGAGTCTACGCGTGCCTCTACAGGTCCCATAGTGGTAATGCAGACACGGATCAACTCTTGGGACATGTTCAGGCGAAGATTGACGATCTGCTTTCACAGACTCCCTCCGCCGAAGTCGTAGTCCTAGGGGACTTTAATGCGCACCATGCCGATTGGCTAGGGTCACGTGCCACCGACTACGCGGGGAGATCTGTGTTTGACTTTGCTCTGGCAAATGGTCTGTCCCAGCTGGTAAAGACGCACACTCGTCTACCGGACGTGGACAGCCACACGCCCTCTTTGTTGGATCTTCTGCTGACTACACATCCAGAAAAGTACCAGATCACGGTCGAGGCTCCCTTAGGTTCCTCTGATCACTGTCTGGTACGGAGTGTAGTGCCCATTCAACGGTCGACTCGCACAACACCTGCGACTCGACGCGTTTGGCACTACAAGTCAGCGGATTGGGATGGAATGCGGTCCTTTTTTGCATCCTACCCATGGGGGCCGATTTGTTTCCCTTCCGATGATCCTAGTGACTGCGCTGCGGCTGTAGCTGATGTGATACTACAGGGCATGGAACTATTTGTACCAAGCTCTGTGGTACCACTTGGTGGCAGATCGCGGCCTTGGTTTGATGCGTCTGTCAGGGCTGCAGCAGCTGGCAAACGGCAGGCTTATCAAGCTTGGGTCAATGCGTTAGTCACTAAGGATCCGAACTCTAGAGTTCTGAAGAGGAAATATAATCGTGCCTCCAGATTCTTCAAACGGCAAATCGCTAGGAGCAAAGTTCAAGCATGTCGTCAAAATTGGGGATCAGCTGGCAAAGTACCCGCCTGGCACGCGCAAATTTTGGGCGCTTTCAAAGGCCACTCTGGGAAACTTTAACCAGCCGTCCCTACCGCCGTTGCGCATGGGGAATGACTTTCTGGCCCACACGGCAAAAGAGAAAGCCGATCTCTTGGGCACTCTTTTCGCCTCCAACTCGACTTTGGACGACCAGGGGAAGACACCGCCTATCATCCCGCGGTGTCAGAGCTCAATGCCGGAAATAGTTTTTCGGCAGAAAACTATTAGGCAGTCTCTATTTTCCTTGGACGTTCATAAGTCGAGTGTGCCGGATGGCATTTCTCCATTGGTGCTACGAACGTGTGCCCCTGAGTTGACTCCAGTGCTAACGCGTCTATTTCGGTACTCCTACCTTAAAGGCGTAGTCCCGGTCACATGGAAGCGTGCCCTTGTCCATCCGATCCCTAAAAAAGGTGATAGCTCGGAACCAGATAACTACAGACCTATCGCCATTACCTCTCTGCTCTCCAAAGTAATGGAGAGCATTATCAATATGCAGCTCCTAACCTACCTCGAGGATCACCAGTTGGTCAATGACCGGCAATATGGCTTTCGCCATGGTCGATCGGCTGGTGATCTTCTGTTGTATCTCACACACCGTTGGGCAGGTGTTATTGAAAGCAAGGGAGAGGGTCTGGCAGTTAGTTTGGATATGGCGAAAGCCTTCGATCGTGTATGGCACAAGGGGCTTCTTTCGAAGCTACCTTCCTATGGGCTTCCCGAGAGTTTATGCAAGTGGATCACCAGCTTCCTCACTGGGCGGAGCATACAGGTCGTTCTCGACGGTTTTTGCTCGGACCCCAAGCCCGTGAACGCTGGTGTACCCCAAGGCTGCGTGCTATCCCCAACTCTGTTCCTCCTGCACATCAATGATATGTTGGATATCTCCAACATACATTGTTATGCGGATGACAGCACTGGGGATGCGGTGTATTCCGGCCGTGCAAGTCTCACTCGGGAAAACGTCGACGAGTGCCGAAAGAAACTTGTGTCTTCTATAGAGACTTCCTTGGGGATGGTCTCTGAGTGGGGTGAACTGAACCACGTTCAGTTCAATCCCCTAAAGACACAAGTTTGCGCGTTTACCACTAAGAAAACCCCATTTGTCGTATCACCGCTCTTCGAGAGTACCCCCCTCATTGCCTCGCCAAGTATCAGAATACCTGGTCTCGACATTTCGAGCGATTGTCAGTTTCGTGGTCATCTGGAGAGCAAGGCCAAGTTGGCCTCGAAGAAATTGGGAGTGATTAATAGAGCGAGGCAGTATTTCAAACCTGGCCAAAGACTTGCGCTCTATAAGGCGCAGGTCCGGCCACACATGGAGTACTGTTCTCATCTCTGGTCCGGATCACCCCAATATCAGCTTCTACCATTTGACCGCGTACAACGGAGAGCCGCTCGGATTGTCGGGGACCCGGTGCTCTGCGAACGGCTGGACCCTCTGGCATTGCGTAGAGACGTGGCTTCATTGTGCGTCTTCTACCGCATTTACAACGGGGAGTGTTCCGAAGAACTATTCGATCTGATGCCTGCCGCCGAATTTCATCACCGCACAGCGCGCCATCGACTTCTTTACCATCCCTACCACCTGGATGCGTGGCGATCTTCCACTGTGCGGTTCTCAAGGACTTTTTTTCCACGTTCCACTCGCTTGTGGAACGAACTCCCTTCGGCGGTATTTCCAGATCGGTACGACATGGGTACCTTCAAAAAAGACGTCTACTTCTACCTATAAGGCCGGCAACACTCTTGTAAATCCTCGGATGTTGCAAGAGTTCATGGGCGGCGGTGATCACAAGTCATCTGTGACACGCCAGCTCGTTTGCCCTCCTCTTCCACAAAAAAAAAAAAAAAAAAAAAAAATATAATAATCCATACCTCGTGACGTCTATCAGTCAAGAACTCTTAAGAACCTACCGATCTCCCCTGGACGTAATCTATGCTCTAAACGAGGTATACAACGGCATATACTCAGCCCATTCATTGACTCGATCTCTGAGAACAGCCAGGTTTAGGGGAGCTACCATCGAAGCCTATTTCTTTAATACCTTGTACCTCCTCTACACACAGACTGAAAAAGCGGACCTTACAAACCTAGGGTACGGAAAAGGGGTAAGTAAAAACTCGCGCAACCTCACCATCAATGAAGCTCAGGGATTAACACACGAGTCGGTAATAATCATCCAAACCAAATCCAAACCAAAATCGTACCTGACAAGTGTCCCACACGCAGTGGTGGCTATATCTAGACACAAAAATATCTACGTACTACACGGATATCGACAAAGACGCCATTGTGATATTCATTAGGCGGGCCGGCGACACTTCCAATAAAAACCTTACAGAGTACAACCTCAAGATGGCAATTTCTCACCGTGACACCGAGGCTATGAAAAAGCTAGTGAACTTATTAACCTAGCTTACTACTACTACTATTTACTTTATTTATTACTACTACCAATTACTAAAATAGCTTTCCAAAGAATTTTCGTTAAGAATTCTTATTTATTAATGTAATTAAAGAATTTATAAATATATTTATTTAATATTTTTATCCTAAAGTAAATTTTAAAGATGATATTATGGTTCGGTTCATAATTTTTAATTGAGAGACATAATTTGGGATTACGTTTTAATATTAAATTATCAGAGATTATTCTGATAAATACTTGTGGGCCATTTCTAAATTAAGAATTGTTTTATTTGTTTTTTCACGAATAAATAAAGATGTAACTTTTATGTTAAATATTCGGTAAACTTTTCGGTATTTTTCTTTACTACAAAAAGACATATGTAAATTTATACGTTGTCGTAAAAAATGTAAGAAATGTACTTAAATCAAATATAGAAATAAACATACCTCAAGAACATTAATAAAGGTTGAAATACAACAAATATTCGTTTCAGCTAGTCATCATTCCAAGAGAACACAACGTCTGTTTGTTAATTATTTGGATGTATAACGCAAAGCCGCTGAGAATGAGGTCTGAATATAGATTATTTTGTAATCAATGCTGCTTTGCTGTCAAACGTAATCATCATTTATATGACTTGTATGAAAATGAAAATTAAATGACATTCCTTTCATAATTTAGAATGCGACAATGCATCAAAGATCGCATAGACCAAAAATGAAATAAACTAGCTTTTATTTAACGTTGCATTGCATCGTGTATTATTATATATATATTTTTTCTGATTTCTAAAGTTAATTTATATTTTAAGCACGTTTCGGGTACTGAAGCAATTATAAATTCAATTATATTCTCCAGCAACGTAAAACATAATCTACATTTATTTGCTTTTATGTATTTTGAACCAGTTAAAGATAAACAATTAACAAGTAGTAATACAAGAATTCTTTACAAAATAACTGTTGCTTGCAATTTCAAAAACATGATGACTATATTGTAGTATTGTATTTGTATGAAAAAAACATAGAGCAAAATTAATTTGTGAATACACGGCAGTATGGATATATATTTGCAAAATGAATTAATATATGAATTTGTAAATATAATCTATAAAGATTAAATTTATTGATTTATTTGAGGATTAGTAGATAATTTGTAACATAAATATTAATAAATATAAACTACAACAAAAAACAAATATTTACGTCAGCACAAGGTATTTATATGAGAATGTGTCTATTTTTTTTGTAACTTCTTATAAGGCTACATTTAGAAACAGGTGAAAACTATAATGCCTTATAATGTTTTTTGTCCATCAAATCCGAGTAAAAGTTTATTATCCGTGTATAGCAAAGCTTATTGCTCATTTGAAAACGCAAATCAGCAATAAGCATTGCTATGCTGAATGGTGATTTCGTGCTTAAAATGTACTACAAAGAATCTAACTATCTGCAAAATACGAACAGACAAAATCTCCCTCAAGTATATAATGTCTGTGTTTATTTTATTACAACAAACAAAATAAACGCAGCTGCCTTTATTAAATAAAATATTAAGTTAAAGTATTGTCGTATACATTATAATGTAACTTATTTTAATACCTTGCAAATCATTAAACTTCTAATCCTATAGATAAGTATATATTATTTAAAATACAGAGATGCAAAAAAATATCCTAAAATGGTTATGGTAGTATTATTCCCAATGGCAAACATTAACGGGGTCTTCGCGAATTTGTTGAGTGTATTTAATAATGATTGCTGCTTTCTACCTTTTCCTTTTTATTTATAAGATACTTATGTCTGCTTTTCGCTTCCCCAATATATATTATTTTCCCGTTCTTTTTTAAATTACTTTGGAAAATATTATTTTATAAAATTTTTGTTATTTATTTTTATATGCAATAAATTTTATTCAAAATTATGTAACGGTTGGTTTAAATTTATTTTGAAAGGAAATTAAAAGGGTATTAATCATTTGAAGTATGTGTATATGACTGTTGTTTCAAACTAGCAATTAAAAGCGATTTATTTTGCCCCCTTAAATTCAAACCATACACGATCACTTATAAATTTACACCAATCTGTAAATTATTAATTTTATTATAATTATAGTTCATTATACTGTATCGATTTATATTTTATATATACGTTATATGTGTATATATAGAATAGAAATCGATAGTAATGAAAAATAGCTTGGGTACTAAAAACATAAATATATCAGACGAATATATAATATAATACAGCACCTCAAAAATTTCAAAGAAAATATTTTCTTCTAAATGTTACTGTACTGTCTCTATTAAGTAAATGAAATAAGATTCCTGATTTAGCTTTTTTTTGACTTTACGGTTAACAATATGCTACTTAGATATATAAAAACATCAAACCAGGCATTTGAAATTTCTTCATTGGAATTTACTATTAAATACTTTATAAGATATTAGGATATAATTTTTTTGCTTCGACCATCATTATAAGATTAAGATTATTATTATTATTTGTATCTTATCTGCAGCATGTTCAATAAAAACATAAATATAATAACACTAACAATAACAACATAAATTATTGTCAGTGTAAAATAACTAGTATATTTTAGGAATCACTCATACATACATATAAGTTGTTTTGAGAAAAAACATTTCATTTCAAAATTGAAGACATCTGAATGTACTTTACGTTTACAACGATACATGAGGTTCACGCCAAATGTTACTGTTAGAACTTGAATATAGTCAAATGCAAGCCATATAACGATTGGGGTTGTACATTTTTGTATTTCATTCTAGCTACAAAGCATTATGTTCTGTTGATATAAAACGGTATAAGGAAGAATGACGAAGTAAAAATACTTAATAATAATAAAATTGATTACTTAGTAGCAGGGTAAACTCAGTATTGTTAGTTGATTTGTAATGTTAGCAATTCGATAAAGTTTTGTTGGAAAGCGTGGGTGGTCCAACGCTCAGTTTTTTTGAAGGCGTGGACTTGGTTGGAAAATATTGAAAAAAATGGTGTAGCAAACAGACGGATCTTGACAACAGCACCCTGTCAATGATCTAAACCAGTTAGGTAAAAAATTATGTGTGACGAGAAGATTTATATTTTTCGTCATACAAGATGTCCATAGTAATACGATAGATCTCGCTATCAATTACAAAGAAAACATTTTAGTTAAGGTCATCAAGTTCAAATAAGGTGTGGGATCTTCTGTAGTACTTCTGCGGTCTTAGCTTTGTGCTATACTTAGACAGCTACAAATCAGTATACAGTTGTAGTTTCATTTCGGTTCCCAATCTTACTAGTAAACACAATAAGATCAAAATTTAGTACCGAATATACATAAGGTGATTGGTAGTTAATGCGGGGAGTGCATCAGACTTAAAAAACTAAGTAAAATAATAAATCATAAAAAGTCGTAATCCTTTTCTTCTTAAACGCCTTGCCAGCGTTTAAGAAGAAAAGAATTACGACTAACCCTCGAAAAAAATATTTTTTTATAAAATGATGTAAAATTAATATTTACATATATATATATATATATATATATATATATATATATATATATATATATATATATTAATTATATATATAGATATATATATTTATGTATCTTTACATATATTTATTGTGTTATTAGAGTCTACTTCTTGCCAAGAAGGGTTCGGGGTTTAGCGAAAACGAAGACGAAGACTTCCCAAGTCGCAGTAGTGGGGGAAACTGACCGACATGGGCACCGCGACCACCTCAGCTTCTTCAGCTTCACCACGCGACCATCTTAGCTGAATATAATTTCTACGATTATGTATACTACTCACTTTTGTAATAATTATTTGTTAAGTAGGTATATACATTGTCTTCAGTTTGTATTATCTTATTATTAAAAAAAGGCTGTTTGTAAAAGTATTTATTTTCAAATAATATTTGTATATTTATGAAGTAAAATTAATGCTATAATAGTTTAATTACGATCTTTTGTGGTTTTATTTATATCGTTTCAAAATAACAATTTATGTATATATGTAATGAATTATATGCAATAGTTTAATAATTATATACAAAGATATTTTTAATGCTGCGTCTATTTAAATTTGTTAGAAATTGCCGTTACCAGCAGTATTAGTGGCCACAGTTCGAAATTTATTTACTGTTTCTAAATTTGTAATATAATATTATAATGGAACCTTAAAAACGTGGTGTTACGAGTATATCGTATTATATACATTAAATTACTTTCTATTGTTTTGTATAATATGTAATGTTCCTTACGATATGATCGCTATCACGAATAATACAATAATAAATTATTATTTTTTATAATTATAACTATAATAGTAGTGTTATTTAAAACTATTAAAGTATTAAAATGTGATAAATAATTTATAGTATATTCATCACCCAACAAGGAAATCAATGTTAAAATAGTTGTATATGAGATCTATAAAAGCTTAACTAGCTAAAACTATATCTTGATAGACACATATGCAAAGGCAGCACAAACATTCCACAAGAAATCACACCATAAACTTGGAACACGTATTGAAATGGCGGCAAATGGATCGTGGTAGAACCTATATGAGATTCCGTGAAATAACCAGAAATAAGCTCTACCAAGAAAATATTTTTTGTGAATCCTACGTTAGTCTCTATTAGATGTTGAACCATTCGACTTAAGGAATAAGATATCTATTATCGGTTTGGTAATATATCTTTCAAAACTGTTACGTCACTAATAAGAGGTAAAATACAATTTAGACATTAATATGTTTAAAATTGTCTGTAAGCTTATATATATATATATTTAGTTGCATCTAATGATTGGTTATGTAAAAGTTAATTATGATTGAATTTCTTGTACTAAATTGATATTTACTAATTAAAACTAATTTAATAAAAAATACAAGCATTTGAAGGATATGTTTGTTGGATGTTTTTTTTTTATTTAAATTGTTTTTTCATGAAAATGTCCAATTGCAGTGAATCATCTTCTTGCCCTTCATTTTGGTGTATTGCGCAGTATGTGTTATTCTTCCACACTCTGCTGTTACTCGTCATCTCTGTACATAGTCTCTTCCTTTCCATATCGTCTTTCACGCAATTCATCCATCTTTTCTTCGGCCTTCCTCTACCTGTCCATCCCTTCACTACCCAGAACTATTTTGGTTACATGCCTTTTATCTTTCCTTATAACATACTCATACCATGACAGACGGCTACCTCTAATTTTTTCTATCACTGGCACTACTCCCAAGCTTCCCCTAATATTATCATTTTTTATTCTATCCTTTCTTGTCATCTCACACATCCATCTTAAAACTTGCATCTCCATTATATGCAAACACTTTTCATACTTCACCTTTATCGCCCAGCACTCAAATCCATAAATAACGACAGGTCTAATGGTGGTTTTAAAGATTAGGAACAGAATCGGAGACACTGCTTATTTTTAGGCCAACACTCTCCAGTTTTTGTTGCCATTTTTCCAGTCTGGCCTGGACTTCAAGTCTTTCCTAGCCTACAATAGCAGAGGAATAGCATGCCCTAGGGTGCCTCCTTGTGTATTTCCAATGTCAGAGCATCCATTAGCAACAAGGAGAAGTAGGGACTTAGAGCCGACCCTTGAGGCAAACCTACTGCCACATGGTCCATAATATTCTTGTTATTTGATTAACGTATTTTCAATAACTTTCTTTGATAAATCTTGTTACCTTTACATTGTTTTAAACAGTTGTCACTCTGAGCATATATTATGATAAGTAACGACTGATTAAAGTAATTAAACATTTTCACAGTTTTTTTAATGCGAGTGCATGTTGACCGTACGACAATTGACGGTAGATTGCTATCTATCTACGGACGGTAGACAGTCTAGTTGCAGTGAATAAGTCGAAATAATAAAGGGTATTCAACTTTTCTTTACAGCTGCTTAACATAAACTTTGTACTCAAGTGAGTTTCTGATGTTCTTACGAATAAACTTGATTTAGTTAACAGTTTCTTACTTGCTTTCCAAGAATGTGACCTGCATATTTAAGAGTCCTCGATCCACGTACGATATCATTTTACTTGAAATGACCTGTGAATAGTCAGAGATATATTTTTTAAAATAAGGGAATGATTTATTTATGTGTTGTTTCACGACCCAACTTCTCTATTACAATTTGTTATCTTTGCCAAATATTTGATGTAGGGATGAGGACTAATAAATAAAAAAATAACTAGTATAAAATTAAATACTCTTTCTTTTTCTTAATTTTCTATATCGCATTATTA
Organism: Melinaea menophilus ssp. n. AW-2005; assembly: GCA_918358695.1. NCBI lineage: Eukaryota > Metazoa > Arthropoda > Insecta > Lepidoptera > Nymphalidae > Melinaea > Melinaea menophilus. Next base: position 3,910,578 of record OU911052.1, read on the forward strand.
AAAATAAATGTTATTTTACTATATTAAAGTCTATCATATATAAAATGCCCTAAAATAATTTTACATCGGATAATATAACCGTTTGATTATTATAAAAGTTAAAACTTTCATTATTTTTTTTGTTCTAATTAGCTAATGCCCGCCAATTTTTCTTTGTGTTTTTAATAGGAAATTTCTTTTATTTTCAAGGACTTTATAAAAGTTTAAAGTTTAAAAAATGGGGCTACGGCAAATTTCAAATTCTCACATTTATTTCTTTGCACTTCTTGAAAGTGCAGGTTGTAATTGACATTTGGTAGTGGTTAAATAGTTCAAATTAAGTAAACCATTCGAAGTCGAAAAGAATATATTTCTTACTTACTTACTTACCTTCACGCCATATCTCTTGCGGGGTAGCCAGAGACGACGGAGCGCCAAACGCTCCGGTCCCTGCATACCTCTTTCGCCTCGGCCACAGATATCAACCTCTTCATATATGCCCTCCGGGGGTCCTCATGCTTTTTACGTGACTTTCCTCCAGTATCATAGATACAGTGTTTTCGAAGGTCACTCGAGGCCTCCCCCTTTCTCTCTTACCACTCACTTTTCCTGTATAAATCTTTTGTACTATTCTTTCATCACTCATTCGTTCGACGTGCCCAAACCACCTGAGCACGTTCTTCTTCATTCTATCTTCACTAGTACCTGCCATTCTGTGGATCTCCCAGTATTTTATATTTTCCAGAATTTTATATTTTGATTGAAACATATATTTTTTCTTATACAATTTAACAAAAACTAAATTTAGCAACTTTTTCAGTTAGCTTAATAAGAAGTTGTCAGTAAAATTGAGTAGTTTATATAAAACAAATAATGTTCTTTTTTCAATATTGTCATATTAGTTCACTTTTGGAATAAAATCCAGTAATAAATTGGTGGCGTCGCCCAAAGACATTTGCAAATATAAATCCAAATGTGGCGTAACCCTTGGAAAATTTAAAGGAAAGTAAGGAAAGGGAAGGATAATGTGGGTGTTTTAACTTAGAGCTCGCTAGCTTACTGTACCAAACAATTCTATAGTAGCTACTTCACACCCATCTGTCACTTCTCACATACGATATGAAAAGGTTTATTTATTAGTATTTTTCTGTGGCTTTAATTGAGAGAGTCGGATTGACCTAATTAGTTTCACTTATTTTATGGGTTCAAACCTGAGGTGGATATCATTACAATATTGAAGAGAAAGGGTTTATGTCTGTGTGTGTTTATGTGTTTGGGTGTAAGTAATCAGGTTATACCACAACTTATAAGTAATTAAATTAAAATTGGCGAGTAATAAGAAGTCATATTTTGAATACTTATTAACTTAAGTAGTATAACAAATTACTAACCGAATTTAAATTGATAGACCAAAATATATTGACAACAAATTTACTTTTGTGATGGACAACATTAAAAGTTAAAAAGTGTCTAAGAAAAAAAAATCATGAACTTCACCGAGGCGTGTTTTATTAAGAACTAGGAAAGTGCTTGAATACGGTAAATAAAAATAGTTAAATTTGACCTCTGGAAGACCATGTAGCAATTACGATGAAGTCCTAAAGTCCGGGACTTCAGTGCCTCACAAAGTACTTTTAATATTGCACAGAGGCATTGATATTCCGTGTCTTTACTTAAAATATAAGTTACGAAGATACGGAATCAAACCACAGATATCACTGATATCGATATTGATATAGATCGTGTCGTTTATACTTATATATCCACTTCTTGGAACGTAGATTCACAAGTAGAGTCTCCCAATTCGAAGGACAAAGCACTAAATAGATCCGCATCTGGTTTGCGTTCCTATATAATGAGAGGAAATATGTTTTTGTTCTTAATTAAATCCTATGGAAAAGTATATATTCAAAAAATACCTACTAAATTACAAAAATAATCAATTAATGCTCCAGTTGAGAAAGAGTATGGAAAATTTAAATTGTTTTCGTTCAACAACTGTACGCACTAAAAGTTGCAAAAGCAATTGTAAAAACTTTGTCAAGTATTTTACAATAATGTATTTGTGATGCACGGTGATGAAATTATATAGTTTAATTGATTCTTAAAATATGTCTTTGATAGAAAAAAAAATAAAACTGTCCATTAATCCGAAATACATATTATATATATATATATATATATATTTATACAAAACATTGCACCGTTTTTATAAAAGTAAATAAATATTTATTATTATTCTGTCTTGGATAAGGGAAAATTGTTGCAATCTTTTTGGTAAGTTCTGAGATAATGGAATATACAAAGTTGATGTTTTATTTTACAATTGTGTTACGTAGTTATCGGATAAATGTAAAACTTTTAACATTATAAAATTAAATTTCTACTAAAAATTCATCAACATACCTTATTATTTTTTATTTATATAGAGTCGTCTTCATCAGTACTGAGGTAGAATAAACAGTTTTTGTTTAGTTTTGTTGTTAGCAAAATAGTTAAAATTATACTTATTATTTAGTATTTTATTAAAATGTAATACTCCACAATTTTACAGAGATATAGCAAAGGGATAGCTCCATTATCCTAGCTTAAAAAATAATCAAGGAAAAGGAAAAAAAACCGAAACCGTTTTGATCTTTGCACTTGGCAACTCATCCACGTTCTAAAAGTAGCATTTGGCGTGAGCCTCATGTATCGCTGTAAACGTGTTACGTACATTCATACGTGTTCAATTTTATAAAGACATAAAATGGTTGTGACTGAAAGTACTCCGTTAACCAAATATTTTAGTAGCAGAGTGTGTTATACCTTGAGTGAGTGAGTTACAATACTTTTTTTGACTCAATTTTGGTTTTTTTATATTTAGAGATTGTCTATTGCAAAAAAATATTGAATTGAAATTTTATAGTCAAATATAGTTGAGTAAATTGATTAATTAGATGATAAGCTGGCTCAGAAATATATTCTTGACCAGTATAAAAATGGAATGGCTATATTTCAAGACGATACCGCTTAAAATTTTGCTAAGATTCAGGTAATTTCCTTTAAAATACTATAAATTTTATTTTTTATTTTTTTTTATAAAATCGAGTTTACATGACTTTATTACAGTATTTAAAAATAAACAACAAAACATTTTCGAAATATGAAAATATTTTCTATACAAACATTAGGTAACACAGTTAACTTGGCCTTTACATAAGCTGAGCACCGAAGGCCGAGATAATGAACGGTTATATTCTTTATCATTATGCGGTTTCTTAGGTTGTAAAATTTTTATGTAGCTAATGGGAAATATTCAGATTGATCCGTAAGAATATATTTTCATATAGACTAAAATATACCTATTTCTTGAATTTGAATTTGTTTCCGAGATTTTATATAAACGTTGCGTTTTGTACTATGTAATTTAAAGTATTACGTTCGTATCTAAGGAGGTGCATCCCAGGTGTTTCAACAACAATAAAGTTGCTTACCTGATTTAAAGATACAATTAGTCCTTGATGTATTTGTATCATATCGTATGTTGCGAACAATCATTTTACCGAATAAGTGTGTTTAGGGTAAAAAATATTTCGCCAAAAAAATACTAATGTGTGATCTTGGTATTTTATTATACAAATATATTTAAATACATGTATATTTTCATTAAAATCACAAAATTTTATAGGATTTAGTTTTAGGTAGGTCTTTCGGCTCTAAAACTTACGAAATACGCGTGATGGCTTGATCCATATTAAGTCCTGAGTATCAAATAGTAATTGTTATCTGTTTTATTAAAATATATTTCTATGCTAATCGACATAATAATTATGATTCTGTTATCATTGTCAATTCCGATTGTAGCATAGTATTTTCAGTTAATGCCAAAAAAAATTGTGAGATATTTTTTTTACCACTGTTTTTTGATTATTCAGTACCTATTAGGTACAAACACACATTGTATTCTCATTTGAGCAAGACATGCTGTACACATTCGGCCATATTGGTATTGTGGAAAGTTAAAACAATAAAATGAAAAGTATTCCTTAATAAATACCAATTTACGTAAACCGTGACGTGTAATCTCCGTAATAATAAAAAAATTCCAAACTTTCTATTAAAAAACTATATTGTAATTACAAATAATATTACATTTGCAACTACTTTTGCAAGTATCAAGATAACTTTTATGAACAGTTTTATTGTCATTTTTCTTCTAAATATTACATTTACATTACATTTTCAGCAATTCCTGTAACAATATTACTTAGTAGATGAAATGGGAAAACTCTACATAAAAATTATCTAAAATATAATTTTTTATGTTTCTTACAGTATGTAACCGTTGTCAGTGTCAGAATAATATATACAGACAGAAGTATTGATAATTATATCAAAATTAAGTATTATGTCCATCCATATAACATTTTAATAAAAAACAACATACATCTCATATCATAATCCTGCAATGTTCAAATTCAACTTTTTATTGAAATTTATTTTAATTAGTACATAGAGATAAAAAATAAATACATGCTCATATACAGTTGTAAGATGTTGATTACTACTTTGTCGCATTTTCATATTTAATTAACAAAGTATCGGCCATTGTGTACTTTAATCAAAGCAGCGATATTATGTTGTTGCTTCTGCTAGAGACATCCTGGGGTCAGGCAGCAATGAATAATTAATGCAGTTTTTTAGTATCGATGGAGTTGAAATTATTTAAAATATGTCGCATACAAAAGTAAATATTAAAAACAATAATAAATTTAATTGTTTATTTACAAAACTACAATTTTCTATATTATAAATATTGAATAATTATCAGTTTCTATTTTTTTTTTCTAAAGACTTATATTAATATTTGTTATAAGCAATATATTTTAGAAAAAAATCGTACATAAAATGTATCGCAACATTACTTATTTGATACATACATAGTACCCCAAACAGTTTGATGGTGAGCCGTGAATAAGAAAAAAGAGTCTGTTGGGTATGTGGAATTGACCCATAATATATATGGTCGGTCTAAAACCCTTGACAGAACGATTTCTGTTACCACTGAAAGTTTTGGTGTCTCAGTGACCTAGATTGGCAGAGAGCGATACTCTGGGGTATGCTGTTTGCTGACCACATTTTTCTTGTCGGCCTGCTTCGAAGCTAAGAGCAGAACGAAAAAGTGGCAACTAAAATTGGATAGTGTTGCCCTGAAAATGAGAAGAAAAAGAGTATAAGGACATATTTTGATATTTCAGACGCATCTTGAGTTTTAAGCTCCTTTAGCAATGGCTTGTTGTTTTGATTTTTGGCACCTAGACTTAGTCGTTCGTGATGGCGAGATATATAGAACTATCTAAAACAGGATCAACGAAGGTAGAGGATATGGCGGCGGCAGACTACTTGAATAATAAAGGACTTCTGTTTTCTCTTTAAATCGAGTGAGAAAATTTATACTACCTTTTTTAAATCGGAATGCAAGCCGGTGAACAGAAAACAAGAAGGGGAATTTGATGAGGCTGAAATGGGAACATACAGATGGATGTTTGGAGTACATAAAATGGTTAAGTAACTGAAAAGTAACTGTAAGGTACTTTGAAAGTTCCTTAACACCTATTATAGATAAAATTTATAAAGTAATATTAACTCTATTCATGGTAAGGTCACAGAATGCGAAGGTATAAAAGGCATTTACTAAGAAGAGTTTGAATTATGAATGTAGATTGTTACAAAAGAAGAGGCGGACACAGAACATATCGATGCATGAAAAATAGTAAGATAAAGAGGCAGTTTTTTAACATTTAAAATGTTGGCGCCATGATTATTTAAGTTGAGATAATTAAATTTAATATACTCGTATGCGTGAAATAACTACTATATTTATCGAAGGAATAAATAATTATAATGATGTACCTAAACTACTCGTATAATTAGTTAACAACTTATAACATATGCATAAACTGCAATGAAATTGCTTAATAGTTTCATAATAATTAAATTGGATTTTACAAAAAAAAAAAAAATAATATGCTCTTTATTGTATTCCTTAAAAGTATGTAAATTCTTAAGTGAAATAAGGGTTTATACAACTTAACGTATTACATTTTCAAAACCAAAATGATTATTCTTGGTATATTACTTATTTGAAAACTTTGCAGATCATTTAGAAATAAATTTTAAGTACAAATCAGTTTAGAAAGAATAATTTAAATCCTTGTATTATAGATAGAGATTAGGATAAACATAAATTAGAAAAGTTTGATTGCTAGGACGTGTCCAGCCTATGTAAATATCGTAGCTATTTGTCAATGTCTTGATCTTCTTATTTAGTTTAGTTCTCTTGATTATCTGATAACGGTACAATATTTTAAAAGAACTAAATGTATTATACTGGGACTTAAAAGAATAGTTCGTTCGATATGGTATAATATATTTTGCATTATGTTTTTGTGGAATAAGCTACTTTTTATATTATTGTATATATACAAAATTAATAAGCTTATGTTCAGTTTCTTAATTTTATTAAACATAAATAATTTTCTAGCATTGTAGTATAAGGCTTATTCTTAATTGTTATAAGTTCTATGTTATTTAAGTAAGTAATTAAAATACCTTGGTGCAAATAAATAGATTTGTACTATTTACATAATAGAAACACTGTTCAGTTAAATGCAATATTTTGGAGTTAAGTTAAAATTTTTGAGAATTATCTTAATATCAATTCTGATTTTGATTTTTATGTAATGACACTTCCGGAAACAGATGACGCAATACGAGCCTTTTGAATAAGAGTGGCTACCAAAGGTTTAATTTTCACCTGTTTTTTACTTGCCTTGCCTTTTTATGCTTTATTTCGCTACCAAATACTAAGAAATGTTTAATAATTTTTAAAAATTGTAAGTATGTAAAAAAAAATAGTCATGTTATAACTGTCATCAAAAACATAATAATGTAAAACACCTTACCTTTTTTGTATCTGAGGAATAGTGACTTAGGAAACGCACGTGATAGAATAGATGTAAATAGATGTATAAATATAAAAAATATATGTTTAAGATAAAGTTAAGAATATATATGAATTCTGCATTGACTATTATACTAACTTATGTTATTAGTATCAACCTACGGTAATATTTGTTTAAATGATTTGACTACACTGAAATTGTCACATTATTGTTTATTATTTAAAACATAAATTGGTTGTATATGAATAATGTATATATAATAATAAAATAATATATAATGGCTAAAATAAAACACCACACATCAGGTTAAATATAATAGAGTAAACCTGATTACATTTTATAAATCAGTCAGTTGGCATAAAATTACTATTTTATCATTTAATAGATGAAACACAAATTCGATGAGTAAATACACGAATATGTATTTAAAATATTAAATAGAATTATGTTTAATAACTGTAGGCAATGGTCATAAAGTTGTATTGTAAATCTAATAATTACATATTGTTAATCAATCACTTAACTCAAAATAAACATTATCACTAAATGAATAAATTATAAAATGTATGTGTATTTAACATAATACTAAAATTATAGATAACCATTATATAATACTAAAAATACTAATGTAATATTTTATTCTTTATTCAATTTGATTGAATTGTAAACTGTGATGTTACCATGTAATACAACTTATACAATTTAATAGTTAAATTAGATATATTAGATTAAGAAATGTATGTGTAAATCAATGAAATCATTATATATGACTATTAAATGTCAAAAGTAATATACAATATCTTGATGTTCTGTTTAATAAATTAGGTTTTTGATTTTGCTAATAATATTAGCCAATGGTTCTTTGTTAATATATATATAACCGTATAAAATAACGGAAACGCCGAAAATAATCATCAGTTACTCTTCAGTCATCGAAGTGAGAAAAATAAATGAAAAACTAAGTGACAGTGAAAGTTATCATATTATCATATCTTAATGCGAGTAAAGTCACAACAAGTTTCTCACTGATTCAGGTTGTTAAACTTGTTGTTTACTGTTAAAGTACGATATAAGTATGTTATTACTGTTAAAACAATAATAAGTTAACATCTTGTTTTATAATGTTATGTATTAATTTTCACTATTGTATAAGATTCAGAGCGACTTAAATGTTATTAAAGATTAAATATATGTTATTTAATTTAATATGTGGTTAAAAAATTTAGTTTCTATTAAATAATCATATTATACTTAATAATTAAACCTAACACACGCTGCTATATAGTCTTTTGTGCCTAGACACCTAAACTGATTTTGATGTTATTTTGTATAGAAATATAAATAGTTTTGTGTTTTCCTTTTAAAATTTATTGAATCTTTCGGGTTGCAATACTTTGTTGACTTAAAACTAAACCGACACGATCCATAGATTCATTAAAACCAATTCAAGTAGATTTGTTGTATAGTATTTTTAGTCTTAATAGGTGTCCTCTGAAACTGATAATTTAGACAGACAAGACTAAATATGTAGTATTTTAAAGTTTGACCGGGGCAATAACATATAGCCACATAAATTTTCCTCAGAATCCGGCCGATAGCTTAATTGGCAAAGTAACGCGACCCTAAAGGTCGTAAGTTCAAATCCTACTAGTGCTTATGACGTTTTCATTCTATATAATATATAAAAATAAAACCTTGTAACGACTAAACTATTTAGAATAATATAGAAAAATCATATTATAAGACGTAGTAAGATGATGGATGTCCAGTTGATGGTGAAAGATTCCTTATAAATAAAATAAAAAAGAACATAGTGTTACTTTCATTGTTTATTTAACGGTATTTTTTATTATATTCTTTCTGAAATAAAGTTAAATTGTAATATTTTATGCTTACGTTTTTAAGACTCGGAGGAAATAAAATTGTATCTGATATAGATATATAAAAAATCTTACAGGCGGGATTTATAATTTCTTCCGATGGATATACTTGTAAATAATTTGTAAGCAAAGAATACTCGTATATTATTTTTTCGCTTAGACCATCGCTATACTTAGCCAAGTCTTAGAACATTATTTAATAAAATATAAAATGCATTCAAACTGTAATTAACAAGAACCAAATTGAGTTTATTTATTTGAAAGAAAATACAAAAAATATAGGTATTTTTATTTAGGTACCATTAACTATTGTGAGCGTTAAATAACTACTATATTCTTTATACATATAATGTATTTAGAGTCGTAACAATTTCATTTCTTCGTAAAATTGAACACGTCTGAATGTACTTTAGGTTAACAGCTATACACGAGGCTCACGCCAAACGCTATTGTTAGAACGTGAATATGATGCCAAGTATAAAACTAAAAACGATAGGTTTTTTTTTATATGTACTTTTAATTTAAAACGATACATACAATTTGTTACTGTAATTATAGTTATTAACTGCATGAAATATTGACAAAGTTACCTAAGTAACTATAGTAGAGATATAAAATATTTTTTCCAAGGATAAATTTGGGATATCAATAATTATTATATATAACGTTTTAATGTATTAAAACGAATATAATATAATTTTTATTATATATATCGTTTTAAACCTAAGACGTATTATCTATCCTTTCGTTTTTACGGTGAAAAGTTGTTTCGAACTTATACTCGTATTATATTAAGCTCGACGATGCGGTTAACTTTTGAGTCAATAGTTGCGTCTAATTTTATAGAAAAAAAAATATAATCAAGAACAATCAATAAATATAGAACTGGTATATGTAAAAAGTAAAGTAACTCACATTTACAGGAATTTTGCAACGCTACGCAATATGATCTTATTAAAATAGGATAAATGTAATTTACTGGTTTCAATTCGGGGTCTCCGGTTTTGCTAGAATATACTCAGAAGCTTTATTATGCACTCCGTTTTGTAAATCCTTTAAAAAAAATGGTGATTTTAAAATCGGGATGATATTATATTGGACTGGAGTAGTAAAGTTATAACATCAATTTTAAAAACTCGATAAACGCAAAATTATACTTATATTTACCATCACCTCGTTTCTTTCGGTACTCGCCACGTTTCGATGATGAAGAAAGGTGATGGCAATAGGTTTTTAGTTAGCTGGATCCGAGTTATCCTTTGTGTAGGATTTGATAGACAAGGGCAAGCTTCCATGAGACCGGGGCTATCCTTTTATGGTAGAAGTGCAGAAATAGCACTGGAAGCACACGTTCATAGCATTATTGGTGAAATGCCATCGGCCCACCCGATTTAAGAACTTACATGGAAAAAATATACTTTCACTACGTATGACGTAAAGCAAATATAAAATCGAATGGATCGACCGTTGTAGGTAGATATTTTAACAATTTAGTGTAAGAGTGGAAATTCCTATTTTCGAACATTCTTAGTGTTGTGTTATTTTAAGGGTTAAGAATGGGAACCCATTGAAAATCAGTATTGGATTGTCAAAGCGTCAACATTACGTAAACGGACATTCGTTTTTTATTCTTTGTTTTGTATTGATGTGTACCAAAAAAAAAACAATTCCTATTTTAATCCTTACTAAGAGTCCCATGTCCATCTGTTTGTCTTCCAGCGGGCTGAAATACGCTACTCTTACAACCCATATATGTAGACAATATCAAAGGCAATTTTCAGAATGTGTGAAATATACATTCTGAAAATTATCGTTATAACAACAAATCGAAAACTTATAAATAAATAAAGACTGTGTTCAAGCAGGAGCAGGAGCAGCATTTATTTCTCTTGGGCACGTTTTTTGCCTCCAACTCGACTTTGCACGACCAAGGGAAGACACCGCCTATCATCCCGCGGTGTCAGAGCTCAATGTCGGAAATAGTTTTTCGGCAGAAAACTATCAGGCAGTCTCTATTTTTCTTGGACGTTCATAAGTCGAGTGGGTCAGATGGCAATTCTTCATTGATGCTACAAACATGTGACCCTGAGTTGACTCCTACTGAAATAGAGCTAAGGTGTCTATTTCAGCTCTCCTATCTTAAAGCCGTCATCCCGGTCTTTTGAAAGTGTGTCCTTATCAATTTGATCCCTAAAAAGGTGATAGGTCGGACCCAGCTAACTGCAGACCGCCATTACCTCTCTTCTCTTCAAAGTAATGGAAAGCATCACTAATAAACAGCTCCTAACTCGTGGATCACTAGTTGGTCAATGGCCGGCTATATAGCTTTTGCCATGGTCGATCGGCTGGTGATCTTCTGTTATATCTTACGCATCGTTGGGCAGCCGTTATTGAACGCAAGGAAGAGGGTCCTAGCAGTCTGGATATGTCGAAAGTTACCTTCCTGTGGGCTTTGCGAGAGTTTATGCACAACAATACAATTACAAATACAAAACAAATTTATATACAACATACATATGCTGATGGCAGCACAGGTGACGCGGTGTATTCCGACCGTGCAGGTCTCTTTTAGGAAATCGTCGACGAGTGCCGAAAGAAACTTTGGTCTTCTATAGAGACCTTCCTGGATAAATTTTTATTATTGTGTGAACTGAACCTCATTTGGCTTCAGTAGATCATTGAAGAAAAAAAATATTTAATTTTCATGTTCGTCCGTAAAGCAATCAAAAATTGTTAATGCAATTAAACAAGGTTTATGAATATTTGTTTAACGATTATATCTGAATGCGTATTTCAAAGTATGGTATTATAGTATATTTTTAATGTTTAAACAGATGCTATATTTCTTGGGATAAAAATTAAATATTTAAGAATTATCTAATCCTCAGTTCTTATTCTGATTAACTTATAATTATTATTCAGGAAAAAAGCCGACGCAATACGGGGCTTTTTCACAAGAGAGAGTATCAAATGTCTACTTTCAGACGTTTTTTACCTGCCTTAGTTTAGTTTTATGCTCTAGTTACTAAGTAACTACTAAGAAATGTTAAATATTGTTAAATATTAAAATGAATGATTATAAATGTTAAATATTAACACAAACTATCTTTCCTTTCCTGGTTGTGTTTATAAAAATAATTCATAATTATTTTTAGTATATTAAAAATAAATATTTTAATAAAATTGTAAACTAAAGTTGAACTACTACACTACTGCAAGGGAAAAAAGTAAGATATGTCTGATAAATAATATAGTTAATTTGAGTAAGAAATATATTACTATTACTATTTTAATAATAATTTCAATAAGCTATGATTTAAATGTTTTCATTTAAATAGTAGTTGTATATTATCAACTTACTTGTTAATATAGCAAAATTGTCGAAAGTGTCTCTTGGTGTGTTAATTAGTATCAAATATAAACTTTAATTGCATTGCTTAAAAAATATATTTCTCTTAAATAGGTGAACTTACATATTATACATGTACATGTCTAAATTGTACTTTACCTTTTTTAAGCTAAAATAGCCACTTTAAGGTCCCATTTATTGTCCCCGTTTATTAGCATTATATATATTGTTTATCAGTGTGTTATCTTACTTATATGATAAGTAAGAAAAAATATATATTTTTTGAAATATATTTTAAAAAAATATATATTTTATATACCTATGCACTGAATAAATAAGGCTGCAACTTATATTTTATAAATTTGAATAATTTTCAAAGTGTTTGTTTTGGTTGAAAAATAAATGAACTTAAATGAAAATAAATTAAACTTTGGGTTGATCAATTTGAATGATTTCAAAGATAATTAGACGTTTCTTTCTTATTATTACGTTTTTTATACAATTACAGAAAAAAACACATCGCGATAACATTAATTACATTAATAAAAGTTCACAAGAAATTTAGCTAGTTACGAGTATCATTCCAAAAGAACACAATCTGTGTTTGTTGATTATTTGGATGTATAAAGCAAAGAAACTGTGAATGGGTTCGGAATAAAGATCATTTTGTACTCAAGGCAGCCTTGCTTTCAAACAATATCATCATTTATACAACTTGTGTCAACAAAATACAATTGAAAGATAATTACGCAAATGTGATATAATACATTCATAATCTTATATATGCGCTAACGCGTAAGAAAGATAAGGGTCTTAATTGTTCTATTTGACAGGATATATCTTTTCCATTTTTGAATACTTAGGCTTTATTATATTCTGTTCTTTATTATATTCTGTTTTAGAAGTTTTATATTATAGCCATTATTATTATTCCCAACAATATTATAACAACAAAAGAAGGCATTTCTTCTAGTATCATATTTATATTCCTAGATTCACTTGATTGTAATGACACTGGTTATTTAAACATGTCGATACTCTAAAGGTTTTTCTCCAGTACAGTTTTATGTAAGTATAAAAACATTTTCTTTTGTATCGTGGGTCCAAAATATTTAATCTTATCTAAGTTTTTATTCTACATACCTACATACATAACAAAACAATATTTCTTCAGTTTACATATATACATTTATTCGATGTTTATGTTGTGAGGCAGGTAAATTATACAAATAACAATAAATGAAATTTGTTATTTTACAAAGTTACTTTTGTATGATACAATATAATGATGATACTGATATTTTATAGCATTTGTAGGAAAATCCAGAGGGCAAGCTTGATTTATGACTACAAGTGAGTGTAAATATAGATATTATTTATTAATTTAATTTAAGAATATTTATTTGCCAATTTGGATAATTTGGCAAAAACATATTCTTAAAATGAATAAATATAATTAATCTAAACGAAAAATGTTTGACTATAAGACATTGTGAACGCACTAATAAAAGTACAAAAAACATAAACTCCAACTCCAAGTCTGTTTCTTTCTGAAAATGATTATTGCTATAATAATAACAAAAATAAATGTTATCTGAAGACGTGAATTTGTTAAATGTTGTTGTTAATAATGATTGCTAGCCAAAAATGGCTTCTTTAATGTATCCAATTTAAGTCCAGCTTATTTGAACTCTTTATAAAGCTCAAATTTTATAGACGAATAATATTATAATATAACATTCTCTTGTAAAGATTGCAAGGAATAATATCACATATAAGTAGGTCCTTATAGGACATCTATAAAAAAGGAACCGTTTTTCTATAATCTACTTGATAAATATATTAACCTCGTTCGTAAGCAGTTTTTGGATAAAAAATATATAATATATTTAAAATTCCTATTGTCTTTATAATGTAAAATTCTTAATTACTTGTTTATTATTGTTTAGAATATATATAAAATTAAAATAGTTTCTAAGGGCTAAGACATCTTGAGAACTTAGATAAAGCTGGCCGCGGATAAAGTATATTCATAATGAACCTATTAGCCTGTAAAATTCTATTAGCCTGTCTCCAGTTTAGATCAATTTTCAAATTGATAATTTTTATTGAAATAATGCCTACTTATATAATATATAATAAACAATGTTTGTTTTTTTGTTTTTAGTTAAATAATATATCTAAATGTTTTCTACGAGTACATTATTATATATATCAATTATTTAATGTATTTACAAACTATTTGGTTTAAGAAATATAAATACGGAATAATTACCAGAGACTTGTAATAAGAGAACTTAAATCGATAAATCGAACTAACTTAAAGTAATAGATTTTTTAAAATGTAAATGTAATGTAAATTTATTTGTACCTTAATTATAAACGGAACATCTGTTAAAATTAACCAACACCCATAAATGATAGTAATTGTGGTAAAGACCCCCGTAGCTGGTTTAAATGACTTGAGATTTATTGATATTGAATATTATTTAAAATTAAATATTGATGAGATGCCATAATATCAATATTATTAAACATAATTATTGTTTAGAGGAGTTTAGGTTAGGAGATGTTTATATGTCAATCGTGCGTAGAAGAGTGTCACTTGGGTACTTCAGTACTGCTGGCATGAGAACGCAATCGAAATGATGATTGAGTGCTTAAAACGGATCGTATCGTTACAAATAATCTACAAATCTAAATATAAACAAACAATATTCAACACAACAATTTAATATAACTGTATATTAAATCGAAACCAACGCTTCGATAACATAGGTGTCGTTTTAGAGAAAGCAAAAGACCTATTAGTTTTTTTTAAACTTATATATAAAACGTTACAATACTTTATTAAATATTATATTTTACTTTACACTACCATAGTTATTATATTACCTCCAGAAATAAGTAAATATATTTATTGTATTAGAACGGCCGATATTTCTTCATATTACACGTATGTGGGTAATCCAATAAAATGTCTTAAAACGAACGTAAATTATCAATCACACTTAATAATTTATAAATAAAATTTTTAAAAACACTATGATAAAAATATATTAAAACAATAAAAGTTTTGAGATTATGTCGATTAAGATCGATACGTCGTGTTGCGATGGCGGTTGTCGCTTTAAAAGTGAGGGCCGTCTCGCCACCTGTCTCACGTTGCGCTATAATGTCAACTGTCAAATCAGGTACCGAGGTATTATAATAGATGGCATTTCTGATGGTATGCTCCGACATATTTAAAATACAAAAACTGTTTCCTAAAATTTTTCAGTAATATTCCCAATGCTAAATATTAACTAGCGAATTTATTTATTATTTTAAATAATTATTTTTGCTTATAAAATACTTAAGATTGCTTTTAGCCCTGCTAAAATGAAATTAGTAAAAAATGAAAATTTTCCTGTTCTACCTTACTGTAGAACGTTACTTTGTAAATTTATTCATTTTAGATTTTGTTTACATTAGCAATCTATGTGTTGATTTAGTTATTAAATCAACACTACACAAATTTTCAGAAAAAATACGTCTCTACCATTTGATATATCAATTTTCGTATTTTCCTGTGAAAATGTAGTGATATTTTTGATAATTTTCCAATACTGTTATATTTTAAAAAGCTTTTAATGAGTAAACCTGTTTATACACCATTTTATGATCACGTACTATTAGGAATTTAGTAAGTACTAAAAAAAGTATAGGCTTTTCTTCTTTACTACATTACTCTTTATGACATGAAAATTAAAATGATTCATTAGTTCGAATAAAATATTAAACTAATAATGAAGTTAATTTGCAACGGTCTAAGACTTGAACTTTAAATCTATGGTGTGACCAATGCAGCACCGAATCAAGATCAGAGAGAACTATTATATAACTGAACCATACGTTGTTGTATGTTGTCGTACATTTATTATAAGACGCAGTTAGATCATGGTAAAGGTAAGGGTAAAGGTAAAAGTTGCCTTAAAAAAAAATAATAAAGTTTTAGCTGAGTAGTTGGTTGAACCATTTTTTATATATATAAAAAATGTATTGGGTTGTTATTTTGTGTAATTAATAAACAACCTCCAGCATTTTCAATAACAATTTCATGTAACATATGTTTTTTTAACGTTAAATAACTAGTTTATTTCAAAGACCAGTTTATTTTAAAGAAAAGGTAACCTAAGGATCTACGATAGAAATATATTATTTATTACAAAATACATTTTTTGAAACTTGTATTGAATTAACTATAATAGACTGAGGGAGAGGTGTTAATTGTAATATTGAAACATTCTTATTATAAACATACTATTTTATAATGTATACATACATATATGTAACATTATTTGATTAAATCACTTAAAATGAAAATAAAATAATTATTTTACCGAGAGGAAATGTTGTTTGATATTGTGATTTTATTAGCACAGCCCTGCCACTAACTTCGGTGGAATTTACGTTCATTTCTACTTCATAAAATTTATAGTATCAGTAAATACAACTTTCGTTCACAAATATGTCTGTACATGTACTGAACCTATTTGAAGCCATCATTCATGAAATGCCATATGTAAAAAATTGTTGGAACTATTGGACAGCGTCATTCTAGCGGAACGTTAGACATTGTTACTTAATTTTTTTTTTCTTTCAAAGTTATCTAAGTACTTTATAATATCAATTTAGGGTTTCATAGGCCATTAGAAATTCTTATAGTTTTGTCATGGCCATCCGTCCATCTACAGCTTATCTCAGACACTTTTAGTAGTAGAAGGCTTTAATTCGGCATGGATAATGTGGTAAAAGTAAAATTTTGAAAATGTGTTTTTTTAGGGTAGCCCCTCTACACGCATATGGGGTTGTAATTATTAGTATCTAATACCCCGTGATGTATCTTTAGATATGTTTTTAAAAATATGGTGTATTTGGAAAAACAATTTTTCTATTAAAGGAGTCAAAATTAGTACTGTTTATAAAAAAAAAAAATTGTCTCAACAAAATAGCCCCCGTGAAGGAAATTGAAATTTGAATATTTTATTACAAAATCTTTGACCAGCAGAGAAGAAATAAATGTTGCAAATAAAAAAATATATAATAACATCTTAGAACGTAGATATTTTTTAAAATGGTTGATGAATAAGCATATCTAACTATATCATATCTAACAATAAGCTTTTCATTATAATCCTTAATTCCCAATTTAAGTAAAATAATATAACTACATACTGCACTACATTTTCAACCAAAAAATACCATACTATATATATCTGCAATAGTTTATATAAATACTGTTATTACATTTATTCAATCCTAAGGAATAATACTTAGCCATTATTTGAATACTACGCTAACCATTTAGATATAAATGTTAAGGGAAAACCAGTTTATTATCAGTAATTTAACTCTTTGTGTTTTAGATACAGATTTGGATAAAGATAAGTTGGAAAAGTTTGATCACTAGAACGGGTCCATCCTATGTAAATATTGTATCCATTTATCAATGTCTTGACTACTGATACGAAAGTTGTATTACAGAAGAACTAAATTAATTTATACTCTGACTTAAGGACAGTTTGATCTACATGGTATATGATATTTTGAATATATTAACTTCTGGGGTCAATCTTAATATTTATATTAATTGTTAAATAACACCCTAATTGGTAGTTTGCCTTCTTAATTATATTATACATAAATATTTAATTTAGCATGGAAGTAAAAATATTATACCATTTATTACAGGTTTTTATGCAAAGAGCATTAAAAAAGGAAGATGTAACCTTTATGTTAAATTTCTAGTAACTTTTTAGGTTTTTTTCTTTATTAAAAAAAGATACATGTAACGTTGCCGATTAATTAATTTGAATAGTTTAAAAGATGTTAAATCAAATACTTACGTCACTTTTCGCTTGTATCAAATCTTGCATTTCATCGTGCATCATTTCTTTTTTTTTTCTTATTTTTCAAAAATAATACACATGTTAAGAACGTTTCGAATAGTTAAATATTTATGAATTCAATCATATCCTCCACCATTATTCAATCACTCGTGTTTATAAATATGGTATACAATTATTCTCTCTTGTGTATTGTGGTTCAGTTAAAAATAAACAAATAATAATTAATAAAAGTTCTTTTACAGAATAACGGTTTCCTAAGTTTTAAAAAACGTAATGACAATATTCAGGTCATTTGAAGGAAAAAAAACAAAGGGCGAGCTTTATGGAGATAGTATAATATTTATTAAGATTATTAGATAATTTCGTACATAATATTATTCAAGTGGTTTAAATATAAACTAACACAAATAATTTCTTATAAGGCATATAATCGCGGTAATAAAAATATGAAATGAATAAACTGCAATCTCAAGTATTTTTGAAAATGATTATTACTGTAATAATAACAAAAATAGATACTCTCTGATGTTGTGAATGTTGTTAATAACAATGGTATCTTACTCAAGAATGGCCTCTTCATTATATCCAAGCTTACTTTAGCTCCCTTTGACTAATATAAATTTTACAAATTATAAATGATTAATGTTTGCAGGAGATGCGACCCTGATAAACTTTCCATAGACAACTTGAAAAAAAGATGGCATTTTGAATAATGGACATGATAAATATGTTGGCAACAATTTGGGATGTTGGTGGACGTTGAGTGAATTTTCTAACATCTTCATTAATTTTTAGGTGGAATATATTTTATATTTAAAACTGCTATAATATTTTTGGATTATAACGTTTATTTAGAAGATTGAATAATAATGACATATTCGTTAGATCTACTAGTACTTAATTGTACGTTAAGATCTCAAAATGCTTTATACAATTATAGATGTGTGTCTTAAAAGTACGAGTATCTGCTTTATGGCGTTAAAGCCCCTCTAATATCTAGTTATTACAAATGTCTTGTGAGTAAAGTATGTCTAGTAAAATTAAAATTTTAATATGATAAAAAAATATTACATTGTAATTGCAATAAAGCACAAACTGGAAATAAATGAAATAAAAAATCTTTACTAGTATAAAATATGACGTAAGTTCGTAATAAACTATACAAAATTACCAGGATGATCTCCAACTTAGACAAATTTTCAAATCGGTCTTTCGTAATAAAATAATTTTTATTTTACATATCGTATTTATAAAAAAAATATAAATATAATTGTTACGAAGAAAAAGTATCTACAATCTATTAAATGAAATAATTATAAATATCGATCAATTGCTTAAAAAAGTGTCTCTTTGTGTTTTAAGTTTATTTGTTAAAATTAGCAATACTGCTAATAAATCAATTTAAAATTAAAATAATCTTATAAATATTTGAGCTCAGAGCCTTAAAAGTCGTTATGGAAAAGCAAAATATCATATTGTTTATAAATGTTTTTATTTATGTTTATAAGTACGAAAGAATAAATATTCTATCAGTGATTACTCTGACTAAGCAAATTCAACTTTACCTCTCTAACTAATTGATTTCACCTGATAAAGAAGTTAATTAAAGTGTTGCATTTCAAAGCTATATATTCATCGTTTTAATTTAAACCGTAGTTAATCTGGATGCTACTATAAATGTAGCTTTATGATTTGTCATATAAATTTATCAAAAATTTAACTAAGTAATTTAGCTTAAGAATATACTTTGAGCATTGATACAATGGAGAACTAATTTTAATATGAAAAGAAAATAATCTTAAAATATTTGAGTATTTATAATTAAAATAATCTTAAAATATTTGTCAGAGTTTTAAAAGTCCATATGAAAAAAAAAACAAAATATAATATAGTTCATAAGTGTTTTTATCAAATTAAATGCACAAGGCAAAACATAATTTAAACATGTTATTCAGATTATTAATGTGATAATTTAAAAATGACTACTAGCTTGAATTTGTCTTTTTATTTTTGAAGATACTGCGTTTGTAAGTGGTATAAAGAATTTGAAAATAATTTAATTGTAGTATAATACAAATATTTTAAAATAACAATTTTAATTCCTACTTATTTCTAGGGTCCAGTTATGATTATTTCTAATATTTTTATATTAAATCAGACTTTTGGGTCACTAGAGGATCTTATCATGTAACAAAGGAAAATAAGTAAACATGGATGATAAGCCGTGAGGTAAGTTAATGTATGTTTTCTATTGAACCGAATAGAATTTAATGATAGATTCTACTTTATTGAAAATAAAGATATTATGAAAATTAGCTAATATTGTATTTTTTTTCTTCCACTTGTTTATACCTTTTTATTCTACACTCATTTATTATTTACTGTATTTTTTTGTGGCTTGAGATATTAACGAAAAAAAGTTTTTCCCTTTTTATGTATAATAGTTTTAAATTAGTTGTTTAAAACGAAGTTTTCTTAACACGGAACCATGGTCACAGACCAGTTAATTGATTATTGATTATAGCAATACTTTATAATAAAAAATATAATATTTAGTCGTGTAAATATTTTTATGTAAATAAATAAAAGACATGACTAGAACGTGGAAATTTTAGACCTCCTTCTGTTTTACCATACCAACGACGTAAGATATTATTAACATAAAATAAATCTTATTAAAGCATTCAAGACTTTTTAGTTGACCGAAATGTGTGGAATTTAGGTTGTTGACTTTTTTGCAGGGTTGATATTGTGATATATACATCAAACATTGTTAGATTTCATTTAAAAAGAGCAACTATTGAATTTCTGGCGTTTACGTAATAATTGACGTTTTAAAAGTGCGTGTAAATTCCAGCTTTTTAGAAAAACAAATAAATTATCACACTGTATCATTATTTTTAGTACAATCAGCACAGAAAAGTACAAAAGTCTCTAAACAAATATGTTTTTTGCAACTCTCGCATATGTAGTTTGGCCATTTCTTGGCTGAACACACTTGGTTCCTTTTTGCGAACCACTTTTTTTCTTGGATTTTTAGCAACAATTTTTTTTATCGCAACTCGTATGGAAGTTTTAGGTTTTCCGTGACCAGTGACTAAGTTTTTATAAATCATTTCGAAGCTTCAAAAAATGATAATGGCTATCTTTTAAAATTATGCCTATATGCTACTTACGACGTTCCCAGATATTATCAAAGTTAAAAAAATAAATAAAAAGAAATCTCTCTAAATACATTACCAGCCTAAATATAACGACATCAGTAGTGTCATCATCATCATATTTCGCTCTAATTTTGTTTTCCCTAATCGGTAAAAATCATCAACACAGAGAAGGCCTATAAAAACTTTCAACTCAATCATAGTGCATTCTTTTACTTGGGTATGCTTAGTGTACGGAATAATTTTAGATCTAACGTTTGAAAATTTTATTAGTAATAACAATATTCCAGCGTTCCACTTCAAACATCTCTAATTTTGCTTCCGGTACATCTAATAATTGATGGATGATATTTTCCATTCCGGTTCTGATATTTTATTGAAAAGGCACCTTATGCCAAATCATCTTTGCCAAGATGAAAACTAAAAATTTGCGTTTAAAGAACGAGTCGCCTCAAATGTGGAATACTGGTCTAACTGTAGCAAACGATTTCTATTCGACAGCGAAGACAGGGGAATGTCATCACTATAAGGAGATTTTGAGATTTCTTGTTTTGTATCACTGGAATGACTACTTTCACTCAAATGATTTAAGTCATAACATTCCTGGTCTGACAATGTGAAATATACAGAATATACTATTTTTATTGTTTTTTTTGGTCCCCTTATAAAAAAACACAAATAAAATACATATAAATTTCAATTACTATTATTGACTTGTTTAATAGATACAAGGAGTTAAATAAAGAAATGATGATATATAATTTATATAGAATAATTATGTTAATTATAATGATATTTATATTTTTAAGTCCAAATTTACTATATTTTGACAAGATATACGAAAGCTTAACAATTAAGTCAAGTTAAAAATATACTAATAATTTACACGCTACTTGTGATTTGGTTATTCCGATATGGCAATTGTGAAATGGAAGGGCGTATAGGAATATACATATAAAAAAATATTACCCTTAAAAACAGAACATCAGACAGCAAGTACAGTGAGATCAAAGAAAAGATGTATAATTGAAGTAAAGAAACATTGTGTACACGATACATATATATATATGCTATATATAAATATATAAATATAATAACCTTAATCAGAAAGTCAATATTACCTAACGATTAATAATCACAATTTGGGAACGTAATCGCTCATATTACCCATGATTAACTCGTGTTGGTTTGGGCACGAAGCATGATAAGGGTAAGCTATTTGCCATAAATAAGGGGCAACATTCACTATTAGACTTCAATAAGCGTTAAGTACATGGATATTTATCTTGGCTGATATAATTGGACCCGTAACTGTCATTACAATGATATGAGATCATAAAATCATAAAATTAAACCAACAACATTACTGGATGAATGTTGAGAAAAAAAAAATAATAATAATTTATTATATTTCGTTTCGTTGCGTTTCGTTCTGTATTGAAAAACGGATTTCAATGTAAAACGAAATATATTTTACTTAGATACTCGCAATTTATCTTATCCTTTGTTTTGTTGTACCATATACTTGTGTATTATTCTTTACTGGTAAAAAATTAGGTTCGTAATAAATACTTGTGCTTGAGTTAATGTTTTATATATTTAACCACTTGAAGGGAAGATTGCATTATTTCAAGAAGTATATACATTTGTATCATACATGTTTCATATTAAAAATCGTGATATTAATACTTTATCATCAAAAAGATTAAATTGTTTGAACGATACATCATTTGAAGTTAAAATAAAACTGTAGAATACGTAGTATGTAACAATATGAATACATAAGTCACCACAAAGTTAATTTGGAGTGACATTTATTGGATAGCTTAGATAATTAATCGATGTTACCCTTGCACTAGGTAAGGACTCCTACTGTTATACCTTATTAGAATTATACATTAATATTATTATATAATCTTAAAATGAAAACGCCAACTATTCAACTTATATTTTTTTTATATAGAAAATGTATCTATATTGAAAATCGATCTCAATAATACAAATACAACCTTACAATTGTGTTACAATTATTTATGAATTTCCGTTACTAGAAACTGTAATATCGAATGCTCCCACAGCTGGTTTTAGCAATCTATAATTGCTGTTTGAAGTTAGATCAGACTTCGGTTTTAAGCTTTAATTTGATACCAAAATACAAACTCCTACGCGGTGTTAGAAACTCTTCTTGAAGTGTGGTAGAAATTCCATTTTCTGTTTAATTGATGTCTGGATTAACCGCAACTTTTAGTAGTAGATACAAATTAATTATTCCATATTATATATTTATATCAACTAACAAATTAATATAACTGTAAACATCCTTACAGGGTGTTCTTATGTTCTTACTAGATAATTTTAGTGATATTAAAGCTTTTCAACTTATGTGCAATATTTTAACTTTTACTTTAATTGTTATTAGCGGGGTCGACTACCTACTAATTATTTTTTTGTACCGTAAGTAAAAGGCAAGAAAATAATAAAATGTTATTTGTTAAGTAAACAATATGTTAAAGGAAATTTTGATGTGAAACATGTATCTCACTCTGCGTGCTCAGTTCCAAATAAACGTGAGGACATTTGAAAAGGTGTAGCGAATATCGTCATATGTGTAGTTAACATAAAATTGAAGAAGATCTGAGAATTGACCATAAAATATTATTGATCAATTCAAAATAGTCTAGCTGTACAGAAAATTCTGATGGACCGTGCACTTATTTATGATACACTCTTAATGTAACCAAACCATTCTTTAAGAGACTGATGTGACAAAAAGTGGATTACCTACGAAGAAGATCTTGGTCTAAGATCTTCTTCGAGACCTCCGGTCTGGGCCCCGGGGCGTCCGAAACAGCCTTTGAAATAGGTCGCCAAAAGACTTCTATCTCCTCGAGACTGTGCGGCGTTTCCCGGCACACGCCGTCACACTTATTGTACAATTCCTGCACCCTTTCGTACTCTTTCCGTCTCAGTAACCGCTTCGACACTGATGCGGCATCGTCAATTCCAATTCATTTTTTGTAAGAGCCTCGCAGCCCTCCCTCCCAGTCCGCCGCGCTGTTTCCGTGTGTTGGCCTTCTTTATGAGTTCCTCGATCACATTGGAGGTTGGACTGCGGATGGTTCATCAGCCGGTGTAGTAGGCTTCAGTAGCTACCTCCCCCGTCACGTCCGAAGGCCGCACTTCCGTCGGAGTCGGTTCAGCGCCTGAACCCCTTCCCGCAAAAGGGACTAGCGTCGGCTGCGCCAGCAAAGACCGAACTAAAAGTTTATATTTGGCACCCCGTCGCTGACCCTTAATCGCCTCCAACGTCCTATGGAGCTGTGAAAGTTTGGCCAGAGGGTGTACGTTCGAGCACTGCCCCTCTTCCTTCGTTGGCTGCGCCTCGGTACGCGCCAGTAGGAGGAGTTATTCAGTCCACCTGCGCTTCACCATATTTGGAGCCGCCTCATTATTGGCCTCGACGGGATGGGCCCTCCGTTTATGGACTCCCAAACCCGTCTTGGTCGTAAAAGATCGTGCACAGACCGAACACGTCCATTCAGTTCTCCACCACCACTCCCAACGATCTCGCCGAGAGCACCGGTCATGGCCGGCCGGCCTGGAGGAAATGTCCATGCTCCCTGACTCCTGTGGGTTCAGGGTGACCGAGAATTTTCTTTCTTGAACTTTTGCATTGTACTGTTTTCCTTATGTGGTAGGGCCGCAAACCCCGCTTCCTGTCTTACTCTACACTTACTCGTACTTCCAATCTTACTATACACTAGTATAGGGCATCATTCATTATGAGCTTTTACCACCAGGAAAATTTATTGATTCCGATTTAAGCATTGTTAGTATGAAATATATGAAAATATGTATTTTATTATAAAATATCAAAAATTTTATTTTACTGCCTAAAAGCGGGTGAATACATCCTGTGACATTTAACTAAAAATACTATGATCAGGAAAGAGGAAAATAATGTTTACAATAATTTTTCTAAGAACCTCTAAGAACGGGGATATTTTTGTATTATATTTAATGTAAAAATAATTTGTTTTCCAATTATAATAAAAATAAATAAGTTTTTTATTGTATTTCTAATGGCTATTAAGTTAGCTATAAGTAAGGGCATTACTAATTTATTACATGACTTTAAAAAAATGTTTATTATTCGCATATACAATAACTAGTATAAACAATACTAAAATCCTATCCTATCTATTTTTTTCCAGGTATATTACTCAGGAATCTACAGATCAAACTACTTTAGAATATAGTAATTTAAGTTCTTGTAATTTGCTTAACAATTTGGATAACGATTAGTTGGAAAACTTTTATCGCTAAGACATGTCCGTCCTATGTAAGTATCGTAGCTATTTGTTAATTACTTTACTATCTGATACAAAACTCTATTACAAATGAACCGAATTAATTTATAGTGTTACTTGTAAGGATAGACTTTTCCTCGACATGTTCGGATTACCATTTTATTCGTTTATTCGTATTTTATATAGAAATTCTAGGTAAGAGTTAGCTAATATTATTTACATTTAATAATCATATTTGTACCACATTTATTCGATAACTTACTGCCATCTCTAGTTAAGTGACATGATTCGTTTGCTACAGAAATATTGCGACTTTTCATTAAAATACTCTGACAATAAATTTTGGCTGTTCCCTCTTGATGTTAACTTTATACTACCTACACAATGCTGAGCAGACTGAAGCATATGAAAAACAGACCAATATGATAGAGGTATTAAAACTTACCAGTCAAATTCTCTCCATTGAGTAAATTTATTTGGTCGGGCATTGTCGTGATGAAAGACTACACCTTCTCTTGAACATTTCTAGCTGCTTTTTCTCAACTTCCTGTTTAAGGCTTAGCAGGTATTGATAGTAGAAATTAAAATTGATGATTTCAACCGGCCGTTAAAGCTCATAATAATTGATGTCCTTCTAGTGTCACGAAGCACTCAACACCACCTTATTGCGTGTAAACTCGTGTTGCACGCTAGACTCTGCAGCTTGACCGACCTTCGACCACATTTTTTCCATTATTTTGTCGTAGTATCAGAAATAATTCAATTTCCTTATGTTTTAATCAATCTTAATAATCTTAGTCTTTTTAGAATGGGTTAAAATTATTTGAGAGTTAATTCGTAGTTCTTTAGATATATCGTAATTACTCACATGTCCATATGCACTCAATTTTTTTAAAAATGTTGTCATGTTTATCCGGAACTGCACGAATTAAGAAATATGCATATTTGACAGAAAAATATCCTGACTGAACTATTAAAACAAATTTATGATATTTTTACGCCATTAACGTCATTTGTTTTGCGGTTTGTCACATTTTAACCACTTTTTTAATAAAACTTTATAATGTACCAAATTTCTTCATAGGATTTAATGTTCACTAAAGGTCGCGGGAAATAGTTTTTTACTTTTAATATATATTTTTTTATCATGTTTGAATGGGATGAAAACCATCTAGTTTCAAATAATAGAATCAAAGAAACGTCATTACAACTTTTTGTTAGAAAATACATAAAGATTTTTTATATGAGATATACTCCGAAAATATGGTATCCATTTATAATAAACTACTTCATCACAAAACAGGATGAATCAAGTGAATTTTAAATTGTAGAACTGTTATATGTTTACAGTTAAATTAATTCTGTATACTCGTGTGTAATTGGTTACTCATTTCCATCTCAAATGAAGCCATTACACTAACAGAAAACAAAACCCGACTTGTTTAAACGCCCTTTATTCTAATGTTGACCAAAACATAACGTAAAAAGCAATAATGTTTTAATGTTAATATTATGTAATATTATTATTTCATTTTATGTACGCTACCTTAATTAACTACATGTTTAATTTAACATTGTTATATTTTAACTAAACTTCTATGTTCATTTATTAAATAATCAAATTTCTTAATGCAATAAAACTGAAATACGAACCAATTTTTTAACTTTTTTTTGTTATTTTAGTGTTCAATGGAATTATATATTTTGGGGTTAAGTTTAAATAAGAATTATCTCATTTTAGGTTCTGATTATAGAAAATACTTGTAATTCTTTAGGAGTAAAGATGACGCTATATAATATAACGCTATAAAAACACGTACAAAGCCACAAGAGCGGGTACCAAAGGTTTAACTCTCAGACGTTTTCTATCTGGCTTAGTGAAATTTTACGCTCTAATTACTAAGTACCAAGAAATGTTTATAATTTATTACGAATATAAATATCATGTCATAGATTCTTTTCTTTTTTGATGGTGTTTAATGGGATATGCAATCGTATATCACAAAAATGTAACAATTATAACATTCATATTATTTAAAATGTACTAATATTGTAAACATTTTCTAAACTACTAAGAACTAAGATTACGTTTGAAATAATAAGTCATTTGAAGTAAAAATATATTTTATTTATATTAAATGTTACGAGTAAATTTTTTTTTGTTTAAATGGTCAATGAATTTAGTTAAAACATCATAACTATTGATGTGTTTCTGGCGTGGTGTTTAGTAGTATCATCTGTTAACTTATATTGAATTGCAGTCATGTTTTGTCATTTATAAAATTAGATTTTTTTGAGACAAAATCGTACTCAATATACTGCTTTATTTTAGTTTACATAAAGGTATAAACTTCAGGCTCAATCTAATGTAAAATTTAAATTTCCGGTTTTCGATACGGTAAGATAATAATCTTGCATTATGATTATTATTACATGATATTTGTTTTAGCAGAAGGTCAACAATATTACTTAAAAATAATTTTTCTTTTACTTTTTTAACATATCTATAAATCTTATTATTTTGTCTTCTGTGATGTAAGGTATAAAGCTTTTGTCATAGAAAGATAGAAGTAGTTATAGTAGGTGCATTTATATAATTCTGAATAACCATTTTTCTTTATACAATACTACTCTTCTTTTTGCTTAAAGTGATGAATGTGACTTCAAATTCGTAATTATCGCTAAAATGGATGTGTGTAGGTTTACTATCTGTTTATTGTGCACTGAATAGATAAATAAATATGTTATTAAAAATACAGTAATACGAAAGTCATTTTATAAAATGGTTATGTTAGTAATATTCCCAATGGTAAACATTAACAAGGACTTCATGAATGTGTTGAGTGTTTTTGATAATTTTATTGTTTTATTGTTTTTGATAATTTTACTGTCTGTTTCCGTTTCGTTTCCTTTATAATTTACTAAATTCTAGCCTGCATAAACGGAAATTATAATACAATATTAAAATAAGATTGACTTCGTCTAAGATTAAACTAAATAATTAAAATAAATAAAATAGTATTGATTACTGGAAGAAAAGAAAAGTATGTGAAAAGATTATAATTTAAAATTAGCTATGATTTTGGCATTTTATCCCATCCCTCCTCTCTTTAACTTAAATCATACACAATCTCTCACAATAACAAATTGTCATAAATGCATGCGTGCATGCATGCATGCATGCATGCGATACTATTACACGTTGGACCACTTTTTATAGACAAAAATAAAGTTTTCGTTTTATAATTTATGAAACGAACGTTTTCATTACTTGTTCTAAACTAAAGTTCGGCGGTTATAAAAATAGGTATGGTACTAAAAATCTTAATATAACAGATTTCTTGTAAATGTTTTTATTAAATGCTTTTATTTAACTTGACATGTATCGGATCAAATCTTGTAACGCGAAATTTTAATACTCAGACTCAATGAATTTCGATGAAAATTAAAGCACATGTTCGGCTCCGGTGACAATACAAGTAAATGGGGTTACTTGAAGAAAACATCCCCTTTTGACCCCTGTTTGCCACCCCTACGTGTTTTTAATCGCGTTCTCGACCATATTTGCCGAATTTTATTGTCCGGGTTAAATGTATTGTATTTTTTAAAAAATGCTTTTTAAAAAATGAAATTTTTTAAAAAGCATTTTTTTTAAAAAAATTTTGTACTCTTCATTTAAACTTTCTGCATTGCAATAAACTTTTAAACGATTGATAAGATTTTCTTATATTATTTTTAGTGCCAAACATTACTATTATAGGCCGTATTAACAATAAGACATATCCAAACTGACCGTCTATAATTCTTAATTTGAGCGAAATTGCAAAAAAAAGAATATAATTTGAAATTATTACGCTGTAGTTAGAACATAAATATGATGCCAAATGTAAAGCTCAAATCAATTGGATTTATATTTTAAATGGCAATATTATAGTAAAGTATATTCAACTCCTCAAATTAATTTAACAATTTCTTAAAACTTGAAGCACGATATATATAGTTCCTTCATTTAGTTTTCGTTCTGCATACGTGTGGTTGTAATGAAAGTAAAACCTGAAACGTGGTACCAAGATGTGGAATGATTCAAGATTAATAAATATGATTAATTTTCAAGATCAATAAACACTTCAAAAGCGCATGTCTTTGTTCCTTAAATGCCGGTAGCGTTCTTTTAAATCCTCTGATATCACAGGAAACCTTGGGCGGCATTCATCACTTTTCACCGGATGACCCTCATATACGTTTGGGTAAACAAGCAACTCCCTTTAATAAAAAATATTTAAGTAAAGTATTGATTATAGCTTAGTTTGGGTCCATAGATAATATATACATATACAAGGTGTTGGACAGATTGTAAATTTTTTAATAATCTTAATTTAATATCAGAAGTATTAGTGTTGTTAGCATATAAATATTAGACAAATTTATATTTACAACAATTACTTTATGGAACTATGATCCTTAACGGGTACGTATAGAATAAGAAGAGGGCGTGTATGGGTATCGTGCAGAAAATATACTTATTCAAATCTCATAATGAACTAACTCTTTGTTATAGATTTAATATATTTTCTAAAAGAATAATTCAGGATAATACTGAGTAATAATAGTTACGTTAATTTGTATCTTTATAATATCTGTACACGTAATAATTTTCTTCCACATCTTTTAGCATATAACTTAATAAATTTGTTTGTTCTATTTCAAGATCTATAAATATTATAAACAAAATTAGAAAACCAGAGAATACCAGAATTTAAGAAAAGAATATTTATTCCGATCACGCATAGGCTAGTGTTACTTAAGCACTTTATGTTTTACTTTGTACTTTACTTAAATGTTAGAAAGGGAACGCAATCAGAATGGTGATTAGTTCCTTAAAATCAATCCCTGTTAATCTTTATTGTAAAAAACTATCTTGAATGATTATATTTGCTTACAAGTTTATATATATATTTCAGCTTATAGCTTATGTGTATATTAAAATTAATATTTTAATATATACATAAAATTCTTTTATTGTTAATTTATTAATTAAATAAAATGCACAGTTATAGACATGATTTTATAAATATTTAGAGATGTATATAAATACATTTTATTATACAGGGTGGGCCAAAAATTTTTGCACTTTTGAAACATGTCTAGAAATAAAAGTACAAATGTTATTTTGTTTATGATTTATTTAACGTAATTATCATTTATTAAAATTTATTTTTTAAAAATGATATCGTCGAGATGTGCTCCGTCTCGTCGTTGGCACTCCTGCAATCGACTACGTAAACTTTGGAAAACTCGCTGACACATGCTGCGAGGAATCGCGGCTATCTCCTCGTGGATATTTTCTTTTAATTGGCATATGGTCGTCTGTTTATTAAGGTATACTCGACTCTTCAGATATCCCCACAAGAAAAAATCGCAAGGTGTAAGGTCCGGGCTTCTGGGAGGCCATGGGATATCACCTCTGCGAGAAATCAATTTGTTAGGAAACATTTCTTTGACCACCGGTAAAGTCACGTTTGATGTATGGCATGTTGCTCCATCTTGTTGCATCCAAGTCCGGCTATTGTATCCTTCAAATTCATGCAACTGTGGTGTCAAAAACTCTCGCAACATTTTCACATATTCCACTGAGTTCACAGTTACGTTATTCCTTGATTATTTTCAAAGAAGTATGGACCGATTATGCCCTTTGCGGATATGGCAGCCCACACTGTCGTTTTTGGTGAATGAAGAGGCTTTTGGTGTTTATAATGAGGGTTTTCCGTGCTCCAATATCGATAATTATGTTTATTTACGTGACCATTAATGTGAAAATGGGCCTCGTCCGTAAACAATACATTCTCAAGGCTAGAGAATCGCTCCAGTATAGTGTCAGCAAATAACTTGCGTTGAATGTAATCGTTTGGTTTCATCTCCTGTACAATTTGAAGCTTATATGGGTGTAGTTTAAGGTCCAAATACAAGATTCGCCGCAGACTAGTTCTTGGTATAGCAAGAGCGGCCGACCGCTTACGCGTAGATGATTCTGGATCGTCCCTTACGGAAATTTCAACCTCCCGAATGTTCTCTTCGCTTCTTCTTGAATGTGGTCGCCCAGTTTGTTTAATATCCGTTGTCGATCCCAACTTTTTGCTCAAACTTTTTAACCCAAGCTTTAATTAAATTAACACTTGGACACTCACTTACACGTTGTAATCCGTATTCAACTTTAAAGAGGCGTCGTACAGTAACGTAGGAATCGTTGTTTTTGTAAAATTGTTTTACGCAAAAAGCACGCTGTTGTCCCGTGAAGCGCTCCATCGTGACTAAAATTGCATTAAACGACGCACAATTCCCCGTCACCGGCGCGCCCCTTGCTCTCACGGTTTTGGAGAAATCAAGTGTTGCTATTTGCAAAAATTTTTGGCCCACCCTGTACATTCTAAAGAACTGATTGGCATTTTCTTATTTTCAGCGGGAGACTGTTTGAAGGGTGGATTGGCTGGATAGTTTGCAACTTGTTGAGAAAATTAGTAATTATTGTAGTTACTAGATAAAAAGTTGCTAAATTATAATTTTTTGTTGTATTTAATAATATTTTTTTTAATGTTTTTGTATTTTTATACAGTTACTTGGACAAAATGTAATCTTAATGTTAATTAATTAATAATCTTAATTAATCTAAATCTATCCATTGTAAGTCCTAAGACATTCTAAATATGTTTTACCCTAGACAAATAAAAAGGAGAGCAAGAAATAAATACAGACTGAGTGATCTGTAAATACCCTTATCTTATTTGTACGTATAGGTATAATTTATGGAATAGAGCTATCTGTCTTTTTATGTCACTCAGTGGTCGCGACCTTGTATTCGAATTATGTTAAGGTCGACATTGCGGTAAAATTTTTAGACAGTTGACTGATTGAGTCCACAACTACACGATATATATCTTTTTTTAATCTCATTTATAAGACCGATATAGGTTCGAAAAACTTTTACATCCTTCTTAATTGTGTTATATCTTATTTATCTTTTCTAATGTTCCGTAGTGCAGTGTAGAAACCCTCATAGTTTTCGGATTCATTTGCGAAATATTAAGCTTTAAAGTACAAATTTTTGAAGTTGATTTTACCAGTTAGTTAAAGAATGGTTTGCAGGGAGATTTATGATAGTAGTAATGTATTTAAGAGGCAAACTATCAAAAGTAAATAGGCCTTACAAACTTAGGATTAATAATAGATACATAGTAAAGAACACTATTGTAACCGCCGCCTTTTCTATATTTTGTCCAATATACTTGTGTTTTTAAGACGATGATTCATAGCTAGCTAATAGGATATTTCGTTATTAGAATATTTCTGTTGTAAAAATAATAATAGTCTGTAGTAAATATAATAATTCCATATTTATGGAATAAGATAAGTTACAATATGTGATGTTTCCTTAATGCCAACCACGAAGTATTGCCTTATTAGATGGTTTTGTTTTTGGGCTATCATTATATATAATAATTATTTTTGAGGACACAGCTACACGTAATAGCTTGGTATTAAAATTGTCTTTGAACTTTATAAAATACTTTCATTTAGATTCGCTGTCATTACAATTTATATTTTTATCACAAGTATTTGTAAAACTTACTATTTCTTTTTCTAATTTTATCTAAATTTCTAGGACTTAAATTTTTAATGTAGATAATATAAAAGAAAATATAATAAAAACTTATATATTTCTTATGTAGAACTTCTTATCATATCCAACGTAGTTAGTAGCTAGTATATTATACAGTATGGTGTAAGTAACTCACATTTACAAGAATTTTTGCAACGCCCGGCAATGGATTCTTATTAAAAGGAGATAATGGAACTTTACTGGTCTAAATGCTCTGGTTGTTCCTGAATATACTGACAAGACTTTGTATGCTCTCTGTTTTGTAAGTCTTTTCAAGTCCAGGGATTTTTCGATTTCAAAATCGGCAAAAGTATTTATAGTAAGACCGATGTAGGTCACATGAGTAGATAAACATGTCTGGAACGTGAAAAGGTGGTATATAGTGTACAATGATGCTTTCTTTTTTGGTATTTATTCAAAAACTTAATCAAAATTTTATATATACTTATTATTATATAATAAAGTTCGTATATTGTGTTCTTATTATATATATAACTTTTCAGTGACAAATCCAAATCATAATTAAAGAAAAAATATTTAATAATTCAAGTTTCTGGTGGAAAAAATTTACTTTTATGATTCCGTTACGTTAATGTGTACGTACAAATAACTCAATTATTTCTGTATGTCGGTGGGAAATTCGAGCAGCATTTCAAGAAAAATAAAGATGCGGTGAGAATATCCTCGAAGATGTTTTTGTTGAAAAAATCGCTTACCCAGTTTTGCAATAAAAAGTGTTCTATCGCTCGTTTCTTGCTTGCTGGAGCCGTCAAAGAGATCGGATTTCCTCATCATAAAGATTTTATAATTACAAATACCTACATGGTTTATTTTACTTCACAAAGATGAGGAGAAGGAAGATTATGTATGGCGTTCCTGACGTCGGAAAGGCTAAGAAATTATTTTTTAAAAAACCTTTCCGGCTCAATTTTTTTAAAATCTATAATGAAACGTGTAAACAAGTGCATTACTCTCCAGAATTACTTTTAAATGATTACAATAGGAAAACAATGTTAAAACGTTTTCAAATGAAATAATCTTAGTAATAATTGAGTTTTGAGCATTCATAGTCTGCATGAAAAAAATAATGCCAAAGTGTTTGAGGGGTTTTTTGTCTTAAAAAATTTAAAAAAATAAGAAATTGATATGTGATA
This sequence comes from Melinaea menophilus ssp. n. AW-2005, assembly GCA_918358695.1. Lineage (NCBI taxonomy): Eukaryota > Metazoa > Arthropoda > Insecta > Lepidoptera > Nymphalidae > Melinaea > Melinaea menophilus. The sequence goes on from OU911052.1 coordinate 3,944,903, forward strand.
ATAAAGACGGGAAGTAAAGGTAAATTTAACTAACACGACTTCTTTATATAAATCAGAATGTTAATTTTATTAATTGAAAATAATCTTATCTTAAACTTGTATACAAAGATAACAAACTATGATTGATTGCATCTTAATTAATATGACAACGCCAAATGTCGTTTTACTTTTGATCTTACTGAGTAGATAAATGCAAAAAAGTTTGGAATTATTTAATTAATAATTTTCAAATAATCAATATATTTATACTATACTCATTTATAGGGTTCAATTATGATTATGTTTTAAGAGTTTAATGAATTGTGAATGGAATTTTTAATAGACGAAATATAACAAAAACAATGCTTTTTTACATGTTATGAAAAGAAAAAATACAAATTCCCAATAGTTAAAACCGATAATTGTTTAGAGAAATATAGAAATAATTTTACATAACTCTTTTAACTCTTATGTGGTGATTGTAATAATGGAAGATGGTATAGGATTAATAATATAAGAACGTAATTATACTTAAATTCAGAATATTCTAATATATCCCATACGTAGGTATAAGAATCGGTAAGTTAAATAAGTAGAACATATGTACATAAATATAATTTTGGACGTAAAGAAACATTATGTATAGAATACTTATAGCACATAGCCATTATGTATTATATCCCAATTTCTGAAAGTCAATATGAATAATCGATTGATAATCACAATATTGGAATGTAATCGCTCATACTAGTCATGAGTAAGTTGTGTTTAACAAAATATGTAACTTTACTCGACAAAATATTCAATGTATTTCTTTCTGGTTTGTAATCATGAATGGATTTCTCTAAATAATATTAAAATAACTTATTTCTTATATCATATAACTTACTTTTTTGTTTATTAACAATATATTTAGTTTACAATGAACATAGCTTAGTGTAAATACTAAAACATTTTGCTGATACTATATTACAGACACTTGATCAGTTCAAATAAAATTGCTTTATTACAAGCATATTTGTATCGACAGCCCATTGTATAATTTAATTCTATAAATTTTCTCATATTTATATTTTTTTATTCAGACAAATTTTGTATTGTTTCAAGGGTAAAATAATTAATTCCTATGACATCAGTTCATTTCCATTTTATCGCATTTAATTAATTTATGTTCTGGTATATGGTATGTATTCGCATAAATAAAGAATTGGCCCAATTAGATCAGTTAATAAAGAGGTATTTATAATGAAATTAACAATTGTAACCTAATTACAAGCTTTTGTAATGTGTCAAAATTAAAGAGAAGTTTTTCGGTCGATTAATTTTTGTCATATGAAGCATAAAACACAATAAAAAATTTCGCATTCAAAAACACAATAAATACGTCATAGCTGGTAGCTCCACGTTCGTATGAAATTAATGCTTATTTTAAATACTCGTACTTGCCCTTTTATATATATATAGATATATATATATATATATATATATATATATATATATATATATATATATATATATATATATATATATATATATATTGACATTGAAACAAAATTAATATTCTAAGGAAAAAAAACAGTTTATTTCATACGAAATCTTTAAAATCATATTTTACACTACGTAAGTGTAATAATATATATGTAAACAGTCAAACATCCTCACTTGTATACTTAACAAGTTATCAAAGGAGTTAATCATTGAAATTTAAAATAAAAAGTTAAAATACACAAGAATTTTTTAGAACACTCCTATTCAAAATGAATAATTACTATTTGCACGTGATAGATGTAACGACAACTTATTTATTAACGTTTTTTTTTATTCGACATAAGGAATAAAAATTGCTATTAACAAGTATAAGGCTTACATGTATTAGTGAATAAGTAAACTCTAGAATCGCGGCAATCCTCATACATAAGCTTCGCGTTTACGTGTATAATTATTACAAGTATAGAACAATCGTAAACATAAATAGTTTTAATACGGTAACTATATTTAATATTAAAAAAATGTTATACACAAAGTACTTCATACATTCTAAAATAGATATTTTGTGTATGTCTATATATTATCTTGACATTTCAACAGAAATTAACGACTATAAAACACAGTTTAGAAGATTAATTTAGGTTTTTGGATAGAGATGTATTGGATAGGTTATATAATTAATCGCCATCGCAAGAAAGCATTCATTCTACTTTCAAGACTGCCTCTCATTTTTCACTGTCTTTGATATCTGGTAGGAAAATTGTATATTTAGTGAAAGCAAATCAAATTATATTGCGATGTGAAGAAAAATAGAGTATAGTTACTTACAATAAAAAAAGTTTAAGTTTAAGTTTAAATTTTGAAATTCAATCAATTCAAAACTTTATTGTATTTAATTCTTGTTTCTTGTTAAAAATAACTATCCCAACTAGTACGAAATTTTGACTATGACTTTAAACAGAAATTTAAAATATTTAAACATTAGTTTAAAATTGATATAAAAATTATATTGCAATTTCATTACCTGACCATGTTAACGGTTTTTTTATATTTTATTTATTTAAAAAGTTAAATCTAAGTAAGCAAAAGTTGTATAAGCGTTATAACCATTGCGAAGCAATATCGCAATATAACGTAAATTCTGAAAATATGTTATGCAAGACCACTATCACAATTTGGTTTGGTTTTAGAAAATCCGACCGAGCGTCGAGATAAAATATGTACTTACACATTACGCTTGTTGTGTCTATTTGTATTTGTAATTATAATGTGCCTACAGTTATTCAGTAAAATATTGTTCTGATATCATGTCGAATCTAAAAAGAAACTGACACGCTATACAAGCAATCCTTTTATCATTACCCTAGTATTTTAATGTTAAAATTCATAGAATATTCACTCAAAACAAGCAAAACTATTACTGTATTTTAATTTTAAATACAGTTTTCTTATACTGAAGATAATAGAGATAATTTCTATGATATAAATATCTTTAAATCAAAGAACCACGTGTTTACATATGAATCGTATTTGTGTTACAATAATTTATGTATTTCAGTTCAGTTCAGTTCAGTGTATGTGTGTGTGTCATCATGCATATGTGTATATATATGTATATATTGCACTGTCCATCAATTTTTTGTGTCTCTCTATTTTATTATAGTTATATACTTATTCTTTTTAACATTCCCTTTACTGTCTCCAATTTTTTAATATCGTTATGGCGTAACGGTCAAGCCCAACAACAAGACGACAGATCTAACTACATGTGAAGGTAAAATGTTACAATTGTCACAAATTGCAGTTAAGTCTGAAACATTACATAGTACATAATATTCTAGAAATTATTACACATCTAAAATTATATTATTCATTATTCATATTCATTTATATTATTTCTAAATAAAATTTTTCTAGAAAAATATAATTTATAAAATCGTAACATAAAATAGTGAAACATTGACAAACAACAACAATTTGACTATCTTCGACTGGTGGCAATCACAGAAGTTCGATGACTTGAATAATTTTTGGGACTGTTTCATCAAATTAGTGATTACACAATTAAGTTTCCATTTTTTTCTTTAGAAATATTTGCTTTCCAACAGGTCATTATCTGTTTACGATGTTCCTATTCTTATCTTTTATGATTTGAATATATCAACATTATCTTAAATTTGTTTCTATAAAGAAAACCTAATTAATTATACTACATAACTTTTACTATAAGCTCTTTGAGTAGCAGTTCTTCGTTGTGAAGGGTATTCCAATAACAAGTTTAAGAAAGCAAAGTCTGGAAAGATTCATTTGAGTTTTTGGACGGAGATTTATTAGACTGATAGGAAATTGTGGTTAGGTTGAAGGATCTGTTGAAAATTCTTAAAATCTTGGAATTTTACAATTATGTATACCTTAAATGATACGAAGTTAATATTAATTGGAAAGATTTTTATAATTATTTGTCTGGTATTAATTAATTAATATTTATTTTTCAATTTTATATTTATTATTTATATAAAATATTGATAAACATCCTTAAAATTTTATACTGGACCATAAATATAATATTCATATTGGACGTTTACATTTTCAATTTTTCAAATGCCTAAAGCCTTAAGCTTCAAATCGCCAAGAAAAGCTTATCCTGATGTCCGATATTCAAAGTGGGACAAACCTCGTGAAATCCGAACAAATGAGAAAGCCGACAGTTCTAAATTGTAGTTTAATATTCGAAACTAAATTATATTTATGTTGTATGAAAAAAAATAAGAATAATTATATTAAACTGTAAAGTTGCAAAATGATATTCACATTACGAAATATGAAGTCTGGTTAAGAAAAGAGTATAATAAGTGATAACATCATGTTGTCGTTTTCTATTCATAATAATGAATGAGTTAATTATATGTGACACTGAATGCCTTTACTCTTCCTTCAAACACCGTGTACACCAACGCCAACCACAATAAATCGCAACGACAGAAGACGAAACCCTACACCTCCATCTTTATGGTGCAACCTGTCCCTTGAGTATTGTACTGCAGGATCGTGAAAACACATTTTTATAGTCTCCCTCTTTTAAGCTTTTTTTTAATGCTTTAGCTTAAGCTTAAACTTTTTTTAATAGTTCAACTTTGTAATCAGATTTTGATAAAAAAAAGTCATAAATAGTAAAATCGTATGGCGAAGCATTATGTCTCCATCAACTTGACTTTTAATCTATATTCTAAAATTTTGACAGCCAAAAGGCTTTAAAAATAAAGTAAGGGTACAAAAATACATATTTTGAGTTAGACGATTATTAATCGTAATCTTGTAAAGTGGTAATAGCATTTCTTTTAAATTGACGTTATATGTACTATTATTGTATTTTTTTTTTATTCTTAATATAATATAAAATTATACTCCATCATATTCATCTTCCAATGCATCGCATGTTGTCCCGGTGACTTGTCGCCATATTGCCATCGCTTTGTATTATATTGAAAACCAAGGTAGTTAAAGTCGGAGCCGACTGATAACGGTACTCCATCGAACAAAATAGGAACAAAACCGGAGACACGCCGAAATCACAGATCATGTGCTCTGTTTTGGGTTCTGCTTACTTCCAGCCAACACTCTCCAGCTTTTGTTGCCATTTCTCCAGTCTACTCTGCACCTCGATTCCATCCTCGCCGACAAAAACAATATCATCAGCAAATAGCATGCACCACGGTGCCTGTTCCTGTAGGTCCAATGTCAGAGCATCCATTATAAATAAGAAGAGGTAGGGACTCAAAGTCGGCCATTGATGCAAACCTACTGCCACATTGAATTTGTCCGTATTTCCAGCGGCTGACCGGACTTGTTTACTAGATCGACTGTACATTGCACGAACCAACTCCACATACTTCCCAGATATACCCTTCTCTTTCAAAGCCCACCATATCACGTTACGGCGAACCCGGTCATAGGCCATCTAGAGATCAACAAATGCCATGTGCAGGTGATTGTGGGCTCGTCTGTATTTCTCACACAACTGACGGAGAGCGAATACAGTATCTGTCGTACCCCGACCAGGCATAAAACCGAACGGGTTCTCCGAAACATCAGTCCGTCTCGCATCCTTTTCTCTATCCCTTTCTCCCACACTTTCATAGTATGTGACATGAGCTTTATACCACGATAACTGTTGCAGTCTTGTATATCACCCTTATTTTTATAAATGGGAACTAGGTCACTATTGCACCATTCATCGGGGATCACTTCTTTATGCAACAACTTATTGAAAAACAAAGCCAGCCACTTATATCCAGATTCATTTAAAATCTTCCATACCTCAACTGGTATTGCATCAGCTTTTCTATTTTTCATACCTCGCAGAGTCACTATCACTTCATCATCAGTCACTCCTTTCACTAAGCCTTTATTTACCGGCTGGTTTTCCAAAACTCCACCCCAAACATTTTCTTCATTCATCAATGTTTCAAAATACACCTACTATCTCTCTTTTATATCCTCATCTCTCATCAACACCTTTCCATTATCATCTTTTATGCATTTTACATTTTGTATGACACCTCTAGCATTCTTTTCCCTACGTTTTTTTAAACGGTAGAGTTCCTTTTGATCTGCAGGAAACGCCTCTTGCGCCTCAGCTTTATCGATGGCTACAACTACTTTCGCTCTCTTCTTACAACTTTTATATGGCATTTTTATCTCCTCTTTCTTAGTTTCATTATCATTTGATACTTCCTGCCATTGCTTAAACGCATCTTTTTTCTCTTTCATAACCTTTTGCACTCTCCATTCCACGACCACGTTTCCTTATTTATCATACCTTTTCTTTTCATTTCGTCTAATACATCCTTTGCCACAGTTCTTATCCATCCCACCATTTCGTTCCAACTATCGTTCAAAGAAGTTTCTTCTAATCTACTCATATTTATAATTTTATCTGTCACTCTTTTTTAAATTTAATCGCATATTCTTCCTTCTCTAACAAATACCATTTTATTTTAGGTGGGAAACGTATCTTGAACATACTTGTACGCACTAAATGTTTAATTTCCATGATGAATAGCCTATGCTGTAAGACTACACTTTCGCCCGGCAGTACCTTGCAATTTTTAACGCAATTGATTTTATTTCCTCTTAATAAGAAATAATGAATCTGGGTCATAATGCGGTCTCTTTTCTAGGTGATAAAGTGTTCTTCTCTCTTTTTAAACCAGGTATTGAAAATAGCCAAATTGAATGCTAGCGCGGCCTCAAGCAAGGCCTCACCCTCATCATTACGGTGATCGAAACCCCAACCATTATGTACTCTTTCATAACCATCATTCATACACCCCATATGCCTATTAAAATCACCCCCCACATATATCTCCTTATTGTCCGGAACATCCATCATCAGAGAATCAAAATCTTTCCAAAACTTCTCTTTCATCCTATCATCACACACGGTTTGAGGAGCATACACACTTAACATATTAGTGATTGAACCTTAGGAAATCATTTTCACAGCAATGATTCTATCACTCACCCTTTTCACCCCCGTCACACACTCATTTAATTTCTTATCAAGCATAATTCCAATACCATTATTTTTTCCATCATTCCCACAATAATAAAACTTGTATCCCTCACCAATCTCTCTCGCTTTTGATGAGGAAACGAAATGGAAGGGCCATTTCGTTTCCTGTAAACATGCAACATTTATTCGTCTTCTCTTCAACAACTGCTCTTGCTTTTCTTCTGCCAGTCATCGTATCAACAATCCAACTTCCAAACCTCAGTCTTACATCCCTTTGATTCCGGGCTAGCTGCTCGCGTGGCACCGGTATTACCTACCATACTGCTTTAGAGATTTGGCTTTGTTTTACGGCTGGCCGCCTGCCTGACGCCAACCCTCCTTGGGATATTATATTACGACAATATTATTTTTATCTTTGGTCAGGTACAAGTGTATATTGTCTGGTATAAAATTATTTTAAAATGATCTTGAAAAATGTAATATATATTAAATACTTACCTCACGAATTACTTTGAATTTCTGTAAATTACAGATCAAGACCAATGCAACAAATTATTAAAATTTGTTTATAAATTGTAAAGTTTTTGGCAGAGAATATTATTGTTTCGGAAGTCATATAAGTTGGAAGTAATGTTTATTGCACCTTTTTTTAAGGAAGTTTTTTCTTTTTTCTGAATCGTGAATAACTATGTTTTGATATTTTGCCATCTATTAGAAAAATACTCGCAAACTATTCCTTTTGTAAAAAATATTCTAATTCTAGTCGACTTTCAACAAAACTTATTTCTGAAGTATAAAGACAGTACGTTATAGAACATTGAATTTTATTACTTTAATAACGAGGACAAAATTGGAAAACGTATCGCACAGCTATTGGCTTTTCTAACACTAAAATTGAGTCTGTGTTAAATAACTTTTAATACCGCTATAGTAAAAGTGAATGTTATAAATTATATGGCAATGCCACAAACAAAATAATGAATTTAACTTCCAAAAGCCTCCATCGTTGCCAGTTTCAAGCTATTTTCAAAACATGTTTTTCAACCAATATATTAAGAGTTCATTAATTACTGTTTTACAATTAAAGAAATTATGATTCAACTATATTATTAATTAACAATTAAAAATTATAGTTGTATTAAATGAGGTTTGATATGCATTATTTGTATCTTATACGACTAATATCATATTACAAATATTATATTAACATCAACAGTACAGGATAGGAAAAGACGAGAACAGTTCTAACAGGATTAACAGAAGGGCAGAAAAGTAATATTGTTCAACGGTAAAAATACAGAGAGAATATTTCATTTATTAATTCGTATTTAATATAAGTTATATATAATAATGTATCATATTTTACATTATAAGAAGGTTCTTAAAATTTTTAGCAACTATTCATTGCAACCAGATTTTTATAGGAATGTTAATTCATACATTTAATATCTACTTTACTTATTTTTGAATGCTTTAAATTCAAATTGGCAAGATAAATCGTTCAGAAAGTTCTGTATTAAAACTTTCCCTTTGTAATCCGGATAAATGATAAATCTAATATTGATAAATAAACTTTGAGTACTCACAACTAACGTCGGGAGAGTTGTATAAAATATTTTATTTGAAGCTGAAAAATTACTACTATTAACTTTTTTAATCACAAACAAAAAGTCTTGGCTTTGAAGCTTATATTTATAAATAGCTTTTTGATGGCACATTTATTTTTATTTTTTTTATTTATTTATATATTTTCCACTTTGAATCCATACCAGCGATCACTTGTGTACGTCAAATGGAAGTGACAGGATGGACTATTTTGATATCATATTTATTAAAATAAGCCCTTCTGTAAAGACACTTTCCAACTTAAAATAAGACTACGAAGGTTCCAAACGCGCCCTGGTCTGAGAAGAACCACACAACAAATTCAGCTGGGATTTTTTAATTTTTTTATTGTATTATATTGACGTTATAAATTGTATGAATTATTCTAAATACTAAAGTTTTTATATTTACATATATTTACAGCAACGACACTACTAGCTATAGGATGGAATTTTTGGTCCATAAAAAAAAGATGTCACACTTAACATCTATATTTCGCTTTTATACATAAAATCGTAATTGACATTAAATTTCAATTTATAATTTGTCTGGATTTTTAGATCTATGTGATGTTCATCAAGTGTTTTTGCTGTTAATTATTCTTAAATGTAATTATTATAAGTACATATGGAATAATGTACAGTTTCTTTATTTAAGTTCGTGATATTTTATGGATTGTTCAATACACATTGATAATTTTAAAGATATTGTACCGATATAATATTTTACCAAAAACTTTTTCCTAATTTTACTACATTTTGCCGAAAAATTGTTGTTTTAATATCATTAAGAAGACTGATATTGATATTCAATTGAATGATTATTAAAAACCCTTAATAAATGAGTAACTATTTCTTATTCAGAATCGAATAAGGATTCAATATAAAATTACAAATCTATTTAAAGAACTGATCTACGTATCATAACTTTATTAAAGTCTATTAGAAAATTATTTTATTAAAGGAATGTCCTTTAATAAAATAATTTTCTAATAGAGCTATTAACTTTTTATAAAGAAATTAACAACCTCAGGGTTCTAATATTATAGGTATGAATCTAATTTTATTCATAAAAAAATAATTCGTAATTTTATTTTTATTTGTTACAAAAGTATTTATACACAACCTGTTTGAAGTAATTAATTAATCAATATTAATTAAGTTTCGCTAATGTGGTCTAAGTTAGTAAAAAAATATTAGTACTATTTAATTTTATTTATAAGTCAAGAAAATTTATTTATAAATAACGCGCTACAGTATAAAACATATTGTTAAGTACGACTTGACATTTGTAAAATCTTATGCGTTTTCATATTTGCGAATTTGGGACTTGTCGATAGGATACTCCAAACGTAATAGGGTTTACGAGAACTCTTAAGTTGACCGAATCTCAAATAATGTTTTGAGAAGCATGAAGTAGACATTGTATAAAATATTTGTTATAATATAATGTAATACAAAATAATAACTTTTGCAAGAGACTGAAAGTAACAAATATTTTAATATTTGTTATAATTTTCCATATCTTTAAGCTTTTATAATTAGGAATTCCGTTACTAAAGAGTTATTAACTAACAATCTAGGACGTTAGTTGAAATAATTGTAATTTTTTAATAAATTTAATTTAGTTATCAAAATATAAAAAAATATAATTCCTAGCATTGAACAAGAATTTGATCTTTTTCGATATTAATAATAATCTAAATCTGTAAAAAAGCATCATTTTTCACCATTTAATGGAATAATTTGTCGTTGCTAAAGCATAATAGCTGTCGGGTGAGCAAAGTTACTTACTCATGTAGACAGACAAAGAAGAAATTAAGTGCGTGATCACACGTACACATCATTCTTAGCATTGTGAGGGAATAATAACATTAAGTAAATAATACCTGCATATTATTATAAGAATATGTACTTAATTTTCAAGATATTAGAGATTCTTAATTGTATTAATTAATAAGTATAGCAATAATTATTGCTCACTATTGATTATACTATATCATAATTATAAGATTCAATTTGAATCGGATTCATATGATTAACCTACTATTTATAACTTCCTATACATGCTAATATGTATAATTATTTATGTGTAAACATTGCTATGTGTATGTCTAGGTTGTTTTTATATGTAATCGTTTCCATAGGAATAGGTTTTTATTACTAAATACTTAGCTGAGTGAATAGATATAATATACACTTCTCGTTGGAGCGTAACTTCTATTTAATTGCCGTTGCTGCAACTGGGTCACATTACATGTTCAATGCTTATCTACAATCTTTAGCAGTAAATCTAAATTAGATGAACAGGAAAGATAGACGGCTGTTACAAGTTTTAGATCACTGCTAATATATATTATATTATTTATTTGTAGAAGATGTTAAGTGAATAAAATAATTATTATACATCCATTTAATTATTTTTTTCCAGTTTGAATCAATAAAAGGGATGACTTGTGATAAAATTATATATTTATAAAGAAGCTACAATTTAGTTTAAGTAAATCTGTATCATTATTTTAATTGTAATGTAATTAACGTGAATGACTATAAATAAAGAAGTCCGAACAAGAAAATGGATGGATGTGCAAAATTTTGAAGTCTTCACTTAAATGTTGTAGTGTATTGTAAGTAAATTAAAATAAATAGTTTTATAATATTTTTTTTTATTTGTACTTGTAAATAATTATTAACGTCATTAGTAATTAACTTTAAAAAAATGTTTATTTAGTATTTTCTTACAAGAATGTTTTTTGATACACCATTATATTAATGAAAAGATTTCTATCATTTTTCCTTCCTTGAAAAAATAAAGCTTTATGATAAAAGAAACGTTTTATTTTGTCCATCAAATGTCAATACCCTTATCTTATTCCAACTATATGACATATTGTTTTCATTTTTAGGGCTTTTCATGGTAAAGCAAACAAAAGTAATGAGCTATTTGATTCATAAATAAAGACAGTAATAAGTTTAATTGCTTATGATATAAACCTTTATACAATAAATATAACTGTTTAAAACATTTATCCATATTTTAGTATTATAAGTTAGAAAGAGATATTTTTAAAGTTATTTCAGTTGAACGTTAATATTTGATATCAAGAACAAATTCACGTCAACCTTGTGTTCTCTCCGGGGCTGGCGACCACAAATGTAATTTATGAACGCCCTGTTCGCCGGCTGCCTTACAAAACTGGGGCCAAGCGATTTATGAGAGGACAGCTTTAATGCCCCGGATTTCCTGGTACTATTAAAATCTGACGACCCTAACTTTAGTTTCCAAATATGCGTTAAATCTTATAAGTATTAAAAAATTAATTACACTAAAGGTTGAGATACTTTGTCTGTTTCTTAGTTTTTCGTAAAAATATTTTTATTTCAGTATTATGGCTATATAACTTTACCATTTATATGGCGTTGAATAAGCGTCGAATCATATGTTTTATTAGCTGTGCCCGGGACTTCTATCGTAAGGAATATGTTTTTAAAATAAAAGTTTAGCCTTATAACAGGGGCTCCCCGCTACTGTCATTTTTTTATGTAACTAAATAGACACATCGATTTTAATTATACGTATATGTATATACATGCATTATGTAAATTCAATTAACATTTGTATAGCCGCGGTTATTACTAACTGTAATAATGTTTAAAATAATACCCATCTGTTTATTTATTTTCGAAAAATTGTTTTTAGAATATAACAAGAAGAATATTTAGGCTTCATTTAAAATTCACTCATAGTAGTGGTTGAAAAATATGTTTTAAACTACTAAATAAAATAAGTCTCAGCTTAAATAATAAAAGCTTTTCCCACAAGAGGGTTATGCTTGACGCATATTATATGTTTCATGGCATTTTGTAGAGGACTATTGTCGTTTCGCAATATTATTTGTGCTAGTGCAGAATTGAACATCATATTCTAGTACGAGTATACACAAAAGAAACTCTTTAATGTACTTACGTCGTGTAGCTTTTAGATTAGTGTCATATTTGTAAAAGATAAAGTATTTTTTTATAACTGTTATTTAATTTATACTGGATGAAAAATACTTAAACAAATGTAATTAAAATAAAATATAATTGATATAAAGTAATCTTTGTTACCGAAGATGAGATCTTAAAATTAACACAACATTGATAATATTATATTTTTAAATACGAAGTGTCCGTAAGGCAACCAACAAATATATATTTTCAAAAGGTTTTTCGTATCAAATAATAGGTTTATTATCCATTTACATCAATGAAATATTCAAAACAAACAAATAGTTGCATGGCATTAGTTTAAACATTTACACATCCTGATTAGTTAAATATGCTACATTCATTAATATAGTGCAATGTGTAACAAACAATCCATTTTACTATAGACTTTAATTAAAACTACATTTCTTTTACAGTAAATCCTGTGACATATGATTTTTATGCAATGAACATTGTTAATTAATTTAAATAACATTGTTATATGTTATAAAAAACAATATAGTGAGAAATATTTTTACCATTTAGCTTCAGATGCATGTTTGGAAGTTAAGCAACATATAGAAATCTTTCTGAAACCAATTTACCAATCTCTCATTACGACAGGTTATTTTTGCAAAACTGACGCTGAATTTATTTTTTTCGTTCATCAGGTGACGGTTACAATAAAATGATGCAAAAAAATTGCTGCCAGCTTGCCATCCGTGTTTTAAACTGTTTCTTTAAAAGATTATTAACCATTAATATTAAACAACTGAAAAAAACACGAAAATAAATACATACATATATTAGTTTTATATACATATTAATCTTTTAAGTGCTCAAAATTATTTTAGATATTCAAAAGATAAAAAGGTTAACAATATGCTTAACTCAAAATTAGAAACAAAACTAAATTCATTTCTTAAACTTATTACTAATTCACAGTTACTTAAAGATGATTTAATGAAACAAATAATAACTTTTGAATAAAGCGTTTATTCATACACTCTATACCTTTTAATTCAAACATTTATTCTAACTGTAAGATGAAGTGTTTTGCTCATGGAATCGTAGTCACAAGAAATATTCTACAAAAGGCGCATGCGTTGTAAGCATTTTGTGTCTGAACTTCAGTTTACTCTGATATTCAAGGGGTGCTAGTCATCGCTTGTTTGAATACGTGACGTGCAGCGATATTATCAAAGTATTCATAATAACTACAGCTTAGTGTTTTGAAGTTTATAAAACGATAGATATTTTAATATTACCTCCAAAAAATGATATTGTCGAAATTTTAGTATAAATGACTTTAAAATTATGGTTATAAAACAATTTAGTGTTCAGAAGTGGTTCAAACTTTTTCCCAAGTGAACTTATGTGCGAGCTCATAATTTAAAGCATCTTAAAGGTGTATAAATACACTTATAAGTTATCTTACAAAGGACATTTGTAAATTATTTAAAAATTACTCTTTTTTGGTAAGTACGTTAAACTTTATATAATAAAGAATACTTCAATTTAAATGTTTATTATTTTAATTAGAATTAGCACATATTAAAATATTAAATAATATAATTTATTAATACTATAAAACTAAATAACTAACGTTAATCGTAGTTTTAATTATTAAATAAAATAAAACTAAATAACTAATGTTAATCGTAGTTTTAATTATTACCAATGAGCCTATTTGTCACAACTTGATAGTTAAATGTAAAATAATTAATTAAGTTAGAACGTAAAACAAATTTTACAATTTAAATAATCTTTATTAACAGTGAAATATCTCAATTTTTTGGGCATATATTTGTATAGAGAAATATAAGAAAGAAACCGTCTGTATAGCTTAAGTCACTGCAATATCAAATAATGATACCAATTCTTAACTTTGCTTATTTGTATGCACTTTATAAATTGTAGATATAAATTTAAACTGTTGGTATAAATGTTATTAAGGAACTTAATTAATTTTCTTATTACTGGTAAGATTTTGTTTATTTAGGTAATTTACTTAGGCGTATGATATGTATGTAACGGAATACATCCTTTATATAAATAGAGTGGGCATAGTGGAACTTTCCTCAAATTAGTTAACCACAGTTTAGTCTGCAAAATGCTTCCAATTGTCTTCTATATTGAATAATTTTAAATCCTACAGTGTTATTAGAGTATTAATAATCAATCAGAAAAAAACTCTACTACATTCAGATCAATTATAATGAATGATTTTAATATTAACATAGAAAAGACATTTGAAATGACCGTTATAGAAAAAAAACAATAAGACAAAATAAAAATTGTATGTTTCTTAAGTAAAGTTTCTACAATTGTTAAATACTACATATTTGTGTTCTATACTATAGGATATTATTAGTACCCGACGTGTATTTTAATAAGTAACGAAGTCAAAGTAAACTTTTAAGGAGTTGGAACTTTTAACATGCAGATTTCTTCTCTTTTTTATATTTAGACATATGTATAGAAATTAAGAGGCTGAAATAAAGCCGAGAATTTGAATGCTACCTGGTTTATATAGAAGTGTATTTAGCAGCTGACCCTTGAAGATCCCATTTATGAGGTTCTATGTTCTGAACATCCGATGCCTATTGAAAATCAATCATTAAATGGATTGCTTTCCATAAGAATTATTAATCAACTAAAGTAATATTCAGACAAAATTGGTTGTGGAAGACTTTTGAAGTCAACAAAGACCATTTATGTTGAACATGACAAAATATTTTGGTTAAAATGTACATATTTATCATCTACTTTATTTACATAATTTAATAGAAACATGGCTTTCGTCCATTATCATGGGAAATACAGTTTTTCTAGAACAAACACGGAACGAATTATTTTATGCGCACGCGATATGAAAGTTAACAATTATATTTGAATAATAAATACGTTCGTTATCGTTACAAGATTTAAGTAGCTTAATTGCAAGACTGTATGACTATTACTAAGTATTTCCTTTATAACATATTTATTTATACTTCCAAAGTACTCCAATTATTTCAAACGATTACGACCTTTGATCTCCCGATTCTTTATAATAATATTATTATATCGTGATAAGTTTTTTTTTGGTAATAAATATTGTTTGCTTTGAAAGCAGGTGAGTTGGCGTAATTACTGGGCTAAGGCTATCAATCTCAAAGCTCAGAGTGGGGAGAGAGTAGCAATACGAAGGGGCTACTTACAATTAGATGGATTGCGTGTGTATATTTATAAGTAACTTGAAAGCTTTTGTTGGCTTTAGAAAAATATTATTCTCTTTGTCTGAATATTTTGTCATTTATTTTTTCACAAAGGTTATGTGTGGTAAATAAAAATAACATAAAGCATTACTAATAAAAATATATTCCTATTTGTATACTTAAAATTCTATTTATTATATTGCACAATATTGTAGTTTTTGGGTAATATGTAAATTTACCATACTATTGGGCATTTCTTGACGTTTTGGCTAAAAGAACGTAGTAAATTTAAGTTGTGTAGGCATGTAAGATTTTATTCATAAATTGCTTAAATGTTATGTATACAAAAATCACAAAACCCGAAAAATAAAATATCTAGTTCCTGCACACTCTCCAGTATTATTTATACCTCTGGGACAAACAACATTTGTGTGACTCGTGGATGTTTTTTGTTCTACGATATTTGTACAAAATGAAAGTAAAAACTTTTTTCATGAAATATTACTATAACGTTTTCTTTTAAGTTGAAATATATAACTGTTAAACATTGATACCTTGTCAACACCTTATTTTCACTTTTTTTTCTTATTTTCAAATGAGGCTATAGCTAAAATTAAAATCAGTACCAAGACTAAGTAAAAATAGACGTTAGTTAGCATAAGCTTTTAGAACGCTCAATCTGAATGAAAATAATTTAAAATGCTTCTTAGATAATACAATTTACTTACAAATTACACTACTTACAGTGTCTCAATCTTCTTTCTTGATGAAATCAGCACATTTATATTAGAATTAAATTTACAGAGGGTTTTTTATATGAAGATAACAAAATATTAAGTTCTATTTTTCTTGTAATTATTTTGTAAAATACCAAAAGTTTATAACATTACAATTTTTTAATATATCATAGCTAAAGTTCTATATGTATATGGTATACCAAACAGTAATCTCCGAAATCACGAGGAAATTTTTAATCATTTTAAGATAAAAATATTTACATTTAATGCACATGTAACCTTAGTTTAGCCTGTCGTGTAACCTATTTAAGTTTAATTTATTCACTATTTAGAGCAGAAAATAAGGCCAGCGGTTCAAACAAATTCTTGTAGATAAAAATACGTAGATGCCGAAAACAACTTCCAAGTTACTCAAAACCATGAAGAAAAAACAATTTCTAAAAAATCTCTTTTCCTAATTTTCTTCTCGTTTATTATGTATATGGAATCTCTATCTCTCTCTAATTTATATCTCTTCTGTATGAAACTTAACTATATTGACTAAGACGTCGTCATAATTGTTCTATTTAAAATATTGTGATATTTTTATAGTATAAAGTGTCTATAGCATACATACCCTAAATTATCTCATGCGATACATATTTTACAGAATTAGGTAGTTCATCAAAGTGATTAATTGTCAAAACTTTAGATTCTGGGTTGTTTAAACTTTTCTTCATCATCAACCAGTTAACCCTAAGTTCCTTTACTATATTTTACACAGATTCATTTTATAATGAGATGTCATTGGTATTTATTATTTATAATAACATAATATAATAGTAGTTTAGCCGACGGCTGTTTAGTACATTTTTGTAAACTCCGTTAATATTTAATTTCAAGTTTAACTTTCATATAAAAATAAATTAAGCGCTACCAGTTTTATTATCTACTG
Source organism: Melinaea menophilus ssp. n. AW-2005 (assembly GCA_918358695.1). Taxonomy (NCBI): domain Eukaryota; kingdom Metazoa; phylum Arthropoda; class Insecta; order Lepidoptera; family Nymphalidae; genus Melinaea; species Melinaea menophilus. The sequence continues at coordinate 3,962,329 of OU911052.1, forward strand.
TACGATATATTAGGAGTGGAGGATTTTGGAATAGACTTTGCAACAATATTCGTGTAATAGTATTGTGAGGGAAATTATGCAGTAACAATAATTTTACTATACAAAAATTTAAAGAACACATTTTTTGCTTGTATTTATTTTAATTATTCGACAACCACACTTCATACACCATACAAAAATTGTAAGTGAATATTTCAAACTCACTGTTTAAAATATTGTTTCAACCACTGTGACCTTTAAAAAAAAGTATAATTTAAATATATATAGTTTTTATAAACGTGGTTGGTTCTTGTTATGGCAACAATGACAATTAACAGAACTTCCAACATGTATTTTTTATAATATATTTTTTTAAGAAACCATCGTCCATTTCAAGCACACAGTAACTGTTTTCCTTAAACTTAAAGAACTGTTTTATGTTTGATATTAATCGGGAGGACTCTATATCCGTATCTTCCAATTGATAAATTACTGATTTCCATAACAATTGAATACCGTCAAACAAAACCTTTTGAATTTTATATTAAGAGAACTAACCATACTCACGCCAAGATAGTTCATAGATGATGAAATTTTGTTTGACTAGTATACTAGTCAGAATATATATTAATTTTCTGACTATATTTTTAACATTCATACGTACTACATCTTTATAAAATAATCGAAATAAATATATAAGTCGTATTATATTTTAGCTTATTTATATAAAATCCTTATTCTAGTTACTAATTTTAAATAAATTATGATTTAGTTTAGATGTGTAAACTAGGAATTACAAACTAATAATTGTATGTCACATCACTCACAACATCCGGAGTTGTTTTTAGTCTATTATATATTTATTATGTATATTTTTTTCACGGTTAGTCTAGTCATTTGTGATCTAGATAAAACAAACATATTAAAAGTGGTGTCTAAAAGTAATATTTCTATATAAAGAATAAACAGAATTACGTGAGAATTTTCAGATGCAAATTTGTTTTGTTATGATAAGGGAAAGAAGTCTTGATAATTTTCGCAAAAGAATGGATTTAAACGTCTAAAAAAATAGTGACATAGAAAGATGTTAGCTAATAAAAAATCTAATATTAGCTAGCTTAATCTTAAAATATATTTTTTTGGAAAACCGATAAGATTATGTTTCCTATAGAATCGTAGAAGTTACATTTTTCTAGAGGTTTAAATACAATTGTATAGACAGATAGAAATGAAATCTGTTACACATAGATAAAAATGGTATCAATAATGAATAATCATAAAAATTATATTTATAAAATAGGAACCATGAAGAGTGATATTGCTCTTAGTCGTCCTTAAAGTTCTTATCTAACAGCAGGAATTTAATATAAATAAACAAAATAATTAAAATTTCACAATTGGTATATTAAGTATTAAAATAATAAATTTTATTACGCGCCTACATATTATGAAATAATAATTACTTAACAGTCGGGTAAATATAATGTCGATATTTACCCGGCTGTTAAAATTATTTTGCTACTACATATTTATTTGTCCTTTATCGAACTTTCAAAGTCAACATAGACTAGTATACTGTATACACAGCATTTTTCCTTTTAACATTTATTGTAATGCTGGAAAAACTTTTTATCGAGGGTAGAAGTCAATTTCCGGGGCGTGATCTGGGATGTCCAGTTTCCTGTTACATTTTTGACTCTTGTCGATGAATTTACATATTGTGGAGCCTGCTTATATAAGGGTAATCAAACTTATATAGAACTAAAAACTTTAGTAATAACATATACAGAAAAAGTCTTATGACAAGCTTATAAGTTCAGGTACTCGTTTTTATATATAGTATGAATATTTATAACTATTCGAAATATTTCCTGAAATATGTTAATGTTATTATCAGTAAAAAAATTAATTATCTAAGCGACCCAATACTGTGTACAGTTGATGTGTTTTTTTATTGTTTAGAAATAACAAACCAGATCACTACAAGTTAATTAACTCAGCGTAATATTACGTAGCAATCAAGTTTTTCCATTAGGTGGTCTTTATTTCCACCAACAATTTACATAAATGTATTATTTTTTTAATAGAATTATTATTATATTTAAAAGGCAGTTTTGTTTCGTGAACAATAAGGACCTGTATTATAAGGTGTAAATTTAATTTAATTTTGTTAAGCACATTCTAATAGCTTTATAAAATTAACGATAATACGAGTATTTAAATACTCAAGATTTTGGGATGGACGACTATATTCGATTTAAGTAAATTTTATATTAAGAACTTTTTCGATTTATATTTGCTTCAATTTAAAATTTGTTTCGATTTAGGTTTACTTTAATTAAATTTTCTTATATATTCTTTTATTTGTTTGTTTCGTTATCTATAACAAATTTAGTCCTTGATTTAACTTTGCCAACTTTATTGTAAATTTTATTGAAAATAAAAAAGTACTTTTAAACAAATAGAATATTGTAATAAACATATATAATCTAAAAGATAGGTATTTTTTTTCGTTAGGATTATTATTAGATTACTTTTTTCAGGGTTTTTGTTCCTTTTAGATTTTTAATGTTTCATTTCTATATTTTAAATATATGTATGGTTATTTTTTTAAAATTCCAGTGTTTAGATTAAGTTTCACCTGCTTTAGAGGCGCCAGTTAGAGGTGCCAGTTAGGTAAATTGCACTGGCCTGATCTTAACGGTTATTACTTTTATTTACCCCTGAAGCATGCATACAACATTTAAAACGTATATTTCTTTATGGTATGACTTCTGATATAATGGATTGAATCTGTAATTTTGATCCAACATTGTCCGTGTTTTAAAAAGTAAGGACTAGAAAGTAATGCTGGAACTCTACTGGTTTCGTGTATACTTTTACGTGTCCTGTATCCATCCTCCTCGAACTTTAATGATTTAATCTATACTCATTTTGCACTATTAATTCTTGAATTATATGTGCTAGCTAACTATCTAAGTGCTCTTAGAACAATAACATAAATAATAGCTAAAAATTTTGAAGTTAAATAGAAAAATATTTGCTTTTAGCTGATAATGTTTTCGTAAGGTATTCCTGGTACTATCGCAACTAATTTCCTCTTTCTTTAATAAATGAAAAATTATAATATATTTATTGAAATAAATATTTAACAAAAAAAAAATTGTAACAAAAAATGCTTAGAATGATTGGCTTTAGCAATATTGAAAAATATATATTTTTAGAGTATATATTTTATATTGTAATACTGACTATTTAAAACGATATTGTTCAAAAATACATAAAACTATTTTTGTGTCTGTCTTTTGTGTTAATGCGATTTTTTTGATTATGATATATGTTGATTTGTGTAATAAGTCTGATGGCATTTTATTAAAAGACACTACCGTTCAAAAATCCGTCCAAAAGTATTGTCATATTATAATTACCCTACATCAATTTTCGTGTTTTACCGTAACAATTTGTGAATGTGTGCTCCCGGTGAAAACAGCCTATATATTGACTTAGTTAATAATCAAACATTTTTAAATACTTTCAGTAGTTTTATTATGTTGTTATTACATCCCAAAACAGTTTTTGTGTCCAAAATTATTGTTCTCAGGTCTGTGTTATGCACTGAACATGTAATAATTACTTTTTTCCGAAAAACATTTGTTTACAAATTTTGATCAATTATATATTTTAGTATATCTTAACTTCATCTTGATAATTTATATATTAATTAATAGATTTCCGCGAATGGATATCTTCTTCTATTTTATTATTTATTTATCGAGTATAAATTAATAGTTAATAGGGGCTTAAGCTTAAGACATCATTGATAAAATTAATAACCTTTCAATAAAGGCTTAAAGATGTGTATTTTTTATATATCAAATATAAATCTAAGCTACGGAAAGTCGCAAACTACGATGATATAAGCATTAATTGTACGAACTCTAAGACAATTTCTATAGGAAAATTAACCGATAGTATAAAAGAGGTCATCCGAGTATATGTGTAATGAATAATTGCTATTGCTTGTCAAAGCAAACATTTTAAAGCGACAGTAGTGTTATGTTGTGCTAAACCTCATCCAAGCATCACCCGTTCGAAAATATCTATTGTACGTGACTTCCTCAACAATGATACCACAACAGCTTTAAAACTCGGTCAACATGTGAAGAAAGCTCTGAATATGATATTTAAGTAAACGAGTTTCCTAAAAAAATCACAAAACAAACCTTTACCACATCGTTGACGTTTGTAGCCGTTCCAAAATATCGATAACTATAAAAACTACGATGAAAACATGTTGTAAAGAAGTAATATTTATTGAATGATATATTTTCTCATTAATATTTAGTTTTGTTTGTTTTTTACAATGTTGTCAATAAATACTTGACATTTTTTAATTTAATTTAAAGCTCTGGAAAATTTCAACACGCTAGTATATATTTTTATACGTCAAAACCTGATCTCGAGGGATATTTCTATTGAAAATTTTCAAGTGGTTGGATCATAGGAAACGCTGATATGAATTGTGGTTGGATCATAGGAAACGCTGATATGAATTGATTATAGATATATATTTTATGGAATTATTAATTATTCCTTTAATTCTTATAATTCTGTAATTTTATGTAAAATAAAAAAAGTTATAATTACTTAATATCAAAAGTATATATTCGAACAGAAGATATCATTAATTCAAAAATAAAATTATACCTAAAGTTAAAGGTCAAGGCGTAAAAGTCAAGAATTCGATCATAATCTCTATTGAAGGATTTCGCTCGGAGCCAGAAGATAAAGACGTCGTCGGTATTTATCGTAACTAACTTTGGTCTTGGAGAGCGACAAGAACAGATGGATTTATTGTTACGTATATACGTACGTAATATTCTGAGAGAAAAAATAAAGTGTCAATTTGGAGGCTTTTAACAATTTATTAATTTATTATGAGAAGTTTCAGTTTAAAATTATTGATATAATATAAAGCAATCCAAATATTTTTGACTAAGAGCTATATGAGGGCGATAGAGAAAATATTTAACCTAACTCAGCATCAAGTGTGGGTGGGTAGTGACCCGGTTACAATCGCCAGCTTTTTTGCCCCTATAACTTTGTCCCTGAAAGCTAAAACCCTTAAAATGCATGGCTAACGGCAGTTGGATTTTTAAAAGGATTGGTTTTTAAATAGAAATAGAAAATTTAAATGTAGTTTATATTTGCTCACTGCCTTTAATACCTAATATAAGAACTATAAATATATTTCTATGAAAATTTTGATTGAAATTGAAAAAAAATAATATTAAATTTAAATATTAATAAATTTAAAACAGACAAAGTCTTTTTTTTGCACATTTTGATAACGCATTATTTATGTTGGAGAATAATTTTATTTTTAATTTTATTAAATTTCTATTCTTGAGCATTAGTGATTTGAGCAGCACTATTACGTGGAAGAAATGCTTAATTTAGGAACGAGCCCAAGATACGTTGTAAAGTAAAAGTAGGTAGGATGACATGAAATGCTTTCTTTTAGTTCACTTTAGAATTATTGAATGATGAGTTTTAAAAATTATAATCGTGTTCCTATGTCCTTTTTATTTTAAAATAAAGAAAATCAACACACTTAAAAACTTTCTCAAGCACGAAACAACAATATTCAATAAAAGTAATTCTATAACTACAGGTTATATATCAAGTACGTGATTTCATCTCAGTCAATAAAATATAGGCCACAACAAACATTGTGGTATCAACAACCTTTATTATTTTAGACTATCCTAATGTAAAACATTACATGATGCACACTTAACATATAAAAAAAATCAACGTTACCGATGAGTACGGCAAGACTTTACTCCATATTGTTTACGCCATATTTAATAGGGTAGGCAAATATTGCTTAGTCATGTGTAAGAAAAGACCGTACTTGATGGCTATCTTAACGATAAAATAGCAAATTTCATTTCTATTACCAAAAATAATTGCCCTTTATTGAAAAAATGCCTGAAAGGAATGTAATTAATATTAAAGCGATTAAGAAAGTTTTTTAATCAATATAAAAGTTTTACTTATATACCTACTTTGTTGATCGTTGTCTATAAAATAGGTTCTATTAAATGCTATACAATGAGAAGCCTATTATATTAACTTTTTAGCAAGATATTTAATAATATTTAATATTTTCTTTTCTTTATTACGTCCTCTTTACTTTTTTAGAAGCACGAGATGACACAATTCTGGTTAGAAATAATCTGATAGTTAAAAATCAAGCTTAACTATTGGATCAGTGGTTTGTCTAGCAGTGGATCAATTAATCAAAAGAATAATACATTTAATAATATTTTTTATAAATAAAGATTGATTTTAATAGCATGTAGGAATATTGATTATTAAAAATAAAATGTTTTGAATGAATAGAATACAAATAAAAAGGGTATTATAACTTTAAATTCTGTTTATGTATAAAGGTATTTTATAGAAGAGTTTTTAACTTTCTTTTACAATAAATTCCAGACTTCAAACACAAAGGTTCATAAAATTAGTTCAATCCTGTTGACACCACAGCGCGTTGACCCGTATTGCGGGTTCTCTTTCACGAAGCCGTAGCGTATAAGATTGCGTATTATAGCCTTGTCGTATTAGCATCTATGTGATACAACTAGGGATGTAAGTAGAACACATAGATATCTACTATCTACCGTATTTCAATTGACATTTCTTATATGTTTATTACTGCTTGGAATGTGTTTATGTTGTTAATGAAATAATTGATGTTTTGACTTGCAATTCAATTTATCCAATTGTTTTTCTATTTTTAATAGTAGTCTCAAAATATATTGTTACCTTTAAAATATATAGAACTAGAAGAGGCTTAGAATATTAATTTTCTGTATAATAATATTATGCTTATAAGCCTAAATAAAACAAAATAAAATAGTTCTTCATCCCTACAAATATTTTGACTTACCATAATCGATACAGTACACTCACTATAGTCGTAAAAATGAGAAAATACCGAGCGACATAATTTATTGAAGGGGATTTTTTTTATTGCTTTTTTTGGTTTTAATCACAAAGATGCCTGAAACCAATTTATCTCTTTTCTTTAGACTTGGCTTACAACTTAGGGATTTTTGTTAATAATACATAGTACAGATGTAGAATGATATTGCTTCTCTAAGTCTGCTCGTATAATCACAAAAAATTAGAATTTATGCGATCATTACTGTATATTAAACCAAATTTTATACATTAATACTAACAAAAACATACAATTAATGACTACGAGTGTGTGTTAAAGAATCTTGGGACTATTGAAGGATCGTCGGACAGTTAAAAACTGAAAGAAAATAAAATATACTTATCTTTTTGCGATATACCTTTCAAATTATATTCTGCGAATAAATTTTTCAATTGAGCTTTTTTTATTATTTGATCTAAGGTGACATTTACGTTGCGTTTATATAGATAAACGCAACGTAAATGTCACCTTAGATGAATGACGTAATATAGATTACGTAGTCTATTCACGATTGTATTAATATGTAAAAATAACTTTTTTTATTTTTCAACTAAGTTTTTATAGCACTTTGTGGAGACCTATTACAGCTAGAAGGTAGTATCTTGGCAAGCCATTCAAGACAGTGCGATGAACTTTATGCTTCAAGGTAGGTAAGCTATAAGCTATTAAATATAAAGAGATAGGTCTGTCTATGAAGTTCCCAATAAAATTAAAGCAAATAAAACAAAAGTTCACAAAAGTTCAAAAACAAATCTTAAAAATCATTTGATGAGAAATCGTTTATGAAAAATTAGAATGTCCAAAATAAGATTAAGTAATTAATATCGTCAATAAATATTTATTTATACTAAACACACATACCTATATTTAGTACTCTGTTAGAAGAAGTGATGACAAAAATTCTTGTGCGGCATTTTGGATTTTAAATCAATATAAATTATTTAAGATTAACATAAGCTTGTTAATGATTTTTGATAATTTATATAATATGTCTGTCTGTTTATTTTACTCTAATTATATACAACTAAAAGAATTATATAAAATAAATCATTTAGTCAAAATAGCTACATTAGGCTATTTGTAATGTGAATAAGACTTCATAGTCCGCTGTTACAGCTAATAAATTTTGTTTCATATATTTATTGTTTTTTATAACGACATGTGACTATGGAAATATTTTTAATTTTTATTCATTATTTATAAATGAAGTACCTAAAGAATAAACTTTTACTTTATTGGATTATATCAACACTAGAATAATAATTCTAACCTTTAATTTGCTAAGAAGAAGATTTAATGACGTTGCTTAAGAGAGTTATCAAAAAGTCATTATCTTTTTTTATTATCTTTCTTATTTATAAAATTTTTAATAAATAAAAAATTATGTTTGAATCTATTTAGATTTTCTTGAGCATATTTAAATTACTTCCACACTGTGTTAATTAACTTTGACAACCTTGCAATTAGTCTTAAGATTGTATAATAAATGCCAATGTTTATTTTAACTATAAATTCCTAACAGAGCTGTTAAGATTTCTGTATTGCTTTAAGAAAATTTGCATTTACAAATACAATGGAGGGCTTCAAAATTGAAACATATTCAGTTATTTGTTTCTCATCAGCAAGTGTTTATGCTGCCATCTTCTTAAAGTAATTTTCTTATATAACGTTTTATGGTTTTTATAATGTCACGTTTTATGAAAAAAATTCTTTATTATGACCTGAAATCTTTTTCTGCTGTTAAAGCGGATAAAGTCCTTTTAAAAGCTTCTTTATAATTGTTTTATTTTCTTAAGATAAAAGAAACAAAGGATTATGCAAAATTATGTGATATTATTATTTATAGCAGCATAAATAATCTAAAAATAAAGACTGCAAATTACAATGGTAATTATTTCATTCTAATTATTTTATAAATTAGAAAATATATTACTAAGAATTAATAATGTTAATCGGAATTACTCATATTATAAAATATTCAAAGTCAAATGTTTAAAATATTACGTCAGTAAATTTAATGCTTAGTTTAATATAACATTATTAAGTACCGCTTTTAAGTTTGCGGCACGTTTTCTAAAACAATCTTTATAATAGGTATTTAATTTGTTATTTACATACTTTGCTTTTTATAAATTTTGTCTAATTATATGTTTTGTTCATTTATTTTATAGTAGACTTCAGAAAATATAAATAATAATGTGTGTAAATATAAATAATAAATATACCATTATTGGTTACATATGTACTTTACTACTAATGTGTATTATTAAAAATGTGTGAAGCCAAACCGGCCACTCTACTACTCTAAACTGTTAAGAAATATCCAAGAAACAATTAAAAAGTACTAAGTGGAGTATAATGAAATTTTCTATTAGTGATAGCATGTTGTCTATATAAACACCTGGGTACTTTATACTTCAGAATTCATTTTATTAACAACAAAAATGTTTACTACAATCACTATAAAAAATATAACAGATGTCAATATCTAGTAATAATAAAATATATTACAATGGCTGTGAATATTCGGTATTCTTTTTGAAGAACCAAATGAGAATGATACAAAAAGATAGAAGAATAGGAAGGGATTGGAGTTTTTGCTCTTTTAAGCACCATATAAAACACCGCTATAATAGTTTGCCTACGCTATTCTTGTGATAGAAAGTGGTAAGACACGAATACAGTGCTCTTAATGTTCAGTTAACACAAACAACAGAATTGTACAAAAATATCACTAATAAATTATTTAATGTACCTCATGTAGTAAATTAGTTTGAGTATATAACGACATATCCTTAGTTTTTCGTCTACTGTTATTAGCTACTGTGTGAGAATTTTTAGGAAATATAACATAAAAATCGTTATGTCTTTATTCACACAAATAAATATGGTGTCGTTGTTATAGTTTTACTACCTCCTTTATTTTATATCTTGTTTCGCTAGTAAAATATAACATAAAAATTTCAGAACAGAGCGAAAACAAGATTGACAGCTAACACCCACTTACTGATTTTTGTTCACAAATATTTTTAAATATTTTTACACATATTGTCGTAAGAAGGAGTCAAGAAAAAGAAATAGAAATAATCCTTATCATACATCTGCGGACAGAATAGTTGAGTTCAATAAAATAAGATAAATCTCTCAAATAATATGTTCATACTATAGATAACAAGGCAGAAAAAAAAGATCGTACTTTAAAAAGATTACATTTTCAGAGATCGAAAAGAAATAAATTTTATAAAAAAAATAAGTAAAAATAATTTTTTGTTTACTTAACCAAACTATTGTAATTACTTTTTTAGAATCATTAACTATATCCTATTCCTAAGCTTAATTGCATTGATCCCGTGGACGTGTTTTATTAGAACTAATGGATTAAACGATGTCACTTCCTTAATTAGTTCAATCGCATTCTGTTTTTCTTATATGGAACATGAAAGCGAGTTTCACGATTGTATCCAAGAGTCGTAAAATAAAGAGATAAGGCTACTTGTTATACCGCCAAGTAAATATTTATAGGTGCGGATTTAATATTATATTCAACAGCGAACATATTATTTGAAATCAAGTGATCAATGCATGAAAAGAAAATTAATATTGAAATAATTATGAACGTTATATACAAAAGCATATAATACAATCTTTAATTGAAAAAAAAATTAAATGTATAATTTTATCGTTCTGTAACATGGCTTACAATAAACAAAATTAAATTTTAATTTAAAATAGATTACATAGATCCCTCACTGAGTTCAGGGATTGTTTCAACCAAATTTATTGTAATACTAACTAACTTCGCCTTAGCTAATGCTATTAAGTGTTAAGATATATGGTAAACGCAATTTATCTTGAGAAGTCAGTAATGAAATAGAATGTGTTCTTCCTACATGTCACTCTGGAAATTGATTTATTAGGGACATTGAATCACTGTGTTATCTTTTTTACTTATCTTAAGTGACTTTTTTCACTATAAACCTTTATATTTCAATAAAGCTGGATTTCAACGATGATTAAGGAGATTTTTTTTAGGTTTTATTTTAAAATAAAAATCGCCTATAACAGTGAGTAATATACATAATAATTGAAATAAAACTAGAAAGGTAGATCCCAGTTTGAGAAAGATTTATTTGGTACTAAAATCTTAATTATATTGAAATTTGGCGTACTTGCTGCAATATGAAATTTTGATTGAAAGAATATTTATTAAATACCAGCAATTTAATATTTTAATTAGTGAACTAGCCAGGATACTGAATACTTAAAATTAATTGACATTTAATTTAGTTTCAGCCCAAAATTTTAACAACAATTCTATGGTATTATTTTCGACAGTCACTTTCTCTTTCACTAAGGCTTTTAAATTTTTTATCGCCTATCGGTTTAATCGTCTACCCTGCTCCGTTTTAGTTGCGTGACTTTGCTCAAATTATCTTAATAATATAATCGATGACTTGAATTACTTTTTAGAAGATTCGAATATTTCAGTTCCTTACTTCAAAAGTTTTCATATAGTCATAAATCAAGATAATGTCAAATTAAGTTTTCAAGAAAAGTGCATGTTTCGTTCCTTAAGACTAATATTTTATGTTAATTTACGATTATATAAATAGAAAATTAATGACTTTAATTGTAATTACCTTCTTTCACGCAATATCATAATTATATAAAAGTTTGTTTAACTTGTAATAATTCTAATAAGTTTTGAATTGATGAAGATGGCAAAGTTTACGTGTAAACTTTTTCACAGAACATTAATTCAGTCCTTATTTTATTTTATAAAATTATTTTGGCTCTTAGTAGTGTAATTTGGTTATCTTTTATTAAAATTATAAAACAGATAAAAAAGATATTCATGATAATGTAATCACAATAGACTAAAACTGAAGTCGACTTAATTTAAATTAATTATTTCAATGTTCCCAATAATGAAAATTCAGATATTTATATTCACAGATATAAATACGATTTTTTGTATCTACGTCGTCTATTAGTTGCTATATTTTTACTAATTTTGTTAGTGTTATTAAAGATTTATATAATATTGACAGTTTTGGATTATTGAAACTTACGTAAAGCGTATACGATAATAAGTTAAATGCATCCGTGGTTCATTGAAGAAATAGCGTTTAGCGGAAATTATAAACCTTTTTTAGTATATATTAAGAATAATAGTTATAATTATAAGTACCTACTGACATATAGTTAATAATTAACAAAGCTAAAGCTAAAACAGGTCAATTGTCAACTTGATAGTAATTATTAACAGCAGCATGGTAAGAACAGTTTCTTTTTTCGCATCAGTAAGAAAATTATTTTTCATGTCTCTAATGCCACAATTCATTGTCTGTTCCGGTTATATCACACATCTTTAATATTTTTTATATCTTATTAACACAAATTAGAATTTCTTTTGCAAATTATTATCCGTCTTCTTGTTACTTGAAATCTGATGTTCACCAAGTGTTTTAGATCTTTACATATAGTATACATTTTTTCATAAAACCCGGTTATATAATAAAATTATTTGCTGAAAATAGCTAATAACTATTTGTCTGTTTCTTACCTAACCTTTATTTTATACGAGTATATATCCTTGCCCTAAACGGGTTTTCTATCTAACCCTTTACAGTATACATACACATTGTGTAAACCGAGGATGGCCTCCTTGATTGGCTTTGATGTTTTCCATAAACTGATATTTAAGAAGCGTGCCCCTAAATATCTATACGGAAGAAATTGAGATGGTTTACTTTGGTTTTGATTGCACTGTGATTGGTTTAATTTATTTTGTTAAAATGTTACTTTGTTTGTAAGATATATAATTAATAAATTTATACTAAATAAAAACCACGCCTGTACAGAAGACTCACAAGCAATAGAGTGACCCACCTGTATATTCGTTTCTTTTTATTTTCCCTTTATGTATTGTCAAGTGAAATTTATTAAATAAATAAATTTATTTATTTATTCAAAGTATATAATTCATATTGGCAAAACGGCAGTGTGGGAGAAATTTGTTAAATTATCGAAATAAATTTATTTTAAATTAAATAAAAAATTTTATTGCGCAATTTGGCGCAATTAAAGCGCAGACTTTTAATTAAATAAAAGTAATTTTATTCTTATTCACTCATTAAAATAATAAAGCAAAAAAATTTAATTTGTGAATAGTTCACGGTTAGTATGCCATTATATTGAATATCCTAGATTGAGCTTCCCTGAGTGAGGGGTTACCTGAGAAACCATAAATTATGCAAATTCTTATTCGTTTGAATACAAGGTTGAGGTAAGTCATCTATTTGAGCTCAGAAGCTGTTTATACATATTTAATATTCATCAAAGATAAAGAAACAACAGTCTTATAGTCAGCAACATACTATGGCTAAGCACCTAGAAATGTTATTATAAGATATAACCAAAGTTTAAAGTAATAATTATATCTACTATACGACCAAATCAAACGTGAAGGTTGTTAGATATTTTCAAGTCATTCAGGTTTAAGCCATAAAAGCATTGATTCCCAGGTGGACACCATTTGTTTTTACTGTCAATTGGGCCACAGTTACGTAATGTGATTTTCTAGTGACTAGAGACCGTTATAGTAAAAGCGTTAAAGATTGGGCACCTGAGAATAGCAATCATACCCACGGTGGACACGTGAAATTGAGCAGGATGAAGGTAAAAATCCTGTCTTTAACAGAACAGGTAGACGTAGGTAAACAACCTTAATTCAAATAAAAACACACCTTTTGATACATTTAAAGTAAGAATCCTTTGATAAATTTACTAAATAAGACTCAGTAGGCGTGAAAGAAAACAGGAAAAGATTTATAAATAAGTTTTTTATGACAGGGTTTTTCTTTTTGTATTCAAGCTATTATTATAGGAAAATTTTTAAGATGGTTTCTTAAGTTTGTTTCATTAAATAATTAGAATGATTATTTTGATAATGATAATTGAATGTTTTTATTTAATTCTAAATATCTATATCCTTAGATATACTCAAATAAAAATTCCTATAACAAAATAATACGTTTGTGTAATAAATATGTTTGTTAAGTATAAGATTTTTTTTTTACCAAAAAATATATTTAATTTTAAGTTTCCAAATAAGGCAGCGGTAATTTATGTAGCTGCGAAGTAATAAAGCGTACCATCTTAATATTTCTTAGATAAAATATTTCCCCTTTTATAATCTTGTATCACAGAATTTATCCTGACTATAAAGACAATTTCATTAAGTATATTTAATAAAGGACTAACTAAGGGTGTACATATAATAAATAGCTTACCTTTATAATTCGGCCTTCACTAATCCCGCATATGTTTGAGGATAGGCTGTTTGTTTAGGTCAGTTTTAAAGTACAAATATATGGTACATATATGTATAATGTATGCACAAAATGTAAATGTCTTTGACTGCTTAGCCTTTATTGTAAAGAGTTTTATTTAAAACCATATTGTTTCATGGTTATTATAAAAATGTGTTTTCTGACATGTATCTTTTCTAAAAAAAGGTATGTTATCGCCAGTACTTTCGGAGGGTATTTTTATCATTCTCAATACTTGGTGCGTGAAGTTTGCCATGATTAATTGTTAAAGAGGGTAGTACCGCTATTACGAAACTTGCCTTAAGACGGTATATAAGTCATTCGCCGGTCAGTAGGGCTCCTTCGTATCGTGGAACTGCTAGCATCAAGAAGTGAAGTCGCTAGTGATTAGTGAATAGCGACTATAGTGGTTAATAAATTATACCGCGGGAAATAGTCTTGTAATAGGTATGAATATGATTTTTAATAGATATACTCGTATACATGTTTTCATTAATCTACTCATATGTTACATATCAATTCAAATGAAAAAAAATTATAATGTTATTGTCATTTTGATATTATTTCATGAATTAATAATAGACTTTATACCATTCCTACATTGTAATTATTTATATTAAATATATCTTTCGATATATTTAAATGTCCATGGGTCAACTGTTAATGCGAGTGTGTCAGTATAATATAATTTATTTCATTAATTTTCATTATAAAATTTATTGCGAAATATTCCCGAAAAGAAATTATTTTCGGGAAAGCTACACAAATTCATTTAATTGCACAAGTATGTTGTCAGCTCTGTCACTGTGAATTAAGGCAAGTACAAGTAACAAACATAATAATTGGATTGACTAGAAGGATGATAGTCAACCACAAAAATATGTATGTCTGAATAAATTCAAATCAATGTTAGCATGCCAGGCTTCAGAGACGAGTATTTTGGGATCAATTTTTTTTTTTTTTTTAATTTCACGCCATATCCCTTACGGGGTAGTCAGAGACGATGGAGCGCCAAACACTACGGTCCCTGCATACCTCTTTCGCCTCGGCCACAGACATCAACCTCTTCATACATGCCCTCCGAGGAATCCTCATGCTTTTTAGGTGACCTTCCTCCAGTATCATAGATACTGTGTTTTCGAAGGTCACTCGAGGCCTCCCCCTGTCTCTCTTACCGCTCACTTTTCCTATATAAATCTTTTTTACCATTCTTTCATCACTCATTCGTTCGACCTGTCCAAACCATCTGAGCACGTTTTTCTTCATTCTCAACCGTGACATCTTCGCTAGTACCTGCCATTCTGTGGATCTCTTCATTGCGGATTCGGTCAGCTAAACTGACTCCGCAAATTCGGCGAAGAGATCGCATCTCCACAGCATTCATCTTTCTTAGATTCTTCTTCTGCGTTAGCGACGTTTGCCATATAACAGCGTCGGTAGCTAAACTGCATTGTGTACAGCCAAACGTGCAGCTATGCTGACGTTTTGTCGTTTCAACAATGCAGTCAAAGCACCGTTTACTCTGTTACCCCCAGCAATAAGCCTTTCCACATCCATTTCGTAATCGTCTCGTCTCTGCTAAACATACTTCCCAAATATACCACTTCATTCACTTGTTCTATTGTCTTACTATTTACGTTGATCTTATATTCTGTTCTTTCTTCATTTCTTTCAAATATTAGAACCTCCGTCGAATCTGCATTCCGGTTTAGACCATAATTTTCATACCCATCTTTCAGAGTGTTGACCAATGCCTGCAAATTGCATTCTGACGATGCAATGAGCACTGCATTATTTGCATATAGCAAGCAATTAACCTTAAAGTCACCTACTTTCACTTCTATGTCACTGTCTTTCACGCCTTGGAGACAACTATCCAAATACAAATTGAACAACCAAGCTGACATAGCGCAACCTTGCTTAACACCCGATTGGATGTCAAACCAATGTGATATGCCAACTCTTACTCGCACACAGGCTGAGTGATCTCTGTAAAGAGACTTTACAGCCTGCAAGGGTCCATTCACATTGTACGGGGCAGTATCTCTCATAATTTCTTTCTCACAACCCTGTCAAATGCCTTTTCCAAATCCACAAAAGCACAGAAAACCTTTTGGTTTAGGGCCAAAAACTTTACCATGATCATGCGGAGGGAAAAGATCTAATTTATACACCCTCTTCCAGGTCTAAAACCTCCTTGGGCCTCCCACAACAGCCCTTCAGATCTCTCTTGCATTCTTCTCACTAATATTTTAGCATAAACTCTACCACCCAAGCTAATCAAACTGATAGCCCTATAGCTTGCACAGTCTATCTGTGAACCTTTGCCTTTATACAAAGGTACGATGACTGCACGTCGTCAATCGCCTGGGACCTCCCCTGATTTCCAGTATAAATTGCATAAAAACCATAACAAGTCCCAGACGCGTGGCCCACCATATTTGATCATCTCGGCAGTAACTTCATCTGCTCCCGCAGCCTTACCACATTTCAGACTTCGAATCGCGCTCTCCACTTCTTCCAAACTGATTTCACCATCTACTACATCCGGACTCAGCATTTCGCTGGTACTCAAGGCCGAGGCGTCCTCACGTTCATACATCTCCTTGTAGAATTCCGCCCACCGCTGCAAAACGTATGATTGCTCAGTTAAAATTTCACCGCTCTTCGAAAGCACCTCTTTCATTCTACAGATTACCGAACAACCCCGGGAACCACTAATTTCTCGCCAGAAAAGCTTCGTGTTTTCCCGGAAGTTGTTTGTCAATCTTTCATCCCTTTCTCTCTCAGAATTTTCATGCTTCATCTTTATAAGTGCTTTCGTTTTGTGCTTTTGCAGCTTGTACGCTCTTTTTCTTATCTCTCTCATACTTTTATCCTTACCAAAGGCTTTATAATCCAGCCATGCTTTTTTCTTTAACTCTACAGCATTTTTCGCTTGATCATCCCACCATTCATCGTACTTTTTACTAAAACCTCTTTTCCTCTTACCATATACTTCTCTCGCTACTTTCACCATACCATTCCTAATGTTCTGCCAGCATACTTCAACACTTTTATTTCCAGAATCACAGCTTTGGAGCTTCTTGGAAACCCTTTCTTGATATTCCTCTGTGATCGGTGGATCTTGAAGCTTCCAGCTCATGCGATAATTCGACGCCAAGCTTGGACACGTCGTGCGGCTTGCACCAACCTGCAAACAGACCTCTTATTCTAGCAGCGACTAGATAATGGTCCGTTCCTAGATCAGCACCCCTGAACACTCGCGTGTCCATAACTTGACTTCAAATACGCTGATCCACTAGGAATAAATCAATCATACTTCTTTCTATCGCTCGCTCCCATGTGTACATGTGAATTTGTTTGTGATCAAATATCGTGTTTGCCACAAACAAATTTTTCTCCTTACAAAATTCCAAAATAAGCTTTCCATCATCATTTACTCTCCTATCACCGTATTTGCCTAGCACGCTTTCGTAACCACTTTGCGTGGTTCCAACCCATCCATTCATATCTCCACATACTAAAAAACTTTTCATTATCTCTGACACTATTTAGAACATCCCTGACACTCTCCCAAAACTCCTCGAGCTCGCTCATTTGACCTGAGGATACTGGCGCATATACGGCTAACAAGAATACTCATACGTTATCTCCAGCTTAAAGCGAACCCAAAGCAGCCTCGGGTTGATTGGCTTGTATTCTACCATTGCATTAACCATTCGAGAGGACAATGGACTCTGGAACCCCAGCCCAGAAAGCGACCCGGTTGCCAGGCAAATCGGTCGTATCATTGCCTTTTCGCTTGGTCTCAGACACACAAATAACATCGAGATCTTTGTCATCCATCACATCTAATAATTCATTCATCTTCTGTTCCATTCCTCCTCTTACATTCCACTTAGCTATTTCTAGCTCCGTCCTCCACCTTCTGCCGTTCGGAACATGGCGTGTTGGTTGGCGATTCCGAACGCCGCCGATCGATTTTTTATTTGTAGTAATAAATTTCATGTATAAAATTAAATTGAATGAAGAAATTATTTGCTTACGGTTTTAAAGGGAAATATATTGTATTTTTTTTTATCAAAAATATATTGTTTGGGAAAGTATAAACTAGCGTTAACTTTCAACATTAACTTTATTTTGAATTGCGTTTAGTTAATGTTAGTCTTTTACAAAGAACCTATTTGTTCATCAATAGTATAAATAAATTATCTTTAATTGTAATTAACTGTTAGTTCGATAAATAACCATACGCATTAACAGAGTATAGAGGCTTACAATTCAACAATCATTGTTGGAATTAAACGCAAACATCGCTAACATAAACAGAAATACGTTGTAATGAATTATACTGTTTGATAAACGAATGTTAATTTTTTATTCATAGAAGGGTTCTTTATCACGTCTATTTGGACATTTTTAGGTTAGATCAAAAACCTGGTGTTTGCTAAAGAATTTTGTATGCGGGTCTCTGTTCTGGTTACACATTGCAGGAAGACCAACGGTGACGCACGAAATGCTTTGTCTGACCTATTTTTTCTTTTACAAAGGTTCTTTGGAGATTCACAAAGAATTCTGTTTGAACGGACACTTATAAACATATGTATAAACAATACACCTTTGTTATAAACATAGATTAAATGCAAGCGAACCGGCAATTATATAACAAAATTATATAGCAATTATACTAAATATTCTAACGGACTGAAATTATACCATTTTTAAATTTAAAAGCAATATTGTATTAATGGTAAGTGTACATTTTTATTATTAAATTATACTATATATTTGTGTCAATGTGTGTCAACTAAATAGATTTGATATCCTTATGTTAATGAGATTTCTAGTACCCCTCTTCTAATAGTTCCTTTGTGTCGCAAAATGCTAGGGTTGGTAATGAGTAAAATAAAACGTAACAATCACGTGGTATTACTTTGAGGCAATACTATTGCCACAAAACCTCTTAGCTGGATAACTTTAGTAATTGTCTTTCATCACCTACCAAATACCTGTAATGAAATTCTCTTGGCTTCTTGGTAGAACCATTTGTTATTACCTTTTCTATTTAGTACTTTTTGTGCAAATCCATTTAAATGCTTTAAAAAATATTAAAAAAAAACAAAATATATATAGACTACTAAACTAAAAATAGAATATTTGTTCTTGAAAATACTTGTTCGCATAATTCAATTATAAATACGAATTACTGGATCTAAGTTTTTGACCCAAGTCACATCTGCATAGAAAACTTAGGATGATGGATGAACTAATCTAACTATTTTTAGAAATCATGTGATACTTGAGCTACTTGGGAATAAAATAAGGTCAAGTCTATTTTTGTGAGAGATATGCCGTAATGTTAGAGAGCTTACTGACAGGTTATATTTAACGTTTAATAAAATTTTTAAAATACATTTTATAAACAAAAAGTAATTTATCAAATGAATTTTATAAATGAAATAAATTATAAAATACAATCTAAAGTTCCGCTCATAAAAATAAAATTAGTTTAAGTAAAATTTGTTAAGTCTGAATCTTTTTTAAAACTATAATCCTAAATGGTCGTTCTAATTAAACGCCGTGACTTTAATTACACAAAATGGATGACTCCATTACGTCATGGGCTACATTATAATTTATAGTCTGCAGAGGGCAAGGGTTATGCTTGGAGACTTTTGATTACAAAACCACTTTCCTTAAACTCCATTCAAAGAGGTATTAGCCGTTTATAACGTATTGGGAATTGGGAATATTTAATGTGAATATTTAATGTGGTAGCGGTCGCCCAATTTCTCTCAAAAGGTATATACCACAAAGTGAAAATGTAAATAGAAATGTGGTCTTTGAATAAATAAATACAATTTATGAAACGTTTGTCAAAACATTCTAATATTATAAAGAATATATTTCTAAATACTTGATGAAAATATCCAATTAAAACTAAAAGTAACTTATGTAAATATAAAACATAAGAAATATAAAGCATTTACCAACATTTATTTTTCTTTAAATGAAGTGGCTCACATTTATTTAACAGACCATAAGTTAAATCTTTTAACAGGAACATATCTATTCATATAAATAAAATTTAAGTGTTCTGTTTTTAATTCCAAATTAACAGCTTTTCATTAAATGCATGTGAAAGTATATATGTATGCATAAAACAATAACAATTCCGGTTAAACTTTCAAGCGGCTGGATAATAAAAGTCTTTCGACTAACACAAAAGGCATCTAAGTTAACTTCAAAAGATAAAAGGAAACAATCGTATTTTATCAAAGAAATACCTTTGGGAATTTCAGAAATATATATTATACACTATAATATATATTTTTGAAAATATATATGTCGTCTCCTAAATTTGTGAAATTGAATTACATTTAAGTCTGATAGTACTTCGCCGCTGTTTTCACATTCTTGGCACGAAGTACTAAAATAAAATACGCTAGTTATATGTTCACAGAGTCTCCTTGTATGAAAGTCAGTTTATTTTTTCTATGAATTCAATGACAATGGTAGCATTTTATAATATAGACTTCTAAATTGTGTAAATGTTTTGGGTGTAAAAAGTTGTTTTCAATGTTTTTTCACTGACGTTAATGATAATTAATTTTGATCTTTACCTCTATATATATTAATAAATAGAATATAATAAAATTGGTATAAAAAGGTAAAAAACATGTTTTAGGGTAAGCCGTTTTACACAATTACGCACAATTTTACGAAAAATAGCGCCGCCTTCACGCTTTATGAAAATTTTATTACAACCATTTTGGTTTAAAACGTAAAATACATAATTTAGCTTTAGAAGCACATCACACGAAGTTTGATGCTGAAGGTTTATGCTAATATTTTAAGGCCTCATTTCAATGCTGTTAGTTTTTGAACGGTAGTATTTACATAAGTTGCACCCAGTTACGAGATTTATATATTTACAAAGTTTTTGAGACATTTGATGATAAGTTTAAAAATATTATGAATGTTATGAATAAAGAAAATGTTATGAATATCATATATTATTGAAAACACTTCGTACTTTTATGTTTCATAAACAATAACCCGATTTCAAATAAAGTATATAAAGGTAAAATAAAGTAAGAGAAAATCTGTTCTGAAAATTCAGACGATTGAAGTTGTCTATCAAACGTGGAAGAAGTAACTATACAATTTTCCAAATTCTCTCTATATTAGTAAGAAATAAAGAGATTTATTCTTTTATATACTTCATTGTATAGTCATAAAGATATTATGATTTTTTTATATTAAGAAAATGCCTAAAAAATATTTTATGATGCCATTGTTGCCAACACACGACAGGTAATAAGTTCTTATATCTAACTTAATCTCTGCTATTCTCAGTTTATCATTATAAATATATATTTAAAATAACCTTGATACTTATATACTTTAATTTTTAATGATATTAAGAATTATATATCTAAGTTATAGATTGTATAGTGTATAAATTTATTTTTTCCTGTACTTTATCAAAATGAACATCTTCAATAATTCGCTAGTATTAAATTGGCGTTACAACATTTTTAGATATTTCCAACTCAAAAAATAAATGTAATATTAAATATTCATTAACTTCACATCGGATGTCGACCAATCAAAATAGATTAAGTTTATTTCACAGACTTGGCTTCAGTTCAAAAGCTTTCAATAATACGATCCATCTAAAGTTGTGTAATAATCTTTGCTCTAACTTTAGTCATTTACTGTTGTTAAAGACTACTTTTATGTTATTTTGATTAGAATTAGAAACAATTGGTGAAATATTATTAAATTTTAATTTTGTAGTTTACACTCTAATAATCTAAATCCAATACTATTGATAACCTACAGAACTTTAATCGACGGATAGCTCATTTTATGAGGAGTAATATAGACTACTTTTATTTTTAAAGATATATTCTGCGCGAACGAAGTCATCTGCACAGCTAGTTTATAATAAAAAGATGTGGGAAATATAAAATGCTGCTCTTATGACATCATTATAGTCTGCGACAGTTCCGAGGATATAGTAATAAACTAAAATGAGCGCAAAATAAAACTAAAAATTGATGAATAATAAACATGAATAAGGTCGCACGCGTTAAAGGCCCATACAGTCTAAGAGACCATAATGCGCAGCAGTGTTAATAATGTTAGTGACATTATCCACAGCGATGCTTCTAAGAGGGCGAGATATATGAAATAAACAGTTCTATGATAAAATTGGTTGTATATTGAATTTCGGAATCCCTTGCGAGCTTTAAGCCACGACGAATATAGTTTTACTGAAGGTTATTTTATCTTTTTTAAAGTATTTTTTTTAACAAAAAATAATAATAAAAATTCGACATTATATACATATACAGATAAGTGATGTTATTGTTAACTTTTATTGACGCTTTAAGAGGGGTGACTGTAGAAGGTTTTGGGTTACGGCTTTGTATTAAAGAACTTGATGTCTTATCTAAATGCGAGTTTTGTTTTTATCGTGGTCCTCTTATTGTGTGGTATTTTATACTCAAGATTCATAAAACGTACAGATTTCATATAATGTTACAGATATTTGTTTTACAAACAGTTTTATATATTTGTTGAACTAGTTTTATAACTTTTGTAGTTCAAAATTCGTTTTATTATATATCACATTATATTATTATCAATTGTCACAAACATCACTTATCATCGATCTGCAGCTTGAATCTGAAATTTTAATACGTGCTTATTACTTTTACTGTAAATCGTGTTTCATTCAAATATTTGAAAAGCTTATTACTTCTTATTGGATTATTAAAGCTGTTTTCAACAAAAGGCTAAGTAAAAGTTTTCACTCATCTTATACCTTTAAAGCCTTTGAAAAGTCGAACCCGTCCTAAATTCAAGCCCTCGATCAAAGGTAACAACGAATTATTCAAAATCCTGCGTGTAGACGAATCTTATCTTTTATCAAAGGAAATTACGCAATCCCATTTAGGATGAGTGTGTAGGTTTTGTGTGAAAACGTATTTTCTTTACGGCAAAAAGATGTATGTAATTCATTGATTTGAAAGAGGTTTTTAATACAATTTATATTATTAATTCAACTCAAATCTAGAAACCAAGTACTAAAACAATTTTTTTAAACAAAATATTACAGTTACGGCTGTTTTTTATTGAATATATATGCCCATGATACAAAATGCTTTCTTTTATTTGCAAAACAGTATCATTAGGTACAATATGTTGGATCCCGACGAGGATTTATGGGGGTATGTCTTTATTGCCATAGTGATAAATTCTCAAAAGCCTGGATACTTAAATAGCCATCCATCCATACGTACCAAAATTTCTATAGTAAAAAATAGTTTTAAAAAATTTTATACGTTTTAAATTACGGAGTTTATAATATATAAACTGAACCGATCGAAGCCTGCAAGAACTTGGAATAGCCCTTATAGAAGCTATTCGTAAGGTCGTATGGTGAATGGCATTCTCAATCTCCGCCCCTTCTACGCTCATTCATTCCTTCCTGTTTTCCTTATTTTCAAATATCCAGGTCACGAAAACCATTATCCAATTGTTTGCATCACCAGTCGCCAATAATTATAAATAACTCAGACAGTATTTTATAAAAAATTGTAATTTCAATATATATACATTATTATGAACTTAATCCATTATATTTCTGTTCCCCAGCGTTATATACCATACCTATGATTATAATTTAATATTATACAATGATTATGATAGCTAGAAGCTGTCAGCAAATCAATATATAAATATGAGATTGTGTACTTAATCAATCAAAGCGTTCAGAATTAACAAGATCAATCATCTTGACAGATTGATATAACAATATACATATTATTGCTACACCACTATATTTATATATTTATTTATCGAACTTACTTTTAAATATTTTAAAATTATAAGATGTCTATTATCTTATAATAACACATATAATAAATATGTCCTTACTTAAATTATGTCTTTAAAAATACAACGTTCATTTTATGTAATCAACTGATAATGGATACTTGTGTCTTTATTTTCATCCGCAGCATCCTAATATTTCTCAGAAAATTTCTTAATGTATATTTTACATTTAACATAAAGTTAATATAATAATATTAATATTCTTTTAGATTTCAACTAGTTTTAACAAAATTAGATAATTTTGTTATTTTAAAATATTTTTCACATTATAATTGAAATGTTATTGAAATTCTTATACGTCATATTGATATTTTCAAATGTTTATTAATTTATTTGTAACGCTTAAAATTATATTTTATTACTAAACGAAATTCAGATATATCCAAAAGATTTTGACTTATTGTTTTATTCATTATGATATGTTGTAATGCAAATCATTTGTTCTTAACTCAAATATAGAATTGTAATGATTAGAATATTACATTGGTTTACGGTATGATTTAATTAATTTTACAGAAGAATTCACAAACTTTACTCTTTATATTGTAGAGTTAATATCAACATTTCAAAGTTGACGGATATAGAACCGTAATTATAACTTGTTACCAACCCCTGATGAGAAACACAAAGATATATAAACATTTTAAGCAATATTTTTTATAGATTTTATACTTAGTACTACAAAAATCACAAATTTTGTCTTCAGCTTCCTAGAATTTTGAAGTGAAGTGGTTTATTTTTGCAAAAAAAATTCAAACTTATAAAAATAAGCTTTAATTTTAGCTTGAAACAGTAGCATAGTTAATGCTTAATAACTTTACGAGCGCCTAGGAGAGGTAACTAGAACGAACTTCAATGAATTGACTATCGTCTGAAAGCTTGTATACATTATATTATATTTGCATAATAATAGTTCTAACAAAGAAAGAAACTATTTAAAAAATATGTTCAAAAGATAAAAATATAATTTGTATGTTCCAACATTCATTTCAATTTTATTATGTTTATGTACCTATATCTACCCATATATATCTATAAAACTACTTAATAGCAATGATTTTTTTTTAATAATACATTTTTGAAATCCTTTGGGTTAAATTTATTAATACGTTTCAAAAATATAATACGAAATATGTATAAAACGAAATAATATCATAAGTTTACAGCATGTAAATACACAAAGAGTACTTAAACATATATTAAGGATATTTTAAGACCAGACATGTAAATTTGACTGGTCTATTCTAGACTGATCTGAGAAAGAGCCAGTTTGGCAAATATTTTTTATTTACTCGCTGCTAACATTATTTATATACATAAGTTATAGAGATAAAGGAAATAGGGGCAATATAATTTATTAGGGCATTATTTTGTTTTTATAAAACTGCGTCCTATAACAATGTAGGCCATGTTCGCGAATAAAGTTATACTAAGGTCAAAAAAAGTTCTCTAAAAACCACAGCACTTATTGCTGGGGTTTGACCAGTGACTTTTTCCTAATGATTGATTTAATAGTACAACATGTGTTGTGTAGTTACATTGTATGTACACATGTTGTGTAGTTGATAATGCTAAATCCACTTATTCTTTTCTTTCTTTTCTTTTCTAAGATTTATAATATGTTTAAATAAAGATAAAATAAAATAAAATGATATACATACGTACTAACCATCTTATGTTATGTATATTATGTTATGTATTAATGAACTGGATTGTTGTTTCTGTTGCAGAAGCCTGATGCATTTATAATATTCCGATATGAATATTATGCAAGCTGCATATTCTGATTCAAGTTAACCAAGATTGGTATGTGGTAACCGCTTAATCATATGAGGATTAATATCTGACTTATATTGTATTCAAATATAGACCTGTGTGCTTTAATTTAAGGTTGTTATTTGAAGACAATAACTGTGTCGTTAAACACCAACAATGGATCTTACTAATGTTATGGGATGTAGTGAGATATTCAATGTTTAACGCTCTTGAAACAATGTTTACTTAACATCACTCCATAAACTGTTCCAAAACACAAAAGCTTTAATAATGACCGACGTATATTTGCTGTTGCATTTATGTCATTGCTATTATTTCATCAAAACCATGCACACTTGTTAAATTAATGAATAAAAATATACTAACCTATTTAAAAACAAAAGTAAATAAACTTTCTCTTTACAGATTTGTGTATAATATTTTTTTCTATTCAAAAATAAAAAAATAATCCAACTTTTGCTTGCCATGTAAAATTGTGACTACATTCAAACTCAACGGACTAAATAATGAATGGAAACCTTGGTATTTAAGTTGGCGTCAATCAGCAATGTAGCAAATCCTTAAACGATAAAATTTTAAGTCTTGTATTGTCAATGTTGCAATGTTTTCAGAAATAACAAAGCCTTTACGGAAAATGAAATAACAAAAGCAATTGTTAGTATCACTTCGAGTTTTGGCTAATGGAGCTCCGTTATACAATGTCTTGCGACTTTTAACAAGTACATTTGTAAAAGACATTTTCCCTTCAACTTTTAAAAACTACAAAAGATTTATTTATATTTATGAACATTGTTTGAATATTTATTATATATTATCTTGCTAGTTTAACATTCTTCTAGTGTTTTATTTAAACATATTACTTATTTTAAATTATAAAGAATTTTATTATAGAAATTATTGTAATGCAAATGAGGGGTCTGGATTAATAGAATATTTCGCACTTTGCATTGGTATTTAAAGAGTATTGGAACCCAAAAAATGTAAAATTATGTATTAAAGAACCTTCCATTGTTACCACACAAAGGCTTTGATTCTGTCACTTCGATTGTCGTCCAGTAAAATCGTTTTAATTAATCTTTTTGGATATGAAGCATTTAATGTATGATCGTATTAAATGATAAATCTTTAAATTTTTTATTTCACTTAACACTTAGATAACATTCAATATTAAAAAATAATTTATAAGATAGATTGATTGATTGAATGAAAACTAGCAAAAAAAAGCAAGAATTATTATATTATTATCTTCCAATAAGGATTAAAAGTATTTTTCAAAAAAAATATGCATTAAAGAAAAACAAAATACTGAAAAGCTTCTCTAAATAACCAACCAATTATATCTATACATTTTGAATTAACGTCTATCGAAGAAATTAGAATAAAATTTGTTGCACACAATTCCTCAAAATTGTATATTGCTTTTTTTCTGCATTTAGTAATATGCGTTCTAAATTTAATTGTCACCTACAAAGTTTTTGATAATTCAAAGGATATTAAACATGACATTTATAATTTTTCTTTCCACGTCTATGAATGTATGTTGTTTGAATAAAATAAAGGCCAGTTAATATATTACAAATTAAAAAAGCTAGGAAATGCGCTTTACTCTGACAGCGCTGAATTTGACACTTGAAACGAGTAAATCCTACAATGGCTATATATACTACAATGTCTTTAAGGATTAAGAATAAAATTATGAAATACAAAAAATGATTTAATATCAAACTTAAAAGTTACATTTGTAGACAAAACAATTGTAGAATATTTGGTTAAATACAAAGTGTATTCAACTGTAAGTGTTAAGTGTGATATATTATTATGTTGAGAAATCTTACTTAATAAATAGTTCTAAAATCTTTAGTACTCATTAATTAATAACACATACGCGAAACAAATAAGTCTAGAGACCTGAAAATTGGAAAACAGTGTTTATTTTATAAAGTGACAATCAACTAAGAAAGAAAATTTAGAAATTCCATTGCCAAGGTTTGATAGCGGGTAAACATTTTCAAATTATTCTAATAAATATTGTATAGAGTTACTTAGTTTTCGGTATTTATCAATTAAAATTAGTATTAGAGCCTTTAATTAAAAATTAATGAAAGTCTATTTCAGAATGTTTTTATACTAACAGAGTTATTTCCAAAATTCCACCTGAAAAACGCCAGACCAATTTATGATCAAGATTTTCGACCGTTTAACATAATTGAAGAACAAAATACCCAAACCCACAGAATATTAGTTGGATAGTTGAAGGTTGTAACCGTTTCACTAACGCCGACTGGCTATATTCAAAGTTGTTAGAAAATAGTTTTAATAGTTCCGGGGTTATAAGAAGGGTTCCCTAACACGCGTTACTTCAGTAGTAACCTAGGAATATATTACAGCGTTATTAACATATCATTCAATTGACCTTAACCATACCTATCTAAATTTAAATACCTTTGTAATTATATATAGATATATTAAATTTTAAATATAGAATGTCAGTAATCTTTTAGTCTACATATATTAAGAATTTAACAAAAAACTTATATATTTATGAATTTCCTTTAATCCTTGAAACCAAAGTTACTTAAAAATAGTAATAATAAAAAGCAACTTCAAAATATTACTGTATCTGGTCATTATAAAAATCTTTCATTTTTTCAAAATATAAGGGCGTGTTTATATTATAAGACTGATCTAGATCTTTTTTTCGATTTAAAGTTTCAGACAATCCTTTTTTTTTGCCCTTATAAGGTGCCTTCGGGCTATAAAAATACTTTTAGGTAGTGAAAACGTAGTAAAGTAACTATATTACATTTATTTTAAACTCAATAGTCGATTCAGGTATTGTAAATAGAGACTAAATTCAGAGAGATCATGAAATTAGCGTAATTTTTATAATTTTTTTAATTTTACTTTCCTAGAATTTGATGTATTTATTTTATTTTATGATTTTAATATAAAACAGACACGTAATATATTTCCAATTACAAAAACAACATATATTTTTTATTGTATACAAGTTTCTTTTTATTTTAAGTTTCCAATTTACCTATGTGTCAAGGTTTAATACTTCGGGTTTGGTTAATTAAAGCATCTAAAATGTCTGATCAAAATATTAAATCAAAATAGAAAAATATGGTCAAATATATATATGCATATATATGTGTGTTTATATATCATTGAACTGGTTAAATGAAATTAAACATATGATGGTCATTTAGAAACGTATACAATCAATTAAGCATTTTGTTTTCAAATTATAATTAATTCATAATCCATTATAATGAAACAGCTCAAAATAGATGACCTATTTTAGGAAAAATAATAAACCAAATGCGTTTACAACAAAAGATCGCTTCTAAGGATTTTAAAATTCACTAAACCTTATGTTTAATACTCAAAATAATGACCACCGTTATAGAAGAATTATTCTGCTTAAATGACTGGAAGAACCTCAAGACAATGACAGAATAAAACGCGATAAAAATATTCTTATTGTTTTTATAACTCTCACTATGTTAATATTGTCGAGTCGGTAATTACTTTAATGAGGTGATTATTTATTTAAAATGTATTTGAGACGTGCCATTAACTACAATAGTTATTGAATTATTAGTTTAATCTATACATCTGAATTATCATGAATATTTGCCAGCTTGAAAGTTACTATTATAATCCATTATTGATCGAATTGGATTTGTCAAAATAATTTAATAATATTTGATGGTTTATTTAATTAAACAATTTGTAGACCCTGTCACAACAAGCTCTTAATAATTGTGTATAATATTATTAAGGTTGTGGGGACCCGAATTTGTTTTTCTCTGTACAAAATCGTTCTGTAATTGAATCTTAAGGATGTCAACTCGAGCCTGACCAGTTTCAAGTCTTTAATCTCATTTCCTCGGGGATCTCAGTAAGTTGTCTCGGATTATGAAAAGAATATTATATTAGAACCTCTTTTTATTAAGTTATTTAACTTTAAAAACAGAATTATTATGTCATTGTGATAAGAAGTGATAGGATTAATGCAGTGTTATATTTTAAGTCGTTATATTGTTACTTATGGTGTTCTTCACCCAACATTTTTTATACTAGGACGTTTCAGTGCAATAAAAATAAAATAATACTAAAACCTTCACGACCTATAATTTGTCGCCAAAATGTTTACTGGGTAGAAAAAGACATTTTTATTTTACTTTGTTTTAAAGCACATCATTTACTTCTTACTTCATATAAACAATTGTTGAAAGGCAATGAAAGAGAATTCTAGTGTTATATTTTATCTTTACTTTACAAATAAATGTTTACGAAAATATATATTGATAAAATATAAATGTAATGCTTGATTGTCAACGATTTTAATGGAAATAAATTGATTTATATACTATCATAGTTTATTACATCGTGAATAATGAAATAATTCTTTCTTATGCATTTAAATTTTTTTAGACGTAAAGCAAATTCTTAACGGTACTAAATTATTTATTGTTCTTTGTTTTTCTAATAATAAAAAAATATATATAATAAGGTTTTGCATACTATTTTTGCAATTACTACATACTTACTCATAAATTAATATTAACTTTATTTAAATTAACATATTTTAAAAACGATTCGATTTTAAAAACAGAACAATTTACATTTTCCTCATATTTTATGATGATCATAAAAGCGATTACGTCTTCAGATTTATGTTTCGAATAGCTTTAAATGTAATACAATAAAATGAGCTTAAACAAGCCCCTTATTAATGACTCTAAAACAGAATTATGTTCATGTAATATTTTTTTAGAAGGAAATAAATCTATTTGGTTCTGGAAACTTTTACTGACTTAATTTCTATCGATTGTCGAACTTTGCTCCGCGACTTTTGGATTTTAAATAAAGTTATATCCCGTGTTTTCTATTATTTATTAGTATTTCATAGAAAATTCAACAAATGTTCATTGTTACTTAAAATAAAAAAATGCTTATAGTTTTTTTCAATTCCAAACCAACTCCTTACTGTTCCCACTCATCACACTGGTTTCATGCCTGACTCCTTCTTTGTGGTCACTGTCCGACTCTGGAACCAATTACCTGAAATTATTGGTAAGGTACCATCACGAAACTCTTTCAACAACAGTTCTACCTCAGCAGCTGTTTATAATCTTATATTTTCCCATCTGAGTATATATAGGAATATGTATAAAACTTATTTATTTATATATTTGTGTGTATGTTAGTATTTATGTACATTTTTTGTATGTATACAGTTTATATATGATTTCTATATATCAATATCTAGTTTGTTTTGTTTTTTTTTTTGCACTCCGCCTACGTTCGTATTTTCTTGCACGATTTGGGTTAGCTGGTGGAAGATACTTTATCGTTAAGCCCACCCTTTGTACCTTGTTGGGCAATAAAGAATTTAAAGAAATAAATAAACTCTGGAATTAATAAATCGTCCTCGTTCAATTCACTAAAAAAGTAGACATTTCCGAAAAATTATTATGCTTATGATTCTACATCAAGTGATGAAAAAAAATATTAGGTATGTATAAAAATGTACAAAGGTTTAAAAGAGTATATAAAATTTTAACCGACCTAACCAAGTAAACAAGTAAGTAATTAATAAACCTGGAAACAAACTGAATTGTATTTTACTATTAACTTAAATAAGATTAACCTTTAGTTATTTTCAAGAATATTTGATAATGTAGTCAAGAAAAGTTCGTTGGGAGATCGAAACTACTCAGTGATAAATTAGTAGGTTCTTGGTACACAAATGCTATTTACCGTGTGGTTGTCACTTGACCAGAAGCTTCGGTCTGCACTATAAATTCCAGGAAACCCAAGCATTAGTTGGGTGTCATGTGATTCTCACAATTACTACAAATAATGTATTTATTATACATAGAGTAAAAAAAAAATATTTTATTAATTTAAAGATTTGGATTGCCCATTTCCTAGCTTTGAAGTCCTTTGGCCCTCTAAAACAAAGCCGATTATAGAAGCAATATATTGGCGTTCCAAAATATAGTTTCAAGCAGATATCGAAAAGAATAAACTTTTGGTCTCGGTTCGAATTCTAAAGGCTAAGAATTGAGCTCAGAAATGTCTAATCTCAGTAGTCTTAAGAAGTTAGAAAGGGAGGGACATTTCAGGAAAACTAATAAAAAGAAAGCAATCTCATTTAGAAGTTATGTTCGTGCTGTATCGCATATTCCGTTTATTTATTTTTGGGATTTCATTGACATAGTAATGGGCGTACAAAAAAAATTTGAAGGTGAACAGTTAATAAAAAAAGAGCAATATATTGTATTATGTTAGAAATATTTCTCTTATATTAAAGTGTAAAAAAATATTTAATAACATAACACATAAAATATATTTTAATACGAGAATTGTATTATGAACCTACACTCATTCAATTAATAAATAAATACTATCCACTTATTAGAGAACAACATTTAAAAGACACCTTTTATGACAAATACGATAATAAAAAATTAAAACATTTATATTTTTAATAAATAAATTGTATGGAAAAATATTTTATAGCCAGTTTCGGTTTAGGTTTGGCTTAGTCTTTTTAAAAACTAATTAAAAGTATTATATTTTAAAAATTAAACTACGTGTTGTATGTTGCTATGTTGCTGTTTCGGAGGCTTTTTTCTAACTGAATAATAACTACTAATAATACAAAAAGATTTAATCACTAAACATATTACTAATTATATCAGCTACATTCAATGATTTGTAATGAATAAATTCATATCAAGCTAACAAATATATTAACTGAATATTTACGATTATAAATTACAAAATCTCATCATCTTACGGCACAAATATATCTCTTGTTTATTCATATTACCTATCTTTGCATTATCATAAATTTCTAAATCAAAACATCCCTCAGGTGTTGACAAACATGGGAATTGCCTGTGATATCGCTTCAAATAAAATATAGCTAGATAAATTAAACTTCCTCTCGTGAAATGTTTTGCCTGGGGAAACACTTTATTTTCGAGGAAAAAATACTGCTTTGAGCAAAATATTCTTTAGTGTAAGTTCTGATATAAATATCTTGTGAGCAGATATGTCCACTATTTTGGTTTACTTACCAAACGATTTCGATTCAGTGTTAGTTTAAACTAAGTGTTTGTTTAACAAACAGAATCATGTATAACTTTAATATGTAGCCGATAATCTTCCAGGATATAAAAGCAGATTTAATATTTTCCTTCTTTTAGCATTATGTTTTTAGGAAGATAAAGCTAAAATTGCCAATTTTAAGTACAAATTATGTTATTACTTGTTTTAGGAATGAGATTGCATTTTCGAGTGGTTAAATTATGAAAAACATAAACTGGAGTGAAGTACATTTTTTGGAGAAAATAAATAACATATAGGTACCTGGAGAGAGTATTGGCACCGATGAAGGTTGTCAATCATGACTGCTTGGTGCTGTATCGTGATCATGATGTGCACGATTAGCACTGGAGTCCTGTCTCCTGCGCCAATGAATGCTGAAATAAAGGAAACCTATGGTAATTTTAATATTTCATTATTTTAATGTGTTGCTCTGTCAAAGTAAAAGTAAGATATAACAACGATTACTTATAATATTTTGCTTATTATTCATGAAGTATTAATTTTAATTAAACTTTCCTTTTGTACTGCAATTAAATGATTGTTTCATTACTACAGTAACTAATTAACGTAATGAGTGTATCGATATTTGCATTCCAATAAATTGTTTTAATCTAATGATTTTTTGTTAAAATAAATCATATTATTTCTGTAAAGTATTATTTCCCATTTTAAGACTTGACATATTTCATTCTTAATAAACTCATTAGGACCTAACTGTTGCCAGCGAATTCAACCGGAACATTGTGACTGTTATCTTAATATAAAGGGATATTTAGAAATAAAAGTCCATACTTAATTTCTAATGAAATTTGCGGTTATAATCTTTGGTTGTAGGAGAGCGATACCAGTAAATATATTAGGTTAAGGGAGGGTTGTTGGCTCAATGTAATAATGACCAGCTAAAGGAAAGTACTCTCAGTAAACCGCTTTGATGAAATACTTATACAATAATGGCTATTGACGTTCAGATTTGTAGGAAATTTACGATATTAGGTTTCTCATAAAATAACTGTATCAGTGGCACTGAGGTCTTTAATTAATGATATCATTGTAAGGAATTTCATAATTGTAAATTATGAAATATTATGTCTTCAGGAAAAATAATTATTGACTATATTTAATTAGAATGAAATATGTTATTTTTATTAATATTATAAATAACACATACATCTTGATTCGTTTCTTTAAAAAAAGAAATAATTTAATTCTTAAGAAAGCATTTCAATGTCTTGTGAGACGATAATTAATAAGTTTAAGTGTATTATCGACTAATGCAGACATTAGAGATAATACGTATTTATTTTGTTGCATTGATTGTCAATTATTAATTAATTATTGCTTTACGTTGCTTTCGTTACGTTAAAACTATGATATGATATCTCCTTAATAAAACCCGACACTAAAATTTGACATCACATGATGTCATGGTGTTATATTTTGTCAAGAGATTGAGAATCTTTTTTTGTTCTTTTCTTCTCCAAAGACCATTTAAGCCGAGCATTCAGATGTTTTAAAGTCCTATATATGCCTATTTGAAATAATAGACTTATATTTTTGCAATTTAATGTCAATGCATAATTATTTCAATGTATATGAAAAAGTAATTGACATTTTTATTAAATAATATAAATGATATGTCACAAATTATATTGAAACCAAATTATTATGTTTCTTATATGTTTTTTTTATTTGCAGATCGTCAATATTGGTATGCACAAGCTCAGGAAACTTTACAGAAACGCCTTCAATACGCAACAGGAAAAAATCCTGTGGCAAAGTAAGATATATTCATTAAATTCATATAGATCAATACCTATGCACGATAACCAGCTACTATGCAATACTACAATAAAGTTAATTAACATATTCTATGTAAAGCTTATCTACAGAAATTAAAGTATATAATTCAAAACTATTAATTGAATAATTACTTTCTTTCATTCATATTTTATTTTATTACAATCTTGTAAACAATTATAGCAATTTGATGGCATCATTGTTATTTTTAATTGTTTTTCTTTTTTGATAATATGTTAGTAATTGTATATACAATTCTATATATAGATTAAATAATTTTATATTTCAAAATTATTTCAAATAAACTTAAAATAATTCATGTTGTTCTTGTTGTTTGTTCTTAAATATTGTAAAGTATGCGTTCATGTTTGATGGGTATCTTTGTTTCAAATAAATCTTAAGGGTTGGTTTGATTGGTACAGAAATTAGGATATAAATTAAAATGGAGTAAAACAATTTGAAAAGGACGCAGTATATTTCATCGATGTCTCCAGTTAAAAGCTTTTTCTTGTTTACTAACTTATACATTTTCATCCTTTGTTTATGTTCTATGATTTATTATATAAATTAAAAGACCACTGAAAATAATTTTATTATTTATATTCAATACATTGAAAGATCAGAAATAATTCATTCATTCATGTGTAGGCTTAAATTAATTTTCATATTAAAAACGATATTTTAAATCAAACCATATGATATTTATTAATAATTATACTTTTAATATTTTATAAATTAATTCATATTTATATAGCTCAATATTTATATTATGGCTAATTATTTGGTTATTTTTTTTAAACTGACCCTTTTTAGTGTATTTTTAATAAAATTAACATAAATTTTATTTTACCAACTCTCAATAATGAAATTGTCACATTTTCATCTGATTATTAACTATTGTAAGTAATATACATTAAGTAATCGGTCTCAATCTATTAGCAAAGTTTAAATTGTAATTAGAGTGTTTTTGTTAAGGAACGTAATCCTTGTTGTTGGAGACGGTATGAGCTTAACAACAACGACAGCGGCAAGAATACTGCGCGGGCAAAGGAGAGGTCAGTCTGGAGAAGACACCGATCTAGTTTGGGATACTTTTCCCGCAGTAGCATTAGCAAAGGTATGTTTAACATTATTGTTTAAAGTTATTACGTATAACATTATTGTTTAAAGTTATTACGTATTATGTAATTGCAATTTTTTATTATAATTTCTATTATAAAAAGTTAAAAAAATTTAGTTAAAGTTAATTAAAAACCATTGCGACATCAAAGTGTGGGGAAAATTCTACAGAAAGTAATTCGGACGTTTTTTAAAGTTCCACCTAATTGGTTTTGTTAAGACGTCTCTTTTTATTGGATGACCTCCATATTAATTCCATTATGATAACGAATTCGATTATTAAATAAGTTAATTTATACACATTTTTCTTATAATAACGTCTACATTATAAAATAATTATGCCAAGAGCAATTGCATTAGCAAATAATTATTTACGATAATTAAATGTATTATTTTTGATCTATGGTATATGGTAATAATGGTATATATACATGTTTATTATGTCCATTACTATCCAATATTTTGAGTGGAGACACACAGACAGATTAAGATAAGTCACTTATTTCTTGAGGTGCTCTCCAATTTCTTTGATCCCTTGATAATCTGCTACGCAAATATATCATCAACTATAATTGTATTATAAGGATAGGGTCCGGCAAAAGTAAATAAGAACTGTTTATATAAGGATGAACTAACTGAATTAATACCGATAGTGTACGACTTTATCTTCAGACGTACATCAAGAACGAAAGATTATGTAGACAGCTTTTGTATAATAATCATTTATTCTGATCTTACATTGTTCGGGAAGAACAAAATTCAATTAAAATAATTAGTTATTCTATTAAAAGAAGATGAAAAAATGTTTTCATTTATATATTGGTAAGTAAGACGCATAAATAAATGTATTTTTAATTCAAGTATTTTTTACATAACTCATTCACGCGTTAAAATTTAACAGTTCTGAAACGTTTTGTAAAGATTCGCTGAGCGTGGTTAACGGTAAAGGCTCTGTTTAATTTCAATTACGGTAAAATAATCAATGATAGCGGTTAACGTGTTACTCTGCATGTGAACTGTTTAAATTTACATTATAAAACAATTATTTAATAATAATTGTTTTATAATTAATAATTGTATTTCTTTCTATCTCCATTCTCCGTATTTCTTTCTCTCTCTAAAAGAACTTTTTAAATGGAACAAACATTTACGAAAATATTTTGAAATTGTTATTCACTAAGTATATTTTTATTACTTACTTACTTACTTAGCTTCACGCCATATCCCTTGCGGGGTAGCTAGAGACGATGGAGCGCCCAACGCTACGGTCCCTGCATACCTCTTTCGCCTCGACCATAGACATTAACCATATACCATATATAAAAATAACCATTATATTTTTATTAACAGACTTATAATGTTGATGCACAAACTGGGGAATCGTCCGCTTGTGCAACAGCTCTGCTTTGTGGAGTGAAGGCCAGATATGAAACTTTGGGTCTTGATTCAGGAGCTCGTTTTAACAATTGTGATTCAGCAATCAACTCTAAAGTGACCTCATTGATTGACTGGGCTCAAGAAGCTGGTGAGAAAATCGAAAATATTTTGTATAACTTATTATTAAATCAGTTATTACGTTAACGATTATATTAACGATTTTCGATATGACTAAAAAATATAACTATTTTTAAAGTAATACATATTTATGATGTTCTCAATAAGCACAAGTTATTTCAGAAACATAGTGCTAAATGAAGAGAAATAAAATATTTTAAAAGTTAAATCTCTTAAGAAGTTTTTTATTTATTTCATTTTTAACGTACCAATAACTAGGCAGATATTTTGTAAAATTATAAACCCACAAATCTTTGGAAAAAAAAGAGTAAGTACAAGATGGTTCTAAAATAACTAAAAGTAAGCAAATTTTTATGAATTAAACAGGAAAATCCAGCGGTATAGTAACTACGGCACGTATCACACATGCAACCCCCGCCGCTTTATATGCTCACGCACCTTCAAGATATTGGGAAGACGATAGTCGAGTACCTCCTACAGTAAGACGGGATTGCAAAGACATAGCATTGCAGCTTGTGGAAAACGATCCAGGAAGAAATATAAATGTAAGTACAAATGACAATATAATCACTTAATTTACTTAACCGCTAATATCTCACATAGTGTAAATATAGATTTTCTTTTTATTTCGTAAAAGTGGCTTCTAGATATATGAGAACGTTTTATTGACATTTTTATTATATACATATAAACAAAGGCCACCTCGCTTTGTGTTCCTGATCGATGTGGGAGAGGTAATTATTTGTCAGGTAACATAAAAAAATAAATGGAAAAAGAGGTTGCAAAACATGAAACAATTTTCGTTCAACATCATTTTATTATATTTCTTTTTAATTTGATAGTTTCAGTGAACATGCTTTAAAAAAAATTAATATTAATTTTCTAATTAATTATTTATTATTTAATATAGATATTTGTCTAGCAGTAAGCGAATTTTTTAAAGAATAAGCATTTTTTTTCGCAATATTCGCAAATCTTGGAGTTTAAAAAAAGTCGTTTTTCCTCGGCTTTATTATAAATTTTATTGTTTTTATTGTAGGTTATTATGGGTGGGGGAAGACGTCATTTTCTTCCAACTGTAACTCAAGATCCTGAACATCCGAACCGGGAAGGAAGGAGACTTGATGGAAGAAATTTAGCAGAAGATTGGGCTCGAGAAAAAAAGAGAAGGCGTTTAAGAGCCCAGTATATACATACAAGGGAACAACTTGCCAAATTGGACCCAAGATCCGTGGATTATATACTAGGTATTTTATTATGTAATCAATGTTCTTGTTTATTGTAATAATTTGTATTAATATTGTTGTAATAAATTGAATCAATATTGATAATTTAAATGAATATTGATTCAAATTATATAAAAATGCAATGCCTTATAATGGTTTTCAGTCAATTTATTACATTTCGAGTTTTGCATATTCATTTTAATATAAAGATAAAATAAATATTATTAATCAATAGATAATATTTTTATTAAATGCGTTTTTAAATATTTATGAGGGAATATAATAAAGAAAGGATAAAAACGAACAACAAAGGGAAATTATCAGAGCAGAAGTTTTTGTAAAATGTTTTTCTTCCTTCGTGTTTTATAAAGAGATAGAGAGAAACGCTTTTCAACTATTCTGAATAAGTTCTAAAGTAATAAATGAGTGGTGAATTATTCATTTTAAACGAAAGACAAAGAAATCTCAGTGTGCAACTAATATTCTTCTAAAAAAGTTGTAAGCTCTTTTTTATTTAGTCTAAAATATTCATAATACTTATATTATTTATTAAGAATAAGTCACCCTTACTGAGCCAAACTTACAATACTTATTATCATAATAAAAAATATTTGTTACTTTAGATACAATTTTATAGGTTCGAGAACCAGGTTTAGTAAATTATATTGTACATTATTTTACATAATATATTTGAAACTATTATAATTCACATTAAAATAAAAAAAAGTAAATACACAATAAAAAAATCCGTGCCCGCAGGGGGACACGCGTGGGTAGACCTCGTGTGTAACTCATTTAAAATATAACTCACTACCTAAGAACCTACATGATGCCGTTGTTTACATCAAAAATTTTCA
Organism: Melinaea menophilus ssp. n. AW-2005; assembly: GCA_918358695.1. Lineage (NCBI taxonomy): Eukaryota > Metazoa > Arthropoda > Insecta > Lepidoptera > Nymphalidae > Melinaea > Melinaea menophilus. The sequence goes on from OU911052.1 coordinate 4,001,987, forward strand.
AGCAAAAAGCGGTTTTAATTTTTTTTCTCGGAAAAGGTATCTTTTTTGGAAATACTTTTGGTATTTAAATTTAGAGTAAAAAATAACCTTTCTATTAAAAATATTTGCGAGGAGGGAATATTTACCAGAAAAAAGTTGCCGTGGTTTTACCTACCTAAAATTTACAAGCTAAAAGTGGTTTTTATTTTTTTTCTCGGAAACGGTACCTTTTACGGAAAAACTTTTGATACCTAAATTTAGAGTAAAAAATAACCTTTCTATTAAAAATACTTGTGATGCAAGAATGTTTACCAGAAAAAAGTTATGAATTTTTTTCCAAAAATTTTCAGTTTTTTTACCCCCACCCCTAAGTTATTGAAGTTAGGTTTTCGGTTTATCTACATTAGTTATAGGTATTTATCAAACACATCATATAATATAAACGCGATTGATCTCCTTTGTATAGGGACAAAGTTATGGTCGAAAAACTGAAATCAGAAAAAATGAGGCCCTAGCGCCCCCTGTGACCGGATTTCTCTGGTTAACGAACTTGACCTTTATTTTTGGATGGTTGATTTTTGTGCAAAGTTTGAAAGCGATCCGAGCGAAACTGCGGCCGCTATCGTGCTGACAAAAGTCGAATCTGGACGCACGCACGCATATATATATATATATATATATATATAAACTTTTTGACCAATGGTCATTTCGGACTCAGGCGGTCATAAGAAGACCTCCTGTGAAGAAATTTTTCCAAAATTCGAAAGTAGGGGACAAATGAATGGGCAGACCGAATTCTTCGAGGTCTACCCAAAATATATCAACAGAAGCAGAACTCAAATCTGCTACGTCCATGTTACTGCTATCTGAGCTATCGTATTATAACTGGGCTTGAGATTTTGTCTTATATATTAATAAATATCTTGTTCAAAATGCAGACTTTGTCTGTTAGATTTTGTGTAGAAAATCTTAACCACATTAAGGATAGCGAATACAGAATCGATGTATTATTTTTTCTGTTTCAGTTAAACAAATTTTAAAATTAAGTAGACAAATTTGTGAGAAAATTTGTTCCAGGTATATTAAATATTACATATTTTAGGGTTCAAGTATCTTTTGCTTGTTGAAAATGTTTAAAATAAATAATAAATTAATTATATTCTTTTTTTTTAGGGATAATTGGAAATTGTTCTATATATAATATATTTAAGATTTTTTATAAACATTCTGTAATAATATATACCCAATTTAGAATGTCAAAATCATTCTTCAGGTTTATTCGAATACTCACATATGGAGTTCAATGCTGAGAGGGGAGTTTTATTAGATACCGAAGAAGGTACACCTACAAGTTCAACTGTTAAAGCAGATGATCCTTCGCTAGCGGACATGACCCGTACCGCGTTGTCAATATTATTAAAAAACGACAAAGGGTTCTTTCTTTTGTTAGAAGGTATAGTCAGAAAATTTCTTATGATTAGGTTTTTGTATATTTAAAAATTGTAACTGTCTCGAGTATATTCTTATGCAATTTATTGCTATAAAAAGTGTTAGTTAAGATGCTGATATATTATTTTTATAGGAGGAAGAATAGACCATGCTCATCATTACAACAATCCTTATCGAGCACTTGATGAAACTTTAGAACTGGAAACGGCTTTATTAGCTGCCTTAGAGAAAGTAAATCCAGCGGAGACCCTAATTGTGGTAACGGCAGACCACGGCCATGTAATGACTTTTGGCGGTCAAGCTACACCCAGAGGTCATCCAATTTTAGGTAAATATTTACATTCAATGGTGCACAAATCTACTTTGACAAATTTTATTATTTTATTTTTGTATATTAATTCTAAGTGTCAAATAATAAAAACGACTTTTTTTCCGAATAATATATAAACATAATTTTATCGTTACAACAATCTTTGTATAGTAAGAAAAAATTGATTACAATTTTTAAAAAAGTTTGCAAAAAGGTTTGTATATTTTGTTTTTACTATAAGATATTAATCAAACGTTTATTAAGTTACAATAATCACGCCTAACGATATATTTAATATTTTGCTGATCCGGAAAAATGAGTCCATATAAAATGCGTTCAAAAGGCACGAACCTTGAATGCGTATTACAAAAGCTTTTATCGATAGGTGCTGACACGGTAGTTTCCGACATAGACGGCTTGCGATACACTACATTGTTATATGGAACTGGGCCGGGGCACTCTGAGCCTCGAGCACTGCCATTAAATGGAACCTCAACAACACCGGCTGACGCTGTTCATGCAGCAGCCGTTCCCAAGCAATGGGCTACTCATGGAGGGGAAGACGTGCCTATATACGCTCTGGGTATGAATAATTGATGTTGAATACTAAATACTAGTTTTTTATATTCACTATTTTTATTTAAATAATTTTATTGCATACACAATTAATAATATTCAGAGAGTACAGAATCAATGAAACAGTATGTATATATGTGTGTACATATTTCAAAAATTGCTTCAAAACAATAAAATTCAACATAATCTGCTTGTAGGTCCAATGGCAACAGTTTTATTTGCGGGTGTAGTAGAACAAAGTTACATTCCGCATGCAATCGCCTACGCTGCATGTTTAGCTCATCAGTCCCGCCGATGCCACGAGAGTATGTTCAACTTTACTAAACCGCAGGTAATTTTAAATAAAATTACATTTAATGTATTTATAATCTAATATGAATTACAAATTGAAATATCAACGGTGCTGTATTTGTATTTATTAAACAGCTCAGTAAAGTTACTACCAATGGCGGGAATTTTTATGAAATCATACGAAACACCACCAACCAAATATTTATTGTGCAAATATTAAAATGTGTTTTCCTAATGTAGATAAAAATACCAAATTGCGTCCCGCCAGAAGTAAGTAGTGTATCAGCAGACGAAGCAAGAAGTGAAGGGACAAATGTTCGACGTGTCGTCGTAGCGTCGAGCGTTATGTCAGATGAGAGATTACCAAGATCGTCTGCTACACTACAGATTTCGTATACTGCAAAGCACTACTTTACACTGTTTGCGTTTCACTTTATCGGATACTTAGGTATTTGGGTTTCTATATAGGGCTGTTTGATGTCGATATCTTGAACTTCTTGTACAGGGATCGTTTATAGTATTGGCACTAAATCACTGTAAATAAAACTGTATTTGATAACTGTGAATAAATAATAATTAATTAAAAAGCATTTTATTTATTTAAGAGATATGGGGAAATAGGAAAAACTATTTCAGTTTTAGGAAATAATATTTATCATGTTCAAAATATTTGACGTTTGCTTTAAACTAAAACAGCTATTTGTTTTTGAAAGTTATTCACGTTAAAAATATCAAAAATAATACGTATTGAAAAAAATTAATACTTCTACGTTTATGATTTAATAAAAAAATGTTGTTAAATCAACAGTAAAATAATTAACAAATTATTTTACCACTCCAGAATATAATAATAATATGTTTCATTTATAAAGAAAAAAGACTAGATCAAACGCTTACTTAAATATTTCTTTATATATTTAGAGTACCTATTGGAAAAGTCCTCATATAGTTTTTTCTAATTCCACTCTGCGTGTACCTATATTTCGTAACATCTCGGTTTCTTTCTTAAATTATTTAATACCTTTATTAAAGTACATCCAATATTAATGCTATAGTCTTTTCCTTAAGGATTTGATTAGCAGTTAATCATTCTTTATTTCTGTTCAAGATTATTATAATATAAAATTCATAACCCTTTAAAAGTAAAGTAAGTGGATTGTCTTAAAACTCTTCGAATCTAGGAAATAACACTACTTTTAATAACAAATGTACCATTAGGAATGTTTAAAAACCTGTAAGTACTCTTGAGAAAATGAGGTTATTTCCCGTAGCTGGAAGAAAAATGAATAACCTATATGCAGTAGGTTTAAACTTGAAATACAGAGGAAGTTTAATGAGTAATATTTATTTTAAGTAAATGCAATATTTATCTTGGACTTAATATATGCTACAAATTTGAGAAACTGTATAAGTATAAGGAATGAGATCTGTAGCATCTGTAGCAACATAAATGTATAAATAAATATACGAGTAGCTTTTAAAATATTTAATCTTATTAATTTATTAATATAATACATATACTACTTAAATATAAAAAAAATACGTTATGAAAAAGTATCCTACAGGGTTAGATATTTTTAAGTACCTTCATTACAGTCACAAAATGAGAATAACTATAATTGTATTACGGTAATTCTCAAAACATAAATAATATATTACTATTACCTACGGACCAGTGTAAACAGATTTTAATTGGTCAAAAAGCGGAGAACAAATTACATTACGAGCAGATATTTTTAACTGCATTGTATTTTGTTACACGAAAAGAAATAAAAACTGGATAAAATAATATTTTAATTTGATATATTTTTATTACCTTATAAATTATTCTTATATATTTATTTTTTTGATAATTAACGTACAACATTAATGAGTAAAACAATACTTAACTTTAAATAATTAGAATCCAAACGCAACACTAAAGTTAGACTATTTAGATCATTGAATGTAGGGGTAACATGAATAAACAAGTTTCAACCGATTAAGCCCTTTTCAAGTAGGCACTTATCTCCGAGAATGGAAACCCCAATTCATATCATTTTCTAACTTTTCCTCTAATTGCTGAGATTAGGGCTGAGTTTTATTAGTATCGTTTTTAGAAGCTTATCAAGGCCAATATACTCATAGTAGCTGATTACGAAAAGTTTGCGCTTAGAATGAAACAGTTTTCAGTCAAGAAAATACATATACAAAGTGGGTTTTGTTTTGATTCTGATTAAATATTAATATTAAAAATAATTTTAAAAAAACAATGTTATGAAGTATAATAAATACTTTACTTTAGGGAGTCAAATATGAATGAAGATGAATTTAAATATTTGGCACCCGCCCTGAAATATTATGAATATATTATAAATAATTTTCATTTATTCAAAATGTGCCGTTAATTACTTTCTATGATGATTATGAAATTACATTAAAATAAATTTTAATTAAAGACAGAGTTATTTTGATTTATACTGATTTGAGTTCAATCATTAGTATTAATTTAACTGAACTTGTAGAATAAGAAAACGAGCGATTTCATTTGATATTATCTAAAAGCAAAAGTATTATCTTATATATATATATATATATATATATCTCACATGTAGTATATCTTATTATATAATCTTTAAAAAAATACTTATAAAACTTTTGTTATACAATATAATTACATATTATATTTATTCGCCGTACTTATATGATGTTCATAATTGTGTTAAGTAAATTTACCATTGTTCTTCTGTACATATTTATGATTTTCAAAAATACACTGACCAGCGACCATGAATGAGTATATTATTGCTCGGACAGTTCCCTTTTGTAAAACAAAAATGGTAATTATTTCAGTGGCGTAACCCCAGAGTAGATAACATACGATATTATGGTATAAAAAAGACTTTACTAAGCTACTTGGGCAGTAGACCCGTCAGTAAGGGATCTTATATTTTTTTAATAGCGTACGCGGCATATTAATTTTGTTATCTAATCTAAAATGACTGTACAAAAATATCTATTAATTACATATGTAATAGAACGACAAAATAACAAATAGCCGAGTTTTTTTTTTAATGTAGAGGAGGGCAAACGAGCTCAAGGTCATCCAGACAGCACTGGAACGAGCATTGCTCGGAGTTTCACTGCCAGGTTGTTCTTCTAGTGTTCTGAAATGGCGTGGGTTACAACGCTCGTGTAGCCACGGGCTCGTGGGGATATAATATATTTTCAATTAAAAAAAAACAGTATTGAAATGCCTAAACAAAATAACCTCTATTATAAAAATCGAAATTCGAAGATTGATCAAGTAAAATGGATTGAGTATTTCCCATAGAATACATTTTGTAACAACATTTTATAATGAAGATATTTTTGGGTAGACCTCGAAGAATTCGGTCTACCCATTCATTTGTACCCGACTTTCGAATTTTGAAAAAATTTCTTCACAGGAGGTCTTCTTATGACCCCCTGAGTCCGAAATGACCATTGGTCAAAATGTTTATATATATATATATATATATATATATATATATATATATATATATATATATATATATATATATATATGCGTGCGTGCGTCCAAATTCGACTTTGTCAGCACGATAGTGGCCGCAGTTTCGCTCGGATCGCTTTCAAACTTTGCACAAAAATCAACCATCCAAAAATGAAGGTCAAGTTCGTTAACCAGAGAAATCCGGCCACAGGGGGCGCGAGGGCCTCACTTTTTCTGATTTCAGTTTTTCGACCATAACTTTTTCCCATTACAAAGTAGATCAATCACGTTCATATTATATAATGTATTTGATGAATACCTATAACTAATGTAGTTAAATCGAAAACCTAACTTCAATAATTTAGGGGTGGGGGTACAAAAACCGAATTTTTTTGGAAAAAAAATCATAACTTTTTTCTCATAAACATTCTTACATCACAAGTATTTTTAATAGAAAGGTTATTTTTTACTCTAAATTTAAGTTCCAAAAGTTTTTCCGAAAAAGGTACCGTTTCCGAGAAAAAAAATAAAAACCGCTTTTTGCTTGAAAATTTTTGATGTAAACAACGGCATCATGTGTTATATTTTAAACGAGTTACACACGAGGTCTACCCATGCGTGTCCCCATGCGGGCACGGATTTTTTTGAACTGTTTACTAAAAACTTAATTTACATTTACATAACGAATAGAAATAAGCTTTCTTTTATTTTCCTTTTAAAGTTTTAAGTGTCATTAAGGTGTTCAACTTATTTTCAACAAAAAAAATAACTGCCTTGGTATATACAATACTCAACATAAATATCGATGTAAAATTATTAATTCGATTTGAAAGAATAATAAGTATTAAGTAGTTTTTTCAAATAATGACCAATTAGCCATTATTTAAAAAAAAACTATACAAACCATTCAGATAAAAATTTTAAGTTCAATCGGGTCAAAAATCAGTCATCTTTTTATTTTACATGTAGAAGGATAAAAATAAGTTTTTTTTATTATGTAAGAGACGGGCAAACGAGCGTACGGGGCATAGACAATACGTTATCATAGTCGCCCATGACCTGATGAAACATCCGAGGATTCACAGAAAGTTACCCATGTCGTACCGACCTGGAAATACCGCCGAAGGGAGTTCGTTCCACAAGCGAGTTGAACGTGGAAAAACGTCCTTGAGAACCGCACAGTGGAGGATCGCCATGCATCCAGGTGGTAGGGGTGGTAAAGTAGTCGATGGCGTGCTGTGCGGTGATGAAATTCGACGGTAGACATCAGATCGAATAGCTCTTCGGAACACTCCCCGTGGTAAATGCGGTAGAAGACGCACAGAGAAGCAACGTCTCTACGCAATGCCAAAGAGTCCAGCCGTTCGCAGAGAACTGGGTTCCCGACATTCCGAACGGCTCCCCGTTGTACGCAGTCAAATGGTAGAAGCTGATATTAGGGTGAGCCGGACTATAGATGAGAAGAGTACTCCATGTGTGGCCGGAACTGGGCTTTGTAGAGCGCAAGTCTTTGGCCAGGATTGAAATACTGCCTCAGTCTATTGATCACGCCCAAATTCATCGAGGCCAACTTGGTCTTGCTCTCCAGATGACCACGAAACTGACAATCGCTCGAAATGTCGAGACCCAGTATTCTAATACTTGGCGAGGCAATGAAGGGAGTGCTCTCAAAGAGTGGTGATAGAACAAATGGGGTTTCCTTAATGGCAAACTAAATTTTCCTAAATTATTATTAAGTTTTTCACTTACTAGCCCTAAAAATACAGAATACTTTTTTATTAAACATACACTAAGATTTATATTGTATCGGTAAGATTCTTAAAAAAAAGAAATAAAAATTCCATTTGCAATTACCTTTAGGCACCTCAAAACATGAAGTCAAGTAAATGATGTATTGTACGTTTTATTTATTTAAAGACAATTTTATAAGGCTGTGCAATAGAGTTTTTTGTTGTAATGACAATAAAACAAACTTCATACATAATCCGCACAAATCTGAGAAGTTTAGTTTTATTATTGATGATTAACAGTTTGTAAAACTAAATCAATGCACAATTTTAAAGGGAGCCTTGGTTCCATCGTCACACTTAGTCTGACAACATGAAGCAAGTTATTCTTTTTAAAATGATCTAATAATTGCTTTAAGGTTTTTTTTCAGATATTTTACTGACCAAACATAATACCGATATTTTCGATCAGAAGCATGACCTGATTTTAAAAGGGTTGTTACTTTGCAAGGCCAGTAAACACCTCACATAGAATTCAGTTATTGAAAATAATATTTTATGCGGAGCAATATTCACTATTGAGCCAATTACATATAATCCCCACAAATTGTATGTATTTTTACAATCTTTTAATAAAATAATTGGTATTTTTTATTAAACTGTAGGTACCTATTGAACGCTATGAGCAAGTAATGTACCATTAAGTGGAACATTACTTGCTCATAACGTTCAATACGAGCGAGGTAACTTGATATACCTTAAATATAATTTTACTCTAAGAGAAAATAATAATTAGTTTAAATTAATGTGTAATCTAATTATAGGATAGTTCATATTCCTATTTTAAAATTATGTCTGTCATTATGAATGTCATTGATTGCATTGGAACATTTACACTCCTTTATAAAACTTTTACAAAGAAAAATAAGACAAACCGAAAGTATACTAAATATTTTTAGTTTTGAAAAATCACGGGACTAGTGAATAAGATTCAAGTTTAAGAGAATTTCTAGCAATTGAAAATCGAAAAAAATGTATTCTTCATCAGGTAAATTAGTTTAATATTTTATGTAAATTTAGTTTTTTAAATTAAAACTTATATAATACATATTGAAAAAAAATATTATTACCACATACTACTCTAGAAGTATTATTGTAATAAATAAATATATCAATAATCAGCTAATATAATAAATAATAAGCTAATAATAATTGTGTATTTCGCACCCAAACGGTTCACAATGTAATGAAATCTTGTTTTTTCTTCTCGAATAAGGTCATCTGAAAGAAATGGCTTCTTAGCGATAAGACCGCTTTATTGTAGTATGTAAATTGTATTCTATGTAATTACACCATATTATTTGCTAATTACTTTCAGTTAATAGCACATAATATAAAGTAGTTGATTGATAATAACATTTAAAATACTATATATGATGCAATATTTTTTTTTATAAATTATACATTAGCAAGTTTAAAGTTTAAACTGTACATACGTTTAAAGATTAATGTACAAAAATTTATTAAAAGTAAGTTTTTTGAATAATTGAAATACAATACCCCAAAGTCTTTACGTCTCGGATCCAAATTATATTAAAATATTATTCTGATTTTAATTATACTGTTCTTAATATTATTCAGAATATTTTTGTCTTCTAAATCTCATCTGTCGTTTTGCAGTAAATATTTTTAGACATTTTTCGGCCTTGTAATAAATATTCTAAGTGTTTCGTGTGTCTCACATTATCTTTGCCGCTGTTTTTCATCTTTTGTCTTGCGCAATACTATGAAGTCAAAATTTATTTTGACATTATTTTTATTGACTAAGAATCAATAAGTGTCCTAAGGGGACTAACTTTTATAAATAGTTTACTTTTTAACCGGCGAGCCCAGGAGGGGACTGGTAGAGGGGTATGTTGGACTTTCTGTTATGGATAACTTCAAGACAACGATTAAATGCCTAAGGGATAAAATAGTAAAAAAATATAAAAGGATTGGTGTTGATTAATAGAATCATTAACATTCCACCCAAACCTTCTAATCTTTCCTAGTATTTTTTTTATCTGAGTATGGCCCTAAAAAATCAATATCAAAATCCATCTTGTTTACGTGTTTTGTCTTAAAACTTAAACAATTTTTCACAGCGAAAAGCATATGTTGATTCAGATCACATTTTATTAAAACTTATCGAGTATTTTTGCTATGCAGACTAGTTAATATTATGCTGAAAATAAAAACTATTCCTATGTAAAAAAACTGAAGGACACTAATACAAGGATCGGCCAACTAGATTAGCAGTCGAGAAACGCCTGAAATATATATATACACAAACTACAGAAGTCATTCAATTACAATTTTATTGCAAACGCTAAAAACTAGGCAATAAAACCTGTGGTATTCATAAAAATTCATAAGAGATCTTCACTCTTCTTTGAAAATGAAGTATGTGTCTTGTTGTTGGTACATGTACGTCCATGTACATGTACAAGGTACAAGGATCTCATAAAATAAATTATCGTACATGTACATGTACGATAATTTATTTTATGAGATCCTTGGTGACGTCGTTCGACCTCCTTTCCTTCGGTATCTGTACAGTTTTATCTTTTTGTCCAGGCTATATCTTCATAGGGATAGCAGTTTATTGACGATGATTAATAGAGGAGACTATGATTATTGACGGAAAAGGAAGAGGATTTGTTTTGGAGATTATGACTAAATTTCTCCTTAAATTGAGTTTATAGATTAGCTTATAAAATTAGCTTAATATTAACAACTAACAGATTTTAAAAAGTTACACTTCAAAAGCCAAAGCCAAGAACCCTAAAATAGGACCAATCAAGAGTTATAAATAGATAAGGGAAACTAATAGGGTGACACCCTTATCCACTTCATGGAATTTACCTCTGAAGTATTTTAATAGTTATAGATTAAATATAAATTACAGAGCTAATCTAAGGAGTGTGAAATTAATTTCTTATATTTCATCTCTTAAATGAAAAAATGATATCTATTTTAATTACCTAAGCATAAATAAAATATCTAAGATGAATGAAATAAAATAAAATAAAAACAAGTCACAATCTTATTACAGCCAAGATAAACCAATTTTTAATATAAATACAATTGTAAACATGTATTTAGTTCTCTCAAAATATTTCAAAATTAAAAAATGTATATTTGGTTTATAAAATATAAATAAATTATAGTAATTCAATATAAAGTGTTTTAGACAATTCCGTCTTAAACCTTAATATTATTGAAAATAAAACAAGAAACATTGGAGTTGTTACAACGCATTATATTTCATCACGGGCACGGACAATAGAACTTCGGTCTCAGGGTTCAAGTTGAGTCATTCTTATCTGGAATTGAGATGGATTTAACCGGAAATTGTGTCAGCAGTATTTCATTTCAATTGTTGATCTTTACGGTTAGTATTTCGGTTTTATAAGAACTGTAAAAACTCATAAAAATATTTGGTAGCTTAAAATTTTCGTAAAAATTTTATGTCTATAATTTACTATTTTTTTTTTATTACTGAAAAGTAATTTTATTGATTATATTATTGAGTTTTAATGGAAACCTTCCTTACAAAAGTAAAATACTTATTAGTTTTCTGATATTAAAGTGAAGTTAATTACTAAACAAAGTATTGTTTCGTGGCAAAGATAAAAAAATCAATTATTCACTTCTTCTTCTTTATTCTTGTGTTGTTATTGTTATTTCTCTGCCTGAGTTATCTTATTTCTTATTCAAAGTAAAAAATATTATTAAATATAAAATACTATTTCCTAAAAATGTATAGAAACTTAATTTCTTTTTATAAAGAGAAGGTGTGAAAGGACATTGAAAAGAACACTTAAATTATAAAACCTGTGATGGATTGCTGCAGACATTTGCCGCCCGTTTTTGTTACTTATGATCCGGAATCTGACATACGATTACTCATTGGTATAGTGAAAATTAAATAATTTATAAAATGTTTGGAAGAGGAACAACCTTTTACTTATAATATAACAACAAAGCAATATTAATTGTTTCAAGTGCATACTTGAACGCAGATTGCATTACTTTAAAAAAAAGTTTGATACATTAAGGGGCATATTAATAAATAAATTGCAAGTTTTATGCATTGTCAATTATATAAATGGTTGAAAAACATGTGTATTTGGTTTTTAAGCATTTTAAGAGGTTATATTTTTATAAATAGAATGTCCCTGTCAATGTGTATTAGTGCAAAATATTCTACAGCTTCTTTTTTAAGGATATAACGCCAAATGTGTTTTAAATGTTAAAAAAAAATGTTACTTCTGATTATGGTAAAATGATAAAATATAAAATGCTGGATTGGTCAAGCCAGACAGCGATACTGTGGTTCAACTGGTAACATGAAGAGATGGTTTCTTAGAGGTCGCCATTTTGAGTCCTGACCGTGTCAATAAATTTTCCATTCATTTGTTAAAAATTTAAATAAACTGAACCAAATATGTTTATAGTTATTTCAGACAATGCTTTAATGTTATTCATATTTTGAGTTGATAGTATGAAATATAATTCATATTCAGTATAAAATTTTTAGAAATATATTTTTAATTTACTTACAAATGGTATACAAAATGGGCATGACCGAAATAAAAAGTTTTTTGTACACTTGAACATAAAATTTTCTTTCTTCCCAAATGCTGCACTGCACTTTTAATTTAAAATTACAATTATAATGTTATTATACTTTTAATTGACCATTAACCAAATCATTTTATATGTAAGGTGGTCAAACCGACATACTGTTTTTTTATTAATTTGGGTCAACAAACCGTAATCATTGAACGTAGTCTTAATGTAGTATGCAAATTACAAATTTACGCAAAAATAAATAATATACTTGTATGTTTATACAATTACACCTTGCACAAGCCTGATAAGGCGTTATTTTTAATCATCAATTCATTTAATATTTATTTTAATATATTTTTCTTAATTTAGTGTTGTAAGTATTTTTTTGTTTTCTTGATATATATGTTTTTTTCAAAGTCTTTAAGACAAAGAAAAAATTAATAATGTTCATGGTATTTCTTTTTGTATGCTTTATGTTATTCCGCCATTTTTTTAATGATGATTTGTGTTTAATTCTAATTTTAAAATTTGAGTAATTTTTTTTAATAATATGTTACTCCTTTTTGGCCAGGTGGTGTAGGAATTTATGTATAGTTTAAATTAAGAGTATTTTTGTTATCCGTCTTATTAAATATGTAAATATGTATTTATATATATATATATATATATAATTTCATAATATCATAATATGTCCGATTTATCTATTTTAAATATTAACGATGATGACCTTTCATGTTCATATTCCGAGAGTTTCCATAGCGCTGACAGCAATTTTACACAGGCAACGATTCATTTTCTGTCAATCTATTTTTATTAGTAACAACCATTCTTTAAATTTAGTTCATATCAACGCACAAAGCATTCCGGCTCATTATTCTGACCTTCTCGCATCATTTAGTAACGTCTTAGTTGATGGTATTTTAGTGACAGAATCGTGGCTAAAACCTTCTCTGTCATCGGTACTCTATTCTCTCCCCGGTGTTACTCTGATACGTAATGATCGCACTGGTAGAAGATACGGTGGAGTCTGCATTTATTTCATAGATAGCTTAACGTACAAAGTATTGAATCTGGACTTGAAATTAATTTACAAAGCCATCACCGTCGATGATAAGGTTGAAGTTTTATATTCGGCCCTTATTAAATTATATGATTTACATGCCTCACTTAAGCCAATAAGGTTCAGACATCTTCCAGCGCCCTGACTTACTCCTTCAATAAAAAAAAATTGTCGAAACAAAGCTAAAAACAAATCCAAAAAAGACCCAAGAGATGAAAATGTATCGAATTATAAGAAGCTGCGTAATCTCTGTAATAGGAAGTGTAGGGACGCTAAACGCCGCTATATTTTCACTTTTCTCGAGTTCTTATCTCCTTCACAAAAATGGAGATTCTTTAAATCACTGGGTGTGGGTAGAACCTCTGTAAATATTAATAAATAGGTAGATTTAAATTCTCTTAATGCTCATTTTTCTTCTCTATCATTTAAACTTAGTGACGTCCAAAAAGTCTTTACTCTTCAAAAATTGGCTTCTGCCACCCCACCTAACTGTGATTCATTCGTTTTTTAAAACATTACGGAAGCTGATATTAAAAAGAGCATCTTGTCCATTTCTACAAAGGCAGTGGGTGATGATAACATCAGTCGTGACATGCTTATTCCTATAATTGATATTATAATTCCCTTTATTACTCACATTCTAAATTACTCACTCCTAACCAACTACATTCCCAGGAAGTTAATGCTTGGAAGTCTGCGCATGTCATGCCACTGCCCAAAACTTCTATTCCAACCTCCGTTTCTAATTTTCGTCCCATCTCAATTTTACCTATTCTTTCTAAAGTTTTAGAAGATGCTGTCTACAAGCAACTTACCTCCTACTTATCTGTTAATAACTTACTTAACCGTCTACAATCTGGTTTACGTCCATTACATAGTACCACGACGGCCTTACTTAAAGTAACGGAAGATATTCGGTATGTCATGGACAATAAAAAATTAACAATCCTTGTTTTATTAGACTTTAGTAATTCCTTTAACTCAGTTAATTTTGATATTATGCTAGATATTCTTCGCTCTTTTAATGTCTCAGCTCCAGTAATCAATTGGTTTAACTCCTACCTTCATGGACGTCGGCAGAGAATCTGTGTGGATGAGGCCTACTTTGATGAAACCTTTGCTGGCGTACCACAAGGCGGCGTTCTATCTTCTCTTCTATTCTCTTTATTTATTAATGAGATCTCTAAAGTCATTTCTTGTCACTACTATATCTATGCAGACGATTTGCAGCTGTACCGACATACATCCCTAGTCGACCTTAATGCTACTATTGAATTACTTAACGATGACCTTAGAAAGATTAAGCATTGGGCCGAAGAATACGGCCTCCTTGTCAATCCGCTAAAATCACAAGCATTAATTATAGGCAGTCGGCAATTGCGTAATAAAATTGATAATACACTTTCACCCACTATTATCTACGATACTATACCTTTACCTTTAACAGAGCAAACCAAAAATCTTGGCATCATATTTGACTGTCATCTCTCTTGGGCACCGGAAATTAATGAAATTAGTAGAAAAGTTTATTATTCTCTTCACTCTCTCAGACGGCAGAATTTATTTCCGTTACAAACTAAAAAAATGCTAGCACAATCTCTTCTCCTTCCACTTCTCGACTACGCTGATGTTTGCTATCTAGATGCATCCGAGGAGCTACTTGATAAGCTTGAACGACTTCAAAATTTGTGCATTCGTTTTATTTAAGGATTGCGCAAATTTGACCATGTATTCAAATATCGATTACAATTAAAGTGGCTCCCTATTCGCCGTCGCCGGAATGTGCACATTCTATCACTTCTTTTTAATATTTTAAATAACGCTTCCCCCCTTTACCTGCATGAGCGTTTTCATGTGACGCTACCAAGGACGAGACCATCTCGTGAATGCGTGCATTACTTCAAAATCCCTAGTAGTGCCTTTTTACAAAACATTTTTTTTTTTTTTCAGATAAAAAAAAAAAGAAACTATAGACCAATTTCTATTTTGCCTGTCTTCGGTAAGGTGTTTGAAAAATTAATAAAACCTACAATTATAATACCTGGCATATTAAGCAATTGATGTCGTCACAGCAGTCTGTTTTTTTCACAGCACGATCCTCAACACCTAACCTTGTTTCATTTGTGACCTTTTGACCGATTCGGTTGATTCCAATATACCAGTTGACACCATCTATACTGACGTAAGCAAGGCGTTCGATACCGTGAATCACGATATTCTTCTTCAAAAACTCTCAACTTTCGGTATAACAGGCAACTTGCTAAAATAGTTTTCCTCGTATCTAAGTAACCGAGTTTCCAGGGTGGTTGTTAGTGGATACTCATGTCAATCATTTTTAACTCAATCAGGCGTCCCCCAGGAATCAGTGTTGGGGCCTATTTTGTTCAATATATTTATGGATGATGTTGTGCTAATATTCGAACATAGCCAATGCTTTCTTTACGCTGACGATCTCAAAATTGCAAAACAAATAAAAAACAAATATGATACTTACCTATTACAAAAGGAATTAAACAACTTAGTCGACTGGTGTGAAAGAAACAGCTTAGCATTGAATACAGATAAATGCGAATACATAAGGTTCTCGCGCAGAAATCATCCCAACTCGCAGGTTTATACCATTGACAACACGACGTTGGAAGAAGTGGATAATATCAAAGATTTAGGTGTTAGTTTCGATGGTAAGATCAGATTCCACACTCATATAAACAAAATAACATCCAAGGCGTTTCAAATGCTGGGTTTTATAATAAGAAACACTAAAGATTTTAAGAAGCCGCAGACCAAGATTGGTCTTTATTCCTCCTTGGTTCGATCCGGTCTAGAATATTTTGCTCAAGCCTGGTCTCCTCACTATGAGGTACATATTAAGCGGATTGAGAGGGTTCAAAAGCGTTTTCTATGGCACATTACGTATCAGCATAATAAAGTAAAACAGTTGCCGACATAGCACAGTCGGTTACAACACTTTAACCTCAATAGCTTGCTTGATCGGAGACATTTGTTGGATTTGATTTTGCTATATAAATTAGTTAACGGTGCATTAGACTGTCCTAACCTTGTAGAAAAAAATAATATAAATGCACCCTCAAGGCTTTCCCGTATGAGTAAATACGTTCCATTTTCGATACCATGCTTGAGAACAAATCTGGGTCAGAATGCTACTATGAGCAGATTATTTAAACAATATAATCAAATGACAAAAAATCAAGAAATTGATGTAGACATCTTTTCGGACAATCTGACAAAATTTAAAAACAAAGTTTTGGAAAGCTTTATATTAAATTTATAAATTCTATATTAATCCTAATTTTTTAAAAATAAAGATGAATCACTATTTCTTAAATATCGATCACATTTAATTAGTATTATAATTATAGATTTTGCATGTTGTAATATGTTAAAACTTTTGATATTTTAAATGTTTAATTGTCTTCTGGTGGTACTTTCAGGTTTTTTATTTTTGTTATTTAAATACATATATTGTTAATTTTGCATTAACGTAACATTATATATTGTTAATTTTAAAGTTAAAATAGTAATGTAATTAGTTAAAATAGAAATGTAATTAGTCGAAACTGTCTGACTTGTAATTGAAACAACACTCAGCAAAAAAATTTAATGTTTAATTATTATAAAATTTATAAAAAGTGTATGTTTTGTAAGTTGTCCTAAATAAATAAATAAATTTTTCGGTTGTTGCAGCTCGGCTATGGAACTCTCTTCCCCAGAGTATTCTGGATAACCTTTAACCTGGTAACCCTTCCCTCAACTCTTTTAAGCTAAGGGTTAAGCAGCACTAGTTATCTTCGGAAATATAACTAGTATTTCTTTTTATTTTTATTATTTTGTATTTTCTACACATGTATATATTTGTTTATTTATATATATATATATGTGTGTGTTTGTATGTGTGTGTGTGTGTCAATACGATACGAGGGGAGGTCCAAAAGTTCGTGGAATGGAGAGGATGGAGCGGGGGTAGGGGCGCTCGCTTGTCATACGAATCGGAGACTCATCATTAGTATAAATACCGAGTTTCAACCCGATTGCGTCATGTGTTTTTCGAACAGTCGCCTGCTGAACAAGTCAATCCGGAAGAAAATTGAAACTATGGGGAAAATTTAACGCGCTGTTATAAAATGCCTTACCAAGCAAGGAAAGAACGCTCAAACCATTTTGAATGAAATAGGAGTCGTTTATAGGGAACAGTGCCCTAGTAAATCAATTATTTACAGGTGGTAGTGTCTTTATAAACATGGTCGAGAGTCAATTGAAGACAACACCCGCTCAGGAAGGCCAGTTGAGGCCACCACATCGGACATCGTCGAAAAAGTAGAGAAAATTGTACTAGAGGACGCCCGTTTGAAGAACAATTATCTGCATTAGTTGGAGTATCAGATACCCCCATTTTGCGAATCCTACATGATCACCTGGGTATGACAAAAGTCAGTGCAACATGGGTACCGAGAATGCTCACGCCGTTTCAGAAAGAGCAGCGCGTCGATGCGTCAAAGCATTTTTTGGAGTTGCGTGGAGATAAACCTGTACAGATTTTGAACCGAATTGTTACGGGAGATGAAACATGGGTTCATCACTTTGAGCCTGAGTCCAAACAAGAGTCCATGCAATGGCATAAAAAGGGGACACAACCGCCAAAGAAATTCAAGGTGACGAAGTTGGCTGGAAAGATGATGGCTACTGTTTTTTGGGTTTGTGAGGGGATAATCTTGATTGATTACAAAGAAAAGGAAAGGACGATAACCGGAGAATACAACGCAACGATATGAGAAAAATTAAAGGATGCCATTAAGGAAAAGCGGTGAGGCAAATTGATAAAGGGTGTGTTGCTCTTGCAAGACAATGCGCCTGTTCACAAGAACAGAATTGCAATGGCTGCTCTTCACACGCATGGGTTCCAATCCCTAGTTCACCCACCCTACAGTCCAGACCTGACCCCAAGTGACTTTTTTTTATTCCCCAATTTAAAAAAAGACTTAAGGGGAAGGAAATTTTCCGACGACAATGAGG
The DNA here is from genome assembly GCA_918358695.1 of Melinaea menophilus ssp. n. AW-2005. Lineage (NCBI taxonomy): Eukaryota > Metazoa > Arthropoda > Insecta > Lepidoptera > Nymphalidae > Melinaea > Melinaea menophilus. Next base: position 4,020,499 of record OU911052.1, read on the forward strand.
TCAGGGAGGCAATTTCGGCTCATTTTGACGGAAAAGATAAAACATATTTTTATAGTGGTTTAGAAAAATTAATTCATAGGTCTAATAAATGTATTGAGCTTAAGGATGTTTATATTGAAAAGGAAAATAGTTTTGTTGTTTTATTTTATTTAGATCCCTTTTATTCCACGAACTTTTGGACCTCCCCTTGTATGTGAGTATAAGTATGTATATGTCTTAGTATTTTATATGCTATATTATACAGATAATTTGTTAAATAGCTCTTAAAAGATTTGTCTATTTTCAATATCAGTTCTTTGTTCTCTTTTATTTGTATTTAGTTTAAGTGTACCGCACTGTCTTGAACACCCTGTCTCACACCAAAGGGTAACTGGGAGAGATTTCTAAAAGAGATAAATAATCCTTTGTACAACATTGTTTTCTGTTTTTTGTATTTGTGATTTTTATTGGTACATAAAATAAATAAAATATTACATGTTCATGGGAAATACTTATCAAAAAAAGAGGAACTCATTTTTCTAAAACTCGTGAAAGAATTTAGTAGGCGTTTATATTTATTTTTATAAGCATTAGTGTGTGTTTCTTAGTTAGTAAAATGTTTTATTATTAATGCTTATCTTGGCTGTATATAGAATAGAATATATATTTAGATAAATGTATACTTGTTATAAATCCTTAGATAATCTGTGATGTGAATACACATGATTCACTAAATAATATATTACGATGACACTCTGATCTCAGGAAAAAAATTGTTTAAGTAAAAAAAAAAGTTTACGACGTATCTGGAAGTTTCTACTCAACTTATTTTTAAAATGCAAGTTTTATTTAAAGAACGAAATTAATATTTATTATTCAATTTATAAATTGCAATACATTAATAATCTTATAGTGAAGGATCCAGATTCATATTCATGCGTTTAATGACATGGAATTAGCGATATAATTAACATAATACGACATGTGCCTAGTGATATAAAAATCAAAATTGTATCTCCTATTTACTAAAATTTGCATATTATAAAATCAGCTTGTTGAAATTCAAATGTATTTCATCTGAGCTTAACGTTTGGTACGTATGTAGAGTAATCTCGGCATGTCTCAGTGAACTTTAACAATGCCTCAACATATATCGTAACCTAATTTAAGATAATGTGTTTTGCCTAAACCATAAATACTGTTAAGAGCATGACTTTTGTATGTGTGGGATTTGTTTTGCTGCTGATATTATTAATGCTGATACGATTAACTATATAATTAATTGATATATGTATATAATATTAAATTTATTATAAAAACAAATACAATTGATCTAAAATAAATCCCTCCCAAAATAGGAGGGTACCGTAAAATGAAGTTGGTGAACCCCTCCCCGGTCAAAACGGGGAAATGATTTTTGGATCTTGTTCGTGTTGCTCGTCTTATCTGGGGGGCAAAGTATCGCATTTTGTGTTTTCTAAGGTGACAAACTCCCTCCGCCGAAATCGTATTCCTCGGGAACGTTCAAAACGCCTATTAACTAGAGTCACGTACCACCGACTACGCGGGGAGATCTAGGTTTAACTTTGTTCTGGCAAGTGATCAGTCCCAATTGGTAAAAACGCACAGTCACCTACCTATCTACCTACCGGAAGCGGATAAATACATGCTCTCTTTGTTGGATCTTCTGCTGTCTACACATCCCGAAAATTACCAGGTTATTGTCGACGCGTCCCTAGATTCTTCTGATCATTATTTGGTACGAAGTGTTGTGCCTATTCAACATCCGGTTTGCACAAAACAATGGGTTGGGATGGGATTTGGATGTGATCGGGATAGAATGCGGTCTTTTTGGCATTCTAGCCATGGGGGCTGGTTTGTTTCCCTTTAGATGATACCAGTGACTGCGCTGTGGCTGTCGCTGATGTAATACTACAGGGCATACAACTATTTAAAGCATACTCTGCCTGTAATGAGATAGGTGTATCGAGGTTGTAGCAGCAAGCGGTGGGGGTATCAAGCTGAAGTAAATGCGATAGATACTAAGGATTCGAACTGTAGAGTTTTAAAGAGGAAATATAACTGGCCCTCTAGATTCTTAAAACAAATCACTAGAGTAAAGTTGAAGCAGGCCGTCAAAATTGGGAATCATAGCAAGGTACCACCTGCATAGCATAAGTTCTGGACACTTTCAATTGCGACTCTTGGAAACTTTTGTCGCCTGTCGCCATTGCATAAAGGAAATGACTCTCTGGTATACTGAGTAAAAGAAAACGTCGATGTATTAGGCACTTTTTTGCCTCAAACTCGAATTGGGTTTGCTAAGGGAAGTACCAGAGCTGAATGCTATAAATAATTTCTGGGCAAAAAACCATACCAAGTTTTATATTTTCCGTGGACGTTCATAAGTCGAGTGAATTACACGGCATTTTCGCAATGCGCCTCTGAATTGACTTCAGATCTAACGTGTTTTTTTCGGCACTCCTACCTTAAAGGCGTAGGTTTAGTCGCATGGAAGCGTGCCTGTTCATCTTATCCCAAGAAAGTAATATCTCTCTTTACAAAATGGAAATTTTTAAATATCATGTTATTTACGAATACTTTTTTCCACCGTGGCAGCAGTGCCCCGGAAACGAAGGGTTAATGATGGTTATTGCGGTCGTGTTTCTTTTTTTTTTTTTTTTTTTTTTTTTTTTTTTTTTTTTTTTTTTTCACCTTCACGCCATATCCCTTGCGGGGTAGCCAGAGACGACGGAGCGCCAAACGCTACGGTCTCTGCATACCTCTTTCGCCTCGGCCACAGACATCAACTTCTTCATACATGCCCTCCGGGGGGTCCTCATGCTTTTTACGTGACCTTCCTCCAGTATCGTAGCTACTGTATTTTCGAAGGTCACTCGAGGCCTCCCCCTGTCTCTCTTACCGCTCACTTTTCCCATATAAATCTTTTTTACCATTCTTTCATCACTCATTCGTTCAACGTGTTATTTACGAATACTTTTTTCCACCGTGGCAGCAGTGCCCCGGAACCGAAGGGTTAATGATGGTTATTGCGGTCGTGTTTCAAAAGAATACAAAATGCGTTTTTAGTTCCTACGTTTTCGTTTTGAAAATTTTGGCCTGCAAAACAAGCACCGTGGACGGTTGGAGACCCAATTTAAGGATAAAATTGTTTTAACCCACTTGAAACAAATTGGTAAGATTTAAAACCTTAAAAGGTGGGTAACTCACGAATTGAGTGATGCAAACCGGCAAACATATGTCTATTCGGCACAATAATAAAGGGTTTTTAAGTAGAATCATTACCTGTGATGAAAAGTGGATTCTCTGCGATAATTGAAAACGCTCAACGCAATTTCTGGACCCTGGAAAGTTAGCGAATTCCTATCCCAAGCGAAAATTTATCTAAAAAAGGTTACTTGTAAGTGTTGGGTGGACTAGTGCAGGTGTCGTTCATTACAGTTTTCTCATACTTTACCCGGCAATTATAGCAAACGTATACTATCAGCAATTGCACACCATTATGGAAAAGCTAGCTGCTAAACAACTGAGACTGGTCAATCGCTATACGCCACTGCACGCTTGACCCCAGTCTGCACAACAAACGGCTACCAAATTAGAAGAGCTTCAATTGGAATGTCTAGGATATTTTAGTAAAGGAATCAATGAACTACCTATGAGACGGCAAAAGTGCATAGAAAACAATGGTTCATACTTTGATTAAATAAATACAATATATTAAAAAATATTCGACTTTTTATTCCTCCTATACCAAATGCCTTTTTTATATGTAAGGACCTAAAATAAATTATCATCACTTTTTCGTATCCCGAAGTTTGATTAAAAATTATTATAAAATTTGTTGATGTTTTTTATAGATCTTTTTTTATTTGTAGTTATTAAAAGTACATAATTTAGAATTTATTCTTTTGTAATATCAAATTAAATGATCAAAATGAATGTATTGAAGAACTTTCCATTGTTACCACACATTTGCTTTGATTCTGGCTTTGATGCTGTCACTTCGATTGTCATCCAGTAAAATCGTTTTAATTAATCTTTTTGGATATGAAGCATTTAATGGATGATCGTATTAAATGATAAATCTTTAAAATTTTTATTTCACTTAACATTTACATAACATTTAATATTAAAAAATAATTTATAAGGTAGATTGATTGATTGAATGAAAACTTAACAGTAATCTCGTTTAGGTTTTTATTTCATAGCAAGAATCATTATATTATTATCTTCAAATAAGGATTAAAAGTAATTTTTAATAAAAATTTGCATTAAAGAAACAACAAAATACTTAAAAGCTTCTCCGAATATCTAATGCCAATTATATCTATACATTTTGTATTGACTTCTAGTGAAGAAAGTAGGGTAAAGTTTGTTCTAAATTTAATTATGAACCAACAAAGTTTTTGATAATTCAAAGAATATATTATGAATTAAACATGACATTTATATTTTTTTTTCTATCTCTATTAATGTATGTTGTATGAACAAAATACTCAAAATATAAATATGTCTACGATATTAAAGGGCAGTTAATATATTACAAATTAAAAAAAGCTAGGATATGCGCTTTACTCTGACAGCGCTGAATTTGACACTGGAAACGAGTAAATCCTACAATGGCTATATATACTACAATGTCTTTAAGGATTAAGAATAAAATTCTGAAATACAAGAAATGATTTAATATCAAACTTAAAAGTTACATTTTAAAACAATTGTAGAATATTTGGTTAAATACAAAATGTACTCAACTGTAAGTGTTAAGAGTGATATATTATAATGTTGAGAAATCTTACTTAATAAATAGTTCTAAAATCTTTAGTTCTGACTAATTAATAACACACACGCGAAACAAATAAATCTAGAGAGCTGAAAATTGGAAAACAGTGTTTATTTTATAAAGTGACAATCAACTAACAAAGAAAATTTAGAAATTCCATTGCCAATTGGTTTGATAGCGGGTAAACATATTCAAATTATTCTAATAAATATTGTATATAGAATTACTTAGTTTTCGGTATTTATCAATTAAAATTAGTATTAGAGCCTTTAATTAAAAATTAATGAAAGTCTATTTCAGAATGTTTTTATACTAACAGAGTTATTTCCAAAATTCCACCTGAAAAACGCCAGACCAATTTATGATCAAGATTTTCGACCGTTTAACATAATTGAAGAACAAAATACCCAAACCCACAGAATATTAGTTGGATAGTTGAAGGTTGTAACCGTTTCACTAACGCCGACTGGCTATATTCAAAGTTGTTAGAAAATAGTTTTAATAGTTCCGGGGTTATAAGAAGGGTTCCCTAACACGCGTTACTTCAGTAGTAACCTAGGAATATATTACAGCGTTATTAACATATCATTCAATTGACCTTAACCATACCTATCTAAATTTAAATACCTTTGTAATTATATATAGATATATTAAATTTTAAATATAGAATGTCAGTAATCTTTTAGTCTACATATATTAAGAATTTAACAAAAAACTTATATATTTATGAATTTCCTTTAATCCTTGAAACCAAAGTTACTTAAAAATAGTAATAATAAAAAGCAACTTCAAAAATATTACTGTATCTGGTCATTATAAAAATCTTTCATTTTTTCAATATATAAGGGCGTGTTTATATTATAAGACTGATCTAGATCTTTTTTTCGATTTAAAGTTTCAGACAATCTTATTTTTTTGCCCTTATAAGGTGCCTTCGGGCTATAAAATTAGGTAGTGAAAACGTAGTAAAGTAACTATATTACATTTATTTTAAACTCAATAGTCGATTCAGGTATTGTAAATTGAGACTAAATTCAGAGAGATCATGAAATTAGCGTAATTTTTATAATTTTTTTAATTTTACTTTCCTAGAATTTGATGTATTTATTTTATTTTATGATTTTAATATAAAACAGACACGTAATATATTTCCAATTACAAAAACAACATATATTTTTTATTGTATACAAGTTTCTTTTTATTTTAAGTTTCCAATTTACCTATGTGTCAAGGTTTAATACTTCGGGTTTGGTTAATTAAAGCATCTAAAATGTCTGATCAAAATATTAAATCAAAATAGAAAAATATGGTCAAATATATATATGCATATATATGTGTGTTTATATATCATTGAACTGGTTAAATGAAATTAAACATATGATGGTCATTTAGAAACGTATACAATCAATTAAGCATTTTGTTTTCAAATTATAATTAATTCATAATCCATTATAATGAAACAGCTCAAAATAGATGACCTATTTTAGGAAAAATAATAAACCAAATGCGTTTACAACAAAAGATCGCTTCTAAGGATTTTAAAATTCACTAAACCTTATGTTTAATACTCAAAATAATGACCACCGTTATAGAATAATTATTCTGCTTAAATGACTGGAAGAACCTCAAGACAATGACAGAATAAAACGCGATAAAAATATTCTTATTGTTTTTATAACTCTCACTATGTTAATATTGTCGAGTCGGTAATTACTTTAATGAGGTGATTATTTATTTAAAATGTATTTGAGACGTGCCATTAACTACAATAGTTATTGAATTATTAGTTTAATCTATACATCTGAATTATCATGAATATTTGCCAGCTTGAAAGTTACTATTATAATCCATTATTGATCGAATTGGATTTGTCAAAATAATTTAATAATATTTGATGGTTTATTTAATTAAACAATTTGTAGACCCTGTCACAACAAGCTCTTAATAATTGTGTATAATATTATTAAGGTTGTGGGGACCCGAATTTGTTTTTCTCTGTACAAAATCGTTCTGTAATTGAATCTTAAGGATGTCAACTCGAGCCTGAGCAGTTTCAAGTCTTTAATCTCATTTCCTCGGGGAACTCAGTAAGTTGTCTCGGATTATGAAAAGAATATTATATTAGAACCTCTTTTTATTAAGTTATTTAACTTTAAAAACAGAATTATTATGTCATTGTGATAAGAAGTGATAGGATTAATGCAGTGTTATATTTTAAGTCGTTATATTGTTACTTATGGTGTTCTTCACCCAACATTTTTTATACTAGGACGTTTCAGTGCAATAAAAATAAAATAATACTAAAACCTTCACGACCTATAATTTGTCGCCAAAATGTTTACTGGGTAGAAAAAAGACATTTTTATTTTACTTTGTTTTAAAGCACATCATTTACTTCTTACTTCATATAAACATGTGTTGAAAGGCAATGAAAGAGAATTCTAGTGTTATATTTTATCTTTACTTTACAAATAAATGTTTACGAAAATATATATTGATAAAATATAAATGTAATGCTTGATTGTCAACGATTTTAATGGAAATAAATTGATTTATATACTATCATAGTTTATTACATCGTGAATAATGAAATAATTCTTTCTTATGCATTTAAATTCTTTTAGATGTAAAGAAAATTCTTAATGGTACTAAATTATTTATTGTTCTTTGTTTTGCTAATAATAAAATAAATATTTTTGCATAATAAGGTTTTGCATATTACTTTTTATATAATTATTAAATAAACTTCGTTATTAGGAATTGTATTTTTTATATATAATAGTTGTTAGCATCAATGTACTTCGTAATATTTACACACGATAATTGTACATAATTTTCAATATTCCTTATTACTACAGAAAATGCACATTAGTGTATGAATAAAAATAATTATATTTTTTTTGTGTTACTTTTTTATTAAATTTATATTCAGTACGTATGCAGGTTGGAATCATATATATAAAAATAGTTAAAAGTATAGTTAATAATTCTTGATATATTATCGGAAACTTATATTAAATTATAAATCAATATTTTGTTAGTTATGTCCGCAAATTCTTAAATTTTTCAAACGGAGAATTTGCAAGGTAACAAATATTCTTCATGCTGATATACCTAAATATAATTAGGTACAGATCTTGATACCCGTAAAGACTATATAAGTGTGCGTTTTGAATTGAATTTCAGAATAAGATAAATAAAAAGATTATGTATGTTATTATTTAATTAATTTATAAAGTAACTAAGTGGACAAAATTTTAATTATTATTAATATTTCATATTTTTATGGGACCAAATCTCTGTACAAAGAACATTTATTTTATGTGACAATTCACTGTGTTGCAATGTTCAATTGTGTTTGTTCGTTTTGCTGTCAATTATTTAAAAATAAGTAGAGTAAGACCTTTTCTACAAAAATATACATACACACAAAAATAAAGGCAAGGTAGGGACAGCATTTTAAATATTCTAAAATGAGGTTGGCAGTTTTCTTAGTATACTACTTCGCTTATTGAACGAGTACACTTTTTAAAATCTCTAATGCCTGAATAAAATCAACTGAATTTCTTATAATTATTCCTTTATTTAGACAGCATTGACTACAAATATCTATAACTTGTAAGAAAAGTTGCATTTTGAGTCGTGTTATGACATATAAAATAGACACAGCCTTCTAAATACTATTTGGATATCATTCTCCTAATGATGAGTGATCTAAATATAATAATTGCCAGCTGTTTAGTCAATTTCAATATTATAATAATATGTGCAGATATCTTTAAGGAGAAACTTTTATATTGAAGTGTAGCTTACAAACATACACTAAATCAATAGTCTCAAAATAATTAAACTAAGTTTGGCTTTGCTTTGTTAATATTTAGTCTTATTTTTTTTGTTTATCGAATAAATTCAAATATATATAACTGTATTTATTTCAATTAGATGCTCATTCCATTTCTATGTAAATTTAAATTTAAGTTAACTAACGCTTTTTTCAAAGAACAACATTTTGCTTGCAAGACTTATGGACTAATTAATTGTTCTTGCAATCCTATTATCCTGTTGTTTAGTTTTTTAGTTATAGCTTATATAAATTATGTAATCTTCACTAGTTTAAAATATTATATTATAATTATTATTAGCGAGAAGAATGCAAGAGAGATCTGAAAGGCTGTTGTGGGAGGCCCAAGGAGGTTTTAGACCTGGAAGAGGGTGTATAGATCAGATCTTTTCCCTACGCATGATCACGGAAAAGTTTTTGGCCCTAAACCAAAAGGTTTTCTGTGCTTTTGTGGATTTGGAAAAGACGTTTGACAGGGTTGTGAGAAAGAAGTTATGGGAGATACTGCCCCGATACAACGTGAACGGACCCTTGCTACGGGCTGTAAAATCTCTTTACAGAGATCACTCAGCCCATGTGTGAGTAGGAGCTGACATGTCGCTCTGGTTTGACATCCAATCGGGTATTAAGCAAGGTTGCGCTATGTCGCTTGGTTGTTCAATTTGTATTTGGATAGTTGTCTCCAAGGCGTGAAAGACAGTGACATGGGAGTGAAAGTAGGTGTCTTTAAAGTCAATTGCTTGCTATACGCCGATGATGCAGTGCTCATTGCATCATCAGAATGTGATCTGCAGGCATTGATCACTACTCTGAAAGATGGGTGTGAAAATAATGGTTTAAACCTGAATGCAGATAAGACGAAGGCTCTGATATTGGAAAGAAATGAAGAAAGAACAGAATGTAAGATCAACGTGAATGGTAAGATAATAGAACAAGTGAATGAAGTGGTATATTTGGGAAGTATATTTAGCAGAGATGGAAGATACGAAATGGATGTGGAAAGGCGTATTGCTGCCGGTAATAGAGTCAACGGTGCCCTGGCTGCATTGTTGAGACGGCGAAACGTCAGCATAGCTGCACGTTTGGCTGTACACAATGCGGTTTTACTACCGACGATGTTATACGGCAGCCAAACACACAAGAAGAATGGGTAACACAGAAGAAGAATGTAAGAAAGATGAATGCTGTGGAGATGCGATCTCTTCGCAGAATACGCGAAGTCAGCCTAGCTGACCGAATCCGCAATGAAGAGATCCACAGAATGGCAGGTACTAGTGAAGATTAATATCTTCATCTTCACTGTAATACAGTGTGAATGAAGAAGAACGTGCTCAGGTGGTTTGGGCACGTCGAACGAATGAGTGATGAAAGAATGGTAAAAAATATTTATACAGGAAAAGTGAGTGGTAAGAGAGAAAGGGGGAGGCCTCGAGTGACCTTCGAAAACACTGTATCTATGATACTGGAGGAACGTCACGTACAAAGCATGAGGAACCCCCGGAGGGCATGTATGAAGAGGTTGATGTCTGTGGCCGAGGCGAAAGAGGTATGCAGGGAACGTAGCGTTTGGCGCTCCGTCGTCTCTGGCTACCCCGTAAGGAATATGGCGTGAACGTAAATAAATAAATTAATTAATTAATTAAAATATTATAAAAATGTTACTCGTTATTTTTTTTATTCTTTTAGTACTTTTTGAAGCATTCGTCACCTCATTTAATTAAATGACTTGACTTTGACTATTATAAAAAGCAATTACTACATACTTTCTCATAAATTAATTATTTTAAGAACGATTTGATTTTAAAAACAGGACAATTTACATTTTCCTCATATTTTATGATGATCATAAAAGCGATTACGTCTTCAGATTTATGTTTCGAATAGCTTTAAATGTAATACAATAAAATGAGCTTAAACAAGCCCCTTATTAATGACTGTAAAACAGAATTATATTCCTGTAATATTTTTAAAGAAGAAAATAAATCTAGTTGGTTCTGGAAACTTTTACTGACTTAATTTCTTTCAATTGTCAAACTTTGCTCCGCGACTTTTGGATTTTAAATAAAATTATATCCCGTGCTTTCTATTATTTATTAGTATTTCATATAAAATTCAACAAATGTTCATTGTTATTTAAAATAAAAAAATGCTTATAGTTTGTTTCAATTCCAAACCAACTCCTTACTATTCCCACTCATCACATGGTTTCGTGCCTGACTTCTTCTCTCTGGTCACTGTCCGACTCTGGAACCAATTACCTGAAAGCATTGGTAAGGCACCTTCACGAAACTCTTTCAACAACAGTTCTACTTCTAGCAGCTGTTTATAACCTTTTATTTTCCCATCTGAGTATATATAGGCATATGTATAAAACTTATTTATTTATATATTTGTAGGTTGATATGTGTTGTATGTATTTATGTACATTTTTTGTATGTATACAGTTTTTATATGATATCTACATATCGATATCTAGTTTTATTTTATTTTTTTTTGCACTTCGCCTACGTACGTATTCTCTTGCACGTTTTGGGTTGGCTGGTAGAAAATGCTTTATCGTTAAGCCCACCCTTTGTACCTTGTTGGGCAATAAGGAATTTAAATAAATAAATAAATTCTGGAATTAATAAATCGTCCTCGTTTAATTCACTAAGACAGTAGACATTTCCGATAAATTATTATGCTTATGATTGTACATCAACTGATGAGAAAAATTATTACATACTAATATCTTCATGTAAGACAGGTATGTACAAAAGTTTAAAAGAGTGTTTACAATTTTAACGGACCTAACCAAGCAAACAAGTAAGTAATTAATAAAACGGAAAACAAATTGAAATGTATTTTACTATCAACTTAAATAAGATTAACCTTTACTTATTTTCAAGAATATTTAATAATGTAGTCAAGAAAAGTTCGTTTGGAGACCGAATATACCTAGTGATAAATTAGTAGGTTCTTGGTACACAAATGCTATTTACCGTGTGGTTGTCACTAGATCAGAAGCTTCGGTCTGCACTATTAATTCCAGGAAACCCAAGCATTAGTTGGGTGTCATGTGATTCTCACAATTACTACAATAATATATTTATTATACCAGTGCAAAAAAAAAAAATGTATTTTATTTATTTAAAGATTTGGATTGCCCATTTTCTAGCTTTGAAGTCCTTTGACCCTTTTAAACAAAGTCGATTACAGAAGCAATATATAGACGTTCCAAAATTTAGTTTCGAGCAGATATCGAGAAGAATAAACTTTTGGTCTTGGTTCGAATTCTAAAGGCTAAGAATTGAACTCAGAAATGTCTAATCTGAGTAGTTTTAAGAAGTTAGAAAGGGAGGGACATTTCAGGAAAACTAATAAAAAGAATGCAATCTCATTTAGAAGTTATGTTCGTGCCGTATCGCATATTCCGTTTATTTATTTTTGGAATTTCATTGAAATAGTAATGGGCGTACAAAAAACATTTGAAGGTAAGCAGGTAATAAAAAAAGGGAAATTAATATATTGTTTTATGTTAGAAATATTTTTCTTATATTAAAATATTATATATAAAAGAGCTGTATTATGAACCCGGACTCATTCAATTAGTAATTAAAAACTACCCACTTTAAACATTAAAAAGACTAGGTGTCTTTATGGCTATATTATGACAAAAACAATAATAAAAACATTAAAAACATTTATTTTTTGAATAAAAAAATTGTATGATAAATATTTTATACCTAGTTTTGGTTTAGGTTGGACTTAAAGTCTTTTTAAAAACAAATTTAAAATATTATATATTAAAGATTAAACTACGTGTTGCTGATTTAGAGGCTTTATTATAACTGATTAATTAATACAAAAAGTTTTAAATGCTAAACATATTACACCTTATATCAGCTACATCCAATTATTTATAATAAATAAATTCATACCAAGCTAACAAATATGTTAACTGAATATTTACGATTGTAATTTATAAAAATTCATCTTACGGCACAAATGTATTCCTTGTTTATTCATATTACATATCTTTCCATTATCATAAATATCTAAATCAAAACATCCCTCAGGTGTGTTGACAAACATGGGAATTGCTTGTGATATCGCTTCAAATAAAATATAGCTAATAAATTAAACTTCTCGTGAAATATTTTGCCTGGGGAAATACTTTATTTTCGAGGAAAAAACACTGCTTTGAGCAAAATATTCTTTAGTGTAAGTTCCGAGATAAATATCTTGTGAGCAGATAGTCAATTATTTAGGTTTACTTACCTAACGATTTCGGTTCAGTGTTAGTTTTAAGTTTTTGTTGAATCAACAAAATCATGTTTAACTTTAATATGTAGCGGATAATCTTCCAGGATATAAAAGCAGATTTCATATTTTATTTTATTTTAGCGAAATATGTTTTAGGAAGATTTGGATTTATCTTGCTTGATTGCAGGTTTTCCAATAATACCATTATTAGATAATATTTTATTAAGCATAATTTGTTATAAAATGATATCATCTTTAATAAATAAAAATTGATGGAGATAATTATAGATAACTGTAAAACACTGCACATAATTAAATTTGACGTGAACGTTTTTTTTTTTACTTTAAGTAGGCATATTTTGCAAATATGACAAATTAGTCTCTAATTGGTAGTTAGGTAGGTGAAAAGATATTAATTTACATAGTGGCTTATTTCTTCAATAAAAATGCTAATTGATATCACTCTTGACTTGATTTTAGTAAATCAGCATAAAACTAAGAAGTTTGAAATTCAGTAAGTTAAAATGTAAGTACAAATTATGTTATTACTTGTTTTAGGAATGAGGCTGCATTTTTAAGTGGGTAGACTATGAAAATCATAAACTGGAGTCTAGTAAATTTTAGGAAGAAAATAAATAACATATAGGTACCTGGAGAGAGTATTAGCACTGATAAAGGTTGTCAATCATGACTGCTTGGTGCTGCATCGTGATCATGATGTGCACGATTAGCACTGGAGTCCTGTCTCCTGCGCCAATGAATGCTGAATTAAAGATAACCTATGGTAATTCTAAAATTTCATTATTGTAGAGTGTTAAACTAAAAGTAAAATATAATAACGATAACTTATATTACGTATAATATTCTGCTTATTATTCACGAAGTATTAATTTGAATTAAACTTGTTTCTTTTGTACTGGAATTAAATTATTGTTTCATTATTAAAGTAATTAATTAACGTTATGAATGTATTGAAATTTCCATTCCAATAAATAGTTTTTAATTAAGCATTTATTCTTAAAATAAATTATATTATTCCTGTAAAATATTGTCTCCCATTTTAAGACTTGACATATTTCATTCTTGATAAACTCATTAGGACCTAACTGTTGCCAGCGAATTTAACCGGAAAATTGTGACTGTTATCTTAATATAAAGGGATATTCAGAAATTAAAAGTTTATAATTAATTTCTAATGAAATTTTCGGTTATAATCTTTGTTTGTAGGAGAGCGATACCAGTAAATATACTATATTATTAGGTTAAGGGAGGGTTTCTGGCTCAATGTAATAATGACCAGCTAAAGGAAAGTACTCTCAGTAAACCGCTTTGATGAAATACTTATACAATAATGGCTATTGACGTTCAGATTTGTCGGTAATATATTAGTTTTCTCATAAAATAACTGTATCAGTGGCACTGAGGTCTTTAATTATTTAGTGTAAGGAGTTTCATAATTGTAAATTATGAAGTATTCTGTGTTCAGGAAAAAAATATATTTACTATATTAGATTGGAATGAAACATATTATTAATAATAATGTAAACAAAACATACTTCTGGATTCATTTTTTTTAAATAACCGTAATTTCATTCTTAAGAAAGTATTATATAATTTTAAATTTATTACCGACTAATGCATTCATTATTATTATACGCTTATTGATTTTGTTGTTTTCAGTGTCAATTAAAATATGAAAACCGGTCAAAAAGGATATTTCTTTATGTTACGTTAAAACTATAATGTGACATCTCCTTCATAAAAGCCGATAATTAAATTTAACCTCACATGGTGTTATATTTTGTCAAGAGATTGAGAATTTTTTTTTGTTCTTTTCTTCTCCAAAGACCATTTAAGCCGAGCTATTCAGATGTTTTAAAGTCCTATATATGCCTATTTGAAATAATAGACTTATATTTTTGCAATTTAATGTCAATGCATAATTAATTCAATGTATATGAAAAAGTAATTGAAATTTTTATTAAATAATATAAATGATATGTCACAAATTATATTGAAACCAAATTATTATGTTTCTTATGTTTTTTATTTGCAGATCGTCAATATTGGTATGCACAAGCTCAGGAAACTTTACAGAAACGCCTTCAATACGCAACAGGAAAAAATCCTGTGGCAAAGTAAGATATATTAATTAAATTCATATAGATCAATACCTATGCACGATAACCAGCTACTATACAATACTACAATAAAGTTAATTAACATATTCTAAATGTAAGATTTGTCTACAGAAATTAAAGTATATAATTCAAAACTATAAATTGAATAATTACTTTCTTTCATTCATATTTTATTTTATTACAATCTTGTAAACAATTATAGCAATTTGATGGCATCATTGTTATTTTTAATTGTTTTTATTTTTTGATAATATGTTAGTAATTGTATATACAATTCTATATATAGATTAAATAATTTTATATTTCAAAATTATTTCAAATAAACTTAAAATAATTCATGTTGTTCATGTTGTTTGTTCTTAAATATTGTAAAGTATGAGTTCATGTTTGATGGGTATCTTTGTTTCAAATAAATCTTAATCTTGGTTTGATTGGTACAGAAATTAGGATATAAATTAAAATGGAGTAAAACAATTTGAAAAGGACGCAGTATATTTCATCGATGTCTCCAGTTAAAAGCTTTTTCTTGTTTACTAACTTATACATTTTCATCCTTTGTTTAGGTTCTATGATTTATTATATAAATTAAAAGACCACTGAAAATAATTTTATGATTTATATTCAATACATTGAAAGATCAGAAATAATTCATTCATTCATGTGTAGGCTTAAATTAATTTTCATATTAAAAACGATATTTTAAATCAAACCATATGATATTTATTAATAATTATACTTTTAATATTTTATAAATTAATTCATATTTATATAGCTCAATATTTATATTATGGCTAATTATTTGGTTATTTTTTTTAAACTGACCCTTTTTAGTGTATTTTTAATAAAATTAACATAAATTTTATTTTACCAACTCTCAATAATGAAATTGTCACATTTTCATCTGATTATTAACTATTGTAAGTAATATACATTAAGTAATCGGTCTCAATCTATTAGCAAAGTTTAAATTGTAATTAGAGTGTTTTTGTTAAGGAACGTAATCCTTGTTGTTGGAGACGGTATGAGCTTAACAACAACGACAGCGGCAAGAATACTGCGCGGTCAAAGGAGAGGTCAGTCTGGAGAAGACACCGATCTAGTTTGGGATACTTTTCCCGCAGTAGCATTAGCAAAGGTATGTTTAACATTATTGTTTAAAGTTATTACGTATAACATTATTGTTTAAAGTTATTACGTATTATGTAATTGCAATTTTTTATTATAATTTCTATTATAAAAAGTTAAAAAAATTTAGTTAAAGTTAATTAAAAACCATTGAGACATCAAAGTGTGGGGAAAATTCTACAGAAAGTAATTCGGACGTTTTTTAAAGTTCCACCTAATTGGTTTTGTTAAGACGTCTCTTTTTATTGGATGACCTCCATATTAATTCCATTATGATAACGAATTCGATTATTAAATAAGTTAATTTATACACATTTTTCTTATAATAACGTCTACATTATAAAATAATTATGCCAAGAGCAATTGCATTAGCAAATAATTATTTACGATAATTAAATGTATTATTTTTGATCTATGGTATATATATACATGTTTATTATGTCCATTACTATCCAATATTTTGAGTGGAGACACACAGACAGATTAAGATAAGTCACTTATTTCTTGAGGTGCTCTCCAATTTCTTTGATCCCTTGATAATCTGCTACGCAAATATATCATCAACTATAATTGTATTATAAGGATAGGGTCCGGCAAAAGTAAATAAGAACTGTTTATATAAGGATGAACTAACTGAATTAATACCGATAGTGTACGACTTTATCTTCAGACGTACATCAAGAACGAAAGATTATGTAGACAGCTTTTGTATAATAATCATTTATTCTGATCTTACATTGTTCGGGAAGAACAAAATTCAATTAAAATAATTAGTTATTCTATTAAAAGAAGATGAAAAAATGTTTTCATTTATATATTGGTAAGTAAGACGCATAAATAAATGTATTTTTAATTCAAGTATTTTTTAAATAACTCATTCACGCGTTAAAATTTAACAGTTCTGAAACGTTTTGTAAAGATTCGCTGAGCGTGGTTAACGGTAAAGGCTCTGTTTAATTTCAATTACGGTAAAATAATCAATGATAGCGGTTAACGTGTTACTCTGCATGTGAACTGTTTAAATTTATATTATAAAACAATTATTTAATAATAATTGTTTTATAATTAATAATTGTATTTCTTTCTATCTCCATTCTCCGTATTTCTTTCTCTCTCTAAAAGAACTTTTTAAATGGAACAAACATTTACGAAAATATTTTGAAATTGTTATTCACTAAGTATATTTTTATTACTTACTTACTTACTTATCTTCACGCCATATCCCTTGCGGGGTAGCTAGAGACGATGGAGCGCCCAACGCTACGGTCCCTGCATACCTCTTTCGCCTCGACCATAGACATTAACCATATACCATATATAAAAATAACCATTATATTTTTATTAACAGACTTATAATGTTGATGCACAAACTGGGGAATCGTCCGCTTGTGCAACAGCTCTGCTTTGTGGAGTGAAGGCCAGATATGAAACTTTGGGTCTTGATTCAGGAGCTCGTTTTAACAATTGTGATTCAGCAATCAACTCTAAAGTGACCTCATTGATTGACTGGGCTCAAGAAGCTGGTGAGAAAATCGAAAATATTTTGTATAACGATTCTTTTATTATTAAATCAGTTATTACGTTAACGATTATATTAACGATTTTCGATATGACTAAAAAATATAACTATTTTTAAAGTAATACATATTTATGATGTTCTCAATAAGCACAAGTTATTTCAGAAACATAGTGCTAAATGAAGAGAAATAAAATATTTTAAAAGTTAAATCTCTTAAGAAGTTTTTTATTTTTTTCATTTTTAACGTACCAATAACTAGGCAGATATTTTGTAAAATTATAAACCCACAAATCTTTGGAAAAAAAAGAGTAAGTACAAGATGATTCTAAAATAACTAAAAGTAAGCAAATTTTTATGAATTAAACAGGAAAATCCAGCGGTATAGTGACTACGGCACGTATCACACATGCAACCCCCGCCGCTTTATATGCTCACGCACCTTCAAGATATTGGGAAGACGATAGTCGAGTACCTCCTACAGTAAGACGGGATTGCAAAGACATAGCATTGCAGCTTGTGGAAAACGATCCAGGAAGAAATATAAATGTAAGTACAAATGACAACATAATCACTTAATTTACTTAACCGCTAATATCTCACATAGTGTAAATATAGATTTTCTTTTTATTTCGTAAAAGTGGCTTCTAGATATATGAGAACGTTTTATTGACATTTTTATTATATACATGTAAACAAAGGCCACCTCGCTTTGTGTTGCTGATCGATGTGGGAGAGGTAATTATTTGTCAGGTAACATAAAAAATAAATGGAAAAAGAGGTTGCAAAACATGAAATAATTTTCGTTCAACATCATTTTATTATATTTCTTTTTAATTTGATAGTTTCAGTGAACATGCTTTAAAAAAAAGTAATATTAATTTTCTAATTAATTATTTATTATTTAATATAGATCTTTGTCTAGCAGTAGGCGAATTTTTTAAAGAATAAGCATTTTTTTTTCGCAATATTCGCAAATCTTGGACTTTAAAAAAAGTCGTTTTTCCTCGGCTGTATTATAAATTTTATTTATTTTTATTGTAGGTTATTATGGGTGGGGGAAGACGTCATTTTCTTCCAACAGTAACTCAAGATCCTGAACATCCGAACCGGGAAGGAAGGAGACTTGATGGAAGAAATTTAGCAGAAGATTGGGCCCGAGAAAAAAAGAGAAGGCGTTTAAGAGCCCAGTATATACATACAAGGGAACAACTTGCCAAATTGGACCCAAGATCCGTGGATTATATACTAGGTATTTTATTATGTAATCAATGTTCTTGTTTATTGTAATAATTTGTATCAATATTGTTGTAATAAATTGGATCAATATTAATAATTTGAATGAATATTGATTCAAATTATAATAATTTATTAAATCTGTGGGATATAAAAATGCAATGCCTTATAATGGTTTTCAGTCAATTTATTACATTTCGAGTTTTGCATATTCATTTTAATATAAAGATAAAATAAATATTATTAATCAATAGATAATATTTTTATAAAATGCGATTTTAAATATTTATGAGGGAATATAATAAAGAAAGGATAAAAACGAACAACAAAGGGAAATTATCAGAGCAGAAGTTTTTGTAAAATGTTTTTCTTCCTTCGTGTTTTATAAAGAGATAGATAGAAACGCTTTTCAACTATTCCGAATAAGTTCTAAAGTAATAAATGAGTGGTGAATTATTCATTTTAAACGAAAGACAAAGAAATCTCAGTGTGCAACTAATATTCTTCTAAAAAAGTTGTAAGCTCTTTTTTATTTAGTCTAAAATATTCATAATACTTATATTATTTATTAAGAATAAGCCACCCTTACTAAGCCAAACTTACAATACTTATTATCATAATAAAAAATATTTGTTACTTTAGATACAATTTTATAGGTTCGAGAACCAGGTTTAGTAAATTATATTGTACATTATTTTACATAATATATTTGAGACTATTATAATTCACATTAAAATAAAAAAAAGTAAATACACAATAAAAAATATATCAACAGAAGCAGAACTCAAATCTGCTACGTCCATGTTATTGCTATCTGAGCTATCGTATTATAACTGGGCTTGATATTTTTCTTATATATTAATAAATATTTTGTTCAAAATGCAGACTTTGCCTGTTAGATTTTGTGTAGAAAATCTTAACCACATTAAGGATAACGAATACAGAATCGATGTATTATTTTTTCTGTTTCAGTTAAACAAATTTTAAAATTATGTAGACAAATTTGTGAGAAAATTTGTTCCAGGTATATTAAATATTACATATTTTAGGGTTCAAGTATCTTTCGCGTGTTGAAAAGGTTTAAAATAAATTAATTATATTCTTTTTTTTAGGGATAATTGGAAATTGTTCTATATATAATATATTTAAGATTTTTTGTAAACATTCTGTAATAATATATACCCAATTTAGAATGTCAAAATCATTCTTCAGGTTTATTCGAATACTCACATATGGAGTTCAATGCTGAGAGGGGAGTTTTATTAGATACCGAAGAAGGTACACCTACAAGTTCAACTGTTAAAGCAGATGATCCTTCGCTAGCGGACATGACCCGTACCGCGTTGTCAATATTATTAAAAAACGACAAAGGGTTCTTTCTTTTGTTAGAAGGTATAGTCAGAAAATTTCTTATGATTAGGTTTTTGTATATTTAAAAATTGTAACTGTCTCGAGTATATTCTTATGCAATTTATTGCTATAAAAAGTGTTAGTTAAGATGCTGATATATTATTTTTATAGGAGGAAGAATAGACCATGCTCATCATTACAACAATCCTTATCGAGCACTTGATGAAACTTTAGAACTGGAAACGGCTTTATTAGCTGCCTTAGAGAAAGTAAATCCAGCGGAGACCCTAATTGTGGTAACGGCAGACCACGGCCATGTAATGACTTTTGGCGGTCAAGCTACACCCAGAGGTCATCCAATTTTAGGTAAATATTTACATTCAATGGTGCACAAATCTACTTTGACAAATTTTATTATTTTATTTTTGTATATTAATTCTAAGTGTCAAATAATAAAAACGACTTTTTTTCCGAATAATATATAAACATAATTTTATCGTTACAACAATCTTTGTATAGTAAGAAAAAATTGATTACAATTTTTAAAAAAGTTTGCAAAAAGGTTTGTATATTTTGTTTTTACTATAAGATATTAATCAAACGTTTATTAAGTTACAATAATCACGCCTAACGATATATTTAATATTTTGCTGATCCGGAAAAATGAGTCCATATAAAATGCGTTCAAAAGGCACGAACCTTGAATGCGTATTACAAAAGCTTTTATCGATAGGTGCTGACACGGTAGTTTCCGACATAGATGGCTTGCGATACACTACATTGTTATATGGAACTGGGCCGGGGCACTCTGAGCCTCGAGCACTGCCATTAAATGGAACCTCAACAACACCGGCTGACGCTGTTCATGCAGCAGCCGTTCCCAAGCAATGGGCTACTCATGGAGGGGAAGACGTGCCTATATACGCTCTGGGTATGAATAATTGATGTTGAATACTAAATACTAGTTTTTTATATTCACTATTTTTATTTAAATAATTTTATTGCATACACAATTAATAATATTCAGAGAGTACAGAATCAATGAAACAGTATGTATATATGTGTGTACATATTTCAAAAATTGCTTCAAAACAATAAAATTCAACATAATCTGCTTGTAGGTCCAATGGCAACAGTTTTATTTGCGGGTGTAGTAGAACAAAGTTACATTCCGCATGCAATCGCCTACGCTGCATGTTTAGCTCATCAGTCCCGCCGATGCCACGAGAGTATGTTCAACTTTACTAAACCGCAGGTAATTTTAAATAAAATTACATTTAATGTATTTATAATCTAATATGAATTACAAATTGAAATATCAACGGTGCTGTATTTGTATTTATTAAACAGCTCAGTAAAGTTACTACCAATGGCGGGAATTTTTATGAAATCATACGAAACACCACCAACCAAATATTTATTGTGCAAATATTAAAATGTGTTTTCCTAATGTAGATAAAAATACCAAATTGCGTCCTGCCAGAAGTAAGTAGTGTATCAGCAGACGAAGCAAGAAGTGAAGGGACAAATGTTCGACGTGTCGTCGTAGCGTCGAGCGTTATGTCAGATGAGAGATTACCAAGATCGTCTGCTACACTACAGATTTCGTATACTGCAAAGCACTACTTTACACTGTTTGCGTTTCACTTTATCGGATACTTAGGTATTTGGGTTTCTATATAGGGCTGTTTGATGTCGATATCTTGAACTTCTTGTACAGGGATCGTTTATAGTATTGGCACTAAATCACTGTAAATAAAACTGTATTTGATAACTGTGAATAAATAATAATTAATTAAAAAGCATTTTATTTATTTAAGAGATATGGGGAAATAGGAAAAACTATTTCAGTTTTAGAAAATAATATTTATCATGTTCAAAATATTTGACGTTTGCTTTAAACTAAAACAGCTATTTGTTTTTGAAAGTTATTCACGTTAAAAATATCAAAAATAATACGTATTGAAAAAAATTAATACTTCTACGTTTATGATTTAATAAAAAAATGTTGTTAAATCAACAGTAAAATAATTAACAAATTATTTTACCACTCCAGAATATAATAATAATATGTTTCATTTATAAAGAAAAAAGACTAGATCAAACGCTTACTTAAATATTTCTTTATATATTTAGAGTACCTATTGGAAAAGTCCTCATATAGTTTTTTCTAATTCCACTCTGCGTGTACCTATATTTCGTAACATCTCGGTTTCTTTCTTAAATTATTTAATACCTTTATTAAAGTACATCCAATATTAATGCTATAGTCTTTTCCTTAAGGATTTGATTAGCAGTTAATCATTCTTTATTTCTGTTCAAGATTATTATAATATAAAATTCATAACCCTTTAAAAGTAAAGTAAGTGGATTGTCTTAAAACTTTTCGAATCTAGGAAATAACACTACTTTTAGTAACAAATGTACCATTAGGAATGTTTAAAAACCTGTAAGTACTCTTGAGAAAATGAGGTTATTTCCCGTAGCTGGAAGAAAAATGAATAACCTATATGCAGTAGGTTTAAACTTGAAATACAGAGGAAGTTTAATGAGTAATATTTATTTTAAGTAAATGCAATATTTATCTTGGACTTAATATATGCTACAAATTTGAGAAACTGTATAAGTATAAGGAATGAGATCTGTAGCATCTGTAGCAACATAAATGTATAAATAAATATACGAGTAGCTTTTAAAATATTTAATCTTATTAATTTATTAATATAATACATATACTACTTAAATATAAAAAAAATACGTTATGAAAAAGTATCCTACAGGGTTAGATATTTTTAAGTACCTTCATTACATTCACAAAATGAGAATAACTATAATTGTATTACGGTAATTCTCAAAACATAAATAATATATTACTATTACCTACGGACCAGTGTAAACAGATTTTAATTGGTCAAAAAGCGGAGAACAAATTACATTACGAGCAGATATTTTTAACTGCATTGTATTTTGTTACACGAAAAGAAATAAAAACTGGATAAAATAATATTTTAATTTGATATATTTTTATTACCTTATAAATTATTCTTATATATTTATTTTTTTGATAATTAACGTACAACATTAATGAGTAAAACAATACTTAACTTTAAATAATTAGAATCCAAACGCAACACTAAAGTTAGACTATTTAGATCATTGAATGTAGGGGTAACATGAATAAACAAGTTTCAACCGATTAAGCCCTTTTCAAGTAGGCACTTATCTCCGAGAATGGAAACCCCAATTCATATCATTTTCTAACTTTTCCTCTAATTGCTGAGATTAGGGCTGAGTTTTATTAGTATCGTATTTAGAAGCTTATCAAGGCCAATATACTCATAGTAGCTGATTACGAAAAGTTTGCGCTTAGAATGAAACAGTTTTCAGTCAAGAAAATACATATACAAAGTGGGTTTTGTTTTGATTCTGATTAAATATTAATATTAAAAATAATTTAAAAAAAACAATGTTATGAAGTATAATAAATACTTTACTTTAGGGAGTCAAATATGAATGAAGATGAATTTAAATATTTGGCACCCGCCCTGAAATATTATGAATATATTATAAATAATTTTCATTTATTCAAAATGTGCCGTTAATTACTTTCTATGATGATTATGAAATTACATTAAAATAAATTTTAATTAAAGACAGAGTTATTTTGATTTATACTGATTTGAGTTCAATCATTAGTATTAATTTAACTGAACTTGTAGAATAAGAAAACGAGCGATTTCATTTGATATTATCTAAAAGCAAAAGTATTATCTTATATATATATATATATATATATATATATATCTCACATGTAGTATATCTTATTATATAATCTTTAAAAAAATACTTATAAAACTTTTGTTATACAATATAATTACATATTATATTTATTCGCCGTACTTATATGATGTTCATAATTGTGTTAAGTAAATTTACCATTGTTCTTCTGTACTTTATGATTTTCAAAAATACACTGACCAGCGACCATGAATGAGTATATTATTGCTCGGACAGTTCCCTTTTGTAAAACAAAAATGGTAATTATTTCAGTGGCGTAACCCCAGAGTAGAATAACATACGATATTATGGTATAAAAAAGACTTTACTAAGCTACTTGGGCAGTAGACCCGTCAGTAAGTGATCTTATATTTTTTTAATAGCGTACGCGGCATATTAATTTTGTTATCTAATCTAAAATGACTGTATAAAAATATCTATTAATTACATATGTAATAGAACTACGACAAAATAACAAATAGCCGAGTTTTTTTTTTTAATGTAGAGGAGGGCAAACGAGCTCAAGGTCATCCAGACAGCACTGGAACGAGCATTGCTCGGAGTTTCACTGCCAGGTTGTTCTTCTAGTGTTCTGAAATGGCGCGGGTTACAACGCTCGTGTAGCCACGGGCTCGTGGGGATATAATATATTTTGAAATAAAAAAAAAACAGTATTGAAATGCCTAAACAAAATAACCTCTATTATAAAAATCGAAATTCGAAGATTGATCAAGTAAAATGGATTGAGTATTTCCCATAGAATACATTTATACAACAACAACATTTTATAATGAAGATATTTTTTTGAACTGTTTACTAAAAACTTAATTTACATTTACATAACGAATAGAAATAAGCTTTCTTTTATTTTCCTTTTAAAGTTTTAAGTGTCATTAAGGTGTTCAACTTATTTTCAACAAAAAAAATAACTGCCTTGCTATATACAACACTCAACATAAATATCGATGTAATTTTATTAATTCGATTTGAAAGAATAATAAGTATTAAGTAGTTTTTTCAAATAATGACCATTATATTATTAGTTATATAATTAGTCATTATTTAAAAAAAACTATACAAACCAATCAGATAAAAATTTTAAGTCCAATCGGGTCTAAAATCAGTCATCTTTTTATTTTACATGTAGATGGATAAAAATAAGTTTTTTTTATTATGTAAGAGACGGGCAAACGAGCGTACGGGGCATAAACAATACGTTATCATAGTCGCCCATGACCTGATGAAACATCCGAGGATTCACAGAAAGTTACCCTTATCGTACCGACCTGGAAATACCGCCGAAGGGAGTTCGTTCCACAAGCGAGTTGAACGTGGAAAAACGTCCTTGAGAACCGCACAGTGGAGGATCGCCATGCATCCAGGTGGTAGGGGTGGTAAAGTAGTCGATGGCGTGCTGTGCGGTGATGAAATTCGGCGGTAGGCATCAGATCGAATAGCTCTTCGGAACACTCCCCATGGTAAATGCGGTAGAAGAGAGAAGCAACGTCTCTACGCAATGCCAAAGAGTCCAGCCGTTCGCAGAGAACTGTGTTCCCGACAATCCGAACGGCACCCCGTTGTACGCAGTCAAATGGTAGAAGCTGATATTAGGGTGAGCCGGACTATAGAGGAGAAGAGTACTCCACGTGTGGCCGGAACTGGGCTTTGTAGAGCGCAAGTCTTTGGCCAGGATTGAAATACTGCCTCAGTCTATTGATCACGCCCAAATTCATCGAGGCCAACTTGGCCTTGCTCTCCAGATGACCACGAAACTGACAATCGCTCGAAATGTCGAGACCCAGTATTCTAATACTTGGCGAGGCAATGAAGGGAGTGCTCTCGAAGAGTGGTGATCCAACAAATGGGGTTTCCTTAATGGCAAACTAAATTTTCCTAAATTATTATTAATTTTTTCACGTACTAGCCCTAAAAATACAGAATACTATTTTATTAAACATACACTAAGATTTATAATGTATCGGAAAGATTCTTAAAAAAAAGAAATAAAAATTCCATTTGCAATAACCTTTAGGCACCTCAAAACATGAAGTCAAGTAAATGATGTATTGTACGTTTTATTCATTTAAAGACAATTTTATAAAGCTATGCAATAGAGTTTTTTTGTTGTAATGACAATAAAACAAACTTCATACATAATCCGCACAAATCTGAGAAGTTTAGTTTTATTATTGACTAGCAGACCCGGTCACGCGTTGCTGTGACTATTATTTTTGATATATTACATTGTACTAAACTATTTAAGGGGTAACGTTCAGAGTACATCTGTCATGAAAACCATAATGTTTTCTTATAGTCGATATTAAGCAAAAATCAAAACAAAATAATTATAATTATTTTTTTAATTTTATCCAAGTTTATAACACTATTTGCATATTACAAAGTTTTTAGTAAATAGCTTGGAACACTAAACTTACGAATGAGGTAGGTAGGGCAGATACCTCATTCGTAATTACTCAATCCAGTCAATAGATACCACCATCTTTTAGAATTATTAGGAGCTAACTGCAAAATGATAAACTAATAATTTGCAATAAAATAATACTGCGACTATGAATTGAATTGAAAATTATTATATCTTTTAAGTTAGGTCAAACTGTACGTGGTGTGTAAATTTATTTAAATCAGTTAAGTAGTTTAGGAGTCCATCGCGGACAAATAACGCGACACGTGATTTATATATATTAAGAATTCTGGTGGATATTTTTTATCATTTAATATTATAATAAATAAATCGTAAAATTTTCCTTTTTTTTTAATATGTTACTTCATCATTTTATTAAGACGTTCATAATTAAAAGTATTTGGTGGTTTTTACTAATACATACAATGAAAGTTAAACTCAAAACATTCAAATTTTAAAAGATTTTTTTTTTTTTAATAAATACAATTTTTATACAACTCGGCAGAATTCGTTCTGTCAAATAGATTTGGAATGTGGCAGTTTATATTTCGACCTTTAGACGTTTTTACTCTGCTGATCCTCACACATCGCCCTAGCATCATGGTGACGGTTCCGTTCAGGAGAATTAAAGAAAAAGGTCAGCTCGGGTGACTTAAGTATCTTAGCTTCCACGAACTTTGGTCACCCTTTTGAGACCCACTAAAACCCCGATTGGGATGTCTGCCAGAGGGCTTCAAACCAAGAGGGGAACTTAAGGTTCAAACCTGATTGAAAAATAATCTAAAGGGATAGTGGGAACCTAAAGGTGACAAATATTTATAAAGTGGGTGCTTCAATTACAAAGTATAGAGATAATTAATTATTTATTACTATTATTATTAACATAGGGTTCATAACCGATGAAATAAAACGTACATAAGTATTTTCAGTAATCGCGTTATTGTAAATCCAGTGAATCATAATTATTAACAAAAATCTGTTTTATTTTTATTTTAGTGCTTTATGATACACAATGTTTTTTGTTTGATTACCTGGTGAATATATAAATAAATCTGATGGTTTTCCAACACGGGAACAGGCAACATACAATTGACCATGTGAGAAACATGGGTTTTCTAGATTAATACCACAAACACCTAATGATTGCCCCTGGGACTTATTTATGGTCATAGCAAAAGCAAGCCGCACTGGAAATTGTAGTCGTTTAAATTCAAATGGTACATCAGTCGGAATCATTGGGATGCGTGGTATCAAAACGTCTTCTCCTTTATACTTTCCTTTCAGTATAGTTGCTTCTATCACGTTGTTCAATAATTTTTTTATCGCTAACCGTGTGCCGTTGCAAAGACGCGGTTGGTTGATATTTCTCAACATTATTACTTCCGAACCAACCTTTAATTGAAGATTGTGAGGTGGCAATCCTGGTAAATCCAGCGAGTTTAAAAATTCAGGCGGATAGTTAACGACATCATCTTGGTTAGTAGCCGAATCAACTGATTTATATATCCTCAATTCGCCTGTAATTTGTTCTTGAATTTTGAAATTTAATTCACTTACATCTATGTTTTTTGCAGCCAATATAGCCCGTTCGCTCAACCAATCATGGTTTCTATAATTTTGAGCAACATCTGGAAACACCTTTTGAATAAGTTCATCTTTTGATCTAGTTAACTGACAAAAACCTTGAGGAAAGTTAATGCAACCAGTCAAGGTGTCTATAGGAAATTTGCCATTACCAATGTCAATGAGTTGTTTAGAGAATATGTCTCCAGATTTGTCATTTTGCAACTTGATACGCATATTCTTGCTTAAGTGTAATACCTTCACATGTTTCCACAAATTGGAGGACTTTAAACAGGCATTAAGTTCATCAGCTGGCGTTGATCGTGGAATCACTGGCAATGTTTGACGAAAATCTCCTGCTAATAAAATCATTGCACCACCAAATGGGTTATTATTGCTCCGGAGATCTTGTAAGGTTCTATCTAAAGCCTCCAAAGATTTTTTATGTGCCATCGTGCATTCATCCCAAACAATCAATCCACATTGCTGCAAAACCTTTGCCATTGCAGAGTTCTTCGAAATGTTGCAGGTTGGAGTTTCGTTGCTTTGCATGTTTAATGGTAATTTTAGTGCTGAATGAGCTGTTGTACCACCTTCAAGCAAAGTTGCTGCGATTCCCGACGAAGCGAGTGCAAGTGCAATTTTATTTTGTGAGCGAATTGTTGCTAATATCAATGAAATCAAAAAAGTTTTTCCTGTACCACCAGGTGCATCTAAGAAGTAAATCCCTCCTCTTTTATCATTTATTACTTTCAAAAGTGTATCAAATACATACTTCTGTTGTTCATTCAATAGTGGAAGATTCGTTTGAATTAATTCTTTCAAAGTGTTGAGATCATACAGTTTTTCTCGGTGCAACTCTTGGTTAAAAGCATCATGCATTGGACGATTGGGTGCGGCCAGGCCTAATTGAAATAATAGTTTGTTTGACATCATCAAGCACATGTCCTCAATTGAAATCAATACTTCATTGTAAATTTCTTCGCTTATTTGTATATTTGGATTTCCCCTTCTAATCCGTATTTGATACAAAATATCATCACACATATTATCTTTGTACTTGATCCACAAATCCTTTGGGTTTGATGGGAAGCAGGTAGATATGATTATAGAAAACAATGTTCGTATTTGATGAGCTTGTGATGATATTACAGCATCATTGAGAGTTTGATCCTAATGAGCATCATTGTCTAGCAATCGCAAACGTTGGCAAGCTTCTCTATATGATCCACACAAATCACCATTAACAGTTCGTACATGTTGGAACGATGTTGGGCCACGTACATTGACTAATAGCAGTCGTAAATAAAAACATTCATCATTGCTTGGATGTACTGAATAAATTCGACCAATCGCATCGGTAGAAAATATATCTGGGTATCCTGTAACTGGTTTTCCTTGTTTCCGTCGTATAAATTGAGGATTGATTCCAAGTATAATATTTTCCCATTTCAGAATATAACAATGTTTGAGCAAAATCATCGTTTTGACATATCTCAAAAAATCTGGTTAATGTAGTAGATGGTGGCTGTAAAGCTCTTTCTACTGCGTTCTGTGCTGTAAAATATACTCTTTGTCCATTTTCTAAATGCACAGCTAAATTAACAACAGTAGGGTGTCTTTCATGAATAGTAAAAGAAAATATTCGCCAAACTGCTTCATTACTACTAACATAGCGACCCATTTGGTATTGGGTAACTTCATCATTGGAATTCTCTGCATTAATACCAATCACAGCCATATCACTCCCTTTGGTTACATATTTGCAAATGTATTTAATAGATTTTACTGAATGGCAAGATTCAACGTTGATGTGCGCTTTGAAGGTCTTTGATAAAATGGGTGAATATGGAACAATCCAGCGATTATCTATTTCAATATCTTGTTGATTTAATTTGACAATTGTTGATCTTCCATTGTCTGCTGTCGATCGGCGACGATACAAAGGATAACCGTCATTACCAGTGATTGTTTCAGATATTAATGTCCGTGGATATCGCTTTGAACATTTACCATCCACCATACACGGTGAATTTTGATTAAGAGTTCCACAGGGACCATGTATCATGTTTTTAATAACTACCTCATGCAATCCAGGATCTACTTCTACATTAGGAATTTCAGCTGATATTACTGCATCAACTTCATTTGGCCTTATCTTTTCAACTAACCAAATCAAAATGTGTGCATGTGGCAATCCCCGTTTCTGCCACTCCACAGAATACATCCAGCAGCGTGTCTCTCCAAACACATAATGTTTCACAATGAAATCCATCAAAGATTTCAACTTTTGTCTAAAGACTCTGGCTGTAATATCATGACGATCAATAGGTGATTGCCCAGGGAATAACTCCTGCTTGATTTCTATCCAGTGTGGATTGCATGTAAATGTGATGAACAAATCTGCTGTACCATAATGACGAACATATGACATGGCATCTTGAGCATATTCATGCATATGTCGAGGGCTTCCGATGTATGTTGCTGGAAGAATAGTCATCCGACCAACATTCTGTGCATTTCCATCAGTATTAATCGCATCTCGAAGGTGAATATACTCTTCAGATCTGAGTTTGGTCTGATTCAACCTGATGAATGTTAATCTCTCCGTTTCAATTTTAACATACATGTCTACAACATACTTGTGATATAATCGCCGACATTTGAGTATGTGATTGTCTTCATTTTCACGAATCATTAGGCGGTAGGAATAATAGTTCATTGAACTGACTTTTTTGTTGGTTTCGAAACCTGAAAATAGATTTTTGTTTTCATAATATTGAAAATTAAAAAAATAATAATATAGTGACTGATAATATAGCTCCATAGCTAAACTAATATTTTTTATTACCTGTAATGGGATTTATCATCTTGTTTGAAAAATCATAGCCATCTTCACCTTGCCAAAATATAATGGGATATTGCAGTGCGTCATATGAGCGGTGTGTTTCCTTTATACGTTGTAATTGATCATTCCGACGATGTAAAACAATATCACGGGATTCCAAGTTTTCTCCAACTACAACGATGGCAACTTCATCAATAGTTGGTGCATTAAAACGTCTTGCATGTTGGCCAACAGGTGTTTTATCAGCTCTGATTACAATTTTGTGATTATCAGATGGCATCCGATCCAGTGCAGTTTTAAACAACATAACCAATTGATTGTACTCATGAAATAAAGTTTGTAATTGTTCTACAATAGACCTCTTTAGTGAATTGTTATGTGAACAACGCATATCAATTTCTCGTGGTGAATTGCCCATGAAATAAATTTGCAGAAATTTGTAATTGCTATCTGACACTGGTAACAGTGAACCTGCTCTATGATATATTTGGCCTTGTATCTGAAAATTAAAAAAAATGATTTTTGCCAAATAGAAATAATATTTGTTCCTAAAAAGTATATCTGTCTCTTAATTTGAATCACCAAATAATAATTGATATGCTTAGGTATGTCAATATGTAATAATTAGTTGTAACTAATATCCATCGTCAAATAATTATATTGTGTTTCAAAATAATAAAAGTGTTGCTAATACTGAATCACCAAATAATATAATGACTAAGTAATATATGTTTTGGGGTTTAGGAAACTGAAGGTTAATGACACATATTTACTTAGTTAACAGGAAATTTTGTTCATTAAAATAATAATGATTAACTGCTATAATACATACCTTAAAAGTTGGCATGAAATTTTCCCGAACTACGTTTGTTGCCCCAAATGATGTCATTTGAAAGCAATTGTTATATTGTTGAATATTTGACAAAAAGTGTATGGAATCTGGTTCTATTCCTGAAACCAATGAGTACAATGGCTCTGGTGGTGGATCCAATGGTATCAATTTCACTTTCCCATTTGCGCAACACAATCCATTTGCTTCATTTTTGTATTTCAATGCCTTACAATAAGAGCAAACCAAGTTCATAGATCCAATAGCAACACATTGGTGGTTACTGTAGTCAATTGACAAATCGTAATTGAAAGCAGCTCGATTCAAACTTTCGCGATTATTAGTTGAATCTCTCGCTCTCGCTTCCCGCGTTCGTGATATACGAATTCTTTCGCGTTCATTTCGGTCGTCACGTTCATGTGCAGTATGATAAGATCGGTAATTCATTTGGTTTGTAGCATTTCGGGTTCTTCTACTTAAATTACTTCGTCTTATAGGAGGCATATCGTATATAATTACCTAAATTTATTCACATGAAATAATTATTAATCACAGGTATTTATACAATCAAAATTAATTATTAAATATAATAAACGCTTTTTAACGCAGTTTGTTTGACAGATGCAATGACGTGAAAACTGATGACAATTTATGTCGCATTCCGAAACTAAAACAAAAGAAAGAATATTCCAAGGCCAATCAAATCTTACATTTACTTTTTTTCACTTTTCAATTTGGTCGGGTGTACACATTCATTTGATTAAATTTGAACGTTGTGCAGCGACAATAAAGCGCGAATTGACTCTTTGACGTTAGCAAGACACCTACATTGTTTAGACAACAATGAGTGCTTGTAATTTAATATCAACTTTATTGAATAGCAATACAGTTCAAATTGACTCTACATTTAGTTATTTATTCTACATTTAAAATATTTGTATAGGAAAAAGAAAAGGGCTTTTTTAGGGTTTCCCTGGAAATTATTCAAATTTTTCTCGCCGTTAGAGCCATCCTTGGACTTCAAGGAACATTTAAAAAAAAGAATTGTTAAGATTGGTCCATGCGTTGTTGAGTTATGCGCTTACCAACACATTTTGCGATTCATTTTTATATAATAGATGATTAACAGTTTGTAAAACTAAATCAATGCACAATTTTAAAGGGAGCCGTGGTTCCATCGTCACACTTAGTCTGACAACATGAAGCAAGTTATTCTTTTTAAAATGATCTAATAATTGCTTTAAGGTTTTTTTTCAGATATTTTACTGACCAAACATAATACCGATATTTTCGATCAGAAGCATGACCTGATTTTAAAAGGGTTGTTACTTTGCAAGGCCAGTAAACACCTCATATAGAATTCAGTTATTGAAAATAATATTTTATGCGGAGCAATATTCACTATTGAGCCAATTACATATAATCCCCACAATTTGTATGTATTTTTACAATCTTTTAATAAAATAATTGGTAATTTTTTATTAAACTGTAGGTACCTATTGAACGCTATGAGCAAGTAATGTACCATTAAGTGGAACATTACTTGCTCATAACGTTCAATACGAGCGAGGTAACTTGATATACCTTAAATATAATTTTACTCTAAGAGAAAATAATAATTAGTGTAAATTAATGTGTAATCTAATTATAGGATAGTTCATATTCCTATTTTAAAATTATGTCTGTCATTATGAATGTCATTGGTTGCATTGGAACATTTACACTCCTTTATAAAACTTTTACAAAGAAAAATAAGACAAACCGAAAGTATACTAAATATTTTTAGTTTTGAAAAATCACGGGACTAGTGAATAAGATTCGAGTTTAAGAGAATTTCTAGCAATTGAAAATCGAAAAAAATGTATTCTTCATCACCTGATGAAGATATATAATGAATTTACCTAAATTAGTTTAATATTTTATGTAAATTTAGTTTTTTAAATTAAAACTTATATAATACATATTGAAAAAAAAATATTATTACCACATATTACTCTAGAAGTATTATTGTCATAAATAAATATATCAATAATCAGCTAATATAATAAATAATAAGCTAATAATAATTATATATTTTGCACCCAAACGGTTCACAATGTAATGAAATCTTGTTTTTTCTTCTCGAATAAGGTCATCTGAAAGAAATGGCTTCTTAGCGATAAGACCGCTTTATACAATAAAGTATGTAAATTGTATTCTATGTAATTACATCATATTATGTGCTAATTACTTTCAGTTAATAGCACATAATATAAAGTAGTTGATTTATAATAACATTTAAAATACTATATATGATCCAATATTTTTTTTTAATAAATTATACATTAGCAAGTTTAAAGTTTAAATTGTACATACGTTTAAAGATTAATGTACAAAAATTTATTAAAAGTAAGTTTTTTGAATAATTGAAATACAATACCCCAAAGTCTCTACGTCTCGGATCCAAATTATATTAAAATATTATTCTGATTTTAATTATACTGTTCTTAATATTATTCAGAATATTTTTGTTTTCTAAATCTCATCTGTCGTTTTGCAGTAAATATTTTTAGACATTTTTCGGCCTTGTAATAAATATTCTAAGTGTTTCGTGTGTCTCACATTATCTTTGCCGCTGTTTTTCATCTTTTGTCTTGCGCAATACTATGAAGTCAAAATTTATTTTGACATTATTTTTATTGACTAAGAATCAATAAGTGTCCTAAGGGGACTAACTTTTATAAATAGTTTACTTTTTAACCGGCGAGCCCAGGAGGGGACTGGTAGAGGGGTATGTTGGACTTTCTGTTATGGATAACTTCAAGATAACGACTAAATGCCTAAGGGATAAAAAAGTAAAAAAATATAAAAGGATTGGTGTTGATTAATAGAATCATTAACATTCCACCCAAACCTTCTAATCTTTTCTAGTATTTTTTTTCAAAATCCATCTTGTTCACGTGTTTTGTCGTAAAACTTAAACAATTTTTCACAGCGAAAAGCATATGTTGATTCAGATCACATTTTATTAAAACTTATCGAGTATTTTTGCTAGGCAGACTAGTTAATATTATGCTGAAAATAAAAACTATTCCTATGTAAAAAAACTGAATGACACTAATACAAGGATCGGCCAACTAGATTAGCAGTCGAGAAACGCCTGAAATATATATATACACAAACTACAGAAGTCATTCAATTACGATTTTATTGCAAACCCTAAAAACTAGGCAATAAAACCTGTGGTATTCATAAAAATTCATAAGAGATCTTCACTCTTCTTTGAAAATGAAGTATGTGTCTTGTTGTTGGTACATGTACGTCCATGTACATGTACAAGGTACAAGGATCTCATAAAATAAATTATCGTACATGTACATGTACGATAATTTATTTAATGAGATCCTTGGTGACGTCGTTCGACCTCCTTTCCTTCGGTATCTGTACAGTTTTATCTTTTTGTCCAGGCTATATCT
The DNA here is from genome assembly GCA_918358695.1 of Melinaea menophilus ssp. n. AW-2005. Classification (NCBI taxonomy): domain Eukaryota; kingdom Metazoa; phylum Arthropoda; class Insecta; order Lepidoptera; family Nymphalidae; genus Melinaea; species Melinaea menophilus. Next base: position 4,055,630 of record OU911052.1, read on the forward strand.
TCATAGGGATAGCAGTTTATTGACGATGATTAATAGAGGAGACTATGATTATTGACGGAAAAGGAAGAGGATTTGTTTTGAAGATTATGACTAAATTTCTCCTTAAATTGAGTTTATAGATTAGCTTATAAAATTAGCTTAATATTAACAACTAACAGATTTTAAAAAGTTACACTTCAAAAGCCAAAGCCAAGAACCCTAAAATAGGACCAATCAAGAGTTATAAATAGATAAGGGACACTAATAGGGTGACACCCTTATCCACTTCATGGAATTTACCTCTGAAGTATTTTAATAGTTATAGATTAAATATAAATTACAGAGCTAATCTAAGGAGTGTGAAATTAATTTCTTATATTTCATCTCTTAAATGAAAAAATGATATCTATTTTAATTACCTAAGCATAAATAAAATATCTAAGATGAATGAAATAAAATAAAATAAAAACAAGTCACGATAAACCAATTTTTAATATAAATACAATTGTAAACATGTATTTAGTTCTCTCAAAATATTTCAAAATTAAAAAATGTATATTTGGTTTATAAAATATAAATAAATTATAGTAATTTAATATAAAGTGTTTTAGACAATTCCGTCTTAAACCTTAATATTATTGAAAATAAAACAAGAAACATTGGAGTTGTTACAACGCATTATATTTCATCACGGGCACGGACAATAAGAAAGATACGATTAACTATATAATTAATTGATATATGTATATAATATTAAATTTATTATAAAAACAAATACAATTGATCAAAAATAAATCCCTCCCAAAATAGGAGGGTACCGTAAAATGAAGTTGGTGAACCCCTCCCCGGTCAAAACGGGGAAATGATTTTTGGATCTTGTTCGTGTTGCTCGTCTTATCTGGGGGGCAAAGTATCGCATTTTGTGTTTTCTAAGGTGACAAACTCCCTCCGCCGAAATCGTAGTCCTCGGGAACGTGCAAAACGCCTATTAACTAGAGTCACGTACCACCGACTACGCGGGGAGATCTAGGTTTAACTTTGTTCTGGCAAGTGATCAGTCCCAATTGGTAAAAACGCACAGTCACCTACCTATCTACCTACCGGAAGCGGATAAATACATGCTCTCTTTGTTGGATCTTCTGCTGTCTACACATCCCGAAAATTACCAGGTTATTGTCGACGCGTCCCTAGATTCTTCTGATCATTATTTGGTACGAAGTGTTGTGCCTATTCAACGTCCGGTTTGCACAAAACAATGGGTTGGGATGGGATTTGGATGTGATCGGGATAGAATGCGGTCTTTTTGGCATCCTAGCCATGGGGGCTGGTTTGTTTCCCTTTAGATGATACCAGTGACTGTCGCTGATGTAATACTACAGGGCATACAACTATTTAAAGCATACTCTGCCTGTAATGAGATAGGTGTATCGAGGTTGTAGCAGCAAGCGGTGGGGGTATCAAGCTGAAGTAAATGCGATAGATACTAAGGATTCGACCTGTAGAGTTTTAAAGAGGAAATATAACTGGCCCTCTAGATTCTTAAAACAAATCACTAGAGTAAAGTTGAAGCAGGCCGTCAAAATTGGGAATCATAGCAAGGTACCACCTGCATAGCATAAGTTCTGGACACTTTCAATTGCGACTCTTGGAAACTTTTGTCGCCTGTCGCCATTGCATAAAGGAAATGACTCTCTGGTCCACTGAGTAAAAGAAAACGTCGATGTATTAGGCACTTTTTTGCCTCAAACTCGAATTGCGTTTGCTAAGGGAAGTACCAGAGCTGAATGCTATAAATAATTTCTGGGCAAAAAACCATACGAAGTTTTATATTTTCCGTGGACGTTCATAAGTCGAGTGAATTACATGGCATTTTCGCAATGCGCCTCTGAATTGACTTCAGATCTAACGTGTTTTTTTCGGCACTCCTACCTTAAAGGCGTAGGTTTAGTCGCATGGAAGCGTGCCTGTTCATCTAATCCCAAGAAAGTAATATCTCTCTTTATAAAATGGAAATTTTTAAATATCATGTTATTTACGAATACTTTTTTCCACCGTGGCAGCAGTGCCCCGGAAACGAAGGGTTAATGATGGTTATTGCGGTCGTGTTTCAAAAGAATACAAAATGCGTTTTTAGTTCCTACGTTTTCGTTTTGAAAATTTTGGCCTGCAAAACAAGCACCGTGGACGGTTGGAGACCCAATTTAAGGATATAATTGTTTTAACCCACTTGAAACAAATTGGTAAGATTTAAAACCTTAAAAGGTGGGTAACTCACGAATTGAGTGATGCAAACCGGCAAACATATGTCTATTCGGCACAATAATAAAGGGTTTTTAAGTAGAATCATTACCTGTGATGAAAAGTGGATTCTCTGCGATAATTGAAAACTCTCAACGCAATTTCTGGACCCTGGAAAGTTAGCGAATTCCTATCCCAAGCGAAAATTTATCTAAAAAAGGTTACTTGTAAGTGTTGGGTGGACTAGTGCAGGTGTCGTTCATTACAGTTTTCTCATACTTTACCCGGCAATTATAGCAAACGTATACTATCAGCAATTGCACACCATTATGGAAAAGCTAGCTGCTAAACAACTGAGACTGGTCAATCGCTATACGCCACTGCACGCTTGACCCCAGTCTGCACAACAAACGGCTACCAAATTAGAAGAGCTTCAATTGGAATGTCTAGGATATTTTAGTAAAGGAATCAATGAACTACCTATGAGACGGCAAAAGTGCATAGAAAACAATGGTTCATACTTTGATTAAATAAATACAATATATTAAAAAATATTCGACTTTTTATTCCTCCTATACCAAATGCCTTTTTTATATGTAAGGACCTAAAATAAATTATCATCACTTTTTCGTATCCCGAAGTTTGATTAAAAATTATTATAAAATTTGTTGATGTTTTTTATAGATCTTTTTTTATTTGTAGTTATTAAAAGTACATAATTTAGAATTTATTCTTTTGTAATATCAAATTAAATGATCAAAATGAATGTATTGAAGAACCTTCCATTGTTACCACACATTTGCTTTGATTCTGGCTTTGATGCTGTCACTTCGATTGTCATCCAGTAAAATCGTTTTAATTAATCTTTTTGGATATGAAGCATTTAATGTATGATCGTATTAAATGATAAATCTTTAAATTTTTTATTTCACTTAACACTTAGATAACATTTAATATTAAAAAATAATTTATAAGATAGATTGATTGATTGAATGAAAACTTAACAGTAATCTCGTTTAGGTTTTTATTTCATAGCAAGAATTATTATATTATTATCTTCAAATAAGGATTAAAAGTAATTTTTAATAAAAATTTGCATTAAAGAAACAACAAAATACTTAAAAGCTTCTCCGAATATCTAATGCCAATTATATCTATACATTTTGTATTGACTTCTAGTGAAGAAAGTAGGGTAAAGTTTGTTCTAAATTTAATTATGAACCAACAAAGTTTTTGATAATTCAAAGAATATATTATGAATTAAACATGACATTTATCTCTATCTCTATTAATGTATGTTGTATGAACAAAATACTCAAAATATAAATATGTCTACGATATTAAAGGGCAGTTAATATATTACAAATTAAAAAAAGCTAGGAAATGCGCTTTACTCTGACAGCGCTGAATTTGACACTGGAAACGAGTAAATCCTACAATGGCTATATATACTACAATGTCTTTAAGGATTAAGAATAAAATTCTGAAATACAAGAAATGATTTAATATCAAACTTAAAAGTTACATTTTAAAACAATTGTAGAATATTTGGTTAAATACAAAATGTACTCAACTGTAAGTGTTAAGAGTGATATATTATAATGTTGAGAAATCTTACTTAATAAATAGTTCTAAAATCTTTAGTTCTGACTAATTAATAACACACACGCGAAACAAATAAATCTAGAGAGCTGAAAATTGGAAAACAGTGTTTATTTTATAAAGTGACAATCAACTAAAAAAGAAAATTTAGAAATTCCATTGCCGATTGGTTTGGTAAACATATTCAAATTATTCTAATAAATATTGTATATAGAATTACTTAGTTTTCGGTATTTATCAATTAAAATTAGTATTAGAGCCTTTAATTAAAAATTAATGAAAGTCTATTTCAGAATGTTTTTATACTAACAGAGTTATTTCCAAAATTCCACCTGAAAAACGCCAGACCAATTTATGATCAAGATTTTCGACCGTTTAACATAATTGAAGAACAAAATACCCAAACCCACAGAATATTAGTTGGATAGTTGAAGGTTGTAACCGTTTCACTAACGCCGACTGGCTATATTCAAAGTTGTTAGAAAATAGTTTTAATAGTTCCGGGGTTATAAGAAGGGTTCCCTAACACGCGTTACTTCAGTAGTAACCTAGGAATATATTACAGCGTTATTAACATATCATTCAATTGACCTTAACCATACCTATCTAAATTTAAATACCTTTGTAATTATATATAGATATATTAAATTTTAAATATAAAATGTCAGTAATCTTTTAGTCTACATATATTAAGAATTTAACAAAAAACTTATATATTTATGAATTTCCTTTAATCCTTGAAACCAGAGTTACTTAAAAATAGTAATAATAAAAAGCAACTTCAAAATATTACTGTATCTGGTCATTATAAAAATCTTTCATTTTTTCAATATATAAGGGCGTGTTTATATTATAAGACTGATCTAGATCTTTTTTTCGATTTAAAGTTTCAGACAATCTTATTTTTTTTGCCCTTATAAGGTGCCTTCGGGCTATAAAAATACTTTTAGGTAGTGAGATCGTAGTAAAGTAACTATATTACATTTATTTTAAACTCAATAGTCAATTCAGGTATTGTAAATAGAGACTAAATTCAGAGAGATCATGAAATTAGCGTAATTTTTATAATTTTTTTAATTTTACTTTCCTAGAATTTGATGTATTTATTTTATTTTATGATTTTAATATAAAACAGACACGTAATATATTTCCAATTACAAAAACAACATATATATTTTTTATTGTATACAAGTTTCTTTTTATTTTAAGTTTCCAATTTACCTATGTGTCAAGGTTTAATACTTCGGGTTTGGTTAATTAAAGCATCTAAAATGTCTGATCAAAATATTAAATCAAAATAGAAAAATATGGTCAAATATATATATGCATATATATGTGTGTGTTTATATATCATTGAACTGGTTAAATGAAATTAAACATATGATGGTCATTTAGAAACGTATACAATCAATTAAGCATTTTGTTTTCAAATTAGAATTAATTCATAATCCATTATAATGAAACAGCTCAAAATAGATGACCTATTTTAGGAAAAATAATAAACCAAATGCGTTTACAACAAAAGATCGCTTCTAAGGATTTTAAAATTCACTAAACCTTATGTTTAATACTCAAAATAATGACCACCGTTATAGAAGAATTATTCTGCTTAAATGACTGGAAGAACCTCAAGACAATGACAGAATAAAACGCGATAAAAATATTCTTATTTTTTTTATAACTCTCACTATGTTAATATTGTCGAGTCGGTAATTACTTTAATGAGGTGATTATTTATTTAAAATGTATTTGAGACGTGCCATTAACTACAATAGTTATTGAATTATTAGTTTAATCTATACATCTGAATTATCATGAATATTTGCCAGCTTGAAAGTTACTATTATAATCCATTATTGATCGAATAGGATTTGTCAAAATAATTTAATAATATTTGATGGTTTATTTAATTAAACAATTTGTAGACCCTGTCACAACAAGCTCTTAATAATTGTGTATAATATTATTAAGGTTGTGGGGACCCGCATTTGTTTTTCTCTGTACAAAATCGTTCTGTAATTGAATCTTAAGGATGTCAACTCGAGCCTGAGCAGTTTCAAGTCTTTAATCTCATTTCCTCGGGGATCTCAGTAAGTTGTCTCGGATTATGAAAAGAATATTATATTAGAACCTCTTTTTATTAAGTTATTTAACTTTAAAAACAGAATTATTATGTCATTGTAATAAGAAGTGATAGGATTAATGCAGTGTTATATTTTAAGTCGTTATATTGTTACTTATGGTGTTCTTCACCCAACATTTTTTATACTAGGACCTTTCAGTGCAATAAAAATAAAATAATACTAAAACCTTCACGACCTATAATTTGTCGCCAAAATGTTTACTGGGTAGAAAAAAGACATTTTTATTTTACTTTGTTTTAAAGCACATCATTGACTTCTTACTTCATATAAACATGTGTTGAAAGGCAATGAAAGAGAATTCTAGTGTTATATTTTATCTTTACTTTACAAATAAATGTTTACGAAAATATATATTGATAAAATATAAATGTAATGCTTGATTGTCAACGATTTTAATGGAAATAAATTGATTTATATACTATCATAGTTTATTACATCGTGAATAATGAAATAATTCTTTCTTATGCATTTAAATTCTTTTAGATGTAAAGAAAATTCTTAATGGTACTAAATTATTTATTGTTCTTTGTTTTGCTAATAATAAAATAAATATTTTTGTATAATAAGGTTTTGCATATTACTTTTTATATAATTATTAAATAAACTTCGTTATTAGGAATTGTATTTTTTATATATAATAGTTGTTAGCATCAATATACTTCGTAATATTTACACACGATAATTGTACATAATTTTCAATATTCCTTATTACTACAGAAAATGCACATTAGTGTATGAATAAAAATAATTATATTTTTTTTGTGTTACTTTTTTATTAAATTTATATTCAGTACGTATGCAGGTTGGAATCATATATATAAAAATAGTTAAAAGTATAGTTAATAATTCTTGATATATTATCGGAAACTTATATTAAATTATAAATCAATATTTTGTTAGTTATGTCCGCAAATTCTTAAATTTTTCAAACGGAGAATTTGCAAGGTAACAAATATTCTTCATGCTGATATACCTAAATATAATTAGGTACAGATCTTGATACCCGTAAAGACTATATAAGTGTGCGTTTTGAATTGAATTTCAGAATAAGATAAATAAAAAGATTATGTATGTTATTATTTAATTAATTTATAAAGTAACTAAGTGGACAAAATTTTAATTATTATTAATATTTCATATTTTTATGGGACCAAATCTCTATACAAAGAACATTTATTTTATGTGACAATTCACTGTGTTGCAATGTTCAATTGTGTTTGTTCGTTTTGCTGTCAATTATTTAAAAATAAGTAGAGTAAGACCTTTTCTACAAAAATATACATACACACAAAAATAAAGGCAAGGTAGGGACAGCATTTTAAATATTCTAAAATGAGGTTGGCAGTTTTCTTAGTATACTACTTCGCTTATTGAACGAGTACACTTTTTAAAATCTCTAATGCCTGAATAAAATCAACTGAATTTCTTATAATTATTCCTTTATTTAGACAGCATTGACTACAAATATCTATAACTTGTAAGAAAAGTTGCATTTTGAGTCGTGTTATGACATATAAAATAGACACAGCCTTCTAAATACTATTTGGATATCATTCTCCTAATTATGAGTGATCTAAATATAATAATTGCCAGCTGTTTAGTCAATTTCAATATTATAATAATATGTGCAGATATCTTTAAGGAGAAACTTTTATATTGAAGTGTAGCTTACAAACATACACTAAATCAATAGTCTCAAAATAATTAAACTAAGTTTGGCTTTGCTTTGTTAATATTTAGTCTTATTTTTTTTGTTTATCGAATAAATTCAAATATATATAACTGTATTTATTTCAATTAGATACTCATTCCATTTCTATGTAAATTTAAATTTAAGTTAACTAACGCTTTTTTCAAAGAACAACATTTTGCTTGCAAGACTTATGGACTAATTAATTGTTCTTGCAATCCTATTATCCTGTTGTTTAGTTTTTTAGTTATATCTTATATAAATTATGTAATCTTCACTAGTTTAAAATATTATATTATAATTATTATTAGCGAGAAGAATGCAAGAGAGATCTGAAAGGCTGTTGTGGGAGGCCCAAGGAGGTTTTAGACCTGGAAGAGGGTGTATAGATCAGATCTTTTCCCTACGCATGATCACGGAAAAGTTTTTGGCCCTAAACCAAAAGGTTTTCTGTGCTTTTGTGGATTTGGAAAAGACGTTTGACAGGGTTGTGAGAAAGAAGTTATGGGAGATACTGCCCCGATACAATGTGAACGGACCCTTGCTACGGGCTGTAAAATCTCTTTACAGAGATCACTCAGCCCATGTGTGAGTAGGAGCTGACATGTCGCTCTGGTTTGACATCCAATCGGGTATTAAGCAAGGTTGCGCTATGTCAGCTTGGTTGTTCAATTTGTATTTGGATAGTTGTCTCCAAGGCGTGAAAGACAGTGACATGGGAGTGAAAGTAGGTGTCTTTAAAGTCAATTGCTTGCTATACGCCGATGATGCAGTGCTCATTGCATCATCAGAATGCGATCTGCAGGCATTGATCACTACTCTGAAAGATGGGTGTGAAAATAATGGTTTAAACCTGAATGCAGATAAGACGAAGGCTCTGATATTGGAAAGAAATGAAGAAAGAACAGAATGTAAGATCAACGTGAATGGTAAGATAATAGAACAAGTGAATGAAGTGGTATATTTGGGAAGTATGTTTAGCAGAGATGGAAGATACGAAATGGATGTGGAAAGGCGTATTGCTGCCGGTAATAGAGTCAACGGTGCCCTGGCTGCATTGTTGAGACGGCGAAACGTCAGAATAGCTGCACGTTTGGCTGTACACAATGCGGTTTTACTACCGACGATGTTATACGGCAGCCAAACACACAAGAAGAATGGGTTACACAGAAGAAGAATGTAAGAAAGATGATTGCTGTGGAGATGCGATCTCTTCGCAGAATACGCGAAGTCAGCCTAGCTGACCGAATCCGCAATGAAGAGATCCACAGAATGGCAGGTACTAGTGAAGATATTACAGTGTGAATGAAGAAGAACGTGCTCAGGTGGTTTGGGCACGTCGAACGAATGAGTGATGAAAGAATGGTAAAAAATATTTATACAGGAAAAGTGAGTGGTAAGAGAGAAAGGGGGAGGCCTCGAGTGACCTTCGAAAACACTGTATCTATGATACTGGAGGAACGTCACGTACAAAGCATGAGGACCCCCCGGAGGGCATGTATGAAGAGGTTGATGTCTGTGGCCGAGGCGAAAGAGGTATGCAGGGACCGTAGCGTTTGGCGCTCCGTCGTCTCTGGCTACCCCGTAAGGAATATGGCGTGAAGGTAAATAAATAAATAAATTAAAATATTATAAAAATGTTACTCGTTATTTTTTTTATTCTTTTAGTACTTTTTGAAGCATTCGTCACCTCATTTAATTAAATGACTTGACTTTGACTATTATAAAAAGCAATTACTACATACTTTCTCATAAATTAATTATTTTAAGAACGATTTGATTTTAAAAACAGGACAATTTACATTTTCCTCATATTTTATGATGATCATAAAAGCGATTACGTCTTCAGATTTATGTTTCGAATAGCTTTAAATGTAATACAATAAAATTAGCTTAAACAAGCCCCTTATTAATGACTGTAAAACAGAATTATATTCCTGTAATATTTTTAAAGAAGAAAATAAATCTAGTTGGTTCTGGAAACTTTTACTGACTTAATTTCTTTCGATTGTCAAACTTTGCTCCGCGACTTTTGGATTTTTAATAAAATTATATCCCGTGCTTTCTATTATTTATTAGTATTTCATATAAAATTCAACAAATGTTCATTGTTATTTAAAATAAAAAAATGCTTATAGTTTGTTTCAATTCCAAACCAACTCCTTACTATTCCCACTCATCACATGGTTTCGTGCCTGACTTCTTCTCTCTGGTCACTGTCCGACTCTGGAACCAATTACCTGAAAGCATTGGTAAGGCACCTTCACGAAACTCTTTCAACAACAGTTCTACCTCTAGCAGCTGTTTATAACCTTTTATTTTCCCATCTGAGTATATATAGGCATATGTATAAAACTTATTTATTTATATATTTGTAGGTTGATATGTGTTGTATGTATTTATGTACATTTTTTGTATGTATACAGTTTTTATATGATATCTACATATCGATATCTAGTTTTATTTTATTTTTTTTTGCACTTCGCCTACGTACGTATTCTCTTGCACGTTTTGGGTTGGCTGGTAGAAAATGCTTTATCGTTAAGCCCACCCTTTGTACCTTGTTGGGCAATAAGGAATTTAAATAAATAAATAAATTCTGGAATTAATAAATCGTCCTCGTTTAATTCACTAAGACAGTAGACATTTCCGATAAATTATTATGCTTATGATTGTACATCAACTGATGAGAAAAATTATTACATACTAATATCTTCATGTAAGACAGGTATGTACAAAAGTTTAAAAGAGTGTTTACAATTTTAACGGACCTAACCAAGCAAACAAGTAAGTAATTAATAAAACGGAAAACAAATTGAAATGTATTTTACTATCAACTTAAATAAGATTAACCTTTAATTATTTTCAAGAATATTTAATAATGTAGTCAAGAAAAGTTCGTTTGGAGACTGAATATACTCAGTGATAATTTAGTAGGTTCTTGGTACACAAATGCTATTTACCGTGTGGTTGTCACTTGATCAGAAGCTTCGGTCTGCACTATTAATTCCAGGAAACCCAAGCATTAGTTGGGTGTCATGTGATTCTCACAATTACTACAATAATATATTTATTATACCAGTGCAAAAAAAAAATGTATTTTATTAATTTAAAGATTTGGATTGCCCATTTTCTAGCTTTGAAGTCCTTTGAACCTTTTAAACAAAGTCGATTACAGAAGCAATATATAGACGTTCCAAAATTTAGTTTCGAACAGATATCGAAAAGAATAAACTTTTGGTCTTGGTTCGAATTCTAAAGGCTAAGAATTGAACTCAGAAATGTCTAATCTGAGTAGTTTTAAGAAGTTAGAAAGGGAGGGACATTTCGTGAAAACTAATAAAAAGAATGCAATCTCATTTAGAAGTTATGTTCGTGCCGTATCGCATATTCCGTTTATTTATTTTTGGAATTTCATTGAAATAGTAATGGGCGTACAAAAAACATTTGAAGGTAGGCAGGTAATAAAAAAAGGGAAATTAATATATTGTTTTATGTTAGAAATATTTTCCTTATATTAAAATATTATATATAAAAGAGCTGTATTATGAACCCGGACTCATTCAATTAGTAACTAAAAACTACCCACTTATTAGAGAAAAACATTAAAAAGACTAGGACTAGGCTATATTATGACAAAAACAATAATAAAAACATTAAAAACATTTATTTTTTTAATAAAAAATTTGTATGATAAATATTTTATACCGAGTTTTGGTTTAGGTTGGACTTAAAGTCTTTTTAAAAACAAATTTAAAATATTATATATTAAAGATTAAACTACGTGTTGCTGATTTGGAGGCTTTATTATAACTGATTAATTAATACAAAAAGTTTTAAATGCTAAACATATTACTCCTTATATCAGCGACATCCAATTATTTATAATAAATAAATTCATACCAAGCTAACAAATATGTTAACTGAATATTTACGATTGTAATTTATAAAAATTCATCATCTTACGGCACAAATGTATTCCTTGTTTATTCATATTACATATCTTTCCATTATCATAAATATCTAAATCAAAACATCCCTCAGGTGTGTTGACAAACATGGGAATTGCTTGTGATATCGCTTCAAATAAAATATAGCTAGATAAATTAAACTTCTCGTGAAATATTTTGCCTGGGGAAATACTTTATTTTCGAGGAAAAAACACTGCTTTGAGCAAAATATTCTTTAGTGTAAGTTCCGAGATAAATATCTTGTGAGCAGATAGTCAATTATTTAGGTTTACTTACCTAACGATTTCGGTTCAGTGTTAGTTTTAAGTTTTTGTTGAATAAACAAAATCATGTTTAACTTTAATATGTAGCGGATAATCTTCCAGGATATAAAAGCAGATTTAATATTTTAATTTATTTTAGCGAAATATGTTTTAGGAAGATTTGGATTTATCTTGCTTGATTGCAGGTTTTCCAATAATACCATTATTAGATAATATTTTATTAAGCATAATTTGTTATAAAATGATATCATCTTTAATAAATAAAAATTGATGGAGATAATTATAGATAACTGTAAAACACTGCACATAATTAAATTTGATGTGAACGTTTTTTTTTTTACTTTAAGTAGGCATATTTTGCAAATATGACAAATTAGTCTCTAATTGGTAGTTAGGTAGGTGAAAAGATATTAATTTACATAGTGGCTTATTTCTTCAATAAAAATGCTAATTGATATCACTCTTGGCTTGATTTTAGTAAATCAGCATAAAACTAAGAAGTTTGAAATTAAGTAATTTAAAATGTAAGTACAAATTATGTTATTACTTGTTTTAGGAATGAGGCTGCATTTTTAAGTGGGTAGACTATGAAAATCATAAACTGGAGTCTAGTAAATTTTTGGAAGAAAATAAATAACATATAGGTACCTGGAGAGAGTATTAGCACTGATAAAGGTTGTCAATCATGACTGCTTGGTGCTGCATCGTGATCATGATGTGCACGATTAGCACTGGAGTCCTGTCTCCTGCGCCAATGAATGCTGAATTAAAGAAAACCTATGGTAATTCTAAAATTTCATTATTGTACAGTGTTAAACTAAAAGTAAAATATAATAACGATAACTTATATTACGTATAATATTCTGCTTATTATTCACGAAGTATTAATTTGAATTAAACCTGTTTCTTTTGTACTGGAATTAAATTATTGTTTCATTAATAAAGTAATTAATTAACGTTATGAATGTATTGAAATTTCCATTCCAATAAATAGTTTTTAACTAAGCATTTATTGTTAAAATAAATTATATTATTCCTGGAAAATATTGTCTCCCATTTTAAGACTTGACATATTTCATTCTTGATAAACTCATTAGGACCTAACCGTTGCCAGCGAATTTAACCGGAACATTGTGACTGTTATCTTAATATAAAGGGATATTTAGAAATAAAAGTCCATACTTAATTTCTAATGAAATTTTCGGTTATAATCTTTGTTTGTAGGAGAGCGATACCAGTAAATATATTAGGTTAAGGGAGGGTTTTTGGCTCAATGTAATAATGACCAGCTAAAGGAAAGTACTCTCAGTAAACCGCTTTGATGAAATACTTATACAATAATGGCTATTGACGTTCAGATTTGTCGGTAATATATTAGTTTTCTCATAAAATAACTGTATCAGTGGCACTGAGGTCTTTAATTATTTAGTGTAAGGAGTTTCATAATTGTAAATTATGAAGTATTCTGTCTTCAGGAAAAAAATATATTTACTATATTAGATTGGAATGAAACATGTTATTATTAATAATAATGTAAATAAAACATACCTCTGGATTCATTTTTTTTAAATAACCGTAATTTCATTCTTAAGAAAGTATTATATAATTTTAAATTTATTACCGACTAATGCATTCATTATTATTATTATACGCTTATTGATTTTGTTGTTTTCAGTGTCAATTAAAATATGAAAACCGGTCAAAAAGGATATTTCTCTATTTTACGTTAAAACTATAATGTGACATCTCCTTAATAAAAGCCGATAATTAAATTTAACCTCACATGATGGCATGGTGTTATATTTTGTCAAGAGATTGAGAATTTTTTTTTGTTCTTTTCTTCTCCAAAGACCATTTAAGCCGAGCTATTCAGATGTTTTAAAGTCCTATATATGCCTATTTGAAATAATAGACTTATATTTTTGCAATTTAATGTCAATGCATAATTAATTCAATGTATATGAAAAAGTAATTGACATTTTTATTAAATAATATAAATGATATGTCACAAATTATATTGAAACCAAATTATTATGTTTCTTATGTTTTTTATTTGCAGATCGTCAATATTGGTATGCACAAGCTCAGGAAACTTTACAGAAACGCCTTCAATACGCAACAGGAAAAAATCCTGTGGCAAAGTAAGATATATTAATTAAATTCATATAGATCAATACCTATGCACGATAACCAGCTACTATACAATACTACAATAAAGTTAATTAACATAATCTAAATGTAAGATTTATCTACAGAAATTAAAGTATATAATTCAAAACTATTAATTGAATAATTACTTTCTTTCATTCATATTTTATTTTATTACAATCTTGTAAACAATTATAGCAATTTGATGGCATCATTGTTATTTTTAATTGTTTTTCTTTTTTGATAATATGTTAGTAATTGTATATACAATTCTATATATAGATTAAATAATTTTATATTTCAAAATTATTTCAAATAAACTTAAAATAATTCATGTTGTTCTTGTTGTTTGTTCTTAAATATTGTAAAGTATGCGTTCATGTTTGATGGGTATCTTTGTTTCAAATAAATCTTAAGGGTTGGTTTGATTGGTACAGAAATTAGGATATAAATTAAAATGGAGTAAAACAATTTGAAAAGGACGCAGTATATTTCATCGATGTCTCCAGTTAAAAGCTTTTTCTTGTTTACTAACTTATACATTTTCATCCTTTGTTTAGGTTCTATGATTTATTATATAAATTAAAAGACCACTGAAAATAATTTTATGATTTATATTCAATACATTGAAAGATCAGAAATAATTCATTCATTCATGTGTAGGCTTAAATTAATTTTCATATTAAAAACGATATTTTAGATCAAACCATATGATATTTATTAATAATTATACTTTTAATATTTTATAAATTAATTCATATTTATATAGCTCAATATTTGTATTATGGCTAATTATTAGGTTTTTTTTTTTTAAACTGAATAATACACTAAACTTTTTAGTGTATTTTTAAAAAAATTAACATAAATTTTATTTTACCAACTCTCTCAAAATAATGAAATTGTCACATTTTCATCTGATTATTAACTATTGTAAGTAATATACATTAAGTAATCGGTTTCAATCTATTAGCAAAGTTTAAATTCTAATTAGAGTGTTTTTGTTAAGGAACGTAATCCTTGTTGTTGGAGACGGTATGAGCTTAACAACAACGACAGCGGCAAGAATACTGCGCGGTCAAAGGAGAGGTCAGTCTGGAGAAGACACCGATCTAGTTTGGGATACTTTTCCCGCAGTAGCATTAGCAAAGGTATGTTTAACATTATTGTTTAAAGTTATTACGTATAACATTATTGTTTAAAGTTATTACGTATTATGTAATTGCTTTTTTTTATTCTAATTTCTATTATAAAAAGTTAAAATAATTTAGGTAATTAAAAACCATTGAGACATCAAAGTGTGCAGAAAATTCTACAGAAAGTAATTCGGACGTTTTTTTAAGTTCCACCTAATTGATTTTGTTAAGGCTCTCTTTTTATTGGATGACCTCCATATTAATTCTATTATGATAACGAATTCGATTATTAAATAAGTTAATTTATAATAACGTCTACATTATAAAATAATTATGCCAAGAGCAATTGCATTAGCAAATAATTATTTACGATAATTAAATGTATTATTTTTGATCTATGGTATATATATACATGTTTATTATGTCCATTACTATCCAATATTTTGAGTGGAGACACACAGACAGATTAAGATAAGTCACTTATTGCTTGAGGTGCTCTCCAATTTCTTTGATCCCTTGATAATCTGCTACGCAAATATATCATCAACTATAATTGTATTATAAGGATAGGGTCCGGCAAAAGTAAATAAGTATATAAGGATGAACTGACTGAATTAATACCGATATTGTACGACTTTATCTTCAGACGTACATCAAGAACGAAAGATTATGTAGACAGCTTTTGTATAATAATCATTTATTCTGATCTTACATTGTTCGGGAAGAACAAAATTCAATTAAAATAATTAGTTATTCTATTAAAAGAAGATGAAAAAATGTTTTCATTTATATATTGGTAAGTAAGACGCATAAATAAATGTATTTTTAATTCAAGTATTTTTTAAATAACTCATTCACGCGTTAAAATTTAACAGTTCTGAAACGTTTTGTAAAGATTCGCTGAGCGTGGTTAACGGTAAAGGCTCTGTTTAATTTCAATTACGGTAAAATAATCAATGATAGCGGTTAACGTGTTACTCTGCATGTGAACTGTTTAAATTTATATTATACAACAATTATTTAATAATAATTGTTTTATAATTAATAATTCTATAAAAATCATAATTTCAAAAATATAAATAAAAAAAGTTCTTTCTTTCTCCTTTCTCCCTATTTCTTTCTCTCTCTAAAAGAGCTTTTTAAATGGAACAAACATTTACGAAAATATTTTGAAATTGTTATTCACTAAGTATATTTTTATTACTTACTTACTTAGCTTCACGCCATATCCATTGCGGGGTAGCTAGAGACGATGGAGCGCCCAACGCTACGGTCCCTGCCTACCTCTTTCGCCTCGACCACAGACATTAACCATATACCATATATAACCATAACCATTATATTTTTATTAACAGACTTATAATGTTGATGCACAAACTGGGGAATCGTCCGCTTGTGCAACAGCTCTGCTTTGTGGAGTGAAGGCCAGATATGAAACTTTGGATCTTGATTCAGGAGCTCGTTTTAACAATTGTGATTCAGCAATCAACTCTAAACTTGATTGAGTGGGCTCAAGAAGCTGGTGAAAAAATCGAAAATAATTTTTATAACGATTCTTGTATTATTAAATCAGTTATTACGTTAACGATTATATTAACGATTTCGACATGACTAAAAAAAACTATTTTTAAAGTAATACAAATTTATGATGTTCTCAATAAGCACAAGTTATTTCAGAAACATAGTGCTAAATGAAGAGAAATAAAATATTTTAAAAGATAAATCTCTTAAGAAGTTTTTTATTTATTTTATTTTTAACGTACCAATATCTAGGCAGATAGTTGTAAAATTATAAACTCACTATTTTTATTTAAATAAATTTATTGCATACAAAATTAATAATATGTACAGAATACAGAATCAATAAAACAATAGGCGACACTATCTTCGAAGTCAACCTTATCAAAATGTATGTTGACAATTTTGAAAAGTAATTAAGTAAGTAAGGTTTAGCGGTTTTAGAAATTTACAAATATATTTAAAACAGTTCTAAATATTTCAAAGTGTATATATGTATATGTATATGTATATGTATATGTATATGTATATGTATATGTATATGTATATGTATATGTATATGTATATGTATATGTATATGTATATGTATATGTATATGTATATGTATATGTATATGTATATGTATATGTATATGTATATGTATATGTATATGTATATGTATATGTATATGTATATGTATATGTATATGTATATGTATATGTATATGTATATGTATATGTATATGTATATGTATATGTATATGTATATGTATATGTATATGTATATGTATATGTATATGTATATGTATATGTATATGTATATGTATATGTATATGTATATGTATATGTATATGTATATGTATATGTATATGTATATGTATATGTATATGTATATATCAGATTAGACCCCACATTAATATTTTTAAAAACCCCGGAACCGTTGATTCTTTCGGAACCATCGGTTCCAGTAATAGCCTTATCCATTATTAATAAACTTTTAACTTTAACTAACAACTACTAACTAACTAACACAACTGCGAAGTGAAGTGATTTAAACAAAAGAACAACTATTATTATTTTACTTGGTCTTACAAGATTGAAATCACTAATAATTAATCACCTGAAAATAAACACCATTAAATGGCAAAACAAATTGACAGAAAATAAAACAAATAAATAATCTTTCAACCACACACAATATAATAGAAAATAAATAAATGATTACAAAGGTAACCTCACCAGCCGGGCGCTCGAACAAAAAAGTGCCCACGATACGCTGAGCGGTCTATTTAAACGCGTGCCGCCCCTCTTTGCTTAGCAGTGATTGGTTGGAGTTCATTAGTTCTCCAATATGACACTAGAGGCGCTGCACACATTTAAATTTATCAACTTGACAAAATAAATTACTCAAGTAAACCATGATTAAATACAAAAGATATTTCAGTAATCGTAATTAAATAATTTATCTAAAAGAATAACCCTAAAAACATAAACTGATAGCTAAACTAAAACAATTAAAAATAAGTAGTGACATGTAATGATACAATGAATAATAAGATGGCGCCACACAAAACAACTTTCAAACAAAAATATTTAAACAGAGCTTATTTATGATATAACTTGATTTTTAAATTAAAACTAATTTATAGTAATAAAGTTACTATTATTTAAACTATTGCACTGATCTTTTATATTTACATATCAGTGCAAACATCAAAGAAACTTATAGAAATCCAAGCCTACCCGCCGATCGAAACCACCTTCAACATTTGTAATAAAGATGCGGCGACACGGCCATACTGATAAGCGGTGCGTGCCCTGCAGCGCCATCAAAATATAATAATCTTGTACGTCTAGGTACCTCCACAGTAAACCTAGGTATAATGATGTTGATAAAATTATAGCTATAGTTTGTCTCTCCACGTGACAAACAACCAGCAATTACAATTATCTATGAGACCAGTTTGTTGGTAAAAATATTAATCCCAGTAAAGTAACATTTCACGATATGAAATAGGTACTATACTGTGACTTTCAAATTGTTTGGTTACGAGTCGCCGAAACGAAACATAACATCTTTAGCTGGCTTTGGGGCATCACA
This sequence comes from Melinaea menophilus ssp. n. AW-2005, assembly GCA_918358695.1. NCBI lineage: Eukaryota > Metazoa > Arthropoda > Insecta > Lepidoptera > Nymphalidae > Melinaea > Melinaea menophilus. The sequence goes on from OU911052.1 coordinate 4,074,395, forward strand.
CGAACACACATAACATTAATATGATTATGCCATAGACGTCTCCACCCGTCTACAACATTTAATAACTTTCATAGCATTTTTTTTTAATTATTTTTTTTTTTTAATTATTATTTTTTTTTTCTTCAATATTTTTATGTTGTCATAGGACGTCTCCACCCGCCTACAACAATTAAATTTGTTATGGGTCGGATCCGCACGCCAAAAGCATCTTTTAACATAATTACTAGTCACATCAACAAGCACTGATCGTGAGTTAGACGTCTGACAAGGTTTCTATAGGTAGCTGTGGTGTATTAATTCTTACTCCAGATGGTCCTGCCTCCTGTTCGTCTGTCGGCGACACGGGTTCTTCTGCGTTGTCACCACGACTTGGTTGCGGGGCTCTTCGTAACTGATCATGCGCTACTTTTCGGGGACGCCCGTGATGGCCGATCACTTTCTTAACAAGATATCGATCATTCTCCAACACTCGATAGATTTCATAAGGCTGACTAAACTTGAGATCAAGTGAGGTCTGATTTCTTGGGTTGTTTTTAATCAGTACAAAGTCACCTCTTTGGAATCTTTGTATCTTGGCTCTACCTCTGTCAAATCGTATCTTGTCTTTTTGTGCTGCCTCGACCATCCTTCGTTGAATATGTCGTTCGACTGCTTCAAAGTCAATAGTATGGTTATTTAGATCTACCAAGTTCAGCAATTCTGGAGGTACGCAGTTCTGACGACGGGTAAGTAATGTTAGAGGAGCGATGCCAGTTGTTTTATGCATAGTACAATTCAGTGCCAATTGCAGACTGTCTAGAGCTGTATACCAATCTGGAACTTCATAATTTTTAATCATGATAAGACCGTTCTTCAAAGTAGCCATAACACGCTCAACTTGTCCATTAGCTCGACTACTTCCTGGTGCAATTGAGTGTATCTCTATTCCAAAATGATCACAATAGCTTTTAAACTCGCCAAGAAACTCACGACCACCGTCCACTACTATCTGTTTTGGGGTTCCAAATAAGTGTATCACCTGCTTTAAGGCTCCCAGAGAACTGTGCTGGCTCTTATCATTTGCATGGCGAAGTAAAACATACTTGGTATAGGCGTCCACTGTGACAACGACGTATTCTTGGTCTTGTGAAGTCCCGAGCTTACCGGTGATATCCATGTGAATAACTTCGAACGGGGTCGTTGGTTTAGGAATAGAATGAAGTTCCACCTGCGTTGCGCCTGAAGATTGTTTGGATGTTCGGCAAACGACACAATTATCTACAAAATCTCGGATGACAGTGTTCATTTTATCAAAGTAGTAAGTTTCTCTGATTTTACTTAACGTCTTCTCCCAACCCGGGTGCTTAAGAGATGCATGAAAAGTATTTATTAAACTCCATTGGAATGATTTGGGAACTAAAATAAGTCGTTGGCTGCCGTATACGGGGTCTTGCCTTTCACGTTTCAAAAGATTATTTTCGAGTACATACCCAGGCACAGATTCACCTTTATGTAGAGACTCCACAATTGATCTGAGCTGGGGATCACGATACTGTTCCACATTAAGCCAGTCCAGGTTTCTTGTCATGATGTTTACAGTAAGAGAGTTAGAGTTTCTACTGAAGAAATCTGCGTGCTGCATTCGTTCCCCTTTCCTGTATTCTATGTCAAATTCAAAATTTTGTAAATAAGCCCACCATCTGTATATCCTTGGCAGAAGATCTCGTTTATGTTCAGAGGCCTTTAATGCGTTGCAATCAGTAACTACCTTGAACTTCCGCCCATATAGGTAGTGTCTGAAATGTTTAACTGCTCTCACCACTGCTAGGGTCTCGAGTTCATAGGAGTGATACCTGCTTTCGGTATCAGTCGTCCGCATGCTGAAGTAGGCAACCACATGTTGCCGGCCGTTGATAGCTTGCACCAGTACAGCTCCAAAACCAAGACTGCTGGCATCGGTATGCAGTTCAACAGGATCACCTTCTCTAAAAATAGTAAGTATAGGACTAGAAGTTAAGTAATGGATGACTTTTTGACGAACCTCTTCGTGTATATTAGTCCATGACCATTTGACACCTTGTTTTGTTAAGTTGTACAAAGGTACCATTGTACGAGCGAAGTCTGGAATGAACCGACGAAAATATCCCGCTAGACCATTAAATTGGCGAACCTGTTTAACAGATGTGGGAACAGGGGCTTTCAAAAGCGCTTCAACCTTTTTGGGACTTGGACGGACCCTACCCTCTTCGATAACATTTCCAAGGTATTCGATAGATTTCTTGAAAAAGGAGCATTTTTCTACATTAATGGAAAACCCAGAATCCCGTAAAGCAATTAGAATTCTTTCGAGAAAAGAAAGACCAGAGGAGAAGTCACGACACTTACTGATGACGTCATCAATGTAGACTTGAGCTACGCTGTCATTTGTGCCATTATTAGCACTACCTGAATTAAGAAGAGGTCCTAGCGCGCGATTAATACACCTCTGATATACAGCAGGTGCATTACATAGTCCGAATGGCATGGTCAAATATTCATATAATCCGTCTGGGGTAATGAATGCAGTTTTCTCAATCGAATTGGGAGAAATGGGGATTTGGTGAAAACCAGACGCCATATCAAGCGAAGAGAAGTATTTCCCACCTGCCAACTGGTCTATCTGGTCTCCAATTAAAGGCAATGGATAATGGTCGCGTATTGTATTGGAATTAAGTTCCCGGTAATCTATGCACATCCTATCATCCCCATTTTTCTTTTTAACCAAAATTATGGGACTGGAGTAAGGGGACCTACTTTCCCTTATAATGTTATTATCGATTAATTCCGAGATAATAACCTTAACCTTTTGGCGTTCAACGGGACTCAGTCGGTATGGCCTACGTTCTACATATTTATTAGGGTTTTTTAAACGGATTTCAAGGTCGCCCGTAGTCACACGAGTTTTAGCGAATCCTTGAGTAAAAAGGTATGAATATCGATTCAGTAGTGTTACCAGTTGATCGATCTCAGCCTGGTCAGTCAAATCGTGATCTAGGTGGTCGAAAGCTGAACTATTCGACTGGAAATGCATCACTTGGGGCTGAGATATCAAGATTGCATTATCCTTAGAAACAACTACACTTAGGCCAGTATCGCGTAACAAGTCTGCCCCAATTAAAACATCTACAGTCATTTCAAGGTCGGGTAAAATATAGAACATTATTTCTACATTGAAATTATTAATAACGCATATAGCTGTTAAAGTATTCGTGGAAATTACGGGGACGGGACCTAAACCGCGTAAGTAGTTAACAGCTTGCTGTCTACGTCCTGGAATTCTATTTGCAATTGTCTCTCGAATTACGGAACATTCTGCTCCACTGTCAAAAACAGAATCAAAATCTACTGTACCCACGCGAATACGCATCGTATTTAAGTTGCTCTTACCGTCAGACACCAAGTTGATCTTAGGTGTTATTTGATTTTCTCGTCGATAACAGGTTTCAATTGTATGACCAGGCTTGAAACAAAAAGTACAAGACTTACCTGCGCTATTTGAGCTTGTAGTAGGCGTGCTTGGGGATACAACTGGCGCATTATTAGTCCTTGGTTGAGAATTATTCACCTTCCTGTAACGACAATATTGAGAAATATGTCCAAACTTTGCGCAAATATTACAATATTTGTCATTGCCATAGTATTTGGGTCGCTTTTGGAGAGGGCCATTGGAAGTCGGTTGAGACAGTTGAGACGGTCGCTTTAACCTTATGGATGAGGCTACCGAGATAAGTTCAGGTACCGTCTTGGCCCTTACATTCATCAATTCAATTCTAAGCCGTTCATCGCTTACCATCCCGATGACTGCCTCAACTGCATCACTATTGTCTAATTTATCCTTAGTAATACGCCTCCATAGCATCCACCCGTGAGATAGAAATTCCGCGATATCCTTGTGGGGACTGTATACATGCTCCCTAAATTTAAGGATGTCACGAGAGTAGCGGTTTTCGGGTTCAAAGGTAGCGATTATGGTTTCTTGTAACTCCTTCCAAGTAGACGTGGTTACCAACCAATTATCTGCCCACATACGGGCTCTTCCTATCAGCAAACTGCTGACCTTCATACGCACGTCATAGTCATTGAGTTGATATGTACTTACTGCTGTGGAAATGTGATGGCACCATTCGCGAACACCAACACTGCCATCAGGATCAAAAGAGGGCAAAAATATGTCCGTTATTTTTACTTTCTCACTTGGCTTCTGCAGTAATCTTTCACTCATGTTCTGCATCATAGTCATCATCTGAAGAAAGAACTGTGGAGGTACATTACCCGACAACGACTGTTGCATTGTCACATTATCTATTTGGGTGTTACTATGATGAGGGGATTCCATCGCGTGGACCCTCTGTCGAGAAACATCTGAAGATATTTCTTCACAACCAGCCTGCGAGACTAGCACAACACCTGGAGCCTCCACGTTAGATGCATTTGGCAACAGGCCTGCGTGGTTAGCTTGTTGTGCTGGAATTACTGTATGTGGCAGACATGGTGCCACAAAGTCAGGATCTGAAATTATATGACCGGCAGAAAGGGATCGCCGGAGCGATCCCACTTCTGATATCAGATTAGACCCCACATTAATATTTTTAAAAACCCCGGAACCGTTGATTCTTTCGGAACCATCGGTTCCAGTAATAGCCTTATCCATTATTAATAAACTTTTAACTTTAACTAACAACTACTAACTAACTAACACAACTGCGAAGTGAAGTGATTTAAACAAAAGAAACAAAAGAACAACTATTATTATTTTACTTGGTCTTACAAGATTGAAATCACTAATAATTAATCACCTGAAAATAAACACCATTAAATGGCAAAACAAATTGACAGAAAATAAAACAAATAAATAATCTTTCAACCACACACAATATAATAGAAAATAAATAAATGATTACAAAGGTAACCTCACCAGCCGGGCGCTCGAACAAAAAAGTGCCCACGATACGCTGAGCGGTCTATTTAAACGCGTGCCGCCCCTCTTTGCTTAGCAGTGATTGGTTGGAGTTCATTAGTTCTCCAATATGACACTAGAGGCGCTGCACACATTTAAATTTATCAACTTGACAAAATAAATTACTCAAGTAAACCATGATTAAATACAAAAGATATTTCAGTAATCGTAATTAAATAATTTATCTAAAAGAATAACCCTAAAAACATAAACTGATAGCTAAACTAAAACAATTAAAAATAAGTAGTGACATGTAATGATACAATGAATAATAAGATGGCGCCACACAAAACAACTTTCAAACAAAAATATTTAAACAGAGCTTATTTATGATATAACTTGATTTTTAAATTAAAACTAATTTATAGTAATAAAGTTACTATTATTTAAACTATTGCACTGATCTTTTATATTTACATATCAGTGCAAACATCAAAGAAACTTATAGAAATCCAAGCCTACCCGCCGATCGAAACCACCTTCAACATTTGTAATAAAGATGCGGCGACATATATGTATATGTATATGTATATGTATATGTATATGTATATGTATATGTATATGTATATGTATATGTATATGTATATGTATATGTATATGTATATGTATATGTATATGTATATGTATATGTATATGTATATGTATATGTATATGTATATGTATATGTATATGTATATGTATATGTATATGTATATGTATATGTATATGTATATGTATATGTATATGTATATGTATATGTATATGTATATGTATATGTATATGTATATGTATATGTATATGTATATGTATATGTATATGTATATGTATATGTATATGTATATGTATATGTATATGTATATGTATATGTATATGTATATGTATATGTATATGTATATGTATATGTATATGTATATGTATATGTATATGTATATGTATATGTATATGTATATGTATATGTATATGTATATGTATATGTATATGTATATGTATATGTATATGTATATGTATATGTATATGTATATGTATATGTATATGTATATGTATATGTATATGTATATGTATATGTATATGTATATGTATATGTATATGTATATGTATATGTATATGTATATGTATATGTATATGTATATGTATATGTATATGTATATGTATATGTATATGTATATGTATATGTATATGTATATGTATATGTATATGTATATGTATATGTATATGTATATGTATATGTATATGTATATGTATATGTATATGTATATGTATATGTATATGTATATGCATGCATTCCGCATGCAATCGCCTACGCTGCATGTTTAGCTCATCAGTCCCGCCGGTGCCACGAGAGTATGTTCAACTTTACTAAGCCGCAGGTAATTTTTTTGCAGGTGGTAGAGCCTAGCTGTAGTTATCCGACTACAGCTCGTATTGGGCTGGCTCGACCGGGGAAGGACCACCCTCTCACAGAAGACCGACGTGTAGTAACCAAATTCATTTGGTTATGTTCCGTCGGTGAGTGAGAGAATCCGGAAGCCCAACCTCCCCCCCCGCGCCAAACATGAAAGCGATGCCAAAAACAAAAATACCCCAGGAGGGTACCGGCTTTGATGAAGCCGGGGACCCCCTCCCCGAGCAAAATCGGGGAAATGATTCTCGGATTTTGCTCGGGCTGCCCGTCGTATCTGGGGCGGGCAAAGTATCGCCTTTTGTGTTGTTTGAGGGCAAACGACGAGTCAATGCAGCGGCACCCCGACCCACTCTAAATGTGGACTTTTGTAACATCCGGGGACTTCATTCCAACTTGAACGCCGTCCACTATCATCTGGAGACGGCGCAGCCGGCCTTGTTGTTTCTGACGGAGACGCAGATATCTCAACCTAGCGACACAGCGTACCTGTCATACCCCGGGTATAAACTAGAACACCATTTTATACCACACGCCGGGGTATCTGTGTTCGTAAGGGAGGATATCTGCTACCGTCGCCTTCAGGTTTTTGAAGGTCGGGACCTGTCTGTACTCTGGCTGCGCGTGGACATGGACGACCATGTCAGAGTCTACGCGTGCCTCTACAGGTCCCATAGTGGTAATGCAGAAACGGATCAACTCTTGGGCCATGTTCAGGCGAAGATTGACGATCTGCTTTCACAGACTCCCTCCGCCGAAGTCGTAGTCCTAGGGGACTTTAATGCGCACCATGCCGATTGGCTAGGGTCACGTGCCACCGACTACGCGGGGAGATCTGTGTTTGACTTTGCTCTGGCAAATGGTCTGTCCCAGCTGGTAAAGACGCACACTCGTCTACCGGACGTGGACAGCCACACGCCCTCTTTGTTGGATCTTCTGCTGACTACACATCCAGAAAAGTACCAGATCACTGTCGAGGCTCCCTTAGGTTCCTCTGATCACTGTCTGGTACGGAGTGTAGTGCCCATTCAACGGTCGGCTCGCACAACACCTGCGACTCGACGCGTTTGGCACTACAAGTCAGCGGATTGGGATGGAATGCGGTCCTTTTTTGCATCCTACCCATGGGGGCCGATTTGTTTCCCTTCCGATGATCCTAGTGACTGCGCTGCGGCTGTAGCTGATGTGATACTACAGGGCATGGAACTATTTGTACCAAGCTCTGTGGTACCACTTGGTGGCAGATCGCGGCCTTGGTTTGATGCGTCTGTCAGGGCTGCAGCAGCTGGCAAACGGCAGGCTTATCAAGCTTGGGTCAATGCGTTAGTCAGTAAGGATCCGAACTCTAGAGTTCTGAAGAGGAAATATAATCGTGCCGCCAGATTCTTCAAAAGGCAAATCGCTAGAGCAAAGTTCAAGCATGTCGTCAAAATTGGGGATCAGCTGGCAAAGTACCCGCCTGGCACGCGCAAATTCTGGGCGCTTTCAAAGGCCACTCTGGGAAACTTTAGCCAGCCGTCCCTACCGCCGTTGCACATGGGGAATGACTCTCTGGCCCACACGGCAAAAGAGAAAGCCGATCTCTTGGGCACTCTTTTCGCCTCCAACTCGACTTTGGACGACCAGGGGAAGACACCGCCTATCATCCCGCGGTGTCAGAGCTCAATGCCGGAAATAGTTTTTCGGCAGAAAACTATTAGGCAGTCTCTATTTTCCTTGGACGTTCATAAGTCGAGTGGGCCGGATGGCATTTCTCCATTGGTGCTACGAACGTGTGCCCCTGAGTTGACTCCAGTGCTAACGCGTCTATTTCGGTACTCCTACCTTAAAGGCGTAGTCCCGGTCACATGGAAGCGTGCCCTTGTCCATCCGATCCCTAAAAAAGGTAATAGCTCGGACCCAGCTAACTACAGACCTATCGCCATTACCTCTCTGCTCTCCAAAGTAATGGAGAGCATTATCAATAAACAGCTCCTAACCTACCTCGAGGATCACCAGTTGGTCAATGACCGGCAATATGGCTTTCGCCATGGTCGATCGGCTGGTGATCTTCTGTTGTATCTTACACACCGTTGGGCAGCTGTTATTGAAAGCAAGGGAGAGGGTCTGGCAGTTAGTCTGGATATGGCGAAAGCCTTCGATCGTGTATGGCACAAGGGGCTTCTTTCGAAGCTACCTTCCTATGGGCTTCCCGAGAGTTTATGCAAGTGGATCACCAGCTTCCTCACTGGGCGGAGCATACAGGTCGTTCTCGATGGTTTTTGCTCGGACCCCAAGCCCGTGAACGCTGGTGTACCCCAAGGCTGCGTGCTATCCCCAACTCTGTTCCTCCTGCATATCAATGATATGTTGGATATCTCCAACATACATTGTTATGCGGATGACAGTACTGGGGATGCGGTATATTCCGGCCGTGCAGGTCTCACTCGGGAAAACGTCGACGAGTGCCGAAAGAAACTTGTGTCTTCAATAGAGACCTCCCTGGGGATGGTCTCTGAGTGGGGTGAACTGAACCACGTTCAGTTCAATCCCCTAAAGACACAGGTTTGCGCGTTTACCACTAAGAAAACCCCATTTGTCGTATCACCGCTCTTCGAGAGCACTCCCCTCATTGCCTCGCCAAGTATCAGAATACTGGGTCTCGACATTTCGAGCGACTGTCAGTTTCGTGGTCATCTGGAGAGCAAGGCCAAGTTGGCCTCGATGAAATTGGGAGTGATCAATAGAGCGAGGCAGTACTTCAAACCTGGCCAAAGACTTGCGCTCTATAAGGCGCAGGTCCGGCCACACATGGAGTACTGTTCTCATCTCTGGTCCGGATCACCCCAATATCAGCTTCTACCATTTGACCGCGTACAACGGAGAGCCGTTCGAATTGTCGGGGACCCGGTGTTCTGCGAACGGCTGGACTCTTTGGCATTGCGTAGAGACGTGGCTTCTTTGTGCGTCTTCTACCGCATTTACAACGGGGAGTGTTCCGAAGAACTATTCGATCTGATGCCTGCCGCCGAATTTCATCACCGCACAGCGCGCCATCGCCTCCAATACCATCCTTACCACCTGGATGCGTGGCGATCCTCCACTGTGCGGTTCTCAAGGACATTTTTTCCACGTACCACTCGAATGTGGAACGAACTCCCTTCGGCGGTATTTCCAGATCGGTACGACATGGGTACCTTCAAAAAAGGCGTTTATTCCTACCTACAAGGCCGGCAACACTCTTGTAAATCCTCGGATGTTGCAAGAGTTCATGGGCGGCGGTGATCACGTCCATCCGTGACCCGCCAGCTCGTTTGCCCTCCTCTTACATAAAAAAAAAAAAAAAAAAAAAAAAAAAAAAAAAAAATTTTGAATAATACATTTGGTGTATTTATAATCTAATATGAACTACAAATTGAAATATCAACGGTGTTGTATTTGTATTTATTAAACAGCTCTCCAAAGTTACTACCAATGGCGGGAAATTTTATGAAATCATACGAAACACCACCAAACAAATATTTATTGTGCAAATATTAAAATGTATTTTCTTAATGTAGATAAAAATACCAAATTGCATCCCGCCAGAAGTAAGTAGTGTATCAGCAGACGAAGCAAGAAGTGAAGGCATAAATGTTCGACGTTTTGTCGGAGCGTCTAGCGTTATGTCAGATGAGAGATTACCAAGATTGTCAGCTGCACAACAGATTTCGTATACTGCAAAGCACTACTTTACACTTTCACTTTATCGGATACTTAGGCATTTGGGTTTCTATATAGGACTGTTTGATGTCGATATCTTGAACTTCTTGTACAGGGATCGTTTATAGTATTAATTAAAAAGCGTTTTATTTATTTAACTATCATGTTCAAAATATTTGACGTTTGCTTTAAACTAAAACAGCTATTTGTTTTTGAAAGTTGTTCAAGTTAAAAATATCAAAAATATTACATATTGAAAAAACTAAATACTTCTACGTTTATGATTTAATTAAAAAATGTTGTTAAATCAACAGTAAAATATTTAACAAATTATTTTACCACTACAGAAAATAATAATAATATGTTTCATTTATAAAGAAAATTGACTACATCAAACGCTTACTTAAATATTTCTTTATATAGAGTACCTATTGGAAAAGTCCTCTTATAGTTTTTTTCTAATTCCACTCTGCGTTTACCTTTATTTCGTTAGATCTCGATTTCTTTCTTAAATTATTTATTACCTTTATTAAAGTGCATCCAATATTAATGCTAAAGTCTTTTCCTTAAGGATTTGATTAGCAGTAAATCATCCTTTATTTCTGTTCAAGATTATTATAATATAAAATTCATAAAACTTTAAAAAAAAATAAGTGGATTGTCTTAATATTTTTAGAATCTAGAAAATAACACTACTTTTCATAACAAATATACCATTAGGAATGTTTAAAAACCTGTAAGTACTCTTGAGAAAATGAGGTTATTTCCCGTAGCTGGAAGAAAAATGAGTAACCTATATGCAGTAAGTTTAAACTTGAAATACAGAGGAAGTTTAATGAGTAATATTTATTTTAAGTAAATGCAATATTTATCTTGGACTTAATATATGCTACAAATTTGAGAAACTGTGAGAAGTATAAGGAATGAGATCTGTAGCATCTGTAGAAACATAAATGTATAAATCAATATAGCTTTTAAAATATTAAATTTCATTAATTTATTAATATAATACATATACTACTTAAATATTAAAAAATACGTTATGAAGAAGTATCCTACAGGGTTAGATATTTTTAAGTACCTTCATTACATTCACAAAATGAGAATAACTATAATTGTATTACGGTAATTCTCAAAACATAAATAATATATTACTATTACCTACGGACCAGTAGTAAACAGATTCTAATTGGTCAAAAAGCGGAGAACAAATTACATTATGAGCAGATCTTTTTAACTGCATTATATTTTGTTACACGAAAAGAAATAAAAAAATGGATAAATAATATTTTAATTTGGTATAATTTTTATTACCTTATAAATTATTCTTATTTATTTATTTTTTTGATAATTAACGTACAACATTAATGAGTAAAACAATACTTATCTTTAAATAATTAGAATCCAAACGCAACACTAAAGTTAGACTATTTAGATCATTGAATGTAGGGGTAACATGAATAAACAAGTTCCAACCGATTAAGCCCTTTTCAAGTAGGCACTTATCTCCGAGAATGGAAACCCCAATTCATATCATTTTCTAACTTTTCCTCTAATTGCTGAGATTAGGGCTGAGTTTTATTAGTATCGTTTTTAGAAGCTTATCAAGGCCAATATACTCATAGTAGCTGATTACGAAAAGTTTGCGCTTAGAATGAAACAGTTTTCAGTCAAGAAAATACATATACAATGTGGGTTTTGTTTTGATTCTGATTAAATATTAATTTTAAAAATAATTTACAAAAACAATGTTATGAAGTATAACAAAAACTTTACTTTAGGGAGTCAAATATGAATGAAGATGAATTTAAATATTTGGCACCCGCCCTGAAATATTATGAATACATTATAAATAATTTTCATTTATTCAAAGTGTGCGCTTAATTACTTTCTATGATGATTATGAAATTTAATTAAAATAAATTTTAATTAAAGACAGAGGATTACTTTGATTTATACTGCTTTGAGATCAATCATTAACACAAATCGGTCATAGGTAATATTATTGGTATTAATTTAACTGAACTTGTAGAATAAGAAAACGAGCGATTTCATTTGATATTATCTAAAAGCAAAAGTATTATCTTACTTATATATATATGTACATATATATATATATATATATATATATATATATATATATATATATATATATATCTCACATCATATCTTATTATATAATCTTATAAAAAATAATTATAAAACATTTGTTATACAATATTATTATATATTATATTTGTTCGTCGTACTTATATGATGTTCATAATTAAGTGTTAAGTAAATTTATCATTATTGTTTTGTACATATTGCTCGGACAGTTCCCTTTTGTAAAACAAAAATGGTAATTATTTTAGTGGCGTAACCCCAGAGTAGAATAACATACGATATTATGGTATAAAAAAGACTTTACTAAGCTACTTGGGCAGTAGACCCGTCAATAAGGGATCTTATATTTTTTAAATATCGTACCCTGCATAATAATTTTGTTATCTAATCTAAAATGACTGTATAAAAATATCTATTAATTACATATGTAATAGAACTACGACAAAATAACAAATAGCTGAGTTTTTTTTTTCAATGTAGAGGAGGGTAAACGAGCTTAAGGGTCACTGATTCGAAACCGATGGGCCTTATAAGAAGGCTCAAGGTCATCCAGACAGCACTGGAAAGAGCATTGCTCGGAGTTTCGCTGCCAGGTTGTTCTTCTGTTCTTCTGAAATGGCATGGCGCGGGTTACAACGCTCGTGTACCCGCAGGCTCGTGGGGATATAATATATTTTGAAATAAAAAAAAAACAGTATTGAAATGCCTAAACAAAATACGCCCATGACTGATGAACTGATGAAACATTCGAGGATTCACAGGAAGGTACCCATGTCGTACCGATCTGGAAATACCGCCGAAGGGAGTTCGTTCCACAAGCGAGTTGAACGTGGAAAAACGTCCTTAAGAACCGCACAGTAGAGGATCGCCATGCACCCAAGTGGTAGGGGTGGTAAAGTAGTCGATGGCGCGCTGTGCGGTGATGAAATTCGGCGGTAGGCATCAGATCGAATAGCTCTTCGGAACACTCCCCGTGGTAAATGCGGTAGAAGACGCACAGAGAAGCAACGTCTCTACGCAATGCCAAAAGTCCAGCCGTTCGCAGAGAACTGGATTCCCGACAATCCAAACGGCTCCCCGTTGTACGCAGTTAAATGGTAGAAGCTGATATTAGGGTGATCCGGACTATAGATGAAAAGAGTACTCCATGTGTGGCCGGACCTGGGCTTTGTAGAGCGCAAGTCTTTGGCCAGGATTGAAATACTGCCTCGCTCTATTGATCACGCCCAAATTCATCGAGGCCAACTTGGCCTTGCTCTCCAGATGGCCACGAAACTGACAATCGCTTGAAATGTCGAGACCCAGTATTCTAATACTTGGCGAGGCAATGAGGGGGTACTCTCGAAGAGCGGTGATACGACAAATGGGGTTTTCTTAGTGGTAAACGCGCAAAACTTGTGTATTGTCGGGATTGAATTAAACGTGGTTCAATTCACCCCACTCAGAGACCATCCCCAAGAAAGTCTCTATAGAAGACAGAAGTTTCTTTCGACACTCGTCGACGTTTTCTCGAGAGAGACCTGCACGGCCGGAATATACCGCATCCCCAGTGCTGTCATCCGCATAACAATGTATATAGGAAATATCCAACATATTATTGATGTGCAGGAAAACATAGTTGTTACGAAAATAGAATATACTTTGGGGTTGGGGCGATGGCGTTGGGCTTCTGTATTCTGTCACTCACCAATGGAACATAACCAAATGAATTTGGTTACTACACGTTGACCTTCTGTCCAACCGACCAATATCAAATCTGCAGTCAAATTAGTACAACTAGGCCACCGTTAAAATTTCATCACATATCCGACAAATTGGCTAAGAAACTTTTAGAAAATTGCCAAAAATCGGTTTTGTCAGTCTTAGGAGAATAATATAACTTATTCGTCGTTCGAAACATGATAAATATAAAAGCTCATGAACTTACCTTATCACAAAACAAATCCTTTACAAAAACTATTGTCACATTTGGACGGAAAAACTTTATCTGATCTTAAGTACAAAAATGTGAATCAATACCAATAATAGAAATTATTTGAATACGGAAAAAAATATCTTTATAATACAATGAGTGCTATTAGCGCTGGTGTATTTTCTTTCGATTTAAATAATATTGAATTTGGAATTCTTAACCATTTTAGAAGGCTTTCACAAATCTATTGCTAAGATTACACACTACTAAAAAAACCGCGAAGAAAAAAATTTAATATTAATCACGTGCGTGATGAGAATTCAAGGTTCAAGGTGGTTGATAAACAAGTAGTGTGAGTCGCTATTAACAGTAACATCATTGAGAAGGTAATCCAAACAAATGGATGTATCGAGAAATCTTCTTATTGCTGATATTCTTGAAGATAGCAGAGCAATCATTAAAGATCTAGCATATCGACGAATTAATAGTAGCTCAATGCTTCTGGAGTACGAACATTCCCTTCAAACTTGTCATTAAATTTGACTGTCTTTAATTTCAATGCCTAAAATGCAATTTGTATAGAAAATAAAAGAGATGATTTCGATATGATTGCTATCCCGTCAATTAATGTCTAATTTTGATATAAAAAAAAATATTTTCAATTAATTACTTTATTAATTTTATAACTGTTTATCTTAATAATTTCTTATATTACGTATATTACCTATTTTTTACATGTTTCGTTAAGTTTGTATGAAAAGTGTGCGGATTTTAATAACCGTTAGATATTGGTAAATAACGAAATTGACCATTTTAATAATTGGATTCCTAAATTATTATTAAGTCTTTCACTTACTAGCCCTAAAAATACAGAATACTATATTATTAAACATACACTAAGATTTATAATGTAACGGGAAATTTCTTAATAAAAGGAAATAAAAATCCCAATTGCAATTACCTTTAGGCACCTCAAAACATGAAGTCAAGTAAATGATGTATTGTACGTTTTATTCATTTAAAGAGAATTTTATAAAGCTATGCAATAGAGTTTTTTTGTTGCAATGACAATAAAACAAACTTCATACATTATCCGCACAAATCTGAGAAGTTTAGTTTTATTATTGATGATTAACAGTTTGTAAAACTAAATCAATGCATAATTTTAAAGAGAGCCTTGGTTCCATCGTCACACTTAGTCTGACAACATGAAGCAAGTTAGTCTTTTTAAAATGATCTAATAATTGCTTTAAGGTTTTTTTCAGATATTTTACTGACCAAACATAATACCGATATTTGTTTGTTTTCTGCCTGTCTAATTTAAAGGATCAGAAGCATTACCTGATTTTAAAAGGGTTGTTACTTTGCAAGGCCAGTAAACACCCCACATAGAATTCAGTTATTGAAAATAATAATTTATGCGGAGCAATATTCACTATTGAGCCAATTACATATAATCCCCACAATTCGTATGTATCTTTACAATATTTTAATAAAATAATTGGTAATTTTTTATTAAACTATTGAACGCTATGAGCAAGTAATGTAAAATTAAGTAGAACATTACTTGTTCATAACGTTCAATACGAGCGAGGTAACTTGATGTACCTTAAATATAATTTTACTCCAAGAGAAAATAATAATTAGTTTAAATTAATGTGTAATCTAATTATAGGATAGTTCATATTCCTATTTTAAAATTATGCCTGTCATTATTAACGTCATTGGTTGCATTGGAACATTTACACTCCTTTATAAAACTTTTACAAAGAAAAATAAGACAAACCGAAAGTATACTATATATTTTTAGTTTTGAAAACATCACGGGACTAGTGAATAAGATTCGAGTTTAAGAGAATCTCTATCAATTGAACATCGAAAAAATGTATTCTTCATCAGGTAAATTAGTTTAATATTTTATTAAATTTCGTTTTTTAAATTAAAACTTATATAATACATATTAAAAAAAATATTATTACCACATATCACTCTAGAAGTATTATTGTAATAAATAAATATATCAATAATCAGCTCATATAATAAATAATCAGCTAATAATAATTGTGTATTTTGCACCCAAACGGTTCACAATGTAATGAAATCTTGTTTTTTCTTCTCGAATAAGGTCATCTGAAAGAAATGGCTTCTTAGCGATAAGACCGCTTTATTGTAGTATGTAAATTGTATTCTATGTAATTACATCATATTATGTGCTAATTACTTTCAGTTAATAGCACATAATACAAAGTAGTTGATTTATAATAACATTTAAAATACTATATATGATGCAATACTTTTTTTTAATAAATTATATATTAACAAGTTTAAAGTTTAAACTGTACGTACGTTTAAAGATTAATGTACAAAAATTTATTAAAAGTAAGTTTTTTGAATAATTGAAATACAATACCCCAAAGTCTCTATGTTTCGGATCCGAATTATATTAAAATATTATTCTGATTTTAATTATACTGTTCTTAATATTATTCAGAATATTTTTGTCTTCTAAATCTCATTTGTCGTTTTGCAGTAAATATTCTTAGACATTTTTCGGCCTCCTAATAAATATTCTAAGTGTTTCGTGTGTCTCACATTATCTTAGCCGCTGTTTTTCATCTTTTGTCTTGCGCAATACTATGAAGTCAAAATTTATTTTGACATTATTTTTATTGACTAAGAATCAATAAGTAACCTAAGGGGACTAACTTTTATAAATGGTTTACTTTTTAACCGGCGAGCCCAGGAGGGGACAGGTAGAGGGGTATGTTGGACTTTCTGTTATGGATAACTTCAAGACAACGATTAAATGCCTAAGGGATAAAATAGTTAAAAAATATAAAAGGATTGGTGTTGATTAATAGAATCATTAACATTCCACCCAAACCTTCTAATCTTTCCTAGTATTTTTTTTATCAGAGTATGGCCGTAAAAAAATCAATATCAAAATCCATCTTGTTTACGTGTTTTGTCGTAAAACTTAAACAATTTTTCACAGCGAAAAGCATATGTTGATTCAGATCACATTTTATTAAAACTTATCGAGTATTTTTGCTAGGCAGACTAGTTAATATTATGCTGAAAATAAAAACTATTCCTATGTAAAAAAACTGAATGACACTAATACAAGGATCGGCCAACTAGATTAGCAGTCGAGAAACGCCTGACATATATACACAAACTACAGAAGTCATTCAATTAAGATTTTATTGCAAACCCTAAAAACTAGGCAATAAAACCTGTGGTATTCATAAAAATTCATAAGAGATCTTTACTCTTCTTTGAAAATGAAGTATGTATCTTGTTGTTGGTACATGTACGTCCTGATAATTTATTTTATGAGATCCTTGGTGACGTCGTTCGACCTCCTTTCGTTCGGTATCTGTACAGTTTTATCTTTTTGTACAGGCTGTATCTTTATAGGGATAGCAGTTTATTGACGAAGATTAATAGAGGAGACTATGATTCTTGACCGGAAAAGGAAGAGGGTTTGTTTTGGAGATTATGACTAAATTTCTCCTTAAATTGAGTTTATAGATTAGCTTATAAAATTAGCTTAATATTAAAAACTAACAGATTTTAAAAAGTTACAATTCAAAAGCCAAAGCCAAGAACCCTAAAATAGGACCAAATCAAGAGTTATAAATAGATGAGGGAAACTAATAGGGTGACACCCTTATTCACTTCATGGAATTTACCTCTGAAGTATTTTAATAGTAATCTTAGGAGTGTGAAATTAATTTCTTATATTTCATCTCTTAAATGAAAAAATGATATCTATTTTAATTACCTAAACATAAATAAAATATCAAAGATGAATGAAATAAAATAAAATAAAAACAAGTCACAATCTTATTATAGCCAAGATAAACCAATTTTTAATATAAATACAATTGTAAACACGTATTTAGTACTCTCAAAATATTTCAAAATTAAAAAATGTATAATGTAATATACACTCACCGGCACATTTAACCGCCCACCTTTATCATTCGTCGCCCTGATTGTATACGTTGACTATGGTTTATCAACTGTTTTGTTTTTTGTCAAGTGGCTACTCTAGCAATAAATTAAACACGTATACTCATAATTTGTTTCCTAATTTTGTGTCACCGACAGGTTTTTGGAATTTAGTCGTTTTTTAACATTGTTGCCGTTGTGTTCCCGTGTTAACATTTCCAGTTATTTTCTACCATAGTGTGTGAATATTGTTTTGCTTATTTTTTCTAACTGTAAAAAATGCCACTCAACGCAACTGGTGCAGCTAGAGCAGTGGCTTTTTCTGACACCAGGTAGAGCCAACGTCGCACCGTCCATACACTCGGTGTACCTCGAACTACGGTACGGGATACCATCAGATGCTTTCGGGAGACAGGCTCATACACGCGCAGGCCAGGTCAAGGGCGATATCGATGCACTTCAGCCCGAGATGACCGCTTCGTTATCAGCAACGTGTTAAGAAATCACTTTTGTACGGCTACTGAAGTTCATACGCGTCTTTTTGAGGTGATAAATGTCAGTGTGAGTGAACGAACAATTAGGAGAAGACTGGCAGAAAGTATTCTGAGGGCTTTTCGTTCAGCTCTTGCCCCACAACTGCTCCCACAACACTGTAGAGCTAGACTTGCTTTTGCTCAAGAATATGCTAACTGGTCTGTTTGGGAATGGAAGGACGTACTGTTCTCAGATAAGAGCAGAATAGCCCTAAGAGGTCCAGATAGACGTCAGCGTGTCTACAAGCGCCAAAATGAACGGTTTGTTCCATACGTTATAACCGAAACAGTGCGTTACCAGGGAGGACACGTAATGGTTTGGGAGGTATCTCTTATGAGGCTCGTACTGACCTTGTTGTGTTCGATATAGGCAGTGCAAATGCTCAAAGATACGTGGAAAATGTCCTACAAGACCATGTCATACCTTTTGCACCATTTATTGGTGACAACTTTAGATTAATGCATGATAATGCGCGTTGCCATACCGCAAGTTCCGTCATAGAGTACCTTAATAAGGTCGGTATTCAAGTTTTACCATGGCCGGTACGCAGTCCCGATCTTAACCCAGTTGAACACATTTGGGATAACCTCAAAAGACGTATCTGAGCAAGAGTACCAGCACCTACGACAATAGGAGAGCTCAAGACGGCTGTGGTAGAGGAGTGGCACAATATCCCCCAATCAGATATCCCAGATTTCAGGGATGGAATGACAAATCAGCTCCAAGTAGTCATTGGAGCCCAAAGCAGCAACACCCATTATTAATTTTAAATTTTCTTTTTAATTAGACCACTTTTTTCAAAATTGAAATTGTTAAATTTTTGTAGAAAATTGTCCTAAAATCGATTTTTGGAATTTACCGTTTAATAAAACCCCTTGTTTGAGGAATTTTGTTTTTTTTTCAAGACCTTAAAAGTAGCTTTCAATGTTCCTCTCATAAAATGTGGTCTAAATTTGTCGATTTCTGTAAATTGAAGGAAATACAAGGTGGGCAGTTAATTGTGCCTGTGAGTGTATTTGGTCTATAAAATATAAATAAATAATAATAAACACTTTATATAAAATTATACTAATTTAATATAAAGTGTTTAAGACAATTCCGTCTTAAACCTTAATATTATTGAAAATAAAACAAGAAACATTGGAGTTGTAACGCATTATATTTCATCACGGGCACGGACAATAGAACTTCGGTCTCAGGGTTCAAGTTGAGTCATTCTTATCTGGAATTGAGATGGATTTAACCGGAAATTGTGTCAGCAGTATTTCATTTCAATTGTTGACCTTTACGGTTAGTATTTCGGTTTTGTAAGAACTGTAAAAAACTCATAAAAATATTTAATAGCTTAGAATTTTTGTAAAAATTTTATGTCTTTTATTTTTTTATTACTAAAAAGTAATTTTATTGATTATATTATCGAGTTTCAATGCAAAACCTTCCTTACAAAAGTAAAATACTTATCAGTTTTCTGATATTAAAGTGAAGTTAATTACTATACAAGCTATTGTTTCGTGGCAAAGATAAAAAATAGATCAATTATTCACTTCTTTTTCTTCATTCTTGTGTTGTTACTGTTATTTCTCTGCCTAAGTAATCTTATTTCTTATTCAAAGTAAAAAATATTATTAAATATAAAATACTTTTTCCTAAAAATGTATAGAAACTTAATTTCTTTTTATACAGAGAAGGTGTGAAAGGACATTGAAAAGAACACTTAAATTATAAAACCTGTGATGGATTGCTGCAGACATTTGCCGCCCGTCTTTGTTACTTATGATCCGGAATCTGACATACGATTACTCATTGGTATAGTGAAAATTAAATAATTTATAAAATGTTTGGAAGAGGAATAACCTTTCACTTATAATATAACAACAAAGCAATATTAATTGTTTCAAGTGCATACTTGAACGCAGATTGCATTACTTTAAAAAAAAGTTTGATACATTAAGGGGCATATTAATAAATAAATTGCAAATTTTATGCATTGTCAATTATATAAATGGTTGAAAAACTATGTGTATTTGGTTTTTAACATTTTCAGGGGTTATATTTTTATAAATAGAATGTCCCTGTCAATGTGTATTAGTGCAAAATATTTTACAAATTCTTTTTCAAGGATACAATGCCAAATGTGATTAACTTGTTTTTTTTATGTTGCTTATTGCATTCAATTCCATTTATCATAAATTTTTAAATGCAAAATCTAAAATGTTACAAAAAAATCTTACTTCTGATTATGGTAAGATGATAAAATATAAAATGCAAGATTGGTCAAGGCAGACAGCGATACTGTGGCTCAACCAGTAACATGACGAGACGGCTTCTTAGAGGTCACCATTTCGAGTCCTGACCGTGTCAATAAATTTCTCATTCATTTGTTAAAAATTTAAAAAACTGAACCAAATATGTTCATAGTTAATTTCAGACAATGGTTTAATGTTATTCATATTTTGAGTTGGTAGTTTTAAATATAGTTCATAGGAAGTATTAAATTTTTTGTAGTATATTTTTAATTTGCTTACAAATGGGCATGACCTAAATAAAAGTTTTTTGTATACTTGAACATAAAATTTTCTTTCTTCCCAAATGCTGCAACTGCACTTTTAATTTAAAATAACAATTAAAATGTTATTATACTTTTAATTGACCATTAACCAAATCATTTTATATGTAAGGTGGTCAAAGCGTACATACTGTTTTTTTATTAATTTGGGTCAACAAACAATCATTAAACGTAGTCTTATAATAGTATGCAAATTACAAATTTCCTCAATAATAAGTCATATACTTGTATGTGTATACAGTTACACCTTGCACATTTTCATAACATCGTTATAACACTAATTAAATTTATATGACATTTTGTACTTGATATCTAAATGTCGTTTTAAAAAGATTTGACGAATTAACTGAATAAATTCGAAATCCTTGAATTACACCTTGAATATAAGTATTTTATAATTTTGAAAAAGACTGACATTCGAAGACTAATTACGCGTACATATGTATTCTAATCAACATATTCTTTTGCATTGTTTTCTAGGTCTTTAACATAATTGTGATATTAAGTAATCTATATACTATATACAAAAAACATATTCTAATCACCAGCCGACTAGTGCTCGTAATTTACTTGGATAAAATATGTTACATGTTCATGGGAAATACTCATCAAAAAGGGAGGAAGTCATTTTTCTAAGACTCGTAAAAGAACTCATTAGGCGTTTATATTTATTTGTATAAGCATTAGTGTGTGTTTCTTAGTTAGTTAAATGTTTTATTATTAATGCTTATCTTGGCTGTACATAAAATAGAATATATATTTAGATAAATGTTTAAGCTTATTATAAATTCTTAGATAATCTGTGATGTGAATACACATGATTCACTAAATATTGTATTATGATGACACTCTGATCTTAGGAAAAAAATTGTTTAAGTAAAAAAAAGTTTATGACGTATTTGAAAGTTTCTACTTAACTTATTTTTGAAATGAAAGTTTTATTTAAAGAACCAAATGAATATTTAATATTCAATTTATAAATTGCAATACATTAATAATCTTATAGTGAAAGATCCAGATTCATATTCATGCGTTTAATGACATGGAAATAGCGATATAATTAACATAATAGGACATGTGCCTAGTGATATAAAAATCAAAATTGCATCACCTAGTTACCAGAATTTGCATATTATAAAATCAGCTTGTTGAAATTCAAATGTATTTCATCTGAGCTTAACGTTTGGTACGTATGTAGAGTAATCTCGGCATGTCTCAGTGAACTTTAACAATGCCTCAACATATATCGTAACCTAATTTAAGATAATGTGTTTTGCCTAAACCATAAATACTGTTTAAGAGCATGAATTTTGTATGTGTGGGATTTGTTTTGCTGCTGATATCATTAATGCTGATATTAACTATATAATTAATTGATATATGTATATAATATTAAAATTATGTATTTTCAAGATAGAATAAGTAGATTATGCTTTTCATCAATATGCTTAAGTTGCAAGCATTATATGCGGAAACGTATAAAAATGCCCGTCATAGAAGATAATTTTAAGCATCTCTTAATAAACTTCCGATGTTAAGACTAGATCGAGGGGAGCTGTAATTTTATTATATGATAGGCCAGTAATGGATTCGGACAATTTATTATAAAAACGAATTCAATTGATCAAAAATAAATCCCCCCAAAATAGGGGGGTACCGTGAAATGAAGTTGGAGAATCCTTCCCCGGACAAAATCGCGGAAATGATTTTTGGATCTTGTTCGGGTTGCTCGTCGTATCTGGAGGGCAAAGTATCGCATTTTGTGTTTTCTAAGGTGACAAACACCCTCCGCCAAAATCATAGTCCTCGGGAACGTGAAAAACGCCTATTAGCTAGAGTCACGTACCACCGACTACGTGGGGAGGTCTATGTTTACCTTTGTTCTGGCAAGTGGTCAGTCTCAATTGGTAAAGACGCACAGTCACCTACCTACCTACCGGACACGGACAAATACATGCTCTCTTTGTTGGATCTTCTGCTGTCTACACATCCCGAAAATTACCAGGTTATTGTCGAAGTGTCTAGAGTCTTCTGATCATTATTTTGTACGAAGTGTAGTGCCTATTCAACATCCGGCTTGCACAAGACCATGGGTTGGAATGGGATTGGGATGTGATCGGGATAGAATGTGGTCTTTTTGTCATTCTAGCCATGGGGGCTGGTTTGTTTCCCTTTAGATGATACCGGTGACTGCGCTGTGGCTGTCGCTGATGTAATAC
The DNA here is from genome assembly GCA_918358695.1 of Melinaea menophilus ssp. n. AW-2005. Lineage (NCBI taxonomy): Eukaryota > Metazoa > Arthropoda > Insecta > Lepidoptera > Nymphalidae > Melinaea > Melinaea menophilus. Next base: position 4,097,723 of record OU911052.1, read on the forward strand.
TACAGGGCATACAACTATTTAAAGCATACTCTGCCTGTGATGTGATAGGTGTATTGAGGTTACAACCCCTACTACAGCTGCCTGCCTATCTGCTACAGCAGCAAGCGGTAGGGGTATCAAGCTGAAGTTAATGCGATAGATACCAAGGATTCAAACTCTTGAATTTTAAAGAGGAAATATAACCGTTAATCCAGATTCTTAAAACAAATCGCTAGAGCAAAGTTAAAGCAGGTCGTCAAAATTGGGAATCATACCAAGGTACCACCTGCATAGCGTAGGTTTTGGACACTTTCAATTGCGACTCTTGGAAACTTTTGTCGCCTATCGCCAATGCAGAAAGGAAATGACTCTCTGGTTCACTCAGTAAAAGAAAACGTCGATGCACTTTTTTGCCTCAAACTCCAATTGGATTTGCTAAGGGAAGTATCAGAGCTGAATGCTATAAATAATTTCTCGGCAAAAAACCATACGAAGTTTTATATTTTCCGTGGACGTTCATAGTGAATTACATGGCATTTTCGCAATGCGCCTCTGAATTGACTTCAGATCTAACGTGTTTTTTTCGGCACTCCTACCTTAAAGGCGTAGTTTTAGTCGCATGGAAGCGTGCCCCTGTCCATCTAATCCCAAGAAAGTAATATCTCTTTACAAAATGGAAAACTTTAAATATCATGTTATTTACGAATACTTGTTCCACCGTGGCACCAGTGCCCGGAAACGAAGGCTTAATGATGTCTATTGCGGTCATGTTTCAAAAGAATATAAAATGCGTTTTTAGTTCCTACGTTTCCGTTTTAAAATTTTGGCTTGCAAAACAAGCACCGTGGACGGTCGGAGACCCACTTTAGTGATAAAACTGTTTTAATCCACTTGAAACAAATTGGAAAGATTTAAAAGCTTGAAAGGTGATGTAAACCGGCAAACGCGTGTCTATTCGGCACTATAATACAGGGCTTTTAAGTCGAATCATTACCTGTGAGGAAAACTGGATTCTCTACGATAATCGAAAATGCTCAGCGCAATGTCTGGACCCTGGAAAGTCAACGAAATCCTATCCCAAGCGAAATTTATCTAAAAAAAGTTACTTGTAATTGTTGGGTGGACTAGTGCAGTTGTCGTTCATTACAGTTTTCTCATGCTTGACCAGGCAATTATAGCAAACGTATACTATCAGCAATTGCAAACCATTATGGAAAAGCTAGCTGCTAAACCACCGAGACTGGTCAATCGCTATACGCCACTGCAGCTTCACGACAACGCTAGACCCCAGTCTGCACAACAAAGGGCTACCAAATTAGAAGAGCTTCAATTGGAATGTCTAAGACATTTTAGTAAAGGAATCAATGAACTACCTATGAGACGGCAAAAGTGCATAGAAAAGAATGGTTCATACTTTGATTAAATAAATACAATTTATTAAAAAATATTCCACTTTTTATTTCTCCTATACCAAATGCCTATTTTATATGTAAGGACCTAAAAAAAATTATCATCACTTTTTCGATCCCGATGTTTGCTTAAAAATTATTATAAATTTCTTGATGTTTTTCATACATCTTTTTTTTATTTATAATTATCAAAAATCTTGGAATTATTCTGGACTGTAATCTCTCATGGTCAGCCCAAATTGATGAGGTTAGTAGGAAACTATATTACTCACTTCACTCACTTAAGCGGTTACAGAACTTCCTCCCCTTCAAATCTAAAATAATGCTAGCACAAACACTTCTCTTACCATTGCTCGACTACGCTGACGTCTGTTATTTAGATGCATCTGAGGAGCTTTCTTCTTCATTTCTTCATTCTTTATAATATCTTACAAAACTCCTCTCCCTCTTATTTACGTGAACGTTTTCATCTAACCCCACACAGAACAAGACCACATCGCTCGTGTGTCTCTTTAAAATCTTTGGAAGTGCCTCACTTTAATACTTCTTTTTATTCAAATTCTTTTACTGTCGTTGCGGCTCGTCTTTGGAATTCTCTTCCGGATAATATCTTTTTTGGAAATCCAACCCTTAGCTCGTTCAAGCTAAGACTGAAACAACACTACCTCTCATCTCTTCATCATAATTAATATATGTAAATTAGTATGTAATTTTTGTATGCCAATATTTATATATAGTATATATATAGTATGTATATATAGTGTGTAAAAATATATATTCATGGTATGTTTTAATATTTATGTATTATATGACATGTATTTATATATAATATATGTGTGTATATATATATATTAATAACGCAAAATTTGCTTCATATATATATTTTTTTTGTTTTGCATGTTTTTTTTTTATGTTTTTAACGTACCAATCCGCATTGTCATTTTATTTTTCCTTTTTGCCGAAGGGTAACTGGCAGAGATCTCTTAAAGAGATAAGTTAAACCTTTGTACACTTTTTTTTTTTGTCATTGTATATTTTTCTGTTTTTTGTAAGTTAATGGTACATAAATAAATAAATAAATAAATAAAATAATTTAGAATTTATTTATTTGTATTTAAATTCAATTGTGAAGTAATTAAAAATGCTTTCCAATATATATTACATCAAAGTTATTAACAACGTAATTTTTTGAATTTTAAAATGCTATTATATAATATGGCGGTCACAAGTACGATAAAAATATATTTATAGGCATACTATATTTCCAAATAAAATAAGAAAATGTGAGATTATCGGTTCATAAAAGTAAACGACGAAAGTGAAGAAAAGGGCTGGCGTATATAAAGAAAAATATTATACGTAGCCTTTAACGTGGAATAAAACAAGCAAAATCTGTATTTACTATATTTTGTTGCCTTTTATTTACTACAAAAATGACATTTAAGGCGCACCAGTAAATCCTGTTATGCAATTTTTAATTGATTGTTTAAATCAAATCTTTACATTCATATATAAATCCATACTAGTTGCATAACCATGGATAGATAAAAGTAAAATCTTTTTTAACATTGTAATTTTTTTTTTCTTAAGGTCCTGCAAATCATGAAAAAAATAATTCAAAGACTCTTTTTCAGACATTTTAATAATTTTTTTAATATTGCTGTATTTTACATAATTTAGAAGACTCACGCATTCAAAATATTTTCTGTCTTCTCATAAAATAGCCGTGTTAGCAAAGTTTGTTTTTTTTTGTGTTAAAAATGTTTTAACCAGTTGAAATTGATAATCTATTTCAGAGTCACTGTTGTGATAGTAAAAACTTAGTACAAGTTTGAGTGAAAATAAAAGAAGTAGCTCTTTTAGTGAGAAAATAAATGTATATCTTATTTATTTGAAATAACAATTTGTTATAGACAGAGACTGCACCTAAATTAATTATACACCGATTCATTGTTACCCTTTTGTGTTATCTTTTTAATTGGGATATTAAATATTTTATATCATTACTTCATTAATAATAATAATTATTATTATTTATTTATTTAAGACTTTGTCCACTTGTTAGTAACCTTTAAAACTTACAACTATGTTAGTACACATTTCATTATATTTAATATCGGTCAGCCAACGCGCTCAGGATGGAGTTCGACGCTCCACGCACTCGCGTCCACAGTGAAGCGCAGCGCTTTCTAATAATCGCGTGGAAACAGTCGGTACGCGACACGGCAAACATCGATGACGCGCTACAAAAGCGCGGCAGATCGAACAACACCTAAACGCTTTATTATATTGGACGCGCAGTGCGCTGTACGTCCGCCGCGTAAAATCAACCCACAGACAGCAAGTGTGGAATTTTTGACAATAGGCTTTAAAAAGCGTTAGTCTGACCTGTTGGCTACAACATGCAGACCTGTGAATCAACATGTTACAGCGGACAGACAGTGCCCTAGGATCTCTTTCAATATCCACCGTGTCTGACAAAGTCTCGGTGACCCAGTGACCCAGATGCTTAAATCGGTCAATTCTTTTCAAATGAGAGCCCCCTTGATCAACACAAGTTGCTGTCCGTTTACTACTGACGTCTTTGGCCCGAAAAACCATAAACTCACTCTTAGACGCGTTATATCTGAGCCCATGTGTCACTGCGTACTCTTCACACATGTGAAGCAACCTAGTCAAAGCGCCGATCGACGGGCTCAGTAGTACCATATCGTCTGCATAGCTGATGTTATTGATGCACGTCCCTCCTACATGACATCCTATGTAGCTACTGCTGAGCCCATCGATCAGCTTGTTAACATTAAAATTAAAAAGCTTGAGTAAGCTTAATCCCCCCTGCCTCACTCCACATTCCAACCCGTACTAATCGGACTGTGTTCCAGCCCATTTGACGCAATTCCTTTGGTTGTCATACCAATATTTAAATATTGATATAATATCGGGAGGCAGACTTGTTTCACATTGTAGCTTATTCCACAGTAAATTATAAGAAACTGAATCGAATGCCTTCGACAAGTCCAAAAAGCAGTACACAATACACAGGAGTTTTTCGAGCCGTGTAGTATTGCACAATATGCTTGAGACAGAAAATGGCACTCTCTGTAGATAGACCAGACTTAAAACCAAACTGTAGATCATGGATTTTGATACTATCGGCTAATCTTCTCTCAAGCAAACCTACCAGCACCTTGGCTATAACCGTAGCTCCTTAGCTATATCCTTATATAGGCCTATAATTTGACAAGTCAGAGGCATCCCCAGTTCTATTCTTTATAATAGGCACAAGAAGAGTGTACGTTAATTTATTCGGTAAATAACAATGGCTCAGACATAAATTAAAAAACATTATAAGGACTCGAGTCAAGTGCACTCCCGCATACTTCAGATGCTCGATACTAAGATCGTCGTGACCGGGAGACTTACCCTTAACCATTTCTTTAATAACTGAGGCAACCTCAAGCTCCGAAAACCTTACAGTAAAGTCCGCGTCACGACACCCCGTATCGAACACCTGCGACTCCGGAGGTATGGGAGACTCTACTCTAAAGTGTTTACGGAAGGCGTTTGCGATATCAGTCGGATCAAATTTACCATCTACACTCACGGGGAGGCTCGATTTTGGATTAAGTTTATTAGTGTTTTTCCAAAATTTATTAATATCTTTATTAGCATAATTTTCAGCAATTTTATTTGTTTTTCATTATTTTGGCAATATTTTAATGTAGTTTTAAATAATTTTCTCGACTCGCACATTTTATCATAAATAAACCCAGTATACGGTTTACCATATATTAACCAGGACTGATACCAAAACCGAGCCTCCCCGTGAGCGGCACTGACGTGCTTATTCCAGCCCGCGATACATCTATGCCTCATAACTCTTTTGTCTTTGTAGCTACATTCTGCTGAGTTTCTCAACATACATATAATCTCATCATACAGAGACGCTATTTATTATTTTTATGGTATGAACATTTTTTGTCAGCACATGAACATAAAGCCGCTGGAAGGTTTATTAAACGTAATTTATTATTACAACTATCAGTGTATTTCTGTATTTGATCATATACCCTTTCAGCCCATTTTATTTTATTTAAAGATGGTGGCGGGGCCACAATTTTCAACTGAATCTTACTTATGTTACACTCAATCAATAAGTTAAAATGATCAGGCCAGTAAACTTTATTATACAAAACAGATACATTAAAAACAGAATGCCGCACGGCACTAGTAACAATACAATGATCGAGCCATCTACGAGAACCGTGTGAATCACTAACATACGTATACGTATCGCTAGGTAGTAAACCCATATCTAGGCACGACCACCTGTTTTCGTTACAAAAATTTATAAGTTCTAGCGAAAATTGCTCACCAGGGTTTGCATTGAAGTCCCCAAGAATAAAAACAGATTCAATACTATTTGTCTCCACTAAACCACTTATTTCACCCATACAGTTCGTAAAATCGACAAGGTTCACCTCAGAGTCCGTAGGCATGTACACAGTGATCACTAGTATCGACTTACCGCTATCAAGATGTATTTTAGTAGCAGTCAAACGCACATTCTGACAGTCAACCACCGACACACGTGGGAATGCAGACTTCCTCCACAGTAGTGCCACCCCACCGTACGGTCTTCCTCGAAGGATACCCTGAGAAGTGTCTACCGCTGATTTTGCAGTAAACGCGAAGTCATCATCTGTTTTTCCCAAAAAGTGGAGATCTTGTGGTGACAGCCATGTCTCTTGTAAAGCAATAATGTCAGCTTTACAGCAAAGAGACCTCAAACATGCAACAGACCGGTAAACATTCCTACAGTTGAAACTAACTATTTTTGTCGTAACATCCATTACTCGTATTGTTGTACAATTAAGGCATTATTCGGCGTATAGCCACTTCGATGTCTTCCTTTGAAGTCTATAAAACGCCTAAAAACCACTCCTTCTGGCCAAAATTCATCTTCTAAAAAGTATGTTACTTTACTTTTAGGCACAAAAACTTTGTATGCATCGTAATCTTTTGGCAATTTCATAATAACTTTTTCTAAATCAACTGGCACATCTGTCTTATTTTTTACGTAATTTAGAATATCCTTTTTTTGTCACATTTCTCGCTATATTATAAATATAGAACGGTATTCATATATCCGCGGCTTTAAAATTTATATTTGTTTTAACAATTGCTTTGTCTTTATTACCAATAAATTTATTTTTTAATTTCTTTTTTGTACTAATATCCATTGCATTATAACACGGCCCGTCAGATGGTATTATCGGCGCAGGTGCAATCGACGCACGAGTCACGCGATCACTCGTCACTGGCATCGTTTTGTTAACGTTCTCGAGCGATCCACTCCCAGCTGACTTAATGACGTGCTCCGGAGGTAAACCGTTAGTCATCTGTTCGGTTGATGATATTTTTTCACGTCTACCTACTTCTTGAAGTTGATTTTCATAATGGTTTTTTATTTTAGGTGATAATGAGCAGCAATTCCCACAAGTGTTCTTCTCACGGCTTATAGGATGCAACCCCATAGGACCACTGTTACATTCGCAACTTTCTAACATACAAGCACTCCTCTTAGGATTTATATTTCTAGACAAAATTTTTACAAATTCCTTTCAGTGTTTCAACATCATGTTTCAATATATTTAAATCCTCCTTACTTGCATAGGTCCGAGATATATCGTTAATATCACGGCGCATCTTTACTAAGTCTTTAAGTATCTGTGTTACATCGACATGGTCAAAAAGAATTGGGGGTAATTTTTGTAACTCCCGGGCGACAAAGATCGGTAGAACTTCAGGATCAGCTTCTTTCAATGTACAAAGGATATCATCGATGTCTCTTACAGACTTCCCGTTACGTTTTCTTGTCTTCATCGGCTTTGATAAAGATTCATATAGTAACCGTTTCGCAGTTACAATATCATCTTGAGGGGATGCTGTGACACATATGCGGCTGATACTCTCTTCATCCATAATGTCAATTTTATTACAAATGAAGGCGAGCTCTTCATTAATCACAATATTACACGATACACATTTAACAGTCGTTGATAACATTTTGTAAAAAACATACACATAGCTCGGGAATTGACAACCGTCCGCTTGCGCGTGTCGAACCGAACTGATCATTAAAGAAGCATTGTTTAATATTCCTTTACACTACTTGTTATATCTTAGTCGTAACAGGTGTGACCATTAAAAAATCTCCCTTAAGTATTTAAAGCTTATATCGACAAAGAATATACAGAATAGTCACTTATAATCTCAAATAAATTTTATTATAACCTTCACATTATTGCCACTGCTTCAAAATACTGAAATTATATGCATCCAAATTACAAACTAGGGATTTTAAAATAAGGTTATTTATAAGATCCCAATCAGTATTTCAATTTATATTTTTTTAAATCCTTACCTCCTTTTTTAATAGCAATTCATCTCATATATAGGATTAATAATCATATATTATGAATTTCCTGGTATCTGTCATATATGATTTTTCTCGCTCAATAAAACATTGATTTCCACAACACCACAAAGTTTTTTTTATACATTATTACTAAAGCAATGTTATAATAAGCTTAACATTTAAAGATTAATAGCTATGTTTAATAGCTAACAATAATTATATTTATTGAATAATCAAAATAAGTATGGGCAGTCCGTGATCAAAAGATGGTTTAGTAAATTTAAAAATAATCATTTATGTAAAGATTATATACAGTATTTCGAACATGATTTATAGTAAAAACAGTAATAAAATAAACCCAAAATGATATCCATACTACTAATAAATATTATAAAATAATTGCTTTTTTGCCACACACGCAAATATTATCTTACTAATATTACAAAGATATATTTAATGTTTAACAATAAATAGACAGCATAAAAATAAACAGTTATCTCTAACAAGTCATATTTAATACCACAATTTAATTTTTATTGTTAACATTTAGTTGAGATTTATAACATAGTAATTAAAAACATACAGGGTATACATAACACTTCACTAACAATATCCATTAAATCGAGACTAGTTACATATAAATTTGTTTGTCTAAAAAATAAAAAACTTAACACAAAGTGACGGTCAATAGAGCTTAGGTAACTATACAAAGTAAATAATTTATATAATTCAATATAGTAATAATATTATCAAAAATTATATATTTTAACAACACATAAAATATATTAATAATATGGATCCTCTGATCCCTGTCAGGTACGGAGTGAAGTGCCTATTCAACATCCAGCTTGCACAAGACTGTCGCGTTAGGACCACAAGTCACCGGATTGTGATGACAGGCGGTTCTTTTTTTGCATCATACCCATGGGTGCTGATTTGTTCAATTTCTAAAATCATAGTGACTGCGTTGCGGCTGCAGCTGATGTGATACTACAGAGCATGGAATTATTTATACCAAGCTCTGTGGTACCACTTGGTGACAGATCGAAACTTTGGTTTGATGAGTCTGTCAGGACTCCAGTAGCTGGCAAATGGTAGGCTTATTAAGCTTGAACTAATGCATTAGTCATTTAAGAGACGGACTGTAGAGTTCTGATGGGGAAATATAACCGTGCCTCCAGATTCTTAAAACAACAGATCGCTAGAGCAAAGTTTAAGTATGTCGCCAAAATTGGGGAATAGCTGGCAAGGTACCTGTCTGGCAAGCGCAAATTGTGGGCTCTTTCTAAGGCCACTCTTGCTAGATGCAGAAACGGGCATCTTTCGCCAGCCTTTTGTAACCCTACCGTCATTACACACGGGGACTGAAAGTCTGGCTAACACGGCAAAAGAGAAAGTCGATTTTTTAGGCACTCTTTTTGCCTCAAACTTGATTTTGGATGAGCGAGAGGAGACCAACGCCTACCATCCTACGGTGTCAGAGTTAAATGCCCGAAATAATTTTTCGGCCGGAAACTATCCGATTGTCTCTACTTTCCTTGGACGTTAATAAGTCGAGTGGGTATAATGGCATTTGTCTATTGATGCTATGAACATGTGCGCGTGCGTTGAATCCAATGCTAACGCATCTATTTCGGTCCTCCTACCTTAAAAGCGTAGTCCCGTTCTCCACGAATTGTCCCCTTGTCCATCCGGACCGTAAAAAAAGTGATATGTCAGATCCGGCTAACTGTATATTGTAAACTCTTATCTCCACGGAAGGCAGCTGTTGTGGATCTTCGTATGATGCAAGAGTTCATGGAGGCGGCGGTGATCACGTTTCATAAGTGACCTCATAAGCTCATTTGCCCTCCCCTAACATAAAAAAATCTAATCTGAAAATTTTCTATGTATAATTTACAATTATAATATGTGGTATGTTTCATAAAATATTTGTCGTTGTTTGCTAACGTTACCATTTTTATTTTCAACAAATACTTAAATTTGGGAAATCTGAAAAAAGGTGAGATTAAGAAACTATTTTAAAGAATCGAATTATAAAGAGGTAATACAAGTGTTTATTCAGATACTTTAAATTCAGTTGCCGATCAAGCTCTTTATAAGCATTCCTTCCCCTAAATGTATCGCCAATTATCGAAATCAGCTCCTTTTCTTGTTATTACAATCTGACCACCCTGATGTTCAGTTCAGTCCCAGCTCTCTTACGCGACACTACTTTTACCGAAATCTGTCACTCTGTTTAATTACTTAATTATATATTTTATATTTCAAAAGGACATAAAAGTATATTAAATAAATCTCCTTTTTTAAAAATAATCGTTATAGCAAGGCGTACTGCATGCTAAACCAGCGACTAGCTACATACAAGGCATTGCCATAGCCCACACGTGGAATACCGCGTACAACAGTCTCTCAGATCATCAATGCCTCCAGGCTTTGTGAAAAGTTAGATTCATAAGCGTTGCTTATGAATGTCGAACGTTGTATCTCTATGCTTCTTCTACCGCCTTTATTTGGGGGAATGAGTCGAAGAGATATTTAATATATATCCTGCCATATTTAATTGTTTCATTACACGTCACATTCTTTAATAGCATTCAAATCCTTTGGATGCATGACGTATACAAACAATATAATTCAAAAGGAACTTTCTGGCACGTACGAGGGCCAAACTGAAAGTTTTTAGAACTGGCCCCTTAAAAGCATTACATTAAAAAAAATAGTTTAAATTTTGAAAATAGAACTCTTTACCAATATTATAGAGTGTACATTTCAATCATTTGTCATTTGTTTCACGATTTGGCGGCAAATTGAAAATTGTCTGTGCACGTCAGAATGAATTTAAGCCTAGAAAATTTTCGTGCAACGATTTTTTATGACTTTCGATGTCATTTAAGTCAACAAGAAAGTTATAATAGAGTTCGATTGGCTTTTCACGATGAAGCCCCATCTCGTGCCACAGTTTACAACTGGTTTAATGAATTCAAACGTGGTCGAACTAATCTCACCGATGATTTGCGTGAGGGACGGCCTTCTGCAGCGACGACTGAAGATAACATCAGTGTTGTGCGGCGTATGATAGAGACTGACAAAAGAGTGACCTATCAGCAGATTCGGACAAGTCTAGGCATAGGTATGAGTCAAGTGCACAAAATCCTCCATGAACATTTAGCGGTCAAGAAGCTTTGTGCCCGCTGGATACCGCATAATTTGATCGAGGCTCAAAAACTCCGCCGTGTTGATTGGTGCCGAGAAATGATCCAAAAATTTAACGGAGGTGACTCAAATGCTGTGTTCGACATACTAACGGGTGACGAAAGCTGGATTTACTGTTATGATCCGGAAACCAAAAGACAGTCTGCTCAGTGGGTGTTTCCTTCCGAAGAGTTGCCAACTAAAGTGAAGAGAGGTCGAAGTGTTGGAAAAAAGATGGTGGCCTCGTTCTTCGGAAAGACAGGTCATTACGCGACAGTAGTCTTAGAGAATCAGAAAACGTTTAATGCAGAGTGGTATACTAACAATTGTTTGCCACTTGTCTTGGAAAAAGTTCGAGAGAAACGACCTCGCAGCAGGATCCTCCTTCATCACGACAATGCCTCGTCGCACAACGCCAGGCAAACGATCGACTATTTGGTGACCTCAGACGTGGAATTACTGGGTCACCCGCCGTATAGCCCCGACCTCGCACTCTGCGATTTTTATTTATCTCCGAAAATAAAAGAAAAACTTCGAGGAAAACGTTTTATAGACGCCGAAGAAGCAGTGGCTGCGTTTCAAAACGCCGTCGAAGAGACCCCTGAGGCCGAGTGGGCAAGGTGCTTTTCTCAATGGTTCCATCGAATGCAGCGATGTATTGATGTAAATGGACGCTATTTTGAAAAGTTACAATAAAACTAATAACTTGCTAGAATGCTTAGTTTTTGATTTTCTAAGAACTTTCAGTTTGACCCTCGTACTACCATTTTGTGAACTTAACTTCCTTCAGTGGTATTTACAGATCGATACGATGTTACCTTCAAAATGTGTGTTAAAAAATCAACAAAAAAATAGCAACATTATTATTTGTTTATAAACACATGGCGACGTTAAAAAAAAGAAAAGGTATTTTTTATGAAATTTTATACACTTTAAAAATGAATTATACTCTTTTGCATATAAATCTTTAGTCGCGATTTTATCTGTTGCCTCTTTTGTGAGTAGGAATGCATTTACTCTTTTTGTTAAAGCCCCATTCGAATAGATTTAGGTTAAATATATAATCACCACAATTTCAACCCCACAAACATTTAAATATGTTACAAGAAATCAATTCTGTAGTTTGCTCTTTTTTAATCCTTTTTGCCAAAACTTTGGTAAAACCACTTTTTCATGGGTTCCGTAGTTAAGTTTCTATCTCGTCTCTTTTGCTAAATGTTTGAAAGAACCCATTTTAGATTTATGTTTATTAGTAGTAAAAATGTTTAAATAATTCATGTTCATTCGAGGGAAACAAAACATGCAGTTTTACCGGGATTAAGTTGCCGCTTCTTCTGATTTACACACAAAATAATAATTATTTTTATTTTGTATATACCGCTTTTTAGTAAGCAGTGGAAGAAATAATAAAGCTTGAACTAAAATATTAATAATTTATGCTTAATTTCATGGTATTGAGATCTTTGGCAATATAGTTGAAGTCAATTGTTTTATAGTGTAGACAGTATTTGCATAAGCTCAAATAACTGAAATACTATTTGAACGATCATGAAATTATTTTCCGACACTATACGTTACTTAATCGTAGCCTTGTGGTATGATTATTAATGTCTCTATAATTTATATACCGTGCTTAATGGCAGTTGCCAATATTAGTTGCTAGTAATCAATCAATCACTAATAATAGGTACGTGTATATTGCTTCTAATAAAAGGTAATCTCAAATGGCACTAATTGCTAGTTGATTAATAAAATTTTAGGCTCTTCAAGTATAAACTTATAACATACCTACATATTATGACCTGAACTGATTATAAAGCTAAATCAGATGACCAATATAGCTATGAATAGTTATTAATATATAATTTAATTATACTCATATGTAATTTACTGAATAAAATTAAAGTATAAGTTTGCTTGACTTTATTATTGTCGTAATTTAATCAATAAAATTAACACAATTAAAGATTACACTAAACAATTTTAACAATTTTTTTGTCCACTTACCCAATTTCGCAAGATTTACTTTTAAATGCAAGCTTACAATTTTAAGAAGCAAATGTATATTTAATATTATATCGTATAAAGGAGTTGCATTTTATTAAAAATATAATTTAAAAAGATAAAGACAAAAATGTATACATGTATAAAATGAGCGTTTCTCATTTAAAACATGCATAAATTTCATGTATGTCAAGAAATATAATATTATGCATAACGACAATTGCGTCACATGGTTACCAGAATTTACATATTTTAGAATCAGTTCGCTGAAATTGAAATTTCAGTTGGGCGTTACGTTTTGTCAGTATATAGAGTAAATAATCTCGGAACGTTTCAATGAACTTTACCAACGCCTTCACATATCTCGTCACTTAATTTAAGATGACATGATTTGCCTAAGCGATAACTGGTGTTAGGCATGGCAAGTGTTCGCATTGTTTTGCTGTTGAAATCATAAAAAAAAAAAGTTTAAGACTTCAATTATTATTAATTAAATTTTGTAAAACTAGTCTAATAACTAATTCATCCAACCAAATTAGATTTTTGTGTTGCACGAAATTTTATTTAAATATAATTGCAATTTTGACTTTAGAGCGATTAATGCCGAATTGAGTTGTTAAATGTCATGACGACCTGAACGGCCGCCAGTCTCTGACGGACGTCAGAATGAGATTCGCAATTGCAATAAATATCATTAGTCCTAATCCGTGTAAATTATTGTAGCCTTGATTATTTTGTTAATATGAGTGTAGAATACTTTAATTATATTTTGAAATAACTAAACCATGCCGTTATTTTTAGAAAATCTTGTGCATACATACACACAATGTCGATCACAGGTGACGAAGCAACGAACAAGCTACTCTTAGATGAAATGTTTCGATATTCCGCTACTCCTGCCTATACTTAAATTTTTGTAATTTAAAAATACATTAATTATACAATGATGATACACCTTGATTATAAATAGGCTGTTTCCGGAGACTGTCCATAGCAGCACTAAGTCTAAGTAGGCTGCGAGCATAAAACCTGTGAATATAAAAAATAATTATATCCGAAATTTTACTTCCATTGCATGTGATATTCTCATATTTTTTATTTTTTAATAGCTAGCACACCTTTCAATTTAAGCATTGCAAGACGTCAGATTCAGATAATGCTTTCTAGGTCAATAATATATATTCTATTACTAGCTGATTCCCGCCCGCATCGCTGGGTACACTATTAATTTGGATGTGAACTTGACTTCTTGTATTGACAAAATGTTTAATTTGTATTTTATATTTAGTCTGTCTTTTTTTATAGAATATAACTAAGGACATTTTTTTAATAGTTTTTATTTATATTTTAAATATATCAAAATCAATTTCGTTACCAAATATATTTTTACCTCCTTGATTTTTTATTTATAATAATTTTTAATTTTCAAATTTCAACTTTATGCACTCCCCTTGTTGCTATGGCAACTGTGGCTATGGTGATCATTGGTATGGTAAACTTTGCTATGGTAACCGTTGCTATTGTAATGGTTGCTATAGTATTTTTTTCTTTCATCTATGTACACACTCATCATGAAACCTCTGTAGCTATAAGGCTGATCGACTTGAAATTCTTTGAAATCCGTTGGTTTAGGAATTCCGTAAAATCCGTTTTGAGTGGACGTCTACGTCACAAAAGAAGTAACCAATGTAAAATTTTAAGTTAATCGGACAGATAGTTTCGGAGATTTCGTGATAAGTCAGTGAGTGGTAAATCGCTTATGTACATATATATAGAATGTAAGAATGTAATGAATGAATGAATTAATGTAATGTAATGCAAGTGTAAGCGCCTATCTCACAGATAGGCGCTTACACTTGCATTACATTACATTCATATTTATTCATTATTATATTTATTATATTTATTCATTCATATTTCTATTTTTTTTATCTTTTACCTATTATAAATAAGACTAATCTATTCTCAGTTGGGCCATTTTTACAACAATACCTATATTCATAAAAAAAATATTTACCTTCAATATGTTAAAATATATATGTTGGTAAAGAATACGATACAAATATTTTTATAGCTATACTTTGAGTACTTGAGGGCTATGATTATCGGTTTATTTAAATAAGCTACAAAAGTGAAGAAAAATATTAATAAAATTATTATATTGTTTCCTTGTTATTAATTAATCAAAATTTATACATGGCTTTTTGAGGGAAACGGACAGAAGAGTTTGTAATTTTTACAATAAAATAAATTTACAACAAAATGGGTTACCATTACACAACTTTGAATAAATATAGTAATTTTCTTTCTCAACTTTCTAAAAAAAAGTTTTTTATGCATTTTTATACTATGATCACGGGATCATTGAAACTGAAGGTAATAGTTACTTTTAATACATTATAAATTCACAGTTTTGAAATTGCAATAACTTACTTTCTTACTATTTAGAATTTAAATTCTCATTTTATTTCGAGATAGAAAAGGTCTTGCCGTTTTATTAGTATAACGTTCTTAATAGTGGAAGTTTACTATAATCTCTTTCAAATCACCGGCACGATCACTGCTGTAAAAATTAAATATGGTTTGATAATATTGATATAAACATTTCAATGGTTTATCTGGCTGACTATTCTGAGTGATAACTAAAGCACTGGTTAACTGTTGCTCAATTTGTTTGTTAGATTATTTTCTTTTTTTGAGGATTAAAACCATTACCACCTCGGCAAGTTATAATACTTACTATCTATTTTTTATGTTATTGTAATCTTATTATATTTTAAACTGAGGCTATCAAATGTCACCTTAAGTTTTGGCTTCCTTTCCATAATTAGGAACATTTTCTTTAAACTTTTTTTTTCCTCCGCTTAAAGAAGAATGGCAGTTTTTTACCTGAACATTTTACGAAGCCTTTAAAGACATAAACGACACTGAATTGTGCTATTTAGTCGTTTATATACGCTGTGAGATTTACATGGCTAAGGTACGAAAAAAAAGTTTATTAAATAAGCTTTTATTTATTTATTTAATTTACCCTTTATTGAATATTACAAAAGGCGAACTTAATGCCTGTTGGCATTCTCTACCAGCTAACCTTTGTGGATGGTGAGAAATTGCGGTAGGCGTAACAAAAGTAAAATTCAAAATAAAACTAGTACTAAGTGAAATAAAAAAAAAAAATATATATATATATATATATATATATATAATATGTAATAATAATAAAAATAAAAATAAAAATAATAATAAAAATAAAATAATAATAAAGAAACTATAATATATATATATATATATATATATATATAAATTATATATATATATATATATATAGACAAATTATAAACACATATAATGTCTAATTAAATATACTTACATATAATAAATAGCATATATATTTGAATGAAATGTGTATTAGGAAGATTCTAGGAAGTAGTTGCGAATAAGATTTTTAAACGACCTTTTGGTAAGTGCCCCCCTTATATTTTCAGGGAGATTGTTCCAAAGGATAGAAGCTTGAACTCTGAAAGACTTTTGAACAAAATCAGTTTTATGGGGTAGAATGGAGATTTTAAGGTTGGAAAATGATCGAAGCATTTTGTTATGAGTTGCGTGAAGATATTGGAATTCCTTCTTTAGGTATGAAGGCGCATTTGGATCATTTAAGATTGAATAGAGGAGATTAAGTATTCTAGAGCTACGCCTCTGTCGAATAGTGAGCCATTTAAGTTTAGTGCGAAATTGAGAAACATGATCATACTTACGTAGCCGAAGATGTAGCGAAGACAGTTGTTAAGGAGGCGGTCTAACTTGTTGAGAAGATCATTGTTTAGGTCTGGATAGGAGACATCTGCGTAATCAATAAGGGGCAATATAAGAGTGTTGATAAGCATTATTTTCGTCTTAATAGGGAGGAAATGTTTAGTCCGATATAAGGACGGTAATGCGGCAGTGACTTTGCGGCATATTTCGTTAATCTGCTGGTGCCAATCCATTTTACAGTCAATGCACAACCCCAGGTTTTTTACGGTCTTAGATAGTGGTATGACATTGCCATTATATGTGATGGCAGGCATGCTGTCAAAATCCGTTCTGACCAGCAATCTTGAGCTTCCAATGACTATAGCTATACATTTTTTAGGATTAACAGAAACACCAAATCTGGAGGACCATAAACTTAATTGATTTAAGTTGCGATTAATGGTAACAATTGCATTTGAAAGTTCATTTATCCCAGTCTGCACATAGAGCTGAAGGTCATCAGCGTATAAGTGATACGAACAGTCGAAGTTGGGAAGTAATGTATCAATAAATAAAGAAAATAAAATAGGAGAAAGAATACCGCCTTGTGGCACACCAGTTTCTATGTTGGTCCATATGGAGGATGAGCCACCCATGCAAACTGACTGTTGGCGGCCACGAAGATAAGATGAGAACCATTTAACTGCAGATGGGCTGAACTTGAGTAAAGATAAAATGGCAAGGAGGATTTCGTGGTTAACTGTGTTGAAAGCATTTGAAAAGACAACAAGCACCAACACTGTTAATAGCTTTTTGTCCATAAAAAGTCGTATATCATCTGTTACCTTTATGAGAGCGGTATTCGTGCTGTGACCTGGACGAAACCCAGACTGGTAAATACTCAGTAGGTTGTACTTGAAAATATGAGAAGATATTTGCTTAAAAACACAGGCTTCTAGAGCTTTTGAAAGGAATGGCAATATGGAGATGGGTCTGTAGTGATTTGGGAGAGTAGGTTGAGGAATTTTTGGTAACGGACGCACCAAAGCTTTTTTCCAAATATTAGGATATTCAACAGATATTAAGGAAAAGTTAACAATGTGAGATATTGAAGGTAAAAGAGGATCCAAAATATTAAGAATCATAGATCAGCTAATATCGTCACAGCCCATTGCCTTAGATTTTATACAGAAAATGGTTGTTTTAATTTCATCCTGTGGTACAGTCGTGAAATAAAAAGATGGGATATCAGGACTCTGCATTGATGAAATGCAAGCAAGTGTTTGAGATAGAATTGTATGATCTAATTGAGGAATAGAGACAAAATAACTGTTAATTTCATCTAATGCCAGAGGGGAGCAGGGATTAACGGAAGATGACGTGCAAACACCAATAGAATTTAGAAACTTCCATGTATCGGAAGATGAAGAATTGCTTATATTGTCATGTATGTAACGGCGTTTAGCTATTCGTATCACTTGATTGCACCGATTCCTCGCACGCTTGTATATTGACCAATTCTGTGCATTGCGGTCTTTTTTGAATGCTCTAAATAAACGATCCCGTTTAATCATAGCAGCCCGAATAGAGGCAGTCATCCACGGCGCTGCAGGCCGCTTTAATTTAACTTGATGAACTGGTGCGTGAGTGTCATACAATGTTAAAATAGTAGTATTAAGATAATGAATTTTGTCTTCAACTTTCGACGCTGCTTTTAGTGTATTTCCGGTTGTAATGTAATTGTAATTGTAATTGTTTTTTGTGTATTTCCGGTTTAAAACAATTAAAAAATAAAAAGCTATTTAAAATGATAAATAGCAACATTAATTTTTCTTTGTTGTAATTGCTACATAATAAAGTAACTTATAAATTGCGTTTGTCGTATGTATTTAGCTATAAGATTAATCAAATATATTATTACACGGTAATTTAAATGACTGACAACTGACTAATAGTTTGACTGACATTGACACTAACGGCATGGTTTAGTTTGACTGACATTAAACTTATCTAAATAAACTGCCAGCTACATTTTTCTAAACAAAATAAATTAAAATATTATTTTTTTAACCTATATCCTATACTGTATGATCGCTATAGAGTAGCGGTGCGCGTGTCTGATTGGCGCTGCCTACATGATGGTGGTCGCGGGTTCGATACCCGCACGGAGTGAATATTTGTATTTGCAATAACACAAATATGTAATTCCAGTATGGGTGCCCTTGTGGGGAGATCTACTGGTGTCTCTAAGAGCACATAATACATCTGATAACGATGGTTACTCATAGTAGGAAATATATTTGCTAGCACGCATTGGACCATTGGCTGATTTAGCTGCGATTCTTTTCCTATCTAGAGAAAGAGGCCTATGCCCAGTAGTGGAATGTTGAAGTGCTTAGTTAATAGAGATAGCTATCTGACACATTTGCAAAGAAGAATGAACTGTTTTCTTATATTTATACAAATATTATTAATTGCGGATATATATTCGCGTTAATAAACACGATAAAATCCGTTTGAGACTTTTATTCAAAAGAAAGAACACAATACAGGTAAATGTGCCTAGGTAACTGCGAACAGTATTTGTACTCGAGCACATTAGAGGTGTATCTTAGGATTATCTAACTAAGCCCGTAACAAATCTATTAACTAATACTAAAAACATCATTTAAGAAATCTCTTACGTATTTTTTTATGTTTGTATAGACCTTACGTACAATAACCATTGACAGATAACCTCAAATTTTTATTAAACAATTCCTAAATATCCTTTTTTGTGGCTTTCTAATATAATAAATATTTCTGATTAAACTTATGCAATGTTACCCTTATCGTTTAAATATTTTTTTATTTCTAAACACCTCAAATAGATATCAGGTAAAATGTTGTATGGAAAGCTGCCATTGTTCTTAACAATATTTTACTGATACCCAAAGCAGAATGCCGTGAGACATTCTAGACAGCAATCAAAATATGCAAAATAAACTTAGTCGTGTCGATAATAGTTAACTGTCTTATTTTCGTAACCGTGGAACTTAAACGATTAGGTGTTGACAAGAGATTTCATTGCAAATTTGAATCTTAAAAAATCTTTACACAATTAAAAAGTATTATTAAATTTAAATCATTAACCACTACTTGAGATGTTTCAGTTGTAGTTGGTTTCAACGTTGGCAAAATTATCTATTATCTATTTTATTATAGCGAAATGCTCACAAAGGATCCACAGGAAAGTTACTTTATCTTTTAGGTCGAGTTTACTTCATTTATTTCAAAATTATTGCAACTACTTTGAGATATGAAATTTAAAATAAGGGTAATAATATAATAATATTTATTTATGATTTCTCAATACTTAATTTTATATAAATCATCGAAAAAAGGTATCAAAACAGCAAACAATAATAAACATCAGTACTAACTAACTAACTAAGACAATGAACTACCCTGTATTTCGGTATTATTCATGTTTGTTAGTTAAAGATTTATTTATCATATTAAAACAAGTACCTACTTAGAAACATGTCGGCTGTCATATAAAATTTCGACAGCCTATATATTTTAACAACACTTATGTGAATTAATAATCTTAATTAAATTTTATGAACTTCTTTTAAAATTATCATTTTATAACATAGATCATATCCATTTTTTAAAATTATAATTAGATAAATATAAGTATCTTTTATACCTTTATAAAAGGTTGTATAATTTATACCATTATATTTATATAAGTTCGCAAATTGAATAAAATAAGCAATGTCATGTTGATAAAATTATCTCAAGAGACAAAGTTTAATATTTACTGTAAATTGCTTAAAACAATAAAATTATTTAGTTTTGGATACAATCCAATATTAAATATATTACATACAAAACAGACATTTATAGCAGCATAAAAATATTTATAACATACAATATTCATTATTAAAAAAAATCAATTTTGAACTTTTGAATTTTATCAGTGTCTACTAAATGGAGATCAATCAATCAAATCAATCATTGGAGAAAAATGCAATATTTATGTTATAATACATTTAATATAATGCTAAAATGATAGCTTAATATGTGACTTAATTAGCAAAACTTTAACAAAAGTATTACGAGTAGATTAGACATCCCTCAATTAAATATTTCAATTGAGACGTCTTTTATTTAAAGAACTTGTACTTCATTGAATTGATAAAAACTTACAATCTGAATAAGAAAAATAATTGACTTTACCACTTTTCTGTTTCGAACGATACAACTTAAACTTAATAATCTACCCAAATCATATATAACTGTAATAAAATGACGAGTTAAGTAGAATTTATAAACATAATACGTGAAACTTAAATATTGATAAAAAAAAATATTAGGGCAGAAACAGATCAGCCCTTGGGCCACGTCCAAACGAAGATTGACGACATAGTTTCACAAACTCCCTTCGCCGAAGTCGTAGTCCTTGGGGACTTCAAAGCGCTCAATATATTGGTTAGGGTCACGTGCCACAAACTACGCGGTGAGATCTGTATTTAACTTTGCTTTGGTGAAATGTTTGTTCCAGCAAATTTAGACGCACACTCTACCAGACGTGGATAGCCCTCCTTGTTAGAGTATTAGTACCAGAATCCAGGAAAGTACCGGGTCACTATCGACGCACCGCTAGGGTCTTGTGATCACTGTCTGGTACGGAGTATAGTACTTATACAACGTCCGGCTCGCACAAGACATACGACTCGACGCGTTTGCCACTTCAAATCAACGGATTGGGATGGAATACCGTCTTTTTTTGCATTTTAGCCCTGGGGCCGTTCGTTTCGCTTTCCATTCGAGTGACTACGCTGCTGATGTTGCTGATGTGATACTACAAGGCATTGAACTATTTGTACCAAGATTTATGGTACCACTTGGTGGCAGATTGCGGCCTTGGTTTGAAGCGTCTTTCAGGACTGCAGCAGCTAACAAACGGTAGTTAGTTTATGATCTGTGTAATATATATAAAATATGTTTAAAAATAGGTTCATAATGCTTAATAAAAATGCATAACTCTTTTAGCAATGATGCCAATCAGCGTTTCTCCTATTGGGATAAATGTGAATTATCCATTACTTTTGTATATATGTGACATATGTAAAAGAAAGAATTATATCAAAAGTACTGCTTTATTATTTATTATAGAATTAATTACACGATGCAATAGTACAAGCGCGGAGTCACGACAGCAAGAGAGAGAGGCCTGATATAAAGACGTTAGTAATGAGCGTTCCGCGAATATTGCTTCTCTATTTTGTCAAGCGTTTGCGTGCATTCTAACATCCTCCGCCGAACGCAAACCTATTGCTGCAACACAGAATTGAAACTTCGGTTGCGGTAGTCCTTTCGTCAGAGCGTCAGCCACCATAGCATCGGTGGTCCTGTATTCCACGTCTATTTGTTTGGCTGCAATTTTCTCCTTCACAAAATGGTACCGCACGTCCATGTGTTTAGTAACATATTATTATATATATAAATATTTATAACGAGCTATTTTACCTGCATCATCTCTTTTCGTTTTAAAGACCCACTTGCATGGGATCGCCTTTTTGCCTTCAGGTAAGTCTACAATTGTCCAGGTCTTATTATTCATATTCATATTTATTTGGTAATATTTTTGGTTTACAATGTTCTTAAAACTATTTCCAAAAATATAAATTTGCCGGTTAAGGCGTTCCAAATCAGTCGTCAAAAGTATCATTTACACTTTACTACATTAATTAACATTCTCTGATAAATGTTGATAACTATATCAATTAAAATATTCAAATCATTATAATTAAACTAAAATGTCAAAAATGTAAAGAAAAAAAAAATAATAAATAAATAATTTAAAAAAAAAGTAAAATACCGAAATCATAATAATAAATTTAAAATACGAGTGTCATTAAAATATTTGTATGTCAATATTATTCAAATTATCCTTTAAAGATTCGTCATAACTATAATAAACCTTTGATGTCAACATTTGTTTGATCTTATTATAAAAAATAGGGTCATTTTTTTTTTATTTTGATTTGGTAACTTATTGTACGTCTTTATAGCCATACAATAAGAACCTTTTTTTACTAAAGCCATCATTTTGTCACGAGGGTAATCTAAATGTTGTTTTCTACGACTGTTATATGTAGTTTCATTTAAGTGAAACAAGTGGCATTGTTTCCGTGTGAACATTAACATTTCTAGGATATAAATGGAAGGCATTGTCAATATTTTAAATTTTTCAAACCAAGGCCGGCAGCTATCTGTAATTTTTATACCCGCTATAGCGCGTATACATTTTTTTTGACAGATTTATCTATTTATCTATTAATGACTTATATTCACTCTCCATTGCTTCACGCCATAAAGATGAATTTTCTAAAGAGTGCCTCTACATGATCTTGCGGATCACCATCCAACAGCCCCATTGTAGATTCACTGCTTATTCATAAGAAAGAAGTATGATCTACATTTTCACTGTCACACAAAATGGGACTTACTTCAAGTTTTTGTAAGGCTCTATTTCGTGGTCTTAGGCTTATATTATTCACTGCAGGTAGACTGAGCTCATCATCATTGGAAGGTAAGTATATTTCATCATTAGGATCAAAGAAAGATTCATCACTTTTTTCAGACAAAGTTGTTTCATTTTCATTATCATCAGAATGAACATCATTTTCGTCAGTCTTCAAGGTTACGTAAATATCTTCTTGTTTAGCTTTTGGTTTTATTTCTTGTATGTTTTTCTTTTTGCTAATTTTATTTTCTTTTTCAGGTAAAATATCAATCGTATTATTCTTCACACTTTCTTCCATAAATGCTAATTAATTCGCGGTTCTTTTATCAGACAGACTGGGCCCATAACCTGTCAAATATATAAAAGAAAGAATTATATCAAATGTACTGCTTTATTATTTATTATAGAATTAATTACACAATGCAATAGTACAAGCGCGGAGTCACGACAGCAAGAGAGAGGCCTGATATAAAGACGTTAGTAATGAACGTTCTGCGATTATTGCTTCTATATTTTGTCAGGCGTTTGCGTGCATTCTAACAATATAACTGCCCCAGTTTTGGTTTTCTTATGCTATAAGAATATTATTGTATACGACAAAAAAAATGAGAAACAAAATGATATTAAAGAATGAAACACGTAAGGGTACAAAAAGGCGGTCTTATCGCTAAGTAGCGATTTCTTTTAGACAACCTTTGAGAATGGAGCATGTGTGATAAACATGGTAGAATGGTAAAAATATATATATATATATTTTGTATATATTAGCACGTATGTACATATAAGCACGTATATAAAATACATATTATGTACTAAAATATTTAAATAGACAAACCATATAAATTAATAAATAAATAAATATCATCTACTCATATTGTTTACGTACATACTTAAATATTTATTATTTACATGCAGCTTAAGCAAGAAAATTACTTATCACGTTCTTTTAATAATTAATTGTCATTAGTTTTTAAGTAGTTTATATTGATAGTCAAACTATATTGTAAACTAGTCTTTTTTCGCGATTTTATCTACTTTGTATAGATACTAATCGCTTTTTCAACGGAAAAGTGCTCTTACTTCTTTTGTGTTTGTGTATTCTTCTTTATTTTCCTGGCAGCGTATGGACGCCCACTGCAGAACATACTTCGATCAAATAAAAACTATGAATGCTATAATAAGATTTATTTAATAATGACATAAACCTAAGAGAATCTGATATCTACATAAATTTTATAAAACATAAAATAATTTCATATTGAAAATATTTGCAACATATTATTAAAATTACTAGTTTCGTACAGTAACTGAATTTGGATAAGCGTATTTAGAATTAAAAACTCATGTGGTAAAATATTTATTTTAAAAAAAAATATCGCTATTACCTAAAAAAATAATTGAACGAAAATACATTTATTTTCCTTCTATATTTATAAAATACTTAACGGCAATGGCAATATTAGATGTCGGTAATTAATCAAACAGTAGCAAGCTAGCTATTCCTTCTAAGTAAAGCTAATATCAAATCGCAGCATGTGATGTTAGTTTTTTTTTTTTTTTATAGGATAAACTTCAATTGCAAAATAGGTATGTAAAGAAAATTGTCTGAAAAAATAATCATACTACTAAAAAAACTAACTATAAATAATTAATCAATAATTATTTATAGTTAGTTTTTTCATTGTTAAAATTCACGCTTTTTTGTGCTTTCATTTTATATCTATGTCACAATAAACAATAAAACGTCTCCATTTAAAAATATTCAATGCCCATTCAAATCACAAAAGTCGTATTATCAAATAATATGTTTACAATTTTATGGACCGTTTAGTATTTATATTCGGGCGTAAGTTTAATTAAATCTATATTTTGACATCTGAACTTTTGTTTTAGATTTAGATTTTATTTTAGATTTCAGTCATTCAAAGAATTTGTGTAAGTGTAATTATTACTTAGTTATAATTTTTCGATCTTATCTGAATACTTTTATATGTTTCCATATAATTATTTTCGTATTAAGAATTTTTCATTGTATTTAATATAAATTACATTTTAAAAATCTAATCTCTAAATTAGTTGTTTTAAAAAGAGAATTAAAAATTCTGATAACAATGATTACAAATGAAATTGTTTCAAATAGAATCATACCTTAATTATAAATTTTTTTTTTTTTAATCTTACAGCTTTGTCTTCGCACAGAATAGCTTAAGAAATAAATACTCACCGATTTTCCAAAACTTATTTTAAATTTAAAATAGAATTTAAATTTTATATGCAATTTACCAGACTTTAATGCAAAACTATTTTATATCAACCCATAAACGTGGGTTTTTATCCATTATCACCACTTTTTTTACAAATTATCAACCAATATATATCAAAGTTTTAGCATACATTACTGTTAATATAGAACTGCTATTGTTATGAAATTCAGACTACTCTTATGCAAAGTTGATAACTAAAGTTGGAAAAAATGCATGCATGTTACAAACTTTTATTTAAAAAATCGAAAACAAAATGCCATGTCTGAAATAAAAGTATGTATTACAAGACTTATTACGTTAACAAGTTGTCCCACTTATAACCATTACGCCGGTGGCTAATATAAACTTCACAAAACCTTCAAGGCCACTTATTATTTAAGATTAAATAAGTAGCTGTTTGAGTATTTTTCGGACCGGTATTTTAAAATCTTCTTCGATACTCTAAAACTTCAATCCCCAGATGATACTGGGGTAAACTTTGTAAATTTTTCTGTCTTCCAAACTATTTTGCGTTTTATGAGTTAAATAGGAATAAAGATTTTTATAGGGTACTTAGGTATAATTCAGTTTTGATATCTTTTATATCTTATTAAAAACTCCAATATTTTACATTATCAAAAATCTTTAAATTTTATAGGAGATAGAAACTGAATAAATCTCTGCCTATAAATAGTACTACGACTTTTATACTATAATGTCTACGGACAATAATTTGTAAGTAACTCTGTATTCAGAAGGGAAGAAGATAATTATTACTTTGAAATAGTCGAACATTCTAATTAAGTTATTTTTTTCTCTTAAATAAACAAATCAAATTCTTTATCTTAATATAAAATATAATATTAACAGGGATGTTTTTAAATGGAATAGAAATCACCATTTTTTTACATTTGTTGTTTATTAATACTAATTAAAAGCATAGGTGTAATTCTTTGAAAAATAAAAAAAGTATAAATAGTTTTTGGAAGAGTATGCGTCGCTATAAAAGCACTTTGTAAACTACCCCTGTATAAAAATAATATTTTTTATCTTATGACACATGAGTTTACGATACAGCGTTCCATTTTATTTTCCAAAATTAGAGACGTGGTAATCTTTTTCCAAAACAAATATGAAGCAATTGCGGTGGTGTGAATTCTCAAGTTTAAGTTGGTCATCAGCTAGTTGGCTATCTTACGTCGTCATAATGTAAAATAATTGGCAAAATAGCAAAAATATCCTATAGCGGTTGTTATAGAGCATGTATCCTTACAATGATTTACCTCATTATTACATAAGAATCACTAAAGTTTTTACTTAATAACATAATTTTGGCAAATAAAATTTAGAAAAACAGAATAAATCCCCTCCACGTTCATAATAGGGGAAATGATTCACGGATTTTGCCCGGACTGCTTGTCGTATTTGCACAGTATTACGTTTTCTGAGGGCAACGAGTAACAGTAACAGTATTGCTGCCGGTAACAGAATCAATGGTGCTTTGACTGCATTGTTGAGACGGCAAAACGTCAGTATAGCTGCACGTTTGGCTGTACACAATGCAGTTTTGCTACCGACGCTGTTATACGGCAGCCAAACGTGGGTAACACAGAAGAAGAATGTAAGAAAGATGAATGCTGTGGAGATGCAATCTCTTCGCAGAATATGCGGAGTCAGTCTAGCTGATCGAATCCGCAATGAAGAGATCCACAGAATGGCAGGTACTAGCGAAGATGTCACGGTGAGAATGAAGAAGAACGTGCTCAGGTGGTTTGGGCACGTTGAACGAATGATGAGTGATGAAAGAATGGTAAAAAAGATTTATATGGGAAAAGTGAGCGGTAAGAGAGACAGGGGGAGGCCTCGAGTGACCTTCGAAAACTTAGTAGCTACGATACTGGAGGAAGGTCACGTAAAAAGCATGAGGACCCCCCGGAGGGCATGTATGAAGAGGTTGATGTCTGTGGCCGAGGCGAAAGAGGTATGCAGAGACCGTAGCGTTTGGCGCTCCGTCGTCTCTAGCTACCCTGCAAGGGATATGGCGTGAAGGTAAATAAATAAATAAATAATAAACGAGTCAACGCAGTCACCCCCTTTCACTTTCAATGTTGACTTTGTAACCTTTCTAATTTGGATTTTTAGTGGGTGTCTTTAAATCAAATATCCAATTTAATACTTAAGACTCAATTTACTAACACTTAAATTTAAATGAATACTATAGATAAAATTTCAGTTAGACTCAGCAGTAGGTCACTTTAGGTAAATAAAAAAATAGTTTAAATACCTAGAATGAATAATATCCTTAATTTTAATCTGTTAAATTAAATTTCTACGCGCTTACGGATAATGGACAAGTGAAGACATATACACAGCCCTCTTGTTTGTCAGTACAAGAAGATCGCAGTCAAACACTTGTTCTTCAAATATTTATTTATAATGTAGATTTATTATATATAACGTATTACATCACCAGATAGCTTCTTAATATTTAACGAGGATCAGGCATTTAAAGGCAGACCTCACATGCAGCTACAGTTACAGAGACCGTTCAAAAGCAGGAAATGCAGATCGAAGACCCAAAGTTACAAGTATGCACGTGGTAAAGATTTATTATACTAGGGGCGCCAACAAACCCTCAATTTCGACTCGCTGCGCTCGCGAAATCTTGGGTGCTGTTTGCATATTGAGCGAAGCGAGCCCAGTGTATTGACTCATCGTTTGAAGTCAATAGGATATCAGTTTTCTGACATGACATTAAAAAAAAAAATTTTTTTTTTGAGGACATTTTTCAATTTTTTTTTTATAAGAACCATCACCTAATGTGTGTCTTTTTGATTGCAAAGTTTCATAATTTTCCGTTAAGTAGTTTTCGAGCCAATTCGTGACAAAGAATGTAAAAAGTCTCCAGTAAAACGCTCCGCTCACTTCGTTCGCTTCGCTCAATAATAACAAAAAAAACACCTGTAATGAATAATATACTAATCACGCTGTAATCTATTCAAATAAAAACAAAATATATTCTCTTATGGAGGAAACAGCTCTCACAAGCAATACTATATCCTATTTCGACTCCAATTGTCGTAACAGGACCAATACTAAAATGATGCAACGTAAAGTGTTAAAGAAAGTTATGAACACTAAAGACAACCACCTAATTTATAATGAAAATTCAAATTACTAGTTCATAAATGAAATTTTAAACTGACCGGGAAATGCCGCCAATACGAATTAAGGTTAATTCAGAATTTTAATCAACCCTGCAATAATACACATGTATGATTAAAAGGATCAGCGCCTTATAAGCGTTATTAAGAACACTAATTTCAGGCACACTCGCCGGAGGCTAATTAAGAAAGAAATATCAGAAGTTGATTTTACACAACAAATGCGAGAATAGTGATAGTACCCCACGCAGAACGTCAAACTAAATGTGGGTGAATTGTTAATTAATTAATTTTGTAATTTTTAACTAAAGAACTGTATGTCGTTGGAAACAAATGGTTCGCACAAGAGCTGTTATTCGACGCGTTTAGCAGTTCAAGTAAGGAGGTTGGGATGGAATGCCGTCCTTTTTTGCATCTGATCATACTGATTTGTTTCCCTTCCAATGATCCCAGTGACTACGCTGCGGCTGTTACTAATGTGTTACTAAAAGGCATGGCATACTATTTGTACCAAGTTCTGTGGTACCACTTGGTGGCAGGTCGCGTTGGGTTAAATGCGTCTGTCAGGACTGCAGAAGCTGACAAAGCGTTAGTAATTAAGAATTCGAACTATAGATTGCCTGCAGATTCTTTTAACGGCAAATCGCCCGAGCACAGTTCAAGAATGTCGTTAAAATTGGGGATTAGCTGGCAAGGTACTCGCCTTTCTAAGGTAACTTTTGCCAGCCATCCTTACCGCCACAGCACATGGGGAAAGACTTTATTATTTATAAAAAAAAATCCAATCTTTTGGGCATTTTTTTTGTCTCAAACACGACTTTGGACGACCAGGTGAAGACACAGTCTAGTATCACGCGGTGTCAGAGCTCAATGCCAGAAATAAGTTTTCGACAAAAAGGTAACCGACAGTTTCTATTTACCTTGGACGTTAATAAGTCGAGTGGGCAAGATGGCGTTTCTCCATTGGTGCCGAATACGTGCTCCGAGTTAACTCCAGTGCTAATGCGTCTATTTCGCTACTCCTGTCTTAAAGGCGTAGTCCCAGTCTCATGGAAATTTGCTTTGGTCGTCCGATCCCTAAAAAGGTAATAGCTTGGACCCAGCTAACTAGAGACCTATCGCCATTACCTATCTTCTCTCCGAAATAACGGAGAACATCATTATCTGACAGCAACGTACGTCGCGGTTCGCTAGTTAATCAGTGACCAACGATATTGATTTTGCCATGGTTGATCGGCTTGTGAACTTCTATTATTTCTTACGCACCGTTGAGCTGCTGTTATTGACAGCAAGGTAGAAGGTCTATCAGTTAGTCTGGATATGGCGAAAGCCTTCGATCGTGTATGGCACAAGGGGCTTCTTTCGAAGCTACCTGCGTATGGGCTTCCCGAGAGTTTATGCAAGTGGATTATCAGCTTTCTCACTGGGTGGAGCATACAAGTCGTTTAAGATGGTTTTTGCGTAGGCTCTGTTCCTCCTACACTTCAATGATATTTTCAACATATCATTTACGAGCAGGAGGAAAAGAGTTTATTTCAAACATATATTGTTAAGCGAATGATAGCGCTGGAAATGCGGTATATGCCGCCCGTGCAGATCTCTTTCGGGAAAACGTCTACGAGAGCCGAAAGAAACTTGTATTTTCTATAACCATCTTCCTGGGGATAGTCTCAGAATCGAGTGAACTGAAACTCGTACAGTTTAATCCCCAAAAAAACACAAGTTTGCAAATTTACCACTATGAAAACCCGTCGTATCATCGTTCTTCCAGATCGCTCCTCACAATGCCGCGCCAAATATCAATATACTGGGACTCGACATTTCGAGCGATTGACTGTTTCGTGGACATCTAGTGAGAAAGACTTATTTGGCCTCGATGAAATTGGAAGTGATCAATAGAGAGAGACAGTATTTTATGCCTAGCCAAAGATTTGTGCTCTATAAGGCGCAGCTCTGGCCATTCATGAAGTACTGTTTACTTTTGGTCCAGATCACCCCGAGCCCGTGCTCTGCGAAAGGCTGAACTCTTTGGCATTGCGTAGGGATGTGACTTCTTCGTGCGTCTTCTACGTCTTCTACGTACGGTACGTTCCGAAATCTTATCGGTCTGATGCCTGCTGCCAAATTTTATCATCGCACAGCACGTCATGGCCTTCCACGATGGTATACAAGGCCACGATGTGCCGTACTACCTGCAAGTGTGGCAATCTTCAACTGTTTTTCAACCTTTCTTCCACTGACCAACTGAATGTGGAACGAACTTCGTCGTTATTTACTGATCCATATGACATGGATACCTACAAAAAAGCGTATACTCCAGGGCCTTCGGCGCTCTTGTGAAACCTCGAATGTTGCAAAAGTTTATGGGTAATGGTGGTAACATATCATCAGTGACCTGTAAGCTTGTTTGCCCTCTCCTAATATAAAACATGATAAATATCTTAAAAAAATTTATACAATTTTAAAGTTTTATATAAAATTACATAATAATTGTACTTTTTAAATTTATAAGCACAAATTTATAAATATCAACATTATATTAATCATAAAAGTAATTTCCTTCAAGAACGCTGTCTTGTACAATTTTCCTCTGACAAAAAATTTGAGACTGCTGCTGTAATTTATAAACATTTTTTTATTGTAGTTAAACAATGTTTCTATTGCATCTTAATTTAATGGGTACTTATGACCTTAAATGCAGATTTATCTTTAAAAAAATTAATTATATTTTATTTTTATCTTAATTAAGTTTTCCTCCTTTTCTAACTTTTCCTAATTCGTAATTTGTCAAAAGTATTTGGTATATATTCAGAATGAATACTCTAAATAAATTCTATGTTAAGCTTACATAGGGCGATTTACATCCTACGTTTTTCATGATATTTATTAAACGATTTATTCCTTTATAAAATTTTATTTAATTATTTCTCAAATGTCTGAGTCACGTTAATATTTTTTATTGTATAAATATGTATTTTATAATAAAAAAAATGTGTTTTGAAAATCTTATAAAATAACATTGTATTTTCATATCATAATTTTTGTTTATATTTTTTGTAATGTACTATATTTTATAAGAAAATAAATTTATATGTCCTAAAAAATTAAGCGACATAGTTAGGAAAAAGAACTGCAAGTGACGGCTGCCATAAATCATAGCTCTGATAATCTACCCGCACCCTAAAATATCGTCGGACGAAGAAAACTGCCTCCTCTTAATCAGGGTTCACAATAAAAAAATAAGTATATCTTGTTATCTCTAGACGTATGAAGATGTAATATTATCAAAGATCGGTTTCGTTTTAGAGAAACATAATTTTTTTTTTTTATCATAACATCATTTTGTGAGGTTCTGTAGTCTTTTCTTTATTATAATCAATTTAATGTGGCTGCGAGAAGTTGAACGTGACATTTTGCTGACTAAGTTTGATATTATAATGAGGGATGTCAAGTTATTTTATTGCTTATATTCAATTTTGTTAATTTCTTATATGATCGTAAATCATGAAATTTTTAGTAAAAAAAATAAAATAATAAGTAATATTTTGTGTTGTATATTATTAGTTTTATTTTACAGTTAAAAAAGGGTTAATTTAAAAAAATATTTCTGTTACTTTTATATAATATAATGTTTTTTCATAAATATTGTATCTTTTCTTTGATATCATTTGAAATGAGAGTAAAATAAAATGAATGTGCTGTCTTTATCAAGACTAAGTAGCCTTGGCACATAAAGCAGGTGACATAAGACAGCGAACTATTGAATGGAACTAGTTAACAACAGAAAAAAAGAAATACTATAAATTGAACAATTGAATAAATATGAAGGTGGTTAAGTTAAAGAAATCGTTTATTTATTGATGTGTCCTTTGAGTTATGTAATTTCTTAGTTATGAAAACTTTCAAATGGTTAATATAAACGAACAAGTATTTATTAGTATTAGATTTTAATATATATTACTTTTATTATTTCGTTGTAAGTAAAACCTTAAATAACCACATAAGAGTTACCTTTGCGATAACTTAGTATGACTCTTGCCCTTTTCTTGTCCTAAAATAATAATTTTCTCAACGTGTCAGGTGCTTAAATGTTTTACACATTCTTTATATATACTGCATCCAAAGCTAAGTTTGAATATTAGCATTATGTCTTGCTATAGAAAAAGTTAACTCTTTAAGTTAACAAATCCTTCATGGATTTGTTAACTAAGTTCCACAAGATATCTTAGCTTTCCTTAGCTTTCCTTTTCTTAGTTTAAAATCTAGACTCAAAGGTTTATTATTAAATTACAATACCATTTAAAAGTTTTAAGTAGATCGAAGTATGTGGAACTTTAGATGTTGAATTATTAGCAGGGTTGATATTATAATGTACATATAACATTATTCAATTTCTTTTAATAAGAGCAAATGTTTAGTTGTTTTTGGTCGGTTCTTTTCGGCAGTACAGCATGCCGAACTGGTAGAATTACGCACGGATTGATAATTTTTATTGTAATAGTTGACGAATCAAAATTGCGTGATGTGAAGTGAAGTGAATGCCTAAATGAATAAAAATAATTTGAATTTGATTCAAACACTTAGCTGATTTTTAAAATAAATATATAAAGTTAAACAATTTATATGCCTTTTTAAAACATACTTTACAATACAGATTAATTAATTAAAATTAATCTGTATTGTCATTTGTAATTAAAAATAATAAAAATAACATGACCGTATAATTTTTTTTTATAAATTTAAAATGATATAGAGTTTTTGAACACAAGAATTACAAAAAAATATTTCTTACCGTTATATTTTCATAAACTTAGCAATCAAAGAAATCTCTGGTATATATTTTCGGATTGAGTTATAACTGACGTGAGAGAGAATAATTTTTCATTTTCTGCTTAACAAAGTTATTAGTAAACTGACACGTTTCCTCTTCAAATAAATAGTAATAAATACCGTCACCTTGTTCAGGTCACAAGTACTCCCTCACGTCTTTATTAATATTTTTTTTAAAGTGTTATCAGTAAACATATTGACAATTGCAGTATTCTGTTCTGTTATAATCTTAACGTTAACTTAATTAATGCGTATTTTATAATTAATGTTTACGTCTGAAATATGATAAATTATGAACTTAATTTAACCATGTGTAGCTTACACCTCGCACACCTGATTCCTCCGCAAGAGCTACTTAATTAACCAGTCTTACAATACCGTTGAGATCATGAGCACCAACGATCTACAACCTTTAAAGATTTATATACGCACTTTGCGATATAAAATAGAAGGAGAAAGACGAGAGGAAATAATCGTCTAACCTTACTGTTTCACTTATAGTTCAAGAATACTAATTTGGAAAAGGTTCTCAAGCTATTTATAGTTTCAACAGGGGAGAATAAAATAACTGTTAATTTTTAGAAAGGATTATAGGGATTCTGATATAATTGGATCAGAGATTATGTTAAAGCAGTATACTTATTATCGTTGATTTTAGTTTGAAAGGAATTTCTTACTGAGGATACTGATATTATATTACTTTATCATATACCATGGAATTTCGATTTCAAATCAAGTCTTCGTAAGGCTGTGTCCGGGAGGTTCAATAATCATAGCAAAAAAACAATGCACTATTTTCTATATAAAAATTTAAATAGTCTTCGATATAATCATCACAATAATTACATTTTTACATAAAATGTATACTAAACATGGCAACAAAATAACTGAAACTTTAAAATAATGTTGAACATAACTTTAATGTTGTATATCAACTAATTTATTATTATTATAATTTTGTATAGTATTTAAAAAAAAAACAATATTTAAAAATAATGAAACCTTACAAATATGTGCTGTGGCTTAACATAATTGTGTGGTGCATATTATAACAACGACACTATATGTATCGATTTCATGCAATTTGTAAATTATTATCGTTTGTGGTTTATAAAGAAAACCACACAATTTTGTTCCAGCAAAAATTATATTATTTATTAACTAACAGCTCTAAAGCTGTATATCCGAATATAAACATCGAATTTTTATTCTTAACATGAATTCATAATAAGAATTATTAAATTTAGTGATAAAAATTAGGTACTTATTATCCTAAATTTCTTAGAGAGAATAAAAACTAAAGTAATATTGTTGAGAGAATAAAAGAGAATAAAGACCAAATTAATATTATAATAAAAATGGAAAAATAATCTTGAAATATTACACGTTTTTATAAAATATCTGAAGGACTGCTTCTTAGAATTTTTTTTCTAAAAGAAACAACTAATTAGAAACTTTGATATGGTAAAGTATGTTTGAGCTGTAAAATGTACCGTGAGAATAGGTAAGGGCGATATGCTTACAATATGGAAGATATTTATGTTTATATATTTACAGTATAAATACTGTAAAATAAACCAATATATTCCTATCTGTAAAATAAACGAAGAAATAAAGAGATAATGCTATTATATGAAAGGAGATATTTCACGACAAAGAAGTTGAGACCGCAATATACAGTTTGTTATTTTCATAATTGTTTTGTTTAATTTGTAAACCTTTATTAAAAATACAAAATGTCTATTTAAATGCCATCACCATTTTATGAGAATTAGTATGATGATAATGATCATCGAAATAAACATTATAACTCAAATTTCACCAAGTTATTATATATTTTTTTTTGTATTATTTGTACATATCAATAACATTTTAAACGTAAATAAAAAACGGCTTTTTACATTATAATATAATAAACTCTTCAGATTATGTTATTATTCTGTAATCTGAAAAAACTCACTATTCATAGTCAGTCAGATAGTTAGACGTCTTGAATTATATTGCCATTCAAAATAGTTTTCAAAACCAATACATTCATTGAAGATAAAACTGGTTATTAATGACAAAAAATCATTTAAATATTGTATTACTTCTACGTTATATAAGCTTTTTTTTTAAATATAATTTAAATGACAATTTATTAGTCTTAACAGTTGTTATAATAACACATACCATGACATGGCCAATACTATGCCTAAAATTATAAATGTTAGTGGCGATTATGGCATATCCCTTCATGGATCGCGATCTTTGGGGGAGGCCTATGCCTTGCAGTGGCCGTTTATAGGCTGTAAATTAACTTGTATACCGTTGGCACTTTCTTCTTTAAGGGCCGTCGTGCCGATAGACAAAAAAAAGACAGAACCGACTCGCAAGCTAATGAAAGATAGGAGCTGAATGGATCTGTAATCATCCGGTGTTGCATAAAAGTATAGACGGAACTCAAAGTCTCAGTAATACAATTTGTATGAACGAGGCAATAAGGCGAAGTAAGACATACAGCTATGGTGTTTACAAAAGATCTTTCTAGTTGACAAAACCAGCTGACGAAACTAAAGACTAATGACTGCAGGATTGTATCGTCCAAACGCAAGGTTATGAGAGTGATCGAGAAGCTTTATGGGCAGTTTTACTCTTCGATACGTGATATTGATCCTCAAACAGATCAGAATTAATACGGCGTCCAGTTAAGATGGAATTACAGGTAAATTTCTAAAGGCCGGACTTGAAACACTTTCAGATGCTATTTAATACTGTCCTCCAAAAAGGCAAGAAGCCGTAGGCATGGAACAGAAGGTGCTGTTATTCATAAAGGGTGATAATTCCTTGTTGAAAAATTACAAACCCATCTCACTTTTGAGCCATGTCTACAAGTTCTTCAAGGGTCATACAGGTTTGGTAAGCTTCCCGAATAAGACGGTTTTCGTAAAAGCTTTAGCACCATCAACCACATATATACGGTAGGTTATACAGATGACTGAATAGCAGAATGGCCACTATGCTTGGCTTTTATGTACTATGAGAAAGTCTACGATTTGGTCGAGACCTGGACTGTACTGCAGTCTCCCCAAAGGTGCCAGATCGACTATCGGTAGATTCAAGTGTTTAAGTGCTTGTAAGAAGATGCCACCATGTCAGTCCGGCTACAGGTCCATAACTCGAAACAAATATAATGGTGTTAAACAGGGAGACAACAACAAGAGATGTGTAAAACAGGGAGACGTTATCTATCCGTAACTGTTCATCGCTGCAGTCGAAGATGTTTTCAAGCTCATGGACTAAAGCAGCATCGGCTCCAACATAAACGGCGAGTACACCATTCACCTTCGGTTTTCGGATGACATAGTCATAATGGCTAAGAGTATGGAAGATCAATAATACAATGCTAGATGATCTCAGCAGAGCCTTCAGAAAAGTAAAAAAGCCTTAAAATAAACACGGTCAAGACGAAGCTGATCATTAATGCCCATGTCGTGCTTACTCAAGTAGTTGTCGGAGGTGCAACGCTCAAAATTGTGGACGATTACTTATACTTGGGACAAATTGTAGCTAGGTAGGTAGGTCCAATTTCAAGAAGGAGATCACTCGCCGAATCCAACTCGGAAGGGCAGCATTCGGAAAGCATCACGTCTAAAATACCGCAATGTCTAAAGAAAAATGAAAAATGTGTGTTGCCAGTGATGAATTATGGCTCTGAGACGTGGTCATTTGCGATGGGTCTTATAAGAAGGCGCAAAAAAATTCAGAGAACAATGGAAAGAGTTTCGATGTGGGATCAAATATAAAACGAGAATACGTAAAACAAACAAGATCGCCGACGTAGCCTAAAACATTGCTCATCTGAAGTGGCACTGGGCAGGGCACAACGCTTGTGCAACCAACAATTAACGAGCTGCTAAAAAATTTAATATTAAGCTAAGACTTGATAATTTTACAAAGGCAGTATCTATATATTATACATGTATTATATGTAGATGGCAAAACATCCATCCTCTATAAAAACTATAAATGAGACTTAATTGTAATCAGTAAGATGGAATTATCGATTTCTGTAATCCACTTACAATAAATATATAATTTTAGTCAATTGAAACCGCGACGTTTGTGTGTTTAAAAAAAATGCAAATTAATTATGTGTTTTGTATTTGTTTTAATTTTTTGCTTAATTTTGGTATAAATCAAATTTATATGCTATTTACCTTTTTTATAAATAGCTTTTAAATTTATGACATTATCACCTACTAAACATTCTGAAACTATTGTGTATAAAAATATAAAAACAAAGATTCAAAGCAATGCCCACTCAAATTAATGTTCTACATTTGTAATCATTTTACTTAAAAGGAGATTCCAATTTCATCAGATAATTTGGAGTAATTACACACTTTCTCGACCGTTCACTATGTAATAGGAAATATAGAAACACCCAAACATTTCCAAGCCACTTGATAAACGCCCGCAAAATTAGATGGGTTTGTCCTCCGAGATAATTAATTTTGCACCCTAATCAAAGTTGCGTAAAGTTAGCTATATGCGAACTACTATCACATCCAATACAACGCTTATCTATTAGTATTTAGACTATAATCAAACTTGCTGCTGAACTAAAACAATAAGCTGTAACAACATTATATACGTATAATAAATTGATGCATAATGTTTACCGTTACCTTATAGTTACCATGCCTAATTAAATTATTTTTTTCAATTGATTAATATCCATAATATTTTATTAAACGATATTTTTATGTAACTTCAAAGTTTTTTATTTTAAAAAAACTTTGAGGAAAAAATAAAACAGAAGTAGGGTTTTCAATTATGGCTTATTACGAGAATTTTGTAAAAAATAATAAACTTTGTCTTAATTCTATCTCTTTATAAGTGAGAGAGTGGTAATAAATATATATTCTTATTAGAATGTAATAAAGTTATGTTACATATGTACTCCGACCGAGTTGTAATGTTTGATATAAGTTGTTTTGATTTAATTATTTCCGAGACTTATAGAAGTTTTAGAATTCTTGTCTTTTGGTTTACTTGTTATTTTTAAATGGAAAATGGTTTTAAAAATAATTGCGGATATTCATTATTTAATATTGGGCTCATTCAAAGTTAAGCTTATATGAGTTGTGGAATTCATTAAACTCTATTTTAGAGTTACTTCATTGTGTGATGTGCAACTATGTCAAAATATGACTTAAGCTCGATGTTACATATTTAGAGCTGTAGCTACAAGTAAGTAAACGCAGGCGTTTACAAACAGAGCCATATATATTTTGGACGATGTACTATGTCTGTTCAATATTCTAAGATAAATATCAAATATATCTTTCATACGGAATACAAATCTAATAAAATTATAAATGTGAAAGTTTTTGAGAATATTTTCATATATAAATATGTTGGTTACTTTTTCACGTAAAAACTACTCAACTTACAGTGATATAGCTTTATCAATAGAGTAACATAATGGCTACAATTTATAAAGATTTTGTACACAAATCTTTATAAATTGTAGCCTTACGTACTGGTATGTACTCGTATTGTGGCCAAATTACAATTTGGGCATAATACGAGTACAACGATTGCCGTGTGCTGTGTACGTACTACTATATTTTATTAATTATAAGCTTTTAAAACTTAATATAAGACAATCACTGAAATTGAAAAAAGTATTGTTAAACATATAAAATCATATATTAATTATATATTATAAATAGACGTGTACACTGTTTATCATTACAATATTTTGTATTAAAAGTAAATAAAATGTGTTAAGTTTATTTTATTTATTGTAATATAATTAAAAAGTTTCGTTACCAGATACATTTTTTGAAATACGATTTGTAGGGTCTAAAATTTTATAATAATACTAAATCTTATATTTAAATACAACGAAGTACCAGAATATTGGATATACGCCTAAATGTTTCAAGTCTACCTTAAATAAATATATATGGTAATAATTCTTATTAATTTTTGAAATTGCCCATACAGTGCTGTCAATAATTTTTTTAATTATTTCATAATATTTAAACAACAATTAATCTCATGAATGATTATATTGTTAATCAACAAATGTTTCAATAGAAACACTAATTATTAATAAATTATGCAACACACAAATAACATGATTGATGAAACATCATACCAAATGTTGGTATATAAAAAATAATGACCAACAAATATCCTATTATGAAAATTACTTCTTTTTCTTATAAGTTTAAGGCAATCCATGTTTTATTTGGACCATCAACGTTCTTAGTCTTCGTTAAGAATCTTTCTCATTCATACTTTAATTAAGTACATAATAAACAATAAGAAATATAATTATTCTAATAACTAGAAGTTGTTGTTATAACTAATAGTTGTCACTGAGGCCAAATAAATGTAAAAAATTGATTTTAGGTTAAAATATTATGAGATATGCCAAAATAATAAAAAATGCTGAATCCAGACATCTATAATAATAGTAATAATAATAATTATTGTTAAATTATAGCGAATCTTTTGAATCGTCAACTGTAGCAATAAAAAACGTCAGTGTAATCAGTCCACGAGTAGAGAGAGAAGAGAAGAGCCGGCCAGAAACTCAACAGTTGACCATTTTAAAAGAAATTTAACAATGTTAGATATATTGTATACGTTATACTATCAACCCTGCAAATGAGTCAACAACTTAAGTTTCAAACATTTCGATAAAGTACAAACTCTCGAATATTATAATGTGGTTTATTTTATAATATACTTTTAAATTTAGATTTAAAACTAAGAAAAGATAGGTCTAAGATATCTTGTGGAACTTTATTATATATGCATACGTTCAATAGATTACGAAACATTATGCAGTATTTTAAGTTTTACAACAGATATTCATTTATTTATGAATCATTTTAGTGTCTTCCGGTTTGTCGACAGCTAAACTTTAAAAAATTTTAATTCGAATATTCATACGTAACTATTATATGAATGTTTAATTTAGACTAACTCCATAACAAAATTTGGTATTATTACATTTAAATAATATTTTATAAAATACGATAGTTTAAATCCAAGCCAGATAATCTTTTGTTTTATGTTTTGTTTTATTCTACATTCTGATGATGAAACGAAGCCAAGAAAACCCCTGTTACTTATTAAACAGGAAGATTGCAGTAAAATATTTGAAATTTGTATGTAATATGGATTTTATATAACACA
Source organism: Melinaea menophilus ssp. n. AW-2005 (assembly GCA_918358695.1). Taxonomy (NCBI): domain Eukaryota; kingdom Metazoa; phylum Arthropoda; class Insecta; order Lepidoptera; family Nymphalidae; genus Melinaea; species Melinaea menophilus. The sequence goes on from OU911052.1 coordinate 4,138,420, forward strand.
TATACATCACATATATAACAGCTTATCGAGTTCAGGCATTTGATATTAGGCAGCTACATCAAAATAACAAAAGATCAGCAATAATATCTAAAAAAATATCTTAAATAAAATCAATAGTTTAACTGCAATCTAAATGAAAATTCTTTAATGGCGAAAAAAGAATGTTCCGCCATATAAAAATATTACCCCAATAAACATTGAATCTGCCCGGGATGTACAGACAAACGAGTTATGATTAATCCATTAATTTTAAACACTACTACACTTAAATGTACAGATATTCATGCTGGAATTTTAAATGTAATAGTATTAAAAAAAAACTTTAAAAGATTACATATCAGAATATACAAAGAAATGAGCTAAACTAACTTATACAGAAAATCAGACGGAACGTAGATAAATAATAAAGAAATAATGATTAATACAGGTGTACTCTGTGCAACTTACTGTACATTATTATTTAAAAAATATGAACTGATCGATACCAAACATAAAAGCTTAATAAGATATCTTATAATCCTATTAATATTATATTAATACGTGAACCCTATATATTTAAGCGGAAAATGCGCGGATAGAAGAGTATAAAATTTATCACATTAAAGCTTTATATACAAAGAAAATGCAAAGCTAATTTTATACCATTATAAATAACAAATGTGATTGAAACTTGAACAAATCTAGTAAACTCTAAATAATGTACCTTGTATTAAAATATTTAAATCGAATTAAAGCTATTTTTTAATTATTTCGAACGATATGGTAAAATTATAACAATATATATATATATATATATATATATATATATATATGTGTGTGTGTAAACTATATAGATAGTGTATCTAATATAATAATAGATTCTGTAATCATTTTAAATTATAAGGAATACAACAATGCTCAATAATCAAAACAATAAGGATTTAATTACATATATAAATAACCTACTTTGTATGACATTACAGTCTTTTGAATACACATAAAAATATTTGTAATAAGGGTGGGGTTTAAATTAAGAATGACATTCTTCATAAAAAAAATTTCAACAAATTTTGATTCCTAACTTTTGGCATGAAACAGAGTAATCACTTTTAAAATTATATAGCATTAAGCCTGGTGGGTAGTTGCTAGAAGTGTTGTGAATGTAACTAAATCATAATGTTCCTTATACATTACGATTCAGCAACACTACATTCTTTTTAAAAAGATTTGGAATATAATTTTATATAATTTTTTAACTCTTTACTAGTATTAAATTGTCTTACCGCATACAGTTGATACAATTTTTCTCTATTTTTATGTAATTATGGTGTTGCTCATTCACTAAATACTAATACATCAGTAACAAAGACAGATTTCGCGTTAAATACTGATTTAAATAATTTAATTAAAGTATACAAAAAAATATTATACATAATATTGGGGTGTGAATTAAATTAAAAATGGTAAATAGCAAACTAAGTAATTATTAAATTTTACTTATTCGGTCAGCAGTTACTGGTAGAAAAGTTATTTTCCTTTTTAAATTAGATTTATTGTTACTTTTGACCCAATATATTGCCCACAGAGGTCTCCATCCAGTGTATTGACATTTGAAAGTTGGAGTAATATTAGTGAATATATTATCTACACAGATGACGCTATTGGAGCTGACTCTGGTAGGCTTTAAAACATGTGTGTGAAGAAAAAAAAATTAAAAACTTAACACTTTTTGAATTATTTTCCAAGATATTAATATTTAAATCTTTACAAGTTGCTGTTTGGCTGTTTATTTATATTGGATATTTTAAGTAAAACCTCATCAATCTTCTGCCTGTTAAAACGCAGTTCAATTGTAAAGTATTTGTTTTGATTTTACCACCCTATTCTTTTTTAAATTATCAGTTAAAAAACACCAGTACGTCTCTTATAGGCTGAATGTCCTAAGTCTGTCTTTTAAAATACACCACATGAGTTTAGATGCTATCTTCAATTCCCCAGATTTAAAATATTTTTTACTTTCGGCACTGATTTTTTCAAACACTTTCCCTTATTGCTTTGATCGCCTTTTTAGTATAAACACTACATGGATAGCCAGATCTTTTTCTGTTACGAATAGAGGATACCTCCTCTACTACCGTACTACCGTACATATCCATCATTTCTATAGCTTGGTACACAAATTTTTAACTAATACCAAGCGTATGGAGAATTTTAAAAATCATATCTGGCTCCATACCTACTTTATGCAATGCAATTACAATGATTCTATTCTCTTTATCACCCCATGCCATTTTAATATCACAAAACATTTTACAATATATTTGCCCAAAAATGAAAAAAAACGTAATAAACAACCGTATTCTAAATTCAAAAGAAATATTTTCTTAATTTTTTTATTATAACGGTATTTATGGCCAGACTAAGTATGTTAATAATTTTAGGGATTCGTTCCGTTTCAATTCTTTTACGAGAGAACATATTTATCATTAACGTTTATGTCCCTCACCGACAGATGGTGATATAAAAGTCATAAAAGTTAAGCTTCACTCTATCGTATCGCTTGCTATTTATCATGTCAAGTATGTTCAATAAATCTGTCCAAGACTGTCACATTATACCACAAATTTAATGTACGAGTGTGGTTTTGTAAAACTGAATGTGATATTATAACGTTGGTTTTTGCATTATTATGTACGCTACATTGTTTGACCAATAATAATGCATGTGATTATAATTATTGGGGCACTTTTGTTATTTGTAATATAAAGAGTTGATACCCGCCAGCCTCGCTGGGCACACTATTGATTTGGATGTGAACTTAGATTTATTGTATTGACAAAATGTTTAATTTCTATTCTATATTTAGTGTAAAAATTTGAAATTTTAAATACAGAAATATAATGATAGTCAGTGAATACACAGATTTCAACATCACCTATGAGGTACTGTGTATTAAGATGCGTTACCGTTATGTAATGTGGTGGAATCCCCAGTACGCCTACATCACGAAAATATTGCCATATTTTTTTTTATACTCGTATAATATCTATTTATTTTTCAAATACATCAAATTCAATTTCGTAATCGATTATATTTTTACGTCCCTGATTTTTAATTTAAGACAATTTTTAATTTTTAAATTTAAAGTTTTTGCATCCCCACTCCAACCTCATTTAAACTGTGGTTGCCATGGTAACCGTTGCTATGGTAACCGTTACTATTGTAACCGTTGATTTAGTAATTCTTACTTCCATCTATGTACACACTCATCATGAAACCTCTGTAGCTATAAGGCCGATTGACATGAAATTTGAATAAAATCCGTTGGGATAGGAATGCCGTAAAATTCGTTCTTAGTGAACGTCTACGTCACAAAATAAGTAACTATGTAAAGTTTTAAGTTAATCGGACAGGTAGTATCGGAGATTTCGTGATGAGTCAGTGAGTGGTATATCGCTTAAATATATATAAAGATTATTTAAATAGGCCCCACTGCCAGTCCCATTTAACGTACACAAGTGATCAATAGTGTTGATTCAAAGTGCAAAAGATATAAATAAGTACTTCTAACATAAACTCAACAAGCACAAGCACCTATATTATTTTGGACTCGAACAGTTTCGTGGGTTAAACCGCTTTACAACCTGATATAATATTACTTCAAAACTAATTGTAGCCTACAAGTACAGGTTGCACAGCAATAAAAGATGTTATTACAGTGTGATACTGTATCTTGTATTTTGCTGTTGTCCTAAAACAATAACGACAGCCGCAAACACGACGACTCGTGAGACACATAGCCCGTATCTACATTAACGTAGCCACAAGTGCGTTCTGGAACAATGTTTGCTTGCCAACAGTATGCCAAAATGCAACGCTGCCTTAACTTAATACAAACTTTGTTCGTTGTAAAGAGCTGTAATTTATAATTAAAAAGATTAGTAATGTAATTGTTAAAGAATATTGAAGTCAGTTACAAATTTGCAATGGCAAAGTAAATCTATCTATTGAACTCTAGATTACATACTCTAATCTAGTAAGATATAACAAGATAGAACAAAATTTATAATGTTAATATATTCTCTGTTTTCGAATACGAGTATACTCGTATTTATAATAGGTACACTAATGTTATTGATTACTTCATTATATTTTATATGCATTGTTGTGATCTTCATTCAAAACTACGACCCCACTCTCGGTAAATTGTACAAAAATATTCTTTTAAGGAATACTTATGTTGACTATACGACTATTACGAACATATTATAAGTTATTTATATTTATTTATCTTTACGCCATATCCCTTGCGAGGTAGCAAGAGACGACGGAGTGCTAAACGCTACGGTCCCTGCATACCTCTATCGCCTCGGCCACAGACATCAACTTCTTCATACATGCCCTCCGGGGGGGTCCTCATGCTTTTTACGTCACCTTCCTCCAGTATCATAGTGTTGTATAGTATCATTCTCACCGTGACATCTTCGCTAGTACCTGCCATTCTGTGGATCTCTTCATTGCGAATTGGATCAGCCAGGCTGGCTCGGCATATTCTGCGACGATATCGCATCTCCACAGCATTCATCTTTCTTACATTCTTCGTCTGTGTTATCCACGTTTGGCTGCCGTATAACAGCGTCGGTAGCAAAACCGCATTAATTACAGCCAAACGTGCAGCTATGCTGACGTTTCGCCGTCTCAACAAAGCAGTCAAAGCACCGTTGACTCTGTTACCGGCAGCAATACGTCTTTCCACAACCATTTCGTATCTTCGGTCTCTGCTATATATACTTCCAAAATATACCACTTCATTCACTTGTTCTATTATCTTATCATTCACGTGGATCTTAAATTCTGTTCTTTCTTCATTTCTTTCAAAAATCAGACCCTTCGTCTTATCTGCATTCAGGTTTAGACCATTACTTTCACACCCATCTTTCAGCGTGGTGATCAATGCCTGCAAATCGCATTCTGATGATGCAATGAGCACTACATCGTCTGCATATAGCAAACAATTGACCTTGAGGTCACCTACTTTCACTCCCATGTCACTGTCTATTACAAGTTGTTACTGAATTAGTAAAAATTATAATAAAGAAATTGTAATTTATAATTAAAAACATAAATATAATATAAATAAATTTTCTTAAGTTTTGATAAAAAAAAGTTTAAATTTTTTTTTTAATTTTTGGTATAAAAAAACATAAAATTGCGTATACGCAATAAAAATAGTAGTCATTAGTATCATTATAATAGTATTATTATATTATATACATTTCCCGTAATATAATATACTAGGGGCGCCAACAGACCCTCAATCACGACTAGTTGCGCTTGCGAAATCACAGGTACCGTTTGCATATTGAGCGAAGCGAGCCCAGTGTTATGACTTATCGCTTCTTATTGACTTCAATGGGATATCAGGTTTTTAACGATTACACCTCAATGACATGACATTTGTCAATATTTTTTTTTAATCCATCTCCTAATTTGTGTCTTTTTGATTGCAAAATTTAATTATAAGTTTCCGTAAAGTAGTTTTCGAGCCTATTCGTGTCAAAAAATGTGAAAAAGTCTCAAGTAGATCGCTCCGCTCGCTTCGCTCGCTTTGCCCAATAATAATTATGTAATAATATATTATATCACAGAAAAGGTAGTACAAAATTACTATAATTTTATTAGTATCTAAATGTTAAAAAGCATGCGTGAATTTTAGGTATGACGTGTATCAAAATATGTCTATATTTCAAGGTTTAATCCTTTTCACCAAGTCTTCCACAAATATACATTTTAATCGATGTAGTAGTTTAATTTTATTTTATCCTTTTGCAAGATGTTATAAAACATTCATTACAGAATTATTATTGGTCGTAATTAATTAATGTTCAAAGTATGGAATAATGTTATATCAAGAGAAACAAGTAACTTCTGGTTACTAAAGTGATATAACTTCGTTTGTTGGTTTTTTAAGGTCTAGAGAAATTACTGTTACGATAACACATTACCAGTTTAAAATTAAACATTCTGGTACTCGTAAAATTTACATGAAATAATAATTACAAAATATCCAAAAACTCAAGTGAATTTAAAAATACGCCACTTGATTAAATGAAATTAGGTCGAACTGCAAGTACCATACAAAATGTTATAGTTGCGTTATTCTATTTTTATGTATTTAAATTATTTTTACATTATTCAGTAAATTATAATAATAATATAATATGGCAAAATATTTTTTTTTACTGTTTATTTTATAAATTATTCTAGTTCTATTATGTCCCTTTTACGAATTTTATTACATAGCCCTATGAATGCTGAAGATTTAAAACTTCTCATACTATTTTATACTATTTATACCATAGGCCAAGTGATAGCATTCATTTTAAAAAGATTTCATTCATCCCACTAGTTTAAGTTTTCATAGGTAAGCATTCGCAAAAACACACACACATATTATATATATATTATACCTTGACAAAGTAGTCGTACGCCGGACACAACCATCTTCCCGCCGTACTGTACGCAGCGTACGGCCGCGAGGTGACCGACCAGCACGCGCAGGCACCGCCCGTCGGGGATAGACCACACGCGCAGCGTGGCGTCCCGGGATCCGGATACTATCCTGGAAATTTGGATTTAGTGGTTAACGGGAACACCTTTTACATTTTTATGTTTTTCGCTTTTTTACGCAATGGAACGATTCGTGTATTTCGCGTATATTAACCTTGGCGTCGAATACACACATACATACACAACATTTTAAGACACTCAGTGTAATTGTGCTTATCTTATTACAGTATTGTACGTTTTAAATATTTCATTCTATTAGTGGTACAAGGTAATAATCTTTAATAATATCATATCCTTACCCTCGCAGTTCAATAAATATACTTTATGCCAATTCTCAAGATACTCAACGTACTCGTACTCGTAGGTATATGCATTAATTGTGTCATGTTATGTTTTTAAAACTTACAAGAGAATATGATCTAGATCCATTTTATGCTATGTAATTTCATGCTATGATTTTTCTATGCCATATAGTTAAAGTATTTTTTTTTATAATTTAACTGAGTTTCGATGAGCTCATTAATAATTTAATAACCATGCTTAAGATATTTATATTCAAATAAAATATTACTATTACCAAAAAAATATATTTTAACGAAAAAAAAAATATTTTCCTACAATACTTATAAGCTTTGTTGTATGGTTATTAATGTCTATAATTTTTAAGCCCCTGCTTAGCGGCAGTTGCTGATAGTAGTGGTAGGTAATCAACCAAACACTAAAAATCCGTGCCCGCAGGGGCACACGCGTGGGTAGACCTCGTGTGTAACTCGTTTAAAATATAACTCACTACCTAAAAATAACAAATGATGCCGTTTTTTACATCAAAAATTTTCAAGCAAAAAGCGGTTTTTTTTTTTTTCGGAAAAGGTATTTTTTTTTGGAAATACTTTTGATACTTAAATTTAGAGTAAAAAATTACCTTTCTATTAAAAATATTTGCGAGGAGGGAATGTTTACCAGAAAAAAGTTGGCGTGGTTTTACCTACCTTAAATTTTCAAGCTAAAAGTGGTTTTTATTTTTTTTCTCGCAAACGGTATCTTTTACGGAAAAACTTTTGGTACCTTAATTTAGAGTAAAAAATAACCTTTCTATTAAAAATACTTGTGATGTAAGAATGTTTACCAGAAAAAAGTTATGAATTTTTTTCCAAAAATTTTCGGTTTTTTTACCCCCACCCCTAAGTTATTGAAGTTAGGTTTTCGGTTTATCTACATTAGTTATAGGTATTCATCAAAGACATTATATAATATGAACGCGATTGATCTACTTTGTATAGGGAAAAAGTTAAGGTCGAAAAACTGAAATCGGAAAAAATGAGGCCCTAGCGCCCCCTGTGGCCGGATTTCTCTGGTTAACGAACTTGACCTTTATTTTTGGATAGTTGATTTTTGTGCAAAGTTTGAAAGTGATCCGAGCGGAACTGCGGCCGCTATCGTGCTGACAAAAGTCGAATTTGGACGCACGCACGCATATATATATATATATATATATATAAACATTTTGACCAATGGTCATTTCGGACTCAGGGGGTCATAAGAAGACCTCCTGTGAAGAAATTTTTACAAAATTCGAAAGTCGGGTACAAATGAATGGGCAGACCGAATTCTTCGAGGTCTACCCATTTATATGTCTTTTAACTAAATCTAATCTGCAATTGAACCATTTAAAATAGTAATGTGTTCTAATCTGATTGGAAAAATAATCATATTGCAAAAAAAAAATCTAAATATTAATTCTCTGCTAATTGTTGCATGAAGTAATATGTATAAAATTTTATGGATCTTTTAGTATTGATATACGAGTGTCAGTATAATTAAATATATATTTTGTTACATTCTGCAGAAATATAAAGGTAGACTGTTTGGTTAATATAAAAATAAATAAGTTTTTTAAGTTGAGCAATTATTTGTTTATTATCGTTTCCATAATTTAAGATAATTTGTATTATTTTTATTTTGTATTAAACTTAATAGAGATAATATTATACAACATTTAAGACTTCAAAGTAAATCAACTCTTTTGTTAAGCAACTTTCATTTATTTTAGGTATGTTAGAATATTGTGAATTTTTATCACATTTTCTTTTACTACACAGCAAACTGCAACTATACAGCAAAAGATCTTATGAGTGGTCTGCTACTACGAAATTGTGTCAAATAAAATCATATATTTAACCATCTATTAAAATTGACCCTAATTTTTTTATCTTGCAGGTTTTTCTTCGAACAGATAAGCTTAAAGAATATATTATCAAAATAGTCTCAAACTAATAGAATATTTAATGTGCGACTTAAGTTTCATATCAACCCATAAACGTAGGTTTAATACCATTAGTTTTTTCAAAATTTTCATAATATGCCAACTAATATTTTATCTCAATAGTCGAAAAACATATATATATATATATATATATATATATATATATATATAATATATATTTGAAATAAAAGTATAAGAAAAATTATATTAACAAGTTGTTCCTCTTATAACGGTTACGCCGGTGGCTAATATAAACTTCATGATACCGTCGAGGCCACTTATCATGGAAAATTATTAAAGTAGCTGTTTGAGTATTTTTATACGGTTGGGGATTTTAAGATCTTCCTTGGTACTCTAAAGAACTTCAATTCCCAGCTGATACTGAGATAAACTTTATAAATATAATATTGTCCAGTACCCAAATTATTTTGCTTTCAATGAGTGAAATAGAAATAATGATTTCTGTAGGATACTTGGATATAATTTAGTTTTGGTATCATTTATTTCTCTCCAAGAAAAATATAAAAAAAATACAAATAAAAGATTTGGCAGTCGAATATTTTACATTATTTAGGAACTTTAAGCTTTATAGGTGATAAAACTGAATAAATCTGTACCTTTGAACCGTGCTGATAACATTTTTGTTTTTTTTCAATTAATTTAACTATTTTTTGTCAGATATAATCAAAATACTTTGTATCGAATCAAATTATGTATATTATCAAAATTTGTTTTAAATAAACATTCTTAAAACATTATAAACACATAAGTGACTACCTTTACTAATTAATATAAAATATAATAAACAGGGGAATGACACTAAAATATCCACTTGGTTTAATTTAATGCGAATAACAATAACACGGATGTTTACAAATGGAATATAAACGAACGTTTTATTAACATTTCTTATTTATAAATACTAATATTACTATACTATCTACGAAATTACGTGATAATATTCTATAACATTACATTTTATTTTACGAAATTCAGACTCGTTATAATATTTTCCCAAAACAAATATGAATGAAATGCGGATCGTTTAATTCACAAGTTTAAGTTGATCAGCCAGTTTAGAGTATCTTGCATCATCATAAAATAATTGGCAAAAGAGCAAAAATATTCCGCAGTAATTTTTTATAATGCATTCATAGTTATAAATATGTACCACATTATAACATAGAAATGAGTTAAAGTATCTGGTGTAATAACATAATTATGGTAAATAAAATATAGAAAAAAAGACAACCAAAAAAAAAAATATATATATTATTCTATTAACGCACTATAACTTTATTAAAGTACCTTATTTTTAATGTAGTTTTATAATTAATAATATTATTAAATAGTTTGTATGTCAACAATACTGAGAACTGAATAATAAACCATTTAAAGCATATTTAATTATATCTTTGTTTTAAAAAGCATACAAAGTAAAGATAGCAAAGCGTAACCTGATTGCCAATTTATAAATCTTTTTTAAAGCATAGTTATAAACGAGTATATACTGATAATATGTTACCGTAACCAATATAAATACTTTAACACACATACCCATTGCTCTTTTGGGTAGACCTCGAAGAATTCGGTCTGCCCATTCATTTGTCCCCTACTTTCGAATTTTGGAAAAATTTCTTCACAGGAGGTCTTCTTATGACCGCCTGAGTCCGAAATGACCATTGGTCAAAATGTTTATATATATATATATATATATATATATGCGTGCGTGCGTCCAGATTCGACTTTTGTCAGCACGATAGCGGCCGCAGTTTCGCTCGGATCGCTTTCAAACTTTGCACAAAAATCAACCATCCAAAAATGAAGGTCAAGTTCGTTAACCAGAGAAATCCGGCCACAGGGGGCGCTAGGGCCTCATTTTTTCTGATTTCAGTTTTTCGACCATAACTTTGTCCCTATACAAAGGAGATCAATCGCGTTCATATTATATGATGTCTTTGATAAATACCTATAACTAATGTAGATAAACCGAAAACCTAACTTCAATAACTTAGGGGTGGGGGTAAAAAAACCGAAAATTTTTGGAAAAAAAATCATAACTTTTCTCTGGTAAACATTTTTGCATCACAAGTATTTTTAATAGAAAGGTTATTTTTTACTCTAAATTTAGGTACCAAAAGTTTTTCCGTAAAAGGTACCGTTTCCGAGAAAAAAAATAAAAACCACTTTTAGCTTGTAAATTTTAGGTAGTTAAAACCACGGCAACTTTTTTCTGGTAAACATTCCCTCCTCGCAAATATTTTTAATAGAAAGGTTATTTTTTACTCTAAATTTAAGTACCAAAAGTATTTCCAAAAAAGATACCTTTTCCGAGAAAAAAAATTAAAACCGCTTTTTGCTTGAAAATATTTGATGTAAACAACGGCATCATCATCTTAGGTAGTGAGTTATATTTTAAATGAGTTACACACGAGGTCTACCCACGCGTGTCCCCCTGCGGGCACGGATTTTTTTTTAATTCATTTCAGTTATACCTTATTTCTTCTCAGTTATTATGAATACTTTTAACTGTATATACGTTAGGTATGTATATCAAAAGCCGATTCTTTTATTTATGTAGTTTCAAAACGCATATGTTAGTTAAAAAATGTTTTACTCATTTTTTGCGCCTGTGTTATTTGTTTTTTTCATAAGATTTTATTAAATTTAATTTGGAATTCTGTATTATATCAATATAATCTGTAAAAGATTAATGAGTAGTTGAAAGAATTTTTTTGTCTGTATTTAACACCATTAATACGCAAAACAAGTTATATTAATTTCATACTTAATCTATATTGAACTTATTAATTCACACTACGTTTTTTGTGATATTGAACGACCTCACTAATTTCTTTATTAATTTTATTTTATTTATTAATATCGTAATCTTCTTTTATAATAAAAAAATGCTATGTTATATACTATCATTATATGTTAATAATAACATTTTTCTTTGTTTTTTGTAATACACTGATTTTACATGAGAATTTAAATATATTTCTTATAAAGAGGCCGTAAAAAATAAAGCGACAAAGTGAAGAAAAGGGACTGAAAATGACGGCTGCTATCCATCATAGCTTTGATAATCCGAATGCGACCTAAAATATTGTTGGACGAAAAATAACTGCTTCCTGTTAATCTGGACTCACAATAAAAAAATAAATATCTCTTATTTTCTTTGGGCATATAAGGATAAAACATTATGAAGGGATCATGCCTAATATTCCTATTTTATTATTACTTTTATTTATATTTATATTTATATTTATATTGATTTTCATTTTTCTACAAAATGTTAAGGGTGGTATTTTTATGACTATTTTTGATAATGAGATTTAAGATGCCTACATTACATCTACAATAATATGAAAATATTTTGTCTTATTTTCAATTTCATTAAATTCTTATATAATCGGAAATCATGACGGCTTTATTAAAAAAAGATGGAATTTTTTCAAGTTCAGAATTTTTGCAAGTTCAGATATACAATTATATGATATAATTTTTTTATAAATCCATTGCATCTTTCCTATTGTATAATAATTCATTATTATTGTTGTTATATTCATTATAGAGCAAAATAAAAATTAGTGTGATGTCTTTATAAAAGCTAAGTAGTCTCGGCGTATAAAATAGATCGCTTAAGACAGCGAGTTATTGAATAGTTAACGTCATGAGAAAGGAAATACTATAAGTAAACTGAACATACATAAATATGAAGGTTGTTTAGTTAAAGAAGCTTTTATTTATTGATGTCTCTTTGATCGTGACTTCGCAATATATTTTGAGTAATTTTGGAATTTAGCGATCGCCTTTTCACATAAGAATTACCTTTACTATGTGTGACCTTAATGCTGCTGTTCTCTTGTCCTAAATTAATATTTCTCTCTGTAGGTGAACTAGTAAAATATTCTACTAATTATTTTATTGCAACTAAAATTGATCTTGATTATTATTAAAACCCTATTTTCTTACGGTTCAACTTTTAGTTCATTTTTATAATAAAGGTAACAGTTTGAAGATGGTAAAATAATAAATTTAAACAATATAATGTGCCTCTGCGTACCTACAAATATACTTTACAACAATTTCTTATAATGTCATTGACAATTTAGAATTATTACAAATAACATTACCTGTAACATACATTAAAAAACAAGTAGAAGTTCTTTAATAATTAGAAACATATATATATATATATATATTATAAATTTATATTTTCATCAACAATAAATAATCATAGTATCAGTTTTTTTTTTGTATAAATAGTTTTTTATCAGATTCAGTTATAATTGACTGGAGGCAGAATAATGTTCCGTCTTCATGTAAACGAGTTTCTCCGTAAAAGGAAATGCTTTCTCTTTAAATGAATAGTAATAAATATCGTCACTTTCCTCAGTATCAAAGTACTCTGCTATGTCTTTATTAATATTTTTTTACAGTTTGATTAGTAAAAATATAGTGTATAAATTATTAAAATTGACAAGTGCTTTATTTTGTTATGTAATAATCATAATGTTATTTTAATCATTGCGTTTTATATAAAATATGTCAATTTTGCTAAATTAATTTATTTATTAAAAAGACACACCTGGTTCTTCCGCAAAAGCTAGTTAATTAACCAATCTTACTACACCTTAGAGATCATGAAAACCAATGATCTACAACCTTTATATATTAATACATGAGAGCAGGAGGAGAGTAAATATTTGTATAACATTTTCCATCAACAGTTTAACAATACGAATTTGACAATTGTTCAAGTTTTTTTTTTCTTTTAGAAGGGTGAATACAGTGATTGCACATTTTTAGGAGGGATTACGATGAATGATAATAACATCTACACCCGGAGGACAGCAACTGGTGAATGAATACAAACATTTGTAAATATGAAAAGAGCCGAGTTATTATTTTTATTGAAACTTTCTTGCTTTTGTACGGTACTGTATTTTATATTAGTTTTTTGGTAATATTTTTTATATTTTAGTTAAATAGATTTTAAATAGTAAACATTTTAGTGGGTACCTACTACACAGTTAAAAGAAAAAAAATCTTAGATAACAAAGTAAGATAGAACAAACTTTCCTACAATGATATATTAAACAACTAGCTTTTGCCCGCGACTTCGTCCGCGTTTCCGTCGTTTTTCGAAAAAAAATTAGCAGATGTCCTCCCTCATAGTTTTGACGTAACAGGCAGATTCACTTTCGTATTTTAGAAGGGCAATAGTAATATAATATGCCAATCCACAAAACTGTTGAAAAATATAAGTAACCGCAGAATATTATAATATACCCACGCTATACCCACGACTCGGTCAGCGTGTAACTCCTTGTTTTTTATTAAGATAATATATTGCTAATATTTTTAGATCAAATTAAAATGTTTCAGCGCAAAGCTTCTGGGTAGACTATGTTAAGAGTCGACCCGTCCGGCACGTGAACGTAAAGATTCCTAGAATTGCTAACCCGGGAAAGAGCGACGTATAATTGACCATGCGAGAAACAGCTAACACCGAGATCTACTCCAGCAACACGAAAAGTCTGCCCTTGAGCTTTATTGATAGTCATGGCATAGCACACCGATACTGGGAATTGCGTTCTTTTAAATTGGAATGGAAAATTATTTGGTATTATGGGAATTCTGGGAATAAAGACAGTTTCTCCTGCACCGCAACCTGTTAAAATTTGAGCCTCGATTACATTTTGTTGCAACTGGGTTACTTTTAGCCGAGTTCCATTGCAAAGTTGAGGTGGTCTTAAATTTCGGAGCAGAATTATCGGTATGCCAATTTTTAAACAAATTATATGAGAAGGTAGTCCAGGCATACTTAAAGAATTTAAAAATTCTATCGGGTAATTAGTGGCTTCTTGTTCATCAACCATTCTATTTATTGAACTATAAACTTTGCTTTCTCCCTGTATATTAGACAGTATTTTATTATTAATTTCAGATGCCTGGTCATTGCGAGGAGTCAAAATGGACCTTTCGCAAAGCCAAGAATTGTCCCTATTTAATATAATTGTTATGTCACCGTAAACCGAAGATATAAGATGTTGTTGGGATTGCACTATACAACATAACTCAGGTGTCAGAATAAGTTTTCCTTGGTGTAGTTGTGGATAGGTACCTTCACCAATCTTCAATAATGTATCAGAAAATTCACGATTATCTGCGTTGTCTCCAGTTCTCACTCGCATATTTATAGTCAAATGCACCGATTGTATATCACGCCACAAATAAGAGCTTTTCAGGCAAGCCCTAATCTCATCAGCTCGGGTTCCCCGTGGTATTACCGGTAAGGTTTGTCGGAAATCACCACAAAATAAAACCGTAATACCGCCCATTGGTCGATCATTTTGTCTTATGTCCCTTAGAGTTCTGTCTACTGCTTCTACTCCTTTTCGATGGGCCATCGTACATTCATCCCATACGATTAAATTACACTCACGCAATACCTTAGCTTTGTCGCTATTTCTTGAAATACTACAGGTTGGACTTTCCGTGCGATCTAAATTAATGGCGGTCATGCGGTGCCTGACCCTCAAGAAGCTCCCGAATGATTTCATCCCACTTGGGATTGGTAGTTACAGTAACAAATAAGTCGGGACGTCCATATTTTCTTACGTAACAAAAAGCGTCTTGAGTACGTTCATGCATGTAGCGTGGACCACCAGTAAAAGAAGAGGGTAAAATAACTAAACGACCCATATTCACAGTATCGTTATCTTGCTGCATGGCATCGCGAAGGTGCACGTATTCTTCAGCGCGCAGCTGCCTTTGATTAGATCGTATATAAACTAATCTTTCGGTTTCAATTTTTGCGTACATGTCAACAATAAACTGATTAAATAAGCCACGAAAACGTTGAAAGTATACCAATCTATTCCGTCTCACTTGCAGGTGGTAACAATAAAATTGAAGGCATGACACCTTTTTATTATAATTAGGTGCGCCTGTGCGCGGATCGGTTTGGTATACAGCGAAATTATAACCATATTCCCCTCGACAGTATATCATAGGATATTGCAAACTGTCGTAAGCCCTGTGGGTTTCGAAAATACGTTGCAAACGATTGTCTCTGGAACGTATAACGATATCACGCCTATCACATTCCTGGTCGACCAGTACTACAGCAACTTCATTCGTGGATGGAACGTTATGACGCCCAGGGTGTTCCTGAGTTGGACGCTTATCGGCATTTATAACAATTTTATAATTGTTATTACCATCTTGAGAAAGGGCTTCTAATGCCGATTTAAAACTGCATACGTACGAATTAACCTGATGTAACATGTTCTGAAGTTGTGAAATGAGTTCAGTATTTAAATTCGGAAAATATTGATTTCTTATATTCGACTGTTCGTTGTAATCGGATACAAAATATATTTGAAGAAATTTAGGTTGTTCTTCAGTCAAAAGGGACCCTATCAAATGTTAAACCTGACCTTGTACCTTAAAAGTAGGCATGAAAGGGCCTTCTGAGATTTGTTTAGCACCAAAGGATGTCATTTGGAATGCACTATTATAAGTGTGAATATTATCTAAAAACTGTTTGGATTGCAAATGTTCCCCTAAAAGTAGTGATTTTAAAGGTTCTGGTGGGTCTTCGAACGAAGGCAAATTTATTTTACCTCCAGAACAACAGAAACCAGCAGACTCCTTCCTCCACTTCGAAGCATTACAAAAGGAACATACTACGTTCATATCGCTTATTTCAGAAGATGATCTGTAATCAATTGTGAGGTTATAAGCAAACCCACTTTTATATTTATCGGACCACGCCACCGAATTTGTAGATTGATCTACCACGTGTATATCTAAGTCATTAAGACCATGTCGAAATCTATCTGCAGTAAGATGGGCCTCTCGCTGTTCTTCTGTTTCAAGCGACCGAATATTTTCAATTCTTAATCTTTCATTAGATAAAGTAATCAATTGTTCTTGTCTCAAAGAATTGTAATAATCGCGTCCCGACTCTAGTCGTTGTTCATGCTCATGTTCATCTTCAAGAGATCGAATCATGTTATGGTGCGCCCTATCATTTGTCAAACGGTCTTGATATTGAGTAAAAGTTTCAGATTCTCGAGACAAAATATGACGTTCGCGATCAGCTGTAAGCCGTAATTCCCTCTCAGTGAAGGTTTCGGACTCGCGAGATAAAATATGACGTTCGTGGTCAGCTGTAAGCCGTAATTCCCTCTCAGTGAAGGTTTCGGACTCGCGAGATAAAATATGACGTTCATGGTCAGCTGTAAGCCGTAATTCCCTCTCAGTGAAGGTTTCAGACTCGCGAGATAATGTATGCCGTTCGCGGTCAGCTGTGAGTCGCAATTCTCGTTGTAAAGCAGTTTCAGCTTCTCGGGATAACGCATGTTGTTCCCGGTCAATGGAACGCCTTAGCTCTCGTTGAGAAGAGCTTTGAGAAGCCCGTGTTGTAGCTCGTCTCGCTCTTTCAGCTGCTAATCGCATCTCTCTTTCTGGAGAGCTTTCATTAGCTCGAGATGTTGAGGCACTAACTCTCATAGAGTTTAACCGATGTGCTCTTTCCTCTTCCGATTCTTGAGAACGCGTCATTCTCATTCTCCTAGCTTGACTCGAAGTTCGAGATAAAGATGGTCGTTTTTTAGGTGGCATCGTTTATTTTATTTTTAATCGACGGTAACTTAAATTCTATTTAGTTACCCAACAAAAAACTTACGTCAGAGGTCCTAACTATAGCTAAGTATATACTAAATAGAATATAAATCTAAGTGCCTATTAAAACTAAAATAATATTCTAATCGAATTATAAATATGAACGTAGGTACCTACAAATAACAAAAGAATAAAAAATGAAAATAAAGCTATACTTAATGCGTGTGCAATACTATCTACACTTACCTACTTCACTTAAAAATGAATAATAAGAAATACCTACAACTACTGTAATTAATCAAAGTACCTATGCTAATACAAAAAAAACCTTAGATGTTCTAAGTACAGCTGCTATATAATAAAAAAATATAAATCTAAGTGCCTATTTAAACTTAAATACCTAATATTCTAATAGAATTAAACTAAGAAATATGTACCTACCTACCTACAACTTAGGTACAAAAAAAAAAGAAATGAAAATAAAGCTAAAACACGTGTGCAGTATAGGTAGATAGTAGGCAATATCTACCTATACCTACTTCACTTAAAAATAAATAAAAAATACCTATGAATACTATAATTAATAAAAGTACCTACCTACGCTTTTATCTACTCAATACAAAAAAAACTAAACATAAAATGCCCAAAACTAACCTATCAGTAACTAAAAATCTAACAATAATCTAATCTATCTATCTATTATCTAATCTAAAAATCGAATCTAAATCTACTTAAAAAGAAATAAAATAGGAACTATTAATAGTTAAGAATTTAAACAAAACTAAAACTAATTTAGAAAATAACAACAAAAGAAATTAAAATAAACTATTTAAAGACAAAAAGTCGCGCTGATAAGCACGGTTTATAAAATAACAATTATTGTCTGTCAATAAAGTTCAACACTCTGAACGCATCAACAGCCAAATATTGAATGACGCTTGCGCTCGCCTCCCGCCCCTTTTATACTCTGCCGCCGCGAGCCCCGTCGAGCGCGGCAACCGTTACGCAAAAATAATCCTTATAGCTTGATTCACTATTCACGCGCGATGTCTTGTTTGCGTATTTCATGTAAGTAAGTATAAGTTTGGTGTTTCTATACCGATTTCAATGATTCTTTTTTTATTGAATTGGTGCTAATGTTTATTTTTTTTTAATTAGGAATGATGGTGAGCATTATTGGTTTTATAAACGTAAAAGTAAACAAATATAATAAGAAATCTCCGAACTGCTAAGCTATCGAGAGTTATGCGTGTTATTGTGAGTTAACTATAAAAGGTAGATATATGCTGTCTTGGAATATTTTTCGTGTATTTTTATGTAGAATATTTCCGTTATACATAGTTTCTATGTAGCTCTAACCATTAAGGCTGCACACGCGACGGAAGCTTAAAAAATCAAGCAACTTCTCCCATTTTCTCAACATTTCCTTTCACTGCTCTGCTCCTATTCATTGTAGTGTGATGAAAAGTATACTATTACCTGACCAGGAGTATAAAGAATAATTGTACTAAGTTTCGTTAAAATCCGTCGAGTAGTTTTTTTTTCTATAAATAACATACAAACAGACAGACAGACAGACAGACAGACAAAAATTTTTTTAACTGCATTTTTGGCATCAGTATCGAACACTAATCACCCCCTGCTACTTATTTTGTAAATATATTTCATGTACAGAATTGACCTCTCTACAGATTTATTATAAGTATAGATAATTACAATGAATCAGCAACGCAAAGCAAGAAAACTTTCGAAACTTCAATGGGACTCTGATATGACTCTGATACAATTGTGTGAGGTCAGTAAACTTAATATCGTTGATAATGAAAAAAAAATCCTTAATAATGATACTGATATCATGTTACTTTATTAAAGATTCTTTCATGGCCTACTATGGAATCTTACATTTAAAACGAGTCTCTAAATTAAACATACAAATAAAACTTCAGTATTGTTATCAGAATAATTTATATGATATATTCCTTCTTCAAATTTATACTAAAAAGGGAAACAAAATAAGTTAAACTAGGTTGTAAAATAATATGGTACATGACTTTAACGGTATATAATAGCTAATTTAATATAGTATTTTACCCAAATGATCATAATTTTAAAACAATTAAACTTCAAAATATTGTGTGGTGGATATTATAATAACAGCCGTATATCTATCGATTTCAGGAAATATGAGTTTAATAATAAGTTCTGTTATATGGAATTCCGCGGATTTATTTTACCTTATAAAAGTTTATTAATATATAGATTTATTTATTTTGATCCAGTGAATTTTACAAGTGTCTCGCAAGGAGTTAGGAATTAGAATAATGTAGGTCAATAAAACAACCGGTAACGCGGGTCGATAGAAGGAAAATAGGCATCTCATATATCATTCCAAGATGGGCAGGTCAGCATGATACCTTACGTGAAAAAAGGTATAACAGTTCGTATATTATAAAGACAGATTTACAGTTTTGTCTCTGCAACAAAAAATATATTTACAGACTAACAGTCACAGATTTTTGTTCTTAACATGTTTTTCCTATCATGTATTATAAAACTTATTGATAAAAATTACTCGTAGATACTTATTTTCCTTAACTTACTGGAGAAGAAAGTAATATTGTGGGAACATTATGTAAAACGATTCAAATTTCATGCCTTTATTAGATCGTATCATATTATAATGATTTTGTTGAAATAATAATCCTGATATAGTACATAAAATTTTATAGAATTTACGAAGAATTATTTCTTAGAAATATTTATCTCTCTAACGGGAACTACTAAATAGAAACATTGTTATGGTAAAGTTTCAAAGTGGTTTGTTTGAGTTGTAAAATGTACCGTGTGAAAAGGTGAAATATTATAGTTGGCTTATATATAATATAGAAGATATAAAATGTGGATATATTTTTGATGTTGATATAAACCAATAAAATAAAATGAATTGTTATAACTATAATCTATAATATGTAGAAATAATGAAATAATGGTGGCCATTATAGAAAAGGCAATATTTTACGATGAATAAGCTTAAACGATACTGTAATATTTTCATTATAATTTTAATTTCGAAACCTAAATAAATATAAAATTAAGGGTAAGTAATGACACAACACCAGAATAATATTTATATATATTATTCTGGTGTTGATTACAGAAAATTTTATTACCGTTTGTCAATTGGACGATTTAAACGCAATCACCATTTTGCGATAATTGTTTTATGATTATGTTAATATTAATTATACATTTAAAAAAATGTTAGTAGTAATTTAAAAAAATCAATACTTGTGTACCTATATATATATATACGTATGTGTGTGTGTGTGTATCTATATCATGTTATGTTTTATTTGTTTTTTTTTTTATTTTATTTATTCTAGAGGGTGGCAAACGAACTTGCGGGTCACCATTGATATGTGATCACAGCCGCCCATGAACTCTTGCAACATCCTTGGATTCATAAGAGCCTTGCCTGCCTTGGAGGTAGGATATACGCCGTTTTTGAAGGTTCCCATGTTGTATCCATCTGTAAATATCACCGAAGGAGGTTCGTTTTACGTTCGAGTGGTACGTGGAAAAAAAGTTCTTTGAAAACCGCACAGTTTAAGATTGCCATGCATCCAGGTGATGTGGATGGTAAAGGCGGCGTTGACGTGCTGTGTGGGGATGAAATTCGGCGGTAGGCATCAGATAGAACAGCTCTTCGGAATACAACAACAAACAGTATAATGTAAGTAAAATTATACTTGAAGGTATAACTGATTAATTAGGTCAAAAAGATTTAGTGATCTTATTATTGTATTCTACTTTTACGGTGTACAAGTTGATTATTAAGCATAATTTAAATGATATTGTATCTTTCTTGCCATTGCCTTGCCTAAATTTACTAATATTAGTAACATGTTTTGAAGCGATGACTGAATTA
The DNA here is from genome assembly GCA_918358695.1 of Melinaea menophilus ssp. n. AW-2005. NCBI lineage: Eukaryota > Metazoa > Arthropoda > Insecta > Lepidoptera > Nymphalidae > Melinaea > Melinaea menophilus. The sequence goes on from OU911052.1 coordinate 4,159,800, forward strand.
AAAGTATAATTACAATTCTATCAAAGTATTTTGTCTTCAGAAGCATAATGAAAAGGCTAATATGGAATTAGACAGCAAATAATTCAGTTTATTTTAATCACCCTTAGAGAAATCTGAGTTAGAGGGACATGTACATTTAATAAATGATGACTCGTATTCTCGACCGTTAACAGGTTCAATGCGAATACAAAACACCCTAACATTCCACTTAAAGAGCTTGTAAATAAGATTGGGTGGACTTGTGAAGCAATTAATTTTATTATATATATATATATAAATGTATACTTTAATGGAAAATAAAATGGTTGGTTTCTCTACAGACATAAATTGAAGTAATCACATACTTAATCTTAATATAGTCATGATTATGTAAAATAAATAAAAATTATAATATGTTACATAATAAATATGTATGTATATATGATCTTTATTTACAATGACACGCTTCTCAATCTTAATGATAAATTATCCTACAAACATGATCATTAAATGAACAGCTTTGCTCTGTACTGTATAACACAGCTTTGTTATTATAATAATTATTAATAATCTCATGATGTGTTTCTATGAGATTTAGTATATTTTATATTAAAATGTAACAAGATCAAAATCATTTGAAGTTTCTTTCGTGTACTAACGTTTTTTACAACTTATTAATGTTTTGTGATGTAAATTTTAGATTTATATTTTTTTACAATTCCCATGTTTCGCTATTTTATATTTTTATATATATTCTTATTGAATTGGATTACACAGAAATACTGCGAAGTTAATCCAAAGAAAAATGATATTTCTTAAAAAAACATTCCATGACATATTCATAACATGAAAGTAAGAAATATATATTTTTCCTATTATGTATATGTCGCCGCGTTGAATATTATTGAGAAATAAAATTTATGGATTTACATACTTATAATTGAGCGAAGCGAACGAAGTGAGCGGAGCATTTTACTGGAGACTTTTTGCATTCTTTGTCACGAATTGGCTCAAAAACTACTTGACGGAAAATTATGAAACTTTGCAAACAAAAAGACACACATTAGGAGACGATTTTTTTTTTAAAAATTGAAAAATGTCAAAAACATTTTTTTTTTTAATATCATGTCACAAAACTGATATCCCATTGAAGTCAATGGGAAACAATCACTGGGCTCGTTTCGCTCAATATGCAAACGGTACCCAAGATTTCGCGGGCGCAGCGAGTCGAAGTTGAGGGTTTGTTGGCGTCCCTAGTTATTATAATAATCGATTCCACATTGGTTATTTACACATTCGGAATTGTTTATTAAGATGGCCGACGCAAGATTTAAGATGTTGTGATTTTGACTATATGTCGCCGCATTGAATATTATTGAAAAATCTAATTAATTTATTTACATACTTATAATTATTTTAACAATCATTGGAAATGCAATTCATCAATGTCTATTATAATTATCGATTCCACATTTATTATTTCCACATCTGGAATTGTTTATTAAGATGGCCGACGTAGGATTTAAGAAGTTGTGATTTTGACTATGTTGAATTGATGGATTGTTAAATTTAATGTTGTTTATTTGTAAACAACTTCTTAAATAATTATTCCTTCTTTATAAAATTATTTTATGAATTGTAATACTTAAAGCCGTCCGAATAAGAGTTACTTAAATAGAGTGTTTGATAGTATTATGTAAAAAAGTATTGTGATTGACTAGCAACGATTCACTTGAAGAGAGGAGAATCTTTGTACAAAAAGGGTATTTTATGAGCAGAGCTCAGTTTATTGCTGATTTTCGAGGAATACACATTGTAAGTAGAATCCATGTCAGTTTGTCTAATTTCATTTTATTTAATTCAAATGTTATTTATTAAAAATAATGAATAATAATTAACTTGTTTCATTTTGTTAATACTTCCCTACCGGTAACTATTTCACTATGATAATTGTCACTCACTTAACTAATATAAAATCATAGAACTATTGTTGGTATATCTTATTATAGTTATAGTTACAATAGAATCGATGACTACTATACGGTCAGCGATTCTATCTTTTTTTAAAAATGAATAATAATTAAATAAATTTCCGATATATATATTTATTGTATACCATAAGATCAACACGAGCCCGCCTAATGTCGGCCAGCACTCTATTGGTCCCAATGGTAAAACTAAACCATCCACGAACGCATTTATTATTGAATATTTAAAAGAACTCGTACTATTTTGTTACTAGTGCCACGGGTCAAATGATAGTAATTATTTAAAAAGATTTAATTGATCCCGATAGTTTTGGTATTGGAATTACCTAATCATTTTAAAAGATATCCATCAGAATAAAAACAGTAACTAATATTATTTCTTCCCAGTTGTCTCACAGGAGGATTTACAATGAACTCATACTTATATAACGAGATACTTACATAAAGGTAATCTCAGAACTAGGAAAGTGATCTCAGCACTGCTCAAAGAAACAAGAACAATATCATTAGTGATATTATTACCTTTAATAATATCGCATTCTTATCCTCTCAGTTCAATAAATATACTTTACTCTCTTATTCGATTCAGAACATTGTTAGTTTCTGATTCCCAAATCTTTTCAACAGATTATATGCATTATACAATACACATTGTATTGATTTGATTTTAAAACTTACAAAATAAACTCAAGGGACTGTAATATCTAAATTCATTTTATAATATGCAATTTCATGTTATTGAAATCTTTGCTATATAATTAAAGTTATTTTTCCTTTGTTTAACCGACGTTCCATGAACTTATTTAGAATTTTAAAGTCATGTTTTAAGATATTTATATAAAAAAATATATAACTATTACCTAAACAATATATACTTGAACGAAAATAAATTAATTTTTCTACAATATAAAATAGTTGTAGCATTCTAGTATGATTTTTAATTTCTGTTTAATTTTTAAATCAGTGCTTAGCGTCAGTTGCCGATATCATTTGTCGATTACCGACATAATACCGACATAATCAAACACTAAAAGAAGTTTTTTTTTTATATTTCTTCTAAGTATACATAACATAATACAAACATACATAATACATACTTTTTCTTTAACACTTTCACTGCCAGCTCCGTAGCGTGTACGGAGACGCAAGTTTCACCCCGTGTTTCACCCCAGGGCCGTAGCATGTACGGAGCAATTAAAAGTCAATTTTTTATAGTATTTAATTGGCTCAACATTTTTTTTACTATTTTTCCGTTTATTTAAATGCCTTTATGCAAACGTTTATATGAAAAATTGAAACAGCACACAGGACTAAATTTCTGAAAATCTGGTGGCAGCGAAAGTGTTAAAGATAAAAGTAATTTTCGACTATTGCTACAAAGTTTGTAAAGTATATATTTTATCCACACCTAAATAACTACAAAGTTAGCAAAGCAACTTTGTACTACTTAACTTATCTATTTTGTATAAAAATAGTGTGAACTTTATTAACATTACGTTTAATAAAAATACCTAGTCGATAAGGAAAAGAATTAATTTTTAATTTTATTTTTAGAATGTAGAATGAAAAAAATTATTAAGACAAGCGTGGCCGATTAGCAGTCATGAGTGAACAGTTAATACAAAATATAATTCTTTATTTATTCGGATGGAGAAATACAATTCTCAAGTCAAGACACGCCTAAACTAGATAAGATACAAAAAACTGTGTTAAAATAATTTGCAATATCAGTCTCTTGGAGATCGCAGTTTAAACTCAAATAAAAATTACATCATTTAGAATAACAAAACAAAAGTTGTTCTACCTACCATATAAATGGTTTCTGAAAAATCTTGCAGGTTAAATTTTATATTAAGGAATTGAACCCCAGAAATATCCACTTTTAAATCTTGTATTTTATCAATGTTCTGAAACCAACTGTGCGAAAGTCCGTGTGATGTAATAAGTTACAAATCTTTAAGAATTGATAACAGTCGTTTATTAATTGTTTAATATCGCTTCATAAGGTATTTTAGCTGAACATTCCCTTTTAAAACAAATAAATATCTAATTGTAATTACTAACTATGAAAGGGGTGGTAATTATTTTTTTGATTAATATAAAAAAGCAACTTAGTTTTGTCATTTTAATTAAATATATATTAAAAGATTTTTTTCTTCTATTTATATTTGCGATCAGTGAATTGACTTTCGGCAAATGTGTTCCTTCGCTTATATATTTTTGGGTGTGTCCTCCAGTGAGGGTATCTACCCATTTCCAATCAGATCATAATATCCTTTCTTTTATGTCGTTTCTCACAGCTACGCATGGTGAGTTGCTGTGCCAGAATGTTCGGATGCTCATGCAGCCTCTTCCGGTATCTCAGTCCAATAATTTCAATTTCTTCTTTTATCGTATTCATTTCCAAAAGTTTGTGGATTTCTGCGTTGGTAACATACCATGACCCATTGCTGAGATTTCGAAGAATACAATTTTATATCCTCTGCAGGCATGATATAGAAATTAGAATCGGACGCACTACCCCATAACTGAAGGCCATAGGTCCAGATTGGTTTAACACTGTCTTATAAACTAGGATTTTATTGTCTAATAACAGTTTCCTGTTTTTCCCCAACAACTATAGGAGGATCTTATATTGGAGGTTAAGTTCTTCTCTCTTTTTTTTTTATATGTACCTTCCATGTTAGGCGTCGGTCTAGATATAGTCCGAGATATCGAACACTGTCTTGTTGGGGTAGTGTATTCTTGTCAAGCTTTACTTGTGAACAGTTGTCTTTGTGCAATGTTGTTGTCTAGTCTAGGCGTTTTTGGAGGACTTGCGATGACAAATCTGGATTGCTACTACTTGCCAGGATAGCAGTATTATCGGCAAACGTTGTTAGTAGTAATCGTTAAAAATCTAACTTAAAATAATTAACTTTACTTTACTTTACTTTAGCTTCACGCCATGTCCCTTGCGGGGTATGATATACATTGCAATATAAATTTAAGTTCAAAATAACGAATATAAAAATTATTATAAAATTAAATAAAAAAAATCCGTGCCCGCAGGGGGACACGCGTGGGTAGACCTCGCGTGTAACTCGTTTAAAATATAACTCACTACCTAAGAATAACATATGATGCCGTTGTTTACATCAAAAATTTTCAAGCAAAAAGCGGTTTTTATTTTTTTTCTCGGAATAGGTATCTTTTTTGGAAATACTTTTGATACTTTAATTTAGAGTAAAAAATAACCTTTCTATTAAAAATACTTGTGATGTAAGAATGTTTACCAGAAAAAAGTTATGAATTTTTTTCCAAAAATTTTCGGTTTTTTTACCCCCACCCCTAAGTTATTGAAGTTAGGTTTTCGGTTTATCTACATTAGTTATAGGTATTCATCAAAGACATCATATAATATGAACGCGATTGATCTACTTTGTATAGGGAAAAAGTTATGGTCGAAAAACTGAAATCGGAAAAAATGAGGCCCTAGCGCCCCCTGTGGCCGGATTTCTCTGGTTAACGAACTTGACCTTTATTTTTGGATAGTTGATTTTTGTGCAAAGTTTGAAAGCGATCCGAGCGAAACTGTAGCCGCTATCGTGCTGACAAAGTCGAATCTGGACGCACGCACGCATATCTTCTATTATATAAAAATGAATCGCAAAATGTGTTGGTAAGCGCATAACTCAACAACTCTGGACCAATCTTAACAATTCTTTTTTTTAAATGTTCCTTGAAGTCCAAGGATGGCTCTAACGGCGAGAAAAATTTGAATAATTTCCAGGGAAACCCTAAAAAAGCCCTTTTCTTTTTCCTATACAAATATTTTAAATGTAGAATAAATAACTAAATGTAGAGTCAATTTGAACTGTATTGCTATTCAATAAAGTTGATATTAAATTACAAGCACTCATTGTTGTCTAAACAATGTAGGTGTCTTGCTAACGTCAAAGAGTCAATTCGCGCTTTATTGTCGCTGCACAACGTTCAAATTTAATCAAAAGAATGTGTACACCCGACCAAATTGAAAAGTCAAAAAAAGTAAATGTAAGATTTGATTGGCCTTCGAATATTCTTTCTTTTGTTTTAGTTTCGGAATGCGACATAAATTGTCATCAGTTTTCACGTCATTGCATCTGTCAAACAAACTGCGTTAAAAAGCGTTTATAATATTTAATAATTAATTTTGATTGTATAAATACCTGTGATTAATAATTATTTCATGTGAATAAATTTAGGTAATTATATACGATATGCCTGCTATAAGACGAAGTAATTTAAGTAGAAGAACCCGAAATGCTACAAACCAAATGAATTACCGATCTTATCATACTGCACATGAACGTGACGACCGAAATGAACGCGAAAGAATTCGTATATCACGAACGCGGGAAGCGAGAGCGAGAGATTCAACTAATAATCGCGAAAGTTTGAATCGAGCTGCTTTCAATTACGATTTGTCAATTGACTACAGTAACCACCAATGTGTTGCTATTGGATCTATGAACTTGGTTTGCTCTTATTGTAAGGCATTGAAATACAAAAATGAAGCAAATGGATTGTGTTGCGCAAATGGGAAAGTGAAATTGATACCATTGGATCCACCACCAGAGCCATTGTACTCATTGGTTTCAGGAATAGAACCAGATTCCATACACTTTTTGTCAAATATTCAACAATATAACAATTGCTTTCAAATGACATCATTTGGGGCAACAAACGTAGTTCGGGAAAATTTCATGCCAACTTTTAAGGTATGTATTATAGCAGTTAATCATTATTATTTTAATGAACAAAATTTCCTGTTAACTAAGTAAATATGTGTCATTAACCTTCAGTTTCCTAAACCCCAAAACATATATTACTTAGTCATTATATTATTTGGTGATTCAGTATTAGCAACACTTTTATTATTTTGAAACACAATATAATTATTTGACGATGGATATTAGTTACAACTAATTATTACATATTGACATACCTAAGCATATCAATTATTATTTGGTGATTCAAATTAAGAGACAGATATACTTTTTAGGAACAAATATTATTTCTATTTGGCAAAAATCATTTTTTTTTATTTACAGATACAAGGCCAAATATATCATAGAGCAGGTTCACTGTTACCAGTGTCAGATAGCAATTACAAATTTCTGCAAATTTATTTCATGGGCAATTCACCACGAGAAATTGATATGCGTTGTTCAAATAACAATTCAGTAAAGAGGTCTATTGTAGAACAATTACAAACTTTATTTCATGAGTACAATCAATTGGTTATGTTGTTTAAAACTGCACTGGATCGGATGCCATCTGATAATCACAAAATTGTAATCAGAGCTGATAAAACACCTGTTGGCCAACATGCAAGACGTTTTAATGCACCAACTATTGATGAAGTTGCCATCGTTGTAGTTGGAGAAAACTTGGAATCCCGTGATATTGTTTTACATCGTCGGAATGATCAATTACAACGTATAAAGGAAACACACCGCTCATATGACGCACTGCAATATCCCATTATATTTTGGCAAGGTGAAGATGGCTATGATTTTTTAAACAAGATGATAAATCCCATTACAGGTAATAAAAAATATTAGTTTAGCTATGGAGCTATATTATCAGTCACTATATTATTATTTTTTTAATTTTCAATATTATGAAAACAAAAATCTATTTTCAGGTTCCGAAACCAACAAAAAAGTCAGTTCAATGAACTATTATTCCTACCGCCTAATGATTCGTGAAAATGAAGACAATCACATACTCAAATGTCGGCGATTATATCACAAGTATGTTGTAGACATGTATGTTAAAATTGAAACTGAGAGATTAACATTCATCAGGTTGAATCAGACCAAACTCAGATCTGAAGAGTATATTCACCTTCGAGATGCGATTAATACTGATGGAAATGCACAGAATGTTGGTCGGATGACTATTCTTCCAGCAACATACATCGGAAGCCCTCGACATATGCATGAATATGCTCAAGATGCCATGTCATATGTTCGTCATTATGGTACAGCAGATTTGTTCATCACATATACATGCAATCCACACTGGATAGAAATCAAGCAGGAGTTATTCCCTGGGCAATCATATATTGATCGTCATGATATTACAGCCAGAGTCTTTAGACAAAAGTTGAAATCTTTGATGGATTTCATTGTGAAACATTATGTGTTTGGAGAGACACGCTGCTGGATGTATTCTGTGGAGTGGCAGAAACGGGGATTGAGACATGCACATATTTTGATTTGGTTAGTTGACAAGATATGAAATGAAGTTGATGCAGTAATATCAGCTGAAATCCCTAATGTAGAAGTAGATCCTGGATTGCATGAGGTAGTTATTAAAAACATGGTACATAGTCCCTGTGGAACTCTTAATCAAAATTTACCATGTATGGTGGATGGTAAATGTTCAAAACGATATCCACGGACATTAATATCTGAAACAATCACTGGTATTGACGGTTATCCTTTGTATCCGATCTTTGTCGCCGATCGACAGCAGAAAAAGGAAGATCAACAATTGTTAAATTAAATCAACAAGATATTGAAATAGATAATCGCTGGATTGTTCCATATTCACCCATTTTATCAAAGACCTTCAAAGCGCACATCAACGTTGAATCTTGCCATTCAGTAAAATCTATTAAATACATTTGCAAATATGTAACCAAAGGGAGTGATATGGCTGTGATTGGTATTAATGCAGAGAATTCCAATGATGAAGTTACCCAATACCAAATTTGTCGCTATGTTAGTAGTAATGAAGCAGTTTGGCGAATATTTTCTTTTCCTATTCATGAAAGACACCCTACTGTTGTTCATTTAGCTGTGCATTTAGAAAATGGACAAAGAGTATATTTTACAGCACAGAACGCAGTAGAAAGAGCTTTACAGCCACCATCTACTACATTAACCAGATTTTTTGAGATATGTCAAAACGATGATTTTGCTCAAACATTGTTATATTCTGAAATGCCAAAATATTATACTTGGAATCAATCCTCAAGAAGATTTATACGACGGAAACAAGGAAAACCAGTTACAGGATACCCAGATATATTTTCTACCGATGCGATTGGTCGAATTTATTCAGTACATCCAAGCAATGATGAATGTTTTTATTTACGACTGCTATTAGTCAATGTACGTGGCCCAACATCGTTCCAACATGTACGAACTGTTAATGGTGATTTGTGTGGATCATATAGAGAAGCTTGCCAACGTTTGCGATTGCTAGACAATGATGCTCATTGGGATCAAACTCTCAATGATGCTGTAATACCATCAGAAGCTCATCAAATACGAACATTGTTTTCTATAATCATATCTACCTGCTTCCCATCAAACCCAAAGGATTTGTGGATCAAGTACAAAGATAATATGTGTGATGATATTTTGTATCAAATACGGATTAGAAGGGGAAATCCAAATATACAAATAAGCGAAGAAATTTACAATGAAGTATTGATTTCAATTGAGGACATGTGCTTGATGATGTCAAACAAACTATTATTTCAATTAGGCCTGGCCGCACCCAATCGTCCAATGCATGATGCTTTTAACCAAGAGTTGCACCGAGAAAAACTGTATGATCTCAACACTTTGAAAGAATTAATTCAAACGAATCTTCCACTATTGAATGAACAACAGAAGTATGTATTTGATACACTTTTGAAAGTAATAAATGATAAAAGAGGAGGGATTTACTTCTTAGATGCACCTGGTGGTACAGGAAAAACTTTTTTGATTTCATTGATATTAGCAACAATTCGCTCACAAAATAAAATTGCACTTGCACTCGCTTCGTCGGGAATCGCAGCAACTTTGCTTGAAGGTGGTAAAACAGCTCATTCAGCACTAAAATTACCATTAAACATACAAAGCAACGAAACTCCAACCTGCAACATTTCGAAGAACTCTGCAATGGCAAAGGTTTTGCAGCAATGTGGATTGATTGTTTGGGATGAATGCACGATGGCACATAAAAAATCTTTGGAGGCTTTAGATAGAACCTTACAAGATCTCCGGAGCAATAATAACCCATTTGGTGGTGCAATGATTTTATTAGCAGGAGATTTTCGTCAAACATTGCCAGTGATTCCACGATCAACGCCAGCTGATGAACTTAATGCCTGTTTAAAGTCCTCCAATTTGTGGAAACATGTGAAGGTATTACACTTAAGCAAGAATATGCGTATCAAGTTGCAAAATGACAAATCTGGAGACATATTCTCTAAACAACTCATTGACATTGGTAATGGCAAATTTCCTATAGACACCTTGACTGGTTGCATTAACTTTCCTCAAGGTTTTTGTCAGTTAACTAGATCAAAAGATGAACTTATTCAAAAGGTGTTTCCAGATGTTGCTCAAAATTATAGAAACCATGATTGGTTGAGCGAACGGGCTATATTGGCTGCAAAAAACATAGATGTAAGTGAATTAAATTTCAAAATTCAAGAACAAATTACAGGCGAATTGAGGATACATAAATCAGTTGATTCGGCTACTAACCAAGATGATGTCGTTAACTATCCGCCTGAATTTTTAAACTCGCTGGATTTACCAGGATTGCCACCTCACAATCTTCAATTAAAGGTTGGTTCGGTAGTAATAATGTTGAGAAATATCAACCAACCGCGTCTTTGCAACGGCACACGGTTAGCGATAAAAAAATTATTGAACAACGTGATAGAAGCAACTATACTGAAAGGAAAGTATAAAGGAGAAGACGTTTTGATACCACGCATCCCAATGATTCCGACTGATGTACCATTTGAATTTAAACGACTACAATTTCCAGTGCGGCTTGCTTTTGCTATGACCATAAATAAGTCCCAGGGGCAATCATTAGGTGTTTGTGGTATTAATCTAGAAAACCCATGTTTCTCACATGGTCAATTGTATGTGGCCTGTTCCCGTGTTGGAAAACCATCAGATTTATTTATATATTCACCAGGTAATCAAACAAAAAACATTGTGTATCATAAAGCACTAAAATAAAAATAAAACAGATTTTTGTTAATAATTATGATTCACTGGATTTACAATATCGCGATTACTGAAAATACTTATGTACGTTTTATTTCATTATTTCTTATTTCATCGGTTATGAACCCTATGTTAATAATAATAGTAATAAATAATTAATTATCTCTATACTTTGTAATTGAAGCACCCACTTTATAAATATTTGTCACCTTTAGGTTCCCACTATCCCTTTAGATTATTTTTCAATCAGGTTTGAACCTTAAGTTCCCCTCTTGGTTTGAAGCCCTCTGGCAGACATCCCAATCGGGGTTTTTAGTGGGTCTCAAAAGGGTGACCAAAGTTCGTGGAAGCTAAGATACTTAAGTCACCCGAGCTGACCTTTTTCTTTAATTCTCCTGAACAGAACCGTCACCATGATGATAGGGCGATGTGTGAGGATCAGCAGAGTAAAAACGTCTAAATGTCGAAATATAAACTGCCACATTCCAAATCTATTTGACAGAACGAATTCTGCCGAGTTGTATAAAAATTGTATTTATTAAAAAAAAAAAAAATCTTTTAAAATTTAAATGTTTTGAGTTTAACTTTCATTGTATGTATTAGTAAAAACCACCAAATACTTTTAATTATGAACGTCTTAATAAAATGATGAAGTAACATATTAAAAAAAAGGAAAATTTTACGATTTATTTATTATAATATTAAATGATAAAAAATATCCACCAGAATTCTTAATATATATAAATCACGTGTCGCGTTATTTGTCCGCGATGGACTCCTAAACTACTTAACTGATTTAAATAAATTTACACACCACGTACAGTTTGACCTAACTTAAAAGATATAATAATTTTCAATTCAATTCATAGTCGCAGTATTATTTTATTGCAAATTATTAGTTTATCATTTTGCAGTTAGCTCTTAACAATTCTAAAAGATGGCGGTATCTATTGACTGGATTGAGTAATTACGAATGAGATATCTACCCTACCTACCTCATTCGTAAGTTTAGTGTTCCAAGTTATTTACTAAAAACTTTGTAATATACAAATAGTGTTATAAACTTGGATAAAATTAAAAAAATAATTATAATTATTTTGTTTTGATTTTTGCTTAATATGGACTGTAAGAAAACATTATGGTTTTCATGACAGATGTACTCTGAACGTTACCCCTTAAATAGTTTAGTACAATGTAATATATCAAAAATAATAGTCACAGCAACGCGTGACCGGGTCTGCTAGTATATATATATATATATATATATATATATATATATATATATATATATATATATATATATATATATATTATATATATATATAAACATTTTGACCAATGGTCATTTCGGACTCAGGGGGTCATAAGAAGACCTCCTGTGAAGAAATTTTTTCAAAATTCGAAAGTCGGGTACAAATGAATGGGTAGACCGAATTCTTCGAGGTCTACCCAAAATTAACAACTATTGTACTTCACCAGACAATAATAATTACAATATTTAAATACAAAAACTATATAAATTCATCTGGGACCGACAACTAGCAAACAATTATCGGTGAAATACTTAATATAATATACATTGGAATATAAATTTAAATTCAAAATAACGAATATAAAAATTACTATAAAATAAATATATAAAATTATTAAAAATAACAACTATTGTACTTCACCACAATGAATGGATACAAGCTTTAAAACAAAAGGTAAAAATTATGCTAATAATTCGCTCGATAATATTATATAGAAATTATTATCTTCAAATAATTAACTTTAAGGCTAAACTATTTTTACGCCGACATATATATATCAAAATCAGCGGCTAACTAAAATGTATTACATGTTAGTCATATTGTGCTTTGAGACAAAAGGTAATCCAAGCACGTATCAGCAAGGTTACACAATATATAGTTTTTATTTAAGACGACACGCTGCTCAATCTTTATGAAAAAATATACTACAAACATTGTTAATAAACGAAGAGTTCTTTTTTGTTCCAAATGGGATATTTGTTAAAATAATAATTATTAATAATCAACACATCTTAAATCTTATTGTAACACATCTAATTATTAGAGGTGTTGCAATTAGAATGAAGACATAATTTTATATACATTTTACAGCAAAATAAATTTAAAACGAATAACTGTGTATTCGAAGTTTATTTAACAAAATATAATCTATATTAATGTTTTTCATATTTTACTCATGTTTTTTAATATCAGTTTTAGATTATATTTTTCATACAATACCCATGTTACGTTATTTACTCGTATAAGTTAGTGGTAAAGAAGGCAGAGATGAAATTCGTCAGAAGGCATTAGATCACATAGCTCTTCGGGACAGTCCTATTTATTTCGGGGGCACATGCTCGTAAGACAATTGGAGAAATACAATCTGGCCCACTCGACTTCTGAACTTACAAGAAAAAAAAAGATTTTTGGATGATTTATTGCCGAAAACCTTTTTCTGGCATTAAGGTCTGTCGCAGCGGGACGATAGGCATTGTCTTTTCCTGGTCGTCCAAAGTCGAGTTTGATGCAAAAAAGAGTCCCGAGAGATCGGCTTTCTCTTTTGCCTTGTGGGCCAGAGAGTCGTTTCGAGGGCCCTGAACTTGCGCGTGTCAGACGATTACCTTGCCTTGCTAGTCCCCAATTTTGACGACAGACTTGAAGTGTGCTCTAGCAATTTGCCGTTTGAAGAAGTCGGAGGTACGATTATATTTCTTCTTTCACTCTATCCCAATCCGCTGACTTGTAGTGCCAAACGAGTAGAGACGCGGGTCTTGTGCGAGCCTGAAGTTGAATGGGCACTACACTCCATACCAAGTAATGATCAGAGGACCATAGGGCAGCCTCGATGATGTTCAAGTTTATACCCGGGGTAAGACAGGTACGCTACATCGCTAAGTTAAAATATCTGCCAAGATAAATTGGACAAAAAACTCTTTAAATTATTTATCAAATAGATCAGTTTTCAAATTCTGATAATCAATATTTTATACATCGTGAAACTGACATTCTTAACCCAAATATGCATTAATGTTAATATCAATAACTCAATACTGCCACTAATCACCGCTTGAAAATAACATATTATACTAGTACAGACTTAAAGTCTCTTAAGCTGCAAGTAATGACGTTTTGTCAAATGATATTCGAGCATAGTTTTCAATTTATTTATTCGTATAGGATTAAAATGAAGTTTTATCTGCCGATTAGGAAATAAATAAATATATTTTTTCGAATACTAGCCATATTGTACATTATCCATGGTTTTAATAGGATCTAATGAGATCTAATCGTGTTTAATCGTATCTCTAAAAATTTCCAGTATCATATGTCTAAATTTTAGGTGTAGTATTTTTTTGTTATCAATGCTAAGAATTATTAATATATTCCAAATATTTATTTCAATGTGTGCGTGTGTGCGCCTGTTTTATGAAGAAATAAATTATATAAGGACTACTAAACAACAATAAATGCGTTATCAAAAATGTGACCATAATGTAAAAGTAAATGTTCTCACAATATTTTTTATTTATTTATTTGTAATAACATAATTAAAATATTATGTTATACCTACAACTATTGTAACAAGACAATTAAATAAAAAGTTATTGATAGTAAAGTTATTAAATTTATCGTGGTTCCTAACACATTTTTACAATATTTTTTTAAGTTTTATTTATATTTGCTAATTGAATGCTTTGAATACTGAAATTTTAAATTACTTCATAAACTTTACAGAGTTATTGCGGTAAAATAGTAGATGGTTTTATCGTTGACCGGTTCAATGTAGTTAATTTGTTAAAATCCTAGTTGAAACGGATCAACCAATTATTATTAGTTACGTAATTATTTTTATGTAGTGTAAAATGCTCTTGTAATTATGTGTTTTAAATTACTATTTCTTACGTAACAAAGTTAAATATAACTTTATTTCATGGTAGATTTTTGAAAAGAAGTAAGAAAAGATTGGTGATTTTACTTAACACGATGAAGAGCATTATTTTTATTTGACTGTAAGGAGAGGGTTATTTTCGTTTGTTTGTCATATTCCTTAGCAGGTACGTAGGTATGTCACGTCACACTTAAACCAACATAGACATAAACAGGTTCTACATGTATAAAAACAAAAAATGTTTGAAGGGTACCGTGTGGAATATCAAATGAAAGGAATTAATTAGCACATTTTAAATATATAACATATAACTTATTTATTCCCTACTTTCTATTTGCTTGATAAAAAATATATAAATATTCGAATTAAATGAAATAAAAAATATTTATTTTGTATTATATTCTTTTCTGATTACGTGGCAAATTTCTTTCCAGTTTTTTTTATAATTTGTAACTTATTTTTTTGTATGAGTTGAGAGGTACTTTTATATTAATGGTAAAGTTAATTATATTTGTTTCATTTTAAAATAAATCTAATTAGGTAATTCTTATTATGGGTAAATCAAAATATACAAATACTCGATTAAGAATGAAATGCAAGATTATTAAAGTGCAAATAAAAAATATATATTACGGTATATGGTACGATCTAGCTGTAAACCATTAATTGCCGTTTGTTTTGGTTCAACCAGTTGTAGAGAAGGCTCTCAAAAGATTGAGAGCGTAAAGTATCTCTGTTACGGACGAAACCTCAGTCAACGGATGTCATGACATATTCCCGTAAAGGCGTACGGCTCTATTTACAGTAACCAAGTCGTTAGTAATGCCTTTATGAAAAGCTCTTCTAGTGAGTCACATAGAGAGAGATCCGAGCTACAATCACTCGTTTTTTTCACTCATTTACGACTCAATATTTTTTGTAAGTTTTGTAAGTTTGTCACGGATTACAACCATCACCCTTTTTTTTTAGAAAATGGGACCCTTGCTATTATTATGAAACAAGATATTTTATTAAATATAAAACGAAATCTCTAAGGCTACTATATATGCTATCAACAAAATGTTTTAGTAGGATTTCGAAAACCAATTTCATATCAATAATAATAACAAATCGAATAAAAATGGGTTAATAACCATTGCATTGAAAATGTTAATAACTTTCTATGATATAAAATAATAATAACTTTTTATGATACTTTTTATGAACTCAATTAATATGTATATATTTTATTTAAACTTTAAACATTATTTTTGATTTTGAATTACATTTTTCTACACATCAAAATTGTAAACGAAATCTCTATCATTATTTTCTGGTATATATTGTCATCTATTTTTAATTTACTTATTTATTTCTTGAATAGGAAGCCAACTTGACTAACATTGCATTTACATAACCTTAGGTTAATAAGTTACAAAGTATATCGCTATTAAAGATTAACTTAACGTGCACATTTAGCATGGTTGTTCATAAAATCTTTAAAAAAATACATTTAAGTAAATGTATTTTTATACACAATATATGTAAGTTATAGAAGTTAAAATATAAAAATATTTAATATAAAAAACAATACAAAGAAGAAGAAAAATAATAAAAAAAACAAAAAATAATAATAATAAAATATAAGATAAAACAAACAGGAAAATAAATGATAAAGTTAACTTGCATAAAGCAATTAATATAAAAAAATGTATTTGTTTATTTATGTACCATTAAAAATCACAAATCCAAAAAAAAAATCAGGAAACAATGTAGTACCAAGGATTTCTCCTTCTCTTTCTTATCTCCTTTAGACATCTCTCCCTGTTACACTTTGGTGTGAGACAGGGTATACACGGCAGTGCGGTACACACTAAATATAAAAAGAAGAGAACAGCGACCTGGTATTGGAAATAGAGTAAACAAATGTAAAAAACAAATAAAACCAAAGTAAAAGGTATCACTTTTGTTAAAATATAAAAAAAATATATACAATTTTGAACCTTTTGTCTTTTGTCTTTATCTGTGTTGATAATTAAAATATTTTCAAATTCTGGCTTTAAAGGTTTTTAAAGAATAATAATTCATATTCTTAGAAACAATGTTATAGCTTTTGATAATCCTTTTTATTGGGACAGTTAAAGCCCAATTAGTTTTATAAAAATTACTTTAAGAAATAGGCAAATTTTAAAGCTATGTTTGTACATAGACCAAATGCAAGGTATCTTATTGTTTAGACTAATGTCTTGAAGTATTCTATTACATAATTTCTCCCGATATTTTTCCATGCAAAAAGCACAGGGCGGTAATATCTCTTCGATTGAAAGAACAAGTAATAATCTTTTAATAGCGAGTCGTCATTATTTCATTTAATAATTTTTTTTTTAAATGATAAAAACTTCAACTTTTGTTTTTAGTATTCTTTCCACTCTGTCTTTATGTACTGGATAAAATGGATTCCAAACAATTGAACGGTAAATTAAATGTATGTTTTGTACTATTTACTCTTGGTATAAATGTAATTACATGCTATTTATCCTTATCATTAGAATGTAAGTTTTTTTCTATTTAACTTCTTTTATAATTATATATTGACATATAGATTTAAGAGTTATGATATTATTGTGTATTAAAAATAATGCCATTGTACACTTTCTAAAGCTATTATTATTGTTATATAGAATTAAAGATCCAAATCAATGCTAACTTAAATAATATTCTATATTTGTAGTCCTTACTTCAAGGGAGATTTTAATTTGGTCAGATAGTTTGGAACCATTAACACTTTCTCGTCCGTACACTATGATATACGGAATATAGAAACATCCAAAGATTTCCAATCACTGCTCGCCAAATCTGATTGAGTCATCCTTCAAGATAATTAATTTTTCAAGCTAATCAAAGTTGCCTGAGGATAGCTATATGTGAACTAGAACTATCACCGAACACAAAGCTTACCTGTAAGCGTTTAGACTGTAACCAAATTCGCTGCTGAAATAACACAATAAACTGTAACAATATTATATACCACGTATAATCACTTGGTGCACCGTTACCGTTATCTTATTTATAACGATGGTAATTACTTATTTATTATTTATTTATTTATCTTCACGCCATATCCCTTGCTGGGTAGCCAGAAACGACGGAGCGCCAAACGCTATAAACATTTTCGCTACTACCTTCCATTCTGTGGATCTCTTCATTGCGGATTCGATTAGACTGACTTCTCACATTTTGCGAATAGATCGCATCTCCACAGCATTCATCTTTCTTACATTCTTCTTCTGTGTTACCCACGTTTGGTTGCCGTATAACAGCGTCGGTAGCAAAACCGCATTGTGTATAGCCAAACGTGCAGCTATGCTGACGTTTCGCTATCTCAACAATGCAGCCAAAGCACCGTTGACTCTGTTACCGGCAGCAATATGCCTTTCCACATCCATTAATTAAATTTATCTCTTCAATTGTTTATTATCCATAATATTTAAAAATATATATTTTCACGCATTCTTTTTTTTATAAAGGGTATTTAGAGATGAATGGATATTTTATTATAAATAATTTAGATATTTGTAACTTTTAATAAAAAACTTCGTGGAAGATGCATATATTAAATCCAGTAAATTGAGTTTCCAATTATGGAGGATTTCTTACATTATTTTTTTTAGGAAATTATTATTATTAGCATTAATTTTTGATTTATTCTATCGCATTATAAGTTACAGAGTGGAAATAATTATATGTTCTAATTAGAAGGTAAAGAAGAACATATTTATTTTATCTTAAGGCAAATGTTTATGTTACATATGTGCTCGTATCTTTCTTTATGGTAAATATGTTGATCAGTATTTTGTTTCATCTTTAGATATATCCAATGTTTTTTGAATATAGTAACTAACCTACAAAGAACAGAAAATTACTCTTATTTATAAATTAGGTAGCTAGTAGGTATTATTAGAAGTAGTCAGGTTCAAATTACCGAGTTGTAAAGTTTATATTATTCGACCTTTCGTCATTCGTTCGACATTCGTCATATACATTTTTTTGAGGTCTGGCTGGAAAATAAATTCTGAAATGTCTTATTTGGATTTGATATATTTTTAAACTTATATATTTTGAAAATTCCAGTGAGTGATGTTATTTTTTTTTTTGGAGGGAAAAATCAAACAATTTTTATTTCAACAGATTTTTTTATTTTTACATCGTTGTATAATAATTTTGGTTTATTTATGTTATTTCAATTATTAATTTTGGTTTACTAACATATGTTGTTTGGTTTACTTATTAACTTAAGGGCACATTCAAAGTTACGCTTGTATAAGTTGTGAAATCTATTAATCTGTGGTTTAGAATTCCGTTATTGTTCTAGGTGCAACTATGTCAAACTGTGACTTAAGCTCAATGTTGCATGTTTAGAGTTGTAGCTACAATTACTATCAAATGCTGGAGTATATACATATATGTTTTATTGTTAATTGTGTAGTATATTTTAAATGTTTTGTCAAATACATTTTTTAATGCAATTTGTAAGATCTAAAATCTTATAATACCAAACTTTATATTTACATAGAGCCATGTACCATAAAATGGAATATACATATTGATGCTTCAAGTCTACCTTCGATAAAAATATATAGAAAAAACATATAAAATAATCTGTTTATTATGAAAAAAGATCCTGCATGCAAAATTCCAACTCTAATTATGGAAATAGGACAAATAAGTTAATTCTCCTAATAAACTTTGTAATTGCCTACACAGTGTCGCCAATAATAATCGAATTATTTCATAACATTGAAATAATATTTAATCTTATGAATGATTATGTTATTGATAATTACATAATGTCATAGGAACAAATAAATAAAATATACAAATTTTGGGTAGTTTCTAGTTTGGGTATGCCCAATGTTGATATATCGAAAATAATAACTAAAAAAGACCTTATTTGGAAAACTGCTTCTTTTTCATATTTGTTTTCTTCCAACCATCCCCATTCTTAATTGAGAATCTTCTTCATACATACTTTTTATTACTTCGCATTATGTAATAAGTAAATAATTAAATATTTACCAAAAAATTTTATTATTTTAATAATAAACTTGTTGTCACTGAGGCCTAATAAAATAAGTAACTGATTGAAATACTACGAAATGTAAAAGAATAACGGATGTTGCATCCAGACACTTATAATAATACACATGACAACTATACAAATGAGAAATACAAGTGACAACTATTGTTAAATAATGTTACAATAGTATGGTAATAATTATGTATCAGTGGAATCAGTGTATTTTGAAACGTGATATTATGTTTTTAAAACAGATATTTAACCAATTAATTTAGTGTCTTCCGGTTTGTTGATAAATAAACAATATAAAAATAAGCATACATCCAAGATTATGCTTGTCTTGTGCTATGATCACCAAATGTCGACACGTCGATCCCACACTCTCCCAAAGTTTGTTTATTGAGCGGCCCATAGATTGTGTGCTTATAGCTTTGTATGATCTGCTTAATGTAATCAACAAATTATCAAAATCATTACATAGAATGCCATTTGTTATAGCTAAATAATCCATGAAAGTTCTAGCTGTACCAATGCTTGTTTTATTTTTAATAGGGCAATTTAAAAATAGGTTGCTCTTTACCCGCTTGTGATTTTTTTTTTACTCTATTTCTTATATAAATAATTTATATTTTTAATTTTGGTAAGAAAAATGTTTGCAGCCTATGTGCGGTGAATAAATCTAAGAGTGTTACATATATTTTTAGAATTTTGCAATTACAATTTCTTCGTTGGGATACCAATTTTCTTATTTATTCAGAACAATTTGCGGATCCCAAATATATTTATACTTTGATTCACTTGGTCTTAATTTGTTAACACCCCTTAATATTGGCGAAATATGATCTTCTGTACTTCTGTTTTTTTTACCCAGAAGCAAGGACAGCGCAGATGGATGATAGTGAAGTGTCCATAAGAGTCACCCTTATTATATTGTTTCGTTAAAAATAGCATCACCACGGTAACAGATGGTTCTAATGGCTGAAAGTTGTTAATATTGCAAAAATCCCCTCAAAGCTTAAAAGTTATTCTGTAGTACAGTGTTTACTAAAAAGAAATAAGTTTATTTATATCCAAAATTAAAAAAAGAAGACATTAATTATTGCAGAAAATAATTTGGTAAAACAATTTGGCAATCAATTAGATAAGAATAACAATAATCAGGGAAACGTGACAAAAGCAGATAATGCGTTAGGTAATCACATGCATTTTTTCGATATTTACGTTAAAATAGATTTTAGAAGATGCTATTACATTTTCCGAATTAGGTATTATAACAAGTATTTTTTATAAATAAATATTTAGTAATAAATTCCTAGTCTACCATACGATATCTTTGTACTGCAGAAGAGGGCTGATCGAGCAATTTACAACATGAAACTTTGAGAGGCATTAAAGAATAAATTCAAATAATAAAGAAATATGGCTGTGCACAATCAATATATTTATAAAATTTTTATATATTACACACAAAAACAATAAAAAAATAATACTACAAATAAAAATACGTTTACTTTTAATTCTAGCAAGTTTGCTACGTCCATCACTAGGCTCCATAAAATAAGTAATTCCTTTAGGGTTAATTGTATACGTTTTTACAATAAATTCCCCAGTAAATCCTAAATTTGTCACTAAATCTATTGAAAATATTTTTTACAAACAATTTGATAAAAAAGTTATTATAGTGTAAAGGATTACATAATTAAGAATTAATTGTATTTTAGCGATTAAGTACTAATCTACACAAGTTTTCAAGTTGTAGAATGTCTTTACGAATTGGTCTATGTGTTACGTATGGTATCAAAAAAGGCTCTACTGCCACTCCCATTTGACGTACACTCAGACGATCATTGGTAATGATTGAAAGCGGAGAACATTATATAAGACTGAGAGACTCCGTTTTATAAGGATTTTTCTCTTTGTTTGCAAAATTCTACTAGAAGTAATTTTATAAGCAGATACATTTTCACTCTTTTAATTACTGATTAAATCACCAATCATCTGATAGCACGAATATTTGAACGACTGGAAGCATAAAACCAATGTTAACAATGACTGTATTCATTCAATTAAGTGAGTAGGTCATAAAATGTTGGCTTAAAATTACATTCAGTAAAATCAGTTTCAGATTTCATCGTTAATTTAAAGTATGAATATCGGTTAAAAATACGTCAATGAAAAAACTATTATGGAAAAGAGGGACAATGAACATGATTATATGTAAAGAACACTTTCTACTATTTACTAAAAATGTCTTATGATACCTACAAGTATAAGAATGCTGCTATTATAATATAAATTATACATGGTAAAAATCGAATTGCATAACATATCCGCTTGCTACTAGTTATTATAAAACTTTACACTTTTCATCTACTTTCAACGTGCAATCGAAGACGAAGTTTTAAAATAGTTAGTAAAATATTTATAAGAAGTACAACTTTCTTAGTTTGAGATGTTTGAATAAAAATATTGATTTGAACATTAAAAAAAATGGATATATCTTATTATAAATTATGGACAAATATTGAAAAATAAATTTCTAGTTTGGAATACTTACAAACAATTAGAAGGCTGGTTTGCAACAAACTTTTTTATTCATAAGCATGATGTTTAGTTTCGAAGTAAAATTTTGAGATTTTGAATTATTTAAAAACAAGTTACAAAAATGTCCTAAAAATAAATAAATAAATTTAACATCTCACATCGTAGAAACTTCTAATATACATTTTGAGTAAATGTAAACAAATAAAATACTTTTTTTTTATTATTTTACTTAAGCTGGAACTCATTTATATCTAATAATAAAATAATAGATTTTGATTCCAAAGAAATATCAAAGAATCTTCCGTAGAATTCTTGCAAGTTACCCCAATCCGTTACTTGTATTGTCAATGTAATGAATGTCAGGTTGCCCGGAAGGACGTACACTAAGGTATCTCAGATAAACTGCAGAAGTCAGCAGAAGATCAAACAAAGAGCTCAAGCAAAGTATGTTCGTCAATGTTAAAATTAACGTATCATCATAATTTTAAGTTTCCATTTTTTTATTTTAATTTTATCTGTGTAAGAAGAAGCTTCGCCACTATATGGTATTGCATAGTGTTCAAATTTGGACTAAACTTAACAAAAAATAAAATAAAACTAAATATGAAATTCCGAAAATGATCGAAATGTGTTTTGAGATAGGTTTGGCAAAAAGGATTTAAGGAATTACGGAAATACTGATCGGATTTAATTTTGTTTTCGCTGTTATAAGGCTTAAAATCTAGTTCAGGTTATATATAACGTTCCATCCAAACCAAAAAGTAAATGAAGAATCGCTAATATTTGGATATCATCTATTACATTATCTATATAAATTAGTTGTTGTAGTATCATAATATAATGAATACACGTCAGATATGAATCAGTCTAACATTCTACATTCCATACCTGCATTTAATTTTTTAAATGTTCAAATTGAAATTAAATATTAATACTCAAGAAATTAAAATTAGACACAATAGAATCATAAGACTATTAAAATAATAACATATCCATATAATAAGGCAAGTGAGATCAGAACTTTAGCTCTGATCGTTATCATCAAGTTTTGATACTTTAATAATTGAAAATCAAATACAGGCATATAATTTTTAAACATACTGCTTATATGGTAATGTTAATAATGTAATGGCTTAATGGTAACCATAATGTTTGAGATCGGTTAGAATTATTTGGCAATTCCGTGACGTAAAATGTCTCTACAAAACGTCACGGAGTATAACATGTATTACATTTTGAATTTGTTTTAAAATATCTTAATGAATTACTTTTAGGTACTAGGGTTATTTTTTTTGATAATTTTCATAAATTTAAATAAGTTCATATTTTGATGATTAAACAAAGACATGGAAAACTTTGTTACTTAAGATATAATATATAATAATACAAGAAGATTGTAGTCAAATATTTTATATTTACATCACATATAGAATGTTAAATGAATAGCAGACTATACTACTTAAGTTTGTAAGTATAAGCCTTGATTATATAGTTTTATTAAGTATAAGATGTTATATACAATCAAACAGTAATTTAGATTGTAAATTGTCACTTGATCATGTATTATATAAAAATAGTAATAGAATATTATTGAAATACATAGAAGAATTATGATTAAATTAATACCTAATTTACAAGCTATTATTGCAATAAACAGTTATCAATATAATATTGTTGTAGATGTAATATTTCAATAATTGATCTTTTGACTCAACTGTAAATTGAAACATTAACATTTAATAGGTATTAATAGATAAGTTATATGTGTAAATATAAGATCTATATTTAAAATAATACTAGAATGATATAAGGTTATTGTGACATATTAAATCTCAAGTTTATATCATTATCCTTAAGTAATATTTAATTAAATAGTGCTTTTACAATACTACCAATTCTAACATAGCCACTTTCTTAAGATTCTTTGTTTGCGAATTGGGATAGAAGGATTGTAATACTGAGGTACTGTACAGGTTAAGTTGGGAATTGGCTGTTGGGAGTTACTTTTTAGAATGGAAATAATATTAAAAGACAGCAACAGCTATATATATATATATTCCAGTTAGAGTAAAGAGAAAGAGAGTATGACTTAACGTAGGATTAGTTCGAGGTTTTTAACAGCTAATGTACGTTGTAAGTTGTCATGTTATATAACAATAATTATTTAATTAATACATTTGACCAACAATGTCATAGTTGATGAATATTGAATTAATGTTTAAAAATAAAAAAGTAATGTTATAAATAAATATTATTTAATTTCAGCTCTTTTCTTCATTTATTGGTTTTAATTTGAAAATCATGTATTAAATATTGTTAATAAATAAAAAAATAATCTAACACACGCATTACATATATATTTTAGTACTATTTTTAATATTTAAATTCAATATAAATTAACGTCAATAATTGAAATGAAAATATTTAATAATTTTAGGGATTTTAAGAGTTTCTCTTTGTTTACGAGAGAACATATTTAGCGGTAACTCTCAAGTCCCTCAATGACAAATATAGGAGTTATAAAAGTTAAGCTTCACTCTATTGTATTGCATGCTACTTATCATGTCAAATTTATTCAATAAATCTGTCCCAGTCCATCACATTATATCACAAATGTAACGTATGAGTGTGGTTTTGTACCTATAACTGAATATAATTCATCGACGTTGGTTAATGCATTATTACAAAGTGATTTTTTCTTACCAATAGTAATAAATGTGATTATATTTTTCATTCCTCATTGCTCTTGAAACTAAAATAACTTATTATTTAATCATATACTCACAGTATTGCATTAAAACCAATAAAATATGTAAAAGGCTTTCTAAGTTTACATATCCGTAAATAGAATTTAAATATAATATAATTATATATATGTATAGTCATTATGGTATAATCAAATAATTTTTACATTCATCAAAAAAATTAGAACTTTCAAGTTGTCTTTTTATACAAGTCCTAAACTTTTACATTGTGCGTCTTAACCTTAACTTAAGACTGTATGTGGAGTTTTATATTAAAAGAATGACGGTGAGAAAATTGTATCTCTAATAAAACTATAAGCGATGATTCATGACTGTATATAATTTTTAAAAATTCTATATTTTTATATAAAATTAATAGTTTTAATTATAATAACAATGTATTGTGTCGACAGCGTTAAATAGACACTTTAAACGTATCACCAGTCTTTGAAAGTGTAACTTGGAAGTTCATTATACGATTTAATACAATTTACTTTAAAAATATTAATTATATGCAATCAATTGTGCACCATATTTTATTCATATTTCTATGTGGTGTCTAAAATACATTATTATATAATAAATTTTTCAAAATTTCAATGAGAAATCAAAATATATGTAAGCGGTTGTTTCGTATCAATTAAATGAATTATATATAAATTATTAAAAAAATGTGCTTCCATGATAAGCCTAATAAGTCCTGCATTTATATTATCTTAAGTTAAGTAAGTACAATTTTCATAGCAATAAAAGATGTCATTAGACTATGATATTGTATCGCAAATTTGCTTCGTTTTCATAAAACAATAGCAACCGCTGCAAATATACAAGTGAAAAACATAACCCGTATCCGCATCAAGGTAGCCATAAGTGCGTTCCGAAACAATCTTTGCTTGCTAGCAGTATGTCAAAATGCAATGCTGTCCTAACTTAATTCAAGGTTCGTATATTCCAAAGTGTTGAAATTTATAATTAGCTCGATTTTTTATTTATAAAAATAGTAATATAATTATTGAAGAATACGGGTCTTAAATAGAAATTTGCAATGGTCCGATTGGTAAATTGGAGTAAATATTTAGTAAATTTAGTGTAAGTAATCAAGTAAAATGGAGACCAGAAAATAAGATGGAGCAAAATGAACCATGGTAAAATATTATCAGTGTTCATAATAGGTACACAAATTATAATGATTTAATGTTCTTTTAAAGACACCTTATGTAGACTGTTTCGAACATTTTAAGACAAAATATTCAAAATCAGTCTAGCTGCTAGCAAGGCTCACGGTTATCAATATAAGCAGACTTGTTAAATATATATCAGGTATATAATTGTAAGTAATGTAAACTTAGGGGGGGGACTTAAGGATCATAGTTGAAGTTAAGAAGACTCGAGGATGTAGAAGATAAGGTCTGGTCTTCTTTACTCTCAAGACCATTTTAATTTGTAGTCTACAGTAATATTATCTAAAACTATAGTAATTCAATTCGTTTATAGTAATGTTACAGTCTTTTAAATTTTGTATTAATTATTATTTTGGAAGTAATTAAAAATATTAAAAAAATAAAGACGAAGCATAAATAAGCATAATATAAGAGTACAAAGCAAACGCCTTAAACTGCACTGCGTGGTGATCGGTTAAAGAACCAGTTTGCAAACTCCCTGGGTAAGCCTGCAAAAAGAACATTTCTCCCTTAGTTTTAATATTACAAATTTAAGTATATAAGCTTCAGTATACAAACTTATTTATCGATATATTTTACTAAAATAGAATTTGTATAATCTTTTTTATATTTTCGGGACTGCTTGTAATGAGGACCTGTGCCAAGTCACTGTTGTAAGATAACAGAAAATATGTATATTTTCTACGGCCTTCACGAGTATTACTTTAACTGAAACTATTTTATGAATATAATTCATGTGTATTGGTTGCATTTTTGGGTAGACCTCGAAGAATTCGGTCTGCCCATTCATTTGTACCCGACTTTCGAATTTTGGAAAAATTTCTTCACAGGAAGTCTTCTTATGACCCCCTGAGTCCGAAATGACCATTGGTCAAAATGTATATAAATATATATATATATGCGTGCGTGCGTCCAGATTCGACTTTTGTCAGCACGATAGCGGCCGCAGTTTCGCTCGGATCGCTTTCAAACTTTGCACAAAAATCAACCATCCAAGAATAAAGGTCAAGTTCGTTAACCAGAGAAATCCGGCCACAGGGGGCGCTAGGGCCTCATTTTTTCCGATTTCAGTTTTTCGACCATAACTGTTTCCGTATACAAAGTAGATGAATCGCGTTCATATTATATGATGTCCTTGATGAATACCTATAACTAATGTACATAAACCGAAAACCTAACTTCAATAACTTAGGGGTGGAGGTAAAAAAAGTATATATAAACTTTTTAACCAATGGTCATTTCGGACTCAGGGGGTCATAAGAAGACCTCCTGTGGAGAAATTTTTCCAAAATTCGAAAGTCGGGTACAAATGAATGGGCAGACCGAATTCTTCGAGGTCTACCCAATATCATATAAGTAATTTCAAAAATTTTGTAAGCTTGTATATATATATATATTGTGACCAGTTTTAATATCTTATAACAAGCCTGAATATAAACTTAATACTGTCTTTGCATTGACCTACACAAGTTGCACTCTCTGATTTTATGATTCTTCACTTTTTAAAATTTGATTATATTTGATTATATTATATTAAGTGGTTTGAGGTACTGCGCTCGAAATTGTAGACATATACTTGAGACAAACTATCCAACTAGATAGGTTTAACTTCGAGAAAGAGATCGCTCGCTGAGTCCAACTCGGATGGGCAGCGTTCGGGAATTTCCGAAAGATCTTCACGTCTAAAATACAACAAAGTCTAAAGACGAAGATTTTTGATTAATGTGTGTTGATAGTTATGAATTACGGCTGTGAGACATGGTTATTCATGATGGGCTTTTTAAGAAGGCTGAAGGTCACCCGGCCAAAAAGGCCGAAAGGTTCCCGAGCGGCGATCACGAGCCGATAGACGCGGCGTAGCTTATGCCCCCCACTTGATGGACCGACGACATAACACAAGTGCAATACAAGTTATCCTGGCGATTTTTGGGGGAAGCCTGTGCCTTGCAGTGGGAATCTACAAGCTGAAAAGAAGAAGAAAAAGATTCTATTGATGGCTCATCATCATTCAGCTATTTTATTTATTCAAAATATAAACTATATAATAGCTCTATCATCTTTAATTAATTTCTTTTAGTAGGTAGGTAAACATATGGATAGATGAAAATAATAGATTAAAAATAATGTGGATATATCTTATATATATTAATATGAAATAAGTGCATAATTACAACCTTTGTTGTAACTTTGCGGTTACTTCTTTATCTTTTCTAACAAGCGCTTTGTTAACTAGTAAATTAATATCATATACTTACATAACAAATAGCATAATAAAAAATAGTTAGTAAGCTGTTAGCTAGTTTGTGATTAAATACTTTATTTGTATTTTAGTGGTCAAATAGTCTTTTTAAATTGGGATATTGTAGTGTCTCCATAATAATTATTTCATTTCTACCCACGGTTGGGTAATATTATTTTACTTTCAATTCGTATAAATACCCGGTCATTGGCTCGGCAAGGGCAGTATAGCAACGACCACGGGAGTAGTAACACAGGCTAGTGTGAAGTGATTCTGTGTGGATAACTGAACAAAGGACTAAGTGAGTGAGTAAATGTTATTATGTGATTAATATATAATGAATTATTATTGCAGATGTTTGATGTATAGTTATTGAGAATATGTAGAAGATAAGGGTATTCTAT
Organism: Melinaea menophilus ssp. n. AW-2005; assembly: GCA_918358695.1. Lineage (NCBI taxonomy): Eukaryota > Metazoa > Arthropoda > Insecta > Lepidoptera > Nymphalidae > Melinaea > Melinaea menophilus. The sequence goes on from OU911052.1 coordinate 4,188,834, forward strand.
AAATGGCGACGAGGTAAAACGGTTTAAACTGAAAAAAAAAAGAAGAAAAAGGGATCAAACGATCTAAAATGGAAGGTCCAAGTAAAGGACACCAAAAGATACTATCTAAAATGGAAGGTCCAAGTAATGGACACCAAAAGATACTATCTAAAATGGAAGGTCAAAGTAATGGACACCAAAGATACGATCTAAAATGGAAGGTCAAAGTAATGGACGCCAAAGATAAAAATGGGAGGTCCAAGTAATGGACGCCAATGATGAAAACTGTAAATGTGAATGTCCAATATATGGACACACAAATATAATTAAGGTCCAAATAATGGACAAAATAAAAAATACTATATAATGGACATATTTATTAAGTAACGGTCCGGAGATATAGTATTGGGTTTTATTCATGTATTTATTTTTATTGATACTATCTATTTTCCCTTTTCTCAGAATGTCTTACTTAACTTCATTAGAGAATTTTGACTGCGAAGGTGATTCTGGAAGCGTTGGATTAAGATGGGAAAAATGAAAATGTGGCTTAGATATTTATTTACATGCTGCAAACATAGAAACGCCATCTAAGAAACGGTCCACTCTTCAATTTACCACAATGTACCTGGAGCACATGCCGAAGCTACATCGGATTCTTCTGTTAATGTAAATACATATCAAAATAAAAATAAGTTAAAAGCTTGTACCAGATGTGGTAGCTATAATCATCAAAGTAATTATTCTGGCTGCCGTGCAAGAAAAATAAAATGCCATATATGTGGTATTACAGGTCATTTCAAACAGTTTTGTCTGACCAAAAATCCCCTACAGAGGAAGACATCTTATCAAGAAAATATGACCTTTTCGAAGAAGAAACGACAAATGAATAATGAGGATAAAAGATCCCAGACGACAAATTATATAAAAGATAATATTGATTATATATTTCATATTGACGAAGACTGTATGATAGATTGCACAATTGGAGGGGTAAATAGTAAAATGCTAATCGACTCCGGTAGTAAATGCAATCTTTTGACAGAGACCACATGGAAAATACTAAAACAAAACAAAGCAAAAGTTTTGACCAAGAAAAGACACCTAATAAGACTTTCCTTTCATATGGCAGTAATAAACCTCTACATATTGTTGGTTCTTTCAAAAGTACCGTCGTTATTAACAATAAAGAAACAAAGGTTACATTTTATGTTATAAAAAATGGAACTAGGGACTTGTTAGGAAAAGACAGCGCAATATCAATTGGAGTTCTACGTATAGGAGTGTAAGCAAATTTCATACAAACTTTTCTGAAATTTAAAGATGTACTCATTGATATACCAATAGGTGAAACAGTGAAACCTGTGTGCCAACCCTACCGAAGAATTCCATTACTTTTGGAAGATAAAGTGAATATGAAAATAAAGGAGCTCAAGGAGTCTGACATTATAGAAGAAGTTCATGAACCATCGAAATGGGTATCTCCAATAGTTCCTGTAATTAAAGAAAATGGTGAAGTTAGAATATGCGTTGATATGCATCGAGCCAACCAGGCCATAATTAGAGAAAATCACCCTTTACCAACTATGAACCAATTGCTGCCACATTTTAAGAAAGCCACTTTATTTTCCAGGCTGGATATTAAAGATGCCTTTCATCAAATAGAGATTCATGTGAAATCTCGTCATATAACTACCTTTATAAGCAGTAAAGGAATGTACAGGTACAAGAGACTCATGTTTGGTATATCATGTGCACCTGAAATTTTTCAAAAAATCCTCGAAAGAATACTTTTAGGGTGCGAGGGTTCGGTCAACTTTATCGATGACATTATCGTGTTTGGAAAAGATCTTAGCGAACATGACCAGAGAGTACCAGAAAACATAGAAGAATTGCAAAGCTTCCTCGGACTAGTGAATTTTGTGGGTAAATGGATTGCAAACCTTGCAACTTTGACAGAACTATTAAGGAAATTACTTAAATCAAAAAAACATTGCAAGACAGTATTTTTGTCAAATCTATGGCAAAAAGAACAGCAAGACGCTTTTATAAATTTGAAGAAGGCTCTTTATGAAATAAAATGTCTAGGATATTACGATCCTCAAGATAGAACTCAAGTAATTGCAGATGCAAGCCCAGTGGGATTAGGGGCAGTATTAATACAAGTTGACACAAAAGGACCAAGAGTCGTAGCCTATGGGAACAAAAGTCTTACTGATTGTGAGAAAAGATACTGTCAGACTGAAAAAGAAACCCTGGCGCTTGTATGGGCAGTAGAACACTTTAATATTTATCTCTATGGTAAATCCTTCGAGCTAATTAGCGATCACAAACCGTTAGAAGTTATATTTGGAAGAAATTCAAAACCTTGTGCAAGAATTGAAAGATGGGTTCTAAGACTTCAGTCTTATAATTATAAGGTAATTTATAAACCAGGAAAAAATAACATAGCTGATCCTTTATCAAGACTTTGTAATTACTCTCCAACAACAGACTTTGATAATCCTAAATACATCAATCAAATTATCGAATATTCTGCGCCAATTGCAGTTCCACTCAGAGAAATTGACAAACAATCAGCACTAGATGATGAAATTCGTAAAGTTAAGAAAGGATTAGCAGAAAATTATTGGGATTCGTCAGTCCATACATTTAAAGTGTTACAGAATGAGTTATGTTGCCAGGGAAACATTACATTTAAAGGAAATAGACTTGTTATGGAAAAACGTTTTAGAAGCAGCTCATGAAGGTCATCCTGGGATTGTAGCTATGAAAAATAGGCTTCGTACTAAAGTCTGGTGGCTGAAAATTGACAAGGATTCTAAGGAAAGGGTCAAGAAATGCAAAAGTTGCACTTTAGTTTCAGCTCCAAATCCACCACATCCTATGAAACGCCGTGACCTACCAATGGAACCTTGGGTAGATGTGGCAATAGATCTTCTAGGACCGTTACCATCGGCAAATTATATACTTGTATGTATTGATTACTACAGTCGTTATAAGGAGCTAAAAATCACAAAAAATACTACATCCTCAGAAATAATTAAAATTTTAAAAGAAATTTTCTCAAGATTAGGATTTCCTATAAGTGTGACAGCTGACAATGGCAGGCAGTTTTCAAGTTATGAATTTAAAAGCTATCTCAAGGAATGTGGAATAATACTTTTTAATAGCATACCATACTGGCCGCAACAAAATGGTGAGGTAGAGAGACAAAAACCGGAGTATTCTTAAAAGATTACGTATAAGTCAAATAGAAAAAAGAAATTGGAAAGAAGACTTGATGTACTACTTAATGATGTATAATAGTACACCTCATACAGTGACAGGAAAATCACGATCAGAACTTTTCTACAAACGGCAATTCAGAGATAAAATTCCACGTTCTAAAACTATAGAAAATCAAGCCTTTGATGAAGAAATTAGAGAAAAAGATACAATACACAAACAATTAGGAAAAGAGTATGCAGATAGAAAAAGAAAAGCAACAGAAAACAATATTGCAGAAGGCGGTAAAGTATTCGTTAAACATTTTCAAAACAACAAATTAACACCAATTTTTTCTCCTGAACTGCACACAGTTACTCAAACATCTCCAACAATGGAGATGTTACAATTCAAAATGATGAGACAGGTCAAGAATTACGTAGGAATATAGTCCACTTAAAGAAAATAGGAGGAGAATGGAAGGTTATACCAGACAAAGAAACTAGTGATTAGTGACGACAATATGAAATTTATAATAATTTTGCATGGCCTATATAATCAAATTCTTTAATAAAAAAAATATTATTCACAACTAGGATTAAGAAAAAATATATAAAAAGAAAGAGATATAGTGTCTCCATAAAAATTATTTCATTTCTACCCACGGTTGCATAATATTATTTTACTTTCAATTCGTATAAATACCATTGGCTCGGCAAGGGCAGTGTAGCAACGACCACGGGAGTAGTAACACAGGCTAGTGTGAAGTGATTCCGTGTGGATAACTGAACAAAGGACTAAGTGAGTGAGTAAATGTTATTATGTGATTAATATATAATGAATTATTATTGCAGATGTTTGATGTATAGTTATTGGGAATATGTAGAAGATAAGGGTATTCTATAGATATAATAATGGAGCCAGTAGTCATTTTGAAAGCATTTTAGTTTCACACTGTTTTCTTATATTATATATCAAATAAATAAATAAATAAAAAATATTCAAACAGAACGCTCATTACTAATATGAATAATTACAACGAGAAGGACGAAATATTTAATATTGGCCAGCTGTTGCTAGCAACTCGTTGGCCCCGATACCCAATCCTCTTTCCTTCAAATCTATTATAAATTTAGATTTTACCTACAAAAAGAAGACAAGTATAAGGTGTCCAGCATCAGTTAGTAAGCCAGCACTATACTAAATGCTATTAGAATCCAACCGGATTTTTTCTTGTATTTTAATTATACTCGTAGTTATATTCGTGAAAATAAGATTATACTAATAAATAGACAATATTTTTCAAAAACTATTATTTGGAGATCTATGTTATGTATTGAACACAGCATCAATTAAACAAATTTCTTTTACAAATTAAACATTAAAAATACATTATATTTAAAAATATATATTTTTAGAGACTTAAGTGTAAGCTACAGTTGCCTCAGTGATGTGAAAACGTGTGCACCCTGGTCAATTTGATCAAAATGAATTGACTTTAAAGTTGCAATTATAACTACATTTAGGAACCACCAGCTTTCCTCCTTGAGTCCTTATCTCCTCTATTTACTCCCTTACCTGTTCTCCGAGATGATATCAATATATAAAGATAACAATAATATTTTAAAAAAAGGGTACTAAAAATTTTAAATGTATAACTCATTATGAAATACTCTATCGCAATTTTTGAATTTTGTTTTTTAGGAATTTTCATACTTTCCAATATATTTTTACAGTATATTGATTTTCGTTTAAAGTCAATGATTTCCCAGCTCAACAGTAAAATAGTTCAAAATTCCACCACATAGAAATGACCAAAAAAATCAAACAATTCCTGTAATTTCTGGTATCATGATATTAGCAAATGTTGTCATTGTATAAACGCAATGCAATGGAAAACCAATTGTTCATGGGATTTTCTCTCTAGCACTATTATAAATAATTAACTAACATAGTGTTATATTATGAAAACTGACAAATTGTAATATAACTTTTTTTTTATTTAAATGTAGGTTAAAAATATGTAATAAATATATCCACTAGAGATAAGGGTACCTACATACAATGCTCTTGATTATAAATATTACATTTACTTCGAATGAATATATTGGAATTCAACAGAAATATTTTCCACATAATAATTTTAAGTTCCATTTTTGCTCTTGTTGTTTCATGTTATTGTTTTTGCTAACCGTTGTACCACGACTTTAATAGTTAAAACAATATGTAAGTAAATTAAATAAAGTAAAATATAATATATTTTGTAGATAGCAACACATTATTATTATTATTATTATTTTCTAAAAAGAAGACTAACATACGAGTCAATATATGCTTGATGATGTTATTAAAAATATTACACATCTCTTCCCTCCCTGAGAAGTCTTTTATTATACATTTGTAATTTATTAAACATAGAGAGTTCTTAAAACTATTTAAAAAATATATAAATACCGTTTAATTAAATATTAATTAAAATATTCAAATTATTATTATAAAAAACAAAATATTAAAAAAAATTACAACTAATTTAAAATACATGTCCTTAACTTATTCCTATGTCAATATTATTCAAAATATCCTTTAAATATTATCGTTTAGATATTCGTCAAGTTTATTGAAACTTTTGATGTCAATATTTGTTTAATCTTATTATAAAAATAGTGACCTTTTTATTTATTTAATTTCATTTAATAACTTGTTATATGTCTTTATGAGCATATCATAAGTATATTTTTTTACTCCATTTTGTCGCTAGGGTAATTTATCTAAATGCTGTTTTCTAAGACTGTGATATGTACCTTCATTAGTGTGAAACAACTGGCGATAATATTATAATTATAATTATATAATAATAATATAATTTATATAATTATAATTATATTATATAATAATTATAGTAAACAAGTTTTACGCATAAGCATAAAAACGCTGAAAGAGCAACATTAATATTGTTCCCCTTTTTTAATTCTCTTAAAGTTTTATTAAATTTCTTTTTAATTTTGTCAATGTGTAAATTCCATGTCATATTACTATCTAAGCCTATACATAAATAAAAATTATCAACATGTGAAATGTCATTATCATTTAAATAAAAAGTAAAATTAAATGCTTGTCTTTGGTTTGGATAAAATTGCATTAATTTTATTTTGGTTAAATTCATAATCAGATTATTGTTTGATAACCAAGTAGTTTAAATTAAGAAAAGTGATTAAAATTGAGTCGCCAAATGTAGTTAATTTTTTGTCTTAAAAATAATTGAAATATCATCTACGAATAAAAAATAATTGGCATTTAATGTGGGAAAGTCATTAAAATAAATTAAAAATAACACGTATCCTAGTGCACTAACTTATGGAATAGATTAAGTGTTCTTCTCTCGATTTCCCGTGCTCAAAGGTATTATTACTTTTATTTTGATACTCAACACAAACTCATTATTTTCTGTTGCTTAAAAATAACTTTAGCCAGAAGCAAGTTAATCCTTAAATGTCAATATTAAAAATTTTTACTAGTAACGTTTTATGGCGTACCCGGTCCTATGCTTTTATCATATCGAGCAATATGCTGACTGCATATTGCTTCCTCATTTAGCTGTTGTAATATTTTATTGGCATATTCAAAAACTGCTAGAGTCATGGATTTTTTTTTAAAGCCTTTTGGTTTTTCATGAATAGTTGTTTTTTTTCTAGGAATAAGAATAGTGTGTTACACGTAAATTTTTCGAATATTCTTTGAGGCTATTGTTAACGAAGCAATCGGCCTGTAATTTGATGGATCTTGTTTATTATACTTAAATAGATGTGTTTCTCTTTATACACATCTATCTGAGTATCATTTACGACAAAAGAAAATACTCAACCAAATATACATCTTTCCGAAAAAACATAAAACCTTTTATGAAAAAAAAGTGTAGTATGTACCTACGTCCTTAAAACACCTAGAGGGAAATTCCGAAACGTAAACAAGGGTAACGTCACGTTAAACTTATGTCATAATTACTGACGTTATTTGCTTTTACAGCTTTCTGTAAAACGAAAATTATTATTAAAATACATTTTATGCAATATAAAATTTTCACACTACAATACTGTTGTCAAAAATACTACTAAATGTAATTTATTTTATACAACACGATTTATTATAAAATTTCAGTCTGTCAAAATTTAATAAGATTCTAGTGAAAATCAAAGGGCGTTCAAGTTCGAATGAACATACCTAAATGACCTACTATCTAACTTTTCAGTTAAAATAATTTAAGGCCTTGCACGAGATACGAGGATCACCCAAATATTGCTGTAATACATTTTTTAAATTGAGACCACGTTCCTATATCATCTCATTCTGATAATAAAGCAGCGGCATCGTCTGTAAGGCGACTTGTCAGTACTTAGTATATATGTAATTTTTATTTGTTATATACTCAAAAATTGTCGATTATTTCCTCCAAAAAGAGGGATTAGTTAATATTCCATCGGGAATAGTTACTATTTCATAAAGTTCTTCCACTGCTATAAAGTTATAACTATTGTATTTTAGAATGGATATTAGGTATTTTGAGTATTTGAAACTTATATGTAAATATACACAATTAATATAAAAAACACAAGATAATTATAACGACAGAATTAAATGTCTTAATAAAAATTATTAAATTTAATTATTTAATTCTTTTCACACTTCATTTTTTGTGTTATTCTTTTTAGACCAGATCGCATTTGCAACCCTCGTAGTCCTATTTGAAGTTGGAGAATATGTTTACAGAAGGGCTTTTTTCGATAATTTTAGTAGCAAAATAGGCCTTCCTGCCACTCTTATTTGACATACACAATTGATCACTTGTATTGATTTAAAGAAGGAAAGATTTAAATATATAAATTATAAATCGGTTTAATAACAGTTTTTAATTAAAAATTGTATATAACTTATAAATATTATATTTGATTATTTAAGTTACTTTTTTTTAGAATAGGAGACCTATTTTAGAAGGATGTTCATCTTTGTTTGCAATATTCTACAAGAAGTAATTTTATAAGCAGTGATTGAATGATTAAATTACCAGTGACAGCAGTGATATTTAAATGAATGGAACCATAAATCAATTGGTAACAATGATTGCATTCATTCAATTAAGTACGTCATAAAATGTTGGCTTAAAATCACTTTCAGGAAAATCTGTTGTGGATTTCATCGTTGATTATGTAGTATGTATGAATATCGTTTAAGCATACGTGAATAACATTAATTTGGATAACCGAGACAACGAACATGATTATATATAATGAACGCATTCTTCTTTTTTATTAAATACGTCTTATAATACCCACAGGTATGAATAATACCTACAGGTATAATGAATGCTTCTAATCCAGTATGAAGTATATAATATACATAACATCTCTGCTTGCTACTAGTTATTACGAAACTTTATCCTTTATATCAACTTTCAATATGTAATCTAAGACGAATTTGGAAAAGAGTAAAATACTTATAAGAAATGAAACTTTCTTAGTTTGAGAAGTTTTGTCAGTATACAAATTTAAATAGATAAAAATCGACTTCTTATTATAAATATATATTGAAAAACAAGTTTGTAGTTGATACTTAAGTCTAATACTTAAAACCTACTAATTAATAAACTGGTTTGCAACAACCTTTTTTCATAAGCCCAGTAATTAGTTTCAAGATTAAATCTTTAAATTTATAGTTATTTTAAAACAATTATAAAAATGTCCTAAAAATTAGCTAATTAATTGAAGGCCGCGCCTCGTGAAAAATGTCTTGCAATATACATTTTGAATAAATGTAAACAAATAAAATACTTATATTTTTTTATTTTACTTAAGCGGACGCTCATTTATATCTAATACTAAAAAATATTTTTTGATGTTTTAAAACATTCAAAGGAATTTTTATAATCTGATGACTTGTATCGTCATTAAAGCTAGTTCCAGGTTGTCGAAAAGTACAGGTACTAAGGTATCCCAGACAAACAGGACAAAAAGTAAGCAGAAGGCCCAACAAGGAGGAAGCATGTTCCTCACTGCTAACCTACAATAAATTAAATTAAATTAAATTTGGCCTAACCCTTGTATTTTTTTAAAGGATTAGTAGTAAAAATAGCAGTATTATACTTTGCATGAGCAACATAGCATCCGCAACCACTGTAAAAACAGCCATGTTTGTTTTTTTAGTGTTAAAGAGGAAAGAAGGAACGCTCTTTTGATCCAGTGGCTACTAAGTACTAAATCTATATAAAATTAGCAATCTTCTGAAAGAACCAACCATTCTATCAAATATACATAAAATTATCCGTAAAATGCTTGATACTTGATACTTTTTGTTGAGTTTCGTATGCCAGTCACAAGCTAATTGAGGAAAATACCACCCTACCTACCATTTTACTTGCTAGGGCTACTTACTTTCGGAGAGAATTTATATTCTTAATACATTTATATATGTCAAGTAGATGAGAGATGGTTTATTTATTTAAATTATTAAAGAAAACTTTATGTATGGGGCTAAATGACATAGTTTCCTAAATTATACATTTTTATTTTTTAAATATAATTCAGTAACTATTTGTTTCTGTAGTGTGTCCGAAATGTTCGCTAAAGCCAGTACTGATGACTTTTTCGCGATTGAGAAAGCGGACACCTTCTTTATTAAACAGAATGCGGCTCAGCTCCAACAAAATTCTGAAAATGTTCAGTGCCAAGTTTGCCGAGCCTATGCTTCAGCATTTTGTTGGTGTGGTGGTGAGGCAAGTGAGGCTAAGTAAGTAATTTTTGGTTTTCGTTGTATTAATGTAATGTATGTAAGTACTAACATAGTTGTACGTTTTTTTATATTACTTAATATTTTTTAGTTTTAATGTGTTTCAACAATTTTATTATTACATATTTATGGAAACTAATTGACTTCTGTGTGCATGACTTAACAAGCGCCTTAAATTTATAACAAAAATTAAGATTAAATAACCAGATAAATATATATATATATAAACTATTTAAAAAATATATAAATACCGTTTAATTAAATATTAATTAAAATATTCAAATTATTATTATAAAAAACAAAATATTAAAAAAAATTACAACTAATTTAAAATACATGTCCTTAACTTATTCCTATGTCAATATTATTCAAAATATCCTTTAAATATTATCGTTTAGATATTCGTCAAGTTTATTGAAACTTTTGATGTCAATATTTGTTTAATCTTATTATAAAAATAGTGACCTTTTTATTTATTTAATTTCATTTAATAACTTGTTATATGTCTTTATGAGCATATCATAAGTATATTTTTTTACTCCATTTTGTCGCTAGGGTAATTTATCTAAATGCTGTTTTCTAAGACTGTGATATGTACCTTCATTAGTGTGAAACAACTGGCGATAATATTATAATTATAATTATATAATAATAATATAATTTATATAATTATAATTATATTATATAATAATTATAGTAAACAAGTTTTACGCATAAGCATAAAAACGCTGAAAGAGCAACATTAATATTGTTCCCCTTTTTTAATTCTCTTAAAGTTTTATTAAATTTCTTTTTAATTTTGTCAATGTGTAAATTCCATGTCATATTACTATCTAAGCCTATACATAAATAAAAATTATCAACATGTGAAATGTCATTATCATTTAAATAAAAAGTAAAATTAAATGCTTGTCTTTGGTTTGGATAAAATTGCATTAATTTTATTTTGGTTAAATTCATAATCAGATTATTGTTTGATAACCAAGTAGTTTAAATTAAGAAAAGTGATTAAAATTGAGTCGCCAAATGTAGTTAATTTTTTGTCTTAAAAATAATTGAAATATCATCTACGAATAAAAAATAATTGGCATTTAATGTGGGAAAGTCATTAAAATAAATTAAAAATAACACGTATCCTAGTGCACTAACTTATGGAATAGATTAAGTGTTCTTCTCTCGATTTCCCGTGCTCAAAGGTATTATTACTTTTATTTTGATACTCAACACAAACTCATTATTTTCTGTTGCTTAAAAATAACTTTAGCCAGAAGCAAGTTAATCCTTAAATGTCAATATTAAAAATTTTTACTAGTAACGTTTTATGGCGTACCCGGTCCTATGCTTTTGTCATATCGAGCAATATGCTGACTGCATATTGCTTCCTCATTTAGCTGTTGTAATATTTTATTGGCATATTCAAAAACTGCTAGAGTCATAGATTTTTTTTTAAAGCCTTTTGGTTTTTCATGAATAGTTGTTTTTTTTCTAGGAATAGGAATAGTGTGTTACACGTAAATTTTTCGAATATTCTTTGAGGCTATTGTTAACGAAGCAATCGGCCTGTAATTTGATGGATCTTGTTTATTATACTTAAATAGATGTGTTTCTCTTTATACACATCTATCTGAGTATCATTTACGACAAAAGAAAATACTCAACCAAATATACATCTTTCCGAAAAAACATAAAACCTTTTATGAAAAAAAAGTGTAGTATGTACCTACGTCCTTAAAACACCTAGAGGGAAATTCCGAAACGTAAACAAGGGTAACGTCACGTTAAACTTATGTCATAATTACTGACGTTATTTGCTTTTACAGCTTTCTGTAAAACGAAAATTATTATTAAAATACATTTTATGCAATATAAAATTTTCACACTACAATACTGTTGTCAAAAATACTACTAAATGTAATTTATTTTATACAACACGATTTATTATAAAATTTCAGTCTGTCAAAATTTAATAAGATTCTAGTGAAAATCAAAGGGCGTTCAAGTTCGAATGAACATACCTAAATGACCTACTATCTAACTTTTCAGTTAAAATAATTTAAGGCCTTGCACGAGATACGAGGATCACCCAAATATTGCTGTAATACATTTTTTAAATTGAGACCACGTTCCTATATCATCTCATTCTGATAATAAAGCAGCGGCATCGTCTGTAAGGCGACTTGTCAGTACTTAGTATATATGTAATTTTTATTTGTTATATACTCAAAAATTGTCGATTATTTCCTCCAAAAAGAGGGATTAGTTAATATTCCATCGGGAATAGTTACTATTTCATAAAGTTCTTCCACTGCTATAAAGTTATAACTATTGTATTTTAGAATGGATATTAGGTATTTTGAGTATTTGAAACTTATATGTAAATATACACAATTAATATAAAAAACACAAGATAATTATAACGACAGAATTAAATGTCTTAATAAAAATTATTAAATTTAATTATTTAATTCTTTTCACACTTCATTTTTTGTGTTATTCTTTTTAGACCAGATCGCATTTGCAACCCTCGTAGTCCTATTTGAAGTTGGAGAATATGTTTACAGAAGGGCTTTTTTCGATAATTTTAGTAGCAAAATAGGCCTTCCTGCCACTCTTATTTGACATACACAATTGATCACTTGTATTGATTTAAAGAAGGAAAGATTTAAATATATAAATTATAAATCGGTTTAATAACAGTTTTTAATTAAAAATTGTATATAACTTATAAATATTATATTTGATTATTTAAGTTACTTTTTTTTAGAATAGGAGACCTATTTTAGAAGGATGTTCATCTTTGTTTGCAATATTCTACAAGAAGTAATTTTATAAGCAGTGATTGAATGATTAAATTACCAGTGACAGCAGTGATATTTAAATGAATGGAACCATAAATCAATTGGTAACAATGATTGCATTCATTCAATTAAGTACGTCATAAAATGTTGGCTTAAAATCACTTTCAGGAAAATCTGTTGTGGATTTCATCGTTGATTATGTAGTATGTATGAATATCGTTTAAGCATACGTGAATAACATTAATTTGGATAACCGAGACAACGAACATGATTATATATAATGAACGCATTCTTCTTTTTTATTAAATACGTCTTATAATACCCACAGGTATGAATAATACCTACAGGTATAATGAATGCTTCTAATCCAGTATGAAGTATATAATATACATAACATCTCTGCTTGCTACTAGTTATTACGAAACTTTATCCTTTATATCAACTTTCAATATGTAATCTAAGACGAATTTGGAAAAGAGTAAAATACTTATAAGAAATGAAACTTTCTTAGTTTGAGAAGTTTTGTCAGTATACAAATTTAAATAGATAAAAATCGACTTCTTATTATAAATATATATTGAAAAACAAGTTTGTAGTTGATACTTAAGTCTAATACTTAAAACCTACTAATTAATAAACTGGTTTGCAACAACCTTTTTTCATAAGCCCAGTAATTAGTTTCAAGATTAAATCTTTAAATTTATAGTTATTTTAAAACAATTATAAAAATGTCCTAAAAATTAGCTAATTAATTGAAGGCCGCGCCTCGTGAAAAATGTCTTGCAATATACATTTTGAATAAATGTAAACAAATAAAATACTTATATTTTTTTATTTTACTTAAGCGGACGCTCATTTATATCTAATACTAAAAAATATTTTTTGATGTTTTAAAACATTCAAAGGAATTTTTATAATCTGATGACTTGTATCGTCATTAAAGCTAGTTCCAGGTTGTCGAAAAGTACAGGTACTAAGGTATCCCAGACAAACAGGACAAAAAGTAAGCAGAAGGCCCAACAAGGAGGAAGCATGTTCCTCACTGCTAACCTACAATAAATTAAATTAAATTAAATTTGGCCTAACCCTTGTATTTTTTTAAAGGATTAGTAGTAAAAATAGCAGTATTATACTTTGCATGAGCAACATAGCATCCGCAACCACTGTAAAAACAGCCATGTTTGTTTTTTTAGTGTTAAAGAGGAAAGAAGGAACGCTCTTTTGATCCAGTGGCTACTAAGTACTAAATCTATATAAAATTAGCAATCTTCTGAAAGAACCAACCATTCTATCAAATATACATAAAATTATCCGTAAAATGCTTGATACTTGATACTTTTTGTTGAGTTTCGTATGCCAGTCACAAGCTAATTGAGGAAAATACCACCCTACCTACCATTTTACTTGCTAGGGCTACTTACTTTCGGAGAGAATTTATATTCTTAATACATTTATATATGTCAAGTAGATGAGAGATGGTTTATTTATTTAAATTATTAAAGAAAACTTTATGTATGGGGCTAAATGACATAGTTTCCTAAATTATACATTTTTATTTTTTAAATATAATTCAGTAACTATTTGTTTCTGTAGTGTGTCCGAAATGTTCGCTAAAGCCAGTACTGATGACTTTTTCGCGATTGAGAAAGCGGACACCTTCTTTATTAAACAGAATGCGGCTCAGCTCCAACAAAATTCTGAAAATGTTCAGTGCCAAGTTTGCCGAGCCTATGCTTCAGCATTTTGTTGGTGTGGTGGTGAGGCAAGTGAGGCTAAGTAAGTAATTTTTGGTTTTCGTTGTATTAATGTAATGTATGTAAGTACTAACATAGTTGTACGTTTTTTTATATTACTTAATATTTTTTAGTTTTAATGTGTTTCAACAATTTTATTATTACATATTTATGGAAACTAATTGACTTCTGTGTGCATGACTTAACAAGCGCCTTAAATTTATAACAAAAATTAAGATTAAATAACCAGATAAATATATTAAATACTCAATCATATCGCATGTAATTTATCAAGTCAAGTTCGTTCAATAAATCTGTCCCAGCTTGTCACATTATGACAAATTACAACGGGTTTGCGGTTTTATATAAATGTCATTTTATTGCTGATATTTTACCTTTTAATTGCCTCGCTGATCATGATTTGTACATTGTACATAAAAAATAAAGATTTATCATGTTAATAAGTTGAATTAATTACTCTGAACATTATTAAGAGAAAAAAAAACAATTTACATTAGGCGCCAACTTTTTCATCTATAAATATTAGGCAATTGATTGCAGCTTTCAATACTTATTTATTCATTTAAGCACCTTATTTAATATTTTGCTTCTTTATCTACTATATAATTAAAACGCAGATGTTTATTGTAATATTGTAATGCAGCTCAACTAAAGTAACCTTGAAATATTCTCGAAAAATAAAACAGAGTGGAATGATAATGGATGTGGATAGATTTATAGTTGCAGTCGCAAGGAAAATAAATTATTCGCCTTTTATAAAGGAATTCTTTTTTAAACTTTTACGTGAAGTAGCAGAATAATAAGGAAGTTCGAGAATATTATCATCTGCAATGAAGAAACAAAAATACAGATAACACACATTTTAATAATATCTTACATTTCACTCAAAACTTATTTACTATAGATTAGCATAGATAAGATTTAGCAGCAATATTGTAATTTCTAAGTCTCAGTTACCTTAATATACCTACATATTTGACATATTTGACAGAAACTGTAAACAAATTATACAGGCAAAACGTCAAAGTGCAGCTCCCATATAATTAATTAGTATAAAATATAAATAACTATTATTTGATTAAAATAAAGTGTAATTACTTATTAAAATACGTTATCAAATATAGAAATAATATTTAAAAGTAAATTTGTAGCAAGAAAAGTGTGTAACACGATAATCTTCGAAGCTGTCACTTTGTCAACGGCAGCATTTCAAACTTTGGGGAGTATTTTGTTTCAATTTAAATATACATTACACTCATTATACTGCACAATACTCATTTTATAGTGAGTGACGTCCATCCACACACTCGGGCTACGTTATTGACTCACTTTGCTTGACTAGTTGGAAGCAAAGTTGAAGACAAAAAACATTGGCCCCATACAATACCACTTACTTTATTTTACTTTACATTATATAAGCATTTAAAAATCATTTTAAAATCGTTCCCATAAGCCTTTATTGCCAAAGTGTTAGCAGTAATAGCTATTTAATAAAATTATAATATCTTAATCATATTGGTTTAAAAATAATTCATATATAATTAACTATATTATTAACTTCATTAATTCATTGTTAAATTTCTTTTATATATATTAACATTAATATAACCTTCTTTTAATTATTTTATTAACTTATCCAATTGTTTTAGTTCATTTTTATTTGTTTATTTCTTTGTTATTTATTACAACCTTTCTTTCCTTTTCTTACTTATACTAAATCCTTTCAGTTAACAATGGAAAAAGTAGTTATGACCCGCAAGACCTCTGCGAAGGAGTCGGAGTACAAATTAAAAAAGGCTTTAGAAGAACTAAGAGCTTCTAAAGATTTTTGCAAAAAACTACTGCAGGAGCGAGAGGACAGTGAGGAGGAAATTAGAAACGTTGTAAAGAGAAATACTGATCTTAAAGGTCAGCTCGCTGAACTACATACCAATTACTTGGATATTGTGGCTCAGCGAGACCAGTTAAATAATATAGTGACTACGTTTGACCAGTGCAGCATTGAGCATGAGAGAGCACTAGATCGCATTTCAGAACTTGAGCCTGATTTGATACAGGCTAGAAAGTTAATTTCAGACCTGGAAACATGCAAACTAAATATAGAAAGTCAGCATACTCATAGCTTATATGAGGAACTGGTTGAATGCAAGTCACAACCTACTCAATCAGATTTAAATAATAGAAATCCAGTATTAATTGATTTAACACAGGATGATTTAAGTATTGTGCCCCCCATATACTTCTCAAGTCATAATAAATTGAAGAAGTATATTAAAGTAAACAAATTAATAAAAAAATATAATAAAATAATAAATAATAAGTTTTCAGCTAAGAAAATAAATTATCTCAAAAATGAAAACTCTAAATTAATAAAAAAAGCAAACCTTTTTAATAAGAAACTGATTGAGAGTAGGTCTATGTATGAGCGAGACACCCAAAACTTATATGAAGAAATCTCACAATTGACTCTTTCTTTACAATTAATTAATAAAAAATATGAATCCGCTCAACAGCAGATTAAGGAACACATTGAGGCCACAAGTAATTTAGTGGACTTGTGTAATTATAACTTGGAACGGTTTGAGTCTTTAACAGATAATTACTCTAATTGTAGTTGTGTGAGTAAAAAATTAGATGAAGTTGGTAAAATAAGCTCTGAGGTGTTGGGTGACTTGGCTATACATAATAAACTTAGTATTAAAGATGTAGATATTATGACAAACAGCCAAACAATTAATAAGTCCTCCGCTGTGCTCCAAAATAATTACTTTGTTTTCTCTGACCAATTAGGTCAAGGCTTTGGGTCCCTTTTAAATAATGAATTAGATAATTTATGTAATATATGCACGCCTGGAGCCAGTTACCAACATCATGTAAATAAAATGATGAGCTACAATTTGATCAAAAATAGTACTATTGTATTATTACATGGAGATGGTTTGTCCGTTAAGAAAAGTGAAATTATTAAAAATATGGAAAAATTATTAATTATAAATAGCAAAAATAATTGTAAATTTGTATTGTGCTCATTTCCATATTCATTATCTTATTCGGACAAACAGAACAAATACATATATAATCTTAATATGACATTGTATAATTTGACATACCGTCATAGCGACGCTTTTCTTTATTTTGACTTAAATAAATTTATTTATAATAGTTTTAGAATGACAAAAGGTACAATGTATCTGCCTCAGTATTATAAAAAACAAATTGCTACTTTAGTAGCATTTAATATAAAAAACTTCGTTATAAGGGATATAACGAAAAATGACATTAATCACAATAATATAACTGTGATAGAAAATAATCGTTTCACTTTAAACTGAATAATACGACAAAGCCTAAGCTATTTAATATTATCCATCAAAATATACAAGGCTTAGGTGGCAAGGAGTCGGAAGTGGAACTTTTTGTTAAAAAATTCAATATTAGTTTATTGTGCATTACAGAGCACTGGTTGTCAAAGAGCAACAATATTATAAATATCGAAAATTATAAATTGTCAAGTTCGTTCTGTAGAGAGAAAGCTATTCGCGGTGGCTCACTTATCTTAGCTCGTAGTGATGTAGTTTTTAAGTCTCGTTCAGACATAGTGGCGCTCTCTGTCGAGCGAATTATTGAGCTGTCCTGCATTGAGCTCAATGAATATATTATCTTATGCGTGTACCGACCCCCCTCTGGAGACTTTGATGAATTTGAAAATAAAATGGAGGATATTTTAACAACACTTTGTAATAAAAACAAATCGGTGATAGTGTGCGGCGACTTCAATGTAGATATATTACAAGTAACTTCGTGTAGTGTTCGTTTATTAAATTTGTTTAAATCCTATAACCTGTTAAACGTCTTTTCGGAACCTACTCGAATAACTAGTGTTTCCGCGACTTGTATTGATAATGTGTTCTGTCACTGTAACGTATATGAAGAGAGGATAATATCGAATTTAAGTTCAGACCACTGTGGTCAACAATTTTCTCTCTTAATTAATCATGAAATTGCAAGACCCCAAAAATTCACTTGTAGACCAATAACAAAAAATAGAATGCTCACTTTTTAAAAAAAATGTTGCAAAAATAGTGGTTAAAGAAAATGTAACCAATGATAATCCGAACAATTTATATAATAAAGTTTTCGATTTGTTATTAAATGAATTTAATAATATTTTTAAGCCAAAAACGTTTACGAAATACTTTAAAATTAAATTTAGTGATTGGGCTACCGTAGGAATATATAGAAGCAGAGAAAGATTATATGATTTATATGGTGAGAGGCAATGGAATCATGATCCGGTGTTCTTAAATAGAGTCAGACATTTCTCTAAAATATTTAAGAACGTTTGCGTACAAGCCAAGTCCATTTATATAAAAAATAAAATTTTAAATTCAGAAGATAAAATAAAGGCAACTTGGGATATTTTATCTAGCTTTACTGGAAAATCTAGGGCTCCTAATGGACCTATAAAGTTAAAAATTGATAATATGGAAATAAATAAAGAATCAAAGGTGGCGGCTGTTTTTGAGACCTTTTTACTGAAATCCCAATAACAGTCACACGTAATTTAAATTCCTCATCATCTGTTGCAATCGCGGAATTGAACAAAAATGTTAAAGTCAATAATAAATATTTTGCTTTTAAACCTGTTTCATCAGATGAAATAGTTAACACATTTAGAACCTTAAATTCGAAGAGAACCGGTGATCTCTGGGGTATGTCAGTTAAATTGCTTAGTACTATTATAAATGATATTGCCCCTCAATTATCCCTTATTTTTAACAAATGTATCGAAACCGGTATATTTCCAGATTTGATGAAAAACAGTAAAATAGTTCCTTTGTTTAAAAGTGGCGATAGATTGGATCCCGAAAATTATAGGCCTATCTCGGTTTTACCGACCTTGAGTAAGGTCTTCGAGAAAATAATTTTAAATCAGATTTCAGAGTTTATGTATAGCAGTGGGATCATGCATAGTGAACAATATGGTTTCACCAAAGGAAAATCAACGACTGATGCGGGTGCTGCGCTTCTTAAGCACATTTACGACGCGTGGGAGAAGTCGCAGAATGCAATTGGGGTGTTTTGCGATTTGTCCAAAGCCTTTGATTGTGTGGACCATCGGACGTTACTATGCAAACTAAACCACTACGGTGTACGTAGCGCTGCGCTTGATCTTATTGCCTCTTACCTGAATCAAAGAATCCAGACGGTTTACGTAAATAATTCTAAATCGTCTGGTTCTCACCTAAAGATGGGTGTTCCACAAGGATCTATTCTGGGCCCCTTTTTGTTTTTACGTTATATTAATGACTTGCCCTTTTTTGTTAAGGGTCTGTGTGACATTGTACTCTTTGCTGATGACACCTCGCTTATTTTTAAAGTTGAGCGTGATAGGATTAATTATGACGAAGTAAACAGTACTTTGTCACGAGTCCTGCATTGGTTCGAAATTAATAATTTAGTGTTAAATGCTAAGAAAACTAAATGCGTAGAGTTTACACTTCCTAATGTAAAAAGTAAAAATTGTAACTTGCTCCTTAACAATGAAGTGTTAGAATTGATTGACTCAACAAAATTCTTAGGTTTAACATTAGATAGAAAGCTCCAGTGGAACCCCCATCTCTCAACACTCGCAGCCAAACTCAGCTCCGCCGTCTTTGCAATTAGAAAAGTTAGACAATTAACGGACATAAATACGGCTCGACTTGTTTATTTTAGTTATTTTCACAGTATTTTATCTTACGGTATTTTATTATGGGGCAGTGCTGTCGAAATTAATTCTATATTTATTTTACAAAAAAGAGCTATGCGGGCTATTTATAACTTAAAAGCTAGAGATTCTCTGAGAGATGTTTTTAAAGAAATAGGTATTCTTACAGTCGCTTCCCAATACATATTTAATAACATTTTATATATACGTCAAAATTTAAATAGTTATATAAAAAACAGTGACAGACACGCGATAAATACGAGAAATAAAAACAAACTCGTAACGCCAAAGTTTCGGCTTCAAAAAGTTAATAAATCCTTCATGGGTTTGAGTATACGCATATATAATAAAGTTCCACAAGATATCTTAGACCTTCCATTTCTTAGTTTTAAATCTAAAATCAAAAGTTTATTGTTAAATAAAGCTTATTATAACGTTCAAGAGTTTTTAGTGGATCGAAATATGTGGAACTTAAGTTGTTGAATCATTTGCAGGATTTATATTATATTATAATATACATCACCTATTGTTATATTTCTTTTGAAAAGAGCAACTGTTGAGTTTCTGGCCGGCTCTTCTCAACAGAGCAGCATTCCGAGCCGGTGGTAGCTTGCTTACGGACGGACTACACTGACCTTTTTTTGTATTGTAATAATTGACGATTCAAAAGTGCGTGTAAATGCCTACTTGAATAAAGATATTTTGAATTTGAATTTGAATTTATTTTTTACGCAGGTAGAATAATAACTTGTTGATAATATTTTTCACATCGATATTGCAAGAAACTTTTATCAGGCGTCAGTTGTTATAAATATTTCTTTTCTACAATTTTATCTATTAAAAGATATTATAAATTTTGCAACTAATATAAAAATATTTTAATATAAATATGTTAATTATACCGACGAACCTAATATTAATGTTAATATAAAATTATAACATATCTCATTATTTTATATACACAATATACCAATTAATAAATCAACTTTAAGCGTACGTAGTTTAGAAGATATAACATTAAATATGATAACTAGATTACAACCATCGTTTTTAATACTCACGTATACTATTTAAATTTCCTTAAGATTTATGGTATAGATTTTTTTAAATTGCTTTCTTAGTTCAGAGGGTATTTAAAAAAATATATACAATTTAAACATATATATATACTATTGCATTAACTTGTCTTGATTTCATTCAATACACAAAATTGTAAGGTTAATGCTGTAAGAAACTTATGTACATCTTCAAAGTTAAATAGTTTACACAACTTTTTTCTGTCGATAAAAAAGTAGAATTGGAATTTATTTAATTTTATTTCATGTCCGTATTCGGGACAAAATAGTAATTCTTTTATATACAATGAGATCTCTTGCTCAATTCACTTAAAGCTGCGGGACTAACAATAATGGACATGAAAACAGTCCATTTTTGAGTATTTAAAAACCATTAAATTGTAAAAAAGTACTCTGGATCTTAAGCTCACAATAATAATAAATAACTGAGACTAAAGAATTATTTTCTGTATGCAGCTAATTTTACAAATGAAGTTTGCGTGCACTTTAATTGGTATGTGTAACTTTGAAATTCTATTAAAATTCTATTTAAAATTCTTCAATGACAATGAATAGTAATATATTATGTCTAAAATTAAATTAATTTTTCATCGTTAACCCATTTATTTAGTATATACAATCATTATTATTTCTTTAAGTATTTACGCCTATCTATATATATTAAGTGTTTTACTTAAAGGGAGATTACAATTTAATCAGTAATTGCGGAACCATTACACACTTTCTCGACACTATGAAATACGGAATATAGAAACACCCAAACATTTCCAAGCCACTTGATCACTGCTCGCAAAATTAAAATAGGTTGTCCTCGGGAATAATTAATTTTGCACCTAATCAAAGTTGCGTAAAATTAGGTATACTGTCCCACCGAACACAACGCTTATCTGTAAGCGTTTAGACTGTAATCAAACTAGCTGCTGAACTAAGACAATAAACTGTAACAACATCATGTACTATGTTTAATAACTTTGTGCACAACGTTAACCGTTAACTAAAATTTAACATTGTAGAAGTAATATTTAACATTGTTTAATTTAAATGTATCTTTTCCATTGCTTGTTTCCATTTACTATAATATTTATATTTCCAAGCGTCCCTAATTATCTCTCTCTCTTTTTATAGAGGTATTTAGAGACGAATGGAATTTTTTTAATATCGTTGGTAAAATCCGTTACGGATACTCGCCGACCAAGATGGTGATGGTCGGAGGGTTATGTGGGACTACCCATTCATATAGCATTGAGCACGCTGCCATTTTTAAGGCTACCCACTAAAAAACCAACGGATGCCCTCAACGCCTTAATGGGACGCCATGGGATCGCTTGCGCACTCACCGTGGCGCCCCAGGCCAATAATGTCTTACACTATCCGAGGATTCACAACAGTATTGCCGGCCTTGTGGTGGAGGTGGGAGTAAATGCCTTTTTTGAAGGTATCTATGTCGTTCCGTCAACAAAACGAAGAAACTTTTGTAGAGGATTAATTACTTCTATAGTTTTATAAATCAGAGAGTGGAAATAAGTATATGTTCTAATTAGACAGTAATACACAAACTTATTTAATTTTACGCTCAAAGTTATGTTACACATGTACTCATACGTGTATGATAGATATGTGAGTCAGTATATTATTTTATCTTTAGATTATTTCAACATTCAATAACTTTGTATGGATATTTATAAAAATAATTGTAACAAATCTTGGTTTAAAATGACTTCCTTCAATTAATAAAAAAATGTTAACAAATTTTGGGTTCTAATAACAATGGAATTAGGAAATCAGTAGTGAAGGGTAGTTGCTAGTCAGTGGTGAATTTACTAAATTATTAACTCATAGAACACGATATTATATTTTTTTGGATATATAATACACTAACATTAAAAATGATGTTAAACAATGCATGTAATGGTAGTGATTGCAAACTTTGCACATCTGAAACTAGTTGAGATATAGATTTTTTTAAATGTGCAAAAACATCTCAAAACTAATTATAAGATTGCACTAATTATAAGATGCACGTATTACACATGTATTTTATTACTACTTACTTACTTACCTTCATGCCATATGCCTTGCGGGGTAGCCAGAGACGGCGGAGCGCCAAACGCTACGGTCCCTGCATACCTCTTTCGCCTCGGCTACTGACATCAACCTCTTCATACATGCCCTCCGGGGGGGGGGGGGGGGTCCTCATGCTTTATTACTATTACTTATTTAATTAATCATTAAAATTCAATTTCACTTATAATCAAAGTCAAGTCAATTAACTATATTAAGAAAATAAGTTGGTTATTCAAAGTTAAAGCAATAATTGAAAAGAATAAATAATAATATAAAGGATTTGTTCCGTTTCAAGTCATTTACGAGATAACATATTTATCGGGAACGTTTATGTCCCCAATGACAAACGTTGATATAAGAGTTATAAAAGTTAAGCTTCACTCTATCGTATCGCATGCTACTTATCGTGTCAAGTATGTTCAATAAATCTGTCCCAGCCTGTCACATTATACTACAAATGTAATGTATGAGTGTGGTTTTGAACGATGAATATAATTTTGTGACGTTGGTTTTTACGTTACTACAACGTATAATTATCTCACCAATGATTATGGATGTGAAATATATTAATCGTGGTGGTGTACTTATGTTATTTATAAAATGATATTGTAATCGTAAGATTAGTGAAAATTCACCCTTTTTTATAACTGTTGTACCTAAAATAACTTATTGTGTATTCATATACTATAGAATTTTGAAATTAAACCTTAGTAATATATATTTTGTTTTTCATTTACTTCATTCATTCATAAATTTAATATAGATATAATATAATCGTATATACATATCAGTATTCGTTATAAGAAAAAAGTATTTTCAACGAAAAAGAACTTAAGTTGTCTCTTTATAAATATAACTTCCAACATTAGCCCTGCATCTGTATAATTTGCACATAATTATACAACTGCTTATATTTTATTTTTAAAATAGGGATTAAATGTTTTTATAGTTAAATTATGTTTATTTACATTACAAATATAATTTTAAATGTGTTAATAATCATTTGTAGCAAATGATTTTACATTGTCTTTAAAACAGAACTTCACACACCTGCCTATCAATTAACTTTTAAGATTGTTATACATTCTTACCTAAAAATCTGTTATTTAAAATGTGCAGACACTGATTATGGCGACTATATATTCCATTGCCGAAACATAGAGATCAATAAATTCAGAACTTATGGCTCTTATGACTAATATTAAGAAACAGTTAAAAGGTAATGTGTCACCCGATGTTACAAACAGTGTCTCTTAAATTTTTACAAATAATAAAAAAACAACATTGAAGTGTCTTTTAATACTTGCATTTACTCTTTGACCAGGATAAAAGTTTAAGTCAGGAGAAGAATAGCTATAGTTGTTTGAATTCAGCTCGTATTGGGCTGGCTCGACCGAGAAAGGACCAGTCTCTCACAAAAGATCGACGTGTGGTAACCAAATTCATTTGACGACCTGCGTTTGACCTGCAATCCGACGCATTTGGCACTACAAGTCGGTGAATTGGGATGGAATACGGTCCTTTTTTGCATCCTATCCATGGAGGCCGATTTGTTTCCTTTCCAATGATTCCAGTGACTGCTCTGCGGCTGTAGTGATGTGATACTACAGTACATGTTCAAACATGTCGTGAAAATTCTGGCCCGTACAAATTCTGGGCACTTTCTAAGGCCACTATGTGCAACTTTTGCTAGCCGTCCGCAGTTGCACATGGGGAATTACTTCTTGGAGCATACGGCAAAAAAGAAAGCCGATCTCTTGGGCACTCATTTTGCCTCCAACTGGACGTTGGACAACAAAAATAAAGTAATAGAATTCTAAGTCACGTATTTACTTGTTTATTGTAATGTAACATTCTTTTAAGAATTCTAAAGTAATGAATATTAGGTAGAAGAAATAGAGACGAGATGAAGCTTCTTAGCATTCCATGGATTCACCGTGCGGGTGTCGGGCCCATCGCGTTGCAAAAAGAGAAGCGCAAACAATGCCTGGGACTTGCAACCCAGATGTAGGTTTAAGGGGACCCTTTACTATGCGCATACACGCTCACCTTCACTGTTCACGCTCCTCTCCCCACCTAATTTCTAGAAAGGCCGAGATCCTTAAATCTCTCTACAGAGAGTTTGCTGTTATAGCTCTTGCTTCTACTTCTATAGCGTACAAATTAACTATAATTTTATTACTGATCAGTTCGTTACATAGTTCGTAATACTTATTAAGCTTAAATGTATGATCTTTGGGTATGTTTGTTTCCCAAGGTACAGTAAGCTCCACAAATATAATGCGCCTTAGTTGTTTTGAGTATAGAAAAAAGTCCGGCCTAGATGACGAAACACAAACATCCCCGGGGATTTTGTATTGCCTTTCATACTTGTCCATCATGAGAGTCCAATCAGGAGACGCGTCCAAGATGGAATAAGCTTTTAGTTTTGATTTTTTGGACGAACCTCTCTTTACAAACTTTACTGATATTTTGGTGGTTGTTACACCCTTCTGCGCTCTTGCTACAGAAAGACTGACCGCTTCTCGTATGATTTCTAATACTTTATCGTAGCGACGCTAGTATTTACCTCTATTTAAAAGTACCATCAGTTTCATCTTGTCGAATAAAGAATTTTATTTTTTCTAAGTCTTGTTCTTTCCTACTTGATTCTAGCCTATCCTGCTTTATTTGTCTGAGCACCTATCATAAATTATTTGGAATTGAAGTAGTGACTCTAGCTCTGCGGCAATTTTATCTTTTGGGAGAGACGTTATAGTATCATCATTCGATTTTGAGGTGATATGTCTTTTGGTCACTCTTAGGTGTTTATAGAGTTCCGATGGTTTCTTTAATTTTAACCCAAAATTGTGTCGGTCTCTAAATAAGGTAGAAGAGTCCGCTAGATACACTATACCTAGGCATGAATTCAATGTCCTTATGACGCTTGCATCTAACTTCAACAAAAGGGTCTTATTGATATCGTAAACGAGGAAAGGCCAATTTAGACGTGATGTTAAATAATTATCATATATCCAAACCTTTTTGATGTTACTTATTGTTTGATTTTCTACCTTTTTAAGATCATTCAAAAAGCTGTCGACTATTATATGTAACGGTGAAGTGCGCCCTTGGTAATCGATTTTTTTACCTAAGAATTTGAACAGAGCTGCGTCGGTAATCGTAGTAACGCACTTATATAAGATAGCCGCCGATTATAAGACCCGGATCGTAAGAGGTATATCTGGTGTTCCGCCTATCCAGACATAGACTGTAGCATTTATTTGGTTTTGTCCTCAACCCATCTGTCCAAGCACAGAAATCCTCCACAACATTTAAAAGTAGCTGACATTGTTTTGGGTTACGTGTTAGTATCGCGGGATCGTCTGCAAATGCTAGTATGGATTCTGTATATTTATTGTTAAACCTAAACCGATAACCCCATGTCTTTTCGTGTGTAATTAATTTATCTATTATAATATTGATGATTATGTTTAATATAATTGGAGAAATACAACAACCTTGAAATAAACCTATGTTGTAATTTTATGTTTTGGAATGATTGTCATTTGTGATTATGTAAAATTTTAATTTTGAATAATATGATGCAATCATGTTACTAACTAACGTTGGAAAGTTATACCATCTTAGCGCGAACATCATCAGTTTATGTCGTACCGACCCGAAAGCGTTCTCTAAGTCTATCCAACATACCGTTATTTGTCTTTCACTAGTTCTGGCATCTTTAAGGCTTTCCGATAGTAATGTGTTATGTTCGAGGCATGCAGAATTGCCAGACAAAAAACCTTTTTGGTGATTGGGCCCGAAATATTTAATATTTATCATGAATTGCGTCATTTTTGTTAGTAAAAAAGAAAAAAATATTTTTGATATTGTATTTGTTAGAGCTATTGGTCTAGTGATAGTCCTAGGATCTGAGACATTGTCGCTTTTGGGAATGAGGACAAAAAGAGCATTTCTGTTAGCGGAATGTTATCGGTGTTTGTCCTCTTGACCAGAATTTACCGAATATATTTAATAGATGTTTATGGATCAACGGATATTTTTTATAAACTATATAAGGGATACCATCCGGACCTGGTGCTGGCTTAGATGGTTTCGTTGTAATTATTTTATTGATTTCCTCCAAAGTTGGTGGGTTGGCATGAAAATCTATGACAGGACTCTCAGGTTTTCGTTCATTGGGATACCCATACAGCCTTTGATTTTTAGGCACTTCGTAAGTGCTTTTATAGTAATCAAAAATTTGCTTGTTGGTCAGGAGAAGCTTACCTTTTTCATCTTTGAAAATGTTTTTAGGGTACTTAAAAGGATTTTTATCAAATTTTACTTTGTGTTTTGCCCGGTCAAAGCTATCATGGATTTTCGTTATTTGTTGTGATATGCCTTGTATTAATTTAAGAATTGACCTTAACGCCCTAGACAGTTGGTGACTAAGTTGGTTGTCGCCCATGGCTTTGGCCCTACGAAGTTTCTTTATGAGGTCTTTTTTTTTCCTTCTCATTTTCAATTTAAAACCGTTTTCTTTATACTTGTGAGTATAACGGTTCGAAGGTGGATAATGCTCATTGAAGTGGTCAGAAATAGTATTTTTTAGTCTATCTTCTTGCGCGTCGAGTACCTGGTTTGAGCCTGGATGCTCTAACAGGTTCGCTATATTTTGGTTGTGTATTTTCCATGTCGATTCTTTAATATTGGAAATGCTAAGACGCGTCCAGATTGTCATGGGCTCCTGGTGATTCGCATTCAATGGCTCACCATGGGATATATGAGAGGGTAATCTCTATCCAAAAATTCCATTGTACATTGAGATTACTACATTAATTTTTTTTCTTAAATTCAACTAGCAGTTTTGTTGCATTTTAATTTTAATCTAAATTAGTTTTGTGTCAAAATAAAACGTTTTCATTGTACAAATTTGACCTTGTTACTTCTTATTATATGCTTTTTTTAAATTTTATGATCTTATTGTGGTTAAAATTTATTTTTTGAGAATAATTATTTTATTGCAATTTGAAAATAAAAAAATTGTTAGAGATATAGAATGCAAAATGTTAAATTTCTACTGAGTTTGAATACATTAAAGGTTTATAAGTATTTAAATTCATAGGTGTATATACTCGTACTGCAATAACCAATTTATACAGATAATGAAATAGAGTATATACATATATTAGACAAATGCTTTTTTTGGTTTAAATAGAAAGTTATCTATAATCTCACCTACACTTTAAGCCTTACAACTGCGAAAAACCATTTCAATAAGTTTAGTATGTTGATATTAACTCAAATACTTTTTTTTCAAAATTATTTTTTGAAACACATTTCGATTGAAATGTGTTTCAGTAATTTAGTTTTCTTTAATCCTTTTGCTAAGTCTTTTGAAACGTCCATTACGAATTTATTTTTGTTCGTAATTAAAATGTTAAAATTTTATCTTAATGTTAGAACGTGAGAAACGAACCATACGGTTTTACCGGAATTTAGCTTTCGCTTCTTCTGATTGTTAACGTGATATATCCTGTATTTTGTAACATCAAAACGTTATGAATGATGAGGAAGCTAGTAAAATTCATACAACTTATGGAGTATATAATAAGAACTATTATTTAATATTAATAAATATTCAATTTATAATCAACACTTCGTTTGTTTAGTTTTTTTTTATTCCAGAGAAATTACTGGTACGCTTATAACTCACCGGTTACTTAACATTATTTATATTTTTATTTATTTTTCTTTAGTATAAATAAATAAAGTGCACATGAAGTAATAATTACTAAATATTCGTAACTGAAGTGGAATTAAGTATACGTCAGTTGATTTCTATATAAGTAAGTATATTTTTTATAGTTTAATAATAACAACAGCTTAAACAATAATTCTTATACTGTATTTGCTATAAATTATGCTATATCCAGTTTTTTTACCTTCCATTCCGTTAGTATTATTATGTCCCTTCTACTAATTTTATTATATAGTCCTATGAATACTGAAGATTTAAAACCACTAATACTTTATTGTCAGTAGT
The DNA here is from genome assembly GCA_918358695.1 of Melinaea menophilus ssp. n. AW-2005. NCBI lineage: Eukaryota > Metazoa > Arthropoda > Insecta > Lepidoptera > Nymphalidae > Melinaea > Melinaea menophilus. The sequence continues at coordinate 4,218,230 of OU911052.1, forward strand.
ACCACGGATCAAATGACAGCAGTCATTTTAAAAAGAATGAAATCTTTTCCTTCCCTCTAGTTTTGGTATAGGAATAACTTAAACGTATTTAAAAGATATCTATCAAAATATAAAATCTCTCTAATAATATAAATATAAAAACTCATAAAACGCTTCCCAGTTGTCTCATAGGAGGATTGGCAAAGAATACATACTTACATAACGACAGATTTACACAAAGATAATCTCAGGACTATGAAAATGTTCTCAGAACTTCTCAAAGAAACTTGAACAATATCATTGATACCTTCAATAATATCATATTCTTATCTTCGCAGTTAAATAAATAAACTTTGTCCTCCTATTTTGTTTGCTGCTAATTCTCAAGCTACTTAACAAATATGTATTAATTGTGTTATGTTACGATTTTAAAACTCACAAAATACAAATTACTTTGTTTCAGTATGCATTTAGCGGCACTTTTAAATCCTCAATTTTTACATTAATTAGGTTAGTATAGTCAGTCCATGAATGAGCTACCACCAGCTAGGAATGCTGCTCTGCTGAGAACAGCCGGATCGCAACTTGAATATGGCACTTTTTGAAAGAAATTTAACAATGTATAGCTCCAACATTATAATATCAATCTTGTAAATTTGTTAACAATCTAAGTTCCATATACATCAATCAACTGTGAACTCTTCAATGCTATCGAAATATTTATTTAATAATAAAATAAGCTCAAAAAAATATGATAGCTACATTAATTTTATCTATTATATAAAAATGAATCGCAAAACGTGTTGGTAAGCGCACAACTCAACAACGCATGGACCAATCTTAACAATTTTTTTTTAAATATTCCTTGAAGCCCAAGGATGGTTCTTAAGGCGAGAAAAATTCGAATAAATTCCAGGATAACCCTAAAAAAGCCCTTTTCTTTTTCCTATACTAATATTTTCTAACTAAATTTAGAGTCAATTTGAACTGTATTGCTATACAATAAAGTTCATATTAAATTACAAGCACTTATTTTTGTCTAAACAATGTAAGTGTGTTGCTAACGTCGAAGAGTCAATTCGCACTTTATTGTCTCTGCACAAAGTTCAAATTCAATCAAATATATGTGTGTGCAGGTTCACGCAAAAGTGATAATATCGTGAACCCGACCAAATTGAAAAGTCAAAAAATTTAAGAGCTATAGATTTGATTGGCCTTGGAATGTTCTTTCTTTTGTTTTAGTTTTGGAATGCAACATAAACTGTCATCAGTTTTCACGTCATTGCATCTGTCAAACAAACCGCGTTAAAAAGCGTTTTTAATATTTAATAATTAATTTTGATTGTTTTATATCGTGTTTTGTGCAAAGTGTTTTAATACCTGTGATTAATAATTATTGCATGTGACATAATTTAGGTGAGTATATTCGATATGCCTCCTATAAGACGAAGTAATTTAGGTAGAAGAACCCGAAATGCTACAAACCAAATTAATTACCGATCTTATCATACTGCACAAGAACGTGACGACCGAAAAGAACGTGAAAGAATTCGTATATCACGAACGCGGGAAGCGAGAGCGAGAGATTCAACCAACAATCTCGAAAGTTTGAATCGAGCTGCTTTCAATTATGATTTGTCAATTGACTACAGTAACCACCAATGTGTTACTATTGGATTGTAAGGCAAATCAAGCCAATGGATTGTGTTGCGCAAATGGGAAAGTGAAATTGATACCATTGGATCTACCACCAGAGCCATTGTACTCATTGGTTTCGGGAATAGAACCAGATTACATACACTTTTTGTTAAATATCCAACAATATAACAATTGTTTTCAAATGACGTCATTTGGGGCAACAAACGTAGTTCGGGAAAATTTCATGCCAAATTTTAAGGTAGGTATTATAGCAGTTAATAATTATTATATTAGTGAATAAAATTTCCTGTTAATTAAGTAAAGGTGTGTCATTAACCTTCAGTTCCTTAATCCCCAAGAAATATATTATTTAGTCATAATATTATTTGGTGATTCAGTATTAGCAATACTTTTATTATTATGAAACACAATATAATTATTTGATGATGGATATTAGTTACAACTAATTATTACATATTGACATACCTAAGCATATCAATTATAAATTGGGGATTCAAATTAGGAGACAGATATACTTTTTACGAACAAATATTATTTATATTTGACAAAAATCATTTTTTTTTAATTTACAGATACAAGGCCAACTATATCATAGCGCAGGTTCACTGTTACCAGTGTCAGATAGCAATTACAAATTCCTGCAAATTTATTTAATTGGGAATTTACCACAAGAAATTGATATGCGTTGTTCAAATAACAATTCAGTAAAGAGGTCTATTGTAGAACAATTACAAACTTTATTTCATGAGTACAATCAATTGATTATGTTGTTTAAAACTGCACTGGATCTGATGCCATCTGATAATCACAAAATTGTAATCAGAGCTGATAAAACACCTGTTGGCCAACATGCAAGGCATTTTAATGCACCAACTATTGATGAAGTTGCCATCGTTGTAGTTGGAGAAAACTTGGAATCCCTTGATATTGTTTTACATCGTCGGAATGATCAATTACAACGTATAAAGGAAACACACCGCTCATATGACGCATTGCAATATCCCATTATATTTCGGCAAGGTGAAGATGGCTATGATTTCTCAAACAAGATGATAAAACTCATTACAGGTAATAAAAAATATTAGTTTAGCAAGGAGATATATTATCAGTCACTATATTATTTTTTTTTAATTTTCAATGTTATTAAAACAAAAATCTATTTTCAGGTTCTAAAACCAACAAAAAAGTCAGTTCAATGAACTTTTATTCCTACCGCCTAATGATGACAATCACATACTCAAACGTCGGCGATTATATCACAAGTATGTTGTAGACATGTATGTTAAAATTGAAACGGAGAGCTTATTGTTTTTGGACTAGTGTTAATATTTTCAGCTCCTAGTGTGCTCAGGTGATCGAGCATCTTACATGCATTTGTGTAAGGGGACTCTGGGTAATTAGCGTCCAGTAGTGCGATGGTTTTGTTCTTCCTCCGTACTATTCGGCAATCCCAGTCCCCCAATGTGACTATTGGCATGCTGTCGTACATCGACCTCTTCATTGTTGCCCTATCGGTACTTCCTTTAGTAAGGGCAGCTAGTCCGGGTGAGATGTATACCCAGTTTTTTGGTCCTACGATGCAAAAACTGAAACTTATTTTTTCTTGGTCGTCGTTCATGTATAGAGCTACTGGTTTAGTCCGAAGCCCTGGAGTACTAGGTAGTCCTGCCACTTTTGTACAGATTCTTCACGGATAGTCTTCTTAACGTAAGCTACTGGTATCTCAGCATAATCATATTTACTGTTAATTAGCGTAGCGCTTTTGGCGAGTTCATCAGCTCTTTCGTTGCCAACCATACCTATGTGTGCTCGAAGCCATGTCAGTTTAACCTCTCGTCCTTGGGTCCTAATGTCCTTGATGTTCTGCTGTATCGCCCTTGCTAAGGGATTTGTTGTTTTAGGGTTCCTTAACAAATCGAGTGACGATCTTGAGTCACTCAATACAGTGGCTTGAGGATCATTGTTGTTTTTGATCTCTTGGGTAGCCCTGTATAGGGCGTACAGCTCAGACTGAAACACCGTACAGGAGGGATGCAGACTAAAGACTGAACATTTCTTCTCTTTTCCTTTCTCCCACCAGGTGAAGGCTGCTCCTACTTTCCCTTCTGTCTTGCTGCCGTCCGTGTAGATTTGAGGGCCGGAAATGTGGCGGGAGTCTTGGAGCTCCAAGCTACTGTCTTCTAGAAGGTCGTAGTCTATGGCTTCCGACAGGGATGGGTGTCGGAACTCTTTAAAGCTCGTGTCTGTTTCGAGACGCATGTTGGGAGGGAGATAGGCTGTTAATTTACCCCTTTTGGTTCTATGAGGGTTAGCCTGCTCTTGGATCCTGATATCCAATGGTAGCAGTCCGGATAAGATGAGTGCTGAGGTACATGAGACCGTGCGGTAAGATCTACATATTTTTTGCGCGAATCCCCTTTGGAGCATGGATAATTGATGCTGCACCATGTTCAGGTCTGTAGCATGGGACCATGCGCTGGAGCCGTATGTTATTATGGGCTCAATAACCGCAATGTAGATGGTTCTTATTATTTCCGAGTTAAGCCCCCAAGTGACCTTTGCCGCACGCGCTAGTTGTTTATAAATGCCCATAGCTTTCCGACATTGTGCCGCAACGTGTGATTTGAAAGTCAGTTGCCTATCTATTATTACCCCTAGGAGTTTTAACTCGGTGACTAGTTTTAATTTTGTTCCTGCCATATGTAGAATCGGGGGAGTGTACTTAAGTTTCTTAGTGAGGAGCATCGCGTTGGTCTTGTGCGGTGCGAAACTGAGCTTATTTTGGTTCCCCCATAGCATTACGTGTTCCAGAGTTTTATTACCTTCAAGTTCTAATATGTCGATTTGCTTATTCGAAAAGACGAGTATCACGTCGTCAGCAAAAGCTTGGCAGTACACTCCTTCTTCTGTTAGTTGGTGTAATAGCGAGTCAATTATCACGTTCCAGAAGGTTGGTCCACCGATTGATCCCTGAACGCATCCCTTGGTAGTTTTCTTTTCGCTCGTTTGTCTCGCGTAGTTGACCATTATCTTGCGGTCGTTTAAATAGTTACCAACTAATTTGAAGAGGTTCTTTGGGCACTTCTTTTTGACAAGTTGTTGTTTAAGTGCCGGCCACCAGGCGTTGTCAAACGCACCCTCGATATCTAAGGAGACCACCAACACTGATTTTCTCTCACTCATTTGTACTTTAAGGTGGTCGACAAGGTCGGTGAGAGCGTCTTCCGTACTGCGCTGAGGTATAAAGCCATATTGCTTGTCGCTTAGTTTTGGGAGTATGTGCCATTGGAGGCGACCTACCAGGAGTTTCTCTATGATCTTACCTAGCACGGAGAGAAGGCCGATCGGTCTGTAAGACTTGGGATGTGTATAATCTTCCTTTCCTGGTTTTCTTATAATGACCACGTGGGCTACCTTCCATGATTTAGGAAAGTAATTGAGGGACAAACATTTGTTAGCTATTGCTAGGAAAGTATCCCTTCCACTGCGGATAGCTGCTGTGCAGATGTCTGCGGTCAGTCCGTCCGGGCCAGGTGCCTTCTTTGGATTCAGTGTTTGAAGCACCGTTTCCAGTTCCGTGAGGGTGAAAGGAGGGTCATCCTCCGGGAGATCTTCTGGATCAAAACTTGAAGCCCAACTCCGAGTATGCCGATGACACGGGTGATCAGTGGTCTCGGAGTCTTCTGGACAGAAAGTCTGAGCCAAAAGGTCTGCTGAGCCCTGTGGGGTAAGAGTGTGGCCTGTATTGAGCTCCCTTAAGAGTGTGTCTTCTTGACGGCCATTTGTCTTCCTGATAACCCTGTAGATCTTATCCCACATGCTTTCCCTCTCCTGATTGGTACAAAATTCTCTCCAGCTCTCTATTTGGGCTTTATCTGCTTCGTTCTTGTACTCCTCTTTAACTTTCAGGTACTCATCTATAACGTACTCTTTCCTGGAGGGAGCTGCGTTCCTTATCCTTCTTTTGTGTCGGAGCACTTTCTTCCATTGTTCGTCGAGGGTCTTGGACCACCAAGGTGGCAATGACTCTTTTATTTTCACACCGAGCTTTGGAATGCTGCTTTCACAAGCCTCGTGGATGGTTTCCATGTAGGTGTTGACGGTCTTTTCTAGCGCGGTCGGATTTTCCAGCCTTTCAATATTGTCAGGGTTTATGTTTTTATCTGTAAGTAGCGTTTCAAAAAGCGAACAGAAGTCTTTCCATTTAGCCTTCCTGGAGTTGTATTTCCGTGTCGTGATGGGCCTTTTTGATTTAAGTGGCCGCCTCAGCCGTATCTCAAAGGTAATGGCGTTATGGTCTGATGTGATAAGGTCTCTATTCACTGTCCAATCATCTAAGCGTCCCAGGAGCGACTGACTACATGCAGTGACGTCAATGATACTGGTGCATAAAACGCCTCCCCTGATTGTCTCGAAGGTAGGTGTGTTTCCTGTGTTTTGAATGTGAAGATCTAATTCATTTAGGAACGCATTGTACATCTCGCCTCTTTTGTTTTCGGTGATACTACCCCACCACGGACTCCAGGCATTGATATCCCCAGCGATTATTATATCTCTTGTGTTGTCTGTGAGCTTATTATATGTTGTCTTGACCCTGTCGAGGTATGACATGATGTCTTTATCTCCTTCCAGATATATTGAGATTAAACCCAACTGTATGCCGTCACCTCTTAACAAAACAGCTGCTTCCGTTTCGGTTACAAGCTGAGGGTCATGTATGACTTCCCAGCGGTCGCCGAAGACTATAATTGCTGCTTTCACTGGTTTGATACGGCCAAGGGTGCACTGGATAACTTGAGTGCCTGGATATTGCATGAGTACCTCGGTGCTTCCCACGTAAGGCTCTTGCACTAAGGCTATTGAGATGTTTTTCTCCTTGGCCGCTAGATGGAGTTCAACCGTTGCAAGTTTCGATCTCTGGAGATTTGCTTGTATTATTTTTATGTTATTCGGTCCCTTTTTCTGGCCGGGAGCACCTTTAGCAGTAGGTGATTCTGGATCTGGCTATGGCGTCCCATTTGAGTCTTTCTTTACACTCGGCATTGAAAGCATTGTGGTTGTGTTCACCATCGCCCCTGTTGCTCTCGATACAGTTTATACAGGTAGGTGATTTACCCTCCACTCTGTTTTTACATTTATCCCATGTGTGAGGTCCTCCGCAGTGACTGCAAAGATGTTCCTTTTCTTGGCAGAGCGTCTTGGTATGTCCAAAACCTAGACATTTGATGCACTGCAAAAGAGGGGATTGGTCTGCGACCGGTCTTCGTTGCAGACCTATAAAAACATGTCCCACTTCTATTAGAGCTTTGTGGGCCTCAGGGGATAATTCTATCACCGGATGGCATTCTAAAGGATTTCGTGCCCTTTTCCTGTAACGTACTCTAAGCTTGGGATCCGACTTCAGAGCTCCTATTATATGTTTGTTTTGAGCTATAATGTGCTCCACCATTTCGGCGTCCGTGTGGTAGGCCAGCACACTCCTGATAATTATCAGGGGGTTGGTAGTGCGGGCTATCTCAACTTTTAGATCCTGCTGGTTTTTAACCCTTGCTTGCACCAAGTTTAGATCTTCCTTACTGTGACAGCTTACCACAATCTTTTGATTTCGTGCTTTACGCACCTTATCCACTTTAGCTCCTGATTTCCTAGCATCGATAGCTGTCGTAACCCTTGCTATGATATTATCACTAGTGTGCTTTGGGTTGCTTGAGGAGATTATTAGTGTATGGTTAGGATGCGGCTGTGGTTTCGCTGGTGTAGCTGCTACCTTGGCGTATGACACAGTTGGTTTCCTTGACTTGGCGTTGTTTTTCAGTCCCTCCGCTTGGTTTAATTCCTCCTGGAGAGTTATTGGTTGTGTCCGTCTCTCCAGTTTTTCTTTTATTGTTTTAAGCTCACTCGTTACAGTATCGAGTGAGCCCGTAATTGGGAGAAGGCTCTCCTTTAATGCATCTTCCCCTACCGTTGAGGTTTTGACCGGTGTTGCTTGTGGATGCTCCTTGATTTCATGGAGCATCTGCACTATTTTGTTAAATTCTGGTGGGGTTATTTGGGTGGATGGTGGTGGTGGTGGTGGTTTCGACTTCTCTAACTGTTTAAGCGTCTTGTCACTATTATCCAGTAATCGCTTGAGTTGGTCTTGTAGACGTCCGTTTTCTCGTCGAAGGTGGTCTATTTGATTAGATAGAGCTCCGACTGTGTTTTTGAGCTCCTTGTGTTCATTTGCTAATATCTGCTGCTCCTCGCTGCTTGCCGTTTTTGGAGGGTTGAGTAATTGTTGTATTCCCTCAGACATGGTTTTCCAGTTCTTATCAAGGTTTTTTATTTGACGATAAGGTTCGACTGTTTCATAACCCAGCCATGTTCTTATACCCTTCGTCTCTTCAAAATTTTCTGATAAGTCCTTTCTTGCTTCTACAAGCTCATTTACGACTCTCTCAATAAGGCTGTTGTTCGCCTTTGTGTGGGCACGTTCGACTCTGACTAACTCCTTAGCGTGCCTCGCTCTTTCTACCTCTAGATTATATTTATGTCTGGTTCTAGAGTCCGATAAAGCCAGAACCGTTTCATAGAGGGTTTGTAGGCTCTCAGTTACTGTCTGCCTGTATTCCTTTTTGAGGTGGGTAGCTGCTTCTAGAGCTTCTTTTCCTGCTAAGAGCATTTCATTGGCGTGTTTAGTCGCGAAATCCATTTCTACACCTATTTTCCTCGTAGAACTTATGAGGAGGCTGTTCCTGCGTCCGCATGTAGCTCCGGAAACTGCTGATAGTACAGAGTCGTCGTCGGAGTCGATGTTGTGAGAGGCTGGCTGAATCTGGAGAGATGGCTGGATCTGGTGTTGCCAATCTGTAATCTTCTTCTGTAGCGCTTCTGCCTCTTTTCTGGGTACCGTGCCTTCGGTGTCGCTATCCGTTAAGGGTTGCGATAGCGTGGTCTGCGGTGGCGGCGTCTTCTTGCTACCTTTCGTTCTTCGGGTTTCACCAGATAGCTTTTCTGACGCTGCGTCGCGAACGGTAACTTGACGTCTCATCACAACTTCCCTAAGCGATTTTGTATATCTTGTTGAAGGAACGGCTAAAATGTTTACGTCTTTGTTGGACATGTTAAGCTTTCTACTTGTGCTTGAGTACAACTCCTTGCGTAGATATTAGTGGAGTGCTTCCACGGTCCCTGTTTTTATTAGTTGTTTAACAAGGATTTTGTATGAGCCAAGTTTTGCTGCTCGTTGCGCTGATTCGATAGAGCCCAAGGTCGGAGGGTCAAGCTCTTTTAATTAACGAGATATGACCAGGGGGGGTGCGGTACAGTTTTCAAGGGGGTGGGGGAAAGAGGGGGCGAATCCCGTGGGGCAACTATTGATTGAATAAAAATTTAAGATATAGGGTTTTAGGGTATAGGTGGAGGGGGTGTAGGGGGAGGTTGGTCTTCTTTTCTCGGTGAATCAATATTCTGTAGTGCGGATGTAAAGAGTGTACTGATATAATATTTAATAATTAATTTTGATTGTTTTATATCGTGTTTTGTGCAAAGTGTTTTAATACCTGTGATTAATAATTATTGCATGTGACATAATTTAGGTGAGTATATTCGATATGCCTCCTATAAGACGAAGTAATTTAGGTAGAAGAACCCGAAATGCTACAAACCAAATTAATTACCGATCTTATCATACTGCACAAGAACGTGACGACCGAAAAGAACGTGAAAGAATTCGTATATCACGAACGCGGGAAGCGAGAGCGAGAGATTCAACCAACAATCTCGAAAGTTTGAATCGATTTGCTTTCAATTATGATTTGTCAATTGACTACAGTAACCACCAATGTGTTACTATTGGATTGTAAGGCAAATCAAGCCAATGGATTGTGTTGCGCAAATGGGAAAGTGAAATTGATACCATTGGATCTACCACCAGAGCCATTGTACTCATTGGTTTCGGGAATAGAACCAGATTACATACACTTTTTGTTAAATATCCAACAATATAACAATTGCTTTCAAATGACGTCATTTGGGGCAACAAACGTAGTTCGGGAAAATTTCATGCCAAATTTTAAGGTAGGTATTATAGCAGTTAATAATTATTATATTAGTGAATAAAATTTCCTGTTAATTAAGTAAAGGTGTGTCATTAACCTTCAGTTCCTTAATCCCCAAGAAATATATTATTTAGTCATAATATTATTTGGTGATTCAGTATTAGCAATACTTTTATTATTATGAAACACAATATAATTATTTGATGATGGATATTAGTTACAACTAATTATTACATATTGACATACCTAAGCATATCAATTATAAATTGGGGATTCAAATTAGGAGACAGATATACTTTTTACGAACAAATATTATTTATATTTGACAAAAATCATATTTTTTTAATTTACAGATACAAGGCCAACTATATCATAGCGCAGGTTCACTGTTACCAGTGTCAGATAGCAATTACAAATTCCTGCAAATTTATTTCATTGGCAATTTACCACAAGAAATTGATATGCGTTGTTCAAATAACAATTCAGTAAAGAGGTCTATTGTAGAACAATTACAAACTTTATTTCATGAGTACAATCAATTGATTATGTTGTTTAAAACTGCACTGGATCTGATGCCATCTGATAATCACAAAATTGTAATCAGAGCTGATAAAACACCTGTTGGCCAACATGCAAGGCATTTTAATGCACCAACTATTGATGAAGTTGCCATCGTTGTAGTTGGAGAAAACTTGGAATCCCTTGATATTGTTTTACATCGTCGGAATGATCAATTACAACGTATAAAGGAAACACACCGCTCATATGACGCATTGCAATATCCCATTATATTTCGGCAAGGTGAAGATGGCTATGATTTCTCAAACAAGATGATAAATCTCATTACAGGTAATAAAAAATATTAGTTTAGCAAGGAGATATATTATCAGTCACTATATTATTTTTTTTTAATTTTCAATGTTATGAAAACAAAAATCTATTTTCAGGTTCTAAAACCAACAAAAAAGTCAGTTCAATGAACTTTTATTCCTACCGCCTAATGATGACAATCACATACTCAAACGTCGGCGATTATATCACAAGTATGTTGTAGACATGTATGTTAAAATTGAAACGGAGAGATTAACATTCATCAGGTTGAATCAGACAAAACTCAGATCTGAAGAGTATATTCACCTTCGAGATGCGATTAATACTGATGGTAATGAACAGAATCTTAGTCGAATAACTATTCTTCCAGCAACATACATCGTAAGCCCTCGACATATGCATGAATATGCTTAAAATGCCATGTCATATGTTTGTCATTATGGTACAGCAGATTTGTTCATCACATTTACATGCAATCCACACTGGATAGAAATAGACACAGCCAGAGTCTTTATACAAAAGTTGAAATCTTTAATGGATTTCATTGTGAAACATTATGTGTTTGGAGAGACACGCCGCTGGATGCATTCTGTGGAGTGGCAGAAACGGGGATTGAGACATGCACATATTTTGATTTGGTTAGTTGACAAAATATGAAATGAAGTTGATGCAGTAATATCAGCTGAAATCCCTAATGTAGAAGTAGATCCTGGATTGCATGAGGTAGTTATCAAAAACATGGTACATGGTCCCTGTGGAACTCTTAATCAAAATTTACCATGTATGGTGGATGGTAAATGTTCAAAACGATATCCACGGACATTAATATCTGAAACAATCACTGGTATTGACGGTTATCCTTTGTATCGTCGCCGATCGACAGCAGAAAATGGAAGATCAACAATTGTCAAATTAAATCATCAAGATATTGAAATAGATAATCGCTGGATTGTTCCATATTCACCCATTTTATCAAAGACCTTCAAAGCGCACATCATCGTTGAATCTTGCCATTCAGTAAAATCTATTAAATACATTTGCAAATATGTAACCAAAGGGAGTGATATGGCTGTGATTGGTATTAATGCAGAGAATTCTAATGATGAAGTTATCCAATACCAAATCGGTCGCTATGTTAGTAGTAATGAAGCAATTTGGCGAATATTTTCTTTTCCTATTCATGAGAGACACCCTACTGTTGTTCATTTAGCTGTGCATTTAGAAAATGGACAAAGTGTATATTTTACAGCACAGAACGCAGTACAAAGAGCTGTACAGCCACCATCTATTACATTAACCAGTTTTTTTTGACATGCCAAAACGATGCTTTTGCTCAAACATTGTTATATTCTGAAATGCCAAAATATTATACTTGGAATCAATCCTCAAGGAGATTTATACCACGGAATCAAGGAAAACCAGTTTCAGGATGGGTATCCTGAAACCTGCTATTATCTGGGTAGATGTATATTCTACCGATGCGATTGGTTTTAAAGTTTTTATTCACAACTGCTATTAGACAATGTACGTGGCCCAACATCATTACAATATGTACGAACTGTTGATGGTGATTTGTGTGGATCATACAAAAAAGCTTGCCAACGTTTGCGATTGCTAGAAAAATGCTTATTGGGATCAAACTCTCAATGATGCTGTAATATCATCACAAGCTCATCAAATACGAACATTGTTTTCTATAATCATATTCATGCTTCCCATCAAACCCAAAGGATTTGTGGATCAAGTACAAAGATAATATGTGTGATGATATTTTATATCAAATACGGATTGGAAGGGGAAATCCAAATATACAAATAAGCGAAGAACCGAACCTGATGAACTTAATGCATATTTAAAGTCCTCCAATTTGTGGAAGCATGTGAAGGTATTACATTTAAGCAAGAATATGCGTGTCAAGTTGCAAATGACCAATCTGGAGACATATTCTCTAAACAACTCATTGACATTGGTAACGGCAAATTTCCTATAAACACCTTGACTGGTTGCATTAACTTTCCTCAAAGTTTTTGTCAGTTAACTAGATCAAAAGATGAACTTATTCAAAAGGTGTTTCCAGATGTTGCTCAAAATTACAGAAACCATGATTGGTTGAGCGAAAGGGCTACATTGGCTGCAAAAAAACATAGATGTAAATGAATTAAATTTCAAAATTCAAGAACAAATTACAGACGAATTGAGGGTATATCAGTTGATTCGGCTACTAACCAAGATGATGTCGTCAACTATCCGCCTGAATTTTGAAATTCGCTGGATTTACCGGGATTGCCACCTCACAATCTTCAATTAAACCTTTAATTATAGTTAGTTATAATGTTGAGAAATATCAACCAATCACGTCTTTACAACGGCACACGGTTAGCGATAAAAAAATTATTGAACAACGTGATAGAAGCAACTATACTGAAAGGAAAGTATAAAGGAGAAGACGTGTTGATGCCTAGCATCGCAATGATTCCGACTGACAGTTTCCAGTGCGGCTTGCTTTTGCTATGACCATAAATAAGTCCCAGGGATCAATTGTATGTTGTCTGTTCCCATGTTGGAAAACCATCAGATTTGTTTGTATTCACCAGGTAATCAAACAAAAAACATTGTGTATCATAAAGCACTACAATAAAAATAAAAAAAAATTGTTATTAATACGATTACTGAAAATACTTATATACGTTTTATTTCATTATTCTTTATTTCATCTTATTAAAATGATAAAGTAACATATTAAAAAAAAGGATAATTTTACGATTTATTTATCATATTATTTAAAATATTACATGATAAAAAAAAATCCACCAGAAATCTTGATATGTATAAATCACGTGTCACGTTGTTTGTCCGCGATGGACTCCTAAACTACTTAACCGATTTTAATAAATTTACACACCACGTACAGTTTGACCTAACTTAAAAGATATATAATAATTTTCAACTCAATTCATAGTCGCAATATTATTTTATTTGTTTATTATTTTGCAGTTAGCTCCTAACAATTCTAAAAGATGGCGGTATCTGTTGACTGGATTGAATAATTACGAATGATGTATCTACCCTACCTACCTCATTCTTAAGTTTAGTGTTCCAAGTTATTTACTAAAAACTTTGTAATTTACAAATAATGTTATAAATTTGGATTAAATTTAAAAAATAATTTTGTTTCTATTTTTGCTTAATATCGACTGTAAGAAAGTACTCTGAACGTTACCCCTTAAATAGTTTACTACAATGTAATATATCAAAAACAATAGTCATAGCAACGCGTGACCGGGTCTGCTAGTATAGTATAAAATTAGTTACATATTATCGAAATCTTTGCATTATATTACGAGTATATATGTAAATTATCGTTCGTAGATACAACTACACAGTTTCCCAATTGAGTTCTAATAAATATTAATCATTAATAAAATTATTTACAGACTTTTTTTATATAAAATCAGGCTTCATGGATTTTAGAAATTATTTTTAAAGGGAAGGCTCTGAATGGAACAACTAAATCAACATTGATATGGTAAGGTTTCTTAAAAGTGATGTGTTTGAACTGTAAAGTATACCTTGTCATAAAAACAGTTGCAACATTATGTGGTTTATATGGAAGATATATAGTGTCAACATATTTACAGTAGTTATATAAACCAAATAATTATAACTATATGTCTATTACTACTACTACTATTATAATTAGACACGTTTTTGTGAAATAATAGTAGAAATACATGACGATGTCCATTATATAAAACGCAATTTACAGTTAGTAATCTCATAATATATTTGTTTAATTTGTAAACTTTAAATTAAAACACGAAATCTAATCAATCTGTCAGAATAAATTAATATACGAGTAATATCAATCTCAAATAAAGGTAAATAATTATAAATATAATATTCTGGTGTTGATTACAGAAAATTTGATTACCGTTGCCGATTGGACTATTTAAATGCCATCATAATTTTATGATACGTTGTTCTATGATTATACTAATAGTAAATATAAATAATTATAAATGTTTTTAAAAATATCTTACAAATTATTTGAAAAATACATATATAATTTTTACATTGTATCAAAAAACAATTATATATATATATATATTTAATTATGACACATACATAAAAATGTTTCCGACAGAGAATCCTCAAAAGATTATCATATCAGATGCCCGTCGCCAAATACCATCACTGTACAGCACGTCATCGTGTACAATACCATCTGTACCACCTGGATGCGTGGCAATCCTCTACTATGCGGTTTTCAAGGACCTTTCTTCCACATACTACAAAAATGTGGAACGAACTCCGTTCGGCGGTATTTCCGGATCAATACGATATGGGTGACTACAAGAAAAGCGTATACTCCCACCTTCAAGGTCGGCAACGCTCTTGCGATTCCCCAAATGTTGCAAATATTCGTTGGGGACGGTGAACACCTGTCATCCGTGACCGTCCGTGATATAAACCGACCGTAACATCCGTGATATAAATTGTAAATGCATGAAGTATACTAACTAGGGTTATTAAAATAAGTGTTAAGGGGAAATCACCAAATTATACACTCAAATTATTTAACACTAGGCAATTAAAGCAAACTACTGATGATAAATATTTTTTACAAATTAGGGAACTGAAATTTGCACTTGACAGGTATTGAAGATAATCAAGACAAATATAAATGTTTACAATTACAATTATTGTCTCTTAGTGTAAGAGTCTGAAAAAGAGTATTCAAATGAAAATGTATATAAGTCTTAAGCTATAAATTCTACAATAATGGTAAATAATCTATATTATATAATGCCATACAAGTCTGTAAATTTTGAAAGTATTGGTATAAATTACGTTTAATATTTATTTTAGTTCCACTATCTCCAGCCTAAAAGAAGGGATCATATCTTAATTATATTTTACGCTAAACCTTTGAATAAGGATTTAGCCCGACAACACGTTGCTATAAAGGGGGTGCACAATTTAGTCATCAAAACGATTTGGATTTCATTACGTATATAACATACTTACTTTTAATGATATTACCAGTCATTCAAATAGACATAAAAATATTCGTAACAAAGCTTGGTTCAAATTAATGGTGAGTTCCTTCAATTAAAAAGTTACAACAAATTTTGGCTCCTAACTTTTGGCATGAAACAAGGGAATTACTTTTAAAAAAATATAATTTCAACTTGGTGCTAGTAGGTCGTTAATTTACTCAAATTTTAACTATCTCTGTACAATATTATATTTTATTGCATATATTTTATATGTGTTCACTGACAGTAAATATAATATTAAACATATGCAATGCAATAGTGGTGTTAGAAAAGTTTGCAAAACTGAAATAAGTTGAGATAAAGTATAATATTTTTTTATATAATAAATATTACAAATATATATATATATATATATATATATATATATATATATATATATATATATATTATTTGTTTATGAGAGAACATATTTGGTGAACATATAAGCTTCACTCTATCATATCGCATGCTACTTATCATGTCAAATTTGTTCAATAAATCTGTCCCAGCCTGTCACATTACACCACAAATTTAATATCCCGTACATTGCATTTGTGGATTTGCATAACTGAATGTAATTTTATAACTTTATTATTTTGCAAAACATTATTAAAAACAGTATTTTTCCCACTAATAATAACGGGTGTGACTATAATTATTGTGGTAGTGTACTTTTGTTATTTATAAGACAATATCGCAATCGTTATCAACAGTTGACCTAAAATAGCTTATTATGTATTCGTATACTGCAAAAACTAAATGTTTTTTTTTACTTTTCATTTACTTCAGTAAATTAACCGCAATGTTTCTTGACTTTACATATTTTTAAACACATTTTAAATATAATTTAATATAATCATTTATGTCAGTATTCGTTAAAAGAAAAAAAAATATCTGCAACAAAAAGATTAAAAGACTTTAGTGGTCACTTTGTTCTTGTTTTAAACCTTTGCATTGTGCGTCTTAACTTTTACTTAAGACTGTCTCCGATGTTTTATATTTAAATAATGACAATGCGAAAATTGTACTTGTAGTAAGATTATAAGAGATGATTTACGTTTGATGATTTACGTTTGTATGTAATATTTATCTTTACTTTTTTTAATTCTATGTATCTTTTAATTAAGATTAGAAAATATGTTAATTATTTATTATATCATTTTAAAAGTTAATTATATGTAGCTTATCCGTTACCCTAATATTTTTTCATATAAATTTTACAACATCATACTTATTAATACTATTATTTATAATAAGAATGATATGCTGTATAGATAGCGATTAAAAATATATAAAAAATATAATTTAGAAGTTAATTTAGAAGATATAATTACTAGATATTACAAGCTAAGCTTAATAAGCCTCTGCATCTATATTAGTTTGGACTCTAACAGTTTTGAAACCCATTGTAGGTTAAGTGTTGTTATCAGAGTATGATATCTTATCGTGAATTTGCTTCGTTTTCTTAAAACAATAACAACCACCGCAAATACGACGACTGGTGAAACACATGCCCCTTATATACATTAACATAGCCATAAGTGCAAATGTTTGCTTGCTAACAGTATGCCAAAATGTTATGCTTAATAAAAAAAGTACATTCGTTTTGTAACTGTACCCAATTTAATATCTTTAATACTAGGATCCGCCAACCTTGCGGGGCGGGTGTTGAGCTGAGCCCCTCTCCTTTCTTCTTTTCTTAATAACTTTTGAATGGCTAAACATTTTTTCAATCTGTCTTCGCTATAACATCCGGGTTCGGCTCGAACATACATGAAAAATTTTTTTAGATAATTATCTCGTCGCATTCTGGAGACAACTAAACACAAAAAAGGTCTCCCAAACGGTTAAGTTAAATAAATAATCTGCAATGAGATAAAAGTGAACTGTTCCTGCCAGCAATAATTCCTATTATATCCCCAACAGAAAACTGGTTCTTTCATTTCACTTTTACTGTAGTGAATAAATATCTATTACACATCTTAAATGAGAACAATGGACTCAATAAAGGATTCAATAAATCAATTAACACAGAAACTTACTAATTAATTAATTAATAAGATTAAATTTCTTCATTCACTTTAACGCAAGAATGGTTGAGTTCCAGCAAAACTTAAATTCCACCATCCTTTAAATATTTTGTTTTGTCGGTACTAGAAGGTCTTTAACTTCAGGTTCAGCTGCTTGCTAAACAGGAGCACAATTTTGTAATGAGGAATTGAAGAAAAATGCTACAGATCCACGACGTGCCGGAAGACAAAAAAGAAAATTTAATAAACATCCTTTCTAAACACCTCCAACTGTCTGATTTTCACTTCGAACATTTAAGCCATCTATGGGGTCATGGTGGTACAGAGAAACCAAGATCTTTAATACTCAAATTTAAACTTCTTTCTCTTAAAAATCTAATTTGGTTTTCCAAGACTGAATTAAAAACACTGATTACACTATATATATTTAAAACAAACACGAGGCAGGATGATTTTGCTGTGGCCAGGCAGCGTTTCGTTATCTCCAGATGTTGGATAATAATGAATCTATCATTATTTTTGGTCCTAAAGGGAAAGCGCCACAGTATAATATAAGTCAAAGAGCTTAGCAAAATATCCGATGTGCCTAATTCTCAGGATTTACCAACTGTATCTGTTCGTGCTGGCATTTCGGGCGATCCAAAACCAAAACACTGTCTAATTTGTGTTAAATGACACTACTCCTAATTTTTTATAATGTTCAGCTGTCAATAGTAAAATGACATAGACAATGTATATAAAGTTAGAATGTATGTATATGTATTATCATATAGCATATATAGTATTTAGGTATATATTTATATAATGTTATAGTATATAGATATATATTTATATAAAGTTGCACCAACTAATGCCACTTTAAAGAAATGTCCTTGTAATTGTAGGTTGCCTGTAATAAATCACTCGTAAGTGATAAGGCAATGAATTCGGTGCTTTTCGTATATACCAATGAGATGACATTTATTATATGCTGTTTTTTTATATAACTATAATAATGTAATTATTGAAGAAGACAGTCCATTAAAAATTAGATTAGATTAGATCAGAGATCAGATTAGTAAATTGGAGTAAATATCTTTTAACTCAGCGTATTATATTGTAGAAGATTTAGTAAGACAGATTATATATAGATATCTAGCAAAATAGATTGTGTTAAAATATTATATATTTTCAAATATACTCAAATTCATAATAGATATACTAATTTTAATGACTACTCACTCAGTTGAAATGTTTACATAGCAGAACTTTCAAACGGAATGTTATACATACTTTATTGAGAACTTCAGTCAACTTTCCGATTTTAATGGTAGATTTTCCAAAAAGTTTCTTTCAAAGAAATCTTATGTGGAGTATTACGATTTTTTTATGATACAAAAATGACATATCAGCTGGTCTCAAGCGCCATAGTTATATTGTTATAAAAAATAATAAGCATTTCATTACATGTGTATGTATGTATATGTATGTTTTTGTATAAAAATAACATTTTATGACTTTACCAAATATTTAAATACCTATAAAACTTTGTGCAATAAAGTTAGATTTGAATTAAAAATGACTTCCCACAACTAAACAAAAGTTACATAAAATTTTGGCAAAAATTTTTATAATTTCAGCTTGATAGGTCGCTGTTAGTAGCCCTTGAATTTACTAAAGAGTCAACTTTCTCTCTATGTAATATTATATTTTATTGTATATATAGCACACAAAACATTAAATATAATATGAAACATACGAGTATATAGTAGTGCTTGCAAACTTTGCAGAACTAAAATTAGTTGCTAAGTGTTAAGATATATCAGAACTAAGTAATCATCGTAGATTATTTTTTTTTTAAATATATATACCTAGATTTAAATCTAAAGAATGAAAAACTTGGTAGTAATGATCAATATATTTATATTTTATTTATTTACCTTCACGCTATATCCCTTGCGGGGTAGCCAGAGATGACGGAGGGCCAAACGCTACGGTCCCTGCATATCTCTTTCGCCTCGGCCACAGACATCAACCTCTTCATACATTCCCTCCGGGGGGGGGGGAGGCACGTAAAAAGCACGAGGAACCCCGGAGGATCAACGGAGGATCAAAGTTAAAGTTAAGTAAACTTTGAGTTATAGAAGTTTTGATCTTCTCACTCTCAATACTGTATTAATTGGTAGTCTAGAGTAATATAATCCTAAAACATAACAGAGAGTAAATTATTTATTGTAACGTTATATTCTTTTTAGATTTTTTAATAAATTAATATAGTGGAAGAAATAAAAATATGTTACAGAAATAAATGAAGTAAATAAATTTAATGATTGAAAGTTTCAATAAAATAATTTATAAAAAAGAAAACAAAACTATAAAAAGTATACAAAGGAAACGGAAAAACAAACTAAACAGGCTACGTGGAGAGCGGTTAAAAAACCAGCTTTGTAACTCATAGGGAAAGCAGGCAAATAACCTTTTATTTTTCCCTTAGTTTTGCCAATTGATTTAAAAGATACAAATTCAAATTTTGCTTTAATTTATGAACTTTTTAACTCTATATTTACCTAATTCAAACTTTCGAATGTTTTTTTACTTATTCCTGCTTGCAATAAGGAACTGTGCCATGTCATTGAAGTAAAACCAAATAAGATATTAAGATATTTTCTAAAACTTTCACAAGTAGTACTCATTTAAATTAAGCTGTTTTACGAATATTAGGTATTGGTTGCAATTTTATTAACCTGAAGTTTTAGGTACTTTGCAGCAGCAGTGTTCACTATAAAATGTCTGACAATAAGTTAAGTAATGTGTCATCTATTTCCAATAGTTTCTTTGGCTCTGTTCAGTTCATAGATATGAGAAAGAATTTTGATTACCATAATTTATTAACACGTGAAAGCATCGGTGGATAATTCAATAGGAGATAATTTCATTTCGCTGGTCTATTGTACACACTCTACGATTTTGTTTTTCATATGGGAGATTTTTTCTCTAATTTATAGATGAGATTTGATTTGATTGCCCGATGTATAACAAGCCACAGCCAAATCATTTGAAATATCAAGTCAACATAAATGCTATAATTATATGCAAATTGAATTCGTAAAATACTTTTATTTAACCATGAAATAACAGATACCGAATTCACGAAAATAATTCAAAACATATCTAACGAGTGCTAAGTTTAACTAGATTACTAACGTAAAAAACAGGATAAAGAAAAGTTGTTAGTGACGTATTAACCAGTTTGTGGTTTTTGAATTCTTTTAATGCTTTTTTTGAGTTCAAATACACACTACATAGTACACTTAAATTTGGATAAGGAAATATACCCCTTAGTCAGTGAGTAAAAATTTTAGTTTCATTTAATTTGTATAATATACCAAGTAAAGAAATTGAGAAAAAATATTCAAATACTTTTATTAATATAACAATATTCATATTGTAGTCGTAATTATTCAAATTGTATCAAGGCAGACAAATCATATTATATTGACTTGCCAGCATCCTATCTCTTTTCCTTCAAATCAGTATATAAAGTTAATCGTAGTTTTATCAAAAAAAAAAAAAAAAAAAGTTGGCCCATGAAAAGAGAACCATTTAACGCAATGAAAATACAGGGTGGACCAAAAGTCCGTTAACATTTGAATCGGTTGCTGCGTCTAACAGCGGCGTCGGAGGGCGGTGAAGGGGTTTAGAATTACAAGAGCGGCCAATGGAAATTTAGTACCATGGCGTCATTCAGCAGTAGTCAACGTGCGTTCTCAACGTTTTTTACGCGAGTACTATTGAAAAAACGTTATCTTAGCTTAACGAAAGTTTTGGGATCATTACAAGATACGACACAAAAATCAAGCTCCATCAGGTGTGTTAATTAAAAAATAGGTGCTCAAGTTTGAGAAGACGGGTTCAATAATAGATTTGCCTCGATCTAGCCAGCCTAAACGGCTGGCTAGATCGTGGAGCGAGTAAAATCGTCTGTTCGTGACCAACCTGGACTTACAACTCGAAAGCGGTCTGCTGATCTTAATGTGCCAAAAAAATCATAAAACCGCATTCTCAAAAAGATTTACACCCACATCCCTATCAAATCCAAATGGTGCAGGAATTAAGGCCTCAGGACCATGCCACTAGGTTGCAGTTTGCAAACGAAATGGTAGAGCGATTCACCAGCTTCACAAAAAAAAAACCTCAAAC
This sequence comes from Melinaea menophilus ssp. n. AW-2005, assembly GCA_918358695.1. NCBI lineage: Eukaryota > Metazoa > Arthropoda > Insecta > Lepidoptera > Nymphalidae > Melinaea > Melinaea menophilus. Next base: position 4,239,986 of record OU911052.1, read on the forward strand.
GAGGTACACTTCCATCTAAATGGGCATGTTAATAGACTAAATTGTTGTTATTAGAGTGACACTAATCCGACATTAAACCATCAAACACCCCTGCATTCAACCAAAGTCACAGTATCGGCTGCTTTATCAGCAAGAGGCATTATTGGTTCATATTTTTTTGAAGACTTAAGAGGACTTGCGATTACGGTGAATTACGAGCGGTATATCGCGGTATAAGTTCAAAACATTTTTGGGCCAAAAGTGACATTGAAAAAAGGGGACATTAACTGGCCGCCTCGTAGCTCGGACCTATCCCCAATGGATTTTTTCCTTTGGGGATATCTTAAGGATAAGATTTACAACACCAACCCAGTAACTCTTGACGAATTAAAGGATCGTATTTGCACAGAAATCCAAAACATCTCAACAGAAACATGTAAAGCTGTTATCAAAAATTTCCGCTCTAGATTGCAGCAATGCCAGAATAATGAAGGATTGCATATAGTTGATGTAAATTTTAAGAAATAAATTCCCCTTTTGCTTACTATCGAAAACAATAAACTATTTTAATCTACAGTAGTTACTATTTTTAATCATTATTTGAAATATATAATTATTGAAACATCCGTGTCATATTCTAATGTAGCTAGCATAGTCAATTCTATTAAATATCTAACACTCAGTTTTGTTCTATTTTATTTATAGCCTAAATCAGTATTTATTATTCCCATGAAAATAAGAAAATATTAATAAATAGCAAGTATTTCTAAGAACTATTATTTTAAGGTGTGTTTTATATATAGAACACACAACATTAATTGAAAATAAACAGATTTGTCTTTGTTACTATTTTAATATACGTATCGTTTTTCAAGAATTAATGTCTTTTTAAATTTAGATTTCAACATAAAAAAATGCAATTATAAGAATATTAGATTCCTAGTGATTTCATATGACGTGTATTCATTATATAATACAAAAAATAACAAGTTTACTCCTATAATGTGGTAAATATTATACGTTTATAAGATATTGATTATGAAAATATAATTTTACTTTTTTTAGTTTTTAACCCACACAAAAGTGAAAACACATTTGAATCAGGCCAGGATGTTGGTATCTTTCTTAAATCTTTTTACAAAATTATCTTTTTAATGGATTCAGTTGTTCAATTTTATATCGGCCATTTCAAATAAAACATCCATTACGGATTTATTTTTGTTCGTAAATAAAATGTTTAAATTCTAGCATACTGTTAGACCGTGAGAAACTAACCATGCTGTTTTACCGGGGTTAAGCCGTCACTTCTTCTGGTTATTAACACGATGTAGCTTGTATGTTATTCTAACAAAACGCTACGAATTATGAGGAAGCTAGTGAAATTCATACACTTATGATAATAAAAACAATTGTTTAATTCGATTATTTATTTATATTTATTATACACACTTGGTTTGTTTCTGTTTTTTTTTAAATTATAAACATTATATCTGTTATATATTTTTTAAATATTAAGATATAAATTATAAATAAATAAAGTGCTCGTGAAGTAACAATTACTAAATATTCAAAACTCAAGTGAAATGTACGTCAGTTGATTACATGAAATTAGGTCGAACTACAAGTATCATACATATTAATATAGTAGCGTAATTTAATTTTTGATGTACCCATATTATATTTCATTAAGAAAACTAATGTCATACTTTATTTTTTAATAATAATAACAGTTCAAACCATCATTCTTATACTGTGTGGTTATAAATTATACTATATTCACTTTATTTACCTCCCGTTCTACTAGTACTATTATATACGTTCCACTAATTCTATTGTATAGTGCTATGAATACTAAAGATTTAAAACTACTAATACTTATTGTTGTAACTTAACTGACTTTCGATAAGTTCACAATATAGAAATTATATTTTAAATATTTATATTTAAATAAAATACAACTATCGTGTAAAATATAAATTTAAATTAAAATACATTTATTTTCCTATAATATTTATAGTATAATCGTAGCATTGGGGTGTGATAATAATGTCTATAATTTATAAACCCGTGCTTAACGACAGTTGCCGATATTAGTTGTCGATAATCAATCAAATATAGCAAGATATATTCCTTCTAAGTAAAGCTAATCTCAAACCGCAGCATGTTCTTGTTAGTTTCAATGTTAATTGTTTTTACTAAATTCATTTTAATCCACTTGAAAAGCTGAAAAATAAATAATAATTAATTCTCCTTTCATTGGTGTAAATCACGCTTTTTCTACTTTCATTTTATATTCATGTCACAACGATCAGGTAACAATAACAAACCTCCAACTAAAAATATACGCCATGCCAACTCAAATCACAAAGTCCACCAATGAGGTAAAAATTATAAAATTTAATGGACTTGTTAGTTTTTATATTTGAGCGTAAGTATAAATAATTGAATCTGTATTTTGATATCGGAACTTCTGTCTTCATTTTAGATTTCAGTCATATAAATCAACATTTTTAATGCAAACTTTGAATTATTTTTATTTTATTGTGAATGCTTACATGACGTGTTGTTAACTATATGGCAAACAACCTCATAAAATGTGGAATAACACAAAATTGATTCAAATTTAATTATATATATATCACGGCGCGTTGATTAAAGTTTATTTTAAATTATAAGTTACGCAATTAAATTATTTGATTTTGTAATGGATTGTTATAAAAAATATTAAAATATGAGCGGATAATCCCGAATAGGGTAGTAGGTGTCGCCACTGAAAATGGCGGTTGTCATGGAGTTGACAGCTGTTTGCAAGAGGTGCACATTTGCTAACCTATTGGCTCTAAATCCCGATTAATCTTATTGATTGTGTGTAATATTTTGTTAAACAGTTTAAAAAAATAATAATAACGTTTTGAACAATACGAGTGTACTTCTATTTTTAATTCCTATCGTTACAATGCCCATTATGAACAATAACAGCCAAGACCGCTATGAGGCTTTTCCCGACGCTCTCACATCAGAAGTGGGATTACCAGCGACGAATAAGGAACAGAATAGAGGTCAGAACGTTAATATCTCTCTAAATAACGAGTGCGAACGTTGGAAATATCTCTTGGAAGTGCAACAACAGAATATGATGGAATTAATTCGCACTATACGAGAACCATTTGTATCTAGTGCTAAAATAACATTACCCGAGTTTAACCCTGATACTCCTGAGTACGACGCTCGAGCGTGGTGTGAAACCGTGGACATATGCTTACAAGAAAAACCTATTTCCGGCAGTAATTTAGTAATCACAATGAGCAAGGCACTCAAGGGAACGGCGTCAGCATGGCTTGCGCAATCTAGTTTTACCGGTATTATGTGGCCGCAATTAAAAGATCTCTTCTTAGCTAGATTAGATACTGTTGAGACACCAGCTGCGAACTTATGGCGACTACTCAATAGTAGTCCAAGGGAAGGAGAGTGTTTATCAGCTTTTGCCGGGCGATTTATGAGCACTATATTAGCACGATGGAAGTCTTTATCGAAAGAACAGATTGCGATCGCGCTTACTTTAGCACATACTTCAAAAATTGAGCCGCTATTGCAAAGAATAGCATTTACTACTGAGATTGACACTCGTAATAAATTGCAACAGGAACTTATGTCTTTCGGCTTTAGAAAAAGAGGACCCCTGACTAATGAGAAGACTACTCCGACTGAATTAAAGAAGTCGCGTACAGATAATGCACGGTGGTGCTATAACTGTGGCAAGCCGGGTCACGTATCTCGGGAATGTCGAGGAAATAGTAGTCGTGACAGCAATACTACTACACAATTTGATATTTCAGGTACTACCTCCTCTCAGCATTCGAAGGACGCTAGCTCGCAGAAGGAGACAATTACTCCAACATGTTTCAAGTATGGGGAACGAGGCCACATCGAGCCCCGTTGCCCCAGTGCGGATGTCAAGGCCAGCGAAGCACGAACTGAACGACGAGTGAATGTCTGTTCCATCCAACCTGCCATTGATGAACTTTTAGATGAAACCGGTGAGAAGTTTTCATTTTGCTTTGACTCAGGTGCCGAATACTCGTTAATAAAACGAGTTCTATCTGATAGATTTCTAGGTAAACGACAGTATGATGCAGTATTATTGTTAGGAATAAGTAATGCGCATCTTAATTGTAACGTCCAAATTCTTTCTACAGTTTCAATTCAGGGTTATTCAGTACAGTTACTATTTCATGTGGTGCCCGATTCGTGTATTTCAAATGATATAATGATCGGGAGGGATCTACTTTCACTAGGGTTTTCAATAGAGATTTTTGAAAATAATCTTATCCTTAAAAATAATAAGGTCGTTTCTATTTGTGACATAGGTACAAAGGAAAACAAATTCGAAAGTATAGATTGTGATGTGTATGATTTTGAAAAACGGCAATTAGTTGCTCTACTGAACAATCATTAAAGTAATTTCGTAGAGGGTATACCTACTGGTAGGGCTAGTATGGGTCAGCTGATAATTAAATTATGTGATCCTAATCTCACGGTCCAGCGTAGACCCTATAGATTAAGTCCAGATGAAAGACAGGAAGTACGTCGTCAAATTAAAGAACTTTTGTCCGCTGGCATCATACGTGAAAGCTCTTCTCCCTTTGCTAGTCCAATTATCCTTGTTAAGAAAAATGACGGGAGTGATAGGCTCTGCGTAGATTATAGGGAGTTGAACAGTAATACAGTGCCTGATAAATATCCTCTCCCACTTATTTTAGACCAAATACAGCGTCTAGTGGGGGCAAACTTTGCAATGCATATAACATTAACTTTTGAATTTTGCAATGCATACAACATTAACCTACAAGTACATCTTATAGCTCGGTAGCTACAAGTCGTGCAAATGGGCAAGTAGAACATGTCACGTCCACATTAAAGAATATGTTAACTGCTGTCGAGGTAGATAATAATAAGTCATGGCAAGCTGCGCTGCCTGATATACAGCTATCCGTCAACTGTACTATGATTAGGGTTATAAAAACGAGTCCTTTAGAATTGTTAATAGGAAGGGTTGCTAGGCTCCCAAACTTAATGACATTAGAAACAGATGACATAGAAGTTGATTTAAATCTTATAAGAGAGCAATCGACACCAGCAATAGAAGCTAATGCTTCGGAGAAAGTAAGGTTTGATAAAAGTAAAGCAAAATTAAAAAAGTTTGAAGTAGGTGATTATTTGCTACTTGAAAACCACGAGCGTAACAAAACCAAACTTGACCCAAAATTTAAAGGCCCTTTTAAAGTAGTTGAGCTGTTGGATGGTGACAGGTATTTACTTCGGGCCCTTAATTCTAATAGTAGTAGTAGTATAGTACAACTAAGTGCGCACACGACCGTATACGGGCGAATGTTATGTTCCATTAGAGTTGAGTGGTGGACTAGAGATTCCAATCCAGTCAGAATGTGCCGATGACGGCCATGGTAAGTAATTACATAACCTGTGCATCCTACTTTTTAGTCTACGAGACAATAGGTAGCCTGTGTGGCATCTGGCCTGTGTGGCATGTGGCCTGTGTGGCATCTGGCCTGTGTGGCATGGACTGGCCTGTGTGGCATGGACTGGCCTGTGTGGCATGGACTGGCCTGTGTGGCAAAGACTGGCCTGTGTGGCAAAGACTGGCCTGTGTGGCAACGACTAGCCTGTGTGGCAAAGACTAACCTGTTTGGCAGAAAACTGCCTGTGTGGTAGCAAATGACCTATGTAGCATTAACTGACGTAAGTGACATATGTCATATGTTGAGTGTGACTTTTACCAAACATTTCGTAGTACTTAAATTTAAAAAAAAATGTAATTGCTGTAAGTTGTATGACATGAACAAATAAGAATAATGTGTGGTCAGGAAGACCGATCGTGATATAGTATAAAGCGCTATATTTATTGTCCACAGATGAGAATGGTACACACGAGGACGTGTAACAATGCAGGACGGCCGTGACGGCGCGTTGATTAAAGTTTATTTTAAATTATAAGTTACGCAATTAAATTATTTGATTTTGTAATGGATTGTTATAAAAAATATTAAAATATGAGCGGATAATCCCGAATAGGGTAGTAGGTGTCGCCACTGAAAATGGCGGTTGTCATGGAGTTGACAGCTGTTTGCAAGAGGTGCACATTTGCTAACCTATTGGCTCTAAATCCCGATTAATCTTATTGATTGTGTGTAATATTTTGTTAAACAGTTTAAAAAAATAATAATAACGTTTTGAACAATACGAGTGTACTTCTATTTTTAATTCCTATCGTTACAACGCCCATTATGAACAATAACAGCCAAGACCGTTATGAGGCTTCTCCCGACGCTCTCACATATAAATAATTTTTTGGCCTAAACTATTCGTTTAATTTTGCATCGTTGTCTTATGAATAAGTTCATTGAATAAAAACTTCAGGAAAATTTATTAACCAATTTCTTAAAATTTAATATTAATAACATTTTTAAATGTGCAATTACAAAGTGATTTCACATCGACACATTTGGTATATTTTACTTTATAATTAATGTTAATGATAAGTTATGTCGTATAAAGATGTCTTTGCCAACTTCATAGTTAGCTTTTTAGTTAGCTTTTTTTAGTTAGCTTTATTTAGGTATTATTAAAATATATACGTTAAAAACTTTAATCCTAATAATCGAAAACAAAATATTATTATTTAAATAAATTTACTTATTATATTTAGAAGTTGTTCCACTTACAACTTTAACGCCGATGGCTAATATAAACTTCACGATACCTTCGAGGCCACTTATCATGGAAAATTATTAAAATAGCTGTTGGAGTATTATTTTAAGATTTTCTTCGGTACTCAAAAAAACTAATCATTAATCCTCGGATGATACTAATTTAAGATTTATGAACAATATCCGGTCTCACAAATTGTTTTGCGTTTACTTTTTTTTTTTAACTAAAGGAGGGCAAGCTAGCTTACTGGTGATGATATGTGATCACCGCCCTCATTGAACTCTTGTAACATCAGAGGATTGATAAGAATGCTGCCGCCCTTGGAGGTAGGAGTAGACGCCTTTTTTTTTATGACGTACTATGCGGTTATTTATTTTATTTTTTAATTTTATAGATGATAACACTGAATAGATATTTGAGTTTAAAAAGTGCTACTACCATTGTATTAAAATGTCTTAAGACCTTAATTTTTTAATTATATCCTATCTAGGGAAGTAGATAATTATTACTTTGAAAAACTTCCATTTAACCTTATTTTGATTTCACTAACATAAGTAAAATTTTTCGTATCGAAAAAAGTTATTTATATGATCAAAATTGTAATACTTATGTCGCTTAGTTTTGAACAACATTAATAAAACAATATAAATACGTTATAGTGACGACTTTTACAATTAATATAAAATATAATAAACAAGGGAGTGACAATAGAATATATAGTATCCCCTTCGTTTCATTTCATGAGAATAACAATAACACGGACGCTTAAAATTGGATTACAAATAACCACGTTATTCTCATTTTTTGTTAATAAATACTAATAAAAAGTATAGGTAAATTGTACTCTTCCAAAAAATAAATTAAGAGGTTTTGGGCGAATATGTTATATAATAATATTTTATTCTAATTTTAAAACTACAAATTAATAACACAATATTTTAGAGCTTTATATTTTATTTTACGATATTTAGTATTAATATTTTCCCAAAAGAAATAATGAACCAAATGTCGATGCTTTGAAATCTCAAGTTACAAATTTCAAGTTTGTTACAAATTTACCTAATTATTAGATAGAAATGAGCAAAAGTATGTAATTTTATAATTTTTAATCACAATATTTTTTCGTAGCTTAGATTTGAATTAATTTTTCATAAAACCCCCAAGAATCGCATTCAGTACGTAGGTACTTTCTTTCTTTCTTAGGTAGGCTTTCTTTCTTATTATCCAAGAACTACCGTAATTTGTTTGTATTTGGTATATGGTCAAAATCAATATTCAAAATAATTTATAACAAATTTATACGTTATATTTAATTACTTCTTAAATATTTTATACAATTAAAAATTACCTTTTTTAATATATTATAAAAATATATATTTTTTCATATTATAATGCTTGTTTTATTTATTGTAATATAGTATTTTTTATAAGAAAATGAAATTACATTTCTTATAAATAGGTCGTAAAAAATAAAGCGACAAAAAGAAGAAAAGGGACTGCAAATGACGGCTGCTATCCATCATAGCCCTGATAATCCGAACGCGCCCTAAAATATCGTTGGACGAAAAATAACTGCTTCCTCTTAATCTGGGCTCACAATAAAAAAATAAGTATCTCTTATTTCCTTTTGGCGTACAAAGAACCGTTGATAATGTTTCATTATCAACGATCGGTTTTGCTTTAGAGAATAATGCCTAAATATATATTTTTTTATGATATTCACATTATTTTATAGGATTCTGTAATATTTGGTCTGTTAAATTTATTTTAAATGTCATGTGCCTAAAAGAAGTTGAAGATGACATTTTGTTGACTACATTTTATCTTATGTTTAGATACATAAAATCCACAATGACGTGAAACTATTTTATTCCTTACATTCAATTTCTTTATTTTTTTACTTCATAATCATTGTCAAATATCAAATAATATTTAGTGTGTACATGTTTAAATTCTATTTTGTAACTTTTCTAATAATAACAATATGTTATATGTCGTCCTTTCATGTAAATTATATCTTTACTTTGATTTTTTATGAAATTAGATTGATATCAAAATGAATATGGCGTCTTTATAAAGACTAAGTAGCCTTGGCACATAAAGCAGGTGACATAAGACAGCGAGCTATTGAATGGAACTAAATAACGTCATGTGAAAGGAAAGACTATAAATAAGCTGCACAGACATAAATATGAAGGTTGTTTAGTTAAAGAAAACGTTTATTTATTAATGTATCCTTTCATCGTCATTTCTCAACATATTTTGTGTATGTTTTGAATTTCTTGAACATGTCAACTTTTAATTTGTAAACGGACAAGTATTTATTAATATTCTATATCAGGTTACATTAATTTAATTATTTTTTTTGTAAGTAAGATCTTCAGAAAGATGTACCTTAGAAATTATGTCTTAAATTATTAGCCCTCGTCTTTTCGCATAAGAATATTACCTTTAGTATTACTTGGTGCGACCGTCATGGCTACTGTTCTCTTGTTTTGTTATTTCTACGTGTGAGTTACTCAAATGTTCTAACACTATTTATGGATACTGCCACCAAAAGTAAGTGTCATTTCGTGCGATTAAGATTTTAGTTGACTTTTAAAATAAATTTAACCATTCCAAGAATTAAAAGAATAAATTAAAACAGCCTTTTAAAACATACTTTAGAAGATTCTTTGTTAATTAATCGGTATTTCTTATAATATTTTTTGCCACCACAATTTATAAAAACTAACATCATTCTCCTATTTTAAAATTAAAATAAAAAAGTCTAGAGTTCTTCGACATAGAGAAATACAAAAATAAATATTCATTAAAGGAAATAATATTACACTATATTTTCATAAGTAATACATTGTATATAAATATCATATAAAAATCTTCGATATAATAAAAAATCTTCGATATCATAAAATTTATTAAATATGGAAACAAATTAAGTAAAACTATTTTATAAAATATAAACATTAAAAGACCAAACAGGTTAACAAATGTCAAGTGAAAAATTTTAATTTTGTGTTAATTTATTATTTTTTAATAATCTTAAATTCTGTATTCCCCCGTACATTTCGTAATTGTATAAATTTATGGGTATATTTTATTAATTCTGGTGCATGTTGATGAATCACGGTGAAGGTGAAATCAAATTGAGCTGAAGATCCCAAATATATCATAAAAGGAAGTTAAAGAGTGATGTGTTTCGTTGATGAATTGAATATATTTTTTATTTTACCATTTTCTGCGTGCGTGTGCTGCTGCCGCAGTCTGTGAAATTCAGGTATTTAAACATGTGTCTCGGTCCTGGTGCAAGTTAGAAGCTTGAACTTGCAAGGCTTTCAGCAAGACTTACAGCACTACAGTGGAAAAATTTTAGATACGCAGATCTCGCAAGATCAGATATCGAACTTTTTTAGTCATAATGTTATTATAAAATTTTTTGTTATTGTTTAATTGTAATTGTATATTTAATTTAAAGGTCACTGGGCAAAATCCGACCCGGTCGCGGACATTTATGAAAATGGTATAAAATGAAAGTGTATATTTTCCCTTACTATTATATTATGTTACTTTATTTGTAATCCATGGGAGAATAAAATCAAAATCAAAAATATTTATTGAAAATAAGTTTCATACAAAACATTTTTTCATTGTCAAAGCTACCACCAGCTCGAAAAAATAATTCCCACAGACCTGAGAAGAGCTGGCGACAGAAACTCAGCGGGAATGTAATTTTTTTTTTTAATTACAACTTAAATTCATTACATAAATACATTACAAAATACTAAGTAAATATCCTTGAAGTAGCCTGGCACCGATCGCTTCATACCCACGGTGCGTTATCCTCTAAGTATTCAGATACATTGTAGTATCCTTTTGCACACAAACGTTCCTTAGTTATTCTCTTAAATTTGTTAAATGGTAATACTTGAACGTTTGCTGGAACTTTGTTGTAAAACTGTATGCATTGCCCCGTGAAAGATTTACTCACTTTTTTAAGTCGAGTAACAGGTAGCGCGAGCTTGTGTCAGTATTTTTATGTACATATTTAAGATTTTCAAAAATATTCTGACTGGCGACCGTAAGTACATTAATTTGATTAAACTTATCTCTTAAAGAATCTCTAGGGCCCAGGTTGTAAATTGCACGGACAGCTCTTTTTTGTAAAATGAAAATGGTATTTATATCGGTAGCACTACCCCACAGTAGGATACCATAAGACATTATACTATGAAAATAACTATAATACACTAACTTAGCAGTAGTCTCGTCAGTTAGAGATCTAATTTTTTTAACAACGTACGCGGCAGAGATAAGTTTACTAGCCAATCCAGCTATATGAGGGCCCCATTGTAGCTTAGCATCAACAGTGATTCCTAGAAAAACTGTGGATTCCACCACTTCTATCGCTTCCTCATTTAAAAGTACATTAGTTTGCACCTGTTTAATATTAGAAGTTGAAAATCTAAGAAGTTTAGTCTTCTTATTATTGAGCAACAGGTTGCTAACACTAAACCAATGCACTATTCTAGAGAGAGCCTTGTTTACATCGTCATAAATTACCTGATGCCGTTTTACTTTAAATATTAAAGAAATGTCATCAGCAAACAATACTATCTCATTATGTTTGTCTACAAAAGTAGGCAGGTCATTCATATAAACAAGGAAGAGAAATGGGCCTAAGATTGAACAAAGATTAAACCTAAAACATATTATTAAAATGTCGTATTTTTAGAGTCTACTGAATATGCTATCGTTCTGTTAATAAACTACTAATAAAAATCTGAGTAAAGACGCCACACGTGGTCATAACGACAGGTTCTTCGTACTCTTTCCTTCACACACATAATGACATTTCGCTCGTTGCGCTAACGCATTGTTTCCTCCATTATGTTACACTTTGCAGCCCTTAGTTGTATTTCGTGGTGATCTACGCGGTTACCGGCTTCATGATATGTATACCGGTGAAGATTGTATCCAAAATGAAAATGGAATTTATGTGATGGACGGCACGTACTTATATGTACAAATTTTTTATTCCAAAGAAAAAAATATCGTCTTCACAAATGCTGAAACTTAGTAAAACCTTTTTTGGTTGATGGTCAGATGCCTCAATCGTTCGTCATCTTTTATAGAATGAAGTATACTCTTGGCATTGGTTTTTAAGAGCTAACGACGTTTTTATACTGCATCATGGATTTCGAGATGCAATTCCTTTAATTAAAGAATGTGATTATGTTTCACATATGCCACCTTCCAAAGCAAGAGGAGAACAATTGACAACGATAGACGCTAATATTGTTTATTTTTTATCTTGGGCTAGTCACCAACAGCAAATCGATGCCTCTGCGGGATTATTAGATCAAATCATGATTGACATTGATCACGCTGAAAAAATAATGTAAAACATGAAATGCTTTTTTTTTTCGAAATTCCCACAACCCACAACATAGCGACCCTTACCATAATAAACTAGAGGCTTTTATCAATGTAATCTCACAATTTTATGTCTGTGTGCCATGGGTTTTTTTCTCATACAATTTGCCCATTGACCTTTAGTATTATTTTTTAATTTTATAATAATAAATTTAAAATCTATTATTTTATAAAATTAAAGAATGTGGCGTTGGGGACCGCCAACCAACACGCCTTGTTCCGAACGGCGGAAAGTGGAGGACGGAGCGACAAATAGCTACGTGGAATGTAGAGGAGGAATGGAACAACAAAGATCTGGATGTTATTTGTGTGTCTGAAACCAAGCGAAAACGCAATGATACGACCGATTTGCCCAGCAACCGGGTCGCCTTCGTCCGTAAAGGAAAAGTGAGCAGTAAAAGAGAAAGGGGAAGTGACCTTCGAAAACACAGTGTCTATGATACTGGAGGAAGGTCACGTAAAAAGCATGACGACCCCACGGAGGGAAGGTTGATGTCTGTGGCCGAGACAAAAGAGGTATGCAGGGACCGTGGCGTTTGGCGCTCCGTCGTCTCTGGCTACCCCGCAAAGGATATGGTGTGAAGATAAATAAATAAATAAATATTTTTGACTTTGTATGCTAACTAATTTAATACAGTACTTTACAAATATAAACAATATTTTAAAATAACCAAACTTCACAAAGTATGTTGCCTGCGATTTGTAAAATAGTGTGGTGTGGATATCAGAATAACAGCCCTATATATAACGATTTAAGGCAAAAAGGAATTCATGTTCACAATTTTGTTCCAGCAACAATAAAATTATTTATAAATTGACAGTCACAGCACACACATACACACACACATATACAGAAGTCAGTCTTCGGTGTACCGTTGAATCAACCTTGCTTGTGGGTCTATAGCCAGATTGGTAACAAGTTCGAGTATAACAACTCGTCGAACTTCTGTACCACTCTCGTCGCCTCGGAAGTAGACAATACAATTCTGCCGTCATCTGTCTTAAGTTTCGTTAGCTGGTGCTTTTCACTAGACAGATCTATTGCGAACACCTTAGAGCAACCATAATTACCAGACTTTCGATCATGACGATGTTATGGAGAAGGGGCTGTTATTATGCTCCTGAAAGTAGAACAGGTTACCTGACATAAGACTTAAGAGTGTCCTCCTCCTCTCTACAAATTTTGGACTATCCCAAGATACCTCAGTGTAACCTGTTCAAATTCTTCTCCAATTCCAACAACTTCTCATCAGACCGCAACGTCCTCACGTTATATGTTGTTAGGGCTAGTCGTCGGTGGTAATGATAGCCTTTGCTAATGAGAATATTTTGGCCCTCAAACAAATCAGGAACAATAAGGCGCCAGGTAAAAATGAAATTACGGATGAGCTTTTGATGGTAGGTGGAGTCTTGAAACACCTTAAGTTATTTCATATGATCCACCACGAAAAAACCACAGGTATGGAATAGGAGTGTTCTGTTAAAAAAAGATGATAATACCATGCTGAAAAATTACAATCCTGTCTCACTTCTAAGCATGAGCATAAGAGTTGATTCGTAATTACGAATCATTTCGCCGAAGGTTTGATGAGCTACAGCCTACCGACCAAGTGGTTTCCGTAAAGGCTTTAGCACTACAGACCACACACATACGTTGCGGCAGATTATACAGTTTAATTTTCCACTATGCTTGGCATTTGTGGATTATGAGTAAGTCTTCGATTTGATCGATGCATAGACTATATACTGCAGTTTGTCTAAAGGTACCAGATCGATTATCGGTACATCCAAGTGTTGAAGTGCAGTTACCGAAAGGTGTTAAACAGAGACGTTACATTTCATAAACTTTTCACTGCTTCACCGGGTGACTTCTTCAAGCTAATGGACTGGAGCGGGCTTGACCTTAACATAAACTTTGAGTATATCTCTCACCTTTTGTCGATGACTGAGAGGTAGTAATGACTGAGACTATGGAAAACCTCAGCATAATGCTCCATGATCTCAGCAGAGCCTCCGATCAAGTAGGCCTTAAAATAAAGACAAGACGAACCTAATGTCTAATATCCATGTCGTGCCTATTCAAGTAATTGTTGGAGGTGATCCGCGGGAAGTTGTAGACATGTTTGAAGATTTGATATAATAATTATTATTACTAACGTTCTTCACATCTTATTAATGTTTTGTGATATCAATTTTAGATTTATATTATAACGTAATATTTTCTTTTTATATTTTTACTTTATTGAACCAATACACTTTCCTTCTATAAAAATAACATTTCTTAAAAAACATTTCATAATATATTCATATTATGAAATGCAAAATTATTTTCTTCTTTTGAGTGCATTTGTAAAACGTGTTTTATTTTAATTCCTTAATTATTTTCTACTTTTAGATTTTTTTTTATGCTTGAATATTGCATCGACTTCTGAGCGATCCTGAAAATTTCAGTGTTCTAGCTAGCTGGAAAGTGGGTGAAATTTCGATTGCAAGATTTGATGGCCAACAAAAAAAAAAAAAAATTTAAAAATGCTTTTACTTAACTTTGTAAAAAAAGAACTAAAAAGTAAAAGAATATTTTTTTTCAAAAATATCAAAAAAATTGATGCAAAAAATTATTTACAAAAAAATTGATTCAAAAAATTATTTACAAAAAAATTGATTCAAAAAATTATTTACAAAAAAATTGTACAAAATATTTTTCATATAAATCGTTAAATAAAAGCATTTCGCTTGTTTTGGTTATAATAGTAATGGAAATATTCAAACCTTTTAAATATATATATATATATATCAAAATATAATAGTATAACTAATATTACTTCTTTCCACTCGTCTCATTTTACATAACGACAGACTTACAAAGTAATCTCTGTAGTAAAAAAGTAGTCTTAGCACTGCTCAAAGGAACTTAAACAACATCATAAGCGATATTATTTTCTTTAATAATATCTTTATCCTCTCAGTTCAATAAACATACTTTATTCTTCTATGCCATTTAGAATATAAATTTAAATATAGATCTTAGCTGCCAGCCAATTCCCAAGCTAATCACTATACATATGTTTTAACGTTTCTTGTTTTGATTTTAGAACTTACAAAATAAGAGGCTCTGAGATAACGATAAAATTAATTTATATCTAACTTCATTTTATGGTATGCAACTTCATATTGTTGAAATTTTTGGCATGAAGTTAAAGTATTTTTCTTCATAGTTTAACTGACATACGATAAGCTCACTTAGAATTGAAAAACCATGTATTAAAATATTTATATTTGAAAAAAATCCGTGCCGCAGGGGGATACGCGTGGGTAGACCTCGTGTGTAACTCGTTTAAAATATAACTCACTACCTAAGAATAACACATGATGCCGTTGTTTACATCAAAAATTTTCAACACAAAGTGGTTTTAATTTTTTTTCTCGGAAGAGGTATCTTTTTTGGAAATACTTTTGGTACTTAAATTTAGAATAAAAAATAACCTTTTTATTAAAAATATTTGCGAGGAGGGAACATTTGCCAGAAAAAAGTTGCCGTGGTTTTACCTACTTTAAATTTTTAAGCTAAAAGTGTTTTTTATTTTTTTTCTCGGAAACGGTACCTTTTACGGGCAAAACTTCTAACACTTAAATTTAAAGTAAAAAATAACCTTTCTATTAAAAATACTTGTGATGTAAGAATGTTTACCAGAAAAAAGTTATGATTTTTTTTCCAAAAATTTTCGGTTTTTTTACCCTCACCCCTAAGTTATTGAAATTAGGTTTTCGGTTTATCTACATTAGTTATAGGTATTCATCAAAGACATCATATAATATGAACGCGATTGATCTTCTTTGTATAGGGCAAAAGTTATGGTCGAAAAACTGAAATCAGAAAAAGTGAGGCCCTACCGCCCCCTGTGACCGGATTTCTCTGGTTAACGAACTTGACCTTCATTTCTGGATGGTTGATTTTTGTGCAAAGTTTGAAAGCGATCCGAGTGAAACTGCGGCCGCTATCGTGCTGACAAAGGTCGAATCTGGACGCACGCACGCATATATATATATATATATATATATATATATATATATATATATATATATATATATATATATATATATATATATAAACTTTTTGACCAATGGTCATGTCGGACTCAGGGGGTCACAAGAAGACCTCCTGTAAAGAAATTTTTCCAAAATTCGAAAGTAGGGGACAAATGAATGAATGGGCAGACCGAATTCTTTGAGGTCTACCCAAAAATATTACTGTTATCTAAAAATAATTATTTAAACGAAAATACATTTTTTTTTCCTACAATATTCATAACATAGTCGTAGCTTTGTAGTATCATTATAATTGTCTCTATACTATATAAATCCGTATTAATGGCAGTTGCCCATATCAGTCGTCGGTAATCAATCAAGCACTAAAAAGGTGTGTGTATATATTCGTTCTCAGTAAAGCTAATCTCAAATCTAATCATGTACTAGTTAGTTTTTTAAATAATGTTTTTACAGGATGAACTTCTATTACGTAATAGGTATGTATGTGGTCTAAATTGTAATACTAAAAAAAGCTAAATATATATATTTTTTAATTCTCTGTTCAATGTTGTATTATACATTTTTTGTGCTTAAATTTTATATCCATGTCACAACAAACAATAAAAAGCCTTCAGCTAAAAATATATTCCATACCCACTCAAATCACAAAAGTCCCTTAATGAGGTAAAATGTATAAAATTTAATGGACCTTTTGAGATATATTCGATCGTAAATATAATTACATTTATATTTTGACATCTGAACTGCTGTTGATTTCATATAAGATTTCAGTCACATAATCTTAATATATATTATATATAAATTACGTGTTACGTTGTTTTTCCGCGATGGACTCCTAAACTACTAAACCGTTTTTAAAAAATATTTCACACCACGTGCAGTTGGATCAGATTTAAAAGAAAGGATAGTTTTCATTTCAATTCGTAGTCGCAATATTATTTTATTGCATTTTTTTTTGTTTCTTATTCTAATGGCAGATGTTATCTTACCGTTACCCCTTAAATAGTTACATACTACAATGTAATATAACAAAAACTATAGTTACAGCAACGCGTGGCCTCGTCTGCTAGTATGCTATATATTTATCATGCGCTTCTCTTACTCTTGTAAAGAAATAATATAATTATTTTTATTTAGTTATATTTTTTTAATCTTAGCTGTTATAATTTTATCAGTTATTATATATTTTATCGGTTGTTATAAATTTTATTTAGTTGATAGTTATAATTATATAAATTATAATTATATAAATTATATGATATGCCACACACATAAAAAATATATTGATGAAATGTAGTAGAAGAATAAGAAAAAAAAAACTTTTATTATATTTCATTTGAAATTGATTCACTTCTTTAAATATTACTATTTTTGTTTCAAGTAGAATCCTATGTTAATTATTTATTAATTTTGAACCTCTTTTCTGTTCTGGCATAGTGGTCTTCACACAGATTTTCTCAAATTTATTATTATTAAAAAAAACATATCTTATTCCACAAATAAAGTAAAAGCCCCGTTCTCAACAGAATAATGTAATTATATCTTTTTTGCCAAAATTGTGTTATAAAATTAGATATTTTTGATCATTAGTATTTAATCATTATTCGTAAATATTTGCAGATATGAATACATCAACTTCGGAATGTTTTTCATTGCGTAAGCTAGCCCCAAAACGTGCTGATGACCATCTTGAACATGAGATCAAAGTATCGAATTTTCATATTTGTTTTGAGAAACTATGATGACTTGTCTGAATTTCGTGAAATAAAATAGAATTTTATAGAATATTATCACAAATTGTATTTAGTTTGGAATAAAAAGTGTTTGGTAGTTAAGATTTGTTTCTATAGCAATGCATACTCGTCCAATTCCATTTATAATCATCCGTATTACTGTTATTCTTGTGAAATGAAATGAAATGGATATTCTGTCGTCGTTTGTTTATTATATTTATTATTAATTGTAAAGTTAGTCACTACAGAGTGTTTATATTATTTTATTAATGTTAATTTAAACTAAGTAACAGAAGTATTACAATCTTGATCATACACATAACTTTATTCGCTGCAAAACGCATTGGTTATTTTAGAGAAAAAAAAATAAGGAACTACTTTAAAGTTACATCTATCTGCTTTCCTCAATATGGAATAATTTCCAAATTAAGGTTCGTTGACATTTCAATACAAAAGTTACCAGCACTGATTATTAAAGGCAGAGATTTATTCAGTTTTATCTCCTATAAAATTTAAAGTTCCTTTATAATGTAAAATATCTGATTGCAAAATTTTTTATTTGTCAATTTTGAATATAACTTGGAGAGATATAAAAGATACCAAAACTTAATTATAGCCAAGTATCTTTTAAAAATCTTAATTTCTATTAAACTCATTAAACGTAAAATAATTTAGGTACCGGGTAATATTCATAAAGTTTACCTCAGTATCATCTGGAGATTAAAATTTTAAGAGTACGAATAAAAATATTCAAACTTTAATAATTTTGCACGATAAGTGGTCTCGAAGGTGTCATGAAGTTTATATTGGCCACCGGCGTAACCGTTATAAGAGGAACAACTTGTTAATATAATATATATATATTAATACATACATACTTTTATTTTAAAGATAACATTTTATTATCGAATATTGAGATAAAAGTTTGTAACGTATAATATATATTTTATCAACACCTAAATAAAGTCACAGTTAGTAAATACAATTTTGTGCAACTTTACTTATCAATTTTGTATAAAAATTGTATAAATTTGTAACAATTACATATTTACACTAACAGTAATATAAGCTAACTAACTAACTAATCTAATTTTGACATTTGTTGGTAAATTATGAATAAGTTATGACAAATGTAAAAAACAAATGTGGTCGTTTGTCCGAGTTTTTTTTCCAGATATAAACCATGAAGCAGTATTTTAAAGTCACTCTAGCTTATTAAGATGTATCGATGTTTTGTTATAGATATATAACATATACTATAACAATGTTTTAAAGCTAAATATGTCTTTTCCGCTATTATTTATAAGAATGTCTGAAATATTTTCCACCTTTCTTTAATTTCAAAAATACCTCGTCGGAAAACAGTTTAAAAATATATACGTTTTAGAAAAATAAATTAACACAGAGCTTCTTAGCTGTCATGGTAAATGATGAATACTAAATATAATTATGTATTTATTCAGATGGAGGAATACAATTCTCAAGTCAACAAAGTACTGATGAGATAGTAAGAAAATCCAAAAAAAAGATTTTGTTCTTCTCTCAAAATTACAGCTACAAATATTATTAAACAGCTTAATAATTATAGTTTATAATATTATTATAATAAAGGTTTCGATTTTTAAGAACCTTTTTTCAAAATTCTCTATATGAAGGAATTAATTCCTAGAAATTTACTTAAAAACTTTTAAATCTTGTATTTATCAATATTCTGAAACCAAACTGTGCGGAAGTCCGTGTCAAGTAATAACTGATAAATCATTAAACTTCTAAAACATTCGTTTGTAAATTATTTAATATTGCTGCAGAAACGATTTTAACCGAACATTCTTTTACAATAAATGAATACCTAATTGTAGGTACTAACTACTAAAGGGGCGGTTATTCGGTTGTTGGTTAGTACAAAAAAAAGAATAAGTTTGTAAAGTTATTTCAATATATTATCATTGGTTAAATATTTTTTCATCGCTAACCTTTTCAAAGAGTCATTTAATTCAACAAGTTTCATTATTGGTTTAAGAAGAGAAAGAAAAGAAAAATTAAGTTCCTTTTCTTAAATTAAATTATATTATCTACTTTCAATCATGGTGACGAAACAGTGAAGAGGTCTGTCTACCTAGTAGGTAAGGTATTATTAAATTTTCATGGTACTTTACTTATATAAACGAACACTAACATATTTCTAAAGTTTCTTAATACATAATTCAATTTAGTTCAAAACTCCATGTAACTAGATAATCTTGAGAAAATTCCATCAAGATGTCCAAAATAATTTAAGTTCGTTAATTATATGAATGTAGGATTTAAAGAAGTTTTGTTATAGGATTTGAAAATATGTAGTTTTAGTAAGATGTCATAAGACTCATTAATAACTGTTATTGATATATTTATTTGTTTCTAAAAATCATGATTATTACATATATATCAAAACATTTAATTAAAATGTGTTATGTAAGTTATATTGTGCTTTCGGACACAAGATAATCCAAGCATGTATCAGTCAGTTGACCTGTTACCGCACTGATACATGCTGATACATGCTGTCCTGACATATATATGATCTTTATTTATGATGATACGCTTCTCAATCTTTATAATAAATTATCATTAATCGAAGAGTTCTGCTTTGTCCTAAATAGGTCTGTTATAATAATTATTAATAATTATCACAGCGTCTCAGGAGTGTTGCAATAAGATTTAAGATATTTTAAATATATTATAGGTATAACAAAATCAAAATCATTCGAAGGTTCTTTCGCAAAATATATTATATACATTTCATATCTTCCTAATGTTTTTTGATGTCTATTTTTATTTATTTTATTTATATTTTTTATACAATGTTACGTTATTTTTTCTTTCATATATTTATTTACATATTAACAATGCTTTTAAAGGAATAATATTTCTCAAAATTATCTCATCACTAATATTTTTCTATATTTTTGATTTTAATATAAATTTCTTAAGATATAAGCAGATGTTGGCCCGCCAGATATTGGCAAGTTACCTAATGGATCCAATTGTAAAACTAAACTATCTATGGACGCATTCATACACGTACAAATTGTCGTCAAAATAAAAAAAGGATGATATTGTTAAAAATCATCATCATCATCATGTCAGTCTACAGACGCACTGCAAGGCATAGGCCTTAGACGATGACTGCTGTAATGACTGGTGCAAGTCACGAGTCAAGGATTTTGAGATCCATTTATTGAGCCGCCTACAGTTGGACTCATCACCGGATGATTGAACAATCATATCGCTCCTCTCCTTCATTAGCTTGAGAGTCGATGAGTAGTTTCCACGAACCTGTCACTGTAGTCATCTACACCGTGTCAATTCTCCACATATGCGGATTTTGAGTGCGAGCTGAAAGTTTTCAGCGTTTTGGACATGGACAAGTGTTAGTGGAAAAGTTAACCTCAGCTGCGATCATTTTAGTTTAACGTTTAGATTTAACGTACATCGTATAATTTGGAGATCAATTCCCATTTTAAATGTGTTGATCACGGATACATCGTTAAATATGTCTGCTTTCTCGTAAACACGATAAAGTCAATCTCGTTTTTCGTCCGCGCTCAACCAAGTCCACCCTGTACACGCGTTTCTTGAAGAAGAAGTTCATCCTAAAGAGGCGCTTCTTCGATATTAATAATTTATTAGCTCATTTAAAATTTACATGAAAAAACTATAGGTTTCCTTACAAATTTATAGAAGCACTAAGAGACAGAACATTAAAAAAGCGGTTTTTTAAAGTTGTTCTTTAAATTGATTTCTTACTAAAGATTTAACAAAACATAAACCTTTTAGTATACAAGAAAACTTTTTCTATATAATTTTGACAACAAACTCTTCAAAAGTAATTAACAAATAGATAAGTGTCCAAATTCTGATAATAAACATTTTATTAATGGTGAAATGGGGATTCTTATACAAAAATACAAAAATGCATTGATGGGCAACTAATATTCAATACTGATAGAAATATCATACGAATCAAAAATATTAGTATAGTCATCTCGCTAGCTAACAAATTAGAGTACCAAGTTTAATTCTATGTGTTTCTCGATTTAAATTTTAGAAGTTGTATCTTTTTGTTATCAATACTTAGGATTTATCATTAATATATTCCAAATAATTGTATTGTGTGGGTGCTTCTTTTATGAAGAAATAAATTATCGTTTGCAAAAAAAAAATGGAATCGTTAGAAAAAAAGTGATAAAAGTGTAAAATTATATCTTGTTACAACAATCAATTTTAACTTTTTTCATTTCTGAGACAATTATAACATTAAATTATAAGGTTACTTAATGTTATACATATAACTATTTTAACTAGGCAGTTATAGAAAACGGTATTATTATTAATTTCATTAAATTTATCACGTTTCTTTAAAATCACTCTCGAAACAAATTAGTATTTGGCAAAGTTTTAATTATTTTTGATAATTTAAAGCATTAAATTCTGAAATTTTAAATTACTTCATAAATTTTACAAAGTTATTGCGGTAATACTGTAGACGGTTTTATCGTTTAGCAGTTCAATTAGGTTAATTTGTTAAAGACCGAGTTGAAACGAATCAGCTTAAAGTTAATTAATTATTTATTAACTTTAGTTACAGGCTCTAAAATTTTAAATTAATGTATATTCAATAATTTGATGATTATTAAAAGCTTAGAATATTGACCCTTGAGGTCAACATATACTTTTAATATAATATAAACTACAATTGTGTTTTATATTACCATTTCTTACATAAAAAATTATCTATATTTCATGAATAAATTATTTTTACGCGATTGTGACGGTTACGTTTATTGCACGTATCTAGATTATTTGTTTTTATGTTTATATGTTTGTTTGATTATTAAGGTCTAAAATAAAATTAAAAATAAATATAACGATATATGGCAGAGCCTAGCTGTAGACAATTTAATGAAGTTTCCTTTGTTTCAACCATTTATAGAGAGGGCTCTGAAAAGATTATGACCGTTAAATATCTATGAAACCTTAGTCCACGCGCTTACAAGGCCCTAATTACTAATAATAGTAGTAAATAGAAAAAAGTGGGTTAACAACCATTGCTTAAAAATATTAATAACTTTTCCTGATATAGAATAATTATAAAATAAGTATATCTGATGTTTTTTTTATAATTCTGATATTTAATTATTAATTTTGGTTCTGAATTCCATTTTTAAGTTGTACAGAAAATCTCCAACCTCTTTTTGTGGGCATTATGTTAATTATTTAATATTATTTACATTCCGCAATAATAATATAAAATAGCCAGAAGCTATGTTTAAGAGATTGTTTAAAAAAAGAAATAAAATAAAGTATAAGCTTTGTATTTACCTTAAATTTCTACTCATCTTTGTTATAAATGAAATTAAAATGTTATTAATGTCTTTTATTACAGTATTAATTCTTTTATATTTATTTTTTATATTATGATGTTATCAAACGTTTAAAATAAACTTATTTAAAACTTTAAATCTATTGCAAATAAAAATATAGGAAACGAGAATCGACGCAACGCCCACATAAATTAATATTCTATATGTGTAGTCGTTTCACTTAAAGGATGATTCCGATTTGATCAGTTAATTTGAAACTATTACACACTTTCTGAACCATTCACTATGTAATACGAAATATAGAAACACCCAAACATTTTGAAGCCACTTGATAGCTGCTCGCAAAATTAGATTGGGTTCTCCTCTGGGATAATTAATTTTGTACCCTAATCAAAGTTGCCTAAAGTTATATATATGGAACTACTGTCACACTGAACACAACGCTTACCGGTAAGCGCTTAGCCTGTAATCAAACTTGCTGCTGAACTGAAACTTGTTGTCGAACTGAAACACTAAACTGTAACAACATTATATACAATGTATGACTACATATACTTGTTGCACAACGTTTACCGTTACCAAATATTTTTATCATTGGTAATTAAATTTATCTTTTTAATTGATTGTCCATAATATTTTATTAAGTATATTTCCACGCGTTCTCTGTTTTATCAGGGGTATTTACAGACAAATGTACATTTTATTATAATTTTTTACATTTTAAGTGGGAGGTGGGAACATAGGTTTTAATAAGAAGGTAATAAACATACCGATTCATTCTCATGATAAAATTTATGTTGCAATGTTTTATGGTTTATACTTATATGATTTTTCAAGTCTTTATTTCTTTGCCTATAGTATTTGTCTAATATAAATGGCGTCTTCGTTTAACATGAGGCGCTGCGTCTGTATTTAATATTCTGGACTTTTAAGGTGAATTAACTTAATTCGTATTATATGGAATTGCTCTGGTTATGCTTGCGTAACAAACATATAAAATCACAAGGCCACAGTCAAACATTTATTGGTTTTTATGATCAATATTGGGTAGACCTCGAAGAATTCGGTCTGCCCATTCATTTGTACCCGACTTTTGAATTTTGGAAAAATTTCTTCACAGGAGGTCTTCTTATGACCCCCTGAGTCCGAAATGACCATCGGTCAAAAAGTTTATATATATATATATATATATATATATATATATATGCGTGCGTGCGTCCAGATTCGACTTTTGTCAGCACGATAGCGGTCGCAGTTTCACTCGGATCGCTTTCAAACTTTGCACAAAAATCAACCATCCAAAAATGAAGGTCAAGTTCGTTAACTAGCGAAATCTGGCCACAGGGGGCGCTAGGGCCTCACTTTTTCTGATTTCAGTTTTTCGACCATAACTTTTTCCCTATACAAAGAAGATCAATCACGTTCATACCATATAATGTCTTTGATAAATACCTATAACTAATGTCAATAAATCGAAAACCTAACTTCAATAACTTACGGGTGGGGGTAAAAAAACCGAAAATTTTTGGAAAAAAAATCATAACTTTTTTCTTGTAAACATTCTTACATCACAAGTATTTTTTATAGAAAGGTTATTTTTTACTCTTAATTTAAGTACCAAAAGTTTTTCCGTAAAATGTACCGTTTCCGAGAAAAAAAATAAAAACCACTTTTAGTTTGAAAATTTAAGGTAGATAAAACCACGTCAATTTTTTTCTGGTAAATATTCCCTCCTCGCAAATATTTTTAATAGAAAGGTTATTTTTTACTCTAATTTTAGGTACCAAAAGTATTTCCAAAAAATATACCTTTTCCGAGAAAAAAAATAAAAATCGATTTTTGCTTGAAAATTTTTGATGTAAACAACAGCATCATGTGTTATTCTTAGGTAGTGATTTATATTTTAAACGAGTTACACACGAGGTCTACCCACGCGTGTCCCCCTGCGGGCACGGATTTTTATATTTAAAATAATTAAACACTATTAAATTTATTTTATTAAACCTAATAAATTTAAAATGCCTAGTCCAGCGAGAGCAATTGTCTACTAATAACAATGTGCATAAAATATAATTTTAACTTAACTAAAAACTAGTTCAACATAGTAATAAATAAACTAAAATGTAGTTTTGTAATAAAAATAAATTATTCTTATAATAGTGGGAACACTTGCAGATTTAAAAAATATTATACTACTAGAACACTCCCATAATTAAACAAAACTCATTAGTTTTTCCGACACAGAATACTCTAAAGATTATTATATTAAAATAAACGAGTAAATAAACTAAATTATCGCACACAGAAAATCACTTCAAAAGTAGATAAATAAATTGAAAATGATGATTAATAAAGGTGAACTCTGTTCAAGTTCAACAAAGTTATACATATATTTAAATAATGATGATCTGATCGGTACCCAAAGTAAACACTTAATAAGATATCTTATAATCCTATTAACATTTTATTAAACCCTGAAGCAATACTTTTATACGAAAAGTACACCGAAAAATATACAATTTTGTACAGTTAGAGCAAAATTGTATATAATACGTATTAGAAATATATTCAATAAGATGAAAGAAATATGAATGAACTGTGAACAAGACCTAGTATGATTATAAAAAAAAAACGTTGTTTTAACATACTTTAAACAGATAAAACTAAACTAAATTATCTTTATTAAAATAAGTGTAATCCGTGAAACACCAAATTATTTAGTCAAATTACTTTACACTAGACAATCACAGGGAATTACTGATATAAATATTTTTTACTAATTAGGGAAATGAAATCTGCATTTGACAGGATAATCAAGACAAACATAAAAGTTTGCAATTACAACCATTGTCTCATAATGTATGAATCAGAGAAAACTAAACAAAAAAATATGTAATTCTTAAGCTACAATAATGTTAAATATTGTATAATGGTATATAAATCTGTATATTTAGAAAATATTGGTATAAATATATTTTTTTTATAGTTCTACTATATCCAGCCTTAAAGGAGGATCATACCTTAATCATATTTTAACGCTAATCCTTTGAATAATAGATTTTTTTGGTTTAATCTGCCAAGACATCTTAGAACTAGTTATAAAATTTTACGCGCATTACATTATAAATTTTATCTAGCAGACCCGGTCACGCGTTGCTGTGACTATTGTTTTTGATATATTACATTGTAGTAAACTTATATAATCTTTTTTATAATTTATGTTAATAATAGTTGTCTATAGAATTATTCTTAATAGCTGAATCTCTGAATCCTATTCCTGAATATCAAAGTTTTCAGAAGCTCGCTTATTCATCGGTTACTGGACTCATTCATGATCCCAACAGTAGCTTTGAAAGTTATCATCGGGCTGCTCTAAAATAGTAACCACTTCCATGATTTTTTTAATAATTAAGTTTCTATATAGAGAAGTGTAACAAGTACTCATATATAAATACATGTTCTAATGTAAACAATGGGTTCAGAAGACGTTGTCTTATCTTAAAAATTAATCTGGTCTAATTATGAATACAAGCTATCGAGAGACCTACTTAAAGGTAACTCAATCCAAAGGAGATCTCTGTCAAAGCCTACGTCAGGTCACATATGGAGTAGTGCTTTCATCTCTAGGTATTATCAGCTTAGTATGCTGGTACTGGTATGGCCCGTCTTTTGTACATTTTTATTTTTTGTTGTAAATTTGTGTATGTGACATGGTAGTAGCTGTATTATCATGTTAAGTTAAGGGCTGTTGTAATCGGGACCCCATGTCTTGTGAACGGATAGTTCTTTTGCGTCTTCATTTTTCTTTTACCACTTCTATGATAGAAAGTTTTTTTGAAGAGTTTTCGGCTTGATTCCTGCCTCTCATTTCCATTGTCGCACTGCAAGCCACCGCCTACAATACCGTCTTCACCACACGAATACGTGGCGTTATCCAACAGTTGAAATTTTGTCGTCAGTATTTCTTAATCGATAGAGCATGAGAACCTTAATAAAAGAGCGGCAACGTCCTTATAAATATTTTGATATTGCAAAAGACTATATTGTATTATTTGGAATAAGTTCCACTCTAATTCGAAGGACCAAGACGTAATTACGGATAATATATTTTTAATTTGAACTACTTTGTTTTGATTATTTTCATAACGTTTTAACAAGATATCTCTTAAGTGGTAGACCATATCATCGGGTTGCCGGCAAGGTTACCACCCATCGAACAAAGTCGTGCCGCAAAGCGACCTAGTCGTGTTCCGGCACGTTGTGCGATGAAGCCGTATATATGGGAAATGGGTATGAACAGTTGCGTTGCGTTGGCGAACTGGTTTGGTGTTGAGTTGGTGCTTGTTGTGTCGGGTGCCTAGTCGAGGAGGGTAGCGGCATCCGAAGCAACGGCTTTCCGCTGGCCGCCCGCAGATAGTTGGGGGCCCAATTAGTGGGTCAGCCACCCACGAAAGGCTGCCCAGACAGCTTCGTAAAATCCCAGGGTGGCTCCATCGTGCTGCTTTGCGACCAGACAAGGAGGCCCGATGGCGATCCCTGGGGGGGTTCGGGCGTCCCCGCAGTCTCCTGACTAGCGTCTTTAATGCCTGTCATAAGGACTGGCTGTTCCCGTACCAGAAAACCAACCATGCTGGAAGAGAAGCGCGGAACTTTGCGTTGTCCTTCGACCTCTTTCAGCTGGTCAGGCAAGCGACGAGGGTACCAGATGTAGTAGGCCATACAGCCAATTGCCTGGACCTTTTGCTGACAACTGATCCGGACAGGTATCGTATAGAGGTGACCCCCCCCCCCCCTTGGGAACCTCCGATCACTGTTTGGTGAAATCTGTATTTACATATTCCCCACTAACCTCCAAACCACATAGTGTTAGACGAGCATGGAAATACAAGTCAGCAGATTGGGATGAGATGCGGCACTTCTTTGCGTCTTATCCTTGGCGGCAGGTCTGCTTCTCTTATTTGGATCCGTCGAGTTGCGCAGATGCTATAACCGATGTGGTACATCAGGCAATGGAGTACTTCATTCCTTATGTTGACATAAGCATCGATGGCAAAGCTCGCCCATGGTTTACTGCGGAATGTGGTCATGCTGAAGACCGAAAACATTCGGCATACCTCATTTGGGCTGATGCTCGAAGCCGCAAAGCTCCGGATGTAAGTTTAAAGAAGAGAGCCTTTAACCAAGCTGCCAAGTCCTATAAAAAGGCATTACGGAAGACTCGTCGCGATCGTATCACTAAGAATGGCGAAAAGCTCTCTGTCAGACCTACTGGCAGTCGAGCTTTCTGGTCTCTTGCCAAAGCGATCGAGTCGAACTTCTGCCAACCCTCACTACCTGCTCTGCTGAAGCCGGATGGATCTCTGGCCCATACAGCGACAGAGAAAGCGAATGTATTTGCTTCTCTGTTCGCTGATAATTCACATCTAGACACTGGCAATGCTTCTCCAGCACATCTTCCTCACTGCGGTATTTCGATGCCTGAAATCCGCATCACTAACAAAGAGGTATGGAGAGCATTGTGTCGTCTTGATGTGAATAAAGCCAGTGGTCCTCATGGTATACCAGCCATTCTGCTTAAGACATGCGCAGCTGAGTTGTCTCCTGTATTGACACGTCTGTATCGCCTCTCCTTCAAGTCTGTAATAGTGCCGAAATCTTGGAAGCTTGCTAACGTGCAACCAGTTCCAAAAAAAGGCAGCCGTGCCGATCCTGCCAATTATAGACCGATTTCACTTACCTCCATACTCTGCAAGATTATGGAGCGTGTATCGAACTCGAGCCTTTTAGCGTACCTTGAAGGTAAGGATCTCCTCAGTGACCAACAGTACGGGTTTAGCCGAAATAGGTCCACTGGAAACCTTCTAATGTACGCTACGCACATTGTAGGCGAGGCCTTCGAGAAGAACGGAGAAGCGGTCGCCGTCTCTCTTGACGTCTCGAAGGCATTTGACAGGGTCTGGCATGCGAGCTTTATAAGCAAGCTTTCAGCATACGGCATATCTCCTGGTCTGATCGGTTGGGTAACGGACTTTCTGAACCAAAGATCTCTCCGAGTAGTTGTCGATGAGTGTTCCTCGGAACCCTTGACAATAAATGCCGGAGTGCCTTAGGGGTCCGTTCTTTCTGCAACTCTCTTTCTGCTGCACACTAACGATCTGCTGAAGCCCGGTATCTATGGATATGTAGACGACAGCACAGTGGTAGAAAGATACCTTCCGAGTAGTCGGGCTAGTAGAGATCAAGTACAATCTGAAAGAGAAGTCATGGTGCAACGTTTGAATGACAAACTTCAGGCAGTCTCCGCATGGGGCAATGCCAATCTTGACAAATTCAACGCCACCAAAACGCAGACGTGTCTGTTCACCGCCAAAAGGAGCCCTTTCACCTTGGCTCCTACTTTCCAGAGTGTATCTTTGGACAGTGACCGGCTTCAGTTGTTAGGCTTAGAGATTTCCTCGAACCTCAACTTTGGTCGGTGTATTAAGTCCAGAGGAAGAGTAGCTGCGGGAAAGCTTGCCGTTCTTGCGAAGTTCCGTCAGTACTTTACACCGGGACAGTTTCTTGTATTATACAAAGCACAAATCCGGTCGTGTGTGGAGTACTGTGGGCATATATTCGCTGGTGCCGCAAAGTCTCATCTTGCGGTTCTGGACTCAATTGAGAGTCGAGCAAAGAGGTGACCCTGAATTGGTTGAAACCATCCTCCACAGCCTTGAACACTGGCCTAGAATTGCTAGCCTCTCAGTATTCTATAGAATACATTTTGGTGAGTGTGCGCAGGAATTACACGATTCCCCTTCCATCACAGGATGTTCCGACGCACGGCGGATATCCATCCTTACGTTGTGGACATTCCTCCTGTCCGAACGAAGCGCTTTGCTTCGTCTTTTTTAATGCATACAGCGAAGGACTGGAATAGCTTGCCTGCGTCGGTATTTCCGTCCACTTACAATGTGGGTGTCTTCAAGAGAAGAGTGAATAGGTTGCTAGGTTAATGCGCCTTACCGCCTATGACTACATTTCCACTTTCCATCAAGTCGAATGTAGTCAAGCACTAACCTAGACAGTATAAAAAAAAAGATATATTCCAAGAACCATATATTTCAAGACTATAATTCTTATCTTGTTTTCAATAAAAAACTTTTAAAAAGTAGAATACAAAATTTATATAGACAAGATAAAACGTACTAAATAAATGTGTATACCAACCAAAACTTTGAGTTTGGAACACAAATGTGAAATAATTATAATAATTTAGAAGTTATTAAACTTACATTTAAGAAAGCTTACACTCAGCTTTACCATGTCAATTTTCCTTTCGATAAGTGTACGTATTGTAAGGACTCCCCGTAATTAGGGCTTCTTAAAAAAATAGGAAGATTTATTTACAACGCTTTTAATGTCCTTTTTGAAATATAAAGAGATATTATTAATTAATAAAACACAGTGAGAGAATTCCGTAATAGTAGTATCGCGCAATAGAGCTGGGACTGAACTGCATATCAGAGTGGTCGGATTGTGTTAGAAAGAAAAGGAGCTGATTAAGCATGAATGTTAGGAAGGAGTTAGTTCAGCAATAAGGGTTACAATCCAGGGTTATAACAGTATGAATAATTAAATAATAGTTTGTTATATAGCTTCCTATTACACAAATATCATAACCTTTGAATTCAATATTTTTATATGAATCGTTTCCGTTTTATAACTTTCCTTTTCAGTATAAATAACTTTTTTATGAAGATGTTTAATTTTATGTTTACTTGCTATCGATAAAAATATAGTTTTATATTTTATGCATATATAAAATATTGTTATAAATTTTAGCTATCCAGTTTCCCCCGTGATCGGTGCTAGCTTACTGCTTACCAAATTGGAGGAAAATTACTAAAAGAAAAAGAATTAGTAAATATCACAAACAACTTTAATTGCTGTAATGAGTAGTACCTCATTTAATTAAATAAAGTATTTAATTAAATTACTCAATCCAGTCAACAGACCGCCATCTGTTAGAATCGTTTTACAGGTGGTAATGTAATGAATAGTACCTCATTTAATTAAATAAAGTATTTACAAGCTATAGTGGTAGTGGTAATTATCTCGGAGCATCGCGAAATTACAGTTGCAAATAGCTATAGTACTGAGAAAAACCGATTTTGGCTGTTTTTTAGTTTAATTAGAGGACTCCTATTTTTGCAAAATTCGACAAGATATTTTTTTTAAGCAGATACTTTTTTTTTATTTTTCGACTACTGATTAAATTTCGATTACTAATTATCAATAACCAGCGCGGTTATATTAACGAATGGAACCATAAAGCAAATGTAAAAAAATACTCCATTAAATTAAGTGAGTACCTACGTCATAAAATGTTGTCGTAAAATTATTTTCATGAAAATCCGTTGCGGATTTCATCGTTGGTTTCAAGTGAATGTCGTTTAAGCATACCTGAATAACATTATTATGGAAAAGCGAGACAACGAACATGACTTTTATATAAAGATGTCTTACAATACTTACATTTATAAGTGATACGGAGATTCTAATATGTAATATAAACGGGAAAATTTAATAACATAACATCTCTGTTTGCAACTAGTTATTATGAAACTTTATACTTTATATATACTTTTAAGGTGTAATCGAAGACGAAGTTGGAAAATAGTTACTAAAATACTGATAAGAAGTAGAAGTTTTTTAGTTTGAGTAGTTCTTTAGCATAAAAATGTTGATTAAAATATTAAATTAAAAAGAAACGTTCGACATATCTTAAAATAAATTAGGAATATATATTGAAAAACAAGTTTCTTGTTTCTAACTCTTGAAATTAAAAAGTTGGTTTTCAACAAAGTTTAATTTTTCATAAGCACGATATTTAGTTTCAATAGAAAAATTTGAGATTAGGTACATTTAATTTTGAATTTGAATAATAAAAATTTGTAAAAAAATGTAAACCTCTTAACTCGTAGAAATTCCGTTCTAATGTACATTTTGAATAAATAAACAAATTAAACAATTCAAAGTTTTATTATTTTACTTAAGTTGACGCTCATTTACATTTAATAGTAAAAATTTATCGAATTTGTAGTCTTTTATGATAAAAGTTACAACAAGAGCAAAAGTGCATTTGTAACTTAAAATGGTTATGTAGAAAATATTTTACTTTTTGTTTATTTAATATTTCAAAGTAAATTTAATTTTTCTATTCGAATTTAATATATATTATATGTTTATATATATTATATATTTTTAAGTGACATTTAAATAAAAAAATACGTTACAAAACTTACCGTTACATATCACGATAAGAAATAACAAGCATTGTTTGATTTTTTTGTCATATCTGTGTTAGGAAACTGTGAAATATTTTACTGTTGAGCTGTACTGGGAAATCATTAAGTCTAAACGAAAATCAAAATACTGTGAAAATATATGAGAAGGCAATAAAATTAATGATAAGAATTTATTTAATACGATTAAATATAGAAAAAGTTATATTATTTGAATAACATTAGTCCTCTAAATTTTTAAACTTTTTTAAAGTTTTAATTTTAATAGGAATGTTATTTCTTATTTATCTACTGTAAAAAACTTATTTAGTAACGAATTATTTCAATGTACATATTATATAGCAATATTAATTGGCATATTTATCTCTTATAAAATATAGTACAGATATTCATTGCAATAAAGTAATGCAGCTTCAGTTACTCTGAAATGAAATAGTTGCAGTCGCAAGGAATTTAAATTATTTTCTTTTATATAGGAATTCTTTTTTAAATTTTTCCATGAACTAGTGGAATAAGTAACGGGGCTTAAGAATATTATCATCTGTAATGAAGAAATAAAAATACATATAACAAACATTTTAATATATATACTATATAAACTCAAAACTTTTGTTTATAAAAAGATCGAAATATTGTAGTTGCTGAGTCTCAGTTACTTTGATAAACTACATACTTACATAAAAATATTTTACGTGGGTGGAATAAAAACTTGATTGAAAATATTCTTCACGTCGATATTGAAACAATTTTTTATCAGGCGTCAGTTGTTATAACAATATAATTTTTTCATTTTATTCTAAAAACTCTTTCATGTGATTTATAAAAACATTAATGTTCATATAAAAATATTATAATATTATATATCTTATTATATTGTATATAATTGTCTCCAATTTATAAAACAACTTATAGAGTACGTTGTTTAGAAGATATAACTTTAAATACGACGAGTACATTACAACCATAATATATATTATTTACAAATATTATTTAAATTTCCTTTAGATTTTTGGCATTAATTTTCTTTCATTTCATTTTTAAATTAATGGTATGATACAAAGTATATTTTAAAATTTTTATGTAATTGAAACATTATACCATTTCATTAACTTGTCTTTCATTACATAAAAATAAATATCTAGAAGGTTATTGCTGTAAAATACTTATGTATATGTAGATGTTCAAAATAGAATTTTAATTTATATAATTTTATTTCATGTCCGTATCCGAGACAAAATAGCAATTCTTTTATATATAATGGGATCTCTTGCTCAACTCGCTTAAAGCTGCGGGACTAACGATAATGGACATGAATACAGTCCATTTTTAAAAGTATTTAAAAAACATTACAATGTAAAAAAAATCCGTGCCCGCAGGGGGACACGCGTGGGTAGACCTCGTGTGTAACTCATTTAAAATATAACTCACTACCTAAGAATAATACATGATGCCGTTGTTTACATCAAAAATTTTCAAGCAAAAAGCGGTTTTAATTTTTTTTCTCGGAAAAGGTATCTTTTTTGGAAATACTTTTGGTACTTAAATTTAGAGTAAAAAATAACCTTTCTATTAAAAATATTTGCGAGGAGGGAATGTTTACCAGAAAAAAGTTGCCGTGGTTTTACCTATCTAAAATTTACAAGCTAAAAGTGGTTTTTATTTTTTTTCTCGGAAACGGTACCTTTTACGGAAAAACTTTTGGTACTTAAATTTAGAGTAAAAAATAACCTTTCTATTAAAAATACTTGTGATGCAAGAATGTTTACCAGAAAAAAGTTATGATTTTTTTTCCAAAAATTTTCGGTTTTTTTACCCCCACCCCTAAGTTATTGAAGTTAGGTTTTCGGTTTATCTACATTAGTTATAGGTATTTATCAAAGACATCATATAATATAAACGCGATTGATCTCCTTTGTATAGGGACAAAGTTATGGTCGAAAAACTGAAATCAGAAAAAGTGAGGCCCTAGCGCCCCCTGTGACCGGATTTCTCTGGTTAACGAACTTGACCTTCATTTTCGGATGGTTGATTTTTGTGCAAAGTTTGAAAGCGATCCGAGCGAAACTGCGGCCGCTATCGTGCTGAC
The DNA here is from genome assembly GCA_918358695.1 of Melinaea menophilus ssp. n. AW-2005. Taxonomy (NCBI): domain Eukaryota; kingdom Metazoa; phylum Arthropoda; class Insecta; order Lepidoptera; family Nymphalidae; genus Melinaea; species Melinaea menophilus. The sequence continues at coordinate 4,274,640 of OU911052.1, forward strand.
AAAAGTCGAATCTGGACGCACGCACGCATATATATATATATATATATATATATAAACTTTTTGACCAATGGTCATTTCGGACTCAGACGGTCATAAGAAGACCTCCTGTGAAGAAATTTTTCCAAAATTCGAAAGTAGGGGACAAATGAATGGGTAGACCGAATTCTTCGAGGTCTACCCAAAAGTAATCTGGATCTTATGCGCACAATAATTACTAAGAATAAAGGATTATGTTCTGTATGCAGTTAATTTTACAAATGAAGTTTGCGTGCACTTTTCTTGATATGTGTTTTTATGTTACTAAGTAAAGCTGAATGTAATTAAGATGCTCTAAAATTGTTAAAACTTATGTATCTTGTGATTTGAGTTGTAATCTAGAGCTTTAAATCTTGATTTAATTGATTAAGATTGACATCTTTTGGCAGTGATATAATATATAGACGGTGAATAAGACATATTTGAAGAAATTATAAGTGTCATTAATTAGCTCTTCGACTACATCTCGATATTCGTTTACAAAATACACTAATCAGTCAGTTTGATACTGAGAATTAAATTCAAGATTACTAAAATCCACATTAAAAATATGAATTATTGTTCATATAGAGTCAGAAAGAACAAGAACCGTATTGCAATCATTCCTTAATTTTCAAATATTTAAGCCAACTCTTTTTTTAAAAGGTAACAGGCTACAACCTTCACCATATTTTTAGGAACTGTGTCATATTACGTCATATTACGACAAAACAAAAAAAAAATATTTAGTGTACAAAATAGGATTAAACCTCTAAGCCTATAAACTTTAGGAAAAACATATTTTTAATAGGATTAAGAAAATCTATTTCATATTAATAATAATAACAAATAGATTGAAATAGGTTTAATAACCTGCATGGAAAATGTTAATGTATAGAAATACTTTTTTTATAATTCCAATTACGATATGTGATTATAATTTAATCTTTAACCCTTGAATAAATGTTTGATTCTGAATTATATTTTATACATCAAAGTCTTAAACAAATTCTCTTTCCTCCTTCGGTGTAAAAAAAATGGTTTAATTCAAATTAGTCTAATGCAATCATGTATTTGTTTATATATTTAATAAATTATTTTTTTAAACAAAAATAAATGAACTATAAGTTTTATATTTCCCTTAAATACTCGTATTTGCTTACTCTTGATATAGTATAAATAAAATTGCCAGGCTATTTATCTTTCTCATTAGAGTATTAGATCTGTTCTATTTATCGTTTCACATATAGATTTTAAAGTTATGAAATTATCACGTGTTAAAAATTATGCTATTGTGCACTTTGTAAAACTATTAGCAATTATAATATTTAAACAAAGATCCAAAGCAATGCTCACTTAAGTTAATAATCCACATTTGTAGTTGTTTTACTTAAAGGGAGACTACAATGTGATCTGTTAATACGGATCCATTAAACACCTTCTCGTCCGTTTGCTATGAAATACGGAATATAGAAACATACAAAACATTTCCAAGCCACTTGATCACCGCTTGTAAAATTAGATTACGTGGTCCTCTGGGATAATTAATTTTGCACCCTAATCAAATTTGCCTAAAGTTAAATATATGGAATTACTGCTACACCGAATACAACGCTTACCTGTAAGCGGTTAGACTGTAATCAAACTCGCTACTGAACTAACACAATAAACTGTAACAATATTATATATGTACTACGTATAATAACTTGGTTCCCAACGCTTACTGTTACTAACATTAACATTGGTAATTAAATTCATCTTTTTATTTGATTATTAACCATAATATTTTATCCAATTATATTTGCAAGCGTTCCTAATGACTTTTCTCTCTCTCTTTAAAAAGGTTTTGGGACCCGACTGGAGATTTTATTAAAAATCATTTTTTTTTATTAATTGTAAGTTTTATATAAAAGACTACAGAGAAACAAAAAAAAAAACCAATCGAGTAATGGAGCTTTTGCATACAGAGTGTTTATAACCTGGATTTTGTAAGAAAATAATAAAGTTTTGAAGAGGACTAATTTTGTATTAATTCTTTAGCATTATAAGGTAGAAGAGTGAAAATAAATTTATGTACCTTTATGGTAGATTAGAGAATCAGTGTTTTATTTCATCTATACAAAATCCAATGTTCTTTGTCTATAGTATTATCTAACGTACAAGGAACAGAAGACTACTCTTCTGTTTAAAAAAGTTTACTTCAGTTAACTTTATTAAGTAGCTTACTTTATTTTTCATTGAGACATTATTAAAAGTAGTTAGATTCGACATGGTTATGTTGGAGATACAGAGGTTACATTCCTGTTTTTGACCTCTGAATTAACTTATTTAGATTTAATTATTTTTAGAATTATAGAACATTTAGAACTTAGGTAAGTAAGTGATGTCGTAAAAATAATACGAAGGAAAGAAAAGAAAACATTTTTATCAAAAAGTTTTGTCCTCTGATAGCTACTTTGTCCTGCGTTACGCCACGAATAATATGATCGTTTGTCTTAAATAGTTCTAAGTAACAAAGCTGCAAGTAGAACTTAGGACGAGCAAAGACGTAGACAAAAAATAGTCATGCAAATGCATATAAGTGTAAAGTATTAGTACTGGAAAGTACTAAAGTTAGTAAGCTTTCCTTTTTACAACACGTCTTTGAGTTAAATGTTTTATTTTAGTTTTTTATTTCTTAATTTGTAACGATTTAAATAATGTTTATTTAATAAAGATAAACAAAGACGTTTAAGTTTTATCCAATTCAAGCTATATTTGCAAAATAAAATTCAATATAGTACAACATAAAAGTAAATACACAAAATCAATTATACGGATAGCATATTTGCTTTTTTAAATTATCAGGCGCTAACTATTATTGAAAAATAATGTTATATACTTTTATTTCGGAAGTACCTACCGACCTGTGAACAAATTTTTTTAAGTTAGCAAATTTATTATAAAATGTATGTAAAGCTTGTTAAACGTCAAGGAACGAATAATATAAGCTATGATTTAATAAATGAACAGCTATTTTTAATAATTGTGAAAATCTACGATAATCATTAATTAACGTATTTAAATGTTAAATTTATGTAAAAATTAATAGCGATTATTTTATTTCGAAAATAAAGTTTATTAACCAAAGTAAATGAAGTAATTTTTTACTTTAATTACTTGATAAATATATTAGTTATACAATGATATAATGATAAGTAATGACATGAATGAAGTTATAACATCCAAGACTACTAATGAAATAATGAAAAAAAAATGATACACAAAATAACCCACAATAAAGATGTGATTAGGAGCTTGAGCATTGTAGTTCTCTCGACCGAACCATCGCCACTACTCTTTCTAGAAGAACGTGCTTCACGTTGCTCACGCGTTTTTATTGGGCGCGTCCTTTAACAGTGTTCTTTTATTTTTCTACAATTACCTGGCAGTTCTTCATTACAAGCAGTCTCTAAAACATAAAAATCATTAAAAAACCTAGATTAGTAACAAAGATTGACAAAATAGTTTGTACACTGAAGTAATATACAAATTTGCATCTCTCTAATCAATTGGCATAAGTAAGAGAGAAATAAAAAGTTTTTGCCGACTTACCCGGTAAGTGTGCAAGCTGGCTCTTTAACCGCCCACCCCGCAGTTTGTTTAGTTTCTCTTTGTTTATTTTCTATTTTAAAGCGTTTGCTTTATATATTATACTCTTTTGTGTAACATTCTTTATTTCTTCCACCATATTAATGAATTTTTTTTTTAAAGAATCTAAAATTGCAATAAACGAATTTTATACCTCCTACCTACCTACCAACCTATTTTATATGTGTTTTAGGTTCATGTTACGGTCTTGAGATTATGGGAGACTAAAACATCCACTTCTTCGAGTCTACTTAGCTTAAAGTCTAAACCTGATCTGATCTGATCTTATCAAGTTTTTTTTACTTAGAAATTAAATCTAGAACACCGTGACCCTTGAGAGCAGATAGACTGATAGCAGATATTTTGTGTCTTGACATGTTCGTAACGATTATTTATATTTGAAGAGATATTCTCCAATTCACTAATCGGCCTGACCACAGCTAATTTGTTATTGACTCTCGTATTCTTTAATAATTACATTCTATTATTACACATAGTATCCAGCTGATTATAAATTACATCTATTTGTAATGTTTGAATTTTATATTAAGTTAAGGCAACATTGCATTTTGGCATACTGCTGGCACAAGCATTGTTACATAACGCACTTATAGCCATATTAATGTAGATACGGGCTATATGTCTCACCAGTCATCATGTTTGCGGCGGTCGTTAATGTTTTAGGATAACATAGCAAATACAAGATACAGTATAACACTGTAACAACATCTTGTGTTACCAATAATGTAGATACAGGGATTATGCTAGAAGTAGATGTCAATTAATTAAATATAAAAATTCTGTAACGCTGACTTTATATTTATATACACGAAGAGGATATTTTGCAAGGAAAGATTATATATGATTTAATATTTTTAAAGTAAAGTAAATTAAATGTTATAATTAAATTTCGTATTACGTATTATTAATATGACAGAAAAAAACTTTATATAAATAATGTAACGGTAATAAAAAATCATTTCTATATTAAATTAAGCGACCTTAAACAGAATAATTTATAACAATTATCTTTCTATATGTTAACGAAAGAATAATCAAAAGATACATAAATCTATAAAAAGATAAAGTAACAATTTACGTAGAATCGTAAATTATGATTTATAATCCCATTATAAGTACAAATTATCGCATTGACATTCTGTTAATATAAAACACAGCATACAATCTTAAATAAAAGGTAAAAAGACGCACAATGCAAAAGTTTAGAACAAGTATAAAGAGACAACTTATATTCTAATTTTTTTGTTGAAGATATATTTTTTGGGCTTATAACGTCTACTGACTTATATGATTATTTTGTATCTAAATTACAGAGTTGATAAATACAAAGTCTTTCGGATATCATACTGAAGTAAATAAAACCAAAACGTATATATTTTAGTCTACGGCACTACTGCACAGTATACGGATCCATTACCATATAAGTTATTGTAGGTTTAACAATTACAAAGAAAGATGAAGTGTTACTAATACTACTATTACAATATTATTGTATATGAAACAAAAGTACACTACCACAATAATTGCATTCACATCCATTATCATTAGCGAGTCAATTGTACGTTGTAATAATGCAAATCCACGTCATAAAATTACATTTATCATTCAAAACCATACTAACAAGTTACACGTGTGTTATAATGTATCAGACTGGGACAGATTAATTGAACAAACTGAACATGATAAGTAGCATGCGATACAATAGAATGAAACTTAACTTTTATGACTCCTGTGTATTACCATCTGTCATTGAGGTACGTAACCTCTAAATACGTTATCTCATAAACGAATTTAAACGTAATAAATACCTTAAATAATTAATATATTTATTTCTTATAAGTAGTTCTGAGAAATCATGGCAGATTAAAAAAATTAAATTTCTACCAATAATTATAAATTATAATAAATTTCTACTAATATCAGTTTTTGCAAAGTTTGCAAGCACTGCCATTGCATATATTTTTAATATTATAAGTAATGTTAGGTTAGGTAGGTTGTTTTAAATATACAAAATAATATTAAAGTTTTAAATTAAAAAATAATATTTTACAAAGAGACAGCACTTCAGTAAATTCACAACGTACTAGCAGATATCCAACAAGTTGAAAATTATAAAATTTCTAAAGTGTTTTTTTGGTTTCATTAATCTTTTCAGATTTTTACATAAAGAGACAATAGTTGTAATTGTTAACTTTACGTTAATCTCAATTATCGTAAATGTTTTATATTTTAGTATCGTAAAGATGTTATAACTATTAATCATCAGCAATTCTCTGTGATTGTCTAGTGTAAGGTAATACGATCGAATAATATAGTGATTCTACGTTAACACATGTTTTAGTAAACCTTTTATGATTTATTATCTTGTCATATTCTTGGAGATAATTTTAGAATAGCTGTTATTCGTTTCGAGTACTTTAATGCAACCTATTTTTTTAATAAGTTATGATTATTATATTATTAATGTTATTAGGATTACCTAATTACAAAATGTATAAAAATGAAATTGAAATGTGATTCCATTTTTCTAGTCAAGGGAGTCCAAAATGCGAGTTTAAAATTGTTACGTATGAGTATACCAATTCTCATTTTTATAATTTTTATCTATCGTCAAGCCGGAAGACATTCAAATAATTCACTTATATCTGTTATAAAAACATAATATACTTCATGACTTTTCGTAATACATTTCATGTTGTCGTCTTAAAGTTACTTGAAGTTTAATATATACGAATTACCTACGATTTCAATATTTATATCTAATGTTTCACTAATGATATCATACTGTTAAATATTATTTAACAATAGTTGTCATTAGTTTTATTATACATATCTAGTTGAGGCATTTGTCATTCTTTAGGCATATTTCGTAATATTTAAATATAGAATCAATTTCTTACCTTCATTCGGCATCAGTAAATAGTAACCACTTTTTATTAGTAAAATAATGACTTTCTTGGTTATAATTCAATTATTTATTATTTACATAATGCGAAGGCGTAGAAAGTCTGTCAAACTCTTTCTCGTGAGGAACATTCTCATACGTACCTCCTTTAGAAGATTCTTTCTAAGATCTTTGTCTTCGTATTATCATTATCTTCGCAGATCTTTGGTCATTTTCAATTTACCAATATTTGTTATTATATCCACGTGCGTCGTAACTTGTATATTTGGATATTTTATATGTTAATTTGTAATTAATGTTTCTATGAAAGCTAATCAATATAATCATTCATGAGTTTAATTACTGTTTAAATATTGTGAAATGATAAAAACTCTTATTGCTGCGAACACTTTCCGGGCAATTTTAAATTTTAATGGAACAATATTATTTGACCTTATTTTTCCTATTTTGACCACTGGAGTTGATATTTGCTTGTGTGATCTTATTCCGTAATAAACAGCTTTATAAGTTGTTGTCAGATATACTTTTATCGAAAGTAGACTTGACTGAGGTTTTGTGTCGACAAATAATGTTCCCATGGCCCTGATTTTTAAAGTTTAATATTTTTTCAATCTCACCGAGATTACAAGATAGTTACAAACAAAACAAAAGATTGATATATTATACAAATATTCTGTATAATATATCAATCTTAACATTTTCTAAAAGGTTCAAAAAATACTTTACTCTTATATGCATATGCATGACTAGCTTTTCTACGTCTTCGCTCTAATAATGTTCGATACAAAATTAAAGCGAAGACGTAGAAACTGTAACTGTAACTGCTTCTAATAATGTACCGAAGAAAATAAAATAAGCTACTTAAAGTAAACTACTTTAAGAACAAGAGTATTATTTGGTGAGTAATTATTATCATCCCAATCTAATTTTTAAAACTGTGATCAAGCGGCTTTGTAATGTTTGGGTATTTCTAAAAAAGCAATCTTAATACGAATAAAAAATTCAAAGCCGTAAGGAAATTTAAATAGTATATGTGACTAATAAATAATATGGTTGTAATTTAATCATCATATTTAATGTTATACCTTACAAGCTGCGTACTCATTAAGTGAATTTATTAATTGGTATAAAGTGTGCATAATGTAATCAGATATATAATAATTTTATATGAATATGAATATTTGCTTTGACGGTATAATTGTAAAAATATTATATATAAATATAATAAAATGATATATATATACATATAATAACATAAAAGAAATTTTATTTTTATAACAACTGACGCCTTATAAGAAATTGTTACAATATCGACGTGAAGAATATTTTTAATCAAATTTTTATTTTACCTACGTAAAATATTTTTTATGTAACTATATACCAGTTTATCGAAGTATCTGAGCCTCATCAATTAAAATATTTCTTTTAGGCTTTTTTATAGACAAAAGTTTTAGAGTCAAATATGTATATATACATATATTAAAATGTTTGTTATATCTATTTTTATTTTTTTATTGCATAATAATATTCCTAAACTCCGTTACCTATTCCGCTAGTTCACGTAAAAGTTTAAAAAAGAATTCTTATATAAAATGAGAATAATTCATTTTCCCTGCGACTGCAACTATAAACCTGCTTACATCCATTATCATTCCACTCTGTTTTATTTGAAAAGATTATTTCAGAGTAACTAAAGGTGAGCTGCATTACTTTATTACAATGAACATCTTTACTATATTTTATAAGAAATAAATATACCAATTAATACTCACAGTGATAGTATGTCAATTTAAATAATATTTACTGTATATAAGTTTTTTATCTTAGATAAATAAGAAATACCATTCCTATTAAAATAAAACTTTAAAGTAATTAAGAAATTTGTAAAAATTTTAATGACTAAATTTATTTATTTATTATTTATTTATTTAGCTTCACGCCATATCCCTTACGGGGTAGCCAGAGATGACGGAGCGCCAAACGCTACGGTCTATATTTATTAAAATATAGAATTTTTATATATTTTATCTTTTTTTTTTATCAGGAATTTTATTACCTTCACATATTCGCAGTATATTGAATTTCGTTTAAGCTCGTTCAATGATTTCCCAGTACAGCTCAACAGTAAAATATTTCACAGTTCCCTAACACAGAAATGACCAGAAAATCAAACAATGCCTGTTATTTCTCATCATGATATTAGACAGAAAGTTTTGTTATGCAACTTTTTTTTATTTAAATGTCACTTAAAATATATAAAATATATAATAAATTTGAGATTCTAAAAGAATTAAATGTACTTTGAAACAATATATTAAACAAAAAGTAAAATATTTTTTACATAATAATTTTAAGTGACAAATGCACTTTTGCTCTTGTTGTTTGATGTTGTAACTTTTATCATAAAAGAGTACAAATTCACTTTAATATATTAGATGGTACAACGATACATGAAAAAGTTAGTGCTGTAAAAACATTGCACAACATAGAAATGAAAAATTTTTGCTGTAAAAATGGCAAAGCGTAATTTTTTCTGTTTTTATTCACTAAAATATATGAAATTAAAAGGACAGGTTTTGCGAACCGTTGCACAGCGGCTTTAATTGTTAAAACAATATATAGCACAAATATAAAATATTTTGCAATGTAACGCAAGTAGCAACGCATTATTATTATGATTTTCTAAAAAGAGGTCTTGAAAGTAGTTTATGAGTCTATAAAAATATAAAAAAATATCTTAAAGATCAAATCTATTTAAGTATTGTTTGAAGAAAAAAGCTTATAAAAATACATTACTAACACAACCAAAAAACACAAATGTACATGTTAAAACACCTCGAGCGTAGTTCCGTAACGTGAACAAGGGGTTCGTCTCATTAAACTTACGTCATCATTTCTGCAACTATTTGCTTTTAAAGCTACATATTTCTGAGCTTTAAAAAAGTAGACTATCATTTCTTACTTTGAAATGTAATATTTTATGAAAATTCATTTTATATCACATAAAAATTATACAAATTATATCGTCAAATATATTACTAAGTATAATGTATTTATTACTATACAATTTATTGCCATTTTTCAGATTTGATTTTATTTATACAACAAATAACAATTATTATAACCAAGCGATTTGTGATCAATCTTTCAAGATATAAGCGATCTATAGGATTTGTGTTTCGTCATCTAGGCCGGACTTATTCCTGTACTCAAAACAACTAAGGCGCGTTATACTTGTGGAGCTTACTGTACCCTGGGAAACAAACATACCCAAAGATTTAAGCTTAACAAATATTACGAACTGTGTAACGAACTGATCAGGAATAAATTTATAGTTAATTTGTACGCTGTAGAAGTAGGAGCGAGAGGTATAACAGCAAAATCTCTCTACAATTTATTTAAGGATCTCGGCCTTTCTAGAACGATCATCAGTTCATTTCTGGAACGTATTTCAAAGGCGGCTTTAGTAGGTTCTTACGATATTTGGTTTGGTTTTTGGGTAAGAACGTGTAATATCTAAGTTTAATAATTCTCATACAATTACTTTTAGGGGAGGTCTCGTGTATATGTATGATTTCTGCACTTAAGATTGCTGATAAAGGTGACGTGTACCTCGAGGAGTACCAGTAAATCTATGATCGGCAATATAGCTTTCGTCATGGTTGATGGACTGATCTTCTATTATATCTTACGCACCGTTGGTCAGCTGTTATTTAAAGCAAGGAGGGTCTAGCAGTTATTTTGAATTTGGCAAAAGCCTTCGATCATGTATGGCACAAGGGGTTTCTTTCGAAGATTCCATTCTATGGGTTTCCCGAGAGTTTATGCAAGTGGATTATTAGCTTTCTCACTAGGCGAAGCGAACAGGTCGTTTTCGATGTTTTTTGCACGGATCCCAAGCCCGCGAATGCTAGTGTAGCCCAAGACTGCATGATATCCCTAACTCTGTTCCTCCTGCAAAGTAATGTTGGATGCGTTATATTTCGGCCGTGCAGTGTTCTCTCGGGAAAACGTTGACGAGTGCTGAAATAATAATATATAATAAGTTTTTTCTTCTATAAATTCCTTCCTGAAACTGGTCCCAAAATGGGTTGAATTGAGCTACGTTCAGGCCTTGCCAAAGACTTGGGCTTTATAAGGCGCAGGACCAGTCATTCATAGAGTACTGTTCTCATCTCTGGTCCTGTTCACCCTAATATCAGCTTCTACCATTTGAATATATAAACGGAGACCCATTCGGATTATCGGAAACACGGTGTTCTGTCGAAGGATGGACTCTTTTGCATTGCGTAGAGACGTGGCTTATCTATGAATGTGGAACGAACTCCCTTCGGTGTTATTCCCAAATCGATACGACATGAGTACCTCCAAAAAAGCACTTTTGTGAATCCTCAGATGTTGCAAGAGTTCATGGGCGGTTGTAATCACGAATCATCAATGTCCCGAAGGCTCATTTGCCCTCCTTTTACATTAAAAAAAATACGATCCTACACTCCGTCGCTTTGGCCGCTTGCATTTTATTCTTTCTCAACGTACACATATATGTCTAGCAGCTGAAAGATGGTTTATTTATTTAAAATATTGAAGAACACTTTACTTCAAGGGACCGACGACACAATTTACAAAATCATATTATTTACTTTGGAATTTGCTATAATAGTGATTGGCCCTATTATGCTTATTTAAATTCAACAAGAATATAGTCTTGGTCAAATTAAGATAATATAATCGAGTAACTGACTATATTAACAAAATACCACAAAAAATAAAATAACCTAATCTACGATACCTAACAATACTCAATAAGTTTGTATTGTGGTTTAGTGTTAGCGTGTTTGTTGACCGCGTTCCAACAAAAATATTTTTTTATATTCATGAAATGTAATTATAATAAAATAAAATAAATAACAATAAATGAAAATTGGTAACAAAACATAAATTATAGTAAATACTCAATCATATCGCATGTAATTTATTAAGTTAAGTTTGTTCAATAAATCTGTCCCAGCTTGTCACATTATGCCAAATTACAACGCGTGTTTGCGGTTTTATACAACTAAGTGTAATTTTATTGCTGATATTTTATAGTTATTACACCTTATAATTGCCTCGCTAATAATCGTGGTTTACATTTGTTTTAGATATATGTGATATATTTATATATTTTATAAATATATAATATAATATTTATAATATATTTATATAAATATTCGGCACTAGCTGTTTAAATAGTTATTTTTTCATTTGGGTACTTTATTTAATGTTTGAAATTTTGTCTTAACGATATTCATAATAATAAAGTTTTCAGAACTATTTTAAATTTAATCTAAATATTATTTTATCTGAATATGAATGTTATTTATTCTTTATTTACTATACAATAAAAAAAACTTATTCAGTAAACTATTTTCTTTAATCATATGTCATAGCACTGGAAATATTAAACGGAATATTTAATTCTTATAAAATATAGCACAGATGTTCATTGTAATAAAGTAATGCAGCTCAGCTTGAGTTACTCTGAAATATTCTTTTCAAATAAAACAGAGTGGAATGATAATGGATGTGGGTAGGTTTATAGTTGCAGTCGCAAGGAAAATAAATTATTCTCATTTTATATAGATATTCTTTTTGAAACTTTTATGTGAACTAGCGCATTAAGTGAAAGAGTTCAAGAATATTATCGTCAGCAATGACGAAGCAAAAACACATACGACAAATATTTTAATATATTTCATATTTAACTCAAAACTTTTGTCTACATACATACAAAATATTATACGTAGGTTGGTTAAAAACTTGATTGAAAATATTCTTAACGTCGATATTGAAACAAAGCGTCAGGCGTCACTTGTTATAGAAATCAAATTTCTTTTATTTAAATTATAAAAAAAATACATTTACAACAAATAATAAAAATATTAATTATACCGTCAAAGTTATTTATATTATTAGATAAGGCACATATTATACTGTTAATAAATCGACGTGTGAACAACGAGTTTAGGAAGATGTAACACTAAATAATTACCACATTATTTATTGCTTACATATATCACTTTAGTTTCCTTAATAATTAAAATATCGTTATATTTTTTTTCAATCCTGTGTTTCAAACTTCTTTCTAAATGCTATGATATAATGTTGATTTTAATACAAATTAAAGACATACCCATTCTCATATATTTATTGTATTGCTTGTCTTTAAGTTATTTATTATTTAAATCGAAATATCTGGTACATTATTGCTTCAATAAATTTGTTTTCACATGTGTTCTCAAAGTTGATAAAGAATTTATTAAGAACATGCCAAATAATTTACATAACTGTTTTCAATTACTAATAAAATAAAATTAGATTATTTATAATTATTACATAATTTTATTTCATGTATTATCCACGTTAAAATAGTAATTATTTTTTATATAATGGTATTTGTTGCTCAACTTGCTTAAAGATGTGGGATATGAATACAGTCCATTTTTAAAAGTAATAAAAGACTATATTGCAAAAATATGGATCTTATCTTCAAATTAATTACTAAGTACAATGTTAATTTTACAAACAAAGTTTACGTGCACTTTCGTTGGCTTATTTTCTTCATCATACATCACATTTTTATCTAACATCGTAATAAAAATTCCTAAATCATAGTTAGAGTTTTAAATGTAACCTAGATATATTTAGTACATGCTATAATAAGCTAGTAAACTTCGAAGAAACACAAATAGCTATAAATCTTAATTTGATTTAATAAGATTAGTATCTCTTAGTGTCTAGAGTGGTTTATCTAGATTGCGAATAAGACCACATGGTAGAAATGTCATTAATTACATCTTGGTTTTACCTTACCGTATCATTATAATTCACAGTTTATTCAATAAATCAATAAATAGCTTTAATATGGAAACTCTTTAATATCCTTACTATATAATAATGACCTAATTGACTCTGTATGCACGCGTATCACTTATCACCCACAAATCACACAATAATGTGTAATACACCAAAAAAAAGCTATTGAATCAGGCTACAAAATAGGGTGGGTGCCAACCTTATACCTGACATTTGACCATTACCGGCCCTTCGGGCCGGGAAGTTCCCTTGTACATATATAACAATATAGTTTTATTATGCACGTGGTGTACAAGTTGTAACTTTAATGTTGTGTGTAACATAATTTAAAATAACAATATTATATTAAAGACCTCGTTTGTATGCTGCTTCATTCACAATGTTGTTATTCCGCTCTTAAGTACAAGGGATTTCCTTTGGGAATTGCGTATTTGGATTCATCTTGTATCAATGAAATTTAATATACTACTGTGCAAATATAACTTATCTAGTATAATTCAGATAATTAATAACAACAATAATAATACAAATAATATTATTTCTATAAATATGTTTTAAAAAACAACGATTAATAAATAAAAATAATATGCCGCTATTTTATTCTTAATCAGATATTACTATAATCTCAGAAGTGTGAAAACTATGTAAAATTTTTTTTTTTATATTCCTACAAGTTTTCCCTTTTAGAAGGTTCTTTCGAAGTTTAGCAAAATGTTTTAAGACAGTGACGTCAGGTTTATATAACGCTTTTAATTGATGTTATGTACAGCGATAAAAAGATGGCGAATAAATAATTAATAATTTGTATTAATTAAGACTCAGGAAGAGAATAAAGACCAAATGAGGTTTAATTTGAAATTAATCGCATTTTCCTTCAAAATCTCTTAATTTATAGTAACCAAATATGTCACATTTCCGACAAAGTGGATTTATTTTTAGGCTAAAATATATAAATATGTTTTCAATTGTTAATTTTCAATTTTATTTTTAATCTATGCTAACAAAGCATTCAAAATATAATGATTAGAATGAAGCTAAAATATGTAATTTAAATACAATAATCAGTAGGTCAAAACATTTATAAATAAAATAACTGTAAAGAGTATTGAATATGAAATATATTTACACTTGTTACAGAAACCACTATTCTATTTTTGTTGGTGATGGTTCCTGCACTACAATAACATGCTTGTTAACTCTTCTTCTAACGTGAGGACCGATTCTTGTCCTTTTTGCGACTGTACCGTCCTCGGATACCTGTACAACGAATACATTATTTTTATTAAATTTTCGGGTCTTGGTAATTCTGTGCTTAGTAATTCTGAAAGAGTTTACAGAATTATTAAACAGAATTTAATAATAGATAATACATATTTTAGAGGTAATAATAAATGTGGAATATTTTAACCATACCACATAAATTTATAATTATATAACTTAAGTTCTAAAAACACTAAAGTATAATTATAATAAACATTTATTGTTACTAAAATTTTTACCTGTACATTTTTTCTTGCTGCAGCAGTATTTTCAAGAAATTTATTGACGGCTCCCAATGTGTTAATTGGAATCTAAAAGAAAATAAACTGTATGAATGTGTTGCTTTCTCAAATAGCATTACTGTCTTGTCGGTGTCCATTACCGATTTGTGATAATAAATAATTGTATCAATACAAAAATGACAAATAAACTTACTTGTGCAGTCTTCATTAACAGTATATATGTCAAAATATATCATGTTCAAAATATGCCATAAAAAATCAATCTAATAACAATCTTTAATTGTTCAATTAATTTTATATAATGTAATTGAAATTAATTTATTGTTATTAATTACATGTGATTTAAAAATATTTAGCATAAAAAAAATGGTTAATTAATAATTAACATTTGAATACATTCAATGTTATATACCAAACTAGTTACCGCCATGCATCCCAATAATAGAAAGTAATTTCCGATAATGAACTTACGGCAAAAATGTCATCAATTATCTTTGAAGCGCTCGGTGTTTCAACCGATACATGAGAGGCTGATGACACGGATGATGGTGATGAAAATGGATCATGTTTTAATGTTTTCTCGTCAGATTCTAGGAAATAATGGATTAATTATTAATATGAGATGATTCGGTTACTTCAGCATGGTTTAAAAAATTTTAGAACGTTTTTATCAACATACAAAATCTTTTTTGATTGGTAGATGGTATCTGTTACACTATCTACCTATCAAAAAGTGTTAGGTTTTCAATCTTATGAATAACTGATCATCGTCATTAAATTAACATCCTTTCAAAAGCCGTCCGCCAGAGATGTACAAGGACAGAAATGGTTTATAGATTTTTAATGAAATGAATAAAAGTAATAGAAATAGGAAAAGATAATGAACAACGTTTTAGTGAAATAAAAAAATCTATTGTTAATATTAGAAGGCCAAAAGTATATTAAATAAAGAATAACAAATCCAATTCCAAAACAACACTGACCAGAATTGAATCTGTCAGTAAAAAGTTGATGGTTACCGGTTGAACTGCTCTTGTATAAATTGACAAGAGATTTTTTTGTGTTAGTATTATTCAAAAATTTTAAGTAAATATCATAATTTCGAGTTTGCAAACTGGAAACGCCTTTGAAAATTAAAGAAAGAATTTTAAGAATAATAATACTTGGTTTATATAAATGCATCAATATTATTAAAATTTTGGTTTGAATCATCAAATGGTTAATATAATCTTTCTATGCTCAAAATACATAACTGAAATAATTATGAAACGAACATTAAATACTTTTGAAATTGCTTCTACAAATGCGAGAATCTATTTTCTCGTAATTCTGATGTACTTTAAATTACGTATAGATAACAATAATTAAATTGTCTAATGTTCTATCAAATTTATCATTTATTACAATACCTGATGTAGTAATAATCTAGAATTAATCAAATTTATTTTTAATATTTGATACAAAAATGCTTTTATAATATTAGTATGTCCTATTGAGTAATAATCAATCTCGTTATACTTTTATAATTCATACTAAAAAAATACATATAAAAAGTTTTGTACAATCTCTAGATTTATTTTATATTCCATAATAACCACCTGCTTGAACAGAAGCCGTTTTCTGAACGGAAATGTTTGTGTTAGCAGCTGTGTTTCCTAGAAAATCACCGACCGCTTTTAAAGCAGAAATAGGAATCTAAAAAGGTAAAAAATATTAAACATAAAAATAATATGTATATTCTGTATTATCATCTGATACTTAGAACTAGAAGTTATCTAAGTTAGTCAAACACTCACATTGAATATATCAGAGAAGAATGTAGGACTTCGTTGGATAGATACTTCCTTTTTGTAATATTGACCGCCACCAATACCTCCATGTCCTTGTATTCCTGCTCCAGTATCAACATGAGCAGTAGCTTCCGCACCCACATCAATTCTTTTTTGTATTGTCGGCTCGACTGTTTTGTATACAAGAGGTGGAGAAGAAGCAGGAGGTCCAACAATGTTACCCTGACCTCCTATATATCCACCAAGAAAAGCGGTTTTACGCAAATGGTGTCTGCGTGGCTTATAGTGCGTGTGAATTATTTCTTTTTCAACTACTTTTGTCTTTGGTGGAATGTATACCTACAATATTATAGAGATGCGTTATAAATAATATGAATTTTACCATGGAAATATGTTTATTTTAAACAATCAAAAGTTAGCACTATTTTGATTGAGTGTTAAGTATTTTTCAAATACCTATGTTGAGAGAAAAACCTCAGTTATGATTAAACTCTCAAAATAACAATGAGTCTATGTATGAGTGTGTTATTTAGTAGAACATATGATTATAGCTGCTTCAAAGCTTTTCGTGCCTTTAAATATTATATTAATATTTTAACAAACCTGGGATAGAGCGTAATCAAAAATATGCTGTGGCTTTCGCCTGAATCGTTCTGTATTATCTGCTGTAATCGTTACACTCAACAAAGAACTTAAAAGATTATGAAAGTCATGCAATAAATTTACGTTTTTATTAAATTCTGTACCAGTTCTCCATAAATTACTCACTTCTTTTACAATTTCCGGCTGAGGGCTTTCTTGTACATGAACTTCTTTTAATATATCAACCTTAGGTAAAGGTTTTACCTCATTAGTAGCATCAACATTATATTCTGTGTAAAATGTCTTATGAACTGGTTTGATAACATCTTTACTCTTTGAAAAAGAAAATTCTGAAACTCCTTCTACCGATGTTTCTCCGCCCTGAAAATGAAATATAATATTAATAAACATCAAAAATATAATTTAATAATATAAGAGTATCTTTGAGAAGTGAAAAAGTTGTAAATAGTAAATATTAGTGAATACAACAAGCTCCTTGCTACTAACAATTACATGCAAATTGAATATATACAACATACGAGTAAATATTATTATATTAAATAGTGTATAGCATTCCTTAATATTTGAAATATTGCAACTAGATAATATGCATGCAATGCATATTTACTAATACATTCTATTACCTTAATCAGCTTAAATAACCAGGATGTATATTCTGTCATAAAAAATATTAAATAAAAACAGTTAATCAAAATTTATTTCTTCTGTATTATTTCCTCACAAATATCTACATACAAGTAAATTTATATTTTACTTTAATATAAATCATATAATTTTTTGTTGAGCGCGATGACTTTTTTTCAATTCTTTTCTCTTTCCCTTCTCTTCTCTACGTTTTTTTTGGATGTCGTTCAGATTGTAACTTACCAATCCGGAAGCAGCATAATGAGGCCCAGCTTGCGCCGAAGCAAAACCTCCACCAGCTGATTTTTCTGCAGTCACACCACCACCAAGACCCGCATGTGCCTTCACGTTGCCTCCCGCAGTTGCTCCCGCGTAGAGACCACCTTTAAAAAAGTTACATATTTATTTATTGTTACAACAATATTAACTATCAGAATGTTCTCAAATTACTCAATAAATTAAGTAAATACTAATGAAAATGATTTTATTATTTACTTATATTTATATATTTCAAAAACTTTTATAAATCTCGATACCTGAGGTTCCACCATTTTCGCTCACTACTCCACCTAAACCAGCCCTTGCTGCCTGGCCTGTAGGGGTACCAGCTTCAGCATAAAGTCCTCCTGCTCCACTGCCACCACCTTTTAAACTATATCATATTAGTTGTCTATTGACGTTTTATATTCGTTTACACAGTCTTATTTATAATTTAATATCCCAATGTTGTGGAGCGGCATAGATCGTAAAAATAAATATAAAGATATAAATTTTATCTCACCTAATAAACCACCGATACCGACCCCAGCATGATATCCGCCAAAATTAACACCTAATTTTCCGTCCTTGAACGATATAAACTGAGGTGCCTGGAAGAATTATGGTAATTATTATTAGACTATTTATATTTCTTCTATTTTAAAAATACTATATACATATATAGATATTGTTAATAACACCTTACACGTAGATGGAAAATATACAAAAAATACAACTATGTACAATATTTTTTATGATTACTGGAATTTTCCACCTACTAGATACGTAAACCGCTAAACCAATGCAGTTAACGAGTTATGATAAACTACAAGTAATTAATTATAATTATATAAATTATAGGATCATTTTTTTGTTACTCTGGGAACATTTATAAATTTATTTGATAGAATGTTCACACCTACTTTTACCATACTTGATTAAAATTTGTTTACGTTAGTAGGTATAAACGGTGCTTCCTGATTATTATCGGTTTTACACCACTCGCAATACTCTTGTTACTTGTATTTATTTATTTATTTATTTATTTATTTATTTATTTAGCTTCACGCCATATCCCTTGCGAGGTAGCCAAAGACGCCGGAGCGCCAAACGCTACTTGTATTACTAGTATTGCCAGTGTGTATAACTAAATAACTTGTTAATGCATAACTGAGATTGTATTAATAGTTGTTCTTTGTATAAGATATAAAAAACATTTTTAAATTAACTAAACTTAACTCAATGTATAATACAATATATAAAAACATAAAGATTTAAATAAAAATTTATATAAAAAATGAACAAAGAGACATAAACAATGAAAAATACAAATTAAAATATATCTTTACACGCCGACAATGCTTCGCACGTAACACTTGCGACAGATATTTACGTCACGTCGAGGAAGTAAGCGATTTCTGACGATCGTTTTATAACCGCTTTTTAACCGCTAATGCAATCTGGATTTTATTACCGAATTTGTATTGCAAATGTGGTTAGATACCATTCGTGCTTATGGTAAATGGTAAACAATTATATCATTGTCTTAAAACAGTTTTTGTAACGTGAAAGATGTTATAATTTCACTGATTTCTTTTGATTTTTCTATAATTTGTAGTGAATAGAAAAATTATTTCAGTAATATTAAGGGTAATGGAACTACATAATAAGTTCATAAATATTTATGAGCTATTTACATTAATACGAAATACACTATCAAGATTTCTCTTTTCCTATTATATTTTTGTATAATAAATGCCATTAAGAAAACCAACACAGGCAATAGGAAATCCTATCCGAAGCAAGTAGTCATTAATATTACAGCAATTTTATAGTAACCTTGTCTGTGTGTACATTCCGGATGAGAGTATCCTGTGATATGGCTGAAATATTTTTATAATAGTAATAAACTTTAATGTGATTAATTTAGAAATTTATTTCTTCCCTACAACTGTACAATTTTTAAGTGCTTTGAATGTTGCGGAAATAATTCACAAACAATAAAAGGAATTTTTAGGAGAAACTCTTAAAACTAAAAGCACATTGAATATGTTATTTAAAAAAAAATAAAATCATAAGTGCAATTTATTAATGTTTTTTACCTGTTATTATAGTAATTAATGTTTCATTTACTACTATGATTGCCCATGACCTATAACTACGCAATAACTCCTGGTAATTACATCTTGTTTAACAACGTATGGAAAAATATTTTATTAAGAAAATAATGACACTTATAATATCATAAAATCTATATTAGATATAAACTAAAATTATATTTAATTTGAAAAACAGACATTTAAAAATAAATATTCGACAGGAAAATTCATAATTATATAATTATTATAATTATCCTGCTAGTTTTTGATCACAGTAAATTTTTATTGGGCTATTAAAGTCCAAAGGTCACCAAAGTCAACAATTTAAATAATTAAATATTGTATTTATTAGAAATGTTCAAATATTCTACGCATGTTGCATAAAATTTTGTAATCTTAAAATAACATATATTTATTATAATAATAATATTGAAGTCAATTATAATAATATGCGTTTTTGTTATACATCATAAGTTCTTGTTTTGAATTTGAAGATTGTTAAATTAATGTAACCATTGTATATAAAAAACTATTATTAATTAAGAATTCGTTATAAAATTTATAAAGAAATTAAAAATACAGAATTGTCCCAGTTTCCTTGAAAACGTCACTGCCAATAAAAATAATGTAACACGCCATATCGCAATCAAAGTGATTTTATTTTAACGAATTTTGTTCAGTCGTCATGAAATATTTAAATTGTATACGAGGAAGTTAAATTTAAATTTACATCAAGTTTTTTGTAAAAAGGTTCATAAGTTTTATTACTGTGTTACTGACGCAGTTCTTGTAACATATATGACTGATGTAATTTCTATAAATATGTTGTTAAAACGGGTATTATTCATTAAAAATAATATTATTTAAGAATAAAAAAGAGTCCAAAGATTATATAAAACAATATAATAAATTTCGATATAAATTACGAAAACAAGTTTATTTCAATTCATTCTAAACAATAAAAACTGTACAAACGACGATGAGAGAATCGTTATTTTGTTCGGTTACAAGAACATCTGGTTTTTATTTTCCAATTAACTGGTCATGAATTCCAAAATAGAACTGCACTATTCAATTTGTTCAGTTCTAAACAAAACGAACTAAAAGTTTTTGCACTTTTGAATAAACATTGTTTTTGTGTTAGTGTGGAATTTTATATATATGTAGGGTAGACTGGGTACGGTTGAAACAATTTAGCCTTTATCGCTTGTAATTTTGTTGTTTATAAGCCAAGTGACAAGTATAATACATGAAATTGAAATATGAAGTTTCGGGTGCGGTATGGTTGTACCATTATAGGTCCCGGTTAACTATTTAAAAAAATATATGAAGTTAAAAAAATATTTCGATTTGTCTCAACCGTCCCCATGCTAGGGGCGGTTGAAACAGCGATTGGGGTCAGTTGAAACATATACAAATAATAAAACAAATACTAACTAAACATTTTTTATTAATCACTAATACTAATTTTTCGAATAATTATGCCAACCTGTAACAATTAATCAGTCTTTGAAATTTTAATTCTTCTAAAATATTAATCAGCCTTTGACAAGTAGTAACATTTAAAGATATTACAAATTAACGATAATAATCACATAATAAACTTAACGAAAGCAGGCCTATTTTTATTTTTTATTATTATTATCATTATTATTATTTTTTTCATTATATTGCGACGGTTCTAGTTGTTCCAAAATAGCTTTTAAGATTGACATTTGTGAAACAGTGATCACAATATAAAAAAATATATATCCGGCTGTGTTTGTTGTGTGGTTCTTCTCAGACCAGGACGCGTTTGGAACCCTCATAGCTTTAACATTAAGTTGGACAGTGCTTTTACAGAAGGGCTTATTACGATAAATCTGGTATCGAAATAGGCCCTCCTGACACTTCCATTTTGACGTACGCAAGTGATCACTGATAATGATTCAAAGTGGAAAAGATATAAATAAATAAATAAATGAAAGCAAATGAACTAAATAAAAGACAATTATAAAATAACCGAAACACTAATATCTAAATAAAAAGTCTGGACAAACCAAAACAACTCTTTTTTAAATCAACAACACTTCTTAATCAAATAAACATTGAGAATTTACTTAAAGAAAACATTAAGCTTAGATATTAATCAGAGTCTTCAGAGTCGCAATTGTGGCAAATGTAGCTAAGACCACCTTCTGTGCATTGTTCATGAGCCCACTGTTTACATGAGGTACATTGAATCCACTTTTCTCTGGATTTGCTCTCTGAATATGGTGTTAAGCAAACAATACAGTAGCATGCTTCGTCTTCTGATTCTTTCGATGTCAATTCCTGCTGCGTACTTTTTTTTATTCATTTTAATTTATTTTTTTTGCCTCTTCTTTCGTCTAATCTTCTCTATTTAGTCAATCTTTTCTTACAATTGTATTTTCTGGATTAGGTCTATCTGTTACAAATTATCATAGAAGACGCCTACGTTAGTTTTATTAAAGCTCGTGGCCCTTGACAAGCTGGTAGCTTGTGCGGCTCGGACGGACAGTTCAGGATTTCTTCTCATAAACATTCGAAACCATTCCTCTCCAGCCATTCCGTAGTCGTCCCAATTTCGAGGTCGTGATAAATTATACTTAACGGTAAGTTCTTAAGCTAATTTTCTCACCTCTTTCTTAGATAGTCCAAAATATATATCAGCACATCGAATCAAATATTTTGAAAGTTCTCGCTCCTGATCTACATTAAAACACGATTATGTGCTTTATACCCCATACCTTCGTCGTCTTTGCCAGACGCATCTCGCTTTCGAATGTATCTTAACAGGGAACAGTGGTTCATACCATGCTTATTGGCCGCTTTTCGTAGTGAATCTCCAGCTTTTACCTCCTCATATGCATTACTATAGCTAGATAAGTCAATTTCCCCTCTGGAAGTCTTCTTCTCCCGAACTCTCGGCATCTACAAAAAAATAAACATCAATATATTTTCTGTTTCAACCGTACCCACAAAAAATGTTTCAACCGTCCCCAACCCCACTTTTGATAAAATATGTTTCATAGCAACGACAATTGTAATAACACATTACAAATAGTCACTGTCCCTTGTTCTACAAGCACCATAGTATTCTCAAACACCCACTCAATACATTCACTTACAAAGAAAAGATAATATAAACATTTATGTAAAAATTAAAATACTTACTTTTTGGTGATTAAAAACAATATGGCGTCTTACACAAAACAACAGCGTACGGGAAGCGGCGCGGCACTGAATTCGTATTTGAATCTGTCGTCCACTTCGTTTTCCTCTTGGACCCCTCACTCCCCGTTTAACCGTTTACGAGATATTTACTCTGTTTCAACCGTCCTTTGTTTCAAACGTACCCAGTCTACCCTATATATAATTGAAGATTTTTTATCGTTAATTATATCCGCCTCTGTGGTCGTCTTAAAATAAATAATTTGAGAATCATTAAAATAATTCATAGTTTTTTTAGTTATGGAAATTAAATATTGATCGAGTGTTTAAGTATTTGTTAAGCAACTTTGGTACATTACATGTCGTTTTTACATTTGCGAAATGTAAATATATGTAGAGTAGACAAGATCCACAGTATAATGAACTTGAAATAATGCTAATTCATCAGAGTTGATCCATGTACTTTTAACTTACAGCGATTTTAATACCCATATTATAGTTTTATATAAGTTAAATGGATCAAAAATTATATTTAAAAGAGGTTTTTATATGTATGTTATATTTTGTGTATTGAACAAATTTATTTCACAAATAACTATTAACTACAAAGACTTGTTTCAATTGAAATTGTTGACATTGAAATCAAAGATCAATTCGGAGTGATAAAAGGGTTCAACTCTAATAGGATCAAGACCATTCATGCGGTCCGAAGAACTCCGCATATTAGAAACACAATTAAGCTTTTTATTTATTAGTGATAAAATAAAATAAAATCAAATACTTTTAAGTTTTTTTAAAAGATTTTGAAAAAACGGAGAACAAATTGTAATTCATATATTCGAATTATTCCGTTATACTTTTATTTTATAAGGTGTAGTAGTACTTTTCTCATAAAATGGAATCTGAAAATAAAAATAGAGTTGTAAAATCTATAGAATTAAATGTTACGTAATATAATAGTTCATTTATTACCTTAAAAATTGATACAGTAATTATCAATATCTCTTGATAAAGTAAATTTTTTTCGAAGAATAATTCCTGTCTTTGAAAGCAGTGAGTAAAAATAGTAATAGGTTGAGTTTTCAATTAATTCTTATAATTCAAGTAACTACAATATTTAGTTTAGTTTAAAGCGAGACCCCATTATCCGTTAATAACTGTTTTTTTGGATACTACAGAGTAAGTTTTTAAATATATATCTCTATCTTAAAAAACCTTGAAAACTTATTTTATATAAATATAATATATAAAAATAAATAAGCATATAATATTATTTGTTTCTTAAGGAACTATTCAGAAAGCTTGACTAATTATTATTAGTTTTTATTAACATTGTACATAATTTATTATAGTAATCATAAAAATAGTTTTTACTCACTAAGATTTAAGTATAATACATTAGTCAATAAATCGTGCGCATTTGTACATATATTTATAAAAATATATTCGAAGTTTGATTAGCATAAAAATACGCAAAAATATTTATTTTCTATTGTCATCATCTTATCGGTTATGAATTATCTCGATTGAGGACGATTTTACTGTTCGTGACTCGAAAAATAATTTTATAAAATATCAGATTGAACCTGAATTACCGGTTTAATAGGTGTACGTTTTTCGTCGTATTAAATATTTCTTACTTTTTTATCAATACGGCATTGATTTAATTGAAATTTCAATATTCAAAGAATGTTTATTTAGATAAATAATATAATTAATCATAATTACTTGTATTTTTGTCCTAGGAAACAAAAAGTGATGTGTGATGTAACTGATTTGCTTACAAAAATTCAGAAGATACATAAAATAAAGACATTTCGTGTACTTTGATACTTGGTGTACATTCAAAAGCGATGCTGTCTTTCTGTATTCAAAAGTGGTTTTATTATAAATTACATAGAGTCGAAATCAAAATCCGACACTATAATACATTTAAAGGATGACAAATATATTTATTATTTTTTTCCTCCTTTTCTACATTAATAAACAAAAAATGTAATGTAATATTAGGATTCTAAACTTCTATAAGGTTCCAAACTATTTATTTATCAGTTAAAAAACAACAACTTTAATTTTACAATCGAATATCGTTTATTTTGTGTGCTATCTATATAAAGATAATAATAAAATCAGCATTTAAGCAAAGATTAACTTTCCATAGTCTATTTATTGTTAATCATATCTTACTGTTCGTCCGCCTGTTAACGTTTTTTACTTTACGTGTAGTTGACTTATATTTGTTTCTAAATATACTAAAGAATTCAAATTTTTTGAGCATTTACGATTATTAAGTACGAAGAATTTCGTCTTTATAGTATTGTATGTTTTTATAGTTCATTCTAATTCATTATAGTTCAAATACGTGAATTAATATTACCATGAATTAGGCTCTTGAATAAATTTCGACCTCCGTAATTGAAGGTAATTCTCTCTAATATTATTCAATATGTCAAAAACAGAAATTTCGGTAGTTAATTAGTTTGCACTCAATAAATTTTGAGATATATATACATAATCTTCATAGGCTTAAATAGTATGTGATCATTGCGTATTTCAAACTAATTATGTAAATGATAATTATGGTCGTCATTATTAATTACAAAATTTCTCAACCGTGATATTTCTTGATAACTTTTTAAATTTATAATGTGGATATGCGTATCGCACAAATATTTATATTTAAATTGAGAATTTCCGGGTATGACACTTAGAAGCAGTAATATGAATAATGAAATAATACTAATGTTTCCGGAACTGAACTGGTAAATAAAACGTATACAATATTTTTATTCCGGTCTTCTAATAAAACTAAATGTTTCGTCCTATTTATTATGAGATATAAGCAGCTAACTCTCAATAAAGCAACGTTTTGATTCTAGCTTTATATCAATTCGGTAATAAAAAAAACAACTCCCAGTAATGGGAAATTAAACTATATGAAAATTTTCTATGGTAATTAACAATTATTCCATGTATTCCAACGTTGTATAGACAAAAAAAAATTGTTGAAATGTAATGACCGACAATTGGTATTGGGAGCACTCATTAAAATGTGGTAATATATTGTTTGTAATGAAAATGTTTCAACATACATCTTTCGTTATATTTTATTTAAGTTACCTGTTAAAAATACCCAGCATCGAGTTGTGTGTTGAGTTCTTTTGCAATTTTTTGTCAAGCCGCTATATATTATAATTAGAATGTATAAAAAAACATATATTCGTATACGTGCAGAAATAAATGGTACGTCAATTTAATTTGCTTGTCATAATCTATTTCACCTTCATCACAATGGATTGAAAAGTAATATATGGCAAAAGTCTTTTTTTCTATATACTTACTAATAATATTTTATACATTATTTTAATATACTTTTTGAATTAAACAACATGATGTAAGCAAAATATGGAGAACGTATTACGGATGAATGATTATCAAAACAACATTAATACAGTTCAATATCAGAAAGATTTATATTTATTTCAAAACAAATATCAAAGAATTTTATCAATAGGTACTTCACAGATCTATTCGGTAAACAAGTTACTTAAGCGAAAAATAATATACTTACTGAGTGTGTTTGGGAACTTAATACAGCCAAAACGAGTAGCGTCGTTATTTGATTCATTTTGTCTGAAAGAAACGTGTATTATTATTTTTCTTTTTATGGTAGGCAGTGATAAAATAATTTGTATTATGAAAATCACATAACACAAAGATGATGTAGTTATTCTACTTGTGATAGATTAAACAAGGGACATTGAGATCAGTGGAATTACACTGGGCATTGGGAAAATTAAACCATGAATATTTGATAGGAATCAGAACAGGTTACAAGCTCGCCACTAAGACTGGGTTTCGGAGTTGGATCAAGTTTAATATTATCAATTTAGCTACCAATATACAACTGAGATCGTTTTTATAAGCAAATCAAAGTAATATATTATTGATGTCAGCAATATAAGTCTATATAATTTTGTATGGAATAATAGGATGTTTAAGATGTTCTATCATTTTCTCTTCAATATATAAATTAAATAACACATAAAATGTTACAAGTAATATTATATATATATAATATTATGGTTTATGATTAAACGTAAATTCATTTTTTTTTTACAATAAAACACATATTAAAATACTTTGTAATTACTGTGTTGTTAAATATTTACATAATAACTTTTTAGCTCAGATTTTAGCAACAGTGACATGTAGTTGTTTAATTATGTTATATATATTATCTGATAATTGCACTTAGATTTATCTAACATTAATCTATGGATATAAAGACAGATTCTATAATAGTATTTATGAATATTATAATATTTTATTTATCGAAATAAAACAAAAATAATGTGCGTAATAAAATAAAATATTATATTTATACTACGATATCAAACAAAATAGACAAATGAATAAGGTTTGAGATCTATACAATTTATTATTGTTATAAAATTCTGATTAAGCCGTTAATGGTTGACATAGAAGCCTAATATACTTTATATACTATAGAAAAATATAGATATTATACGAATAGTTTGATTTTCGACAATAATTAGAATCACCTACTTTTTGCAATAAATTATTCTTGAATTTTTGCTTCCTTATTTTTGCATAACACATTTTTTAATATATAGAAATATACGGAATGATTATTTAGAAAAAAAAAGGAATTTAAAAACAAGCTTTTATCAACCTCCTTAAAATAATTAAATTTTAATTTTAAGTAAAATAAAATTAATAAAAAAATATAGCATACTAAAGAGCAATATGAATTATATTCATTATAAGTAAACAAGTTACGGTAAAGAGCAATTACTTCAATTACATGAATATAGATGCTTACATAAATGATTTTAAATAAAATAATTAACACTTGTGTATAAAATGGCAAGGGAAATGAATTTGTAGCAACTCAGGACATCTAAGATATAGTGGTGTTGTTTTGTATTTAGGTGTTAGCAACTGTAAGGAAGGTAATACCTTGTTTAACTGATAAATATGTTAGTACTATTACACCTGTTAATTTGTTAAAACAAACCTAATGTTTTGTTATACTTATTAGCTGTGATCTCACTAGGGTATATTAAATATATACGTTTATATTAAATTTATCTTTATTTGAAATAAAAAATTGACAAAAATATTTCCTTTAATATACTATATCTTATAACGAAATTGTATGTTAATACTGATCGACTAAACACCCAAAATACCTTTAGAATTTTTTGTTAAAAACATTGCGTTAGTGAATTACGTATTTTAAGAATGATGCATAAGATAGAATTCACAAACGATGTTCATAAACAGTTTCGTCATAACACAAGTTTTACTTTCACTATGCATGTGTCTGAGCGACTAATATAAACTAACAAAATAGGTACTTATTTATACTCACATAAAAATATATAATTTCTGTCTTTGTATATATTTTCTTGTAATATTTAATTATGGAATTTAATTTTTTTTCTTTTAATTTTTCGGAAATATAAATGATAGGACAGAAACGATATTATAAAGACACATTTAAATGTATTGCAGTGTCACAACGACAAATAAATATTTATATTACTGTAAATGAGGCATTAATAACTCTATAAAATAACATTAAAAACTAAGGTCTTATACTTATATTAAGTTTTGGGCAACTTAACAATAAAATAAAATAAATATTTATTATTCTTTTCGATAATACATCGATTTTGAATATCTTAAAATTACTTAAATTTTAACACTGTAAAAGAAAAATAAGGAACGTATTTTAATTATAAATATGATCTGAATATTTTATTTTTTCTTCTATATAATAGTCATTGTTTGCTTACTTGTCCGATACCCATTGTAAGTTTGCTTTGATAGCTCCTGACTAGAATTCAAAATTAATCTATTGTTTTCCAAGATAACCTTACAATAGCTTTAATACAATAGCGATGGTACTTTATAATTATTCACTTTGGTGAATATCTATTAAGATATTTTAAAAACGTATATAAGAAAATAGAATATTTATTTTTTTATATTATTTATATATGACTAAAATATCACATTAATTTAAATTCATTATCGGTTAAAATAATATAATATACGCATAAATCTAATACACAATAAAATTAATTTAAAATTTATCTTAAAGTATTAATTACCTGGTTTAAAATATTTCACAATCAAAGTTTCAACACTTTCCACATTAGTGCAGCAGTAAACAAAGTTTAATTTACAAAGCCGCGTGCGCAGACCAAGACTATGCCGCACTAACTAATGCTTTACACTATTACATTCTCTTAATACCAGTTACACCAACCGGTACAACTGGATGCTGTTACACCGCAACGAAAACTATATGTCGAGTTGATATATTATACATAAAAAATCTGTAAAGAGTTAAATTTAATTATAAATTTCCAAAAGAGCAATGGAAAAAATCTTATTTATATTTCAATAAGTTATTTTACTAAAGATAACGTAAAAACACAACTAGGTAGTTCTCGACTATGAACAAAGATTTATCTTTATATAAAAGGAAATATGAAATGAATAGAATAAAGATAAGCTATGGACTAACTTAAGTGATGCGAAAGACGACTTCACAGTCCTTTAACTCAAAGAGGGAAGAAATAAGCTTAACAGACGGTATAATGCTAAAATTTAATTATAAGATGTTAGATGAACAAAAACTGAAAATTGTTAGATTACCCGGACAACTAAATTTGCTTGAAACTGTAAAAAGTTTTTAGTTTATAATAATTATACAAAAATATGTAAGTATTTATATTTTATATAATTATTATAAACACACTTGTATGATTTTTAAATAGAAAATTATTGCAAACAAAGTGTTTATCAATATAAAAAAAATACATAATAATAGGTTCCTGAATATTTATCTTAGTTTTTTAATTGAACTCTTTTAATTGAAATACCGATTACCAATTTTTTTTGTATTGTATATATATATATATGTATCCATTTATAATTTGATTTTTGTTTTGAGGGACACCAGTTTATATAGTTGACTAAAGTCATTATTCTTTGTTATTACCATTATTTATTATTTTTTATTTATACCGAGTCAATTGCAATTACATCGTAGTGTTCAAAACAAACATATTTATAAATTTTATATTACTATACTAATCTCAATATATGTCAATTATATAAAATCATATTCCTTCATATATTGCATAATTTTCAAAAAAGAATAATTTGTACTTCTCCTGTTGATGTAATATGTGATCTCTTGTAGAGAAAAGCAATGTAAATCGTAAAATATTAAAACTATAATTAAATTACCTGAGTGAAAACCATTTTCCTATTCTTGTTCCACTATTGGTTTAATAAAATAAAGTCTATTTAAACATCCTTATTACTACTATGATTCAGATGTTGCCATATAGTATATGGCGACAGTAACCATTTACTAGTGCGTGAACCAACAGTAGAGGGGACAGACTACACATTAAAAAATAAAATAAAAAATAATGTAATTAAATTATACTAAAAAGAATTAAGATATATATTTCTCGATATCAACATAATAACGAATTGTGTTAAAGGAAAAAATGAAAATGAACATAGTATGTAGAGCACATACTAAAAAAAATGTCAGATGACGCAAATTGAGAGGTGTTTGTCCTTCATAAGGTAAAATATTCCGTGAACAGCAAGTGGTCGAAAATGGTTCAATTCAATTTGATTTCTATATTAGCTTCTATAAGAGTTGTTTTTATTTTGCATTCAAGTAACAATTTATATGATATGGTATTTCCTGTAAGTTAATGTTAATAAAAATATGTGTTATTATTTATTTTATGTGTGTGAAATTATTTTAGTACCCTTAATATTATGAAATAAAATAAAATAATTTCAATTTTAAATATATTATTTAATTTGAAATTATTTTACAGTTTATATTTTATTATTTATTATTTTTTGTTATGAAAAAAAGTATAGATTCTTAAAAGCTAATTTTTTTTTTCGGTCCACTTTGAGAAATACAGATTATTAGCATATATATTAAATTTCGTTACTCTAAACCATGTTTTTTATATTAAAACATCTCAATCTTTTAATACAGAATACCTACAAATACTAGTAAATCTCTTCCTTTGTGCTTTGTTTGCGGTTGGCTAAGCCCTGACCTCGTATATTCGAATTTAGTTTTGGATGACTCGCTCACAATACGATAAACTTTTCAGATAAGACTGACTTGCTATTACATGCTAATAGTCAAAGTCTGGAGAGGAGCTTTATCGACTTATACTATGAACTGTATTTGAAAGAGACAAATGAAATTAACCATTTAAAAATTTTACACAACTGTTCTTTGTGTTTGGTAGTTTGTTATTCTTTAAATACAATTGTAACACGTGATGAATATAAAATAATAAGGAAGTGTTAAAAAAAGTGTTAATAATTTCTTTTTATGTCGTGTTCAACTCTTAGCTCTATTCTTCTCTCTCTTAACGCTCTTTCAAATATGTAACTCTCTTTTTCTAATTAACATTATACAAAATCACAGTAAGTACAATAAAAAAATCCGTTTTTAATTTATAAATTACAAAATTAGTTTTACTAATTTGTTGTTTCAGTATTTAAATAAAAAATAAAATAATAAATAACAATGATATTAATATAAATGTATCACTATTTTTTGTTATTTTGTTATATAAATATAAAGAAGGCCGAATATCAAATTGAGGTATTTTTACGATATCCTGTATTTTTTCGTAATGTAACGACCAGTTGATTATAATAAAAAAACATAAATAAACCTCTGTTGTTTTTTATAGCGGACCTTAAGATACTCGCTGTTAAGCTTTTAAAGGCATCATTGTTCATTTTTTAATAAACAAATTAATGTTGTTGAATCTATTAGACTATGTTTTGGTCAACGAAAAAATAATACATTTTTGTTTCAAAAGCAAATTACTCGTAAAATATTAAAACGTAACAAAAGAAAATTGCTGAAAAAGAGTAAAATAAAATAATCCTTGTATTTTCTTACATTTTATATAAATTTGAACTTATTTTAAATATTAACTTTGAATATAAATTAAGTCTATCACTACCGGGTAAAGTGCCTTAATAGAAATGGCGTCATTCTTGATATTAAATATCTAATAGTAATATATTTTTAGTGAGAATAGTTAAATTAAATTTAATATGACCTATTTATTATTTATTTGCCTCTCTTTAATCTTGTTTTTCACGTTCAAGTAACTATGAAAGTTATTATCACAACTCCTACTTCATGAGGCGGTTTCGGTGTCAAATATTAAAATTCTCTACATCGTTTCATTTTTAGTTAAATTTAAGGAAGCAAAATAGACAATGAGTTCACCTCTTTTATCATACATTAGTTTAAATTGTAAAGACTATAGTGAGTATACATTTTATGAATGATTCTAAGCATATTAGCCTTATGAAGAATGATTTGCTACAATGTGGCCTAAGACAACACTTGAATATTTTGTTGCTGTTTAAATTATGATATATGGGAGAGAGAATTTGATATGTTATAAACAAGGAATGTAAATGGACATTTTTATTTAATGTTAAAAAAATTATATACGTATTTATGAAGTTCTTATATATATTTTAATAAAAAAATATAACTAAGTAGAATTCTTAAAATTTTAGGTTACATTAAACGTAATATTTACTTTATTTTGATAAATGTAATTTGCAGACTTTTCATATCAATTGTTGAACCCTTAAAGTAAACTATTTATGTGAGTAGAGCCAAAAGTTTTAGTTTGATCATAAATGACGGTAAAAGGAAGTTACATCATAACACCTAAGCCTTCCTATTCTTTTTTAATATATTTCACATTTTAGAAAGTCTAACTAAACTTACGATATAAAAAAATATATTAATTTTGAAGTTTACATTCAGTTTACATTCATTCATCCTATAACTTGTTAAACGTCTTTTCGGAACCTACTCTAACTACTAGTGTTTCCGCGACTTGTATTGATAATGTGTTCTGTCACTGTAACGTATATGAAGAGAGGATAATATCGAATTTAAGTTCAGACCACTGTGGTCAACAATTTTCTCTCTTAATTAATCATGTAATTGAAAAACCCCAAAAATTGCAGACCGATAACAAAAAATAGAATGATCACTTTTAAAAAAATGTTGCGAAAATAGTGGTTAAAGAAAAGGTAACCAATGATAATTCGAACAATTTATATAATAAAGTTTTCGATTTATTGTTAAATGAATTTAATAATATTTTTAAGCCAAAAACGTTTACGAAATACTTTAAAATTAAATTTAGTGATTGGGCTACCGTAGGAATATATAGAAGCAGAGAAAAATTATATGATTTATATGGTGAGAGGCAATGGAATCATGATCCGGTGTTTATGAATAGAGTTAGAAATTTCTCTAAAATATTTAAGAACGTTTGCGTACAAGCCAAGTCCATTTATATAAAAAATAAAATTTTAAATTCAGAAGATAAAATAAAGGCAACTTGGGATGTTTTATCTAGTTTTACTGGAAAATCTAGGACTGCCAATGGACCTTTAAAGTTAAAAATTGATAATATTGAAATAAATAAAGAATCAAAGGTGGCGGCTGTTTTTGAGACATTTTTTACTGAAATTCCAACAGTCACACGTAATTTAAATATCTCATCATCTGTTGCAATCGCCGTATTGAAAAAAAATGTTAAAGTCAATAATAAATGTTTTGCTTTTAAACCTGTTTCATCAGATAAAATAGTTAAAACATTTAGAACCTTAAATTCGAAGAAAACCGGTGATCTCTGGGGTATGTCAGTTAAATTGGTTAGCAATATTATAAATGATATTGCCCCTCAATTATCCCTTATTTTTAACAAATGTATCGAAACCTGTATATTTCCAGATTTGATGAAAAACAGTAAAATAGTTCCTTCATTTAAAAGTGGCGATAGATTGGATCCCGAAAATTATAGGCCTATCTCGGTTTTACCGACCTTGAGTAAGGTCTTCGATAAAATTATTTTAAATCAGATTTCAGAGTTTGTGTATAGCAGTGGGATTGTGCAATGAACAATATGGTTTCACCAAAGGCAAATCAACGACTGATGCGGGTGCCGCGCTTCTTAAGCATATTTACGACGCATGGGAGAAGTCGCAGAATGCAATTGGGGTGTTTTGCGATTTGTCCAAAGCCTTTGATTGTGTGGACCATCGGACGTTGCTATGCAAACTAAACCACTACGGCGTACGTAGCGCTGCGCTTGATCTTATTGCCTCTTACCTGAATCAGAGAGTCCAGGCAGTTTATGTAAATAATTCTAAATCGTCTGGTTCTCACCTAAAGATGGGTGTTCCACAAGGATCTATTCTGGGCCCCTTTTTGTTTTTACTTTATATTTATGACTTGCCCTTTTTTGTTACCGGTCTGTGTGACATTGTACTCTTTGCTGATGACACCTCGCTTATTTTTAAAGTTGAGCGTGATAGGATTACTTATGACAAAGTAAACAGTACTTTGTCACGAGTCCTGCATTGGTTCAATTATATTATTGGTGGCAAATTAATAATTTAGTGTTAAATGCTAAGAAAACTAAATGCATAGAGTTTACACTTCCTAATGTAAAAAGTAAAAATTTTAACTTGCTCCTTAACAATGAAGTGTTAGAATAGACTGACTCTACAAAATTCTTAGGTATAACATAAATAGTTATATATATAGTTTAAATAGTTATATAAAAAACAGTGACAGACACGCGATAAATACGAGAAATAAAAACAAATTCGTAACGCCAAAGTTTCAGCTTCAAAAAGTTAATAAATCCTTCATGGGTTTGAGTAAACGCATATATAATAAAGTTCCACAAAATATCTTAGACCTTCCATTTCTTAGTTTTAAATCTAAAATCAAAAGTTGACTATTAAATAAAGCTTATTATAACGTTCAAGGGTTTTTAGTGGATCGAAATATGTGGAACTTAAGTTGTTGAATCATTTGCAGGATTTATATTATAATGTACATCACCTAGGATTGTTACATTACTTTTAAAAGAGCAACTGTTGAGTTTTTGGCCGGCTCTTCTCAACAGAGCAGCATTCCGATCCGGTGGTAGCCTACTAACGGACGGACTACACTGACCTTTTTTTGTATTGTAGTAATTGACGATTCAAAAGTGCTTGTGCCTACTTGAATAATTTGAATTTGAATTTGAGATTGAGTTTGAGTTTGAGTTTGAGTTTGAGTTTGAGTTTGAGTTTGAGTTTGAGTTTGAGTTTGAGTTTGAGTTTGAGTATGAGTATGAGTTTGAGTTTGAGTTTGAGTTTGAGTTTGAGTATGAGTATCAGTTTGAGTTTGAGTTTGAGTTTGAGTTTGAGTTTGAGTACGAGTTTGAGTTTGAGTTTGAGTTTGAGTTTGAGTTTGAGTTTGAGTTTGAATTTGAATTTGAATTTGTTTCAGATTTCACCATATTACTATTTTATTGGTTGTGTGGATAAACATTTAATAAAACTGTGGTAAATAAATGGCAGCTACATTAATAATCCAAAGAAATATTCCATCTAATTATTTTTTGTGTATTGAGTGAAATTCAAATTTTATGACATTTACACAATCTAAATTGTTATTATATATTTCTCAACAATAGTTATTTTTGTTAGAAATATAACGAGTTTCATTAACGTTTTTTCTATCTTAAATGATAAGGTTAACAAAAAACAATTTTATTCACATTAATAAAAATAAAAAATAAAATGAAAAATTTAGAACTTGCTATTACACCTTGTTTTTTTAGTTTTGGTGGATTAGATCTTGTAGATTTTTGTGAATAAAACTCTGAATATAATCTAATCTATTGAGAAATAGCTGTGTAGTTATATTTATTGATAAGGATTTATCTAAATGCAATTCAAGTGCAAACAGCCAAGGCACGTCCTGACACTAAGTATTAATTGCGTTCTATATACGTTAAATTAATGTTATTGCTGTAATAATCTTAGTTGAAGTGAACAGTATTTAAATTATAAATATAATGGTCCATATATATCCAAAAGGTAATGGTTTTAATTTGTTATCTTGTTTCTACATTTTATCCCTTAGTAGTAGACGAATTACCAAAATGATTTGGAAATAATTAACTACGCTATGTAAATTAAAATTACAAGGGATAAGTGTTATATCTGGAAAATATATACATAGATATTCAGATATTTTCCAAATTTAAAACGAAGAATTTTCTTGGACTTTTTCTGGTTTTTGTGCAATTTATTCTGGAAATCGGGGGAGATCCCAGACGATTGGCGAGGTGCAGTTATCGTACCTTTGTATAAAGGCAAAGGTTTACAGATAGACTGTGCAAGCGATAGGGCTATCAGTTTGATCAGCTTGGGCGGTAAAGTTTATGCTAAAATGTTATCGAGAAGAATGCAAGTGAGATCTGAAAGGCTGTTGTGGGAGGCCCAAGGAGGTTTTAGACATGGTACAGGGTGTATAGATCAGATCTTTTCCCTCCGTATGATCACAGAAAAGTTTTTGGCCCTAAACCAAAAGCTTTTCTGTGCTTTTGTGGATTTGGAAAAGGCGTTTGATAGGGTTGTGAGATAGAAATTATGAGAGATACTGCCCCGATACAATATGAGCGGAACCTTGCTACAGGTTATAAAATCTCTTTACAGAGATCACTCAACCTGTGTGTGAGTAGGAGCTGGCATGTCGCCCTGGTTTGACATTCAATCGGGTGTTAAGCAAGGTTGCGCTATGTCAGCTTGGTTGTTCAATTTGTATTTGGATAGTTGTCTCCAAGGCGTGAAAGACAGTAACGTTGGAGTGAAAGTAGGTGATCTTAAGTTCAATTGCTTGCTATATGCAGACGATTCAGTGCTCATTGCATCATCACAATGCAATTTGCAGGCATTGGTCACCACTCTGAAAGATGGGTGTGAAATTAATGGTCTAAACCTGAATGTAGATAAGACGAAGGTACTGATATTTGAAAGAAATGAAGAAATAACAGAATGTAAGATCAACGTAAATGATAAGATAATAGAACAAGTGAATGAAGTGGTATATTTGGGAAGTATGTTTAGCAGAGACGGAAGATACGAAATGAATGTGGAAAGGCGTATTGCTGCCGGTAACAGCGTCAACGGTGCTTTGGCTGCATTGTTGAGATGGTTAAACGTCGGCATAGCTGCACGTTGGGCTATACACAATGCGGTTTTGCTACCGACGCTGTTATACGGCAGCCAAACGTGGGTAATACAAAAGAAGAATGTAAGAAAGATGAATGCTGTGGAGATGCGATCTCTTCACAGAATATGCGGAGTCAATCTCGCTGATCGAATCCGCTATGAAAAGATCCACATAATGGAAGGTAATATCGAAGATGTCACGGTAAGAATGAAGAAGAATGTGCTCAGATGGTTTGGGCACGTCGAACGAATGAGTGAGGAAAGAATGGTAAACAATATTTATATAGGAAAAGTGAGTGGTAAGAGAGACAGGGGCCTCCCCCTGTCTCTCTTACCACTCACTTTTCCTTTGAGTAACCTTTGAAAACACAATATCTATGATACTGGAGGAAGATCACGTAAAAAGCACGAGGACCCCCGGAAGGCATTTATGAAGAGGTTGATGTCTATGGCCGAGGCGAAAGTGGTATTCAGGGATCGTAGCGTTTGGCGCTCCGTCGTCTCTGGCTACAGCGCAAGGGATATGGCATGAAGCTAAATAAATAAATAAATAAAACGAAGAAATAGAGCTAATTGTTTAATTAGCTGTATTTTTTTATGACACAGATATCACGTAAAGAATCTTTTTGAAACCCCTACCTATCATAAAGTAAAAGTTGGTTAAAATCGTTCGTCACTTTAATTTTATAGAATTTTATTAATTTTTTTAATTTTACAACTAATATAACAGAATTTTTATTGTAATGTTCAATTTAATTGAAAAAAAAAATTGCCAAACTATTACGAATTATATACATTTAAAAAAAAAGAATAAAGTGACGTACCTAACACTTGGTGTACAACAACAATATATTTGTAAATTCCCTTTTTTATATTTTATTTCTTGAAGGCTAGTTTCAATTTTCTAAAGATCCTATTTCTAGTTACTGCAATTCAACTTCCAATTTAATTATCGCATTCATAATAGAGCTTCATGCATGTGACGCTTTTAATAAAAAAGTTTTTCTAGTAAATCGTATACTGAACGATGGTTTCATGTGTGATGGTGATACAAGCTCGGAAGAAATAGAGTAGCTTTTCATTTGTATTGTAACTTTTTTAAATGTTTTCGTTCTTCGAATAGTCTATTGATTATTAAAAATATTTAAGAAAGACATAAAAAATAAAAAGACTGCCAAAAAAATTGCTCAGTGTTGGAAAATACAAAACCTTTATACGTATTATATTAAAACATAAAGTATTCTTTGCCCCTCAAATACAATGGGGTAAAAAGGTATTCTGGGATTGTGTGAGTGTTCTATAAATTAAGATATATTGTCGTTGAGATTCTAGTGACGTGGGTCGGGTAAATCTGACGTTTTGGATGAAAAACACGTAGGTGTGCATTTCATACTTTATTATTCGAGATTGTCAAGTTACAGAAACGGTAACGTAGAATTTCTCTTTATTTTTACCAAATATTTTAGTTGTATATTGACGTAAAAAAGAGTACAATAATGACGATTAGCTTTATTAAAATATTTCGTTTTTTTTATATAAGTTTTAAAATATTGATGCTAATCACAATATTAAAAAGGTAAAAGAAATACGAAAACTATGATATTCCTACTAATTGTTTTGTTAACATTCTTCATATAAGGGCTCTTGTTAGAGATATGCGAGAATAACGACTAAACTTTTTAACTTGTTTATTTTACGAGGAGAGTAGAAAACCGACAACAAAAAATGTTTAATAATAAATCTTTAGCTTTATCTATTCTCGATTATCTGTTATAATGAACTTATTAATTAATTTGATTATCATTTTTGAATATTAATTTACAAGATAATTTGATAAACATCTGAATAGTTTCAAATATTTTTTCATTAAGCATATCTTATTCCATATCTGGTTACCTGTATTATCAGATTATGTAAATAGCTTAAAAATGAAATAGATGCAAGACAAGTTAAAATTATAGTTTAAAAAAAGTTAAGATAGTAAAGAACTAACCAATAAAATCAACGACAATATTAAAAAATGGAACATAATACGATTGCCTTCGAATATGTAATAGTTTACTATTACGCATACCATTACGCCTAACAGAAATACTTCTCCTACAACTCGTAAAGGCGGAAAGTATTTAGATAAGATAACAAGTCTATTTTGAATTAGGGAATTCATTCTTCTTTTATTAAAGAAAACAAAACTTTGGAAATGAATTCATGATTCTGGCATCTTGAAGCTCAGCTTTCTCATGGTTTTGTTACTGTAAATATTACAGACCTTTACCGAAATATAATAATTAGATAACTAAAAGTATTTTTCTTGGATTTGGAGTATAATGATTATCCAATTAAACATACGAAATAATGTACATAATCACTTTGCAGTATTATTTTGGCAATTCTCATAATTTCATAACAGTAATAAGTTTTAAAGATATAGTTGCCTATAATTTTCTTGAACACACGCCTTAAAAGTTGCATTTAATTATTATAATATTATTTGTAAAATACAATACATATATTTTAAACTGTTCAATTAATTTTTAGTATATTAGAAAGCTTTATTTATTGCTTTATAAATTAAATCTTAAAAATTATAAACAGTCGTGCTAATTTATATATTAATTAATTATTGGAGATGTTAGTTATACTATAACATAGCTTGCATTAGTTTTTGTTCATGGTGATTGCACTATAAGTATAATTTACTTTAAAATAGCAATAAATCCGGAGCAATGTGTATTTATAATAATGGAAAAATATACATTCAAAAATTGCTATGTATTATCAAAAACACGTATGTATATTAATTAAATAAAGTATACATTTAAAAAAAGCCAAAGAAAATTCATACGTTCCTTACAACTTACATTGGATTTGGTGCAATACCTATCTATGCACATAAATCACAATTATTACAGAGCCAGTAACAGTAAGAAGAAAGTAAATATAGTTATTAATACAACATTTTTGTAATCATGAAGAATAAGAATACAAAATCTGTTATCGTAATAAATATAATCTAGCCTAATCCACTACATCTTCTAACTACTTTCTTATTGTAGTGATAATAAACTTTTGCTTATTAAAATGACGAATTACGACGGGAAATATTGTAGATCAAAATAGTGTCATTTTTTATCAAACCCTTTCTCTTCTTAGATAAGTAGAATGAAGCTCTTGGAATATCTTACAACTAACTTGTATTCAACAATATTTTTATAGAGAAAATGACCTAACTTATTATTGCCAATTTTCATGTTATGAAAGCTATTCGTATACAATGAAAAGCGAATTAAAATTACTCAGCTAAAACCTAGATTTCAATTATAATTTCAAATACTAAGTACCTAATGCTTATAAATAAAACGAGACTTGAAATTAAATTGAATTCGTTAATATTATTTTTTTATTTTATTTGGTTTGTTTAGCTTTGTTTTTTAAACGGCATTCCTCTATTATAAAATGGCAAAGTAAAATTATCTGAAATATAGATAATTTGTATCTATATTTCAGATATCGTGCCTCGTGCCTAACCTAACCTAATTTTTATAAATATAAACCAAATGCCCTGAAAGAAGGTTTAACTTTAATCAAATGTGTCATTGGTTTTAATAATATTTAGAGCTTAATTACGTTGTATGATTGATGTTTATAATGTTAAATGATAGTTGGTGTATGGATGATTAATATTGCAGTTTAAGACTCAAATAAAAAATAAAATAGTTAAGTAAAATAAACCAGTATTTTCAATAATGAGAAACTAATATAGAAGTGATAATAATATAAAGAGTTAGTGCACGGTATAAACGTTAATTTAGTCGAATATTGAACTGCAAATGAAATATCAGAATTCAGTCTTTGTTGCAAAAGCTGGCACAGCGCCCAAATTTGCTAGCAGTTTAATAATGAAAAATGTGAAATGTAAGCGCAAGTCCTTAGTTTTTTATTTTGATGAGTTTTCCATATAGTTAAGTTGAAATATAATTGTTATAATTTCGTGGTAAATATAATTTTATAGAGCTTATTTAGTTATTAAGCAGGAGCTGTCTGTTATGTTAGAAATAACTTATAATTTTGCATTTAATACTGAACCAAACTTTTATGAAATCATTGACAAAACGAATATACATCACATGATTTATTAATAGTTAAATATTTTAAAATAAAAATAGGAAAATGAAGTATAAATATAAGAAAAAAAACATGTTCGAATATTCTTTGTCAGATATTGTGTGATTTAATTTAGAAATATTTTTTTACAAATTCTGTATGCACAATACATTAAAAGCCTAATGATGTTCTTGTACATAAAATAAATATATTTTTTAATTTGTCATTTCCAGAGAGCACAATAAGATATAAAGCAACAAATCATTGATTCTTTAGATATATAATGATTTTATGCTCGCGATGATATTATTTTTTCATATTTGTTGGAATCAATTTCAATCAATTAATTAAAAATTTAATTATATATACTTCATTATTAATATTATATATAATATAATACATTAGTTATTATATTTTATAATTAATATATTATAGTTGATAGATATTTATAATAATATTTTTTATTTAAAATGTAGTTACATCATAATTGACGAATATTTAAAATAAATGTAACATTTAAAACATGTCTTTATATATAAGTTTATTTATGATAAGAGGAAAATTATAAATGTAGTTTGATCGAAGATATGCATATTATAATTATTAAACAATAAAAATTGTTGATAAAATTGAATCATAGAATATTGAAATATTCATCAAATCTTTATACCCTTTATAGCATTATAAGTTAACTCATTTTCATAAATATATTCTAAAGTTGTATTTTTTTCATTAATTATGAATCCTAAAAAATATTTTTAATTTTAGGAATCACCTCTAATAAATAATCTTTTAAAAAGAGACACCGTGTTGTTTTCTGACTGTTCGACATATAAAATGCAAAGGTGTCATTAACATTGTTAAGAAATAAAAAAAATAAGATTAAAAACCGTAGTCTTAACACACAAACTGTATGTAGGTATAAGTCAGGAATATACTAAAACATCAACAAAAATAAACAAATAGAAACAATTAGTTAAAGAATACTCAAAGATTTTAAATATTTATATTGATAGACCTTAATGTGATACCATTAGAGACCAGAAGCTGTTACGTTATGAATTGTCCACAACGATGTTAACAGGAGTGCTTACATCGAATTCCTAATAAAAAATACATTTCCACATAATAATAAGAAATATTTTTTTATATTCTCAAATTTGTTGCTAGAAGCTACCATATTTTTATATATACATATATAAATAAGCTTAAAGAACTTTGCTATGTACTATTCATAGATCTTAATAAAAAGTTGCTCTACATGTTATTATCGCAATTTATATAATGTTCGTTATAAGGCAACTTTATTCCTAAAACGACTATCATTTCACTATTTCTCATTTTTTAAATATACGACATTTGACTTATTATATGATTAAATATATATTTATAAATTAATGGTATTTGCGAGGTAAATATATTTACGTCCGACCTACATTGAAACCTAACATAGATGAATGCTGTTTGTGATCTGCGATGCTTTTAGGCTTTTAGTAGCAGGTTGCAATTTGAATGTAATACAGAAAATGTCTGCTTTGTCCAAGTTAATTGTCTATAAAATCCTCTATATAATAAAATATTTTAAATTAAATGTGTTTTTTTTACTAATAAGTTGAAATCTATTTACCACCTACTTCCTCCTTATTTTCTAAATTGTGAAATCCGGTTTCTCGAAATTTGTGTAAAATATTTGAAAGTATTATTAGAAATTTTAATTCAGCTTTCTTTTAATTGCGTACGTATAAAAATACT
The DNA here is from genome assembly GCA_918358695.1 of Melinaea menophilus ssp. n. AW-2005. Taxonomy (NCBI): domain Eukaryota; kingdom Metazoa; phylum Arthropoda; class Insecta; order Lepidoptera; family Nymphalidae; genus Melinaea; species Melinaea menophilus. The sequence continues at coordinate 4,318,129 of OU911052.1, forward strand.
ATAAACATAGTATTCAGCAAATATATAAGCTTAGAGTTTAGCAAAATATTTTCACGTCACAGAAATAAAACACTTTCAGCGAAGGTACCTCGTAGCAGATTGCTCTAACAATAAGTTCGGAGGATGGCAATATCTATAAAAATAAATCCTGATACAAATAGTCTACTGTCCGTTAGTTTATTGGGTTGTCGAAGCGCCAGGTGTAACATCTTCTTTGAAAATATTTAATATAAATAAAAATATATTTTGTATTTTTATGTCATATGGGCATTCCTCGGATAAAAAATGTTTTTGAAATTGTAAAAAAAATTGAATGGACAAATGTTTAGAGGCATTGCAATGAAAATACGTCCACTGAAATTTCTTCGCATAAGTACATATTTCAGACAAAGATTCATGGTAAGCATTTCTGTAAAATATATTATAGCTACACATTTGTGATAATTCCGTTCTTATGTAATAATTTGTTTTTTTTTAAGGGCTAAATTATTAATCAAAAAATGCAAATTACATTAATATTTTTCACATCTGTTCATGAATCTATATATAATAGATTAAAAGAAGCTGATGATTGAGTTTTAAGATATAAAACAAATAGTTTGTTAGTATTCAGTATTACTAAGAAATAAGACAAAACTAAAAAACGGCAAATGTACGAGAAATGTCTGGTGACTATAGTAACGTAGTATTTGTAAATACATAGGAAGCCAGTACTTAGATGCCTGTATTTAACTTAGAAAACATCAGAAACAGCTTTAGTAAATATTATGTTTGAAGGCGGTTATGTTTTATTTGTTAGAGTTATAAGCTTATGGTAAATTGGTAACTATGGTCAAAAAGTAAAAATATTTGCACTGAATCTGATGACAGATAAGTAATTTTTATTATAATTCCATTTATAACATAATATGGTTTCTGGCAAGTGGGTTTAAGCAAAAAAAAACTTTTACTTTAGTCAAAGCCTATAACCATTCATTAAGATATAAATAAATTATAGAATAAAAGATTTACATTTTACACTTTACAAAAAAACATATTTACGATTTCGGTTTAAGTTAAATTCGCAGTACTTACTAGTATTAGACTAGACTAGACTACTGTCTACAATCATTCCGTTTCATATAAATACCTTATGCATATTAAATTTACTTCAAGAAATTTCCACAATGAAAAGTTTATGTCATTTTCTTCTTCATTCTTTCGTCTCGTCTCCAAGTCCTCCATTATACGCTGTTAAGATAACTTCAAATACCTTTCGTGAGACATTTAACTTGATCAGTACGGCTTAAGTAATCTCTTACATTTTTAAATGTTAATATTTTTAAGTGTAACAACATATATAATAATCGCAATGTACATTTAATATTTATTGACTTTACTAATGATAAGAATGATGTAAAAGATTTGCAATTCTGTTACGGAAACTAACATCAATATTTAATAAATTATAATATAACATCAATAAAATTGACAGCTTATTATTCTTCTTTCTGTACGAAAATTAATTTTAAAGAAATTTGTACTGGGATAAACAAGTTTTAAAGATGATATGACATTACTGACATAGCATGTTAATTTTTATGATTTGCCCAGCTTCTTGATAATCCCTTACGTAATTTAAACATTTTCATCATCAGTTTGATTATGATCTTATGAATAAATTAAGTAAAATATGCTTTATGAGCTTTCAATTTCATTAAAAATTAAACAAGTTATAAAAACAGGTTAAGTATAATAAACTGCATGAATATATTTTATTTCAACAACATGTGAAAGTTTGTCAGATTCATCTGATTTACATGACACTGCATAGTTATTGGTAGAATCCGAAATTATTATCTTATTTATTAGAATGTAGGTAAGGGTCTTTTTTAAAATAATTTTTTATAGAAAAAAAAAATTCAATACATAGAGTTTCCTATTATGTTTTAGTCTGTTTTAAATGTAAATAAAATTTCATTGAACAAAACACGGATGATTTATGTATAAATTCATATATTTCAACCAATGCAATTTGTCAGGTGAAGGAAAATACAGACAAATAAATTGCAACAGAGAGCTGTGCTTAAATCTCTTTGGCTCGAATATGGAAATCCTTCTAAATATTTTATCTAAAATTGTATATAATATAAAATATCAAAAGCTAAAGCTCAATCTACTTCTAATTTTTGTTCAAGTGTTTATAATATGTTAGAAAATGGAATTGATTTACAAACATATTTTTATTGGTATCTATTCTAAGTTACTTCTCAATTATGATGTTATTTTACGAACGTAAGCCACATTGTAGTTAATAAGGTCTTATTATTTAAAAAGTTTGGTAGCGAATTTGAAGTTTTCTAATATTATACTTTCCAACGGTACCTACGATAGTATAAAAAAATCATGCCAATGTCAAGCATTTTATTCACGTTATAAAACAAAATGCTCTTGTAAAACATTTTAAAAATATAAATTGTATTAAAAATTTATCGACATTATCGTTGCAACTGCAAGTACTTCCTTTTTCCATTTTGACAATTAATTAACGCTTTTGATTTAATATTTATATTTTACAAACCATTCTTACAGAAAATTAATCAAAATCTTTTGTTTTAAAATATGAAACTATTAAGTCCGCAATCTTTTGAAAGAAGTACTTAATTTCCTAACAAATTACGTTAGTTGTCTTTTGTATTGAAAAAATATAACATTCACACAACACAAAAAAAAAGAAAACAATATTTAGGTTATAATAATTTATTTAATTTAACTAAAACCAACTATATTATTAACTATCTGATTCTATTATCGCAATGCACGATCAGAATTCTGCATTGAACAGCTGCTATTAATGGGGAAATACTGAGCACGATCACACATTAACACGCCAATAGTGCTGAAATTGTTTGCACGTTAAATTACTTTATCGAAAGTACATTTTTTTTTTCGCAGTAGTTTTATAAATAATAAATAATAACATTCATAAAATATTATTACTGGTTATTGTCTTAAAATAAGATATTGTATACCATAATATTTTTACTTAGTATATTATTTATTTCATTTTATTACTGTTTAAGTTTATTTAGTGTAATTAAAGAATTTCTAATTCATGCGTTGGATAATTATATTTGATTTTCTTATTTAAGTATTTATAGTCATTTATGACCTGGATATCCAGTTCATATCTAGTTATATCATATATTTCGATTTTTGATTTATGGTTCATGAAGGCATAGCAATATGTATATATACCTTCAAGAACCATTTACCCGATGCATTGCCTGTTTGAACCCTGTTTCTACAGGTTTCTAAATTCATGTATTTTGTCCCACGATTTTTTTTTCACCATCAATCCGAGTTTGATCTGCTACATAAGCATCATAGACAATAACTAGCTCTGCTTTTTATTGTTTAATTTAACATGAATTCATAGCAGTATGTGTAAATAAAATGAAAACTTTAAATAATAAATAATTAAGATATTAAGCATTATTTTTATTTCCAAAATAAAAAAAATAAAAATAATATTTGTGATAAAACCGGGTAAATAAACACGGACAAACGTCTCTACGGTAAATGGCGACTATTTTTGATTGTCACGGTTTGTAAATTTAAAGCGAAACGTTTGTGCGTTGTAATACAGTCTGTGTCCTTGTACAAAGTCGTATGAACTTACTTCGTGAATAAAGAAAGAGTAGATATGCTACAAAATTCAAAGTAATTAACCAACTTTAATTATATTTAAAATAAATTTCTTTTTAAATGTATCTAAATATTTGCGCATTTTTTCTCTTTGACATATAATATTAATGAAGTGTAATTATTTGTATTTGTATATAAGGTTATTTTTATAACTGTAAATGCAACATTTATTAAAACAAAATGTACAGTTGAATCGTATGTCATGAAATACAACTCTCTTCTCTCGGCGGTAGACCATAACATCAGGTCGCCAGCAAAGTTACCACACACCGGATAAAATCGTGCCGCAAAGCGACTTAGTCGTGTTCCGGCACGTTGTTTGATGAAGCCGTATATATGGGAAATGGGTCTGAACAGCTGCGTTGCGTTGGCAAACCGATTTGGCGTCAAGTTGGTATTTATTGTGTCGGGTGCCTAGTCGAGGAGGGTAGCGGGATCCAAAGCGACGGCTTTCCGCTGGCCGCCCGCAGATAGTAGATGAGGAGGCCCGATGACGATCCCTGGGGGAGTTCGGGCGTCCCCGCAGTCTCCAGACTAGCCTCCCAGTAGCATGACACCACGAATTTCGGCGCCGGGTTTGATACGTACCGCCTCGTTCAACTGCTATTTCCCATCCTATTATTTATATTTTTTTTATGAAAAAGTCAAATGAAAAGATCAAGTTTCTACAGCAATTGCACTCCTCCTCATTCAAAGTGCAACTCACTAATGTCAGGCTAACTCACTAATGGCTTGCACTCTAATAACCTACCTATACACCACCATCTGGAGACAGAGCAACCGCACTTGCTCGCTTTGACGGAGACGCAGATACAATGTCCTTTGAGCACTGCGTACCTGGATTATCCCGGCTACACGTTAGAGCACAACTTTCGCTCACGTGTCGGAGTCTGTGTGTACGCGCGGAACGACCTCTGTATCCTGCGTCTCCGTCACCTTGAAGACCCCACTTCTTCTTCCCTATGGGTTTTAGTAGACACAGAAAACAAAAAAAATCCTGTATTCCTGTGTCTACCATTCGCACAGCAGTTACCAGGAGACAACTAAATTATTTGAGTATCTCGGTGAGACTGATGATTTGGCGCTGCATCAGTATCCTTCAGCGCAACTCGTCTTTCTGGGGAATTTTAATGCCTGTCATCAGAACTGGCTGTTCCCGTACCAGAAGATCGACCATGCTGGAAGAGAAGCGCGGAATTTTGCGTTGTCCTTCGACCTCTTTCAGCTGGTGAAGCAAGCGACAAGGGCTTCTTCACGCACAGCTTCTTGTATTATACGATAGATACGATAGATCCGGTCGTGTGTGGAGCACTGTGATCACATATTCGCTGGTGCCGAAAAGCCTCATCTTATGGTTCTGGACTCAATTGAGGGGTAAGCAAAGAGGCTTATAGGCGATCCCGAATTGGTAGAAGTCAACCTCCACCGCCTTGAACACAGGCGTAGAATTGCTAGCCTTTCAGTATTCTATAGGATACATTTTGGTGAGTGTGCGTTGGAATTACACGACTTAATTCCTCCAGTACATTACAGGACGTCCCGACGCACGGCAGGTATCAATCCTTACGTTGTGGACATTCCTCCTGTCTGAACGAAGTGCTACGCTTCGTCTTTTTTAATTCATACAGCGAAGGACTGGAACAGCTTGCCTGCGTCGGTTTTTCCGTTCGAATACAATGTAGGTGTCTTCAAGAGAAGAGTAACCTATTCATTACTAGGTTAATGCGTCTTACCATCTAAGACATTTTCACTTTCCATCAGGTGGAATATAGTCAAGCATTAACTAAAATAATAAATAATATTTGCAATTGTCACTACACTATGGTACTTATTAGTTTAACTTATTATTTTCTGGTATGATTTTTTTCTGCTCAAGTTAGTTCATTCAATTAAAGGACTGATACGATTATATTTTTTACTAATTCAAAACTGTTGTGAAATAAATAATATATAACTTTGTGTTTAGAAACTGTTGATTGTCAAATCTGATTAAATATTTTACTAATATATCCTGATAAACAAATATTCTAGTAGATATAAAATATCTACTAGAATATAGCAAAATCAAGATAACATATCTCATGAGATAGGATATTAATAAAGACAATGATTTTAAATAACATTATGGTGTTTTTACACTACTCTTGAACACTCCTTAATTAGATTTATAATTGATGTTAAATACGTATCTAATAAAAAGCTGAGTATTTCTCAAATAAATAAATTAATTAAGAAATTATATTTATAAAAGATTAAATTAAATTTCATAATAATTTACGTGTCTTATCAGAGTAAGTAGTATTGTCGTTAAGGATAGTTTTCACCAAATAAAGTCATAATGAGGGTGAAAAGTGACAGTGTATGAAGACTTTATATAATTTGCAACAATGAGATTATAGATGAACAAAATTATAATTACTGTGAAATACAAGAAAATTTGATAAAGTTGTATATTTTTTATACGGTCATCAAAATTCCTAATCAATCATTTAAATTCCCAATCACAACACTGAAAAAGTTTTAAGAACAAATTAAATTAAATTCTCCATAGAAAATGATTATTCATATATTTATAACTTTTATAGTTAGTCAAAAAAAAAAGAAAAAGAAAGTTGACAAGTGTCAAGTAAAAATTTTTGAATATTATAATAATTTATTATTTTATTATTTCATAATTATCTAAAATTCCTGTGTTCCTGTGTTTTTCCTGTGTTTTACAATACAAAAATATATTAAACCTTATTCGAAAAGTTAACAAAGCGAAAAGACTTTTGATGTGGCAATTCAGTTCAGCATCAAAGACTCCGTGGTGGTATGAGAAATAAAAGCTTAAGTGATCCGTATTCCAGACCTGTAACAGCCTTATTCATGCAGCATCCGTTACTATTAATTATAAATAAATCTCAGCAAGTGCAGTCACCGCAGTATGTGCTTAAACAGTGTGTCAAGTGCTTAATCATTAAGTCCTGGTCCTGATGCAATTTAGAAGCTTTCCAAAAGACTTACAGCAGAGTGAATATTTTTTAGTTTCGATATTGTAATTATAATTATAATTATAATTATATATATATAATATATTAATTTCTTCTTTTTTTTTACTAATCATATTATTGTATTTTTTTTGTATTATTGTTTAATTATAATTTATGTTAATTTTAATTTAGTATTATATTTTTTTTTAATATGTTGTAATTATGTAATAACTAATTTTTAATGATTTTATTATAGAATGAACGAATGCGGCGTTGGGAACCGCCAACCAACACGCCATCTTCCGAACGGCGGAAGGTGGAGGACGGAGCTACAAATAGCTACGTTGAATGTAAGAGGAGGAATGGAACAGAAGATGAATGAATTATTAGATGTGATGGATGACAAAGATCTGGATGTTATTTGTGTGTCTGAGACCAAGCGAAAAGGCAATGATACGACCGATTTACCTGGCAACCGGGTCGCTTTCTGGGCTGGGGTTCCAGAGGGTGAGCGAGGTTGCCAAGGTGTAGGCGTATTATTGTCCTCTCGAATGGTTAATGCAATGTTAGAATACAAGGCGATTAACCCGAGGCTTCTTTGGGTTCGCTTTAAGCTGGGGATAACAAGAGTATTCTTGTTAGCCATGTATGCGCCAGTATCCTCAGCTCAAATGAGCGAGCTCGAGGAGTTTTGGGAGAATGTCAGGGATGTTCTAAGTAGTGTCAGAGATAATGAAAAGTTGATAGTATGTGGAGATATGAATAGATGGGTTGGAACCGCGCGAAGCGGTTACGAAAGCGTGCTAGGCAAATATGGTGATAAGAGGGTAAATGAGGCTGGAAAGCTTATTTTGGAATTTTGTAAGGAGAAAAATTTGTTTGTGGCAAACACGATGTTTGATCACAAACAAATTCACATGTACACATAGGAGCGAGCGAAAGAAAGAAGTATGATTATTTATTTCTAGTGGACCAGCGTTTTCGAAGTCAAGTTATGGACACGCGAGTGTTCAGAGGCGCTGATCTGGGAATGGACCACTATCTAGTCGTTGCTAGAATAAGAGGTTTGTTTGCAGGTTGGCGCGGCCGCACGACGTGTCCAAGCTTGGCGTCGAATTATCGCATAAGAAGCTGGAAGCTTCAAGATCCACCGATCAGAGAGGAATATCAAGAGAGGGTTTCCAAGAAGCTTGAAAGCTGTGATTCTGGAAATGAAAGTGTTGAAGTATGCTGGCAGAACCTTAGGAATAGTATGGTGAAAGTAGCGACAGAAGTATGTGGTAAAAGGAAAAGAGGTTTTAGTAAAAAGCACGATGAATGGTGGGATGATGAAGTGAAAGACGCTGTAGAGTTAAAGAAGAAGGCATGGCTGAATTATAAAGCCTCTGGTAAGGATAAAAGGATGAGAGAGATAAGAAAAAGAGCGTACAAGCTGCAAAAGCACAAAACGAAAGCACTTATAAAGATGAAGCGTGAAAATTCTGAGAGAGAAAGGGATGAAAGGTTGACGAACAACTTAAGGGAAAACACGAAGCTTTTCTGGCGAGAAGTTAGTGGTTCCCGGGGTTGTTCGGTAACCTGTAGAATGAAAGGGGTGCTTTCGAAAAGCGGTGAAATTTTAACTGAGCAAGCACACGTTTTGCAGCGGTGGGCGGAATTCTATAAGGAGATGTATGAACGTGAGGACGCCTCGGTCTTGACTACCAGCGTAATGCTGAGTCAAGATGAAGCCGATGGTTCACCATCGGCTTCATCATCAGTTTGGAAGAAGTAGAGAACGTGATTCGAAGTCTGAAATGTGGTAAGGCTGCGGGAGCAGATGAAGTTACTGCCGAGATGATCAAATATGGTGGGCCACGCGTCTGGGACTTTTTCTGGTTTTTTGTGCAATTTATGCTGGAAATCTGGGGAGGTCCCAGACGATTGGCGAAGTGCAGTCATCGTACCTTTGTATAAAGGCAAAGGTTCACAGATAGACTGTGCAAGCTATAGGGCCATCAGTTTGATTAGCTTGGGCGGTAAAGTTTATGCTAAAATTTTAGCGAGAAGAATGTAAGAGAGATCTGAAAGGCTGTTGTGGGAGGCACAAGAAGGTTTTAGACCTTTAAGAGGGTGTATAGATCAGATCTTTTCCCTCCGCATGATCACGGAAAAGTTTTTGGCCCTAAACCAAAAGGTTTTCTGTGCTTTTGTGGATTTGGAAAAGGCGTTTGACAGGGTTGTGAGAAAGAAGTTATGGGAGATACTGCCCCGATAAAATGTGAACGGACCCTTGCTACAGGCTGTAAGGTCTCTTTACCGAGATCACTCAGCCTGTGTGTGAGTAGGAGCTGGCATGTCGCCCTGGTTTGACATCCAATCGGGTGTTAAGCAAGGTTGCGCTATGTCAGCTTGGTTGTTCAATTTGTATTTGAATAGTTGTCTCCAAGGAGTGAAAGATAGTGACATGGGAGTGAAAGTAGGTGACCTTAAGGTCAATTGCTTACTATATGCAGATGATGCAGTGCTCATTTCATCATCAGAATGCAATTTGCAGGCATTGGTCACCACTCTGAAAGATGGGTGTGAAATTAATGGTCTTAACCTGAATGTAGATAAGACGAAGGTTCTGATATTTGAAAGAAATGAAGAAAGAACAGAATGTAAGATCAACGTGAATGATAAGATAATAGAACAAGTGAATGAAGTGGTATATTTGGGAAGTATGTTTAGCAGAGACGGAAGATACGAAATGGATGTGGAAAGGCGTATTGCTGGCGGTAACAGAGTCAATGGCGCTTTGACTGCATTGTTGAGACGGCAAAGGGTCAGTATAGCTGCACGTTTGGCTGTACACAATGCAGTTTTGCTACCGACGCTGTGATACGGCAGCCAAACGTGGGTAACACAGAAGAAGAATGTAAGAAAGATGAATGATGTGGAGATGCGATCTCTTCGCAGATTATGCGGGTTCAGTCTAGCCGATCGAATCCGCAATGAAGAGATCCACAGAATGGCAGGTACTAGCGAAGATGTCACGGTGAGAATGAAGAAGAACGTGCTCAGGTGGTTTGGGCACGTTGAACGAATGAGTGATGAAAGAATGATAAAAAAGATTTATATGGGAAAAGTGAGCGGTAAGAGAGACAGGGGGAGGCCTCGAGTGACCTTCGAAAACACAGTAGCTACGATACTGGAGGAAGGTCACGTAAAAAGAATGAGGACCCCCCGCAGGGCATGTATGAAGAGGTTGATGTCTGTGGCCGAGGCGAAAGAGGTATGCAGAGACCGTATCGTTTGGCGCTCCGTCGTCTCTGGCTACCCCGCAAGGGATATGGCGTGAAGGTAAATAAATAAATAAATATATTATAGCGGAGCAAAGAATTATTTATATTTTGTCATACCTTTCTGCCTTCTACGTAGACATCTCTTGTCGTGAAGTAATAGTCAAAATATAATATAACAGTCTTTACTTACGTTACTTATACGGGCATTTGTTCAAATATTTTTGAATTATTGAGCTAGGAGCATGGCAGAACTGCTAAGAGAAGCCTAGAGCAACCTTAGGGGTTAACTGCAGGGGCGGTGATAGCAACTCGTCTTCAGCCAATTTCAGTACCCAAAGAAAATAAGCATAACTTACCGAGTACTAGTTCTGTAACTTCAAATAATATATGATGTCCTATTTTTAACCATAAATGCTATTAGACCACACCTTGGAGTAGGTTAAATTGAAGTGATATATGCATATTGGTTTTGCAAGTTAATTATTACAAAACTCTGTCTTCAAATATTTAGTTTTATAATGTAATGCTTTTTGACACAAAAAAAAGCGTTTAGTATGAACTTTAGTTTTTTACGATAGATCCGGTCTTAGAAACTTTTTTTTCGTTTAAGGATAGGATTATAAACCAATCCATATAATTATTGGCTTCTTTGTAAAATGCTCTTGGTAATTTCTGTTAGACTTAGTCTTGTTAGACTTTGAAAATGATATCTCAACGGTAAATTTCGTTTTTTTTAACCTTAAATACCTTATTGACGACAAATGTTATTGCTATTTTTATATATAATTTCAGACGGCGCTTGAGGATGGTTCAACGCGACAGAAAGAAAATTGTTTCTAAAATTTGCAATGAACATAATAATGATCCTTCCTATAATCCTCTATCAGAAGAAATCATCAAAGTAGCAAATATCTTCATAACAAGGTTCAACTTAATCTGATTCCTAATATATTGTACTGTGATACCGTGATTCCTTACTCTGACGTAGTAAAAAATCTGGGATTGGTGATAGATAAACACCTAAATTGGACAGCACAAGTAAATGAAACGAGTCGAAGATTGCATTCGTCATTTCACTCTCTCAAGCGTCTGCATAATTTCTTACCTTTAAAAACTAAAATCTTGCTATCTCACTCCCTTTCGTTACCCCTTCTCGACTATGCTGACGTTTGCCAATTAGACGCTAATGAGGAGCTACTTAATAAATTAGATCGCCTTCAAAACTTGTGCATTCGTTTTATCTTCGGATTGCGCAAGTTTGACCACGTTTCAGATTTTCCATGTCAACTTAAGTGGCTCCCTATTCGCCTTCGCCGGAATATGCATATTTTAACCATGCTGTATAATGTTTTAAGAAATTCATCTCCCTCTTATTAAAATGAACTCTTTCACCTGTCCCCTCCGAGTAGCCGTCCCAAACGCTCTTGTGTTTCTGTAAAAATTTTTAATGTCCCTCCTTACAATTCAACATTTTTCTCTAAATTTTTCTCCATTCAAGCAGCGAGGTTAGGGAATACCCTTCCCAGCCATATTATAATTAGCCCAAGTGTTGTATCGTTTAAACGTAGATTAAAGTTCCATTATCTCTCCCAGTCATAAATATATGTATTATATATGCAATTGTAATATTATATATTCATATATTATGTATTTGTATATATTTTCGATTTATTATTTTGATAAGTATTTGTAATTATTTATGTATTGGTATAATTTACTTTATTATATAAGTAGTATGTAGTTAGTTATTTAAAATTTAGAATATGTATTATATGTAGTGTGTACCTATTTGTGCCCTTTGATTTGAACTTTGTCACTCTCATGGGTAGCTGGGTAGATCTCTCTTTAGAGATAAGCTCATCCAATGTTTTTCATATTTCTGAATACTTTGTTATAACGAAATCAGGTACATGAATAAATAAAATTAAAAAAAAAAAAAAAAAAAATTACATACGGATTTGTATTGATTGTGAGAATAATTATAAATGCCAGTAAAATACACAAAAAGTAGAAAAATGTTTATTCTATTAGTTTATTCGTTTTTCAAAAGTAAGTTATATCATTACACCTGAACCTATTATTTTTTAAGGTTTTATATTTTATGAATTCTCACTCAACAAATGATTAAAAAAAATATTTAAATAATTTAAATACAGTGTGAGTTAAATTCAATAATGAATGTGACTTAATTTTTTTTTTTTGTTAAATATTGATTTATTTAAATGATATCTTATTTTCAATGAACTTCAATATCACATTTTTTAAGCTCTTATTCAGACTTTTGAAATTAATTTTAACTCGATGAACGTATAAGCAGGAGATATAATCATAAACTATTATTATTAAAACACTCGAGAAACGTAACCCATTATAAACAATATCGATTCAAAGTATTTAAGTGCTAGTATAAAATTTTGTAGAAACAGAATATAAAATATACATCAATGTAGGTACATTTTATGCTTTTTAGAGTCCTCACTGCTCACAGTGCAATCTGTTTAAGAGGAAATGGTTGTTTCTCGTATGAAGTGAACTTTCCATTCATGACATTTAAAGCAACAATGTTCAAGTAAATATAAATATCTAATACTAGTGGTATATGTTAAATAACGTGTACGTTACGCAAACATGAAAAATTAAACAGGTAAAACACTTTTAAGTAGGTGCATAAAACTTTTGTCATTATTGTTATGATGCCGAAATGCATTGTTTCCAGTAAAAAATGTAACTATTCTGACGTCATTGATCGATATAATATACATTTTTTATATAACTGACAGATAAGTTATGCCTATATCAATGTCTGCAAAATTTACTGTAGGAACTGTAGGTATCTTGATTAAAATAGAGATTGAGAGAGATCTTATATATAAAATATAAGTTACGCGTTTCATCTCTTTGGATAATCTATTAAACATCCAATTGTTTGATACAAACATATTACGATTTCCTGTCTGCGGCCGACTGAACCATCTGTTCTCGGAATAGTTCACGTACTTACGCATGTATGATAACGATGTTTTTGCTTTATAATTATTCACTATACATTAGAAAAATAAAATTAAATACCTATTTGGACAGAAATATAAATAAGTAAGGTTTTGATTCATGTATAACAAAATAGCATTTTAAAAATTTATTTAACTGTGCGTTCTAAACTCTATACACCAATATAATAAAACATTAAGTTGAGATATTTAATGGCTAATTGATGAATTGATCTTGTTTGTCCATGAATAGTGTAATCAAAATATTAGGTTATAATTAGATATGTTAAACCACTTTCAATATTAAATGCTTTAAATTGTATGTATGTATCATATGAAAGCAGATTTAATTTTCTTCAAATTAAATATAACTTTTCATCTTTTCCAATAGAATATTCTTAACTCTGTACTCTAATTTTACCCCATAATTATATCTCTCTAACAGACATCTCAACTTGGTCCGTTTTTGGTTTAAATAAAACTATGATTTAAACAATACACTACGCTAGTAGATATAATACTGAAAGTAGTCTTAATACATTATTTGAAAAAAATACCAATTTTATTTGGATATATATTTTTTTCATTTAAGAGAAAATGATAAGTATACTTACTTATTTTTCTCTTACAAAATTGTCTTTAAATTAAGTAAATATATTTAAATTCTAGGCAAAAATTTAATAACTTTTGTATTTGCTAACTTTTAATCTCAAATTAACTTGATTATGGTTTAAAAAAGCAACAACAAAATTTATAATATTACTCATAATTTATTTGAACATTAAAGAAAAATTCATGCAAATAATAATATACTTACACTTACACATACTTCTAAAGTACGTCATCTCAGTGGAGACATCCAATAACTTAAATAAATATAATTGCTTGCTTCTTTCCAATTTTCAAAATAATTAATGGTTAGGGTTTTTGCAAATACAAGTATAACTGTTATTTTGTTTTGTATTAATAAAAATTCTTCTTATTGATGTTTTGAAACGAATTGAATTTTGTAGTTTTTTTTTGTGTATGTAATAATCATGAATTTAATCTCATCTATTTAGAAATAGCCTAGTCGTCATATTTATTTATGAGCATTTGTTAATCCGAACTGTAGATGCAATCTCAATACAAACAGCAAAGGCACGTTCTGAGAGTATTAATTGGGTTCTATTTCTATTAAATTAGGGTTTTGCTCTTATAATATTAGTTGAAATAAACATTGTTTAAATTATAAATATATATTTTTTATTTTATTTATACTCTTTATTGCACACTATACATATCATAAAAACAAGTAAAAATATATAACAATAAAAAAATAGAATACGATGAAGATACAAAAGGCAGTCTTATCGCCTGTAGGCGATTAATGGATATACGAGTATAACCAAAAGATTAATGTCATGCATAACATTTTATGTTTTACTTTCTCTCTAAAGGTCATCGCCTAAAGAATAGACTAATTACCAAAATAAGTTAGAAATTATTTTAACTAACCTACTTCTAAAATTACTACGAAATTAAAATTGCAAAGCATTAGTTTTTTTTTATATTAGAGGAGGGCAAACGAGCTTGAGGGTCACCGATGATATGTGATCGGCGCCGCTTATGAACTCTTGTAACATTCAAGTATTCACAAGTGCGCATGCTGACCTTTTTTAAAGACGACTTTTTTAAAAAACGACTTTTTTAAAGATACCTATGTCGTATCGATCTGGTTATACCGCCTAAAGAAGTTCAATCCACGTTCGAGTGGTACGTGAATAAAAAGTCCTTGAAAACCGCACAGTAGAAGATCGCCACGTATTCCAGGTGGTACGGATAGTAAAGGAGGCGATGAAATGCTGTGCGGTGATGAAATATAATCTATAGAAGATAAAATTTTCTTTTGGCATTCGTCGAATGTTTCAAGAGACAGGTCACTCTTCTCACGGCCGGAATATACCGCATCCCCAGTGCTATCATCCGCATAACAATGTAATTTGGAAATACCCAACACATCATTGATGTGTAGGAGTAACAGAGTGGAGATAACACGTAGCCTTGGGGTACACCAGCAGTCACGGGCTTGGGGTCCGAACCAAAATCGCCGAGAGCGACCTGTATGCTCTACCCAATGAGAAAGATGGTAATCCACTAGCATAAATTCTCGGCAAGCCCATAGGAAAGAAGCTTCGATAGAAGCTCCTTGTGCCATACATGATCGAAGGTTTTTGTCATGTCCAGACTAATTGCCAGACCCTCTCTCTTGCTTTCAATAACCGTTACTCAATGGTGCGTAAGGTATAAAAGAAGGTCACCAACCCATCGCCATGACGAAAGCCGTATAGTCCGTATTATATTGATCAACTGGTGATCGTCGAGGTACACTAGGAGTTGTCGGTTAATATTGTTCTCTATTATTTTGAAGACAAGAGAGGTAAAGGCGATAGGTTTCTAGTTAGCTCGGTCCGAGCTATCACCGTTTTTAAGACTTGGATGGAAAAGGGCAAACTTCCAAGAGACCGGGACTATTCCTTTAAGGTAGGAGTGCCGAAATTGACGCATTAGCACTGTAGTTAACTCAGTGGCATATGTTCGAAGCACCAATGGTGAAACGCCATCCGGCCCTCTCGACTTATGATCGTCCAAGGAAAATAGAGACTGCCAGATAGTTTTTTTGCCGTAAAATTATTACTGAGCTCTTACACCTCGGGCTCATAGACAGTGTCTTCTCTTGGTCTTCCAAAGTCGAGTTTAAGGCAAAAACAATGCCCAAGATATCGGTTTTCTCTTTTGTCTTGTGGGCCAAGAAGTAATTCCTCAAGTGCAGTGATAGCAAGGCGGGTGGCAAAACTTGACCAGAGTGGTCTTAGAGAGCGCCCAGAATATGCGCTTGCTAGGTAGTTACCTTGCCAGCTGATCCCTAATTTTGACGTCATGTTTGAAGTTTGCTCTAGCGATTCGCCGTTTGAAAAATCTGGAGGCACGGCCATATTTGCTTTTCAGAACTTTACAATTCAGATCCAAAATTATTAACGCATTAGCCCAATCTTGATATGCCAGATGTGTAGTCAGCGGAAGATCCAACAAAGAGGGCGTGTCGGTATCCACGTCTGGTAGACGATTATGTGATTTTAACCAGCGGACACAGACTATTTGTCACAGCAAAGTTAAACACAGATCCCCCTCGTAGTCGAAGGCACGTGACTCTAACCAATCGGTATTGTGCGCGTTGAAGTCCCCGAGGACTACGACTTCGGTGGAGGGAGTCTGTGAAAGCAGATCGTAAATCTTCGCCTGAACATGGCCTAAGAGTTGATCCGTTTCTGCATTACCACTATGGGACCTGTAGAGGCACGCGTAGACTCTCACATGGTCGTCCATGTCCACGCGCAGCCAGAGTACAGACAGGTCCCGAACTTCAAAAACCTGAAGGCGACGGTAGCAAATATCCTCCCTTACGAACACAGATACCCCGGCGTGTGGTATAACATGATGTTCTAGTTTATAACCAGGGCTGGCAAATGGTCGGTCCCAATTGGTAAAGACGCACACTCGTCTACCGGACGTGGACAGCCATATGCCCTCTTTGTTGGACCTTCTGCTGACTACACATCCCGGAAAGTATCAAGTCACTGTCGAGGCTCCCTTAGGGTCCTCTGACCATTGCTTGGTACGGAGTGTAGTGCCCATTGAACGCCCAGCTCGCACAAGACCTGCGACTCGACGCGTTTGGCACTACAAGTTAGCGGATTGGGATGGAATGCGGTCCTTTTTTGCATTCTACCCATGGGGGCCGATTTGTTTTCCTTCCAATGATCCTAGTGACTGCGCTGCGGCTGTAGCTGATGTAATACTTCAGGGCATGGAACTATTTGTACCAAGCTCTGTGTACCACTTGGTGGCAGATCGCGGCCTTGGTTTGACGCGTCTGTCAGGGCTGCAGCAGCTGGCAAACAGCAGGCTTATCAAGCTTGGGCTAATGCGTTAGTCACTAAGGATCCGAACTCTAGAGTTCTGAAGAGGAAATATAATCGTGCCTCCAGATTCTTCAAACGGAAAATTGCTAGAGCAAAGTTCAAGCATGTCGTTAAAATTGGGGATCAGCTCGCAAAGTACCCACCTGGCACGCGCAAGTTCTGGGCGCTTTCCAAAGCCAGTCTGGGAAACTTCTGTCAGCCATCCCTACCGCCATTGCACACTGGGAAGGCCTCTTTGGCCCACACGGCAAAAGAGAAAGCCGATCTCTTGGGCACTCTTTTTGCCTCAAACTCGACTTTGGACGACCAGGGGAAGGCACCGCCTGTCATCCCACGGTGTCCGAGCTAAATGCCGGAAGTAGTTTTTCGGCAAAAACTCATCCGAAAAGCCCTCCTTTCCTTGGAAGTTCATAAGTCGAGTGGGCCAGATGGTATCTCTCCAGTTGTGCTACGAACATGTGCCCCTGAGTTGACACCAGTGCTAACGCGTCTATTTCGGTACTCCTACTTGAAAGGCGTAGTCCCGGTCTCATGGAAGCGTGCCATTGTCCATCCAATCCCTAAAAAAGGTGATAGCTCGAACCCAGGTAACTATAGGCCTATCGCCATTACCTCTCTGCTCTCCAAATTAATGGAGAGCATTATCAATAAACAGCTCCTAACCTACCTCGAGGATCACCAGTTGGTCAATGACCGGCAATATGGCTTTCGCCATGGTCGATCGGCTGGTGATCTTATGTTGTATTTTACACACCATTGGGCAGCTGTTATTGAAAGCAAGGGAGAGGGTCTGGCAGTTAGTCTGTATATGGCGAAAGCCTTCGATCGTGTATGGCACAAGGGGCTTCTTTCGAAGCTACCTTCCTATGGGCTTCCCGAGAGTTTATGCAAGTGGATCACCAGCTTCCTCACTAGGCGGAGCATACAGGTCGTTCTCGACGGTTTTTGCTCGGACCCCAAGCCCGTGAATGCTGGTGTACCTCAAGGCTGCGTGCTATCCCCAACTCTGTTCCTCCTGCACATCAATGATATGTTGGATATCTCCAACATACATTGTTATGCGGATGACAGCACTGGGGATACGGTATATTCCGGCCGTGCAGGTCTCTCTCGGGAAAACGTCGACGAGTGCCGAAAGAAATTTGTGTCTTATATAGAGACTTCCTTGGGGATGATCTCTGAGTGGGGTGAACTGAACCACGTTCAGTTCAATCCCCTAAAGAGACAAGTTTGCGCGTTTACCACTAAGAAAACCCCATTTGTCGTATCACCGCTCTTCGAGAGCACTCCTCTTATTGCCTCGCCAAGTATCAGAATACTGGGTCTCGACATTTCGAGCGATTGTCAGTTTCGTGGTCATCTGGAGAGCAAGGCCAAGTTGGCCTCGATGAAATTGGGAGTGATCAATAGAGCGAGGCAGTATTTCAAACCTGGCCAAAGACTTGCACTCTATAAGGCGCAGGTCCGGCCTCACATGGAGTACTGTTCTCATCTCTGGTCCGGATCGCCCCAATATCAGCTTCTACCATTTGACCGCGTACAACGGAGAGCCGTTCGGATTGTCGGGAACCCAGTGCTCTGTGAACGGCTGGACTCTTTGGCATTGCGTAGAGACGTGGCTTCTTTGTGCGTCTTCTACCGCATTTACAACGGGGAGTGTTCCGAAGAACTATTCGATCTGATGCCTGCCGCTGAATTTCATCACCGCACAGCGCGCCATCGCCTCCAATACCATCCTTACCACCTGGATGTGTGGCGATCCTCTACTATGCGGTTCTCAAGAACATTTTTTCCACATTCCACTCGCTTGTGGAACGAACTCCCTTCGGCGGTATTTCCAGATCGTTGGGTACATGGGTACCTTCAAAAAAGGCGTCAACTCCTATCTACAAGGCCGGCAACACTCTTGTAAATCCTCGGATGTTGCAAGAGTTCATGGGCGGCGGTGATCACAAGTCATCTGTGACCCACCAGCTTGTTTGCCCTCGTCTTCGGAAAAAAAAAAAAAAAAAAAAAAAAAAAAAAAACAGGATAATTACTTAGAATTTTGCTAAATGTCAGATAATATATTTATTTTTTATTTTAATTTAATTCATAGTGCCGTATTTTAATTTTTGTAAGATTTTATTGTAATGAATGTGTCTTTCACCTTAGTAATATTTACCACTTAATTCCAAATGCGTTGTATATTTGATGTTTTTATATTAAGTGATACATTGAAAACATTTTGTTAAGTATCCCTACATTTTCAATAATGAGAAACAAATCTAGAAGTGACAATGATATTAAGAGTTAGTGCACAGTATTCACTTTAATTTAATCGAATATTGAACTGCAAATGAAATAAAGGAATGCAGTCTTTGTTGGAAAAGCTGGAACAGCGCCCAAATTTGCTAGCAGAGTTTATACTGATAAATCTGAAATGAAAACATAAGTACATCGTTTCTTATTTTGATGAGTCCCACACATTATTATTGTTTTTTTTCTTATATATCTTTACGGTGATAGTGGTGTTATAAACCTTTTTTAGTGATAAGACAGCAAATGAGTGCTATGTTAGATAGAAATAAACATATTTATTGACATCTAATATTGCACGAGTGTATTGACACTATAATTTTACATTTAATTCATTACCAACCATTAAAGAAATAGTTTCCAAAAACTGATATTTACACATAACAGAAATCGTGAATTGTTAAATACATCATAATAAAGTTAATAAAATTTTTTTTAAAAACATTAAAGCATTGGCATTATTTATTAAAATTTTAAAGAATCTTATAACTGACCTCTTACTAACTTACTTACTTTAATTCGCCGTTTATGAATATTAAGACTGTTGATATGAAATTCGTTTTTCATATAAAAGTATAAATCTTTACGTTTTCAATAATTCTATAAAAATTATTTAGAAAAATGATTACAAATTCATATTATAAATCTGCTTGGACGTTTATAAATGCAATCAATGTCCCGTATTTTAATTAGTGCTCTTATTTTGTTTTAAACGCATTGCATTCATATTTTCATTTCCGTTTGTTGTATTTATTGTTCTTGTGTTAGTACTTTATTAGTTTTAGTTTCAGTATTCTGTTACATTGTTGCATTGCTTTGGTTTCAAGAAACAACGATGAATTGGAATGTATTTTTTTTTATTTTATTAACTTTGTGTTATACAATGTTTTATCTATTACTCTGTTATAAATAATATAATACTAGCTGTATACTAGCTGTATTAAAAATAACCTAAAAAATAAATATAAAGAGATTTAATAATTGTAAAGATAGTTGATACTTGTAATAATATTTTTCATTTAAAATACAATTTCATTATAATTAACTTATAGTTATAAAATCATAAAAGAATTTTTATACAATTGGATCCGAAAAGATATGTATATATTTCTAAGCGTATCATCCAAGTATGGCACATCTCGCGGCACTTTCTCTTTGGAATTGATTGCTGTAATGAAACTGCGAGAAATTGCGAATTGTAGATCTAACTGCCAAAAATCAATTTTGAAGCTTTACTTGATTTTATAAGGGATGTTAAAATATCGTTTCAATCAATTTATAAAACAATAAAGAGTTTTAAATTACATCTTTTACCCATATTTGACAACAGGGAAGAATGTTACCAAAAACAAGAATGTCTTCCCAGCGCTATTACTTGATTGGAAGGATAATTATTAATTATGAAAGGCATAAGATTTTTTCATGTATTTTCCTGTAATTCTATTTGGAAGTAGTAGTATAAGTAATATAAGTTTTTGTTTTATTGATATATTTACAATAATTTAAATGAACTTCAATTTAAAAAGACATTCCAAAGTATTTTTTTCTTAAGTATACCGTCAAATAACTTTTATATCTTCGTAAGCAGTTTTTAATAAAAGGAGACACTCTAATGTTTTCGGACTGCTCAGAATGGATAATTGAAAAGGTCTCTAGAACATAAAAAGGTGTCAGTAACATTGTTAGGAGGTTAAAAACGAGGTCGAAAACCATACATAGCCTTAACATACTAACTACATTCGTTTAAGAATATACTAAAACATAAATTAAAATAGTTAAATAATGATCAACGATTTTATATACTAATGTTAATAAATCAAAATAATATGCCATTAGAGACTAGAAGCAGTCGGCTCATGAATTGTCCACACCGATAGCTGTCACTGGAGTCATATTCATCAGCAGAGTTGGAGGTTAACATAGCAGTGTTTACATCTAATTGCTAATGAAAATTATGTTTCTACATAAAAATAAGACGATTTTTTAGGTTTTCAAATATGCTGGTGCATGTTACCCTATTTTAAAATATATTTAGTTAAATAAGCTTAAAGAACTTTTCAAAGATCTCAATAATACAAGTAAGTTTTATACATTCATTACCGCTTTTTACATAGACTTCGTTTTGTACTAAAGTTATCCCCCAATCGAACATTATTCCACTCATTTTCCTTTTAGGTAGATTCCATAGTTGAATCTACCTATTGCAATCGATGCGATGACGGGACCCAGACCCCAGAGTAGGAGCGCTACGCCGTTTATGAACTGGAGATTAAGAATCCGTCGTAAAAAAAAAATTATATATCCCTCTATATATATATATGTATATATGATCCATCAGTCCAAATTCATCGTAGGCGAAATCTGACTTCACATGTCGATAGGATAAATTAGTAGGACAAAAGTAGCATCTCGTTTTTTTTGGAAAAAGTGAACGGGGGGCTGGGAGGGGGGGTGAAAGTGCAAACCTTTGGGACACGCTACAGGTCGCAAATATTGACGGAGGAATTTCAAACTCGGCATACACATTCTTAAGGACTTAAGTTAAGTTCTTGAACGGGGGAAATCGGTCGGGGGGCTGGGGGGCTGGGGCGGTTGAAAGTTAAGAACCGAAAAAAGTCACAGAAGTAGGCAAAATTTTACGTCTTAAAAATCTTAGAAAATTATCTTATTGATTAACAATTTTTAACTATAGTTTTTTTTGGATTAATTGGATTGATTGTGCTCTTATTTTGTTTTAAACGCATTGCATTCATATTTTCATTTCCGTTTGTTGTATTTATTGTTCTTGTGTTAGTACTTTATTAGTTTTAGTTTCAGTATTCTGTTACATTGTTGCATTGCTTTGGTTTCAAGAAACAACGATGAATTGGAATGTATTTTTTTTTATTTTATTAACTTTGTGTTATACAATGTTTTATCTATTACTCTGTTATAAATAATATAATACTAGCTGTATACTAGCTGTATTAAAAATAACCTAAAAAATAAATATAAAGAGATTTAATAATTGTAAAGATAGTTGATACTTGTAATAATATTTTTCATTTAAAATACAATTTCATTATAATTAACTTATAGTTATAAAATCATAAAAGAATTTTTATACAATTGGATCCGAAAAGATATGTATATATTTCTAAGCGTATCATCCAAGTATGGCACATCTCGCGGCACTTTCTCTTTGGAATTGATTGCTGTAATGAAACTGCGAGAAATTGCGAATTGTAGATCTAACTGCCAAAAATCAATTTTGAAGCTTTACTTGATTTTATAAGGGATGTTAAAATATCGTTTCAATCAATTTATAAAACAATAAAGAGTTTTAAATTACATCTTTTACCCATATTTGACAACAGGGAAGAATGTTACCAAAAACAAGAATGTCTTCCCAGCGCTATTACTTGATTGGAAGGATAATTATTAATTATGAAAGGCATAAGATTTTTTCATGTATTTTCCTGTAATTCTATTTGGAAGTAGTAGTATAAGTAATATAAGTTTTTGTTTTATTGATATATTTACAATAATTTAAATGAACTTCAATTTAAAAAGACATTCCAAAGTATTTTTTTCTTAAGTATACCGTCAAATAACTTTTATATCTTCGTAAGCAGTTTTTAATAAAAGGAGACACTCTAATGTTTTCGGACTGCTCAGAATGGATAATTGAAAAGGTCTCTAGAACATAAAAAGGTGTCAGTAACATTGTTAGGAGGTTAAAAACGAGGTCGAAAACCATACATAGCCTTAACATACTAACTACATTCGTTTAAGAATATACTAAAACATAAATTAAAATAGTTAAATAATGATCAACGATTTTATATACTAATGTTAATAAATCAAAATAATATGCCATTAGAGACTAGAAGCAGTCGGCTCATGAATTGTCCACACCGATAGCTGTCACTGGAGTCATATTCATCAGCAGAGTTGGAGGTTAACATAGCAGTGTTTACATCTAATTGCTAATGAAAATTATGTTTCTACATAAAAATAAGACGATTTTTTAGGTTTTCAAATATGCTGGTGCATGTTACCCTATTTTAAAATATATTTAGTTAAATAAGCTTAAAGAACTTTTCAAAGATCTCAATAATACAAGTAAGTTTTATACATTCATTACCGCTTTTTACATAGACTTCGTTTTGTACTAAAGTTATCCCCCAATCGAACATTATTCCACTCATTTTCCTTTTAGGTAGATTCCATAGTTGAATCTTGCAATCGATGCGATGACGGGACCCAGACCCCAGAGTAGGAGCGCTACGCCGTTTATGAACTGGAGATTAAGAATCCGTCGTAAAAAAAAAATTATATATCCCTCTATATATATATGTATATATGATCCATCAGTCCAAATTCATCGTAGGCGAAATCTGACTTCACATGTCGATAGGATAAATTAGTAGGACAAAAGTAGCATCTCGTTTTTTTTGGAAAAAGTGAACGGGGGGCGGGGCGGGGGGGCGAAAGTGCAAACCTTTGGGACACGCTACAGGTCGCAAATATTGACGGAGGAATTTCAAACTCGGCATACACATTCTTAAGGACTTAAGTTAAGTTCTTGAACGGGGGAAATCGGTCGGGGGGCTGGGGGGCTGGGGCGGTTGAAAGTTAAGAACCGAAAAAAGTCACAGAAGTAGGCAAAATTTTACGTCTTAAAAATCTTAGAAAATTATCTTATTGATTAACAATTTTTAACTATAGTTTTTTTTGGATTAATAATAAAAACTAAATAATAAAATAGGTAAGATTTTTTAAGGATTAAATAAAACTTGGGACTTATCCCTTTTCAGTGACTAAAAGTCTCTTAAAGGAAATCTTAAAAAAAAACGACTACGATAAAAAGTAGTTGTATTGATAATGTGTTCTGTCACTGTAACGTATATGAAGAGAGGATAATATCGAATTTAAGTTCAGACCACTGTGGTCAACAATTTTCTCTCTTAATTAATCATGTAATTGAAAAACCCCAAAAATTGCAGACCGATAACAAAAAATAGAATGATCACTTTTAAAAAAATGTTGCGAAAATAGTGGTTAAAGAAAATGTAACCAATGATAATCCGAACAATTTATATAATAAAGTTTTCGATTTATTGTTAAATGAATTTAATAATATTTTTAAGCCAAAAACGTTTACGAAATACTTTAAAATTAAATTTAGTGATTGGGCTACCGTAGGAATATATAGAAGCAGAGAAAGATTATATGATTTATATGGTGAGAGGCAATGGAATCATGATCCGGTGTTCTTAAATAGAGTCAGAAATTTCTCTAAAATATTTAAGAACGTTTACGTACAAGCCAAGTCCATTTATATAAAAAATAAAATTTTAAATTCAGAAGATAAAATAAAGGTAACTTGGGATGTTTTATGTAGTTTTACTGGAAAATCTTCGTGCTCCCAATAGACCTATAAAGTTAAAAATTGATAATATTGAAATAAATAAAGAATCAAAGGTGGCGGCTGTTTTTGAGACGTTTTTTACTGAAATCCCAATAACAGTCACACGTAATTTAAATTCCTCATCATCTGTTGCAATCGCGGAATTGAACAATAATGTTAAAGTCAATAATAAATGTTTTGCTTTTAAACCTGTTTCATTAGATGAAATAGTTAAAACATTTAGAACCTTAAATTCGAAGAAAACCGGTGATTTCTGGGGTATGTCAGTTAAATTGCTTAGCACTATTATAAATGATATTGCCCCTCAATAATCCCTTATTTTTAACAAATGTATCGAAACCGGTATATTTCCAGATTTGATGAAAAACAGTAAAATAGTTCCTTTGTTTAAAAGTGGCGATAGATTGGATCCCGAAAATTATAGGCCTATCTCGGTTTTACCGACCTTGAGTAAGGTCTTCGAGAAAATTATTTTAAATCAGATTTCAGAGTTTATGTATAACAGTGGGATTATGCATAGTGAACAATATGGTTTCACCAAAGGTAAATCAACGACTGATGCGGGTGCTGCGCTTCTTAAGCACATTTACGACGCGTGGGAGAAGTCGCAGAATGCAATTGGGGTGTTTTGCGATTTGTCCAAAGCCTTTGATTGTGTGGACCATCGGACGTTACTATGCAAACTAAACCACTACGGTGTACGTAGCGCTGCGCTTGATCTTATTGCCTCTTACCTGAATCAAAGAATCCAGACAGTTTACGTAAATAATTCTAAATCGTCTGGTTCTCACCTAAAGATGGGTGTTCCACAAGGATCTATTCTGGGCCCCTTTTTGTTTTTACTTTATATTAATGACTTGCCCTTTTTTGTTAAGGGTCTGTGTGACATTGTACTCTTTGCTGATGACACCTCGCTTATTTTTAAAGTTGAGCGTGATAGGATTAATTATGACGAAGTAAACAGTACTTTGTCACGAGTCCTGCATTGGTTCGAAATTAATAATTTTGTGTTACATGCTAAGAAAACTAAATGCGTAGAGTTTACACTTCCTAATGTAAAAAGTAAAAATTGTAACTTGCTCCTTAACAATGAAGTGTTAGAATTGATTGACTCAACAAAATTCTTAGGTTTAACATTAGATAGAAAGCTCCAGTGGAACCCCCATCTCTCAACACTCGCAGCCAAACTCAGCTCCGCCGTCTTTGCAATTAGAAAAGTTAGACAATTAACGGACATAAATACGGCTCGACTTGTTTATTTTAGTTATTTTCACAGTATTTTATCTTACGGTATTTTATTATGGGGCAGTGCTGTCGAAATTAATTCTATATTTATTTTACAAAAAAGAGCTGTGCGGGCTATTTATAACTTAAAAGCTAGAGATTCTCTGAGAGATGTTTTTAAAGAAATAGGTATTCTTACAGTCGCTTCCCAATACATATTTAATAACATTTTATATAAACGTCAAAATTTAAATAGTTATATAAAAAACAGTGACAGGCACGCGATAAATACGAGAAATAAAAACAAACTCGTAACGCCAAAGTTTCGGCTTCAAAAAGTTAATAAATCCTTCATGGGTTTGAGTATACGCATATATAATAAAGTTCCACAAGATATCTTAGACCTTCCATTTCTTAGTTTTAAATCTAAAATCAAAAGTTTATTGTTAAATAAAGCTTATTATAACGTTCAAGAGTTTTTAGTGGATCGAAATATGTGGAACTTAAGTTGTTGAATCATTTGCAGGATTTATATTATATTATAATATACATCACCTATTGTTATATTTCTTTTGAAAAGAGCAACTGTTGAGTTTCTGGCCGGCTCTTCTCAACAGAGCAGTATTCCGAGCCGGTGGTAGCTTACGTACGGACGGACTACACTGACCTTTTTTGTATTGTAGTAATTGACGATTCAAAAGTGCGTGTAAATGCCTACTTGAATAAAGATATTTTGAATTTTGAATTTGAATTTTGAATATACCTTTGTTAGAGACGCAAATTGACAGTACGTAGAAGGTAGGTTAAATGTAAATTATTCCAGGAGGCTAATCTTCGCAGGAAAAAGGGCTTGATAAAATATGACACTTTTATGGGGTATCATTTTTCTTATCTGTGGTACAAATATTAATGATCTACTTTCTCCTTTGTAGACGTTATTTTGGAGTTGTTAAAATGTTTTTGGTTTTCATAGTTAATTAATTGCCTATAAATTAGCGATATAATATAAATCTCTGAATTACTAATTATTGAATTATACGGTATCAATTTTTTGTATGTTTTAAATTATAATAAATTTATTTAATAATATTAGATTTACTCGTTTCTTAAAATGTTCCATAAAATCCTTAAAATAGCTATACTATATACTATGGTTTTACTTTTTTACAAGAATGGGTAAAGTAATGGAATTTCCAAATCGACATTCACATCTGACGCTATGCGTTAAACTGTATAAACTTCGAACAGTTGTACTGTTTGACCATATATTGTTTAATAGGCGGTATTTTACTCAGACCGTGCAATTGAAATTGCACAGATACAACTGAGCGTCTATCCGGGTCATGAGTAAGCAAATGTTTAGTGGCAATGCAATGAAAAGACATAAATTAAAACGCATGTGTGGTATTATAAAAAAATAGTGTCCTTTTTTTTTTTTTAATTTCATTTCATAACTTATTATATATTTGAATTGCCATAAAGCCATAATTTTGTAACAAGGGTAATATAAATGTCGTATTCAACGACTAACTTACTTATTAACTTACTTCATTTAGTGAAACAAGTAACGTATACTCGTAAACGTTAATATTTTTATAAAATAGATGAGAGGCGATGTTAATCCTTAATTTTTTTTAAAAAAGGTATAATTTTTTTTAACAAATAAATACTTCATATGCTTTTGCAGCAATTCCCCATAAAATAATACCTTATTTAATCCAGGAGTACGCATAAGCATAATACGCTGAAAGAGCAATATTTATATTCATCCCCTCTTTTTTCTCTTAAACCGTAAATGAATTTATTTAATTTATTTATAATTATGTCAATGTGTGACTTCCATGTCATATTACTATCCTATATCTAAGCCTACCTAATAAATTAAAAATCAGTAATTATTATTAAAGTTTGGATAAAATTGCATTAATTTAGTTTTGGTAAAATTTATAATCTTATTATTGTTGAATAAACAATTTGTAATAATTTCAAAACTTAAGTCGTCAAGTTTATTTTTTTTTTAAATTGTATTGGCATTTAATAATGTAGGAAAGTTATTTTAATAAATAAAAAATAGCACGCATCCTAATATATTTACTAAGTGTTGCTTCTTTTTCGTTTTCACTTGCTCCAAAGTATTAATACTTTTATTTTAGTAATCTAAAGAAATTATTGTTTTTGTTTCTTATACCTTAGCTAGTCGTAAGCTAATCCTCGAATACTACAAATTATATATTACAAATTTTATTGCATACCCGGTCATACGCTTTTGTCATATCAAGCAAAACGCCGACTGCATAGTGTTCATTTAGGTGTTTGTAATATTTTATTGTTATATTCAAAAACAGCCGTGGATTTATTCAATGTAAAAGCTATTTGGTTTTTTTTAATATTTTTTTTTTAGGAATGAGTACAGTCTGTTATACATAGATTTTTATGATATTTTTGAGGCTATTGTTAAGAAAAACGATCCGTCTGTAATTTGATAGGTCTCGTTTATTCCCGTTTTTAAAAAGCGGTCGTATAATGGATATTATCATTAAATCTGGAATTATGCCTTCCCAAAAAGTATTCATAGATTACGAATGAATGAATGAAAATGGATTTGTAAATTATTTGCAAGATGAGAAAGACAGCTATGTTGTCGTACCCTAGACTTTGAGTATTTTTTAATTATCTAATTATACCTGTTACTTCATGTTCTGAAACCGGATGAATAAAAATTGAATGTAAAGAGTTGTTAGGTAAGTGTGTACCGGTTGGTTGTCCTTGGTTTGTAAATACTTTAGGTGTACCCCCAATGTTAAGGAAGTATTTAGTAAATTCTTCTGCACCGTTTACAGGACTAGTTAGTAGACTGTTATTAACTCGTCTTTGCATATTATTGTTTTCTCTTGTTCATTTATCTGTTATTTCTTGTAATAAATGTCATATTTTATTTTTTCATTTTATTTATGTTATAGTTTCTTTTTGCTATTTCCAACACTCTTTTTAATATTGTATAATAGGTTTTATAATAATTTGTTACGATAATGTTATTGAGTTCTGTTGACAGATGTAGAAGTCCTGTATTTTTACATGAGATTGTTATAGATTTTGTTAACCGTGTTATGTTTGTATTACTTTTTAATATTTTCGTTTTCTAGGCTACGGAGGCAACTTCGAAGACTCTATTATTTAGTATATATTATGTTAGAAGGCAGTTACATCTTATATAATAGTTTGATTTGTAAGTTTATGGTAACTTTAGCAATATAAAAAATATTTGCACTTACCGAAACCAATGAAAAAATATTTTTTCTGTTCATAAAATTTTTCAATTAATAGTTTTCTGTATAGTTGTTTTTAGAAATAAACAAACCTTCAATTTGAATAAAATACTATAAAAGTAAAGCCTCTATTAACTAACTGAATTATAGAATGGCCAAAGTTTATAAACAGCTTGTAGTTCACAGCCTTTTGTCGGAGTCATAACCATATCCCTTGAGAACAATTTGTAAGACGCCTTCTAACCTATCCATCGAGAACTTCTAAAATACTTAGAACTTTTAAGTGCACCACTATTGTAATAAGTTTTACCAGTATTATAATAGTAAACTTCAGATAAGTTTATTATAAAGAAAATAAATGTGCTCAAATTATAATTAAATAAATGTCTTTTGCATTTCTACACTCACCTACTTCACTCACATTTTTACCCTAAATTTATACGTTTATAAATATTGTTGAATGATGCTAACAGAACACCTTTTCTGACTCAAAACAATATTGACTTTAAAACGTAAATGAATAAGCGAATAAAAGACTTACATTTACACATCACAAAATAACATATCTACGTTTCACTGTTAGTTTAATTTCGCAATATCGAGTCAAGTCAAGAACCATTCTGCTTCATAAAAATACCCTATGCATATTAAATTTACTTCTAAAACTTTCAACACTAAAACGTTTAAGTCACTCTACCTTAAAGTTGCTTTCATCTCGCTGTGTAAGCCTTCCATTATACGTGGCTGAGTTGATTTCAAATAACTTTTGTAAGATATTTAACTTGATCGGTACAGCTTAAGTAAACTCTAACATTTTAAAAAGTAACTACATTAACATGTTAAAACGTTAAAACATGTGTAATAATGTCATTATGAATTTAATATTCATTGATCTCTTATCACGTTTAGTAATTATAAAGAGTATTGAAAATCTGGAACTACTGGCACGTTCTTTATTATCAATATTTGTTAAATTATAAAATAACATTAATGAATTAGGCAACATATTATTCCTCTTTCTGTACGAAAATTGACATAATCTAACAACAACCTTCAAAAATTGAGAAATGTTTGGAAGGAGGCCAATGTGTTGCTTCATAGTTTTTCTCCTTGAATATATAAGTTTTCTATTTCTTTAAAGTATTTCTAATAATAAAAACATTTAAAAAATTATTGTGGATTAAAACAATTTAAAGTAATAAAAAGAATTTAAAATTTCATTTTAGAAGAAATTTGTTTTAGGATAAACAAGTTCATCCGGACAGGTGTAAGACAAATAGGTTTAGTCTAGAACACTAATATTAATGCCTTACAATAATTTTTTATTTTGATTTGCCTACTTTAGCCAATCTAAATACTCCTTATGTAATTTAATTGTAATTTAAACTTGCCTATCATTATTATAATCCTTTGATTAGATTAATTAAAGTATCTGAGTGGAGCCGTCCATTTCATTAAAAACGTAACAAAATAATGAAAAAAAAACAGTTATGACAAAACTTATAATATAACGTGAAGATTATTTCTATTTGAACAGCATTTCTCTCTAAATTTATATGACTTACATGTCACTGCATAGTCTCTGCTAAAACATGAAATAAAATAAGAAAATTTATATTCACATTTCAAAATTCTTGCTTTACTCACTTGTTTCTGTAACTATATTTTTTATTCTGAAACGCATTAACGATTTGTTATTTTTCTATATGTTAAATTGTATGAATTTTAAAATCGTTAGGATAGCATATGTCAGCGTGAATCCACTGACACCTATACGAGTATTCTATACCAAATATATAAAGCAATCTATTTAAATAAAATAATCACTTGTAATTTATAATATGAGCAGAGTAAAACTTCAGGTTTCGATGGCATATAAACTTTAATACTGAGTGACAAACAACCCCACTATTACTTTTTTCCTATCACTGACATGAATCACAATAGATTGAACAACTAATTAAACAATTTTAAATTTCAAATATTTTAGAAATACATGACTAATTATTTTAACATTATTATATATTCTAGTAGTATTATATTTATTATAAAACTACTTACTGAAAACATTTATACGTTTAATTTAACATCGCTTTGAATAAAATATATTTATATGATTATACTCGTATTATAAAATCAAATTAAGAAACAATTATTAAATACATTGCGTTTTAAATAAACTTTAAAAATGTTTAATTGCTTAAATCTGTCGTGAAATTTATAATATTACCAGAGTGAAAATTATTTAAAACAATATAAAGATTATTATTGAACAGATGGGAGGATTATAATTGAAACAAAATTACAACCTTTGATGTTCAAATAATCAGTGATAATGAATCAGTGGATATCCAACAAATACGAAAATCAAAGAAACTGAACAAGTAAACGACAATATATTATATAGTCGTAATAATAATGATAAAATAATATTTTTTCGCAAATACCCTGCGAAGAAATATTATTTTATCCTTTTATTTCTTTAATTAAATTTATAACTATGTACATTATGTTAATTTATATATCTTAATGAGAAAAAAGGACGAGCCAAGACAAAGTCTATGTAACCTCGAATATGCGTAAAATTTTATATCAGATACGTATTTAATATCAATAATAAATATAAATCAGATATATGTAAGAGTTATAGAATAAGAAAATAGCCCTCTAGTTAAAACGACCATAACGTTATTTAAAGATCATTGCTTTTTTTTTTTCATTTATCTCTTGATCTTTGTACTAGGATATCCTTTTTAAATAACATGTTACCAATCTATTCATAAAATATAAGAGGTTCTATCAAAAATTTAAATTTAATTTACGAAAGGCCTTGTTTCTTTTAAAAATTTATAAAAAGTTTTGCGACGAAATAAGTAATGTATTAAAATAAAGACACATTAAAAAAGATAGTACAAAATAATATTTATCATTATCACTGATCAAAGGATCGTGTATTTTATCACAAATATACATGAATAATAAAAAATATACTCCATTGTTTAAACTAAAATTCACAGTTTCTTTTAAATTCTTTAACATTATAAATTATAATAAAATTGGTTGTTAAATATGAACAATCTGAGTGATTCTCGGCTCTTGAATTTTAAATGAGAGGTAAGCATCGCTGATCTCGCTTGTAAATATGGTATTAGATACGAATATAACCCAACATAGTAAATTATTCCTTAATTCGTTAACCGGATGAACAAAAGAGTATGTTATTTTTGATTGAATTAATAGAATAAAACTTATTTAAAGTTTCAGTTTAACAAAATGAAATTTCTACAAAACCGTAGTTTATTTTTGGTAATTAACTTAACTTATCTTCACGCCATATCCCTTGCAGGGTAGCCAGAGTCGACGGAGCGCCAAACGCTACGGTCCCTGCATACCTCTTTCGCCTCGACCACAGACATTAACCTCTTCATACATGCCCTCCGGGGGATCCTCATGCTTTTTACGTGACCTTCCTCAAGTATCGTAGCTACTGTGTTTTCGAAGGTCATTCGAGGCCTTCCCCTGTCTCTCTTACCACTCACTTTTCCTTTATAAATCTTTTTTACCATTCTTTCATTACTCATTCGTTCGACGTGCCCAAACCTCCTGAGCACGTTCTTCTTCATTCTCACTGCGACATCTTCGCTAGTACCTGCCATTCTGTGGATCTCTTCATTGCGGATTCGGTCAGCTAAACTGACTCCGCAAATTCGGCGACGAGATCGCATCTCCACAGCATTCATCTTTCTTACAGTCTTCTTCTGCGTTATCCACGTTTGGCTGACGTATAACAGCGTCGGTAGCAAAACTGCATTGAGTACAGCCAAACGTGCAGCTATGCTGACGTTTCGCCGTCTCATCAATGAAGCCAAAGCACCGTTAACTCTGTTACCGGCAGCAATACGTCCCCTTTCCCCATCCATTTCGTATCTTCCGTCTCTGCTAAACATACTGCCCAAATATACCACTTCATTCACTTTTTCTATTATCTTACCATTTACGTTGATCTTACATTCCGTTCTTTCTTCATTTCTTTCAAATATCAGAACCTTCGACTTATCTGCATTTAGCTTTAGACCATTACTTTTACACCCATCTTTCAGAGTGACCAATGCCTGCAAATCGCATTCTGATGATGCAATGAGCATTGCATCATCTGCATAAAACAAGCAATTGACCTTAAGGTCACCTACTTTCACTCCCATATCACTGTCTTTCACGCCTTGGAGACAACTTTCCAAATAAAAATTGAACAACCAACAACCTTGCCTAACACCCGATCGGCTGTCAAACCAGGGCGACATGTTAGCTCCTACTCACACACAGGCTGAGTGATCTCTGTAAAGAGATTTTACAGCCTGTAGCAAGGGTCCGCTCAAATTGTATCGGGGCAGTATCTCCCATAATTTCTTCCTCACAACCCTGTCAAACGCCTTTTCCAAATCCACAAAAGCCCAGAAAACCTTTTGGTTTAGGGCCAAAAACTTTTCCGTGATCATGCGGAGGGAAAATATCTGATCTATACACCCTCTTCCAGGTCTAAAACCTCCTTGGGCCTCCAACAACAACCTTTCAGATCTCTCTTGCATTCTTCTCGCTAGTATTTTAACATAAACTTTACCGCCCAAGCTAATCAAACTGATAGCCCTATAGCTAACACAGTCTATCTGTGAACCTTTGCCTTTATACAAAGGTACGATGACTGCACCTCTCAAATCGCCTGGGACCTCCCCTGATTTCCAGCATAAATTGCACAAAAACTAGAACAAGTCCCAGACGCGTGGCCCACCATATTTGATCATGTCTGCAGTAACTTCATCTGCTCCCGCAGCTTTACCACATTTCAGACTTCGAATCGCGCTCTCCACTTCTTCCAAACTGATTTCACCTGGATTCAGCATTTCGCTGGTATTCAAGGTCGAGGCGTCCTCACATTCATACGTCTCCTTGTAGAATTCCGTCCACCGCTGCAAAACGTGTGCTGGCTCTGTTAACACTTCACTACTCTTCGAAAGCACCCCTTTCATTCTACAGGTTTAGTAACCTGTAGAATGAAACCTGTAGAATGAAAGGTTGTTCAGTAACAACCCCGGGAATCACTAACTTCTCTCCAGAAAAGCTTCGTGTTTTCCTGGAAGTTGTTCGTCAACCTGTCATCCCTGTCTGTCTCAGAATTTTCTGAATTTTGGTAATTTATTATTCTTTTTATACAGATATGCAATAATTTTAGATAATAAATATGTTAACATTTGTCATTTAACATTACTGTTTCAGTATATACAGTATTAACAATAAATATTAATAATAATAGTATAAATATACTAATGTTTTTTCTCCGTACGTTCTACAAATATCGATATAACGCTCCTAGCAAATTAAGGTATTTTGAGATATCCTGTATTTTTTTAACTTGTGAAATAAACAAAGACGTAACAAGACAAATTTATTAAAAAACTTAATAAAAATAATAAAATAAAACAAACTTTGTAAATAAACCTTTGTCCTTTAGTGCATCAGATTTTAAGATTTTAGATATTAAGCTATTTAAGACATGATTATTCAGGTGTTAAAGAACTAATTAATGCTGTTTCATCTATTAGACCATCTACTTAGTTAGGTCAGTGAAAACAAAACATATTTGTGTTTTAAAAGCAAGTACTTACATAGATACTTGTAAAATAATAATAGGTAACAAAAGAAAATTGCTGAAAATGAGTAAAATATAAGGTTTCTTGCATTTTATATGAGGATTTAAGCATCGTCAGCTATGACCTAATGAAAGTGAAACAGTGCGGAGCGCTTTAGCCATAGGCATATGAATAATTCCTTTCTCGTTAACCAACATGAATTTTGATACGTGGATGACTTTAAGATTGTGTGGAGTCCGTTTGAATTTCAATGAAATTCATAAAAAAAATAGAATATAATCTAACAATACATTATAACAGTTGTATATACTTAACTTCAACAAAGATATACTTTGGTAAAGATAGAAATAAAAAGAAAAAACTCCATTTATGATATCACATTGTGTTAACTTGAATTAATTATAAAGTTACTGTTTATATAGCAAGATCCTTGCCAGATTTTGAATAAATTTTGATTTTGATATTCCTTTAAATGTATCTGAATTTCAGAGATAATTAAAAATATAATAGAATATGACAAAAACTATTAAATTAAAATAATACTCCATATTTTATATCTTGTTTATATTGTTCAAAGACGAAACTAAATATGTCTAGGTGTTCATATAAGTATAGGTATAAAATTTTCATTTTATACAATCGGATAACTTGTCAAATTTTAAGGTCATACACAATATACAAATGTCTATTTTATTTTTTATTGTTTATATCGATTTAGTTAAATGATATCTTATTTCCTTGCAACTTCTATATCATGTTCATTAAGCTCCTAGTCAGACATTTGAAATTTAATTTAGCACGATGAGAACTAGTTCCAATTAAATATACTTGTATTAGCTGAAACAGTTTAACCGTGTAACAAGTAAATAAAACTCTTGAGAAACGTAACCCATTATATATAATATCGATTCCTGGTAAATAAGTGCTGCTATAAAACTTTTTTAGAACCAGATTAACAAATGTAACAATTTTAATTTCTGTGAATTTAATAATATTTAGTTTTATATAACTGATATATCAGATACGCCTACAACATTGCCTAAAGTTTACCGTAGGAATGTAATATCGTGAAACATAAACTAGAGAATCAGAAAGATCTTATATATAATGTATAAGTTTTATGTATTTCATCCCTTCTGATAATCTATTAAATGTTCAAGATTGCTTGTATTACGATTTATAGTTAGCCGCTGAAGGAACTGTCTGTTCTCACAAATGTTCATGTATCTTGTTGCAAGTAGCAAATTAATAATAAATAAATATGAGACTTTATTCAGGTATATTGTGTATGCACATTTTACACATTAATTGAAATGTATTAAAAATAATATTAAATTAACAATTTCTTTTCGATATTAAATTAACAATTGTTTGATTTTTGAAAAAGAAAATATGTTTATTTATATGTTTTTCTATTACTTCACTTTTCTTACAGGAAAAACTTTATAAAGGGATTTAAACAAGAAAGAAAAGGGAAAAATGGTAACAATTTTTTATTTACGATTTCTCTTCTGAATCTCAAATACACTTGATTATTAATTTGAGATCATTCAATAGAAATTTATAATATTATTTATAATTTATTTAACGTTTGAATAA
The DNA here is from genome assembly GCA_918358695.1 of Melinaea menophilus ssp. n. AW-2005. NCBI lineage: Eukaryota > Metazoa > Arthropoda > Insecta > Lepidoptera > Nymphalidae > Melinaea > Melinaea menophilus. The sequence goes on from OU911052.1 coordinate 4,354,448, forward strand.
ATCATTATCTACATGCTCTTTTACTTAATCTTCCATTGTCTTCTACCGTACGTTAGAGATGACGTACGGTAAAGGAAGGAGACATTAAAATTTTAAACAAATATCAAATGAAATAAATTTAATTAATTTTGGTAAAGTATCAAATTTATAATTCAATGCTATAAAAATGTAGTTTCTAGTTACTGCAATTTATGGAATCCATAACAGAGGTTCCTGCATGTGACGCTCTTAATCAAAAAGTCTTTTTCGTATGTTATACTGTCAGTACTGAAGAGTGGTTTTATGTGCGATGGTGACACAAGCTCGATTGATTTAGCCAATTTGAGCTTCAGTTAATTGGTGATGACTCTACAACCTTTTAGTAACATAAATAGCAGCGCACTCTCGCGTTATATATTTAATGTTTTTTCACCTACCAATCTGTTTCAGGTGGTCACATAATCAATGTAAAAATGTCAAATTGGGCAGAAATAAATAATAATTTCTATTGTATTGTAACTTTCATTAATTTGATTTAATTTAATTGGAATCAAAATATTATTGTATGAAAGAGTAAACCTAGAAATTATAGCGCAATATCAAAATAAAATTAATATGCTAGGAAGAAATGACAAAGTGGATTTCATGCGGAATCTCTCATTTACCATATTTTATAGAACCCAAATATAATAATGTATATGGAAAGAGAATTTGGTCCAATATCCTGCCTTGTATCCTTAACAAGTTACAAAGGAGTTGATTACAAAGATTAAAAGCCATAATTTGAAACAAACAAAGCAAATTTTAAAGAACTTATATGTCAAGAATAAAAATATACCCATATCACAAATCTAAGGCTATGAACATGTTTAACTTTGTCTCTTTTCTATTTTGTTATTGTGTATTTTAAGAATAAGATAATGTTATATATTAATTAGTTATTTAGTAGTTATAATGCTATGAAGCGTGTGAACTCCATGAACGCAACAATCTTTTAGGTAAGATTTGCGTTTAGGAGTATGTTATGTTGTGACATTTGAATGTAAAAAACAGGAATAAAAAAAATTAATAATAATATATTAAAAAAAACAATAATATTGTTGCAAAAAAATCTGCTCGTTATCCGAAAATACAAAATCCTTTATATTTATTACTATAAATCATAAAGTCATTTTGAGTGAATATAATAGTGAAGAAGGTTATACGAGATTGTGTGTGTCCTATAAATAAAGATACACTGTCTTCTAGATTCGCAAGTGACGTGGGTCGGGTAAATCTGACGTTAGAATCAAAAACACGTAGGTTTACATTTCATACTTTATTATTCGAGATTGTCAACTTACGTATACAGTTACGTAGATTTTTCTTAAATTTGTAGCCAAATTGTTTACCAAGTATATTTCTTAATTACCTTTTAGGTGTTCCAGTAAAAGTATGTAAAAAGATGACGATGATTACTGTTAGGTTTGTTGATATATTTCTTTTATATAAGCTTCAAAGTAAAATACCGATGACAAATACAATATTAAAATGATAGACAAAATATGAAAATTATAAATTTTATACAAATTGCGCCTTGATTTTATTTAAAAGGTTTTTGGAAAAATTCTTCACATAAGCGATCTTGTGTGAAATAAGCGAGAATAACGTTAAAACTTTTTAACTTGTTTATTTAAGGAGGTTTATATAATAGAAGACACATAACAAATAATATCCTTACTATATAATAATGACCTAATTGACTCTGTATGCACGCGCATCACTTATCACCCACAAATCACACAATAATGTGTAATACATCAAAAAAAAAGCTATTGAATCAGGCTACAAAATAGGGTGGGTGCCAACGTTATACGTGACATTTGACCCTTTCCGGCCCGAAGGGCCGGGAAGTTCCCTCGTCTAATAATATCTCTGTAGCTTAATTCAATCATAATAATTATTATCTACAATGAATTTATTACTTTATCTTATTTCTTTGTTAAATATTATGGTTAGAATAAAATTACATGACAAACATTATTAATTAAATATTTATACAATAGGCTAAAATCTTATTCTATATCTCATTCCCTGTAATTAATTATTAATAACATTATTATTATATATAATATACAATTGTTTATTATCTGTTATCGTATTACAATATACGAAAGTACTGACTGTATATTGTTTTATTTAGAACAGTTTCCTTACGCAAGTAATTTATTTTTCTTCCTGACCGCTTTGTTTGAAACACAGACCATTAAAATGTATAACAGTCGGTTTACGATAACAGCATATAATATGATTAGTTTAACCAATCAGTATATTTATTGTAGAATTGAATAAGAGTAGAATACAAGTAGGAAAGGGAAGGAAGACGACCAAAATACTATAACAGAGCCAGCATATTTAAACGTTATAGCCACGTAGATGTATCTTTTTTAATAATTACGAGTATATTGTATTTTTATAATACAGATTTAATGAAATAATTTTATTTCCATTAATATGGTTGAATAAAAAGGAGCGTCCGGAGAGGAGAGGTTTTATAAATAATTGTATAAATATACCCAACTTCTGAACAGAACATGCCTACGTTCATTTCATTGAAAATTGTCCGGCTAATTACGAATTCACTAGGGGTTGTCTCGTGAGGTTAGAGCATGAGAATATCGCATGGAGATTTTTAATAGTTATATATGCAATAACTTAAATAAATAAGTAACACGAGTATCTATAACTGACATTCCTGTTAAGTACAGTTAAGAGGACGCTTGTTTTAAAAATCTGTAATCCTCATTAAATTTTGGATTAGATTTGGAGTATATTACACTTATCATACATAAAATAAAATACATAACCACTTTTTGAGTTTTTTTTTGTGTGTAAGAACAATTAAAACCTCCACCGATTGATTTTGTCATTCCTGTTATCAGTTTGCCGGTTCTCGTAATTTTGCTACTGTAATAGGTTTCAAAGATAAGTATATCTTCTTTGAAACTAATAACAGTATTATTTTATGTCATAATGTTAATTATAATATTCAATACATACATTTTAAAACATTACATTTAAGTTTTATGATATTAAAAAACGTCATTTATTGTTTAACTTATGTGATGACTAATCGTAAAACAAATATTCAAAATTATAAACAGTCGTGCAAATTTATAGATTCATAAACTTTTAAATATTTTTCAATCAATTCCTATTGAATACATTTTTAATATTACTTGAATATTATACATTAATGAAGAAAAAAATCAAGGTGCAATGTGCACACTGATTGTATGTACTCGTATTATTGCATATAAACGCATGGTTGATCTTTGTATCAAAAATAATTACACCATTTTATTAATATTAAAAAGTATTAGTTTTATTTTTAACTTCCAACAATTAAAGAATTTAATCAGAGAATAACTTATTAATCATTTGTGAAAAATTTTAAGTTTTATTGCCTGTCCTGTATTGTAAAAATAAAATAAAAAATACGTTGTAATTATAATATTGCTTCGAACAAGATAAAATCAAAAAGTACTATAAATTATCTAAAGACATAATATCTATATTAATTAAACATGGTATATTTTTAAAACAAGATACAGTAAATGTATATGTAGCCTCCATTTTATATTAGATTTGGTGAAATATTTACATAAATCATAGTTATTACAGAGCGCGATGAATGGTGGGATGATGAAGTGAAAGACGCTGTGGAGTTAAAGAAGAAAGCATGGCTAGATTATAAAGCCTCGGGTAAGGATAAAAGTATGAGAGAGATAAGAAAAAGAGAGTACAAGCTACAAAAGTACAAAACAGAAGCACTTATAAAGATGAATAGTGAAAATTCTGAGAGAGAAAGGGACGAAAAGGAGGGAAAGTTGACGAACAACTTTCGGGAAAACACGAAGCTTTTCTGGAGAGAAGTTAGTGATTCCCGGGGCTGTTCGGTAATCTGTAGAATGAAAGGGGTGCTTTCGAAGAGCGGTGAAATCTTAACAGAGCCAGCACACGTTTTGCAGCGGTGGGCGGAATTCTAAAAGGAGACGTATGAATTTGATGACGCCTTGGCCTTGAGTACCAGCAAAATGCTGAGTCCTAATGTAGCCGATGGTGAAATCAGTTTGGAAGAAGTGGAGAGCGCGATTCAAAGTCTGAATTGTGGTAAAGCTGCGGGAGCAGATGAAGTTACTGCCGAGATGATCAAATATGGTGGGCCACGCGTCTTGGACTTGTTCTGGTTTTTGTGCAAGTTATGCTGGAAATCAGGAGGGGTCCCAGGCGATTGGCGAAGTGCAGTCACCGTACCTTTGTATAAAGGCAAAGGTTCACAGATAGACTGCGCAAACTATAGGGCTATCAGTTTGATTAGCTTGGGCGGTAAAGTTTATGTTATAATACTAGCGAGAAGAATGCAAGAGAGATCTGAAAGGCTGTTGTGGGAGGCCCAAGGAGGTTTTAGACCTGGAAGAGGGTATATATTCATATATGATCAGATTTTTTCCTTCTAAATGAAGAAAGAACAGAATATAAGATCAACGTGAATGGTAAGATAGTAGAACAAGTGAATGAAGTGGTATATTTGGGAAGTATGTTTAGCAGAGACGGAAGATACGAAATGGATATGGAAAGGCGTATTGACAACCGGTATCAGAGTTAACGGTGCTCTGGCTGTATTGTTGAGACGACGAAACGTCAGCATACCTGCACGTTTGGCTGTACACAATGTGGTTTTGCTACCGACGCTGTTATACAGCAGCCAAACGTGGGTAACACAGAAGAAGAATGTAAGAAAGATGAATGATGTGGAGATGCGATCTCTTCGCAAAATATGCGGAGTCAACTTAAATGACCGAATCCGCCATGAAGAGATCCACAGAATGGCAGGTACTAGCGAAGATGTTACGGTGAGAATGAAGAAGAACGTGCTCAGGTGGTTTGGGCACGTAGAACGAATGAATGATGAAAGAATGGTAAAAAAGATTTATATAGGAAAAGTGAGAGGTAAGAGATACAGGGGGAGGCCTCGAGTGACCTTTCAAAACACAGTATCTCCGTTACTGAAGGAAGGTCACATAAAAAGCATGAGGACCCTCGGAGGGCATGTATGAAGAGGTTGATGTCTGTGGCCGAGGTGAAAGAGGTATGCAGGGACCGTTGCGTTTGGCGCTTCGTCATCTCTGGTTACCCCGCAAGGGATATGGCGTAAAGTTAAATAATAATAATGGTAATAATACAGAGCCAGTAATAGTTTTGTTATTATGAAAAATACGATAAACAAAATCTGTAATCGTAATATAATTTAGCTTAATCTACTACATACATTAATTACTTTGTTATTTTATCTTACTGTCGTATAAGAAAGATGTTGTTGTATTTATTTTATGATATTTATTATATTTAAATTTAATATTCTATATATAACAGGAAAGTTTTTAGCCCAATATATTTAGTTATAGTTATTGGCCCAAAAGAGCATTAAAATTTCAATTGGGTTTATTAAGTATTGATCATAGCAAGTGATTTGCTTTACAGAACAAATAAATTATTACAGTAAATGAAATAATGATATAAAAAAGAAAATATATTATTTATATTTGTAATAGAAGAAAAATATACTAATAAGATGTCGTATTTTATCAAACCTCTCCCTTAGATAAGTAGAATGAAGCGCTTGGGATATTCTACATTTAACCTGTATTAAACATTATTTATTACAGAGAAAATGACAACTTGTCATTGCCAACATTCATGATATAAAAGCGGATTATATACAAGAGACATTGAATTAAAGTTACTGGTTTTTATTTATTTAGAATGAAATAAAACAAGAGACCTACTTGAGGTGTAGAATACATCTGGACTGTAATTTTAAATATTAACCAATGATAAATAAATTGAGACCTGAGATTAAATTAAATTTGTTAACATAGCATAACTTTAAGTAGCGCTTCGATGCTTACATCGATAAAAATTACGTTTCCAGGCAGAAATAAAAAGAATATCAAATGTTTTTCAAATATACTGTAAGCTACCATATTTTAATAAATACCCATGTAAATAAGTTTTGGCTTTATAAATATAACAAAGATCTCCTCAAAATAAGTTTCTCTACATGTCTACATAATATCCGTTGTACGCCAACGTTATTCTAAAGTCGACTATCATTTCACTCATTCTCTTTTATAAAATACTCATGTGAAATAAGTTTTATAAATAATTTAAAAATAGTGATGACTTATAAAGATGATTTCTACCTGATGATTCTTAACAGACGGGATATAAAATTCTATTTTGTAATTCTATTTTCTATATTCTAATTTGATATTGAAGCTTAGTACGTATGTACGTACGTACCTAAATTAAAATGGAAAATAGACGATTGCTGTTCCTGACCAGCGATGCTTTTATGCTTTTAGTTGCAGGAAGCAATTTTAATGCAATAAAAAAATGTCTGCTTTGTCCAAAATGCTTGTCCATGAAATCCTATAAAATCTATATAATATTTCAAATTAAAAGTACTTTAAATTAACATATTTATTATTTTTCAGTAATGATAGCAATATAAAAATGTAAAAATTTAGTTAGATTAGTGAATTGTCGAAGCGCCACATGTAGCGTCTTCCTTAAGAATATTTCTTTAATAAAAATAAAAAAAATAAAATATTTGTACTCTTATGATATGAAAATGCATATACTTTTTCCATAGTATGTTTTATTTGCCCCAAAGTTTGAAATAAACACTTTTATCGAGTATTTATCATACAAACTTTAACATTTATAATATTGACAAGATATATTTATATTTATTATAAACGTCTACAGTCTTTTTAAATACACTACCTACTGATCTCCAACCCAAAAGATTTAGCTTACAAGGTTTTTATCTGTAACCGAAAATTGTACAAAAATATAAGCTACAAAACATATCCCAGTACTAATTTTAGTGTAATATATAAGATTCCTCAAAATATAATATTAAGCTTGTTTTATTTATTTTTAAACACAGTGGATTCATATTCCAACTTATGTTAACAATTTAAAGTTAAATCTCATTTTAACTGTTTTTTTTTCTGTATTAATAATACATATCAAGTTATAAAATAGTGTAGGTAAGGTTTCCTAAGGCTGAAATGACAAATATTACTGAAAAGGGACACAAAGCTTAAAGAAAAATGACTATGATAAAAAGTTATATTGTTGGAGACTTCACCTTTGTTATTGACGCAAATTTGTTGATAATACATAGGAGACGCAAAGGTATATAGTATAAAGGAGGGTCGGTAGATTATATGTACATTTTTCCAGGAAGCCAATCTTTGCAGGAGAAAGGGTTTTGATGAAATATGGTACTTTTATGAACTATATTTTGCTTGTCTGTTTTACAAATATTAATGATCTTTCTCCTTTGTAGTCTTAATTGTTTTAAAATATCTTGATTCATAATGATTAAAAGTTATTTTTGAGTCATTTAAAAGTTTTCAGTTTTCATAGTAAATAGGATAGATAGATAAGATAACTGCAAGAGGATAGCCTAAACATTAGCGTCACGAAATCTTTGAATTGCTAAAAAATGAACTGCACGGTTTTAATTTTCAATATATTATTATCTAATATTTTAAGATATTTTTTAAATATTTAAGGTAAAGGAACTTCTGAAATTATAGCAAGTGGTTTCCTGTGTGAATCATATTTGATTCCTGTTGACTATATACACACACAAGCATCTATCTACAAACCTACGAATTATGATTCAGCATTCAAGGTCATTAGCAAATTAAGTAAGACACGGATAAGTTTTGTTTCAATTCATTTATTTCAACAAATGCAATTTGTCAGATGGAAGAAAATATAAGGACAAATAAATTGCACTTCAGAGCTGTTTTTAAATCTTTTTAGCTTGGATTTGTGAAACCTTCTAAACATTTTAGATAAAATTGTAAATTAAGCCTAATCTACTTCTAGCTTTGCAAGAGAGCAAAATATGTTAGAAAATGGAACTGATAGACAACTATTTGCAAATAGGTATGTATTCTAAGTTACTTTTAAATTTTGATGTTTTTTTATTTTATTTAAAGTTTTTTATAGAATTCGCATTATTCTCATACTATACTGTCCAATGGTATCATCTACGGTGGTGTAAATACGTCATGCAACTAAAAATGAGTTGGAAATCGCAGGGTCGTTCATTTAATACTCGTATTAAACGACCTCATATAACTTTTTTTTAAAAATTAACCTACAAGAAACTCTCTAGTTTCAAACTCACCCTCCTCAATTGATTGAGGGGCGTGGGATGGTGAATGGAAATAAGCTTCCGGTTCTTTCAAAATTACTGGAGATGGACCTTAAGTTATTATTAACACAATAAACAATACAGTGTGTATGCCAATAAAAATATGAAGCATATATATTTTCACATATGACCTTTGATCGCACATTGTTAGATTAATATGTATGGCAACACAAATGTATAATGTAATGTTGGTACTATTGTTGTGGTACGGTTGGCTATAATGTATGTAATTAAAAATTCTCTCCATGTTTGAAATGTGCTCTGCGTTTGATGTATTCCTAATAAAACAACATATACCATGAAAACAGTTTTTATTCATTATATTTAACAGGTTATGGGCCCAGAAGCGTATACCTGTAAGAAAATTAATTAAAAGTAGTGACATCGGACTTGTTTCTATATCGGCGAAAAAGTGAGGTTAGGTGAGGACGCGTCAGTAAAATTTTCGTCGAGAAGGTGATTATTTGCTTTAAAAAATAGCAAGGAAGGACAGCATGATGGAAGCGAATCCAATAAATATTACGAATAATGTGATGAAACTGGAAGGAGCCCGAAACTGGAACATATGGAAGTTTCAAATGACCGTACTTTTGAGGGGTCAGGGATGGTTGGACATTGTGGCAGGACGGACGATGAAACCTAAGGATGCTGCTAATCTAAATACTTGGGAGTCCAAGGACACGAAGGCTCAAACACTTCTAGTGACAAGAATGTCGGAAGATGTTATGTTACACCTTGTCACAGGTACAACTTCGGCTGAAATGTGGAAAAAGCTCCTCAGCGTGTACGAGCAAAAAATCGTAGACCAGTATCCATATAATCCAACAGCGATTTTTTCAATATAAATATGAAAAAGGAGGTGAAATATCTGTGTTTTTGTCAAAGATACAGGAAATACGAAATCAGCTCAAACAGTTGGGCGAGGAAGTTTCAGATAAATTCACTATAACTAAAGTATTAATGAGTTTACCGAACGAGTATAAACATTTTGTGTCGGCCTGGGAGTCAGCACCAGAAGACAGACAGACATTTGATAATTTAGTGGCCAGGCTGCTAATCGAGGAGGAAAGACTGAAGGAAAAGACAGAAGAAAATGATAGTACACCGTCTACGTCTGCGTTTGTAGCTAGAAGGAAATTTAAGTGTTTTAAGTGCGGCAAGTCCGGACATTTCCAATCCGAGTGCAGAAGTAATAAAGACAGTGAGAAAAAAGTGAACGATAATAAATGTTTTTACTGCGGCAAAATCGGACATTATAAAGCGCAGTGTCGTTAAAGGACGTCAAAGGATAATAAGAATATGAGTAATGCGTTCATTGTGTCGGACTCAGTGCATAAGCAATACGAAGAATCAAAGTGGCTAGTTGACTCTGGAGCCAGTGAGCATATGTGCTGCGATCGTTCTTTGTTTTCGTCATTTCAAACTGTGTCGCAAAAATCCGTAATAGTCGGTAACAGAGCTATTATTAGTGTGTTGGGATGTGGACAGATGGCGATGCAAATCCATAACGGAAGTGAATGGATAGACTCAACTATAGACAATGTGTTGTTCGTTCCCGATTTAAAGACGAATTTATTTTCTGTGAACCGCGCTGCGGACCGGGGATACGTAATAATGACAGATGTCAGCTCATGCAAATTTCTCAAAAAGGGCGTTATTTGTGCAATCGAAAAAAGATTTGAGAACTCATATTATTTAAATTTTCTTTTTAAATGTGAAGTTGCAAGTGTTGCAAAGGTAGCCAATGATTTAACTGAGTGGCATGAAAAGTTAGCACACCAAAACTTTGAACATGTAAAGAAAGTGTTGAAAAAAAATATCATTGAAACAAAACAATCTTCAGTTCTTCAATGTGAAAGCTGCTTAAAGGGAAAGATTCACCGGTTACCGTTTAAGAAAAGTGACAGCGTGACCACCAGGACCTGTGAAATGATACATGGCGATACATGTGGACCGATGGAAGAAGAATCTATTGGTGGTTCTAAGTATTTTGTTGTTTTGAAGGATGACTTTTCAAACTTCAGGATTGTGTTTTTTGTCAGAGCAAAGCACGAAATTAAACGTTGTTTGGAGGATTTTCTGAACAAAGCGGAGAATGTAACGGGAAATAAAGTCAAAACTTTTAGGACTGACAATGGATTAGAATTTATAAACAAAGAAGTGATGCAAATATGTTCGAAGAGAGGGATCATTCATGAAACTACTGTAACTTATACACCAGAACAAAACGGGAAGGCTGAGCGCGAAAATCGGACTCTTGTTGAAGCGGCAAGGACAATGTTACATGCTAAGAAATTGACTAAGAAACTGTGGGCAGAAGCTATACACACAGCCCCTTTCGTATTAAACAGGACAGGAAAAGGCAGAGATGGAAAATCACCATATGAAATGTGGACAAACAAAACTTATAATATTCATCAACTGAAAGCTTTTGGTTCCCCTGTGTAAACTCTGAAGGTGAATTTGGTGACAGAGGACGGATAAACACAAAGTGCCAAAGATATTCTAACTTCTCTCAATGATGAATCCACAGGAGAAAGTGAGTCTCACAGCGAATATGAACCCTGCGATGATGAATCATCAGAGGTGGAGGAAGGGGAGATTCAGAACGAAAGAAGTAGGAGAGTGAGGAAACAGACATCATTTTATCAGTGCCATAATGCTGTAAGTACAGAGAGTGAACCAACTACATACAAAGAGGCTATGGGGAGGAAGGATGCAAGTAAGTGGAAAGAGGCTATTAAGAAAGAATTACAAACCTTAAATGATAATAATAATTGGGTTTTCAGTGATGCACTGGTGGGTGAAAAAGTTTTTAGTAGCAAGTGGGTTTTTAAGTTCAAGGGAAATAGTAACAAACAGTAAAAAGCTAGATTAGTGGCTTGGGGTTTTGAGCAGAATAGTGATTTTGATATAGGTGAAATCTATGCCCCTGTTGCAAAGCTATCAAGTTTTAGAGTTTTTGTTGCGATAGCTACTCATTTAAATTTACCAATATATCAGATGGATGTTACTGGAGCATTTTTGTATGGAAATATAGATAGAGATGTTTATATTAAATTACCAGAAGGGGCTTATTCTGGGGAGAAAAACATTGTCAAATTAAATAAAGCATTGTATGGTCTTAAAAACTCACCTAAGTGTTGGAACACTAAATTCAACTCTGTGATTAGTAAAGAATGTTTCATTAAGCCTGATAATGATTCATGTTTATTTAAGAGGTACATTGGTAAAGATAAAATGTATGTATTATTGTATGTTGACGATATTCTGTTGTTTGGTACAAATGAGAGACATGTTGTAGAATTTAAGAATATACTGAATAAAGAATTTGAAATGAAAGACATAGGATTAATATCAAATTTTCTAATCATAAATGTTAAGCAAAATTTAGAAACAGGTATTACTGAATTGGATCAAACAAGTTACTTGGAAAGTATTTTAAAAAGATTCAATATGGAAAATTGTAAAGATATGTCAACCCCTATGGACAACAATTTTAATACTAAAATATATTAAGACTAATGAACAACCGGCAGATATGTTAACCAAGGTTTTAAGTAGGGAATTAATTGTGAAACATTTGAAAGAATGTGGTGTAACAGATTAATGCTAAATTCTTATGTAATTAAAGATATATTTTTATGTGAATGTATCTCATAGAAAACATTTGTGTTGAGAAGGGGTGTTAGATTAATATGTATGGCAACACAAATGTATAATGTAATGTTGGTACTATTGTTGTTGTACGGTTGGCTATAATGTATGTAATTAAAAATTCTCTCCATGTTTGAAATGTGCTCTGCGTTTGATGTATTCCTAATAAAACAACATATACCATGAAAACAGTTTTCATTCATTATATTTAACACACATATATAATGTTTACAAAAAATATATAAATATATATATTAAACAATCGACATGGAAAACACACGACCAAAATATAGCGGACCTGTTAGAGCATCCGGGCTCAAACCAGGTACTCGACGCGCAAGTAGAGACACTACAAAATATTATTTTTGACTACTTCAATGAGCACTATCCCCCTCCGAATCGTTATGCTCATAAGTATAAAGAAAACGGTTTTAAATAGAAAAAGAAAAGGAAAAAAAAAAAAAAAAGAGACCTCATAAAGAAATTTCGTAGGGCCAAAGCCATGGGCGACAACCAACTTAGTCACCAACTGTCTAGGACATTAAGGTCAATTCTTAAATTAATACAAGGCGTTTCACAACAAATAACAAAAAACCGTGATAGCTTTGACCGGGCAAAACACGAAGCAGACTTTGATAAGTACTCCAAAAACATTTTCAAAGACGAAAAAGGTAAGCTTCTCTTGACCAACGAGCAAATTTTTGATTATTATAAAAGCACATACGAAGGGCCTAAAAATCAAAGGCTGTATGGGGATCCCAACGTACGAAAACCTGAGAGTCCTTCCATAGATTTTCATGCCAACCCACCAACTTTGGAGGAAATCAATAAAATAATAAAAAAATAGATGGTTTCCATCTAAGTCAGCACCAGGTCCGGATGGTATCCCTTATATAGTTTATAAAAAATGTCCGTCGATTCATAAACATCTATTGAATATATTCGGTAAAATCTGGTCAAGAGGACAAACACCGGTAACATTCGGAAATGCCCTTTTTGTCCTCATTCCCAAACGCGACAATGTCTCGGATCCTAGATCACCTCAAAATCGATTGATGATATTATAACATCTCTTCCAAAAGATTAAATTGCCGCAGAGCTGGAGTCAAGACTTCAATTCCATAAACAATTTATGATAGGTGCTCAAATAAATAAAGCAGGGCTAGGATCAAGTAGGAAAGAACAAGACACAGAAGTATTAAAATATTTTATTCGGCAAGATGAAAATGATAATTACCGGAAACACGATGAGCCTGGAATTGTAAAATAAATGGGTAACCATAGGAGATTTTTGTATTCCACTGCTTTTAAGATGGCGCAACCTGCTTCATGATTGGCCGCCAGCATTATTAAAATTTTATCTTAATGCATTCCAAATGACTCTCCCAGATCACAGTAATTTAGGAAGATGGGGCACCGTTAGCCACCGAAAAACCTTGCAACATTTGTGGGGAGGCAGTAGGAACCGCGAAACACTTGCTAGTAGGGTGTAATCGCCACGATAAAGTATTAGAAATCGTACGAGAAGCAATTTAGTCTTTCTGTTGCAAGAGCGCAGAAGGGTATAACAACCACCAAAATATCAGTATAGTTCGTAAAGACAGGTTCGTCCAAAAAATCTAAGCTAAAATCTTATTCCATCTTGGACGCGTCTCCTGATTGGACTCTCATGATGGACACGTATGAAAGGCAATACAAAATCCCCGGGGATGTTGTGTTGTGTTTCGTCATCTAGGCCGGACTTATTCCTGTACTCAAAACAACTAAGGCGCGTTATACTTGTGGAGCTTACTGTTCCCTGGGAAACAAACATACACAAAGATCATACATTTAAGCTTAACAAGTATTACGAACTGTGTAACGAACAGATCAGGAATAATTTAATAGTTAACTTGTATGCTGTAGAAGTAACAGCGACAGGTATAAGAGTAAAATCTCTCTATAACTTATTTAAGGATCTCGGCCTTTCTAAAACGATCATCAGTTCATTTTTGGAACGTATTTCAAAGGTGGCTTTAGTAGGTTCTTACGATATTAGGTTAGGTAGGGAGAGGAGCGTGAACAGTGAAGGTGAGCGTGTATACGCATACTAAAGGAGCCCCTTAAACCTACACCTGGGTTGCAAGTCCCAGGCATTGTTTGCGCTCCTTTTCTTGTAACGCGATGGGCCCGGCACCCGCACGGCGAATCCATGAAATGCTAAGAAGCTTCGTCTCTTACGTAGCCACTACAACAGCAAATTCTTCTCCGTGTTGACGAGTTTTTCATTCTGTATTTATTAAAAAAAAATTACAGACAACTAATAAATAATATTTTTTCTTAATATGAAACAAGAATGTCCACAAATCTATTGAAAGAAGAACTTGTGTTCAGTTATGGGGCGTAAAAACAATAGTACGTCACTTTTTAACAAATAAATTACATAAGTTGTTCTTTGCGTATAAGTATAACTTTTAAAAAACACCAGGTTAACAAAAACATATAAAAGTTATATTCATTTATTGGATTTAATAATTTATTTAATTAAAACAAAACCAATCTCGTACTATATTGTTAAGTATCGGTTTCTAATATTGCAAATGCACGATCAGAATTCTGTATTGAACAGCTGCTTTCAATGAGGAAATACTGAGCATCATTTACACATTATCATACCAAGAGTGGTGACACCCTTTGAGGGTTAATTTGCTTTATCGAAATTAAAATACTATTCTCTTACTTCTGTAGGTCTTAATAAAAATAAATAATAACATTGATACCAAATAGCCCTTGTAATGCCAAAAATATATAGTGTAATTAATTATAATCACATATATTTTTTAAATAATAAATTATCTAACTCAATACTTTTATTAAGTTTGTTTATTCTTTTTATTACCATTTATATTCATTCAAGATTTATTATTAATGAAATTTAATATTAATAAGAATTGTTATTTGATTTTCTGACAAATGTATTTAAAAGTCAGAAAATAAATAAAAAATATATGAACTGGACGATATACACATCACTATGCCTTCATGAACCATTTACTCGATGTAGTTTGATTGCAAACCTATTTCTAAAGAAATTTATGTCTTTTGTTCCTAAACTATGATGTTCGCGTTTCACCATTAATACGAGTTTTGATCAGCTATAAATCAAAGGCAATGACTAGCTCTGCCTTTTATTGCTTGTGTTATGAGTATATTCTATCAGTTTATGTAAACGAAGCGAAAAGTTTAAATAATAAATAAATAAAAAAAGGAATTCAATCATTATTGTTATTGCCAAAATTTTAAATCACAATAAAGTATAGCGATTTTAAATACTAGTTTTGAAAAATAGGCAATAGAAAACTTTATGTACGTACATAAAGATAAAAGTCAAGTGATTGTCACGGATGTTTAATTAAAAGAGGAGCGGTTTACATATTGCAATACCATCAGTGTATTATGCACAATGTAGTATGCGCTTATATTTATTTATTTCATAAACAGGTTGATAGATCCTATAATTTTTTTTCATTAATCTCTTGTATCATCGATGCTGAAATCTGCAGCTAAGTGCTAAGTTAGATAAGATATAGTTATATAGTTAAAGACATATTCACAGTCGTTTTAATTATATTTTTAACCAATTGAGGTATCTTTTCAATGTTCTTTTCTTATTCTCTTTGATACTTTATTAAGAATTATAATTAAATTTAAAAATGCAATATTTATTTCAATAAATAAAATATACAATTGCGTTCTATTGTCTATTATTGTAACTTCGTAATAGTAATTATAATTGTCATCACACTATGTTACTTATTAGTTTAAATATATTCAAAAAGAAAAATATTACTATAATTAACAGATTTGATTTCATTTGATCAAAGTATTTTTAGTTTATGTTAGCGCTAGTCGAAGCAACGTAATATAAGAAATCTTGTTGTTGATGAATTGTCACTCGTTTTTTTTATTTAATCAAATTATTTCATTCCACTTAAAATATTTATTACTCTATGTATTAAGAAATATTCCATATAATTGTTAAAATATAAATCACTATAATATGTTGTGCTTAGGAAATGATTTTTGTTATTTTAATAACACAAGTTCATATTATTTTTGTATATACATATATATTTTTATATTTTAGTGTATATAACATTACGTTATAATTAAATTATGCCTTATTTACCATATAATATTATAAATGATGAATACTTTTCTTCTTCCATGCCTGATAATTTAGTTAGTGATTGAATGGTTTCAATCTTATCTTCATGGTCGCCGGTAAATGGTTCGCTCTAATGTTCCTTCGATTGGTCTAATCTGATAGCTGGTGTTCCACAAGGTGGTGTTTTATCTCCACTTCTTTTCTCTACATTCATAAAGACACACATTGAGCTTGGGTCAGAATTTGAAATGATCAATGAAGATATGAAGCGTATTAAGAAATGAGCCTATTTTCTTGATCTCTCAGTTAATAGAGTAAGACTTAGGCTATACTTATTGGAAGTAAGCAAATACGTCACAGAATTATCTTTAATACCATCCCGCAAATTGTATATGATACAACTGTGATAACTTTTATCAACACTGTTAAATTTAGGTTTAACAGTGGACTGCAATCTGTCTTAGCATAAGTAAGCGCTTTCATTAATATTTTCGCTCTCTGAGACGTCTGCATAATTTTCTTCCTGTAAAAACAAAAAACCAAAAAATTCTTTTAACTCAAAGCTTGTTACTTCCTCTCTTCGATTATGCTAAGATATGCTTTCTAGATTTTTATTAGACTTCAAAACTTGTATGTAAGATTTAAATATGGATTGCGTAAATAAGATCACATATCCGATCGATTACTGACGTCAATCAAATTGGTTACAAATTCCTCATCGCGGGAATATGCATATATTAACTAATCTTTTAATATAATTAAAAACTCTGCACTGAATTACCTTGGTGAATGATTTAGAAATTCAATAACAAATTACAGAACATTGCGATCATGTAAGCTTTTAAAACCGCTTGCCTTTCTTCATTATAACAGCATATTTTATTCTCGCTCCTTTACTGGGCAAGCAGTTTGACTATGGCACTAACTACCTGAAGAAATCTATTAATGTCCGAATGATAAATCTTTTAAATTAAAATTAAAGCAGCACTTTTACTACCTTACTTGGTATATGTACATAAATAAATGTGTGCAAGTATATATAGATAGATATGTGTTCATTTATTAATATGTTAGTTTATATATTTGCTTATTATATTATATGAGCACATAATGTTTATTGTATTACATTCAATACTAATATACCCACCTACTTACGTCAACTACAATTCACTTACACTCAGGGGTAGCTGGAAGAGATTTGTTCCAAGATATAAGCTATCCCATGTACATAAATTATAGTTTAAGTGTCTATGTAAAAATGAAATACATGAACAAAATAAATAAATAAATAAAAATCTATCTAATCTGGTTCAAAACTAGTTAAATGCTTCTTAATAAACATGTCTTGAAAAAAGGATATTCTAGTAGATAAAAAATATTTTTGGTAATATCGTGAAAAATAATATTAATAAAAGAAATAAGATTACGGTCATTTTAATAATATAATTGATGTCAAATATAATATATATAATTGGTGTTAAATACGTAATTAATATAAAATTTTGAGTATATGGGTATGGGGTTACATAGGTTTTGTCTTGGCTCGTTCTTATTTCAATCAAAATGATATATATAAAGTCAAATACTATATTAATAGAATATATATAGGAATAAAAATTAAATTAAAAACACATTTCATAAAAATTTAAGCTTTTTGTCAGAGCAAGTCGTAATATCGTTAAAAAAGTTTTTTAAAAATGAAGTTATAATGAGGGTGAAACAGGGAGAGACTATAAAACTTTATTTAATTTGCACCAATAAGATTATAAATGAATGAAATTATAATTACTGCGAAATAAAACTTAAGTTGATAAAGTTATATATAATTTGTAGAGTAGAACATCATTAAGTTCTTTATTTCTATGTTTATCCACTATAGCAAGGAATTATTTATATTTATAGTAAAGTTGCCTCCGATGTTGACATCTCTTAAAATAATAGTCCAAATATATAGTTACCAGTCTGTACTTACGTAACTTAAATTGCCATTTCTCCGAATAGTTTCAAACCCATTGAGTGAGCTCGAAGCAGAGCAGAACCGCAAAGTGAAGCCTACAGCAGACGCAGTGGTGACGGTGGCTCGTCTTCAACAATCTAAGTAACCAAAGAAAATTAGCGTATCTGACAATGCTACTATTAGTTCTGTAACTATAAATAATAACCACCAAATTAAATGAATATTTGTTTTGCAAGATAATTATTGCAAAACTTCTCTTTCTTCAAATACTTAGTTTTATAATGATCTTTTAATACAAGAATGCGAATAATGTGAACTTATTTTTTTTAACAGTTTATTCAGGGATAAAAACAAGATAATTTATTGTAAAAACGTTTCTATTTATATATTTTTTTTTGTTTAAGCGAGTATAATGTTAGGAGCTTCTTTACGATTTATGAAACCCATTACAATACATATTCATTGTTCATAAACCAATCCATATAATTATTAGGTAAATTGTAATTTTTTTCTTTATGAGTGACTTAGAAAATTACATCTACAACACTATATTTTTTTTAAACTTTAAATACATTATTGACGGCATATGTTATTGCTATTTTTATATATTATTGCAATTCAAGACCGCGCTTGATGATGATCTTTACATTTTTAAGAGTGTTACCTGTTTGCTGAACATAATAAGTTTTCAAACTTATGATGGACATCACAATACACCCCCTTTCAGACATATCTTAAAAAAACACATTATTTTCAGATATAGGAAGTTCTATCGATGAAGTAATTTAAAGGGTATGTAATAAAGGCCTTATTTTCTTTATCTATTTATCTAAAATTATTACATAATCTTTAATTATGGATAAATGGAAATTATTTCGACTAATAAACCTCTAGTCATTATAACAAATTTTTCACCTAAATAAATAATGTTATAATTTCTAAAACATTTAAATAACGTTACATAAATATAACAATGAAATAAAGTAATTTAATTTTTATTTAAAACATATGTATATCTGAATTAAGTTACGTAGAATTATTTTCACTATTGATTGTTATTACGATTTACCGAATTTAATAAACATATATAATAAGGGGGGACCCTATAGAAAACTGGTTTGTTTACTGTGTTAGGTTTACAATACTACTTTTATAATGGAAATAAATCCAACTAAAATGTCTCTTACTTACTGTTATTTAATTGATCATCATCGTCTAATTGCCCATTTTGCTGATAGTTATCATATTTTTTGCTTGTTAATATAGTTCGATTTTTATTTCATATGATTTTTGTTTATTTTATACTTACTTCAATATCCATTAAATAAAAATACCAAGGATAATACCAATTGATGACTATATTAAAAGGATAATAATTATATTTTATCTATCACAAGTCCAGAAGCCTCGTATGAGAACAAATATTTTTTTGTCATAAATGTTCAATGTTTTTAACAAAATATAATTTACTCTATTATTACAAGCAAAATTTACTAAAATAATACAAGAATATTGACTATCAAACATTGATAGACAATTCCATTCAACAGGAAAGCATAATCTGGTTTTAGATTTTTTCAGATATTGTCAACAATAGGCATATCGCCAATGTCCTATAAAGCCAATATAAAGATGTTCAAATAG
Organism: Melinaea menophilus ssp. n. AW-2005; assembly: GCA_918358695.1. Taxonomy (NCBI): domain Eukaryota; kingdom Metazoa; phylum Arthropoda; class Insecta; order Lepidoptera; family Nymphalidae; genus Melinaea; species Melinaea menophilus. The sequence continues at coordinate 4,374,116 of OU911052.1, forward strand.
AAAATTCTCAAATTACAAAACAATTTGAAAACCTACGTGGAATATTAATCAAAGTCAAACTGCGTACATTTGATTTTGAATGATTAAAACTGTTGCTCTATTTGATTACTCGTAGTTTCAACCTATGTTTCAATTTGTGTTCCATTTATCCAATTATTTATGGTTACTTTTCTTTATAATTCATTACATATAAAAAAATGAAAGATTAAAAGGCCGTTGGTCGTAATTAGTCAAATTATTAGACGTGTTAATAAAATTAAAATTATGCCAAACTTAATTTAGTTTTAATTTTATTATTAACATGGCTAGTTCATCAACAGAGCAAGAAAGTATGAACCTTAAATTATAGAATAATATCAAAAAAGATTTTAGAAAATTATACAACAGTTGGGAACTGAAATAAGGAACCTATATCTCCGGAGGCTAGATATGCACTCGCCTGTACGAGTTGTAAGGATATCATGCTTTAAGAAACTGATATACCTGCCGCTCGCCGATTATATTTATTGAGAAGATAGTTGGAGAGATAACAGATAAAATAATTTGCCATTATGCCACTGACTTTAACTAGACAAATTATTAATTAAAATTATTTTTTTTTATATTTTTCTATTTACTATAAATATTTTAGGTAGTTCGGCTTAAGTCCGTTTAAATAATTTATTTATTCTAGAAGGAGTAATAAAATAAATATTGAGCGGTTAAAATAACATTTTCTAACTGTAGAAACATAGACGTTATACCAACATGTCCAGAACTCAATTTTTAAACTAAATTACATTTAGAATATTAAAGAAAAAGTATACTCTATGTAATACTTTCATGTGATTTGTGAGCAAATATAACAACATTCATCACCGTTGTATAAGTAATTGCTTCTTTTTGAAGTTGGAGAGGTCAAGTGCATGTCTAACTCTGAAATTTATTCCCCATGAGCTTAAATTCTGTTGTTGGTTTTTATGAATATGCGGCTATAATCTTAGATAATTACATTGCTAATATTAACTGAAAAAGTTGTTATATCACAATACAGAACAACCACAAAAACTGTCGAAATATTTTTAATAATGAGTAAATAAAAATATAAATAAAGCTTACCTAAAATTTATATATATTCTATATAAACTCGTTTTCTAAAGCCAGTCTGAGCAACTTATGCCAGCTGCCACTACCGCCATTGCACATGGGAAATGGCTCTCTGGCCCATACGGTCAAAGAGATAGCTGATCTCTTGGATATTCTTTATGCCTCAAATTCGACTTACAGCGGTATCAGAGCTCAATGCCGGAAATATTTTTTTGGCAAAAAACCATACGATAATCTCTATTTTCCTTTTACGTTCATAACTCTAGTGGGCGGGATGGCATTTTCCCAATGGTGGTACGAAGATATGACCCTGAATTGAATCCAGTACTAACGCGCCTAGAATTTTATGCTAAGATATCATAGTAATAAGGTCCTTTATTTTGTTTAAGTTTTGTGCCCAATCGTTGAACATTCCAATTCCATTATTGTGGGATATTTTTAAAATATATCAGTTCTAAAATTAGGTTTATTCTATAACAAATTCAATATGAGTATCTTTACTAATCTCCCAAATAATGAATAGAGACCATATTTGTACTATGCCTAAAATTAGGTTATGAATAAGGTCATCGTAAATGCCTTTAATAGTATTATTTAGCCTAAATGGAAATTGGCACATTTTTAAAGATAAGTAACATTCATATCAATAAAAATAATATTTTTAATATAGATTATATCACAAGTATGTTGTTATATATCAAATTATTCATTCATCATAGTTTGGATGTGCTTAATTGTAAATCCTTAATTAATTTGATATATTTATCATAACAACATATTATATAATGGAAGTTGTATTATATTATTTGTTTGGGGTTATTCAATTAATTAAAAATGCCTAGTAATTTCCATTCTCTTTTGTATCACACGTATGTGTAACAATACTTTTAATCAGTAGAGTCCTATTTATGAAACGGGAAATGTTTAATATTAAAAGTAAGGTATTTACATTTATCCTTATGTATAAATTTGTTATTTATTATTTCCGTTTCCTTACACAAAATTAGTAAATTATATGTTTTATAGTTCATAAAATTAGGATTATTATATACTTTTAACTATTTAGACTATTTAATTAGATTACAAATAATATTATTTGCTTTATATACACTTTTAGGGTTTTGGAAAAGGAAATGGGATCTTTAAAATTAGTTGCTACTAGTTTGCAGATGAACCAAACGTCTAGGAATTTTTGTCTCATAAGTTTATAGTAGATGACAACTTCATTTTTGAAATTATTTAAAACTAGCAAAAAATAAATAATTCTAGAGGATTATTTCAAGGATATTAATTAGGCCAAATTAACTAACAAAATTTAAGGAGGCTTTCAAAAATAATAATTATTGTTTAATGCTTGAGAGTTAGTAACGAGCCTTATAAGGTGGATGAGCCTAGCTGCGCCTATTTGACTGCAGCTCGTATTGGGCTAGCTTGACCGGGGACCACCCTCTCACAGAAGATCGACGTGTAGTAGTAACCAAGTTGGTTATTTCCCGTCAGTGACTGAAATAATGCGGAAGCCTAAATCGCCCCCAAAGATGAAAGCAATGCCTCTAAAACATATATCCCAGATGGTATCTATCGGCTTTGATGAAGCCGGGAAACCTCTACCCAAGCAAAATGGGGGGAAATGATTTTTGGATTTTGCTTGGGCTGACCGTGGTATCTGGGGCGGGCAAAGTATCGCGTTTTGTATTTTCTGAGAGCAAACGACCGTGTCAGAATCTAAGCGTGCCTCTACAGGTCTCATAGTGGTAATGCAGAAACGGATCAACTTTTGGGCCATGTCCAGACGAAGATTGACATCTGCTCTTACAGACTCTCTCCGCCGAAGTCAAAGTCTTCTGGGATTTCAATGCGCACAATACCGATTGACTAGGGTCATGTGCCATGGACTACGAGGGGAGATTTATGTTTAACTTTGCTCTAGCAAATGGTCTGTCCCAGTCTATGGATTGCCATATGCCCTCTTTGTTGGATCTTCTGCTGACTACATATCCCGGTAAGTACCAGATAGTGACCGTGTACTTGACTCGGTCGTGGCTCCCTTAGGGTCCTCTGATCATTGCTTGCGGCTCGTACAAGACCTGCGACTCAACGGGTTTAACACTACAAGTCAGCGGATTGGGATAAAATACGGTCTTTTTTGCGTCCTACAAATGAGGACCAGTTTGTTTCCTTTTCAATGATCCCAGTGACTTCGCTGCGGCTGTAGCTGATGTGATACTACAAGGCATGGAATTATTTGTATCAAGCTCTGTGGTATCACTCGGTGGCAGATCGCGGCCTTGGTTTGATGCGTCTGTCAGGGCTGCAGCAGCTGGCAATCGGCAGAAGTATCAAGCTTGCACTTTTACGTTAGATAATAAGGATCAGAACTCTGAAAAGGAAATATAATCGTGCCTCCAGATACTTCAAACGGCAAATTGCTAGAGCAAAGTTCAAGCATGACTACAACATTACCACTAAGAAAACCCCATTTGTCGTATCACCGCTCTTCAAGAACACTCCTCTCAATGCCTCGCCTGGAGAAAAAGGCCAAGTAGGTCTCGATAAAATTGGAAGTGACCAATAGAGCGAGGCAGTATTTTAGTCCTGGCCAAATACTCTTTTCGTGCTTTACAAATAGAGATTAATATAAATAATTTCAGTGAAAGTATAAAATAACAGAAAATAATATGGAATAACATATTGATATTGTATTTAATGTTGTACCCATTGTGGTTTTTTATTCACGAAGCTATAATTTTTTTTTACGGATTTCTTATTTTGTATGAAGCTAATATTGAGTTTATGTTATGATCATTTCAATTCGCTTTAAGAAGCTTTAAACAAAAATATCGAAAGAATATGTATCTAAATATAGCAAATTCTTTATGGGTTTTTTTGTTTATTGTTTTAAAATACTACATATCAATACATTATTCAATGTTTTATTTGTTTAACTCCTATCAAAATAGTCATTATCCGATTTTTTTGCAATAATGACTAAGCTAGTTGTTATTAATAACACAAAACGCTAAAGATTGTGCTCAAGATTATCTTTAGCACTTTGTGTGCGTTTGGATCTCTAGTAAATTTTATTACAAGTAAAAATAATTACCAACCTATTAAAAATGAAAATAAAAAACCGAGTACAGTAGCAATCTAAAATACTATCAAAATTAATATCTTAATAAGCTTCATAATATCATATTTCTGTATAGCCTCGATTACAAAATACATAGTGATTACACATTATGTTATAGTGCAACCTGTCATTTGCTAATTAATAACTCAAGGCATTCACTAGATAGCAAATGTGCTATAACAAGGTAATATATATATATATATATATATATATATATATATATATTATTTACTGCGATTTCGAAAATATAATTTTAATAAATTATTATACTGTAAAACATACACTAAATATAATATAGCTTTTTTTTTCCCTTCTTTACTGCAACTTAAGAGATCGAATATTAATTTAAATTCTTAATAAGCGCTGATAAAGGTCAAAAATACAAAGAAATTGTGCATAATAATTATATTAATTTTTAACATGCCTAAAATATTATTTCTTATACCTTATACATACATATATCAAAGCTTTATCCGGTCGATAAGGTTTACAAAAAAGCCTTTGTTATGAAAATAGAACCGTTGTAAAGATTTAGACGATTAACAATTAACAATTTAGCGATATGTAACGTTTTAATGTGTATATTACATTTATAATCTACTTAAAGTAATTGAAGATATCCTAATAATACTTGTTCGTTGTTTGTCTTCGATCTTTTTTCGAACCTGTAATATTTTCTGTAGTCTAGGCGAATACAGTCGCAGAGAAAAGCTATTGTTTTTATAAACTTTGTTGAAGAATACCCCAACAGCTTGCATTCTTAATGAACATCGCAAATAATAGCCGAATTAATACCTCAGCGGTCTTAAATTATACAGCAATTAAGTACTTATTTTATCTACACAACTTTTTATAGATTATGAAATAAGAAAGCAGTTAAGAATACTTAAGATACTCTTAAGAAGAAACGGTTGAAAATAAAACTAATTACAATTTAGTTTGCCTCTAGCCTGTTCTTTTTTTAATTTATTGAATTAGTTTTTAACGACAATAAAAGTCGTTAAATGCCATTTTGTGCCTCTAAACGACTTTATTTTTTAATTTTAATTGGTTAAATCCGTTTTTATCGGAATTAATTGAAAATGCAATTGGACTACTTTGTTTTTTATCAATAACATTATATGTTTTGGACACTTTTATTCCTTGGAAATGGATAGGTGAAACAAACAATAGTTATATAATCACACATTCGGTTTAATAATTATCTACTCGATTTATCACTGACTGACTCATCAACTTAAAATCAACTTAAAATTTTACATAGTTAGTTCTTCTGTGACTTAGACGTCCACTAAGAGCGGATTTTACGGAATTCCTATTCCAAAGGATTTTAACTTTTTTGTATTTCGCAGAGTGAATTAAACCTGTAGGAGCTATACACTTAACGCGGGGGTAAGAATTACTATAGCAACAGTTACAATAGCTACGGTTACCACACCAACCTAAGTTCACATCCAAATTAATAGTGTTCCCAACGAAGCGGGAGGGAATAAGCTAGTATATATATATATATATATATAAGCGATTTACTAGTCACTGACTCATCACGAAATCTCCGAAATTATTTGTCCGATTACCTTAAAATTTTACATAGTTACTTCTTTTATGACGTAGACTTCCACTAAGAACGGATTTTACGGAATTCCTTTACCTACGGATTTCAACAAATTTGAAGTTAATCGGCCTTGGTTTCATGATGAGGGTGTACATAGATGGAAGTAAGAGTTACTATAGTAACATCGGTTACCATACCAATCTTTACCATAGCCACAGTTAATATGATAATGATTACCTTGACAATGGATACCATGGCAACCAGAGTTTAGATAAGGCTGGGGGGTGGGTGCAAAGAGTTGAAATTTGAGAAATTAAAAATTGTCATAAATAAAAAATAAAGGACGTTAAAATACAATTTACGATTACGAAACGATTACGAAATTGAATTTTATAGATATGAAAAATAAATGAATATTATTAAAAAAAAACAAAATATGTCCTTAGTTACATTACATAACTGGAACGCATCTTAATACACAGTCCCTCAAAGGTGATGTGGAAATCTGTGTATTCACTGACTGGCATTATATTTCTCTAAAATAAAAAAAATACACTAAATATAAAATATAAATTAATCAAGAAGTCTAAATTCACATCCAAATTAATAGTATGAAAAGCGAAGCGAGCAGGAGTCAGCTAGTTAAATATAAAGACCTAAGTCGAAAATAAGTTAAAAGATTTAAAACGATAAAAGATTAAAAAATGTAAGCTAATAACTTAAACTAATTTCTATAGTTACTTCGATTTACGCAATCTTCTGTGGTTGAAGTAATATTAATAATTAGTGTAGAAATTCTGAATTCTGTCTGGTGAGGAAAAAGTAACCCCTGAAGAAACAAACCATTAGGAACGAGGTCTTATTTTAACGTAAAAACATTTTAGCAATTTTTTGGCTTCAGATTTAATTGGTCGGTATTTTTTATTATTATTATTATTTATTTTACTACTGATAAGGCCTACGAATGATAAGTCCCTTATTGGTATCTTATGATCTAATTTCATTTTAAAAAGATTACAATAATAAGTTTATGAGGATAATAACTTAGCCTCTACAGACTACAGACAGATCGATAAAAGTATATCTAGAATTTATAAATGCTTTAAATAATTATCTAGTACATAAAAATTGGTTTAGTTTAATATTTTCAAATGTACATGGATATGAGCACAATATCATAATAGGTTTTAATAAAATAAATATTTTTTTATCGAATACATCACGGCATAATATTTTTAATCATTGAATAAATTACAGCGTTACGTTATAGCCGATTAATAAATAATATTACAATAATATACATATATATTTCAGAACGAAAGTCAAGATCCAAGAATATATTTAGAGCTATTAAGGTAAATGTAAACTCCAGTCGAGTTAGCATAGTGAAGTCTCGAGCGCTAGGTAGTAGTTTATTATATTCCTAACTTCAACTATGGGAACGAAAATACCGTTCTCAAATTCAATTTTGAAGTTTAAGTAGATATAATAATTTAACCATGAGGAAAAAATATGTAGCAGAGGAATAAGGAATAATAGATTTCCATTGATTAATATGATAAAAACATACTCAACTTCTTAAATTTGGTTATTTTATCGGAACAATACTTTAAGGCGCTAATTACCATATATATTATATTATATATTAGACATAATAATTATTATTAAAAACTCTTACTTAATTAAGACTTTGATGATTATTAAATTATTATATACACTGATAGTTAAGTTTTCTATAGACTGTAATAGAAAAATATGTTCAGTTACTTTCAATACATATGCAACGTGGGTAAAAACGACAGCAAATGCTAGCAAGTTGATAAAGTACCAGCTAATATTGAAAATATGGCAGTGCACATGAAATACAATAGATAACATCAGCTGCTCGTTGTTATTCTATTCTCATCTATGCATGGCTGATCACGCGTTGAATTTATGTTTGTTCGCCTAAGCATTACTACGCATGGTTTAATTTATCACTGCCATCAACGAATATCTCGTATTCGCTAACATATATTTTAAATATCTTTTTTAATTAATACTTTTTTTTACTATATGTAGTGTGTACCTATTTCTGCCCTTTTAATTGAATTTTGTCACTCCCATGGGTAGCTGGTAGAGATCTCTCTTTAGAGATAAGCTCATCCAATGTTCTTCATGTCTCTGAATATTTTGTTTTTTACTAAATCTGGTACATGAATAAATAAATAAAATAAACAAATAATACTAATAAGTCATGTTTTGGGAATTTAATAGTATAAATGTTTAGATATAAAAGATATATAATTTCACCTCAAGACAGTGACATGACACATATATTAGATTAAACATAGGTTCTATCTTTTTTACAAGATAGGTAATTTCCTCGATACCGTACGGATATACAAGTATTCAAGATATGTACAACAGATACTTTTTCCACCGCTTAGGCATTGATTTGTTTTGAACTAGTCACACGAGCTCTTTCACTTTGGAATATATTGTATTTTCAAGATTCATTACCTGTTTCTTATGTTATCGTAAATAAGGCGGGACGGACTTGTTCAATTTATCTATTATATTTATATAATGTGGTATACATTTCACGCTTCTTCAAAGCATTGGTCAGGTTTTAGAATATTTAACCCAAACAATTCTTCTTACAGAAGTGGGTGTGAATTGAATATTACGAACATTTCTATTGGGAACTGCAGATAGCTGAAAGTGTGATGTCCCGTCCCCATCTGTGACGGCATATTGTAGTTTTCTATGACATTCATTGGTTTCATAATTTAAAATTAGATACAAATATATTTGTACGTTTTAATCAATTTATATTCAACATAAATTGTAGCTAGCATTTCATTTATAAAATCCTTTTTTTTGTGAAACTTTCTATATGGTCTCCTTTATTATATAGCAGAGAGGAAAATTAACCTACAAAGACTACTTCTTTTAATTTTAAGTTTTCTGTATATTTATAATACTTTCATCCGTAACCAAAAAGCACTTATTTGCATTGCAAAGCGAATGGTAGTATAAGTTCTAAAGCTTAGTAGTAGGTAGTAAAAATACTTCTTCTTATACAGACAAACAATTTTATAACTATTGTTTTGACTTGAGTATTATCTCCTAAACAAAGCTTGTAAAGATTAATGTTATAATAATTATAAGGCAAAAACCAAAACGTTTTATCATAAAATAATTTATAAACTAATGGAAATGTACTTTTAATGAGTACTGTAATCTTAACAGAAAATTATGCGTATATTTATTTAAACTTCCAAAAGAAATATATGCAATATGGAAATATTTAGCCTTGAATTGTATAAAGCTGTTACTTTACTGCTGTAGACACTTTTCATACTCGTATAATTGTTGCCATAATTCTTTAAGATAAAAATATTTAAAAATTCTGATCGGAGATTTTTTTTTTTAAGATCGAGGAGATTAAATAAGCTGATATGTGATCACCACCGACCATGAAGTCTTGTAACATCTGATCACAAGAGCGTTGCCGGCCTTAGAGGTAAGTATATGCCTTTTTTGAAGGTGCCCATTTCGTATCAATCTAGAAATACCGATGAGGGGAGTTGATTCCACATTAGAGTGGTATGTGGAATAAAAGTCTTGAAAAAAAAGACAGTGGAAGAATCGCCACACATCCAGGCGGTACGGATGGTATTGGAGGCAATAACGTGAACGCGCAAACTTGTTTCTTTTGGGGATTAAACCGAAACGTGGTTCAGTTCATTCCGTTTTGACGCCATCCCCAGGAAAGTCTTTATAGAAGACTAGGACTTATAAGGTCTAGTCTTAGGTATACACTTACTACTACAATATGGTTTTAATCAAAATCTAACGTGTGTGTGAATACACATCATGTTCACTTTTGGATGTTCCTAAGCTAAGTCCAGCTAATTGTGACTTCGTCTAGTCGAACGTTGTGTAATTTGTCGGCACTACTTAGGGACGGCGTCGAGTTTTTTTCTACGCGTTGTTAGTTTTGATATCACTCGTGGTAACATTACTTCGAGATGTATATATTATATATTTTGTACCTCATCCCATTTTCATTTATATTTCGTCTGTTGTATTGCAAAAGTTTTCATAAAATCTTACTCTTTATCAAAATGCCGCCTTTCACATTTAATTTACTTTTTTCTTATTCTCATTTCATGTATATCATTTTCCAATATTTTCCTAATATGTAATTATTAATAAAAATACTATGTTGGTATATAATATTCAGTATGTTTTACTGCCAGCAATATAATAATTTATAAAATTAGTACAACATAAGGTAAGATATCTAGAAATATTTTTTATAAAATTTCTGTTATATTTTCAGGAACATCGAGTAATCTGAAGGCGTCAAGGTACCAGACCTTTCTGGTACCTTGACGCCTTCAGATTACTTTACGCCTTTAGATTACGATATGTCACAAATTAATTAAGTGTCAAAGCTACTTGTAGCTGGTCGGTTGTTACGTGAGAGATCCAAATATTGGTTGGACATTGTCGGCAGTCTTTGGAAACTTGGCTGAAAGTAGTACTAGAAAAGTTCTACTAATAACATTAAAACTGGTATCACCATCGTACCATCGTACAAACAATCCATCTGAATGCGTAGCGATCTTCTTCTATGCAGTTTTCAAGGACTTTTCTTCTAAGTGTATACCACTAGGATGTGAAATGAACTTCCTTCAACGGTGTTTCCATATCGATACGTCATGCGTCCCTTCAAAAAAGGCGTATACTCCCTCCTCCAAGGCCGGGTAAGGCTTTTGCTATTTCCCTGATCTTGTAAGAATTCCTGGGCGTCGGTGATCTCTTATCGTCGTCGTCGTCGTTACGTTTTATATAATAATTTCAAAACAATTTATTTTTGTATTTCTTTAAATATTATTATAAGGTTTAATGCAATTCTTTTCTTAGAAATATTTTTCCTGGAACAAAAAACTTTGTAATCATTTCATTTCGCTACCTTTGTGTTGTTTTGTTTTGTTTTTAATATTGTTGTTTATATTTATAAGAATTGTATTTTTATATTTAAAGTTTTGTGTTCTGTGAAAAGTTTGTCCCTGTATGAGAATTAGAAGTTAATTAAAATAGCAAGCATTTAAAGTTGAAAGCGTTTTATTTAATATAAGGTCCTTAATATGAAATTGGCGTTTTATCGTATTAGCCACTTTAATCACAAATTTCTCCTTTTTGGTTAGAAAATCCAAATTCATACAGTTATTTACACATTTATGTTTCGTAAACCGTCATTCTTTTTTTTTTACTTTCTTCTGTATTTTCTGTTTGCGTCACTCAGTTTACAAAATAGAAAACTTGAAAATATTTATGAGTACGAGTTCCACCGTGGCAGCAGTGCTGTGAAAACGGCTTGAAGGGTTAATAATGTGTGTGGCCGTCGTGATAATTAACTTTTATTTCAATGTTTATAAGTATCTCTTTCAGCCCTTGCTAAAATTAATTATTAAAGAATGGTAATAAAGAGTAATGGTGGTAAAATTTTCACATATTTATTGTGGACTGACTCAATATTAAATAATCTAAAATATTATTATCAATGGACATACTCTTTAACCGTGAAACTGATGGTGATATATTTGATTTAGAATATGAGAAAATGATTTTTTTATAAAAAATGCTGCTGCATTTTGTTACCTTTCTTGATTTATGTAGCTGTCTATATAAGTACAAACATTTTATTGGGTCAGAGGCATTGTTTATTAAGCTTCTTTAGAAAAACTTAACTCTTTATTATTCGTAAGTAACTTACAATTGCAATAGTAATTTTGTGAAAATATTGCTTCATTTATAATTTCATTACGTCTCTTGAAAATAGATATAAAAATGGGTTTAACTTTGTCACCCACGTCCTACTCTAATAACAACGTTTACAAATACACATCTAATAAAACAGATACATCATTTTATGTTTCCGCCTTCTTTATAGTATCTTTTTTGCAGTATAATTTATTAGCCCACTATTAATTCTGAAATTAATAATAATAATAATAATAATTTAAAAGTTTTAATTCAAAATTTATATGTAAAGTTTTAGCGGTAAATGTACAAAGCACATCGATGAATGTAAAGTAATATTGGTATTATAAAATAAATAATACCAATATTACTTTTTAATTTTACAAATTTAAAAGAAACAAACACAGGTTTGCTAACAGACTGTTTATAATAAAGTTTGTGCATTGTAACTGTACTTTTAATATGCTACATTTCAAAAATTTATATATATATATATATATATATATATATATATATATATTTTTGAAATGTAGCATATTAAAAGTACAGTTACAATGCATAAACTTTATTATAAACAGTCTGTTAGTATATATATATGTTTAATAAGTATATGAGTGTAGTATGTATCCATTTCTATTATTTAGTTATGTTTAAAACCATATTTAGTTACTATATATATGAATATACGTATATATTTGAATGTATAACTAACTATATACATTAATATATTAATATTTTAATTTTATATTTTATTTATACCACCTCTTATATATTTTTTCTTTGTATTATTTTTTTTCCACAGTTGGCTGGTAGAGAATGCATTGAGTCCGCCCTCTGTTCCATCTCCATTTTTTGGTCAATAAAGATTTAATAAATAAATTAATTCATTAGTTAGTTACCAGTTATTAGTTTAATTTATTAAATTGTAATCAAATTATATTTTTACGAGATAATTGTTTTCAATACAATTTGAGTTGCTAAAATTATATTTGTGTTTATGTTTATTTGTTATTAGATATGATTGACAGCATTACATAGCATTTGAAAGTGTATTTCCATTTTATTGAAATTAAGTCTGAAATTTAACATTTTTAATACCCTGTTATTTTAGTTTCCTTAAGCAGTTACAATACATATTACGAATTTTGTTAAAATTCTGTGTCTCAAGTTAACCTCGATTAGTTATACTATAGTTAAAATAAGTAGCTCGGTTATTATTAAAATTACCTCAGAATTACTTATAAGTCGCTTGCTAATCAGAAGTAAGGCGACAAATTATTATTATAGTTAACGGAATTTGAACCTTGTGGAAATATGTGTTGTTGTTAAAGTGATAGTAGTTCCCAATAAATTAAACAGTTGCTTTCTGTCTGTTGCATTCTTTCATTCTTGATTTCATTGTTTTAATATTATATTTTTATCTCTAATTTAGATATTTGTTGGGATATTTAAACTTGAATATTTTTTTCCCTTAGTTATTAATAATAGTTAATTACTAACAGTTACTAATATACTTATATATATTTATATTTATATATATTTTTTAATTCTACCCTGCCTTAGACTAAATGAAAAAAAAAAAATTAACAAACAGATTTTATGTTATAATTCCAAATAAACATTGGAATTATAACATAAAATCTGTTTGTTAAATTTAGTTTTTTTTATTATGACATAAAGTACAATAAGTAAAGTAAAGACAAAGTACAAGATTTTTAAGTTTTGATATACAATATCCGTTAAACACCTTCAGTGCAAATATTGCAGATTATCTTTATCAAACTATTAAAGATTTGTATGTATGTACATATTTTTTTAAATTATCTTGTTAAGATCTTTAAAACAATGTATTAGATAGTAACAGATACTTTTTTCAATAATATTTTTATATTGAATGTCAGAAAAAAATGTTTTAATCAAATTATATTGCGATTAAATTAGGATTGTAAAGCTGTAAATATAATAAAAAAAACGGAAATCTCTTGTAAAGAAATTAAGCAATTGGAGATTATTTAAGCAAAAATTATGGCAAATGTAGAAAACAAGTCTGAAAAAATAATAACTGCTATTGTCAGTTTCTTTGTTATTCCCAATACTGAAAACGACATCTGAATGTAACATTGTTTCGGGACATTAATTGAGTTATAGATATTTTTGTCATTACATTTTCATGATAATGATAACAAGAATTTTAAGAGTGGTAGTCATCTTCAAATTTGTTGTTGTTATACTAATCTATTTTAAATATTAGAAACGGAGAGACTGCACAGAATTTAAATTTAAAGTTTCAAATAAAAAATACTTTGCGTAACTTCTTAGCTGACTAGTGAACGGAGCGAAAAACGACGCTTTAATAATTAAAACTTTGCCTGGTACTAGCGTTCCTCAAAAGTGGTTTACTACATCACTAGGGGACGCCACTATCGAAGAGGTAGAGGAAACTCTGACTAAACGTAGAAAGAGTGCTAGGTGCTTGACTCAGGATCGATTCCGGATATTGATACGAAACAGATAATATTTAAACAAAATTGGACTCCGCCTTATAAATGACGTCATGTAAACACGTCATAGCAGCTATAGTATAGTAAATAGAGTTTTAAAGTAAAGACATTATTTTCTTTTTACAAAAGTCAAAATTATTAAAACAGATTATTAACATCAAAATTCGTTTTAACACATTTATTCGTTTTGTTACAAATATCGCAATGCTTACACGCAGTATATTTCACTGCAAAATGGTATTGTGTTGTTAAATGATGTGATTGATGTGCTGTACTGTATTGTATTGTATTGTTATATTTTATTTATTGTTACCCACAATTTGATCTGAATGGTGAATTCCATTGACAAATCACCTGTCATCAAATATTTATTTGTCAAATTTCGATCAGTTATTTTATTGTATATAGATCAGAGCATTTAATAAGTTTTTTGTTAATTATATATAATAATTTTGTCCAATGTTAAAATGACAATGCTGTTATCAATCACTTAACCTAACCGATATCTGGTTTTTTTTTGTAAATTATGCAATATTTAAATTCTATCTAAAATCTTTACTTGAATCAAATGTTTCAAAGGAGCAGTGTAAATCAGATTTCAAAGGCTTTTAATTAACTTATTATTCTGCTACCTGAAACAATGAGAGAAGTGCTTTAAGTGACGTACTTTGCTAATTATGCTTGTTTTAAACGAAGTTTGAGATAAAAAGAAACAGTATGTTAGATTTACACTGTTGATGAGGAGCTGCAATTTATGAGTATAGTATAATTATTATTATTATTGTAGAAGCTATCAAACTGCTATTTACAGTAATAAATAATTAGCAAATTTCTAACTATAATTTATTAGATACTTGAAAACTTGTATTATAATAATAAACATTTTTCGTATTTTTGTATAAAACCGTATATAAGTGATGAACTGTGGCTTAATATTACTGCACTTTGATCCTATTCTTTCTTAAAGTTAAATGCTTGGTTTGGTCATCTAGCTTCGACACGAGCATACATTTGCAGAAAACACAAATAATCCTAGTCATTTGGTGCTTGAAAGCTCTGTTTATTTATAGTTATCCAAGAAACTTGAAGGGCGCATAAAAAGCTTACCGAAGTTTCATCTCAATCGGAAAGCTACGCAGGGGGACAAAGAACAACTCTTACTTTGTTTCAAATTTTGATTTGAATGTTTTTATCCACTAGTAAAATATATTAAGAGGAAAATCTTTGAATAGCAACACGGATTTAAAAATATAAAATAACATATTGAAGTACAAAATTAGCAAAAAATTAAAAATATGAAAACTTAAATAATGTATACTCAACTAATTACTAGGCCCATATCTTCATGGTAGATTTAAGACAGGAACAGCATTTCTAGTTTTAGAGATATTTTAATAAATGTAATAAGCCTGGTATCACTTTGGAAAGTTCTGACAATACCCCAATGACTCACTTATATTTCTAAGATCATATTTCGAGCATCGCTTCGAAAAATAGTATTCACATTAATTAACAATTGTTTAAAACTTAAAACAGCATCAATCGTAGGTTTAAAAAAAAACTTCAATATATGCTTCACTTTAGTTTAAAGATTGAGCAATAGACGGCACCATAGTAACAGTCGGCAAATTGTCTTCTATCTCATTCTTTCCTATACATTTTGTTTTTTTATTGTGATGTATTTGTTCGTTACATCGAGTGTTATATCACAGAGATTATATTCTTATAACCGTTGAGATTTAAAAGTTTAACTTCTTAAATATAATGAATTATAATTTATTAAATCACTGAATATCAAAATTGTTTAGTTATTCACCATATAGTAGCCGCGTGGATTACCATAAAAAACAACTTTTCTCTAACACTGTAAGCGTTTCTTTCTTGAGCTGCTAAGTACTTGGAAATGGATAAATGCACTCGGTGAAGCGCAAACCCTAGTCGCTTGTGGTCGTGTTACAATATGTCCGCAAAAGTCCTGAATCACACATGTAGGCCGCGCGATACATACTTACGTTTTTTTTACAAATGTGTCTTTTTTATGTTAAAATTCTTATTAATTCTGATTCTAATTGAAACGTATTTAATTACAGTGGAACTAGTGATTTTTTGTGCCATTTCAGAAGTTTTTTATTATTATTCACAAGTTTTGAAACAGAGGTCGTAGTTAAGTTTTAAATAATTGTATTTAGTTAAGAAAACTGTACGGATTATTTATTTTTATTTTTATTTGAAAATGTTAAATATATATAGTTATTTTTATTTTAATTTGAAAATGAACTACATTTGTAATCCACGCGACTACTGCTGTCACATTTTGATGCGAAACCACTGTAGGGTTAAAAACATTATATAGAGATTAAATGAATTGCTTAGAAATATTATTGTTACACATAATTGTTCACTTCGCGTCACTTTGAACAAAAAACATATATTCGACCTAGTTTTCATTGTGGCATTCCTAAAACTCTTGTTAATAATATCAATAATGCGTTCCAAGTTACCAACCTTAATATAAAGAGGATTCTTCGAAATCCATTATTTTAGGATTATCTTTTGCCTAATAACGGTTTTCTTGTGCTGTTCTGTATTAATATTTTTATATGTATATGAATAAAATAAATCCCTTTCGTCAAATTTTATTAGCAGTTATTATTAATTATATGTTATTTAGCAGTTATTAACATGCTCAACATCAAAGAAGTCAACAACATCATCACAGTCTTGTATCCTAATCCAACGTTCGTCAATAGTTTATTTATAAGCATACAGACATAATTAACGTGAATTGCAATGAGAATAATTTAGAATTAAAATACGTATATTTTATTTAAAATATAACTTTATTCTCATAGAAATATTCTAGCAATTTAAGAAACTTAGCAATCTAATGCACACCACAAAGCTCTATTTGTTCGATACCTTTGATGCGTGAAGAAATTCAATAGCCCTTAGGGGGAGTTAGGAGATTTAAATTACGAAGCGTTACTCAAGAGGGTTTTATTATTTACTGCGACTACAGAATTTCCTTTTAGATAACTTAATCTGTCTTTCAATTTGACTATTCAATTAATCTAAAATCAATTGATTCAAAAGCAACTCTAATAATTATATATATATTTAAAATATAGTATTCTTTATTTTTATGCACATTAACACCTAAAATAGCAAAAGTTATAGCGACAAAAAATAGCGAACAAGAAAATTTATTTGACATATATGACATGTTGGATGCCAAATTACTTCAGTTATTGAAAGAAAAAACAAGGACAATCAATCTGTCATAGTGGTTAATAATCCTATTGCTTCCAAAGAAAGAAATTCAGGGTTAATGTTTTTTTTACATATATTGTATTGACGCTGCCTATTTCAGCTAGTCAGCCGCCTTTATTTCATACAATAATTGTTCAAGTAAAGTCTTTTTATTTTTCTTGATTCTAAAAGTATTATGCAAATTGTTTTAAAATTATCTTGATTAATATTTTATTATTATATATAATCAATATTAATCAAAATAATTTTAAATAATTATTTAATATTATGAATTCTAATTTAATTTATGCTTATTTTAACATTTCCATTTCCTTTACATGCAAACGCTTTTCATCCATCACCTTCATCGCTCAGTACTCAGATTCATACATCTGGATCAATCAAGATTGAAATAAAAATAATATTTTATTATTATGGTCAAATAAGACTAAGACTTCTTACTGTATTAGTTACTTTATAAGGTCAACAACGGAATAAAGCAGTATTTGTCTTTTTTTTGGCGTCGACGTAGCGAGCGGAGCGTTCCACTGGAGACTTTTCCACATTTTTTGTCACGAATAGGCTCGAAAACTACTTGACGGAAAATCATGAAATTTTGTTTAAAAAAAAATAATTTGAAAATATCATGTCGTTAAGGAATAATCTTCAAAAAACTGATATCCTATTGAAGTCAATGGGAAACTATGAGTCATTACACTGGGCTCGCTTCGCAAACGGCACCCGACATTTCGCAAGCGCAGCGAATCGAAATTGAGGGTTTGTTGGCGACCCTAGTATATTATACTCCCTAAATTAATAGATGTTTCATACCATATCTGAAATAAAAATAAATTAATAAATTTATATACTCCCTTTCCTAAATTTTATAATCATATAGCTATTACCATAGCCTTAAATTTTTTTGTTTGTCAACAATAACAACCAAAAACTAAAACTACTAATTATGGATTTTAGTTTGCAATATTAACTAAAACTATGATTTTTAGTTTACAATATTTCTTTAAAAACAAATCTAAGTGTTTGGAAAAAAGGAAAAAAAACATCACAAAAAAAAAACTAAAGTATGCACATTTAAATGATTATTTGAAGTCTAAAATAAAATAAGACATAACTGTTATTTGTCATTAATATTTAAAAAATAAACTCCACAAAATAATTCAGATTTCATCTTTCAATAATTTTACAAGCTACTTTGAATATATTCAGATAAGTTGGACAGTCTTGTTAAAAAGTTATTAGTTTTTGATACTTTGCCATGTTATTCCTTGTTAGATTTATTTTCAGACATTGAAGAAAAATATTATCTATTTCAATATTTTCAATAAATTGACATTTTCATATATATATTCATCATTTTAATAGTTTTTATTTCATAGCTTTTTCTACTACTTTATGATTAATTAGTACATTTGTATAACCTTAAACTAAATGCAATGTAAAACCTTATTCTTTTACAGAAATACAAATTTAAATCAATAATAACTAAAAAATAACGCACGTCGACTTTTTGTTACTCTTAACATGACTCAAAATGACTGGCATAATTTCGTTTGTTTTATAAAGACAACACAAAAAAAAGTAAGATAATAATTTTTTAATATATAAAAGAGATTTTGATATTTGATCTAGAATCTAGAATGACAGATTCATCTAAGTGGGTTCATACCTACTATATTATACATATAATTGAGCTATCATGTATGGATATGATAGCTTAATTATATGAACCTAGCTGGACGAGACTCCTCAGTGATGAATTAAAAAACCATTTGTGTTACGTTTCTAACTCAGTAGTAATTTAATTACTTAGTCACACATTCAAATTTATGTGATTTTCGTCTGTGATTAGGTTCATTAGTTATCTGTTGACAGGTTATTCAAAAAACATTAATAGTCTGTGACATTTCGTGCTAATTTAGACATTGTATGTTACCAGCATGCTTTGGATTCCACAAAACATTATACTATTTTATTAATTAATTTAGTGTTATTCCTATGTCATAAACTATGTAAATTGATAGCATACAGCTGTATATTTTATTTTAAATTAGCTGTCATTCATTGCAGATGTATATGTAGATAATGTTTACGTTGTCATATTGACATATTTAGATTATAATAAAATGTTGTCAATTAATATTTGTTTCCAAAAATTTTCATTCTTTATTTTAAAATTACTAAATTAATTATTTTCGTTTCGTACTCGTATATACCATATAAGAAATTACCCACATTAAGTTTGACGTTCTGATAGGTATAGTATCAGTATAGTATCGCTGATATGTTGTTTAGAATTTAACGTCATGACCATTTTCGGTCTTTTTATCGAAAGCACTTCCGTTATTATTAATTAGCCTCCAATGAGTATGGTTGTAATTTGTATTCTTAATTACAAGGCGTTAATCCTTTTAATCCATATGTGTATTATTGCAAGGTTGATTAAATGTTATGGATTCACCATAATTATTATTAAAGTAATTTGAATTTTCACTATAAATTAGGAGGTTTTCTTTATCTTTCATAACTTTCTTTACCTGCTATAATTTCAGTATTTTATCTATTTCGACGATTAGAGTCTTTTTATTTTTATAATAAATCTATACCACGTGCAACTTCGGGACGTATTGTTAGAGGCGCTGATTAATTTAATTAAAAAAATAATGTTAAGGATCTTATTCAATATAAGTATTAGAGTTTTTTACCTCAAGTCACCCACCGCTGAGTCTAGCTGGCATATTATGAATTATATTAACTTAAATTTAAGTATTAACAAATTTATTCCTAAATATTAAAATTATTATTTGATTTAAAGCAACCTACTGGTTACACACATACTAAAATTGTAAGGTTACATGTAGAATATAACTTTTTTAGGGGATAAGTTGAGGATAATTATTAAGTTTGTAGAAGAGATAAAACCTCAACTTAAAGTAACGGAAGCGTAAATATATTTAAGAAATTACATGAGTTATTGTAATGAATACTGTTTATGATGTAACATAAAATATATAACTATATTTTATTTTATTAAGCTTGTAAATACATCTCTGGATAAAGTAAAGAAATTGAGAAGGATTGAATAAATGTGTAATTAATTTCAGTTAGTGCTCGGTGAGATTAAATTTATCCTAATCAGCTGAAACCGATCGGAGTAGAAGCTAAAGGTAAGTATATATCAAGGTTCAATCGTGGGAGACTGTCAGTTTTGTGTTTTATAAGTTTACAATAATAATTTATTATTTTATATGTGGGTAATATATGGCTCACCGCACAGAAACAGTAATTTTAGTTCACTCACACACTATGCAATATAACTTTCCTCACTTTTTAAAAACACTTTACAAAAAATTCTCACAATCCCATAGCTTTTGCTATTATAAAACCCTTTCAACCCGGACGTTTTTTACGATTTTGTTGCTACTGTAATTTCAAATTAACACGCAGGTATGAATGAATCGTATTACTGTTGAGTGTTATGTTTGGACCTATACATTAATAAGATTTAAACGTACCTTAAAACGATTTATCATAGTAAAATTATGATTATGCTAATTGAATAAAAAATTAAAAAGATATATTTATCATCAACAGGTTTTCAACTATTTACCGACCGACCGGCATTTAATATTAATAATTAATTATACAAGCTTATATATAGATAGATGTCACCGATAAATGTGATCAATACACTACATATCAATTATGAATCATATGAGAAAATTAAATTAAAGATAATTCAGGTTTTATGACGAACTCTGATTATTACGCTACTTAACGTATTAACTCTGATTATTACGTTAAGTAGCGTAATAATCAGAGTAAAAATCAACTTCCTTACAATATTATAAAAGGCATGGCAAAATAATGAACTTCCAGAAAGTCAGAACCACAAAGGAAAAATAAGTATAAACAATTTATTTAGAGTTGGCAATAATTAATTAAATTATTGGCTATAATATAATGCTTGTTCTCACAAATGAAACTTACTATTGTGAATTACTACATATCCATGTTTTCATGTTTCGTTATTTTATTTCTAAAATAATAAATCAAGTATACATATTAAATTATAAAACTTCTACGATCCTATTTTGCAAAGGTTACTCTGTAATAGGTAACTCATAGTTTATTACGCGAGTATGTGGGCTCACAAAATTTAAGTATTGTGATACGTGTTTGAAAATATTTTGTTATTTTATTAGTTTTCAGGCCTTTCTTAGCGACTCTATCCACTTGAACCATTTTATAATATATATAATAATAATTTGAAAAATCTTCTCTTTTGTGTATAAAACATCAGTAGAAAATCATTTGTTTTATTTTCGCTCCCTATACTGAAAGACAACATAGTGCACATTGCACTACCATAATGAGTTTTTTATTTATGATATTTCATTTTATTACTTTTGAAGTAAACAGATATAGTAAAACACACCGAAACTCGTTATTGTATATGTATTTGCAATACTATAATATTTTAATTAAATTTTAAAACATTTGATGTTCTGTAAAAATTTATTTACTCAGATCAATAAATTTAAATAGAAATATATAGTACGAGAAAATATATAGAAATATAAGTTATATTTCAGTTTATCAGAAAATTTATTACAGAAGATAATTGATATTCGAGATAATTATCGACTTTAGTGCACAATTCGATAATTTGAGACTATTGAGATAATTCGATAGATAGAGGAAAGAGAGATCTTTGAGTGAATAAATAAACGAAAGTTTTGATTTTGATTCCGTAAGATTAACGAATATTATTTTTAAAACGCGTAATTATAAAGCCATCATTGTTCTATAACCACTATTTATTGAGAATATTAGAAAACTACTATTTATTAACAATAATTGATAACTTTTTCTAAAACAGTTTCTTGATGGATAATTAAAATGAAATTTTTACCCACGCTTTCTAAAACTTGTCAATCGGGAAGTTGGAAGAAAGTTATTAAAAGCCGATAAAGGACTGCTTGTAACCTATTTCTATATAAAGCAAACTGTTACTGCAAGTTTCTCTTATATTTATATATATCGTATATGTGCAAGTTATATTTGTTCGTAGCCTAAAATCTGAAATTATAAATGAATACTTGAATAAAGATATTTTGAATTTGAAATCATATTAGACATTAAATAGAATATTTTATATTACAAAAGTGGTCATGCCAAAAAATAAAAACGTATTTGAACTAACATTGTATGGTAATAGTTAATAAAAATATTGGATTAACTTCTTACACATTAAATAACAATATTGCATTACCTACTGAACTTTGGCATTAAGCAGGTGAACTTTTTTATCAAATCTACATATAGCCTTTAATATTATACAAGTAATTCTTAGGCATCGTCATAAAATTTCCCAAAAAGAATAAAACATAAGCGCGATTTCTTTAATTTACTCGTTCCATAAAATTACAATTAGGTAGAAAGTTTAATATAATCTTGAGCATGTTGCTTTCCTTTCTTTTCATAACTTACTATGCTTTTTTTATAAAAGGCCATTGTTCATGATATCAGTATATCTGTTCATTGGTTGTATTTTGCAACTGATTTATATTATGCATAAGGAGGAACAAATCTAATATTAATATTACAAAATTTGAGCAATTATGAAAATTATTTGAATATTTGCTATATCACTCTCTATGTCAATCACTAATCAATCATATTATTACACAATTATCAAGGTATGTAGTAAGATAATGACTGTTGGCAACTGAAACAACATGTTTAGTTTAACGTTTCTTGTACTTGAATCAAAAGCGAAAGAGAACATGATGCTGCATTCTTTATCTGTTCAGGATTATAATCACATAAACAAAAGTTAATGTTAATTACATAGAGCCTAGCTGTAGTTATTCGACTGAAACTCGTATTGGGCTGGCTCGGCCGGGGCACCCTCACATAGAACATCCACCTTTAATAACCAGAATTCATATATTCCATCAGTAACTCGCAGAATCTGAAGCCTAACCCCCCCTCCCCCGCCAAACATGAAAGCGATGCATCGAAAAGAATACCCCAAGAGAATACCGGCTTTGATGAAGCCGGTATATCGCATTTTGTTTTTTCTGAGGGCAAACGACGGCAAACAGCAGCACCCCGCTACACTCGAAATGTGGACTTTTGCAACATCCGGGAATTTCATTGTTGAGCTGAGCGAAGCGAAGCTCTTTACTGGTCAGATGGCAAAAAATGCGAACTCTCTGTTCTTAAAAACTATTCGAGCTACGTTAACGAAACTCGCCACAGCGATTGGGAGCATAAGGCGCTAAGTATATATTTAATTTTTAAAAAATCGTTATTTTAAATTCAGTATAATTTACTAATTCAGTTTAGGACAATTTACTTGCTAGCTCAGAAACTACGCATACCACAATTTCAAAGCTCGTCATGGCGTTTGATGCTACATTGCTTTATGATTGTGCAAAATTTCAGATAATTTTGATCGACAGATCTTGAATAATTAACAGAACTAATTTAGTTCGATTAGTGACTCACCAGCGTGCGCCAGCTCGATGTACGAGTTACGAGTGGATTGAAATCTAAGAAAGTTTGTAACTACTCTCATACATAGCAGAACTGTCTATAAATTCGTCAGAATGCAGTTCACATTGAGCTTGAAGCACACTAATAATAATAATAATAATAAGGTTTATAAGTAATAGCAAAATAGAAGGAATAACTGAACGAACGCTTAAGTCGCATGTGAGGCTTAGAACAGGCAAGGTTCCTTCCGAATATTCATTTTGCTATCTAATTAATTAAATGATATCCACTTGCTATACATTTTATCGAGTTTCATCAAGCTCCCATTTATTATATCATTCCATTATCATAAAATGAAATGTGACCGAGGCAGAAGAAGAGGCAGACGGCGTGCAAGTGGCATATCGCGATACACAGCAACTTCTGTCCGTTCACAACAGTATCGAGATAATGCAGCCACACATATCACGCTTCCTTATATTGCAGCAAATAAGCGTCGATTCAATAAAGAATTAGAAAAATTGGCATACGTTTCCTGTTCTAAATGTTCAAGGACATATTTTAAACGTCGAACAAGAAATTCAAACGATGGCAACTTTACTTCCTCAACGATTTGCAGATCTGCAAATAATCATTATACGACGCGAAACAGCAACAAGCTTTCAAGACTTTCGTCAAGACAAGCTTTTAAGACGTCAGAAAGTGCTCGACGCTTTCTCACTGGAACGGTTCATGAGAGTTTATGCTCATCATGATTGGACAGATAAGCGAATCGAAATGAACGGTATGATTTCTCTTCAGCAGTAAACTTTAAAATAATTTGAATTATAGATAATAAATATTTTCACAATTCTTTTTGTCCATTATCTTCCTACTTGAATTTCTTATTCAACTGTGTTCCTCAATATAATTGCTCCACAAATAAATCATTAAATACTTATTCCTATGTTGATTTTCATCCCAGTTACGAGAATTGCATATTTGCAGGATGCCTGATAATAACTCTCTTCTATTTTGTCCTCCCCGTTTTAACAAAACTAGAGGTGCTAGAACATTTATATTTAGCACGAATAGCGGCAACTACGTGCTGATGAGGAAAACTGAATATTATGAAGATATCATTGATTATTTTTGGAATGGAGTCAAATTCACAATTCTCCGTAACGAATGAAACTTAAGTGATCAAATGCTTTCTACTGTATCAATAGTATCACAGTGGACCTGATTGTTTCAGCGTGATGACATTATGAAAAGAAGGTATTATGAGGTGAAGGTGTTATGAGTAATTCTGTAGAAAATTTTCCATTTAAAGACCTGAAACGAATATCAAGCTTGACATGTTTGGCAAATGACTTATTGTTAATATCCTATATTTCCATTTAACTCTCAAAGCGTTTGTAAGGACTAAGTTAAAAAACATCGTAGTAAATAGCCTGCCGTGCACAGAGCAAAACTTAGCTCAGCTCACGACCCCGCTTGCGTGACCTAGTAACCTAAACGCCGTCCGTCCACTATAATCTAGAGACGGCGCAACCGGCCTTGTTGTGTTTGACGGAAACACAGATATCTAAACCAAGCGACGCAGCGTACCTATAAAAGCCCGTGTTTAAAATAGAACATGATTTTATATAACACGCCAAGGTTATTGTGTTCATGAGGGAGGATATTTGCTACCATCGCTTCCAGAATTTTGAAGGTTGGGACCTTTCAGTACGCTGGACATGGATGATAATGAGTCTACGTGTGCCTCTACAGGTTCCACAGTGGTAATGCAGAAACGAATGAAATCTTGGGCCATGTTCAAGTGACGATTGATGACCTGTTTTTACAGCCTACCTCCGCCGAAGTCATAATCGGGACTTCAATGCGCACAATACCAATTGGTTAAATACAGTTGGTGGCATCAATTGATGCCACCAACTGTATTTAACTTTTCTCTGGCGAATGGTCTGTCGCAGATGACTCGAAACTCGAACCCAGCTAATTACAGACGATCGTCGTTAACTCTCTTCTCTTCAAAATAATGAAGAATATTTTTAACCGACAGCTGCTAACATACCATGAGGATCGTCAGTTGATAAATGACCGTCAATATGCCTTTCGGATTGGGCGATCGGCTGGTGATCTTCTATTATCTCTTAGGCCCTTTTAGATAGTGGTTATTAAAAGCAAGGTCTAACAATTAGTCTGGATATAAGTCTGGAGTAATAAATAGAACGAGGCAGTATTACAAGCCTAGCCTAAGACTTGTACTCTATAAGGCCCAGGTCCGGCCACACATGGAGTACTGTTCTCATTCTTGTCCAAAATATCACAATATTAGATTTTATTATTTGACCGCGTACAACGAAGAGCCGTTCGAATTGTCAGGAATCTGGGCTCTGCAAACGGTTGGACCCTTTTGCATTGCGTAGAGAAATTGTTTCTTTGTGCATCTTCTACCGCATTTCCCACTTGGAGTGTTCCGACAAGAGATTTATTAGTTTTTTTTTTATGACAAAAATATTAAGTAGAAGAAGAGCGGAAAAGAATTATTACGAAAGTTTGTACATTTATGAAAGTATGTACATTATAAATTCAAAAGTTTGTGTATGTATGTGTGAATGTTTGTAGATATTTGACAAAGTAAATACTTAATATATTATAATAATATTGAGTATGATGATGGCCTGAACCCTAGAATAAATTATTAGATGCTTTTTACTTTGAATGAGAATGGGAATGGGAATATTGTTATATTATTTATTGTAAAGCTTATCTGTACACAATGTTAGACATATAGTACCCAGGTATCAGTGTATAAAATTTTGCAAAGTTGAAAAAATGCGAAGAGAGCTGATCATCTTGGATTTTCTAGACGATCCATATTATTAGGGTTGAAGTATTTTAGGACACCCTTTATCCACCTTGAAAATGTACATCTAGGTGGAAGTCTAGAAGATTTTTTTTTTGCGTGAGCACGAAAACTTAAAGATGATAACCTGCTTCAGAACAGTATCGACCAGATTGAAACCTAACTGTGTGCTAACTTCATCGTTTTTACTTGTACACCCCGATGTTGCTTGGTCACCGTTGTTCACTAATTAACTTACATATTTTATGGCTTCGAGACAGTTTCATATTTTATTTTTAATGTGAGCTTGAAATATTCTCGGATCATGTGAGTCTTTGTGATCTCGTATAATAGGGGATCATTATATGGAGGAAATGGGATCGTTCTGTACAGGAAATTCAGTACTAATAGTGGTATCGATGTCATCAACCCTCATTTTTTGCATAGCCTCATTTTTGGGCATTTAGCAAGCCATGTCTATGTCACTATGATAATAGAAGAAAATAAAGAGAAATAATCCGAAAACCCTTGCTTGGTGTTTTGGTAAATAAGCAGCTTTGATTTAAGGTAAAAAGTCCGATTCTTTTATATCATGTCTATCATAAGATGGTAAATGGTCACAAATTTTATATTGATAGATCCAAAGATACTATGGTGTCTAACAACTAATAAACAGTACGACGATCTTATATACGACAAGTAATGGTATTTTTATGAAATATTTTGAAATCAATAGTATGAAATTAAATATTTTAATAAATTTCATTGGATTCAGATTGGTGAATCGAAATAAATGATGCGGTTAAACACGGTTTTATACAATTTTTAATTTTATATAAAGATTGAAATGAAATAATTTTATACCGATACTAGGAATTTTAGCTTTGTTGACAGCATCATTCTGATTGACTGTATTGGCCCGGGTTAGGCAGAAATATAGCTGTTTATCTTTCTTACTACAGCAGACGGTTGATCGTCCTTTCTTCCTCCTTTATGAAAGAAGATCACTTTACATATTGCAAATGCCTGGGAGAATGAATCGACACGTGCGTGTCGGTTTTAGATAAAAATCACCATTCATTTCGTAAAAGAGATATAATTCAAATAAGCATATTTATATTTAACTATAAAAATATTATAATTTATCAATTTAATATAAGGTGTTAAATGAAATAGTGTCCTCAAAAGATAAACTTAACTCGAAGTTATATATAAAATATGGTCTTAAATTAAAGCATCAATTTAAAGATATCGATTGTATAGCTTGTGGTCCTTATTATTAGATCATAAAATTATTTAATGTTTCTATGGTTCTTAAAATATATGTTTTATTTTCATAGTACCTATATAGTTACCGGTGAAAATTTTGTTTTGTTAATAATATAATCTAGCAGAAAATCACCTCAAATACCCTAATTAACAACGCAATAAAACATTTTCAATACTGTTATTGCTATTTATCCACGTTGTTCAACAAATTGCGGAAGATCGACGGGGATTTACTGTACTAACGAGAACTATTTACATGAATGTTACGGTCAGTTTATATCCCTTTATAGAATGGTTTTTGAAACCATATATTTATATATATATATATTAATATTTACAGTCCTAAAATAAATAAAAATCAAGATCCTTTAATTCTTAATGTATTTTGATATTTACTTCCTAGCAGTCGATTTGTTAATAAACTTTGATAGAATTATTAAATTGCTGATTTTTCTTAAAAAAAAAAACAAAATTACTGTCAAATTAACTAATTAATATAACAACTGTATTTTTTTACGTCGGGGTCAAAGCAATAAATAAAATATTCATATTTCATTATTTATTTTTTATTATTATAAAAAGGGATCTATATTATATTACCATATTTTCCCATTTATTGTACTTTAATTTTATAAATGTTGAATTTTGTACACATTCAAAATGCTTATACATCAGTCATATAAATGTTTTACATGAAATTGTAAGTGAATTTACGCACAAATAAACTTAACAAGTATATCTCATGAACTCAGACCTATTTTGTAGTAATATAGTATATTACTGCATGTTACATTATTGATATACAATAATACCGCCAACCATACAAAATTAAAATCATACTCAGTTCTGTTTTATTAATTCTTAGCTTTGTAAAATTATTTTAAAACTTTAACTTTGTAACTATTTTTTTGTGTGAGGAGAATAGTAAGTACTATTTGGTAGTGTACTATTTTAAATAGTATTTTAATTAGTTGTCAGCATCTAAAAAAAGTCAATGGGTATATTAATTATAAAAAATAATAAAATTTTGTACAAGATTTTAAAAGACTTAGTCCACATTTAATATTTATAATTAATTGAGGACTATGAATAGAGCCTCATAACAAAATTGTAAAATATTTGTAAATTGCTTTTGAAATAAAAAAAAATAAAATAATAAAAGATCTTTACAGATTTTTTAACTTTTTGGTAATTTAATTTTACTAAAAATCAAAACGCAGGCTTCAAACAGTTGTAAAATTTTATTTTCTTGTCAAAATAATTCTTATAGATATTGTTTTCTTCACGCAGCCACTGAGTTGATTAGATAACAGAGGTAAGTCGATGTTATGGCTTCTTAAAATAGTTAAAATATCAACGACTTTCTTTTCTTCTGTCAAAGTAATATTAAGTGTTTATTCACAACTTTAAATAGTTGACTTAACTCGTAATTTGGTATAAGTCAGATTTATGATATAGGAATGACGTGAAATATATTATTTAAAAAAATAGTAGATAAATCGAAAATAAAAACGAGGAATTCTTTTACGAATTACGTGATTGAGGGTAAAAAAAAAGAATCTATGAAACAGAAAGAGTTAGAGTCATAGGCAGATTGATAAGAATATTTCAATGCTATAAAATTATATAATTAAAAATAATGTTTATATATATTATACTACGAAATATAAACGTAAATTATAATAAAAATAATTACAAAACTATATGAAAGCAGAAACATAATAGGTCAACAAACAGCCTAATGACATTTAAAAACTGAGAGTAATTAATAGAATATCAATTAATATGTTTCTCAGAATATCAAGGATAAACCAATAAACACAATCAAAAAATGCCTATACTAAGATAATCCAACCAATAAATAAAATTATTATAAAACAAAGGTAAGTTGTATATTATAAATAGAGGAAATAAACAAAAACAACAAAAATATGCAACAATTCAGTACTTTTATATAACCAATAGCAAAAGCAAAACTATCATGTTATACATATATATAAGCGATTTACCACTCACTGACTCATCACGAAATCTCCGAAACTATGTATCCGATTAACTTACAATTTTACATGGTTACTTCTTTTGTGACGTAGACGTCCACTAAGAACGGATATTACGGAATTCCTATCCCAATATCTTATTTCAACTTGTAACTGTAGAAGCTTTCAACTGTAGAAGCTAAACACTTAATGGGCTGGGTAAGAGTTGCTATAGCAACGGTTACCATAGTATAACAAGTTCACATCCAAATTAATAGTGTGCAATAAAAACTATGACAACGATAAAATTACAAGAACAAAGATAAAACTTATAGAGATAAAACTTGTAAGGAGATCTTTTGATGTTCTAAATCTGACCTACACAAAAAGTGACAACTGTCGAGTGGGATTGACAAATATAATTTTAACAGGAAAATAGTTTTATTTTTTCTTACAATTATTTTTTTTTATTTATTTATTCTTTATTGTACACCACAAAATATGAAAAAAAAAATAAAATAAAATAAAATAACACATAAAAAGTACAACAGGCGGCCTTATCGCCTAACGGCGATTTCTTCCAGGCAACCTTACAAACATTAAGTATTAAAAAAATAAAAAAACATTGGTACAGGTAGGTGGCGTAAAGTTACAGACTAAACATACATATAAATAATAACACACTAATAAACATATAATGTAAAAAACTATAAAACGTAATAAACTAAACAATGCAATACACTACTTATATTATATACTACATAATTAAAATAAATAAATAAATAAGTGATGTTCAGTGAGTGTTATACAGAAGTTGTTTTAACTATCTTTACTCAGAAAGTATTCTTTTACAGTTTTTTTAAATATAATTAATGTTTTCGATTGCCGTATAGACAAAGGAAGAGTGTTCCACAGTTTTGTGGCAAGCACTGTAAAAGAGTGCTTATAAAATTTTGAGTTATGGAATGGCATTTTTAATATTAATAATTGTGACGATCTCAAATCTTCCTGTGGTCCTAGAAATTCAAATCTTTCCTTTAGGTATGAGGGTGTAATTGGATGGAATAATACACAGTACA
Source organism: Melinaea menophilus ssp. n. AW-2005 (assembly GCA_918358695.1). NCBI lineage: Eukaryota > Metazoa > Arthropoda > Insecta > Lepidoptera > Nymphalidae > Melinaea > Melinaea menophilus. The sequence goes on from OU911052.1 coordinate 4,405,076, forward strand.
GCAGAGAAAGTACATGTAAATCCCGGCGTCGACGAATAGTAAGCCACTTGAGCTGTTGACGAAATTGTGAAATGTGGTCATATTTGCGCAAGCCAAATACGAACCTTATAGCTATGTTTTGAAGTCGCTCAAGTTTATTTAATTGGTCCTCGGTCAAATTAAGAAAGCTTACATCGGCATAATCTAGAATAGAAAGTAGGAGAGAATGTGCTAACATAATTTTGGTAGGAATAGGTAGAAAATATCTTAGTGAAGAAGAGAATTCATTGCGATGAATGTTTTCCTACTGAGATCTTTTATGTGAACGGACCAACTTAATGTTTGGTCTATGTATAACCCAAGATCTTTAGCGGAGTCACAGTATGGTATTGCTATACCGTCATATAAGATCGGTGGGAGATTTAATTTATTAATTTTAGCAATCATGCCGGGTCTGCCAATAATAATTGCCTGTGATTTAGTGGGATTTATTTTCAAACCATAGAGACAACTCCATTTTAAAATTTCATTCAGGTCATCATTAATGGCATATATGGAGGAATGCAGATTGTCAGCGTTAGTATGGCGGTAAATTTGAATATCGTCTGCATACATGTGAAAGAGAGAAGATATATATTGAGTTATGGAATTAATGAAAATTGCGAAAAGTAAGGGAGATAAAACGCCGCCTTGAGGCACCCCAGCCGAGACATTGCACCACGATGAGAAGGACTTATCCTGCCGGATGCGCTGTCACCGGCCAGTGAGGTAACTTCGAAACCAGTGTATCACCGATGGAGATATGTTAAGAGTGCGTAACAGACTTAACAGAATATCGTAGTCAACAGAATTAAATGCATTGCTAAAATCTAGCAGGGTTAATATAGTCAGCTGTTTATTATCCATTGCCAAGCGAATATCATCAGTGACCTTGACTAATGCTGTAACCGTACTATGACCGGGACGGAAACCGGATTGTAAGGGACTTAGTAAATGATGGTTATTGATAAATGTGCTCAACTGCTGATAAACTATTTTCTCAAGGATTATCAAGTTATTACCAAAGTATGATAATTTATGAACGTGTCAAAACAATATTTTAGAACAAGCTGGGAATATTGTAAGATATCCTTATTGAAAATATCATGGAAGAAATATCTTATTTACACTTCATATAAAGACAGAGATAACTATATTTGGGTGAACAAAAACACATTACGTTGAAAAGTAAGAGGAAGTATGTTTATAATGCAGCCATTTTAAGTTCAAATATTTTTTATACCCAGGTGCTTCCGAGCTATCAAGAACAAACTTTCTGTATCGCAAAAAAATTAAGCCAGGGTAAGGTTAATTTCTTTTAAAGGAAATCCTTTTGCGTAAAATGATTGCACTAGTGTCCCATTAAAAATTTTTAGCACCTGTAACTGTTATTGATAATCTGGGTTGTAAGGCATAATAAGATATTGTAGATTAAAAGATAATTGTTGGTTGGTTATTTTTAATAAACATATCAATCTGTTTATTTAAAATTTAATAATAATAACAGACAAACAATGAATAGATTCATCTGGCACAAAGTAGTCATTTATTTACTAGATGTATATGTTATATATGTTATACATTTCTCTATAAATTTATTTTGAATTCTTAGTTTTTATACTTTATATTATGTTCAAAATTTCCTAATTTTGTTATCCTTAACAAATTTAAATTTAGGCGGAACATATTTTTTTTTTGCTGGTAGTTTATTTCAGTGTTGCCGATAATAAATTACCCACAAAAACGTACCGTGATCCTTTAAATATAATATTTATTCGACAAATGATTAAATACTGAAATCATATCTTTTTTCGTATCGTTATGACAAATCATCCTTTCATTTATTCATTCATTTATTTACTAACATTTGTTTTGGTAAAATAGAGAATTCAACAGAATGCGTTTCTGACATTACTTAACTCAAATCTCAAACAAGAGCTTAAAATAAGCGAAAATAGTATATGTGATTAAGTAAAATATCATTATTTAAAATGGTATCATTATTTAGAAGTTTTAACAATTTCGGAAGTCATTTTGCTAAAACGTATGTATCTGATTTCGAATATTTTTTTGTTGTGACATTTTTACAATACGTTACAATACGTTGACTAAAACCAGTTCATTCAAATTGTCCTTAATGAGCATCGTTTGTCTGTATAACTCAGCGTCTTAATACGTTTTGTCTTCCTGATACATTTAATTTAGTATGAATCAATAACAATTTTAAATTTATACAAATATATATAAAATATAACTTTAACTTGAAGTATTTAGGTTGACTCTTTTTATAGTTATTTTTACATTTATGTCCTAAATCGATATCAGTTTATTTTATCAATATTATCACACTCCCGCTCGTGGAACTGAAACCAATGAAGCGACAAGAAACGGTCAAATTGCAGTTGAGCGATTTTTCTAAAACCTGATTCAACACTGAAGCAATAATAATAATAACTTTTATTTCCATATTGAAAAAGTCGTGTCAATATCTCAAAAACTTTAATAAGGTTGGTAGATTAATATTAAATATATATGTAATGAAATAACATTTCATTAATTGAAATCTATAGCGCTTCGCGCTTTTCTATGGATAGTCTATGGATAGTCTCTGGATAGTTCTAGAAGGTGCATCGGTCGGAATGACGTTTAGTTAAATGGTGGATATTTTATGAAGAAAGAAAGAATCATTATAAAAATTAGTAATTGTTACAGAGGTGATTGAGGAAGCGATATTAGTAAACTTTAATTGTCGTTTCTTGTATTTTCAGTGAAACAAATTGTGGTTTACTTAAGAAAAACCTCAACAATAAGTTACCTTATAAACCGACAATTTCGTTAACTAAAGAAAAATGGACCGGCTGCAATTTGAATTTTCGATGATAGCCTCAAATGACGGCAAATCAAATGTACTAGCCATAACCTCAATATCTACTGAAGAAGGAAAATGTTATATTTTACCTGATGAATTGAAGCCTATTAATCATCATACACACATTGTGAAAACGAACATTTTCTCAAAGATAAAACATAGTATAAAGAAAAGGCACCAAAGTAGGAAAATATGGCTAAAATTGGATGAAGATCAAAAGAAAACAAATATAGATGATGAAGGTAATATTCAATTTTTAGATCAATATTTAGAAGAAGTAAGCATGATTCAACCAAAAGACAAAGATGACAGTTTGCAACGTATCTTGGAAAAATTAATAGAAACTACAACAAAGAAAGAAAATCAACATAACCTCAATAATATTTCAGAGAAATTTATCATTGAAAAATTCACAAGCAAGAATCCTAATGCAATACAATGAATAGAGACTTTTGAAAAAGAGTGTGAGGGCTTTAATATAACAAAAGATGAAACAAAAATAGATATACTGAGATTATTTTTAGATAAATCTTGTTTGGAATGGTATAGCTCGATGGTCATAAAAACTAGCAATAAATTCTGAATGGAATCAATGGAAAAACAAATTTTTTAGAAACTTTTAAAAATCAAGGATGGGATACAGTCACAAATGCTTTTCTTATTCAAATATAAGGAAGGACTGTTGATTGATTATGTTATAAAAAAAGAACGTCTTATACTAGAGATTAACAAATCAATAGATACCAAAACAATGATAGATCTTATTGCAACAGGACTACTTTGGTTTATCCTAAATAAGTTAAACAGGGATGAACTCAACAACACTACTTATTTGTTCAACGAGATAAGAAACTATGAAAGTATGATGTACAAGAAAAACTCAACTGCAATGAGGAGTGGCATATTTCCTTATAAAAACAAGACAAATGAGAAGAAACCATGTAAAAATTGTGAATCATTGAACAAAGGAATTAGATATCATCCGGAGGAGTCATGTTGGTTCAAAAAAAATAAAATAAAAATGAATTTGAAAAGGTTTTTAAAGCCAGAAATGTCCATAATAACTCCATTATTGAAGTAGATATGAACACTGAGAAAAAAAACTTATAAGTACACCATTAATCAAAATCAGGCTTTTATTAGAAAACAAACTGGAAGTAAGCGGCATTTATGACTCAGGGTCACAAATCTCTTTAATAAATTCAAGATTGATAAAATAAAAGAAAAAAAAAACAATGGGAACATAGCATATATGAAAACAGTTAATGGTGTGAAAAAAACAGAAGGCTTGATAACAATAAAAATAAAAATATTTGATTTAGAAGAAGAGGTGGATGTTTATGTTGTAGAAAATGAAAATTTTGATGATTTTATAATTGGATTGGATATGATAAAAAAATTCAAACTTACCCAAAATGAGGACTTGCGGATAGAACAAAAGATAACAACTAATAAAATAGATAGAAGGTCTGAAGATAACAGAAATGAAGAAAATAAATTAAACACATTTGCAATAAATTTCAATGAGCACATAGAAACAGAAGAATTTGTATGTATGACAGACCATTTAGATAAAGAAAAGAAAATTGAGATAGCAAAAATTATAAACGACTATAAAACAATTTTTGCCCAGGACAAATATGACATAGGATCAGTTACAGACTATGAAGCTCACATAGATTTATTAGTAAATAGATACTGTAGTAAAAGACCATACAGATGCTCAATTGAGGATAAGTTAGAAATTGAAGAGCAAATATCCATGTTACTGAAGAATAATTTAATACAGGAATCTTACAGTCCTTTCGCTGCTCCAGTGACATTAGCATTTAAAAAAGGTGAAAATTGAAAATCCCGCTTATGTGTAGATTTCAGGGAATTGAACAAAATTGTTGTACCACAAGCTCAACCCTTCCCGTTTATAGATGATTTAATTATAAAAACTAGAAACTGTAAGTACTTTACTACACTGGATATAAACTCAGCGTTTTGGGCAATACCACTTAGGGTGGAAGATAGAAATAAAACTGGATTTGTCACACAAGATGGTCACTTCCAGTGGACCTGCCTACCTTTTGGTTTAAAAACATCATCAGCAATTTTCCAGAGGATTCTAAGCAATATTCTAAGAAAGCATATTCTCACAGAGTACACCGTAAATTACATAGATGATATTTTGATATTCTCACCCACCTTTGAAAATCATATAAAACATATACGAAATGTATTAGAAGCAATAATAAAAGAAGGCCTAAGACTGAAGTTTAAGAAATGTACTTTTGCTTCAAACTCAGTAAAGTACCTCGGCCATGTTATTCAAAATAATTCTGTAAGACCATTGAAAGATAATTTGATCTTAATCAAACAGTTCCCAACCCCTAAGACGCGAAAGAATGTAAGACAATTTCTGGGAAAAATAAACTTCTACCATGAATATATACCAAGAGGCTCAATAACCTTAGACCCATTACATAGTTTATTAAGAAAAAACGAAAAATTTGTGTGGTCAGAAAAGTGTGAAGAATCATTTAATCGAATAAAAAGATATTTATGTTCTCAACCTGTGTTGGAAATATTTGATAAAGACTTACCAATAAAAATTTTTACAGATGTATCTTTAGAAGGTATCGGAGCAATATTAAAGCAGACACAACTAGATGGTAAAGACAAACCGGTGGCATATTTCTCAAAAAAACTAAATGAATCTCAAAAACGAAAAAAGGCTATATATTTAGAATGCCTTGTTATGAAAGAAGCTGTTAAATATTGGCAACACTGACTCATTGGAAAACATTTCACTATTTACTCAGACCACAAACCTCTAGAAAGCATGAATATAAAATGCAGGACAGACGAAGAATTAGGTGACCTTACATATTACCTATCTCAATATGACTTTACAGTAAATTATATACCTGGTAAAGAAAACGTAGAAGCAGACTGTTTAAGCCGAAATCCAGGGTTAGAATCAGAACATAACAAAGAGGAACTACTGAAAATAGTTAATTTAATACAGATAAAAGATATAGTTGAAGATCAAGAAAAAAATGAAACAATAAAAGAAAAGAAAAATAATATAATACAGAAAGATAAAATCTATTATAAAAAAATTAAGAAACATGAAAAGATTATCCTCTCAGAAGAATTTAGCAAGAAACTTATAAAAAAAGTCCATGAAGATTTATGTCATATTGGAATCAGACAATTACAGAAAAAAATAAGTCCAACATACACAGCTAAGAACCTAACAAAAAATATCATGAATATTTGTAAAACATGTGAAATATGTATAAAAAATAAATCAAGATCTAAAGAAAACTTTGGAACAATGTCACAACTGGGACCAGCAACAAAACCATTTGAGATAATGTCAATCGATACTATCGGTGGCTTTGGAGGATCGAGGTCAACAAAAAAATACCTACATATTTTAGTAGACCACTACACAAGATACGCGTTTATTGCGACTTCAAAAACGCAGAGTGCAGGTGACTTTATAAAACTAACAAAGAAAGTGCTAGAAACAGATGAGATTGGAATAATTCTGACAGATCAATATCCAGGCATCAACTCGAGAGAATTTAAGCAATACTTACAGGAGAATAACATTAAACTAATTTTTACAGCAGTGAATACACCATTTTCTAACGGATTGAATGAAAGATTAAATCAGACTATAGTAAACAAAATTCGATGTAAAATGAATGAAAAAATAACAAGAGAACGTGGACTACAGTAGCAAGAGAATGTGTACAGAAATATAACGAAACCGAACACTCCGTCACAGTTTTTGCACCAAAATATTTACTGGATGGTACAAATGTCAGTATTCTACCAAGAGAAATTAAAACAATTGAAAAGGAGGACAAGTGGATTGATGATAGGAGATTAGCATTGGAGAACACAATAAAATCCCACAATTACAACAAGAAAATATTTGATAAAAATAGAAAAATGCAAAAGTTTGAGATAGTAGACAGTGTATACGTCGAAAATAGAAATAGACTAAATAAAAAAAAATAGAAGAATTAAAAATAGGCCCTTTCAAGATAGTAGAGAAGATATCAAACTCCATTTATAGGATTGACACTGGCAACAGAAAAACAGAATCAACTTTATTCCATGTAACAAAATTACAACCTGCTACAGCAGAAGTTGAATAAAGATGAAGTAGAAGACAACGAATATGGAGATAACTAGGTTATATTGTTTGGAATTTTCGTTCTTAAGGAGGGAGATGTAATGAAATAACATTTCATTAATTGAAATCTATAGCGCTTCGCGCTTGTCTATGGATAGTCTATGGATAGTCTCTGGATAGTTCTAGAAGGTGCATCGGTCGGAATGACGTTTAGTTAAATGGTGGATATTTTATGAAGGAAGAAAGAATCATTATAAAAATTTGTAATTGTTACAGAGGTGATTGAGGAAACGATATTAGTAAACTTTAATTGTCGTTTCTTGTATTTTCAGTGAAACAAATTGTGGTTTACTTACGAAAATCCTCAACAATAAGTTACCTTATATATATAATTCATATTTTTACATATTTTTAATATTAAAATTAACACACAGCGGAATTCAGCATAAATATTTGTAAATAATGTATATATATTCCATACATATTTTTTTATAAATAGTTTTTATAATAACATTATAAAGTCTCTAAATGCACTTTTAGAATTAATCCTTAAGAAGACTTCTGATACAAAGCTTACATTTAGATATATAATTCAGATTATTGGACCTAACTTCTTATAAAAAGGATATATTTCCCTACAATATACAGAAATTCTAGTAAACTGACCGGAAGACATCAGTATTACGATTTTGTTGATTTCAAAATATAATAATATTAAATAAACGAAACTGAACGCTATAAATATACATAAATTTAACTCAACTTGAGTCAAATGTTCTATATGTAAACTTCGAAATGTATACTATTCAGTTAAAGCTTGAGTAATTAGCGAATAACTATTTTAATAGAAATATATCAAATTGAGAAAACATGTCTTCACCTCGGGAACACTTCAGCAATCACACAATTGATTAAGCTTAGGATTTAAGGTAGGATAACGCAAGCTATACAAGCGTGCCCTTTACACTACATTATCGTATAATGTGCAATAACTGCGTGCAGTGATATCTGTTTTGTTCAAATATACTGAGTTATGAAGACTATAAGAGGCTGTTTTCATAACTATCTGTTTGCTGCATTTCAATATTGTTCAATAACCTTTTACAATAATTTTGTTACATGTAACATAAATATATCTCCTATATGAAAACACATATAATTATATCTCCTACATGAAAACGCTTCGTGAAGAAAGAATTAGTGGTATTTTGAAAAAAAGATTCAGAAATATTCTTTAATACTGACGACTTATTTAGGTAGATGCGTAAAGAATATAATTAAGTTTATTAATATTAAATAAATGTTTTGGAATTAATACGTAAGGTAACAAAAACAACATTGCATAAGAAAAAGCCTATAGTGGTAGAATCATTTTATTCATTAAGAAATTCCAAGACAAGATGCTTAGATATGACCCTAGAACATGATATAAGCACTAAGTACTCGTTAATATTACAAATTCTAGAAGAACCTCTACGGTATTTATGTTGCTGACTTGCAAGTTTGGTTATGGTTTTTTACATATTTCTTATTTTTATTTTAATACTTCTTATCGATACAATATGCGACTAATCGCGCTGAAAATTGTACAGTTATATGACCATATATCCAAGTTTTAACAGTTATACATACGTATCCATGTATAGAATGCACACTAGTTGAATTTGCTAAGAATTGTGTAATATTTTTTTATGTACTGGGATCGTCAAAAAAGAATCGATTTATTATTATATTCTGTAGTATTTTTGGAAACATATTATATTATACATGTCGAATAGTCTTATATGACAAACAAATCTTATTCACCACCTTGTTCTATGAGCTTGGAAAATAAACTCAATATGCAATATCATAGAGAGAATACCTCTCTCATAAAGAATAAATATATAAACACAATAAATTAAAATTTTATTTCAATAAATTATAAAAGTTAATCTTAAGTAAATAAGCATTTTGAGACAAATAAGTATTTTAGGTTTACTGAGAGTAAACGACGAGTCAACAAAGCGGCACTCCTCTCCACTTAAAATGTTTTTTTGCAACATTCGGGGAATTCATTCCAACCTAAACGCTGTCCAGTCACAGAGAGATGACGGAGCCGGCCTTGTTATTTCTGATGAAGTCGTAGATATCTCAACCTAGCAAATTAGCGTATCATATCCAGGGTATCAACTTGAACATATATTATGCGACAAGTTTGGGTTCATAAGGGAGGATATCACATTCCGTCGCCTTCAGATTTTTGAAGATCGGGACCTATCTATACTCTCGTTGGACGTGGACATGGACGTAATATTTTTTCAAAACAATGGTCACATAATATCTCAATAATAAATTATAAGAAACACTATAGATGTTTCTAAAATATATATTTATTTATTTATTTATTTAACATTTATGTACACACAAAATATATAAAAAACAGAGTTATTTAAAGATTCGTACAAAGGCACTGCTTATTTCAAAATGAAATCTCTTCCAGTAAACCTGTGAAAGGAAAGTAGAAAATGAAAGGCAGTAAAAGTGCGCACCGCATACAAAATATTTGAAAATCAAATAAACATAAAATTACAAATACAAATATAATAAATAAAAATTTACTAATTATAATAATCTATATAACTAAAATTACAAATTACATCTATATAACTAAAATTACAAATACAAATAAAATAAATAAAAATTTTAGATAAATAAACACTTACAAATACGTTGAATATATTTACATCTATATAGAAAGGTAGTGCTCGATGACTCGTTTTTTAAAGATTGTTACAGACTGAGAATTCCGAATATTAAAAGGAATTGAGTTCCATAACCTCACTGCTTCAACCGTGAAAGAATGAGTGTAAATTTTACTTTTATGTGTAGGAAATTTGAGGTTCGTTCTAAGATGTGGTCTACACGGAGATTCGGAATTGTGTACAAAAGAGAAGCGATCGCGCAAATAACGTGGGAAAGTGGGGTTAAAGAGGATGTTGTAAAGAAGACATAAAATGCGAGTATTTCTGCGAAAGCGAATTGGGAGCCACTTAAGCTTTTTACGAAAGTTGGAAACATGGTCAAACTTTTTCAATCCAAAAATAAATCTGATGGAGAGATTTTGCAAACGCTCAAGTTTATTAATAAGCTCCTCTGTGGCATCCAAATAGCAGGAATCGGCGTAGTCAATAATAGGCTGAATGAGAGTTTGAGTGAGGGATATTTTAGTTATCATAGGCAGGAAGTTTTGGAGACACTTCAATGAATGAAATGCATAATGCACCTTGCGGCTCACCTCATTAACTTGGGTATTCCAAGATAAGGAGGAATCCAGAAAGATGCCTAGGTTTTTAACAGAGTTGGAGAAATTGATTACAGCGTCGTTAAGAAATAAGGGAGCAAGAGTAGGTAAGGAATTAAGTTGATGTCGAGTACATAAAAGCAATGCTTGAGATTTAACCGGATTCAGGATCAAACCGTAAAACCTAGACCAATTATTTATCTGTTCAAGGTCTAAATTAATTGCAGCTATAGCCTGATTAACATCAGCAATATTAAAATGACGATATAACGCAAGTCGTCAGCATATAAGTGGAAACTGGAAGAAATGACTTTAGTGACAGAGTTGATAAAAATGGAAAAAAGTAGTGGAGAAAGGATACCACCTTGAGGCACACCAGCCGTGAGATAAGCCCAGTTGGAGAAGGAAGAGTCAAGACGAACACACTGTGAGCGACCTCGAAGATAGGAATCAAACCAAGCAATGGTAGAAGAGGTCATGTTCATTGATCGCAAAACACCCAATAAAACGTCAAAATCGACAGAGTTAAAGGCTCTGCTGAAATCTAATAATATTAAAATAGTAGCACATTTATTCTCCATTGCCAAACGTACATCTTCCGTTACTTTTAAAAGAGCAGTTCCTGTGCTATGTCCAGGACGGAAGCCAGACTGGTCCTTACCAGAGAGAAGAGAATTAGAGAAAACGTACGAAGATAGCTGTTTATGAACAATGTTTTCGAGAACTTTAGAGAGAAATGGTAATATAGAAATCGGTCGAAAATGAGAAACAAAAGTTGGGTTAGAAACTTTAGGGAGAGGAATGACGTGCGCCATTTTCCACGCCGAAGGAAAGGTAGATGAAGAAAGAGAATAATTAAAAATGTGCGTCAAAACTGGAAGAGTAAAGGGGAGAATAGAGGTGATCATTTTCAAGCAAAGGTTATCATTTCCCATAGCATTAGATGAAATAGATAGTGTGGCGGTTTTAACATCCAGTTCACTAACAACACCTAAATGAAATGAAGAAGAATTCGGCATTGGCAAGGCAGACAAGATCCGTAGAGTTTCAGCTTTCTCACTTATTGTTGATACCGGTGGAAGAGAGAAATGATCATTGAGAGCAACTAAATCTACATCTTTACAATCACTGACTGGCGCTTTACCAATACCAATAGATTTAAGAAATCTCCATGTCTTCCTGGAATTACTGTTACAGAGTGATTCATGGTAATAACGTTTTTTAGCATCTCTGCACATACGGTTGCAGCGATTGCGTAATAACTTAAAAGTTGATAAATTATACTCAGAAGGAGATCATTTATATCTTTTTCTTGCTTTGTCTTTTTGTAAAATCAAGTTTTTTATTTCTTTTGAAAGCCTTGGAACATGGATTTGTTTTATTTTAACGCGTTTTATAGGAGCATGGCAATCAAAAAGTTTAATAATAAGCGAATTAAATGAATTCACTTTTGAATCAACGCAAGAAGTATCAAAAATACTACTCCAATCAATATTACTAGCATCCCGTTGTAACGAGACCCAGTCTATACTCTTAAAACTCCGAAGATCCCGAAAGAGTGATGCACGCTTCGGTGGGCGAATACGATAAGATAGATAGATTAAGTCGTGATAAGAAAAGGATGCAGTATATTGGCCATGTGTAAGAACATGAGATGGTGACGATACAATTAAAAGATCTAGAAGTGAAGGGTTGCAATTGGGAAAATGATGAGTGGCCGAAGTGGGAAGGAGATTAAGATTCAAGGAGGTAATAAGCGATTGAAGTTTATGAGAGCGAGAATTATTTTTAAGCATGCATGTATTGAAATCGCCCATAATTATGATATGATCATAATTAGGACACAATTCATTCAATATTTGTTCTAGAGATTGAAAGTAATCGATAGTAAGATTCGGACTGTAAAAAACTGCCAGAAGAATTTTGGTATGACGCATTATAATTTCAAGAAAAATATACTCTGCTGATTCAGAATACACTGAGGGCGATACGCTTACTATTTTATAAAGTATATCAGCACGCAAATATATAGCTACACCGCCACCCCCTTTGCCTATTCTATCATTACGGATGAGAACAAAGCCTGGTAGATCATATTAGAGAGAAGGGAGGGAAGGCTTAAGGAAAGACTCAGAAATTAATAATGCGTTAAGATGATCACTGCTAACAGATGCCAGAAGATCGGAATGATGCGCAGGAATACTCTGAACATTGATATGAGCCAGGTTAAGATTGTGAGGATATTTAATTAATAGAGATGAACAAAAATCTTTAAGCGACTGAAAATCAGATGTCGCGTTATCTGCGCTAACATAACTACTAGCATGAGAAAAAACTATCATTTAAATCTAAAATGGTATCCATATTTTATCAATGATAAGAAAGAAAAAAATAATAATAAAAAATATATATATATATATATAAATATAAAAAAGAGTATTTATATAATTAAACGATATAAATGTAAATATATATGATATTAAAACAAGATAACAATAATATTAATTATTAAAATAATAATAATTCAAAAGACACTACACAAATTTATACTATTTTAATCTAACAACAACTGCCAACCTCACCAATAACTGGTGTAATGGAAAAAAACTTCAAAACAATTACTAATAAAGGTAAATTAAAATAATTAAAAAAACAAAACTTAACTCAAATAAAATCAATAGTAAATTCGAAACACTTACTACTATACATAAAATAAAACAAAAGAAAATAATAATAAGTAACAATTATAATAATAATTTCATGACCAAAAAAAAATAATACTAGTTACAACAGCCGTTTTAAAATAATAATAATAATAATAATAATAATAATAATAATATTTTAAAAAAAAAGAAAATTACTAAAACGAATTATACAAAAATGCCCGTATTAAATTACAAAGATAAAAAAAAGAATAAAAAAAAAGGCTTAACTAAATAAAATATAATAAAGCGTAACTGTCATAAATTCATTGTAGCAAAAACGAAACGCCGTTGTCATTGTCACTACGATTAAAGTCGAACTGTCATGAAATCATAATATAAATTAATATAAAATAACTTAAGGAATAAAGTAAAATATAAACAAAGGTTTTGCAATGACAAAAACAAGATATTTTAAAGTACCGACATATGATTAATATTATAATAAAGTGATTTAGAAGAAGCATAGTGACGTAAACTTCAAAAAACACTATGATCTATATATTAGTTATGATGCCGGGTTCTCTTGATTAACTTTGAAGGTATTGAAGCAGACCCAACTGGACTAATATTTGCCTGTAGATGCGAAGAAACTTCAGTGTTAGCTGATATGGATGGAAATTTATTTATATATTTTTGTAGGTCAACCATGCAGTCCACTTTACAACGCGATTTATCGGGAAGAAGAAGAAGTATTCTGCCTTCAGACGACCAACATTGCTTAACACCGAAATGTTTACGAGCAGCAACAAAGACTTGATGACTAGATTTTGTTAGGAAATCAGATAAAGTTATTCCAGTACCTTTTAAAGAAGTTTTATTGTCCCATACAAGATGCCGATATTCCATTGCATTAAACCTTATCAGCGCGGGTCTAATTTTAAGCTAAGGAGAACCTAGACGATGACAGCTCTCTATACAATCCATCTTCAAATCACATAACTTCATATCGTCACACAATACCTTCATCACAACTTTTCTTAAATTCTCATTTTCATTTAAACCATGCAATAATAATATATTTCTACGCAGCGCTGTTTCATGTTTATCTACAGTAGCAGAGATATATTCAATTTGCATTTTGAATTTAGAAAGTGCTTGCCACACAAAGGATTTGAAGTCTGAGAACTCACGAGATAGTGTTGTAATATCGGGATGCCTACTTGCGGAGCCAGTAGCTTTCTGCAATTTATCTTCAAAGTCACACACTCGTGCAGTGAAAAGTTTTTCTAGTTCTTCCATGTTACTAGATGGGTTCATGTTTATTATATGTTGTTGAAAGTGATGTAAGTGAACGTAATTCATAAATTGTGGGAAAGAAAATTACACTGATTGAAAGTTGGGTTTGGCCAATTAATTAATTCATTAATATTATATATAAAAACTGGTTAAAAATATAATAAATTCAAAAAATCAAAGCACACACTTAATATAATTATTTCAATGACACTATATTAATTAATTTATATTTATATCAGTCTTAAATAATTATAATCAATAGAACTTCTCTTTATAATCATAATAATATTATCAATTCTTTTTTATTTCACATGTGTTATAAAAATCTAATTTGTCTTATATTTTATTTTTATATATTTATCACATGCCTATACAAATCTTATAGTGCTAATACAGAAACGGATCAACTTTTGGACCATGTCCAGGTGAAAATTGACAACCTGTTTTCACAGACCCCCTTCGCTGAAGTTGTAATTCTCGGGGACTTCAATGCGCACAATACCAATTGGCTAGATTCACGTACTACTCACTACGCGGGAAGATCTGTGTTCAACTTTACTCTGGAGAATAGTTTATCAGAATTGCTTAATTCGACCGGACGTTGACATCCATAGGCCTTTTTTTGGTTTTTCTGCTATACGGAGTATAGTGCCCATGCAACATCGGGGTCGTACAAGACCCGCAACCTGACACGTTTGGCACTACAAGTCAGCGGATTGGGATGGAATGCGATATTTTTTGATTCTACTCATCGGGACTGGTTTGTTTACCTTCCAATGATTTCAGTGACTGCACTGCGGCTGATGTGATGCTACAAGAGATAGAATTATTTGTACCAAACTCTTAGGTACCACTATGTAGCGGAAGAAATAGTTTTTCGGTACAAAACCATCAAAATCTATTTATCTATTTTCCTATGACTTTCATAAGTCGAATGGATCGCATTCTATCAATAGTGCTACAGAGTGCAACAAGTGCCTCGGCGTAGTAGAAATAGTATTAATGCGTCTATTTCGGTATCTATCTACCTTAAAAGCAAGTCCTGGTCTCATGGTAGTGTGCCTTTGTCCGTCCGATCCCTAAACAAGGTGATAGCTTGGACCCAGCTAATTACAGACCTATCGCATCTTTTTTCTCTAAACTAATGGACAACATTATCAATCAACAGCTTTTAAAGTACCTCGAGAATCACCAGGCCACATATTAAAAAAAAAACGACATTGACAACGTACCACGGAGAGCCGTTCGGATTGTTGGTGCGTCCGGAAAAAGTTGAACGCAGTCCAGAGGTGGTTTCTTATAAAGATATGCAAGGCATACCGCACAGTATCTTTAAATTCAGTGCTGATTCTTACAGGCATACTTCGTCTGGACCTCAGAGCCAAGGAAGTAGCATCTTTATACGAAGCGAAAAGGGGGATGCCGATACCTGGGTTGGCAGATAGAGAAATGGAGACGCGCTATCCAGCAATCAAACAGCCACATCCCGCCGCGCAGATTGCCTTGGAATACCGTAGACTGGCAGACCAAGCCCAACTCGACGAGAGCTGCAATTATGACGTCCGCATTTTTACCGATGGCAGCAAGATTGACGGCAAAGTTGGAGCCTCGCTATCCTTATGAAATAGAGAGACCGAAACTAAAGCCGTCAAACTAAGCCTGCCATCGTACTGCACCGTCTATCAGGCGAAGCTTCCGGCCATCTGCGAGGCCACCAAAATTGCATTGCAAAGGGGACAGCTCTGGACAGCAATCTATAGCGACTCCATGAGGGCAGTGCAAGCTGTCGCCAACCCAGGCCCCACCCATCCCCTCGCTGTCAAAGCCCGAAGCAACATCGCAAAATTATCGAACGAAAATATTCTTTCCGGATGCAATAAAAGCATATCACATCACCCGTAAACTAAAGCACACTTACCTAACAACACAAACACTAACAGGACATGGTGGATTCTCCGGGTACCTGCATCGTTTCGGGTGCAAGGAGAACCCATCGTGTGCCTGTGAACCCAACTGCATAGAGAGCCTGCAACATATAATATTTGATTGTCTTTTGTATGCAAAGGAAAGATTAAATATATTTAATCTTTCCTTACACCTGAACACCAGTTAGAAACCAAATTATGCAAAGAAAACGCCAGCTTAATTATGTTAGAGAAAGACAGAGACAAAAAGTTCTTAGATTACTGTCCAGAAATAAATAAAATGTAAATATAAGAAATAATTAGAATAAGTAAAAAACATTATTGGATGTATAGGCTCAAGATATAATTTAAAAATAAGAAAGGAGCAGCGTCAAATTATTTCGATCCTCCTTTCCAAAACCCCGAATAATAGAATAACGTTATACATAAGAAAAATAAAAGAAATATGGATACATAGCTAAAAGGCAGTTCCCAGCCGCAAAAGTTAATAAATGAAGATGGATGAGAGAAAGAACCAGTATGAGGCGTGGATGATGGACAAATGCGAGAACTGGTAAGATCGAGACCCGTGTAGCTAGACAAGGCCTGCGGCATTGCTGCCGGAGTGTGAGAAAAAAAACCCCTTGGCTGGCAATGTTCTTGTGAATCCGAGGATGGTTGTTACAAGAGTTCATGAGTAACGGCAATCATTTATCACGCTCGTTAGTCTTTCTCTAACATAAAAAATAAGATTTTAGTACATGTTTGCCAAAGTTGGAACAGACTATATTTATTTATTTATATTTTTGCAACTTTTAATAATGATAAAAAGTATAAACAAGTGATCCCTGCTAATGAGCAGTGATCACTTGTTTACGTCAAATGGAAGTATTAGAAGGGTGTTTTTTATTACCATACTTATTGAAACTGAAATAAGAAAATAAATTGAAATAACCCCATTTTTAACGACTCTCTTTCAAGATTCTAACTTGAAATGTAGAGTGTGACGGTGACGGTGACGGACAAATGTGTCTTGATCTGAGATAAACTAGACAACAAACACATTATAAACTTATATACTTATATTTATATTCTAAATAATATAAAAAATATGATTATGTTCTTTGAAAGAAAAGCATATAAAATAGCTTGTGACCCATTCAATTAATTATGTTGAATTGACTCTAACAATAAATAAATTATCTAAAGATTCTAAATTTCAAATTAGATTATTATATTATATTGGAATGCTAATGGAAACTGTCATAAAGAATTATTTTTCTAGACGTTAAAGTTTGAAGTAATTAAAAATCAAATCAAGGGTTTTTACCGGCATGAAATTGAATTTACCGACTCCCGCTTAATATAATTTAATATTTGGAACGAAGAACTGGTGTTGAACTGGTGAACAAAAATACACTCTAAGGTATCTTAAAACACTTTTTGAAACATTTCACTATTTTTATAAAATAAAAAAAACGAGAACTGTTCAAATCTGAAATATTCAACGATGCAGTGTAAGTGCCTTGAATTGCATTATTATATTATGCTGTACCGAATGTATTCCACCAGGAAGAATTTTTTGCATATTTTCCATGAAAGAATATGAACTTAATATTTTTTAACGCATCATAGATATAAAAGATTGAAATAAATATTTCGGTGACAAATAGTCAATATTGCATGTTTGCAATCGCAGAATACCACTGCATGTAGCAAATATATATTCTGAAGGTGTATGACAAGTTCCAAAGAATATTTGATGTGTTCAAATATACTGTTACAGAGAAATCTTTCATATTTTTGAATATATAATATACAGCGTCGAGTCAAGAACGCGACGTTCGATGATAAATAATAGAACAGACTTATTATACTATGTAAGATATATTTATGTCAGACAGATTTATTTATATATGATATAGATTTAATAAACTAATTTTAATACTGAAAACTTTTGAGTTTTATATCATATAACTTTAAAATCCATTAATATGTCGTTGCATTATGAGTCAGCAGTTAGTAGTATCATTCATGGATATAACCTTAAAATAACAAAGTTAAATACAAACGTTCGCCTATGTAGTAGTCGCTTAATGTGGTATTGATGACAAATAATTCTAATTAGATGCTTGCGGTAAAATTAAACATGTGTTCTAACTTTTTAGACTTCAGAAATTCTGCTGTACACTGATAGTCAGTCAGAACAAATGACTTTATAAGTAGACTTTCGTAATATTATACAAATTTTAACAAAATTACACATTTTGACATGAAACAAAACAATAGGCTTACTAAAATAAAAAGCAAAAAAAAAAATTATCAACACTAAAGATGGGACACTAATATTTGGTTTATTAATTTTTGTGAGTTTTTGCGTGAATTCTAAAAAATAGATATACTCTATTATTTTTTTTAGAATTTCTTATATTTTAATTCAGAATATAAAAAAAATAAAAACAGTCTAGTCAAATATAATATTTCAATATATGATTATAATATTTACATATTTATGAACCAATATTTTTCAAATTATTCTTCTTCAAGCGTTATTAAAATTTAAATCGTATGATTCAATAAATATCAAGTAGATAACTGTGAGGGCGTTACTCTTATATGCGATTAGATAACAGATTAACATTGAATGGATAGAATAAATAGATGGTTGAATTCCAAGATTTCATTAACAGTAGATTTAAAAAAGAAGTGTTTTAAAAGAAATCATACAATATAAAAATATTAAAAGTAATATACTATTATATATTTATATAATTTCATTTTTATTACAATATTTGAAAACAGCGACATAATTTCAATCTAGTAACAGTTTGGTTTAAAGATGATTACTGATGAAAAACAGACTCTTCTCTTATATGGAAATCAAGTATATACATTTAACTTATTTAGCTAGCATAATATTCTATTTATTTTTTACATATATCAAAACTATATCTTATTATAATAATAATAATATTATTAATGTATCAATGCAAGTACATAAGCGTATTCGCTTATATACTCTCCTTATGTACTATATACTAGCCTTATGCTATTACATAAGGCTAGTATATAAAAAGGTACATATCCTTAGGGACATAAGGGATGTATATATTGCTAATATAAAAGTCTAGTACATAAGGTTAGCACATAAGGGGAGTATATAAAGTATATAATATATTATTTTATTAATATGGATAGTGATAATAGTTTTGACTGAGGACCAAACGGGAATACATTTCGTCTTACCTTAAGCCTGTGATCTCAGATTATTAGTCTCTTGACTAGTCCATATCGTATTATGAGAGCTTTTATAAAATTTCATTAAAATTATAAATTACTTTAAGTAGAAGAAGTATTTAGTTATCGGCTATTTTAGTCTTCATATCTTAATTCGTATATAAACTAACAAATTTATTTTTAAATATTTTCATTTTCTTATTACAATTTAAAGAAAATATATTCGCATAATAACTCAATATAATTTATCTATATCACTAAATGTTAAATGTCAATTATTAAATCATATGGCCAAAATCGGAGGTATACATTTATCTCTCTTATTTGCCATATATGTTTTTCGGTGGTAGACCACATCATTGGGTCGCCGGCAAGGTCAGACCACCACCATCGCACAAAGTCATGTCGCAAAACGACCTAGTCGTGTTCCGGCACGTTGTTAGATGAAGACGTATATATGGAAAATGGGTCTGAACAGCTGCGTTGCTTTGGCGAACCGGTTTGGCGTCGAGTTGGTGTTTATTGTGTCGGGTGCCTAGTCGTGGAGGATAGCGGAATCCGAAGCGACGGCTTTCCGCTGGCCGCCCGCAGATAGTTTCGGGCCCAATTAGTTGGTTAACCACCAGAAAAATTCCAGGGTGGCTCCATCGTGCTGGTTGGCGACCAGATGAGGAGGCCCGATGGCGATCCCTAGGGGAGTTCGGGCGTCCCCGCAGTCTTCAGACTTCCAATTTCGACGTCGGGTTCGATACGTACCGCCTCGTTCAACTGCCATTTCTCATCCTGTTCACTCTTATATTTTTTTTTATGAAAAAATCCAAAGAAAAGAACAAGTTTTTAAAGCGGTTGCACTCCTTCTCATTCAAAGTACACCTCACTAATATCAGGGGCTTGCACTCTAATCTCCTACAGGTCCACCACCACCTGGAGACAGAGCAACCGCACTTGCTCATTTTGACGGAGACACAGATACAAAGTTCTTTAAGCACTGCGTACCTGGATCATCCCGGTTATTCGTTAGAGCACAACTTTCACTCATGTTCCGGGATCTGTGTGTACGGGCGGAACGACCTCTGTATCCTGAGTCTCAGTCACCTTGAAGACCCCACTTTATCTTCACTATGGGATTGAATAGACACAGGAAACAAAAAAATCCTGTATTCCTGTGTCTACCGTTCGCACAGCGGTGACCAGGAGAAAACTAAATTATTTGAGTATATCGGTAAGGCTGCTGATACGGCTCTGCATCAGTGCCAGTATCAGTAGGCAATGCAGTATTTGATTCCTTTTGCTGACGTATCCATCGGTGGCAAAACTTGCCCATGGTTTAATGCCGAATGTGGTCATGCTGAAGACCGAAAACATTCGGCATACCTCATTTGTACGTTTAAAGATGAGATCCTTTAACCAAGCTTTCAAGTTCTATAAAAAGGCATTACGGAAGGCTCGACGCGATCGAATCGCTAAGAATGGCGAACAGCTTGCTGTCAGACCTACTGGCAGTCGAGCTTTCTGGTCTCTTACCAAAGCGATCGAGTCGAACTTCTGCTAACCCTCACTGCCTGTTCTGCTGAGGCCGGATGGCCCATACAACGACAGAGAAAGCGAATGTATTTGCTTCTCAGTTTGAATGTGGAACGAACTTCCTTCGGCGGTATTTCCAGATCGATACGACATGGGTACTTTAAAAAAAAGGCATATATTCCTATTTCCAAGGCCGGCAATGCTCTTGTGGATCCTCGGATGTTGCAAGAGTTCATGAGCAGCGGTGATCACATATCTACGGTGACCCACAAGCTCGTTTGCCCTCCTCTAACATAAAAACAATATATACGCCAATCTGTGTTAATAATATTCCATTTTCGTAAGAGACAAGCAACACAAAGCAAAGGCAGTAATTTACTGTCTTAGCTTCAAATCTCTATTTCCAGTTTACCATCCTATTGTAATATTAACCTACTTTGCCTAATTCTGCGTTCTGCGTCAGATCTGCGTTATCTTGAATTGTGTTATATTGTAATTGCTTGCAGAGACTAAAACAGCAAGCCGAAAGCAATGTAGCAAATTTTTGATTTAATATTAATATAGTATTCTCAATATTCACTTCACGGCTTTGAGACAGCATACTCCCACCCTGTTCAAATATTAAAGTGATTGCTCATAATTTAATTATCCTAACGAATATAACATGCATAAACAGAACACATGCGAACTTTAATAAAAAGGTACACTTATAATTTAATATAAAAAAAAATTTTTTCTCTGTCCCTTTGACATAATATAATGTTAAAAGTATAGAATATTTATTGATTTCATTTGTTATAGCGTCATGTATCCTCATTTGACATGCAGGATAAAAGTTTTCTCCAAAACGGAGAGGATTCTTGAACTGTAGACATTTTTATGAAAGCTTTATCTCATATTTATATTCTCAAATTAATAAGCTAACCTAGAAAATATGTATATCTTAAGCTATTTTTTTAAAGTTTTTTCATAACTTTCATACATTGTAAAATTTGCCAAAACCTGCATAAAATATTTATTTAGGTAATATATTTATTACCTAAATAAATATTTTATGCGGATAAAAAGTTATTACTTTTTATAATTAATTAAATTATAATGACCGAATCCGCAATGAATACAATGTCTGTGGCCGAAGCGAAAGACGTATACAGGGACCGTAGCGTTTGGCGCTCCGTCGTCTCTGGCTATCCGGCAAGGGATATGGCGTGAAGATAAATAAATAAATATAAATATAATTAAAGTATTTTTAAACATAAAAATTATCAAATCCACGGTGTGTTATAGTAGTATCATTAAATTTTAAATATTCATGTATAAAAAATAATTATCAGGTTATTTATTTTTAAGCTAATTGTTCACAATCGTTCTCGAAAAAAAAAATGAAATTGTTTCCTATGACTTTTTAAATCTTTGGAATTATGTAAGGATATAACTTCTATTATAAATGACTATATCGTCATGTTGAATATTCGTGGATTATTTTATTTCGTCCAAATTCGAAACAAGAATATTTCTGTTTGCGCGCCTGCTATAAATAATGCGCAAACTAGCAGAAACATAGTATCAACATTTACTAAGCTAAGGATTATTCTTACGACTTGCTTTCTGACGCTTGTACGTGCGCTCTGAATTTTAATAAAGGTTTTTTCGGTTAAAATTACGATTATTTTGAAGCAGAGTGTGCCGCTAAAGTACAGTTTCTAAATAGTACTTTTATAAACACGACGCGAACCTATCTTATCTACCTTACCTACCTTAAGTAAGACAGAGAAGGTGAATATGCAAAATTTGAAAGCATGATTAAAACATCTTAAAACTATTAATAGTCATATTAAAAATGCTTCTTAATTGTACTTTGTACAAATATATTTTAATTATGGTTTGGTTTGGGATAAAAGGCAATAAGTAATGGATGTAACACTTAAGAATAATATTTGCAATGAGCTAGATTTTATAACATAGATGAAAATTGCTGATATTAATAAAATAAGTAAGATAATACAGAATTAGTAGATAATACGATAGGCCAAAGTATCACATTTTTTTTTTGTATGCATTGTAGTATTCAGACGCTTGTAATGTTATACAAAACGAAATTGTTATCTTAGCTTTTTAATGTGTTTCCTAGGTTATTACCTATAATTTACATAATTAAAATAATATTGGGTTTGACAATATGTACTCAGCGTCCATGCATTATTTTACAGATATTTCTTACCAATCAATTGTAGTATATTATTTTTATGGGTGCACATAATGTAATACTTAATTCTGTAATATATTCGTTTTCTCTTTCGGTTTTAAAATACTTCTTAGTTTCTATATCATCCTTATAAAAATTTAAAGCCTTTCAACTTATCTCAGAACAATACATTTCCAGTGAGTGTCTCGTTCCCAGGCACAATCACTTATTTAACTTCTTACCCAACGAACTAGAAGAATAATACTCTTTCTCTCTTTCTCGAATGTGCTCACATTTTGATATGTCCACTCGTACATTTATATACTTAAGTCTATAGATATTACTTATAGTAATAAATCAAACAGTTTTAATTACCTGTGTGTAAACCATCTATATATCAAATAGATTGAGAAACAGTACAGTTTAGTGTCTTTTGAAAATAGAGGATAAACCGTTATATAATACATTATAATTATTTATTTTTTATAGTTAAGTATTTTATTTTACAGCGTACCATTTCTAATAATGTTGTACACCATTTCACTATAAGTAATGTACTACCTAATGAAATATATTACTTATTATTTTATTAAGGGACCTACAAATTACGAAGTATTAAACAAAGTAAACAATTATAATTTTAACATAATTAAGAAACATTAATTTTAAGTGTCATATATAATAATTTGACATAATATCTTGTATTTCAATTGAATTGCTAATTCGTCGTTGTCAACGTCGTCATGTTACAAAAAAAATATTTCTAAAACTTGTCGATAAGTATAAAAAACGATAAGCACAGTATAGTATTCACACTTATATTATTCAATTTAAGAGAATATTAAGAATATAAACAAGACCACCTCTAACATTTTTAGAGTAAGGTAGTAAAAAATATATAATTTATTTAAAAATTTTTGTCAAGTTAAACATTCATATGTTGAGGAAAATATAAGAATAATTATTAGATGCAATCGTGACACCTTAACGTGTTTTATATCAACTAACTATTTCGACTCTAATTTTGATAACACATATACGATAAACACTGACAAGTATTGTTTTTTAATATTTTTGGTAAAAATACTTAGCTATTATAAATGCATGTCAGATAGTGGCGTTTGTAACATTCCTATATAATTATTATATTTTGTAACATTACTTATGTCCTCGTGGAAAATAGAAGAATATGACCCATTCAGAACATTAGTCTCAAACTGGCAGTTCATCAAGGCGGTTAGCGATATTGTAAGTTCAAGGGGCAGACTGGCGGTACAGTACCTTAGAAGTCGCAGATTCGAATCCCAGTCCCGTTGTTGATTTCTTCATTCTGTACCTAAAATTATAAAAAAATGTGTACTACATATTTTATGGTAACTATATCCACTACCTGTTAGATATGTAAATATCTTAGTTTTTGTTATTTTATTTAATTTTATATTGTAATTTATCTACATTTTTCTTTGATTATAATTACAGCTTTGTTGAGTTAAGTTTCTTTTATGTTTAAGTATTGACCTAATTATAAATTCTGTACTAAGTATATTAAATTCTGCTATCTTTTACATCTACCTGCTTCTTTTTTACATTATTCTTGGTTGATCATTGAATTTGTATTAGTATGCATTCAATTACTATTCGGTTACAAGCTGCCTATACACTAAACTCCAATAAAATTATATTATAATTCGTAAAATAAGAATAAGAATATATGGATATCTCATAAAATATAATCTATATTGTCTAATCTTTGAAGCAATTTCCAATTTCATTACAGCTCAGCAACTTTATTATAATTTCAATAAGAAACTTTCGCTTGATAGAATGGCATAAAACACATGTTTAACATACTTCAATCACGCCGTCGTTTCTATGTTACAACAGTTTAGTCACATACTAGTTTACTAACCAAAGATTTTACATTTAAAGTTGAAATTAAATTTTATACATTTTACTAACTCTCACTTATTTTTCTGGTATCCATATAAATCAATATTCTGGTATATATAAGTTAATAATTTTTGAAACTTGTAATATATGAAATTCTATCTGTCCCCACGACTTTGTTGCATGGAATATAAGTAACACATAAAATATTAGCCATCCGCCAGTGAAAATTCTGTTAAAAACATTTCAAGGGTGTCAGAGATTAGCCGAATCAAACAGACAGAGACAGAAAAAATTGTAATGTAATTTTTTTATGCTTACATATGAGACTTATTCCGTGAATAATTTTATTTGAATTTAGTGAAAGCTCTTAATTTGGAATTAAAGACACTTAAATTTTATTTACATGTATATATTTTAATATATTAAGAATGCGTTGTCTATGCACTATGTTTTTAAAAATAAATAGCTAGTCTTAACTACTCACCTCTTCAACACGCACCTAAAATTTTTGCATATTTAAAAGTCTTCCCTTCAAAAGCACTATACTTACCATTTAAAGTGCTTCGATTATTCTCTTTAATAAAATATTATATTTGAGTGATTGTCCAAGAAAGCTAAAAGTGAAAAATATTTTTTTTAAACTACAACGAATAACAACTTATTCGCTGTAGTTTAAAAAAAGTATTAAAGAACTTTAAGCTCTTTTTGAATATTACATCATTTTTATAACCCTTTCTTTCTTCGTAACTCAAATTGTATCAGACTTTTTTAATGTTGTATTATCTAAAAAAAAATGTAGTCATGCCCAATTCTAGCTTTACATGGAAATTCCAAGGAGTAATAACTATTATCTCATACTTCACTCTAATATCCACTGCATTACCACAATAATTAATTTAAAATCAGGGATTATTTATAATATAATAGGGTGTAACATGATATAAGTAACGAAATCAAAGCACCAGAAACTTTATGAAGATGTCCTCTAAAATTATCAAAAATTTTGTATTGCAAATGACTAGCATTTCGGTAAACTTCAATAATGTAGCCGTATATTCCAAGCTCTATATTATATATTCTCTTTTTCCACAAGAATATAAAATTAATTATCAGCAGTCTACATGTGCACCTCATATCAAAATACATTAACGACATTACATTACATCAATACAATACAATACTAATTTCATTTTAACATAACATGACTTGGAGGCTTCTAAATAAAACGTCAAAAGACAATCTTTATTTGCAAAAGTAAGCGATGTTAAAAAAATTTGGGCCTGACTAAATAATCGTTTATGCGTCAAAACATAGACTCTACCTACTTATTCAATTAAAGACAACTTCGTTAAAAGAGTAAGTTAAAAATAACTAAAATAATACGTGGATCATTCTATTGACATATTATGTGATAATATAGTAATTTAATTTTTCTCTTATTTCATCAAATATTACTATTATTAATTATTTATTTATTTATCTTCACGCCATATCCCTTGCGGGGTAGCCAGTGACGACGGAGCGCCACGCCAAGCTACGGTCCTTGTATACGAGTACCTCTTTCGCCTCGGCTACAGACATCAACCTCTTTATACATGCGCTCCGGGGGGTCCTCGTGCTTTTTACGTGACCTTCCTCCAGTGTCATAGATATTGTGTTTTCGAAGGTTACTCGAGGCCTTCCCCTGTCAAAGTTCTTTTCTCTTTTTTATCTTTTTTACCATTTTTTCATCATTCTATAAATATTTTATGTAAAAATTAATTCGACAACTAAATTATACCTACATATTTTATTATCATATTTATATTGCGAAAATATGTATATAACACACAAGTATAAGTATATACTACCATCCTTCGATTTGGAAGAAGAGAGACTCACTGAGCCCAGCGGTTCGAGTCCGGTACATTTTCATGAAATTTTCATTTTCAGTGGTATCACTTTATTTAGATTAATTGCTGAATTAAAATATTGAAAAGCATTTTTAATGGTGTATTTTTATAAGAACTATCTCTTAATACCTTTTACACTAAATTAATATATAATGCGAATATATATAATATATAATGCGAATATAAGTCATTTGGATATTATTAAAATTATTACAGTGTTACTTACCGCATTTACTGTCAGAATTAGAATCCACTACCATATCATATACCAACTTTAACCAATATATTTATATACAAAGTAGATATATTATTTTTCTTGTGGCGTATAGAGACTATTGATAGAATAATTAATTTTTATTAAAGAATTACATTTTAGTTTATTTCTTTGTATATTTTTTTGCTTTGTATGAGTTTTTGCATCACAACGCTGCTGTAGTTCAGAAAGTTTAATTAAACTTCACAATCTATTTTAAAATAAAATCTAACTTTTTTATTGGCGACACACAAGAGTTGAACGTACGGTTAGAGCAAATGGCCTTTCAATAACTAAAATCATCATTTTACCTTCTTAAATCCATATTGAAATGGCGGCGATTGAAGAAAAATCATTTTTTTTTAAATTAAGCGTTTTTTCAAATTAAAACAAGTTAAATTTTAATAACAACTCTTCAAAATTTGGTTTCTTATAATACTACGTACGTACCAATGTATTGGTACTTACAATCAATCGTTTGATTTGAAATATACCTAAGATATTGGACTTCCATGAGTTTTATCGATTGTGAACACTCTACCCACTGCCATTTTTCAATTACACGATAATCTTAGTCTATATAGCTATAAATAAAGTTGATATTGTTATACATAAAAAATAAGTTTTTATCATGAATTATATGAAAATCTATAAATACTTTTCATTCTTTGTATTTATATTGTTGCTTTAATACAAATCAATCAAAATTATTATATACTTTAAAATAATTGATAAATATAAATATTGAGCAAATAATTAATTTCGAGTACGAATCGCTCATGAGTTTTGATTAAAACATGAATATTAACTAAATTATTAAATTATAAGCCTGCCTGATAAACGATTTTAAGTGATAGAAAGTGTATTAAAATCAATTGAGTCCTTACGGATTTTGAAAACAAACAAGTAGACGCGCGTAGTGATATTCTTCAAAAGTTTTTATAGATTTTCTTATTTTAATAACTAACTTACATCATTTGTTACTACAATATATTTTATTTATTGAAAAAAAACAATCTCATAAAAAGTATGTTTATACCTATGTTACTATTTACCTATCTATCTATTTATATAATTATATGATATCTTTTCATACAAAGATTATTGTAAAAATATTTAAAGATCATTAAATATACACCACTTGCTAGAATTAAAATTATTTTTTTAAATATTTATTTTGACGAAGACGAGTTCCCGTAGATGTTTATAAAACGCATACCGTCCATTCTCGAGGGTTAAAAGCAATCACATAGGTATATCTAATAATAAAATCTTTATCTCGAGGAGATCTCATTACAATTGTTTCTTACAATCTTGTTAAAATCTGCAAAGTATTATTCCAATAATACATTATATTATTGATAAAAACCGTCAGACCATACAGTTGAAACGATATTAATGTAAACAATATAACAATAGTTTACAACCAGAAATATTTGTATTAAAATATTACAATATTTCTAGGTTACAGCAAAACCATATCCTATTCTGTGTACTGTAAATTACAATTCAATTTTTGTTCTAGGTTGATAAATGATGTCCATTTTTTATGATATGCAAGAATTTTAAAAGACTTTTCTAGTGAAGCATAGTCGTCGATCAAATTTCAAGAGCTCTTTCGCAAACCTTAACTAATTAACAAACATGCATATTTCAAGAACCTTTAAAAAGATGGTTTTATTGCAAAAAAACAGATAAAGAGACTTAGAAATATCATCATCATCATATTCATCATCAACATCATCCATATATTTTTAATTTTAAACCCATCGAATTGAACACTACACCAAATTGGGCCCTTGAGTATATAACCGTTTATCAGCCAATTAAAGATCAGTATAATTGAGAAATCAGTACATTAAAATTATTTGTTTGAATGAAAAAGGAATTTTAACTATATAACCAATTGCATTTTGTTTTATAAAAATCAAATAACACATTTTTAAGTAACAAAACATACATACTCTTTCTTTATTATATAGATTTTTTTAGTAAAATATAATAACTGTTAATAAATCAGAGTAACACACAAAACTATTATAAATGAAGGTTAAGCAATTTAAACACGTGTGCTACTCGTATAATCCTCTGGGAAATTAATATTGCATTATGATTCATATCTCGAATAAATAAACTGTTAGGAATGTTTTCTGACTCGACTGTTATGACCATCATTAAAACATTGATTTTTATTTACAGTTCCCCAAGTCACAAATTTTTCAATAAATTAACTAAAACAGCTTAATGTTGATATACATCTTAATTTGAAAGTTATTTTGTTTTCTTCTCGGCAACGATAACTTATTAATGACATACCAAAAAATGAGAAAAAGTCAAAGTTTCACTTCTAATTGAACTTCAAAATAATTGTCTTGTTAATATCCATCAAGCAATCAGAAGAATCTCAGCTTGTGAAAAAATAATATCAGAATATGTTAATTTGTTATTATTTATTTATTTAATTATTTATCTTCATTCCATATCCCTTGCGGGGTAGTCAGAGACGACGGAGCGCCAAACGCTACGGTCTCTGCACACTTCTTTCGCCTCGGCTACAGACATCCACCTCGTTTACGAAGGTTTTCTTTCATCATTCGTTCGTTGGATATGTTAATTTAGTTGACTATTATTTTAATTATAAATCGGGAAGCCGTAGTAATGTCAATATTCTGAAGGATCTAAAATATTCCAAGATTGAATAATCTTGGTGTCTTTTAGATCCCAATCTCGCTCTCTTATAAACTCTTATTTTATTTACTTTTCACTCTTGTGTATCCTAAGGTTCTTTAGATAATTCGGCTAGGTTAGGTTAGGTTAGGTAATATTTAAAAGAAGTAGAAAATATGGAATATTAAAAATATTATCAAATTATTATACAAAAAATCCCTGATATAATTAAAATAATGATATGTACGTCGCGGTAAAACCATCCAAAACTTATCACTGTTTTATTTTTAAAGTATACAATACTTTAAACAGTCCATCTTTTTGCCTGAATGTAACGTCACAAGCGTAATATATGTTGGTTTCAATGTATTATCATTATGCAGTCTCTAGCATGTATTATTTGTAAAACCCTTTTTGAACAGATAACTTTACCTAATTATACACATAAAATTAGAGTAGTAAGACTGTAACCAGTGATAATACAATCTCAATAATTTTCTGAAATTCTTATCCTAAAGGTATGTCACGGGAATCATTAGAAATAAAATAAAGAACTGAAAATTATATCAGACCAGGTTTTATGCATGTTTACAGATTCACTATAAGATAAAGAATATCAAATACCCCGCACTTCAGTAAATCATACTCGGTAAGTATAAACTGAAACTGTGTTGATGTTTAACATATTATCTCTATTAAAATAATGCGATTTATGTCGACGTGGTTATGCAACAAGCAAAACAAAATGAAATTGGATCATGGTAGCGAAGTATATCTCTTTATTTTTTAATATCTTTTATAAATTGACTGGATGATTGTCGAAGTACAGTTCTAAGATTTTCTTAAGAAAATAAAGTGTTGAAAGAATATAAAAATATAAGGGATATATAATAATTGAATGGTAATTAGATTGACTACTAGGATAGAACATTTCATTTTTCTTTTAGGTATTTTTTATTTGTGCACCATTAGATAACTATTTTTTATATTGATTGACATCATCAGATACTCATCACAAGAGGAAGAACACATGAAAAGTTCAACATCTTATATATATGTATTTAGGTATATTTCAAATCAAACGATTCATTGTAAGTACCAATACAAGCCATCTTTAGACACATGTTATATTATTATTGGAAACCAAAGTTTAAATGGTTGTTGTGATGTCACCGGTACCTAAATGTGGATTTACGAAGGTAAAATTATGATTTTAGTTGTTTGTTGTAACCGTTTAACTCTTTAGTTTAACTCTTGTGTGTCGCCAATATAAAAGTAAGATTTTAATTTAAAATAGACCAGATAGACCACTGTTAAATTTAATTAAACTTTCTGAACTACTGCAGCATTGTGATGCAAGAACTCCTAAAAAACTAACGAAAGAAATAAAATTAAATTGGTCTTCCAAAGTTGTTGTTTAAAAATAATATAAGTTTGTTTATATAACTGACTATTGCAGAATATCCAGACTATGTATAACAAATTTGTTTAAAAAAATATAGGATGCAAATATTACGGAAAATTTAATTTACTTGAATTATATAAATATAGCAATTACTGACAGGGAGACGTAGCTTCTTAGCATTCCATGGATTTACCGTGCGGGTGCCGGGTCCTTCGCGTTGCAAGCAGAGGAGCGTAAACAATGCCTCCGACATGCGACTCAGGTGTAGTTCTAAGGGTCTCCTTTACTATGCGCATACACGCTCTAATGATCGTTCTAGAAAGGTCCAGATCCTTAAATAAGTTGTAGAGAGATTTTGCTCTTATACCTCTCGCTCCTACTTCTACAGCCTCCAAATTAACTATAATGTATGATCTTTGTGTATGTTTGTTTCCCAGGGTACAGTAAGTTCCACAAGTGTAACGCGCCTTAGTTTTGAGTAAAACATCCCCGGGGATTTTGTATTGCCTTTCATACGTGTCCATCATGAGAGTCCAATCAAGAGACGCGTTCAAGATGGAATAAGGTTTTAGTTTAGATTTTTTGGAAGAACCTGTCTTTACGAACTCTACTGATATTTTGGTTGTTTTTATACCCTTCTGCGCTCTTGCTACAGAAAGACTAACCGTTTCTCGTACGATTTCTAATACTTTATCGTGGCGACGCGACTTTTTACCTCTATTTAAAAGTACCCTTAACCCTACTAGCAAGTGTTTCACGGTTCCTACTGCCTCCCCACAGATGTTGCAAGATTTTTCGGTGGCTTTGCCCCATTTTACTAAGTTACTTTGATCTGGGAGAGTCATTTGGAATGCATTAAGATAAAATTTTAATAATGCTGGGGACCAATCATGAAGCGAAGTGCACCATCTTAAAACTAGTGGAATACAAAAATCTCCTATGGCCACCCATTTCACAATTCCAGGCTCATCGTGTGGAACCGGTAATTATCATTATCATCTTGTCGAATAAAGTATTTTATTATTTCTATGTCTTGTTCTTTCCTACTTGATCCCAGCCCTGCTTTATTTATTTGATCATCTATCATAAATTGTTTATGGAATTAAAGTCGTGACTCCAGCTCTGCGGTAATTTTATCTTTTGGGAGAGATGTTATAATATCATCATTCGATTTTGAGATGATATGTTTTTTGGTAACTCTTAGGTGTTTATAGAGTTCCGATAGTTTCTTTAATTTTAACCCAAACTTGTGTCGGTCTCTAAATAAGGTAAAAGAGTCCGCTGGATGCGCTAACACGAGCCATGACTTCAATGTCCTTATGACGCTTGCATCTAACTTCAACAAAAGGGTCTTATTAATATCATCAACGAGAAAAGCTCCATTTATGTGATGTGACGTGATGTTAAATAATTATCATATATCCATCCAAGCCTTTTTGATGTTACTTATTTTATATATTTTGATTGTCTACCTTTTTAAGATCATTCAAACAGCTATCGACTATTATATCTAACTTGAGTGCGCCCTTGGTAATCGATTTTTTTACCTGAGAATTTGAACGGAGCTGCGTCGGTAATTACCGCCTATTATAAGACCCGGATCGTAAGAGGTATATCTGGTGTTCCACCTACCCAGACGTAGACTATAGCATTTATTTGGTTTTGTCCTCAATCCGTCCGTCCAAGCACAGAAATTCTCTACAACATTTAAAAGTAGCTGACATTGTTTTGGATTACGTGTCAGTATTGTGAGATCGTCTGCAAATGCTAGTATGGATTCTGTGTATTTATTGTTAAACTTAAACTTCTTTTCGTTTTTAATTAATTTATCTATTAAAATAATAATAGAGAAATACAACAACCTTGAAATAAATCTATGTTGTAATTTAGTGGTTTGGAATGATTTTCATTATATTTTTTGATTATATTTATTGATGTGACTTTTTTTAAATGCTTTTATATAACTTGACATGTATCGGATCAAATCTTGTAACGCGAAATTTTAATACTCAGACTCAATGAATTTCGATGAAAATAATTTTTTGAATCAATTTTTTTGTAAATAATTTTTTGCATCAATTTTTTTGATATTTTTGAAAAAAAATATTTTTTTACTTTTTAGTTCTTTTTTTACAAAGTTAAATAAAAGCATTTAAAAAAATTTTTTTTTGTCTTTGCACATGTTTTTGGAGTACTTAAAAGAATTTTGATCAAAGTCTACTTCGTGTTTTGCCCGGTCAAAGCTGTTACGGTTTTTTGTTATTTTTGTGATATGCCTTGTATTAATTTAAGAATTGACCTTAATGCCCTAGGCAGTTGGTGACTAGGTCGCCCGCCGGCAGCCGACGCGAGCGCACGCGCGCGGGCGCGCTCCGCTCCGGTCCGGCTCCGGTACGGTACGGAGTGGTACGGACAGCGTAGGTAGGCGGTAGCAGGTAGTCGGAACATGTGTCCGGTACTAGCCATCGCTGGGAACCTCCTCGTGTGCTCGTCCGCTATCAAGGTTGCTCGGATTCGTCCGGCGGGATTGGAAGCGGTACGGGCCGGTGCTCCCTGGGGGATGGTTAATCCGGTCTTTCGGTATTTAATGCCCAGTCTTTAATGCCCAGCGCAGTGGGGGTCGGCTATGGGTTTTTGTTTCGTTCTGTTTTGTTTCGTTTTGTTTTTATTTCTTCGTTTTTTCCTTTGTTTGGTTTTGTTTAGTTCTTTGTTTGTGTTCGCTCTGTTTCCTTTTCTGTCCTTCTGTTTATTTCCTTTTCTTTTATTCTTTTGTCAACCCTGAGGTCCGGCGCCTGCCGAGGGGTTGTGTAATGACGAGGGCGCCCCCGGGGACCTTACCCCTTAAAGGAAACAAAATGAAAAAGGCCTCTCTTAAAAATAAACTACCCCGGGAGGGTACCGTTAGCTGCTCTGCAGGCCGGGAATCCCTCACGGAAGCCTCGGCTTCCGTCTTCCCCTCGTATTCCGGGGGGGGGGGGGGGGAAAGACCGCTCGATTCTTACGACCACTCAGGTTTGTGTTTCATTGGACTTGAATTTCATTCATGGACTGGATGACGATTTGGTTGCGGAAGAGACGGCCCCGTTGGTCGCCTTTCCCGCAAATGACCCTGGCGCGTTTAAGGACATTGAATATGTACGCGAAATGGCACCGCCCTCTAAAAGCACAAGAACATCTACTCGTCGGGCGAATGCTATGCCCGACGACGAAACTAGTGTTGGGAGGAAGCGGCCGTCGGAGTCCGCAATTTTGTTGAGTGACGCGTCCGATTACGACTCGGAGCGAGGCGTTGCAGTTTCTAAGTGCAACACTGCTCGTCGTGGACGTATCACCAACAGTATCCGCGGTGGTGGGCTCGCACGGGCGAAAGTCAAATTGCGGGCCCTTACCTATGAGGCCGAGGAGGACGCCTTCGAGAAGGAGTTGGGGGCGCGGGCCTTTCGATCGGCGGCACCGTCCCCAGCAGGTCACGTCTCTTGTTCGGGAGATGAAATCCCGCAGGAGGGGAGTGGCAGACCCGATCCAGAGGCCTTGGAGGCAGAGCAGTTGCGAGCGTTGGCTGGGAAGTCAACGGCTGGGAAATCAGGCGGCTCCAGAAAAGGCGGATAAATTGGCCGCCGAATTGCGTGCGGCACTAGATGGGGTGGCAGAAGTCGTTCGGCCCGTCAAACGGGTCACAATTAAGATCAAAGGGCTGGATGACTCTGCTACAAGAGAGAAGGTTAGAAATGCCATTTGCAGCGTCAACCAATGCCCTAACGAATCCATCCTTGTTGGTGAAATTCGTTGGGGCCACGGGGGCATGGGGGTGGCTTTTGCCCACTGCCCCGCTGACGCGGCAAAAGCTTTTGGATAAGGGCAGACTGCTGGTAGGGTGAAGCTCGGCCGGGGTCGAGCTCCTTGAGCAGAGGCCAATGCGGTGCTTCGGGTGTCAGGAACCCGGGCACACGCGAGCAGTCTGTCCATCCAGGGTGGACCGCAGCACCGTGTGTTTCCGGTGCGGCATAGCGGGCCACACTCGCGATGGCTGCACCGGAGTGCTTAGGTGCGCAGTCTGCGCGGACCTCGGGCTCTAAGCGGGGCACGAACTGGGGAGCCGATCCTGTAAGGCTCCTCGTAGGAGGGGTAAGGCAGCTGGTCCCTCCCCAGCTGCCCCAAGCGGAGGGCGCCTGCAGGCGCCAGTTGAGGCTATGTTGTCATGAATAGACGGTGACATGGCTTCCTGCAGGCGAACCTGAACCACTCCTCCAGGGCCCAGGATCTTTTCATCCAGGCCATGGCGGAGTGGGACATCAGCGTAGCCGTGGCCTGCGAGCCCTACTATGTCCCCCCTATTTCCAACTGGACGGGGGATACTAGCGGTTCCGTGGCTGTCGTTGCCGGTTCTGGTCCCGGTCCCCCATTCTCCACCCTAGAGACTGGCCCGGGTTTAGTCGTGGCGCGATGGGGGGAATACGTCGTCATCGGCGCGTACTTCTCCCCCAATCGCCGACTGGCGGAGTTCGAGACTTTCCTCGACACCATCAGTGTGGCGATTGGAAGACAGGCGTCGGGGAAGCTCATCTTCCTCGGCGACCTGAACGCCAAATCTGTGGCCTGGGGGAACCGCGCCACGGACGCTAGAGTTAGGACCGTCCAGGTCTAGTCGCTCCTCTCCGGTCTGTCCCTCCTCAATAGAGGGACAGATGCGACCTGCGTGCGACAGCAAGGGAGTTCCGTGGTGGACGTTTCGTTCGCCACCCCAGCTGTCGCTCGCACGGTCGTTGACTGGAGAGTCGAGACGGAGGTGGAGACTCTATCGGACCATCTTTACGTCCGATTTGACCTCTCCACTTCCCAACCGATCCTGGCCATGGAGTCCCTTCAGCCGGATTTTCTCGAGCGGTTGGTGGGGGACTTATTCCCGGAGTCCACCGGCCACTCACCTCCCATGATGGCCCCCCCTTCTTCTAATGAGGGGGTGGGTTCTGTCCCAGACATCACGGAGGTCGAGCTGGAGGTCGCACTGAATCGCCTTCGAGCCCGCAACACTGCACCGGGGCCAGACGGTATTCCGGGGCGGGTTCTACTCCTCGCCCTGGAATACCTGGGAGGCAGGCTTCGGGAACTCTTCAACCTCTGCTTGCGCACAGGACAGTTCCCGAAGGCCTGGAAGGAGGGCAGATTGTGCCTGCTGCGGAAGGACGGTCGCTCTGCAGATTCCCCTTCCGCATACAGGCCCATCGTGCTGCTGGACGAGACGGGTAAACTCTTCGAGAGAATCCTCTCTGCACGTCTCGTCCGGCACCTCGAAGAGGTGGGTCCTGATCTCTCAGAAGCTCAGTTCGGCTTCAAGTTGGTCGTTCAACGATAAACGCCCTGAGAGCTCTGAGAGACCTGACCCAGGAGGCTGTTCGCGGGGGGGACGTCGTCCTAGCGGTTTCGCTTGACGTCGCCAACGCCTTCAACATTCTACCGTTCGAGACATTGGTTGAGGCGCTCAGGTTCCATGGAGTGCCTCCCTATCTCCGTAGACTGTTGGAGGCTTACCTGCAGGACAGGGAGGTCCTGTGGGAAGTTGGTGACCCGCGGGTCTATCGACGTAGCGTATGCCGTGGGGTTCCACAGGGGTCCGTGTTGGGACCGGTGTTGTGGAATCTCGGCTACGACTGGCAGCTTCGCTGTCTTCTCCTGCCCCGGATGAGGGTGTTGTGTTACGCGGATGACACCCTCGTTACCTGCAGGGGAAAGAACTTTGCGGAGGCAGCCCGTCTGGCTACCGTTGGCGCTACGTTCGTAGCGGACCGAATAGGGCTGCTGGGATTGGAGGTCTCCGTCACAAAGACGGAGGCCATCCTGTTCCACGGCCCTCGCCGAGGTCCCCCTCGTCGGGCGTCCATCTCCGTCCAGGGTTCGGATGTGGTGGTGAAGACCCAGATGAAGTATCTGGTTCTCACACTGGACGGAAGATGGAACTTTGGGGTTCATTTCTCCCTTCTGGCCCCGAAGTTGGTATCCACCGCAGCTGCCTTGGGGAGGTTTCTGCCTAACGTCGGTGGGCCGCAGGCTCCGTGCCGGCGTCTATATGCCGGCATCGTGAGGAGCATGGCCTTGTACGGTGCCCCAATTTGGTCGGGAATTCTTACCGCCGACTCCAAGACCCTCTTGCGGAGAACGCAGAGGATTCTTGCGGTAAGGGTGATTTGGGGGTATCGTACGGTGTCGTACACTGCGGCCACACTTCTGGCGAGCGA
Source organism: Melinaea menophilus ssp. n. AW-2005 (assembly GCA_918358695.1). Classification (NCBI taxonomy): domain Eukaryota; kingdom Metazoa; phylum Arthropoda; class Insecta; order Lepidoptera; family Nymphalidae; genus Melinaea; species Melinaea menophilus. The sequence continues at coordinate 4,442,518 of OU911052.1, forward strand.
TCCGCCTTGGGAGCTACAGGCGGAAGTGCTCGCCGGGGTGTATTGGCACCGGGTAGAAACCAGGACCAGGGGGGTAAGGCCCGAGGCGGCTCGGGTCAAGGCTCTAGCTCACCGAGCCCTGATTTGACGGTGGGAGAGGGACCTAGGGTCCCTTGCCGCCGGACTGACGACTGTGGGGGCGATCCGTCCCCACCTCGATCGTTGGATCAACCGGCGGCATGGAACGCTTACGTTCCGTCTTGTGCAGGTGCTCACGGGGCATGGGTGCTTCGGTGAGTATCTGCACAAGATCGCACAATGGGAGGCGACCCCATCCTGCCACCACTGTGACGAGGCCGTAGACACGGCTCGCCACACCTTGGCAGAGTGCGTAGCCTGGGACCACCAGCGTGCTGAGCAGGTGGCCGTGGTGGGCGAGGACCTCTCGCTGCCGCGCCTCATAGGCGCAATGATCGACAGCGAGAGGTGTTGGGTCGCAATGGCCTCCTTCTGCGAGAAAGTCATCGCCGCGAAGGAGGCCGCGGCGCGGGTCAGGGAGCAGGCCTCCACCGCTGAACCACTCCGTAGGGGAAGGCTGGGAAGAAGGAGGCGGGAATACGCCCGCCGCTTCCTTCCCCAGTTGTAGTGCCTTGGTGGGAGGGGAGGGTGACTTCTCTCACCTAGTCCAGGCCTATGTCGTGAGGGTGCTCTAAGTTGCTCGGAGCACCCTTACATGGGGAGGGTACTGCCGGGGCACCACGGTGAGTGCGCAAGCGATCCCATGGCGTCCCATTAAGGCGTTGAGGGCATCCGTTGGTTTTTTAGTGGGTAGCCTTAAAAATGGCAGCGTGCTCGATGCTGCCGGGTAGTCCCACATAACCCTCCGACCATCACCTACTTGGTCGGCGGGTATCCGTAACAGATTTTTCCAACGACATAAAAAAAAAAGGCAGTTGGTGACTAAGTTGGTTGTCACCCATGGCTTTGGCCCTTCGAATTTACTTTATGAGGTCTTTTGTTTTCCTTCTCATTTTCAATTTAAAACCGTTTTCTTTATACTTGTGAGCATAACGTTTCGTAGATGGATAGTGCCCATTGAAGTAGTCAAAAATAGTATTTTGTAGAGTCTCTCCTTAGAGTACCTGGTTTGAGCAATAGTACAAATAATAGACTAGAGTAAAATCTGAGTAACCATTTTAATTTAACAACCGTCGCAATCGCAAATCTAGCTTCCTGAATTGTAAAAACAGTTTTCTGTCTTCTTTAAATTTTCATATCGCTCGGCTTCATCTCACTCACAAATTTTTGTTACTGCAGTTTGGAGGCACTTACAAGTTCAGTTTTAATAATAATTTACTTTATTATCTTTTATCTATTAGTTAAACTTTATTTTATATGAACATGAAAAACAGGGAAGGCTGCTGCGTCTAATGTAGGATAGATTAAAACTGAAAAGCGAACATGATAGTTGAGGAGAAAAAGAAACATAATTTTAGAAATATGATGCCATCTATTTAAAGTGACAAAATAATTCATAAAGGCATTGCGATGTCCATGTCATCTGTTATATACATCTGAAACAGTAATCATCCAACCTGACATCTTTATTTGAAGTACAAAAGCGATCACTGCTGTTGATTCAAAGATATAAATATTTCAATAAATTTATCTACATGTTGATCAATAACTCAAAATTGCTGTAAATCGATTTGGATGGTGAATTTTCAAGTGTCCGTGACAGCACTCCTCCACTCACTTCCAGTACACGTGCTGTATATACTATATGCGTATAGCCTTAAGCCACAACAATAATTTAAGATTATTAACTTAAACGGAGTTGAAATTTGAACTTTAATCTGTTAAATTTTGTGCAGTATTCTTTTATAAAGCAGAAACTTAAATTGACGAAATGTAATAATCAAATATTATAATACAATAACAGTATCATAAAACGACTTCAAAGCTTTGTTTTCTAACCTTATTTTTAGTAAAATTTTCAATTCTAAGCTATTAATATTCAATCCCAATATCTCAAACACCATTATGAATTATTGAGTTTTATGTAAATATTCAAATAAATTTTCATAAAGTCATACCAGAATTCAATTTACGATTTCTGGGATGTCTTAATATTATAAATAATATATTTAAAAGCATAAACAAGTCATTATTTTCGAATATGGCTTTATGGACAGCTATATTTGAACTGTAAATAATCTCAATTTTAAGGAAAGCATCTAAAATCTTACCTTTTGACAAAAAATTTCTCACTGTTGTCATTATTATATAATAATACGAAAGGCCTCTCAAGTAATAGTCGAAACAGGAAAAATATTATTTAAATAATCTTTTAAACTGTAAGTATTGGTAATACCAATTATGTTTACTCCATAATATTAAATCAGCCCTGCAATTATATATTAAAAAAATACAAAACATACAACAAGAACTTTAATTACAAAAACCTCACCGAATGCTAATTATAAAGTGAATTTTGGAACTGCTTCCTAAATAATGACCTAGATAGGTCACGACATTAAAATCAAAATTCAAAATATGCAAATAAGCAAATTGCTACACATGCAGACCGTCAAAGTAAATTGGATAAATTGAAAACTATAACCAACAAATATAATTAATTTACTAATATTAAACCGGAGATCTGATAGTCTTTGGGTACGGAGAAACGAAATAGATTAAATTTATATTGCTAAGTAAAAATATATAACATAGGCAGCATTTAAGTATCAGTACCCAATGACAGTTACTGTGCAATAATATTTAACAATTTACTTTCGAAATTTTTTATTTGTATTTCAAACAAAATACTAAATGTAAATAATAACTTAGTATATATTATCTTTAATATTTGTGGAATTTAGAGTAACCTCAACTTCAACATCTAATACCATATTACTACGAAATATCAGAGACTAATTGAGGCTCTTTAATTAGCTGTCAACGCATAATTAATCAACTTAATGAGTAAGATCAGAAACGACGCTGACACCCAGCAGGAGCAAGCATCGCGAAAAACCGCTATGAGAAATGATTGACGACATTCAACCCAGGGATACTTTTATAGAAATCTCGAACTACCTAGCTACCCTGATAACAAAGGAAAACAAATCCTAACAAAGAGGAAATAATACAAGATTAATAAGAAATTTAGCAGATAGAAAATAAACAAAAAACTTGTGAGGCTATTAGCAGACGTGATATAAACATATGAATAAGTAAGAATAGAAAATTAGTAAGGCTCACTCAATATATAAATGTATATATAAATATAGTGAAATAGCTAAATAGTCACATGTATGGATAACTGATTTTTAAGGAGTAACTTAGGCTATTCTTATTAAAAAAAAAACATATTCCTTCGTAACGGAGTCTTGGACACAGCTAGTATATTAAATAATCATAGTATTGTATGAGATATTACTTCGCTATCCCAATATGGTAATAACAAATTTTTGCACAGAATAACCATAATTGATTAAAATGTATGTTTTCTTGAATAGTTATCGTAATGATAATTAAGAACTGAGTATTGTGCAAATATGGCAACTCTAGTTCGTTTAATTTAAGAAAACTAACTAGCTAAAAGTTGAAATCTTTGTAAATCAAAAATTATTCTAATAAAATAACTTTTATATATTGTATACATAAAAAAATTATTACACCTACAGTAATAAATGTATCTTAATAAAAAAAATTACAATTAACACCGAAACAAAATGATTCATGAATAATGACATCATCAACAAAATGATGTCATTGTTGATATTACTATAAAACAGTTTTTATAATTTTGTAAAAACGTTAAACATCAGAAGAAAACTGATGTTTATCTTTTATTAAGAAACAGTTCTTATATTACAACTTATTGGAAGCATTTGGGTAACAACTAATATATATACTTGACAGATATTATAGATATTAGAAGTTTTACTTACATAACTATTTAAAGAAATGCATGAAATTATTTTGTTAAAAGGAACTACGTTTAAAAGTAAAACTGCATTTCTTTTATCCAACAGTCTGCAAAGACTGAAATGCAGGTCAATTTATTCGTGCTGAATAAAGAATTGCATGTAATTTATTTGTTTCTATCGTTACAAAATCGTTCATGTGATTAAGACGAACCTTTTAGCAAGCTGTTGTTCGCAAAAGTTCTGAATGAATAGTTCACATTAATTATATTGTACGTACGCTACACTACATTATATATACCTAAATCTAATATATCTAATATATTAATATATGTAAAAACGTATATTAATATATAAGATTTAATTATAAAACTAAATTTGACCAACTTTTTGAGTTGAATGAATATGAAGATATTTTCTTATATAATTTTTTGTTGAAGTTATCAGAACTTACAGCTTAATAGTAGTTGACTTACCTAATAGATTAGTAAAATCAGAAAGAGGTAATCAAGCAATATGGCGAGTAACTTATTCTCTCTGTTATTGATATATTTTTATTGCTTTTATAAAATACCACTTAATACTAATTTCAGCTCAGTGACTCCGCCCTTGTTTATGAAAAATGCACTGATACATTCCTAATTTTTCAAAACGTCAGATTATATTAAACCGCTCTTTATTTATATATTATAAAAAATGAAGTTATAATAGCCTAAAAAAGTATTATTTTTTTATATTAGCAATAAATACTAGAAGCCCAGTAAAAAATATCAGCAGAAAAAACAAGTCATCAATCCTTTTATAATGAAACCAATAGGAAAAAAATATTTATATATATATGCAAATAATTTAATTTTCTATTTGTAACATGCAATGTAGATGAGCAGTTTATTAATTCTTCTGGGAATTTGAAAAAGAAAATAAATCTTCTCTGTAACTTGAAATAGCGTTTGTTTGACAATATTAATATAACATTCTGTCAGTGTGTATTTCAGAAGGGTGTTTCATGTCTAAGACATTGGTTCAAAACTAATGAGTGAATTCTTTGAACGAATGAATTGAAAAAATTGAATTAAATTGAAAAAATACAATATTCACTAAAATCTTCCAAAACCAAATTCCTTTAAATGATTGAATTGAGTGTTATAAATGTAATTTAATTGTCACTTTATACACAGTGAAGATGATGTGATTCTTCTTTTATTATGAGTGTCCTTAACCTATAACCTTATAGGTTAAGGACACGAAAAAATATGTTTTTTTATTTCTCACTACAAATTTAAGTACATTAAAAACAAAATAGTATTCATTTCTAAATTAACACGGTCTAATAAAGACTTTAATCAACTGTTATTTTGTTTTCGTTATTTCTAAAGAATATTAGAATACATATTTACTAAGCAGACGTAAAAATATCAATGTTCAGATTCACAGTTATGGTGAAAAAATAAGTGTTGACAGATACTGTCGAAAGCGACTGAAATCCTCTCCTTGTTGTTTATTAATACGTCTTCACTTCACTGAAGAAAATATTTGTTGAGTATATTTACGTTTTTATGATATAATGTTTTTTTTTACAACGACAACAGATAACTAAAAGTGTCACGAGTAGATGGCATAATTATAAAATGAATTTATCATATTGTCTTATCTTGTTGGGTGAGATTTTCTATTCAGCATTAGATAACGTTTTGGGTTGACGGAAATTAATTGTGCTCATAATTCTTAGTAGTTACAGGATTTCACTTTGTTGTAGAACTACAACACACTAGACAAAATAGAAAGGAGTGAATATAAGTTTTAAAATAACAATATTTATTCAAATTTATTGTTATCGCATGTTCCTTAACATCCTTGAAAACTGCATAGAAGAAGATCGCCATGCATCCAGTTATGGTATTGCAAGCGATGACGTGCTGTGCAGTGCTGAAATTTCACTGCATGCACTGGTATCAGATCAAATGGCTCTTTCGAACACTGTCCGCTGTAAATGCGATAGAAGGGTTGTTTATATCTGAGGGTAAGTTTCAACTTTAACTGAGTTTAGATGATTATACATTTTGAATCCGTAGTGTGGAGAGGGCGGGAGCAAAAGAAGTGATTGGTATAGTTATTTTACTTAAATAAAGTAAAGTTTTGCAAATAAATTAATGTTATAAAAGTCGTTTAGTGTAATTCAGTGTAAATTTTCTATATCAGTAAACGCTACAGTCAAAATCCAGCAAAAAAATCCTCACTACCGACAGGAATTTGGTCCGCGTTAACATCATTAATCTTTTTCAAGCAACTGCTACCTTTTTGCTGTTAGAGTCGGTATTAAAAGATAAGGCCATTATGGGATCATTTAAATGCTAAGGCTAATGTTATCAAGTAAAGTAAAATTGTAATATTCTTGAATATTATAAATATAATATAATATTAAATTAAATACCATTTGTGATTGAAATGCAAGGCTTATTAATACATTTTCCCAAATCAAATCTGGGCCATATCTGTTGATGTATTGTTTTATGAATTAATTATTGGTTGTTCAATTACACGTTACGCCTTAGCAATTCAACATCCTGTCTAAGATTTCGAAACCCTTGTCATCATGATATGATTTCATTATTATTAATATCGTTTGTTAGCCTGGAATTATGTTGCAATGTTGTATCTTCATTTACTCACGGACTGGCTACACTAATCTTTTTTAATGAAATTCATTTTCGATTCAAAAGTGCGTGTAAGGGCTACTTGAATAAATATATTTTTTATTTGTATTTTAAATATTTGGGCTCCAATATTTCTTATATTTCTATTATTACCTTAATTTGTCTAGACATTAGACAGATTGAAAAAAGATTAAACTTGTCGTAAATGTAAACATTTTTGAGTGCAAAGACCTTTGACATTTAACAAATAATTCTTTTTACTTATGGTAAGTACAAATGTTTAAATAAATATTAAACATAATTAACCAAGACTATGTATTTATTTTAAATATAGGTAATTCAATGAACAGAATTCTTATTAATTGACTTGAGCAGTCAAGGACAGTTTATAAGCTCCATTAATTACAAGTTTATCACACATGTATTTGAAATTAAACAACTTTATTCATTTTATGTAGAAATATATTAAAAAAGTCCTTTAGTTTCTGAAACACTTGTCAAAAGTTCTGAGAAGTAATGCTCTGTCCTATGTAACGAAGTAATCAATTAATATAATAAATATACCATGTATAATAATAATAATAATAATACTCTTTATTGCACACTAAAAGAAAAAAAAGTAACAAAAAGAAATTAAATAAAAACAAAACAAAAACAATAACAAAAATAGAAATTATACATAACAAATTCAATTAATGTACAAGAGGCGGCCTTATCGCTAAAGATTATTATATTGATTTTATTATAATATTCTTTAACATGATTGATAAATTCTACTCATTATAGAAGTTTAACATTATTTTGAAATCTATTTTTTTGTTTGAAATAAAACTTTAATTGTATTCTTGTATATAATAAGAGAGAGCAATCTTCTATAAATGCCCCAGAGATCGGAATTACGAAGTCCGTAGCTTAAGACCAAGTAATTGGTATTCTAGATAATTTTGAATTTTAAAGGTAGCTAAAAACAACTTTTTCGTTTTTGGTATTACCTATTATTGAACAAAAATTTCACATTTACAATATCATCTATATATGTTTGGCATAACCAAAAACTCAAAGACAAAGCAAAAGTTTTCTATTTCAAGTAGCATACTAAAGGTTCATAATTACAATGGATATATGGGATTTTTTATGGAACATGATAGCAAATGAGGGTACGGATCACCGATGACAATCCGGGGAATCGAAAGACCGTTGCCTAGAAAATTAGAATATTTAATCACGCCCCTACTACACGTTCTCACATTTCCAAGCATTAAAGTATTATTACCAAACAAATCAAAAGTAATTTTATATATTTAATTTTTTTACTTACGAAGTAGTAAATATAAAAAATAGTAATGGCAACATTTTTATAAACAAACAACCTCACAGTAGTATTCAAAATTGGAGGATCAGACAAAATCACTGGCAACAGTTATCTATAATAATATAAAAAGAATGTGCGATTTTAAGTATGTCCATATCCGTAGAGGGTAATCCACTGAGCAAAGGCCCGTTTCTATTTATTTTTTAATTTAATGTGCATATTATACTAAAGTGGGGCTATGATTACTTTTAAAAATAAGATAGAGCTATGATGATATTTGTTATTGCAAAAGGAAAAGTCTTGTTAAAGTATAAATATTTATAATATTTACTTAAAGTGTTACTGTACTAGTTATAGAATAAACCTATATTATAATATACTGTATATATATATATACCTATATATATATTATAAGATAGTTTTATCTATAACGAATTCCGTCTTCAATTGTAATGATGATTATTTTTCAACTATTATTATTTTATTTGAATAAAAATATAGGCGTAAATATGGTTTTATGTTTCAATATTTAGAATTTTCATTGGTCTGGTCTCAGATATTTTGGCACTCCAACCAACAGTTGTTTATTTTACAAAACTTTATTCGTCGAGTGACTTTAACGAATCTTAGTAAACTGTTTAGTATCCAAGAATAGATTGCAGTGGAAATACCTCCGAATCAGAGACTTGATTCGATAACTATCAATACAAGTTTTATTAATAGAAATAACAGATTAATATAAAAGTATTCATTAATGAGATTAGTGGTCTTGAATGTTTAAGTTATCTTAATACTAAGAAAAAGATGCTATCTTAAAAAAAGAGGTTAAGAAAAGACTAATTTGTAATTGAGAGTCTTAATAACTTAACACTAATAATAAAAACAGTACCCTACTTACATCTAGTAAGTAGTTTTACTTTTATCAAAGTTATTAAAGAAATCCCACATACGTGGAAACGCAGCCTAAACACCGTACAGAAAGTCTGTGGGCGCGTTGAAGAAGTAGCGGCTATTAATTATATAAAACCAGATACAACTACTTTGACAATTCCAAAAACTTTATTTAGATGAATATAAACTCATATTTATTTAGATGAATATGAAATAAACGAGATTAGTTTCGTCAATATTTAAATGTATTTGTGGAAGTAATTCTCATGCCCCCTTTTAAAGTTCCTATTATAAATATCAACGAGGGTAGTAAAAACTTTTTCAACTGTCAAACTTAATTTTAAACTATAATATACATCTTGCTTCCAATATTGCGCTTTTTTTCTAGGAATGCCTAAAGAACTCGCAAATGAATTTGGAAAAATATAAAGATCTAAATAAATGTGGGCATAAACTTCTTAGAAATAAAATTTCAATATTACAGCACTAAATGGGACTTTCCTATAAAAATTTAATTAATAAAATTTATTGAAGACTATTGGTTTAATTTCCCTTTAAGGAATATATTTTATTGTCATTTTTAATAATATAAAAACTGCGAGTCTGAGTTTATTGCAGAATTTACGAAAAGTTACATTATTACTAGCATGTTATACTTCAAGGATTGGAGCTAAATTAAGCAAAATGGCAAAATTTTAATTCAATGTTTAGTAGTCATAATTAACCCACAACACGCACCTGGGCGACACCAGGAGTATGGCACACTCACACGTTTTATTTTCTGTATTTACTACGTTATTGTTGCAAAAGTCATATACATACTCGTACTTCGGGAACAGTATATATCATATATAAAATATAACTTTATCTATATATAATAACAAACGGAAAAAAACAAAAATCTATGTATAATATTGAGGTCAAATAGAAAAAAAACTCGGAAAAAACACATTTGACTGCAGCTCGTATTGGGCTGGCTCGACCGGGGAAGGACCACCCTCTCACAGAAGACCGACGCGTAGTAACCAAATTCATTTGGTTATGTTCCGTCGGTGAGTGTGAGAATCCGGAAGCCCAAACCCCCCCCCCCCCCTACTCCCGCCAATCATGAAAGCGATGCCAAAAAGAAAAATACCCCAGGAGGGTACCGGCTTTGATGAAGCCGGGGACTCCCTCCCCGAGCCAAATCGTGGAAATGATTCTCAGATTTTGCTCGGGCTGCCCGTCGTATCTGGGGCGGGCAAAGTATCGCCTTTCGTGTTGTTTGAGGGCAAACGATGAGTCAATGCAGCGGCACCCCGACCCACTCTAAATGTGGACTTTTGCAACATCCGGGGACTTCATTCCAACTTGAACGCCGTCCACTATCATCTAGAGACGGCGCAGCCGGCCTTGTTGTTTCTGACGGAGACGCAGATATCTCAACCTAGCGACACAGCATACCTGTCATACCCCGGGTATAAACTAGAACACCATTTTATACCACACGCCGGGGTATCTGTGTTCGTAAGGGAGGATATCTGCTACCGTCGCCTTCAGGTTTTTGAAGGTCGGGACCTGTCTGTACTCTGGCGTGGACATGGACGACTATGTCAGAGTCTACGCGTGCATCTACAGGTCCCATAGTGGTAATGCAGAAACGGATCAACTCTTGGGCGATGTTCAGGCGAAGATTGACAATCTGCTTTCACAGACTCCCTCCACTGAAGTCGTAGTACTCGGGGACTTCAATGCACACCATACCGATTGGTTAGGGTCACGTGCCACCGACTACGCGGGGAGATCTGTGTTTGACTTTGCTCTGGCAAATGGTCTATCCCAGCTGGTAAAGACGCACACTCGTCTACCGGACGTGGACAGCCACACGCCCTCTTTGTTGGATCTTCTGCTGACTACGCATCCAGAAAAGTACCAGATCACTGTCGAGGCTCCCTTAGGTTCCTCCGATCACTGTCTGGTACGGAGTGTAGTGCCCATTCAACGTTCGGCTCGCACAACAACTGCGACTCGACGCGTTTGGCACTACAAGTCAGCTGATTGGGATGGAAAGCGGGCCTTTTTTGCATCTTACCTATGTAGGCCGATTTGTTTCCCTTCCAATGATCCTAGTGTCTGCGCTACGGCTGTAGCTGATGTGATACTTCAGGGCATGGAACTATTTGTACCAAGCTCTGTGGTACCACTTGGTGGTAGATCACGACCTTGGTTTGATGCGTCTGTCAGGGCTGCAGCAGCTGGCAAACGGCAGGTTTATCACGCTTGGGCCAATGCGTAAGTCACTAAGGATCCGAACTCTAGAGTTCTGAAGAGGAAATATAATCGTGCCTCCAGATTCTTCAAACGGCAAATCGCTAGAGCAAAGTTCAAGCATGTCGTCAAAATTGGGGATTAGCTGGCAAAGTACCCGCAAGTACGCGCAAATTTTGGGCGCTTTCAAAGGCCACTCTGGGCAACTTTAGCCAGCCATCACTATCACCGTTGCATATGGGGAATGACTCTCTGGCCCACACGGCAAAAGAGAAAGCCGATCTCTTGGGCACTCTTTTCGCCTCCAACTCGACTTTGGACGACCGGGGGAAGACACCGCCTACCATTCCGCAGTATCGGAGCTCAATGCCGGAAATTGTTTTTCGGCAGAAAACTATTAGGCAGTCTCTATTTTCCTTGGACGTTCATAAGTCGGGTGGGCCGGATGGCATTTCTCCATTAGTGCTACGAACGTGTGCCCCTGAGTTGACTCCAGTGCTAACGCGTCTATTTCGGTACTCCTATTTTAAAGGCGTAGTCCCGGTCTCATGGAAGCGTGCCCTTGTCCATACGAACCCTAAAAAAGGTGATAGCTCGGACCCAGCTAACTACAGACCTATCGCCATTACCTCTCTGCTCTCCAAAGTAATGGAGAGCATTATCAATAAACAGCTCCTGACCTACCTCGAGGATCACCAGTTGGTCAATGACCGGCAATATGGCTTTCGCCTCGCCAAGTATCAGAACACTGGGTCTCGACATTTCGAGCGACTGTCAGTTTTGTGGTCATTTGGAGAGCAAGGCCAAGTTGGCCTCGATGAAATTTGGCGTGATCAATAGAGCAAGGCAGTACTTCAATCCTGGCCAAAGACTTGCGCTTTGTAGAGCGCAAGTCACACGGTCACACGGTCACACAAGGCCACACATGGAGTACTTTTCTCATCTCTGGTCCGGATCACTCCAATATCAGCTTCTACCATTTGACCGCGTACAACGGAGAGCCGTTCGGATAGTCGGGAACCCGGTGCTCTGTGAACGGCTGAACTCTTTGGCATTGCGTAGAGATGTTGCATCTCTGTGCGTCTTCTACCGCATTTACCACGGAGAGTGTTCCGAAGAGCTATTCGATCTGATGCCTACCGCCGAATTCCATCACCACACAGCGCGCCATCGCCTGCAGTACCATCCGTACCACCTGGATGCGTTGCCATCCTCCACTGTGCGGTTCTAAAGTACATTTTTTCCTCGTACCACTCGAATGCGGAACGAACTCCCTTCGGCGGTATTTCCAGATTGGTACGACATGAGTACCTTCAAAAAAGGCGTTTACTCCCACCTTCAAGGCCGGCAACGCTCCTGTAAATCCTCGGATGTTGCAAGAGTTCATGGGCGGCGATGATCACGTCCATCCGTGACCCGCCAGCTCGTTTGCCCTCCTCTTACATTAAAAAAAAAGGAATTTCTTACTGCTGTAATACTACCTTATTCTGTTAATCGGCGAATTCCCTAATAAATAATGCTCCGATTTAAATCTGGTTCAAATTAAGAAATTTCTAACAGTTTACCCAATTCTTTCAACTTCTAGTCTTTTACTAGCTTAGTTTAGTTTTCATGGTATCAATCAAATTGAGTTTTTGATGCGAACGAATTCTACCACCCCCAACTAAAAGTAGCAAATGGTATATAGGACTACTTGAGCTATATTTATGAGTACTTACTCATAAATATAGCTTCAAACGCATTATCATCATAAAGAAATAAGGTAAAAAAGAGATAGATATTGGATTATTTAAAAATTTTGCTGATCTAGTTGCAAAGCAAAAAACAGGGGGATCCCAGCTGGACAGACATAATGTGGGTAATTGATATACCTTGAAAATAGTTTCCGGTTTTGATATTCATTAGGTACTGATTACTCCTTTAGGAATGGAAGATCAATTCATCATCATCGGTCGTTAAACGTATTTGATTTACAATTACGTTACAATTGATTGATAATTATTTAATATGAGTGACCACGAAAATTTGTATAAAGTGATGGAACTACAAGACCTTAAAACATCAAGTGAATCAGTGAATCAACCAACTATACGTAAGAACAAGATACAATATAACCTAAAGACTTTATTTTCTATAAATAAATAACACGTATCCATTAATAAGATGACCATATTGTTGTCAATATCAAAGAAGCTTTTATTAATTATATATATAATCCTCCAGCCGATTTCGACTATGGCGACCACTTATTTTCTCCTTTGCTCTTCTCTTTGATGTGCTCTAATACGACTTAAATAACCAATCTTGTTGGTGAAGGTCCTCGCACATTGTGGACACGTTAGAGTATCATTCCTATAATTGTATATGATAGCCACTGGTGGTCGAGCTTTATTTTCTCTCGCTTGGCATCCAGGTCAGTACGCCGGTGCAATTCAAATTGATGTGTTTTGTGTTTTACGTGTGACCTCCATTTTTCAGCAGATCAAGCATCTTCCCACTGTGTTGGATCTATATTACAGTCCTTCATGTGGCGCTTCAGCACATCCTTATATTGCAGGAGTTGTCCACCATGCTTGCGCTTGCCCTCCTGTATCTCGCAATAAAAGATGCGCTTGGCCACCCTGTCTTCAGACCCTGTCACCCTGTCTTCACCCTGTCGCATACGCGAGACGTGACCACACCAACGAAGTTGTCTCCTCATAAGGTACGACTCAATCCCACCCACATTGGCTCGTCTTAACACTTCTGTGTTCCGTACACGATCTGTCCAGGAAAGTTTAAGGATAGTACGAAGACATTTTAGGTGGAAACGGTCAAGTTGTCTGACGTGATGACGGTACGGAGTCCACGTCTCTGCTGAGTAAAGTATGTTAGGCTAAACTACGGTCATGTAAACAGCAACTTTGGTAGATAACTTGAGGTCATGGGAACTGAAGATCTTAGTGTTCAGCTTACCAAATGCCGTGGCCGCAGCAGCGATCCTGCTGTTGATTTCGCAGTCAATGTCACACTTAGTTGTTATCGTGCTCCCCAAATAACGAAAACTATTGACTTGCTTCAAGACATCCTCACCAAGTCTAATGCTCATTGCCTCATGACCATTAACATCCAGGGACATAACTTCCGTCTTTTTGACGCTAATTTTTTAACTGAAATTACAGCATTGCTCATGAAGAGTCGTCACCAGCAGCTGAAGACTTTCGGGAAAATCCGCCACAAAACAGAAGTCGTCCGCGTACATGATGTCCGTGATCTCTGCATAGGAAACCTTAGTTTTGGCTTTAAACTTGGATAGATAGAACAGGTTGCCATCAGTTCAAAAATGAATGCGTACTACTTTAGAAGAAGACTTAAGGACTTCCCGCACTACGATTGCAAAATACAAAGTGAACAAAGTGGGTGCCAAGACACAGCCCTGCTTCACTCCACAGGTTACGGAGAAGAAGCTTAATTGTTCGCCGTCGACGGATACACAGCACTCCTTGCCGTCGTGCAGCAGTCTCAGGAGTCTAACAAACCTCTCTGTACACACCAGTTTTTCTAAGATTAGCCAGAGGGCGTCACGCAGTATGCAATCAAAAGCCTTCTCCAGGTCTACAAAACAGAGATACAGGTATCTGCCCTGTTCTCTACTCTTTTCCTGAAGCTGGCGGATTGCAAAAATTGCCTCGCATTTTCCTCTGGCAGGTCGAAACTCGAATTGGGTTTCACGCAAGATCCGTTCAGAGAGTGATTTGAGTCGGTTGAGTAAAGCTCTAGCAAAGATTTTACTCGGAACTGAGAGTACTGATATACATCGGTATGAGCTGCAATCCGCTCGGTCACCCTTGTTCTTGTATAGGGCTCTAATGCGTGACAACTTAAAAGTTTTAGGGACCTGTTCCTCCTCCCATATACGAGCGAACATTCCCAGACCTTAGAATGCAACTCATCACCGCCATATTTCAACAGTTCGCCCGGTATAAAATCCACGCCAACCGCGCGCTTATTTTGTTGCTTTATAGCAGCCACAACATCATTTCAGGTCAAGGCGACATCAAGCTCATTGGCAATTTGTGACTGGGATAGACTATGGATGTATGATAAATCTGCTGGTCGGTCTATATTCAGAAGAGTGTTGAAATGCTCCTCACAAAGTCCAAGCACTTCATTTTTGGCCTTTAAAAGATTATTGCCATCAGCTGACTTTAATGAAACTTTTATAAAACTACTGTTGCCAATAAGGTTGCGAAGCTCGTTGTAGAACTCTCCCATTTGATTACTGTCAGCGAGCCACTGCATATAATCAACCTTGTCACGCCACCACTTATCTTTGACTTCTCTTGTGAGTTTGCGAAGATTTTGGTCACTGTTCCTTATCTTTATTTCTGTACTATTTCTTGTAACTTGATTTGCTTTATTTATTTAATTCATATTTATTTAATTCTTTATTGCACAATATAAAATAGTGTACAAAAGGCGGGCTTAATGCTAATAGGCATTCTCTAACAGCCAACCTTAGGATGTGAAAGAGAAGAAGTCCGTAGGCGTGCAAAAGAAACAAAAATAAAATATAAATAAAAAGTGTTGATAATATTAATATGGAGCTATAATATAATACATGAAATAAGTTATATAATTATGTTTATTTTTGAAAGGTTGGATGTGTTATTCTATGGTTAAATAAAAATCTTTCACCTGACGTTTGAAGGTCTCTCGAGACCGGGCTTTTCTAAGAGACTCAGGTAATACATTCCAGAGTCGAACTGCAGTAACAGCAAACGAGTTGGACACAAAACCAGACCGATGAAGAGGAGTACTGAGCTATAAATTGCTAGAAGAGCGGAGTGATGTTATTACTATGTTAATCAGATAAGAAAGAGAATTTGAATTTAAGATACGAAGGAGTGGAAGGATTAAACAAAAGAGAATATAGTAGACACAGGATTCTGACATTCCTGTGAGAGCGAATGGGCAACCAATTTAATTTGGATCTAAAATTCGAAACATGATCGAACTTACGCAGGCCGAAAATGAAACGAATACAGGTATTAAGTAAATGTTCAAGCTTCAAGTAGATCTTCGTTGGCGTCCAAATAGCACACATCTGCATAATAAGAATAGGCAGTAACAATAAGTTCACTACCTGTAATTTCGCATTGAAGGGGAGAAAATTTTTGAGCCGTAACAAGGGGTGAAGTGTTTTATAAAACTTTCTTGATAGCTCTCTAACATTGACAATCCAACTAAGAGAATTATCTAAAAATATTCCTAAATTTTTGACATTAGAAGTGAACGGTATTATACTATTATTATAAATAACATTTGGTAAGGAATAAAAGTCAATCTTTGCCAGTTGGTGTGTGCTACCTATAGTGATTGCTTGACATTTACAAGGATTGAGTTCAATACCATAATTTTTAGACCAAAGTGATAGGCTGTCCAGAGCGGTGTTAAGTGAGGATATTGCGGATGCGATCGAATTTACTCCAGTCTGTATATAAAGCTGTAAGTCGTCAGCGTAGAGATGATATTTATAGTTAAAATTAGAAGTAATGGAGTTAATAAAAATAGAAAACAGTAAAGGAGACAAAATACCGCCTTGAGGGACGCCAGCAACCACCTTACACCAATCGGAAAGGCCCTCATCAGTGCGAATTGCCTGCTTGCGTCCTCGAAGATAAGAGGAAAACCACTTGTTAACAGAGACCGAAGCATTACACTTGGACAGCAACGATAGTAGGAGGTCATAATCTACAGCATTAAATGCGTTACTGAAATCAATCAGCACAAGAATGGTCACATGTGATTTTCCATGCCATGTCTAATGTCTTCAGTAACACTCAATAAAGCGGTAGTTGTACTATCCCCAATGCGGAAACCTGATTGCAACGGGTCAAAGAGATTGTATTTACTAAGAAATTGTTAAAGTTGGGAATTAACAACAGATTTAATAACTTTAGATAAAAATGGGAGTATTGAAATAGGACGACAGTGGGTTGGTAAAGAAGGGTTATTGTGTAATATATTTCTGGGGTTGGTTATTGCCTCAGCGAGAACTTCATTATTTTGGCCGAACCAGTCTTCATTTTTTCTAACTTTTAAGCCTACGGTGTTCATAGCCACGTCTAGTATAGAGGACGTTAAGATTGTCCAGTCAGTTTCAATTTCACCACTGTTCCAATTTATTGCCCTATGGCAATAAATTGGAATTTAGACTTTGCTGGTAACCTTTCCTGACTTCAGTATTGCTAAGTTTCTCCACATCCACACAGAGAGTCTTTTTCTGGCTCGATCTACAGGGGCGTCGACATCGAAGTCACAGTTTTGTGATGACTAGCCTATGATCTGTCCAACGTTGCGCACCATGCATATCGCGGGTGATTTGGACCTGCGAGATATCCCGCTGCCTCACGATGGCATATTCGATTAGATGCCAGTGCATTGATTTTGATTGATTGATGGGTGCATCCATGTAGTTTTGTGCCTGGCAGAAAGGCGAAACAGAGTGTTTGTAACTGCTAGTTGAAATTGAGCACATAAACTAAGTAACAGCTGACCATTTGAGTTCATGTTGCCTACTCCATGATGACCTAGACTTTTGGCCAGGCTTCGTATTCGCGGCCAACTCTAGCATTAAAGTCTCCCAACAGTAAGATACGTTCACTATTGGGTATTTTGGAGAGGCACTGAGCGAGATTGTCATAAAATTTAATTCTTTAATGTCATCAGGTTAATCTAGGGTTGGCGAATAGATACTGATGACATTAAGATAATTGTCACAATCCAAGTACAGGTGCAAGGTGGTAATGCGGTCCGATGTATGCACTGAAAATTCTTGTAAGCCCTTTACCACACCGTTTCTGACCGCGAAACCAACTCCCGAACGTCTCGGTTCTGTCGCGACTGTTCCTTTCCAGTAGAAAGTAAAGCCACTACCGTACTTCGTTAGCTCACCTTCTACAACTAGATGTGTTATGCTGATAGCAGCCATATCGATATTGTACCGACGAAGTTCCCGAGCAACTATAACGGTCTTCTGTTCAGGGCAGGCATTGGTGTCGCGATCCAAAAGGGTACGTACATTCCACGCTCCAAAAATCAAATTAGTCGTTTTGTTGTTGTTATTATTTTTGTTTTTATGTCGACCACGAGTATGGTGATGCAGACGTAGCCGTGTAACTACAGTCCTTAGTTTTTGGGTCCAGCATTTTTTTAGGGTACCTTTTCTAATCCCCTCCCTGGCTGAGCAGGGAAAGCAGTGCTTCCCTAAATAGAGCTGCTTTGTTACCCTAGGTGCTGCCGTATTCACTCTGTCTCCCTAACTCAGAGCGACGAAGACCACTGCGTGTACTCACACCGCTAGGGCCGCCGATGTGCAGGTTTTGGACAAAGCTCAGTCTGAGAGTCTTGCCGCTGGAAGCGGTCTGCTGTAAGCCAAGATACAAGTCCGGGGGTAACTGGAGTCCCCTCCTCCAGATTTAACCCGCGAGTCGACATGGTTTCCAGGGTGTGGCTGTATTTATATAATGTATGGATTATAATAACATAATGTATGGATATAATAATAAATTTATAGAAATGAAAATAGCATAAAAATGTAATAAAACTTATAAGTTATAATTAAAGTATATATTGCCAAATATACTCCTACCTATTACAGTATACCTACCTACCTACCTTAAAGGCGTAGTCCCGGTGTCATGGAAGCGTGTCCTTGTCCATCCGATCCCTAAAAAAGGTCGGATCCAGCTAACTACAGAACTATCACCATTACCTATCTTCTCTCCAAAGTAATGGAGAGCATTACCAATAAAAAGCTCCTAACCTACGTCGAGGATCACTAGTTGGTCAATGACCGGCAATATGGGTTTCGCCATGGTTGATCGGCTGGTGATTTTCTGTTATATCTTATGCACCGTTGGACAGCTGTTATTGAAAGAAAGGGAGAGGGTCTGGCAATTAATCTGGATATTGCGAAAGCCTTCGATCGTGTATGACACAAGGGGCTTCTTCTAAACTATCTTCCTAGGCTTCCTTCCTCTTGGGCTTCTCGAGAGTTTATGCAAGTGGATCACTAGCTTCATCTGGAGAGATCATCTGGAGTGCAAGGCCAAGTTGGCCTTGATGAAATTGGGAGTGATCAATAGGGCGAGGCAGTATTTCAATGCTGGCCAAAATTTGCGCTCTACAAAGCGCAGATCCGGCCACACAGAGTACTGTTCTCATCTCTGGTCCGGATCACCCCAATATCAGCTTCTAACATTTGACCACGTACAACGGAGAGCCGTTTGGATTGTTGGGAACCTATTGTTCTGCGAACGGTTGGACTTTTTGGCATTGCGTAGAGACGTTCTTTCTCTGTGCGTCTTCTACTGCATTTACCACGGGAAGTGTTCCGATAAGCTATTTGATCTGATGCCTACCGCCGAATTTCATAACTGCACAGCGTGCCATCGACTCGTTTACCATCCCTACCACCTGGATGCGTGGCGATCCTTCATTGTGCGGTTCTCAAGGACATTTTTTCCACGTTCCACTCACTTGTGGAACAAACTCCCTTCGGCGGTATTTCGAAATCGGTACGACATGGGTACCTTCAAAAAAGGCCTTTACTCCTACTTTGAAGGCCGGCAACACTCTTGTGAATCCTCGGATGTTGCAGGAGTTCAAGGGCGGCGGTGAACACATCCATCTGTGACCCGCTAGCTCGTTTTCCAAAAAAAAACATTTATTGCTGCTTGTCTTCCATACTTGTTCCTCCAAATAATTAACGGAGCTTTATTTGTTCTGTAATTATAGCAAGATCGTTCTTTTTATATATCTTATATGTTAAAGGACTAAGTAAAGATAAAGTAAATAATAGCTAACAATAAATTCTTAATTAAATTAATGTGATTGCGTCTACTTGATTGTTACAATTTCCCCGAAATAATTCTGGTAGGTAATAGAATTCAGTAGTGAATTATATAAAGAGTTAATTATTTTTTATCAAACGACAATGAAATCTCAGTAATTATGGTTGATCCAACAATAATCAAAGAAAATGAATGTTTTTAATATAGTTGATATTGGTTCATTCTTTTGATGGGATGATAACGTTGGACAAATCAACGGCATCGATTCTTATTTATTTTTATTTTTTTTATTATCTTAATTTTTTAGGGACTTTTATCCAACTAGGACACGTCAGCCCCATCGTAGCCTAACTTATAAATAGATATACTTAATAGTTATACAATTTAAAGGTACATTAAAGATATGGGGAAGGATATAATACTAACTGTCAATAAATTTATTGATTGGTGATATAAAACCTTCTGTTGCCAGAAAACAAAGTAGGTTTGTAACACCACCTCAATCAAATTTGCTTATGTTATATTTCTGCCAAAGATTGCTCCTCTGCACTTCAAATCTACTGCATTCTACTAGTAAATACTAAACATCATCAATCTTGCCACAAATATTACAGTTGGCAGAATTAACTTTTTCATTAAAAATGCAAATTTGTTTGAGGGATAGTGTCCCGAACGTAAACTATGAGCTGTTATTGTAAATTTCCTGCTATAATTATTGTTACTAAACCACGGGGATTCTTAATTTGATGACCAATAATATCAACTTGGCCACCTTCCAGAAAGATTCAAACAATTTTTCATCTTATAAATTTAATATAATTTAATGTCTTCAAATATATACGATAACATTTTATGAGAAATTAATAGTAGTAAATAAAATAATATATTTTTCTCTGCATATTTCCGACATTGTAAAAATAACAAATAATAATCAATTTCACAATTCAAACATAGCCTTTCGGGGGTTTCCCAAATTTAAAGAAATAAATCTAGTCAGTGACTTCGAAATTGGAAATATAATTTTACAAATCAAAGATTTCATTACGGCTGTTGACGAAAATGAGCTTAATAAATAATTTAATTTCCCACTGTTGTATCCTGATATCTTTCAAGTAATAATTCGCCATTCTAAATTCTTGTCCGTCTGCTTTAGCTTAGGTAGCTTAGGTAGCTTATAATTGAAGATATGACTTTTTTATTTATATAATAATCATTAATAATGATATAACAACATAATTAAAATACGTTTCAATTTCAAAATTAAATATGCTTAATTAAATTCTTCTTCTTAAATTTAGATGGGAAGATAATATGTTGTCAATAATACTCGTCTTAATATCTATGTTGATATTGTCAATCAAAATAATATAACGAGACGAAGTGAGATAGTTCAAAAGTTTTTCGAGTGATTTCATAAAGTTATCGATGTGGTTCGAGGAAGGTAAATGATAAATGGCTATAACAGCGAAACAAGAGTTTATTGTTAATTATTCAGACGACACAAAACCATTTTAAATCAACGTCATGCAATTAAAAATACGTCTGCTATAATCCTCCGGGAAATGATTGTTGCATCGCCTTTCATATCTCGAATAATACAATAATATATAAATAAACTGCGAGAAAAGATTTTTGATCTGACTGTTATTACTTTCTGCCCCAATTTTAATTTTGTTGATACCGTGCATTGTTGTAACATAAGTTTTTATTTGTGATTCTGACATAAAAAATATTATTATAAAGCTTAATATATCTAATAACTAATAAATCTTTCAAGTAATTATTTGTAATGTTATAAACTTTACGTTATAAGGTGTATGTATTGTGGAGAAATTATTATTCCTAGTTTTAGTACCCGCTTCATATCAAAGAAGAATCTCAAACAGGTCTGAAAACTATAATTACGCAACACATGAAATTTTAGCACAGAAATTAAGTTTTTAGTAATACCTTTCAAATATTTTATAGACTCCAAATAAAGTCAATGATTAGACTAATTAGTTGGCGCCATTGTCAATACAACAGAGACGTGACAGGAAAAAAATAATAAAATATAAAACATGTCTATCTCAACTATAAACTGCAAACTGCGGTATTTTTTTTTAAATTGTTATATTAATTATTTACCCTGTCTTTTCTTAATTCTCATTATAACTTTTTTCTCATTATATATATTTTTAGCTTTTAACGATTACTTAACGATAAGACTTTCTGTGAAAAGACGTACTCGTGTATTATAATAATGAAATGTTTAATGTTAAATTTTTTCCTGTTATTTAAGATGTGGTATATTATTATTATTTATATTAAGTATAAGAATAAAAAAAAACTGTCAAATTTTTCTAATAAAAATTATCAACTATAAAGAATGGACTAAATATATAAATAAAGATATGTATAACCATAAAAGTTAGGTATAACCATAAAAGTGATTAAACAACAATTATCTATCGTTATTTTAAAGTTCTTTTAGTATTACTTTATTGCATTTGCTGCATTTCTCAAAACCCTTATACTCGTATCTAAGCATCGGAACGCCAGTCTAAACTTTCAGAACTGTCGAACTTCTTCCTACAATATTGGGTAAACTATAACCATTTAACCACTATTCAAATGTTTTGAAAAACTTACTATGTAGAAACGAATCCATTTCATAATTTCTTTTTGCATTGCAATATTCAGAATACATACAAAATATAGACCGATAAATTGTGAAAAATCATTTATTTTCACGGACGAACTTTTTTCGTTCTGTATTGTTTTGACTTTCCTCGGATGGGTGTATGGATGTATGACAGGAAAAAAATTTCATTACTGTCGAGAGATGGCGCTGTTTTTAATTTACTAATTTAGTTTATTTTCATATTTAATTATATTACTATTTTGTATTATTTTAATCACACCTTTTTGTAATTTTTTAGTAATTATAAATAAACATGTATTGGACATTTTCTTTTCTTCAATAAATAATAATCAATTTATCTTCATTAAGAATAGTTTAAATTTAAATAAATTTATATAATCGTATTTACCTAAAAAGCGCAAAACCTAAAAAAAAGAAACAAAGTAAAGTGTACAATTCAAAACAGAGCTTTTATCTTTTGCTGGTCTTTTAATCCAAATCCTCTTAAAAATACAAGGCCTTGTTCTCTCAAAACATGCCTCTCTCTCAAGTTGCCTCGAAGAATGACAATGGATTTTATGAATTTATCTGAAGTTAGTAAAATTAATATTAACACTATATTGTTAATAAGTTTTATCAAAATACTCTCCTTTTTATTAAAAACCCATGTTTTTGTTTCATATTTGTGGTGCATGAATCGAAAGTCCTAGTAAATTGTTCTATTTTTTATTCTGAACTTACAACAATATGTTTCTTCTCCCGATAAAAGGTCGTAACGTTGAATTCTACACAACAAATACTTAATTAGTGATACTACCCCTCGCTGAATTAGATATATATTAGAAATTAAAAATAAATAATTTTCTAATATGAAACTAAACAACTGAATGTCTTTGGAAACAAATAAGCATTATTAATTAGCAATTTTTTTATATAATCTAAATATATCAATATGACAACGTAGGCAGCATCTAAACATCTGAGTCAAATATCAGCTAATTTTAAATAATATACAGCAGTATGCTATAAATTTTACATAATTTATGACATGTGAATAACACTAAATCTAAGTGATACAATAGTATGATATTTCGAGGAACCCAAAGCATGCTCAAGCTGGCCGAATCTAAATTTTAAAATAGTATGAAATGTCACAGACTATTAAAGAATATTAAGTCTTTTGAATTACCTGTCAACAGGTAACCTAACCACAGATAAACAACATAGAAATTTAAATATGTGACTAAGTTATTAAAATACTATAAGAATGAAATTTCTACGTAACAACATCAATATTTGTATATTTTGTTCTACTGTAAAGAGAACCCAGTAAGGGTTATATCCCATCCCATCCTTACTGGGTCTGATATAACATTTTTTACACATTTATAAAGTCATTTTTAAAATTTTTACGACCGTGGCGCTTTCTATTACATGTCATATGAAATAGTAATTCAACTGGTCTTGTTTGTATCTCTCTTCTTATATACGTCACTCTGTATGTATGATATAATATTCTGTACAGTATTGTAGGCGTAATTGAAGTTAGCAAGCGCTATAATACAATTATTATACTTGGTAGCTTCTAGTAATTACATTGCCTCTTTTTTTCTTACAAATGGTATTTAACACTAAACCTACCAAGTTGACCGTTCTTAAACTTTTGTAAAACTTACACATTTTTAAACGTTATAATATCGTTATCAAACTACATGACAATTCTTAGAATATGCATATAATATTTTCTTCACTCTTTACTTTTAGTTATTACCATTATTACCTGCGTTATATAATAAATAACTTTTAATTACCGTTCAATTCGACCGCGTGCGGTAGGAAAAGGTATACAAAAATTGTCGGTAGGTTTAGTGTTAATATCAGAAATATAAGTTAACATTGGAGATTCAAACTGCTAATTTAAATAGTATATTTGAAATAACATTAAACTTTAAAAATTAAATAATATTATAAATAGAATATTTTATCAGTAGACTTTAAAATGTTTTCATTCTTTCCTGAGCTTATTTTTAAATGAAAATCTATAAGTGAGCCAATAATTATACACTCTTTATGTTAATTATATTATTACTACTTTGTAACCATTCTTCTTTCTTTTAGAAAGTTAAAAAAATCAACGCTTTTTAACCATTGATATCTTGTTTTAAAAATAATTTTAGAATGTAATAAATATTTAAATAATTTGTCGTGTATTTGAATACTAATTTTAGTCGTGGCTATTTAAAAGTATCAAGGAGGTTAAATTATTTAACTACTATAGGTTTAAGTATAATAAAAATTATAAAAAAAAACAGACTGTAAAAAAACTGTCTTTAGAGTAATAAAGCCCTCAATAATAAGACTCATAAAGCATTTTTCATACTTCTCGCTAGTATTATTTAAATTTTAATAATATTTTCTTAACAATAATTTTAAACATATTGGTTTTAGCTCATAAATATGTAAATATGATGGTTTTATATTTAAATATGAAACTTATTGTGTCTAGACCTTTAAACTATATTATGTATAAAGTAAGTTCATATTCGGTTTTAAATTGTTAGGAAAAATATATGTTTTTTCTTAGAATACCATTACGGACTGAACATATCACCAATTAATTGGATAAAGGGCATGGAATTTAAAATACGGGGCTTAGCTTTTCAATGAGTGCAATTATACTTAGAGACAATAAATTTTCTTATGGTATGTAGTAGCTTATTTATGTGTCGTGAAATGTAAAAGAATCTTGAGATTTCATTAATTTCTTCTAATTAACGATACTTATCATGAGTCCTTCTTAAGAGAAACATAACATACATTGTGATCGAGGACTTTCTTGTCAGTATCTTAAGCTCAACATTTTTATAGTTGATTATTATGCGTGTGCAATGTAATCCTGAATTTATTATATATATTTACAATATTATATTTAACAAAATATACTATAAAATTATATAAAATAGAACTACTACTCGACTTTTATATTACATTTTTAAAATATAAAAGATCTTTTTATAAATGTGTATTTGAAAACATCAAATATTCTCTGGTGATACTTGTCATACCCCTTCAGAAAATATTCTACACGTCCTGTGGAATTTTGAGATAACAAATTTACAATATTTCTAAAATAATATAGTCAAAACTTTAAAAGTTCAATATTTGTAAGACATGTTTGGGAAAAATACATAAATAACTTTCAGTTCAAATAGAAAATAATACTATTACAATTATTATACCAATAATATCATAGTTATTATGGACACGGAAGTTGAATTTTGTGGCATAACCTATCTTATGATATTTAATTTTATACACCACTTATTCATTTCAGTTACTTACCTAGTTATACAAAATCTACGGTATCGTAAAATAATGTCATTTTTTGTAGAATTCAAATATGCCTCTTAATATTTATCCAGACAAATAATAACTACTCTTATAGAAACATATTAGTTTTGCAAGAAATGTTTTAATTTTACTAACATATTATTTAATGCTTATTTAACATAACTTTTAATTTAAATATATGTTTAAAATTTTGATGCAAGATAATAAATAATAAAATCATCCCTAAACCTGCTTTAATTATAATGTAAAATCCCAATACAATAAGGTTGAGCATTTATATTATAGATATTTTTTTTGTTTACATTATATAGTTGTCCAAAGTGGGTCAGTCAAACTTCTTAGGTCGACTCTAAGGAAGCTGCAAAACCTCTGAATAGATAGTATTTTTTTTATGTTAGTCAGTACAAAGTATAACATGGATGTATATAATGTTTAGAATTTTAATAATTTCGAAGGCATTAAAAGTTTGAAATTTTATCACTTGTCGCATTTTGTAACTATTAGGTAATGTTAGCATATAATTATTTAAATATATTACATTTTTCTGGTTTTCATTGTTAGAAAGTATTAATACTTAATTTACACATTAACCTACTTTTCTCAAAAAGTTAAAATATTTGAATGGCTCAGTTGTAGTTTTTGTAGTATAAATTATAGCTTTTAATTCGAAAAAATAATAACAATTTTCTAATATAGTTAATTTATTAAAGCTAGTAGTGTACTTTATGACTGACTTAAAAATAACGACACGCTTCCCTTAATCTGTATCAGAGAAAGATCTAAAGCAAATACAAGGGAAAGAGTTGTATAGAGATTCGGTGTTGTTGGTTACTAACTTTTCCACCATAGCGTAATCTTTATGATTGAAAATAAAACTTTAAAAGGTCGTCGCTAGTGTCTATGCAGAATATGCAAGGATGAATCAATGATTTGTTGAATTACTAATTAAGCAACTGCATTTGTCTTGTAATTTTAAATAGCGAATCTACACACACTCTTAGAAAAAAATTCTAACCCAAGATGCTATAAAAATACCTTCTTAACTCACTTCAGAGTCTGTGTTAGGAGTAATAACATGTAAAAAAAATATTCTACGAAAGAGGGATAATTTGAAAATCATTTGATATTCTGTATCCCAATTTATAATATATTTAAATAATTAAATGCTATTTAAAACGAATTCATGAGTCAAAACATATTTAAAAATAGAGTTGATACTAGAAAAGTTTTTTACTATTGAGTTGTTACAATATTGACAGTAACTGGCAGAATATTTAAAATTGAAGATTCGCTACCAAATAGAAAAAAAACACAACGTTTTCATAACATAACAATATTGACTGAAAAGATAAAATACTGCAAAATCATGTGTAACGATTTCGTTTCACCAATCCAATTAATTGCGTCTCGATTTATAAAATTATCTTATTTGATACTAATATAATAAAAAAATCGTATATTTTGCACTTCTAAAGTATAGATTTAAATTTTGTATGCCATTTTAAAATCTATCATAAATAGATGGATCGATTGGTTTATGGCGATGGAATAATCGCCTAATTGTATTTTGCTATTTAAACAACAGCAATTGATATTTATTTATCAAAAATATATGTAATACTAAATTAGTTGTTGATTTTCAGTAACCACCAATTTAGAAAAAATTAATAAAAAATGTTTATTATCATGCTGATAGTGGATTTTACTGTGTTACGACATGTTTTGTGAAGAAGAGAGATATTATGGAGGACAGACGGCTACTAAACTGAATATTCATTTAACTACACAATATATAAAAGAAATATTAAGATAATATTTTTATATTATTTACAAAATATTGCATATTAAGTTTCTTTTAAAAGTTATTGCTAAGTCTATATTTTGCACAAAGTGAGAATAATACCGACAGTTTAATTAATTTAATGAACAGAGAATGATTTAAATCCTATGTTTACTACTTCACTGCTTTTATAAATAATGGCTTCTAGAAATCTATTTAAGTACCTAACTTCTGATGCACTAAGATATTTAATATTATTTGGGACAAATAGCCAAATGAATTATAATTATAGAAGGCACTTAATTTTATAAAAGCAAGTGTTTGACTATTTAAATGACAATTCATTTTCAAAATTATAAAAATATATATTTTTACGAATAGATTTTTTTTTAAATAATAAAAATTAGTTCAATTCCCTCAGTAAGTAAGAAAAAAAATTAAAAACTTTTCAATCAATACAACAATAAAATATTACTGATTTAAAAGGCTGTTCTCATATTTATAAAGCATAATGTAAGGTGAAATGAACAAAAGTTTGACAGTTTCAAAAGTTGTAAGTGCCTAGGAGTACGTTAACAGTGACAATGCGAATATATATATATTTATTTATTTTTGTTAAAATATCAAATGTTGATTTTATGCTAAAAGATATTAAATTAAACATATAAATATATTCAGTATGCAATATTCCATTTAATAGATATTATACGTTGCAGTAATAATAAAAAAAGATATTCTTGTATTTTTTACAATTATATTTTCAATGTTACATTGTTTAATTAGTAGTTCTATCTATTGTTAATCATGTAACGCAATATAAACAAAGTAGTAATGGAGTTGTATAGCACTTAATATTTATCTCATTATTATTTTCAAGAAATTTTTCCACGCACCACTAAGATGTGAAAGGAATTTCCTTCGATTCTGTCGATAGTATATGAGATACCTTCAAGAATAACATATGTTATCCACCCACAGGGCCGGCAGCGCTCTTGTGAATCCTCGAATGTTGCAAGAGTTCATGGACAGTGGTGATTATCAGTGATTCATCTATGATCCGCACGCTTGTTTTCTCTCCTTTAACATGAAAAAAGTATTAATAATACATGCGTTTCAATTACATACGATAATTAATTTAATAGTATAAAATATATTTTTGAATTAAATAAGCAGGGGATTAAAATTTCATGAAAAGTAACACTTAATTACTTGGTGATGTCTGTCTTAGCGGTAAAATTACCTCATAATGTTCTTATCTTTTAATTCTGACTTTAGCATCAAAAACTGTTACGTTTGCTTAATAAGGATTAAAGACCTTAACGCAAACCTGACGGTAATGAGACTTTTACGGATTTTACTTATTATATTATATTTTATCCTTTCTTAATAGTTTGACCAACACAATGCAGCGTTTACTTGTATTAGAAAACATATAATTTTATCCTGAAGGTTTCTTATAAGATTAATAAATTAAAGACCAAAATTTTGTTTTTTTTTAAACTTAGTGTAGTTCAAAAAATTTTATCGAATCACTTATTTTGCTCCCACCGTCTCCACACTCCTTACTCAAAGCCACTTAATATTTACACCAATCCACACAATTAAAATGTAGAGAATTTTCCTGTACCATATAATTATAGTTATATAATAAGGCAACATAACACCAAATGATCTTAAAACAATATTTCAATGTTTTACTCTATAAATACTTTGTAAATTTATTTTAAGGTCAAAAAAAGTTGAAGTGGTAAAATATAAAAAAAATATATATAAAATAATGCATGCTTTAAAATATATAATTTTACTATTAATTAAACGCCAATATTTTATTATAATGGGCTTTGTAATGTATGGCTTCTAACATGTAGTAACATGTTTTTAGACAAATTAACTTATTTATCTTATGCAACATCGATGCTTTTTTCTTCTAACTGAGGTTAGTCAGAACTATGCGATACGATATGAAATAGTTATTAATATACAAATAAATATATTTCAGTCTCATTTTAATTATGATTAAAAATTTATCACCAATTATTACAAAGCGTTTAAAGTATCATAGGTACATCTCTCTAGTTAACAACGTGTATATTACGATTGTTGTATTGACTTTGTCACAAAATATAAATTGTAATTGTATTTCATAAATATTGTAAATGAGTCAAAAGGAAATAAATTTTGTTTAACTCTCGATTATAGTTACTGATATTTGTGACATTGATATTTAGTAGTTTAATTAAGATGTTTTCTATTATCCTAAAAAAAAAATAGCGAAAGTAAAATTCTTGATAGTAATGAAGAAAAATCTATTATTTCACTGCACTATATTTAAAAAAAACATGTTTACATGCCAACAGCTCTCAAACATATACGAGGCATCAGAGTGGTATTCGATTCTGTTAAAGTAGAAATACACTTTATTTAATTTAGTAACTATTCCTTTTCGGGTGAAATGAAAATGTAGAATTTATTTTTATTTAACAAAAGAGGCGAGCAATCCGTGATATTCATGATATGGTCTCGTAAGTCTCTTAAATGATTTTGAATGCTAATAAACTTTATTTTAGATAGACTAGGTACATTATTTACTTATAAAATAAAATCCTGTATTTTATAAAATTATTTTCCAAATCTTTTAAATAATAAAGTAAAGTTGCTTAATCATTATGTATAAGTATTAAAATACAAAATAGCTGTAATAGAATAAAAACAACTTGGGAAATAATTAATGAGGAAACTTGAAGAGTTAAACAATAAATATGTCAATAACTCGAGGTCGCTACAGCATTTGAAACTTTACAAGTTTGAAAGTTGCATCAGCTTTCCTTTACCGCTACCGCGCTGACATTACTTTCGGACAATGTAATTCAATGTTGTATTGTACACCTCCTATTAATAATTACTATTTAATTATATTTAAATAGTACTTGTTTATATACATAAAATTAAAGAACTTCTTTTTTAAGTTTTACTTATATGTTTGATACATTGACAATATAATTATATATACTCTAAAGTATCAAAATTTATTTTTTTGTTCAAAAACCTTATTTTTCCTTAATTATCTTCTCATTGAAATAAATCTCTCCATTTACTAAACGAAGAACTTATTTGAAACAGGAAATTTAAACAAATTGACTAAAAAAGTCGACAACAGATCAGAATTAGCTAAAAAACTAGTTCTTATAATTTTATATAATTACATAATTCTTTGACTGTAATTATTTATATAAGAAATATTGCCAATCTCGCCCATTTCATCCTTTTATGAAGATAATAAAAATACATTGAGAATATTTGTAAAATTAAAAAATAGAGTCTGCTTCTGGATATAACAAGCTTAGTGAAGTGTATGATCAACAAACAACCATAAATGATATATAAATCATTTGATAAATATAATTCCTGCTTAATTCTGTTCCTTCGAAATATAATTATAATTAATACATGATCTTTATCTTATTGATATTGATACAAAACATGATTTTCTCGACTAGCCCCCAGAAAGAAGATATTTTATTTTAGTATTTTTAAATTAATACTTTTCATCTCGATCCCCAATCTAGTCTACACCTTTTGCTAATTAAAAACATATAACAGATATAAAAATAATATGTGTTTTATTCTACATTGTACGTACAAATTTCAACATTCTAAGCAAAATAAGCAAATTAAATTGATAATTCTTATGTAATATTCATAAGTGAAAACTTTAAAAACAATAATCTGCATATGTTGCCTCTTTTCAAAAGTTATCCAAGACTGAATAATTTGAAATCAACATCTTATAACTTTCTGTTAAGCATTATTTCTGTAAAGAATTATTTTAACATGAAGTTGTCACCTAATCCCGAGATATAAATATTTTAACACTTAAAAAATAACTTACAATATAATATTTTAATTGTAATGTTGTTTTGTTGTTAAATACTAAAGATACAGTAAATTAAGAAAACCGAAGCAAAAAATATTATGATATTGGCCGTTTAAAACAAATTTATTGGTATTATTGTCTGCCTCCCAAAATGTGGGCAACACAGTGTTTTATCTGATATTGCAGGTTTATGAAACAAAAAAATGTATCTTTGACATGTACACTGTTATTTAATAAATTTTGTGTTATTGTAAACTGTATCTTATACAACTATTGATTTTTTCGGTGAAAATATAAATATTTTTGAGGACAAAAGCATCCTAAATGTGTAATGGATCAAATATAAAAATATCATTAAAATCTGTCCAGTAATGCTCGCAAACACAAACAAAAATTTAAAAACAAAATTTTGAGATCCGTGTTTTGAAATTCTATGCTTTAATTATCGGGGATTAGACGATTCATAGACATAGAATTATATGAACCTTAGAATTCAGCACTGTTTTGAGTAAGTTCTTTTTAACGATTTCATTGCAAATACGTGTATTTAGCAAGAGTGTGATCAGAAGATTCTACCATGCAACGCAACGTGCTTCATTAGTCCGGATGGAATCGAGTGAAAAAATAGTTATGTTATGTGTTTAAAATAATGTTGGAAAAAATGATTTTCAAATATATGAATAACTAATATAATATGTATTAAATAATTGACTTTAGTGATCATGTCGTAAAAAATGCGAACTCTCTGTTCTTAAAAACTATTCAAGCTACGTTAACGAAACTCGCCACAACGATTGCGAACATAAGGCGCTAAGCATATATTTAATTTTATAAAAATCGTAATTCTAAATTTACTATAATTTACTAATTAAATTCGGTTCCTTTAAGAGGACGAGGTCACCTATACGCGGCGGTGTAGTCTTATCGGACCACCGAACGCGTTGCTGTAATAAATGTAAGTATGCCGAGGACCACCGACGGTGAAACGACTGGGTAAGTTGTTGCAGCAGTTCGAAACGCGACCACCGATTGACGGATACATCTGAACACGGATACTCCGGTAAGGAAGTCAGAGGACTACCGATCAAGAAATGACCAGGAGTGAGCGCCTCTAGGTCATTAGGATCCAACGAGATCGGACAAAGTGGGCGGGAATTCAATACCGCTTCCACCTTATAAAATACAGTTTGAAGTTCCTCAAACGTAAGAACAGTCTCGCCAATCACACGACGGAGATGAGTTTTAGCGACGTTGACGGCAGCTTCGAAAATACCACCCCACGAGGGATAACCGGGAGGATCAAATATCCAAGTCACGCCACGTTTCGACAGCTCCGATTCAATATACGTGTGATTTTCTCGAAAAAACTGAACCACTTCCTTCAGATATCGATCTGCGCCCTTGAAATTCGTGCCACAATCTGAACGAATTAAGTGAGGAAGTCCACGTCTATTGACAAACCACGACAGACAGGCAATAAACGCTTCTGTCAACAAGGCCGATACTAACTCTAAATGAACCGCCTTGGTAAACAAACAAACATACACACACAAATAGGCCTTGACTGTACGGGCAGGCCGAACCCGGTCAGGTGGTAAGTCACCCATTTGTTGTTGTTTGGATTAGGGTTCCTTTGAGCCGATAACAAGGAATATACTGAAAAATGACGCTCCTAGTTGCTCGTCTGACGGATAGCATCCAAAATTCTCGCTGCAGAGAAGCCAGCAATCCGTTAAGACATGCATGACAATTTTTCACGTGGCGGTCACGAATTAATAGCTCTACAAAATGCCCGGTTTTAGGCAACAAAAGAGGGTGCCGAGCCCCATAGGGCAATTCTGAATTTCGAAGCCTACCTCCTACGCGTATGAGTCCCGAATTGTCAAGAAATAAGTTCAGACGGTCAAGACCTCCCGAGATCTTAGGTTTGTCTACTCGAAGACGTTTTATCTCTTCGTCAAACGACTGGGCTTATACCAGTCGGACACAAGTGAGTAATGCCTCCTGACGCTCTTCAGCGGACAAAACTGAAGAGAACCTTGACTTGGACCGATTCCTAGCGTTGTGAAGAAGCCGGTTAATCCAACCGGTGACGCCGATGAGCTTGTCGAGAGTATCAAAACGGTGAAGCAAAACATCTGGTGATGTTTCAACAACCTTCTCGACAGCAAAAAACTTTAGACCCGGGAGGGGATCCATATACTCCACGTTTGAATTGAGCCAAGAGTCTTCAGGAGAGGCTAACCAATCTGGGCCCCACCAAAGTGGATGACCAACCAGTTGGGAAGCTAACAGACCTCGAGACGCACAGTCAGCTGGGTTTACAGAGCCAGGGACATGACAGCAATCCAGCGAAACCTCCGACGACTGAATCTGAGAGACCCGATTTGCCACGAAAGTCTCTAAGACATGAAGCGAAGTCTTCAGCCAACACAAGACGATTTGACTATCAGTCCAACCAATAATTGAGTCAAACTGAATCCACTTACCCAAGGTGGAGACGACGTGATTCAACAGACGAGTGAGCAAAGCGGCTCCCGATAACTCCAGTTTGGGTATGGTCAATTTTGTGCGTAGGGGTGCAGCCTTACTTTTGGCCACCACAAGACTGACGTGTATATCACCAATACCGTTGACGGTGCGGAGATAAATTACTGCCGCATAACCAAATTCTGACGCGTCAGAAAATCTATGTAGACTGGCTCGATAGGGACCTGATGGGATAATACACCGAGACAAAGAAATATTCTGAAGATCAGAAAGTGACTCATAAAACCGTAGCCAAGAAGACAGCAGATCTCCTGTCAATGGGGTATCCCAATCGAGACCGGAAATCCAGAGTTCCTGCAAGAAACATTTGGCTCGAAAAACTACAGGAGCCACCCAACCATTGGGGTCAAAGACGCGCGCAACTGTAGACAAAACTAACCGCTTAGTCCACCTTTTCATTATGTCCGACGGTTCTACCAAATAGGTGAAGATATCCTGTACTGGCCGATACTAAACTCCAAGGACCGCTATGGAGTCAGGATTATCAGGATTTTTAAAAAGGAGCGGCTGCTGTTGGTGTTCTGTGGGCAAATCTTCTAAAAGGACAGGGGAATTTGATATCCATTTTCGTAGTTCATAACCACCTGCCTTAAGCATTCCAATAAGTTCATCTCTCAGGACTAGAGCTTCTTCAATAGACGAGGCACCCGTACAAACGTCATCGACATATACGTCAGAGGGGAGAATGGTCGCTGCGGGCGGGAATTTCATACGTTCACGATCGGCCAGATGTAGCAGTGAGCGAATGGCTATAAATGGGCTCGACTTTAGCCCATAGGTGTTGGTATTGAGCTTATAAGCTACGATTGGATTGGCCGGATTCTCTCACCACAATATGAGCTGAAGCCTCCTGTCCTCGGGGTGTATGAGCACTTGACGGAACATCATTTTAATGTCAGCCACAAAAACCACCTGATGGCGACGAAAACCTGTTATGATGTCCGAGATGTCTATCTGTATCTTAGGGCCTGACATCAAGCAATCATTTAACGACATACCCGAAGAGGTCAGTGACAAGCTATCAAACAGTACACGTATTTTCCCGTTTTTGAATACGGCGTGATGGAGGATAGAATAGTGCTCATGTTTTTTCCAATCGAACTGCGAAACCGACATATGTCCGAGCTCCTCATACTCACGCATAAAATCCAAGTATTTTATGCGGAATTCGGAGTCGCGGCTCATCCGGCGCTCCATGGATAATAACCTTTTTTCGGCTATTTTCCAGGAGTCTCCCAGATGTGCGTGGGGACAGGAATGGCAGCCGAGTGAAAAAGCGACCGGAAGCAATGCGACAAGTGTTGGCGAGAAAATGCGACTCGCACTCGTTGTTAACTGGTCGCGTTCGTGACGCCGGAGGGGGCTCTTCAACTTCCCAAAAACGCTGGAGAGATTCAGACAATGAGAGCCCTACATGCACCGACGGATCCGGAGACGCCTGAGTGGCGAATGAATGTGCTGGGCCCATAATAACAGATCCCAAATCTGTTGGGATCGCGACCAACCCACCTGGTTGGAGCAAGATGGCCTTGTCCAATTTAAACGAGCCTATGACATCGGCTCCGAGTAAGAGCTCCACTGGACCAGGTAGGTGGAAATCGATATCAGCCAAATGCAAGCCGGACGGTAAAAACCGAATGTCAGGTGGTAGTGACACCTGCGGATGATGGCCTAAAATACTCCTTAACACCAACACTACACCAACTAACGCGCGGTGGAGAGTCCCGGTGACGCACTGGGGAGGGAGGTGACTGTTTTCGAATCGGCGTACCCCCGCCCGAAACAGGTGAATTTTCACTTAAACTATCCCGACGATCCTTGACAGTCCTATTGATTTCAATACATATATTTAATTCAACATATTTATGTAGGCATACACAGGAGAGGGTTGTGACCACCTCCACAGGTAATACATGGCCGAGAGTGACCGCAGTCGTTCGCCATGTGCTCACCGAGATAATAATAACAGCGACGATGTCGTCGAACCAAAAATCGCCTACGAGACACACTTAAAGTTTTGAACAGAGAGCAGTCGCGAAAACTGTGACGTACAGCATAACACACCGGAAAGCGCACTTCGGACTCGTCGACATAAAATTGCGCTGTTGGGTCTGACGAGATCCAGACGGACCCGGAAAGGAACGTGACACAGCCGGTATCAATCGATGGTGTCAATCGTGAGGGCGCCTCAGGTCGTCGCGGTGACTCACTCAAGACGTCGGCAGGAACGTTTTCCATTTTCCTACTTTGGTTTTCTAAATAGTCCATCAACGTGTCGAAGGTCGGTATATCCGATGCACTATCTCCGCCGTGCAAATTCTCGAAGCTAGTTCTCAGGTCCCGAGGTAATTTATTAAGCACAATATGCACAGGAAGGACCACTCCCGAACCGGAAACTCCATACCGCGAAGCGCGTTGGTAGCCGCCAAAACTGGATTTAACAGATCACTACGCAGTTGATTAATTGATGACAACTGCGTAATTCCCAAAATTGCCCCGACATGCAATCAGTAATGCGCCTAGAGTTATGGTATCGACGTGACAATAATTTTCTCGCAACCTCATAATTAGCATCACTGATATTTAAATGTTTAACAAGCAGAAGCGCCTATCTGCTCAAAAGTGTAAACAAATACCCTAATTTTTGAGCGTCAGTCAAATCGGAACGACGATGGATGCTTGACTCAAAAAGGGAATGAAAATTGGTCCATTCAGATAATATGCCTGAAAAACAGGGAATGGCCAAAGCTGGTAACCGCTCCTTTTGGACGGACTGTTCCGGAATGGTAGCTGACGGCGGAACAGATGACCGTGAGCCCACAGCTTCAGCGAATTTATCCCACGCTGACAGACAATGGTCATAATCTGCAATAACAGCGGCGATAATTTTAGGATCTTCCGTGGCGATAAGGCTTTGATAAATAGAATCCAGATCCCGTAGACGGTCACCTACCTGATGATTTCTTTTTGAAAGGGCTATGGCCCTGTCCGAGCGCTCAATAAGCGCCGTGGCGGAATCAAACCATCGAACTAAGTTCGCCAAGGCAGCTTTGTTATTGCTTGTTGCCATTTTAATAAACACTTACAAATATAAATCAAAAGACTAAGGGTAAGAACCCATTAACTCATTGCACGCATACAACCAATTATGCGAGTGCATCGGTTCAGGGCAAGCGGTGGGCTCGGACAGTTTCGTTATCCAGGACATATTTTAAACGTCGAACAAGAAATTCAAACGATGGCAACTTCAGTTCCTCAACGATTTGCAGATCTGAAAATAATCATTGTACGACGCGAAGCAGCAACAGGCATTCAAGACTTTCGTATAAGACGTCAGAAAGTGCTCGTCACGCTACAGTTGCTAAAACAAAATAACGAATTCTATCCAGATCTTCCGATTGATTTGAGAGAACTGGACAGGCTACCGTCTGATGATACAGATGTAACAAGCCTCCTTACATCTGCAGAAGAAGGAAACAGCGGAATGGACGACGTTACCGAAGATGATAACGTAGTTGAAACTGCAGTTATTAATTTCTGTAGAAAATTTTCCATTTAAACACCTGAAACGAATATCAAGCTTGACATGTTTGGCAAATGATTTATTGATAATATACTATATTTCCATTTAACTTTCATAGTGTTTGTAAGGACTAAGCTAAAGAACATCGTAGTAAATAGCCTGCCGTGCAGAGAGCAAAAGTTAGCTCAGCTCACGACCCCGCTTGCGTGACCTAGTAAATCATTTGTTCATGTTATCACTCAGAATATATTTTTTGACCCCAGTTAGGGGTTGAATATCTTTAAGGATAGACGACTTATGAATATGTAAGAACTCGCAACTGCGAGCTTTAAGCTCTGCACATAGATTATTAATCTCATAATCTCACAAGGATGTATGGTCAAGATTTTTAAGAAGATCCTAAGAATCTTGACCATACCTCCTTGGAGGTTAACTGATTTCCGATTCATCTTTATAAAGGAGGCAGCAACCTACCTGCTACCACTCAAAACTCTTCAGCTGGCAGTTGACACCTCAGAGTTAGACCAGACTAGTTTCTCCCGAGGGACTTTGTCCTCCGAGACTTTGATGACAAGAGAAGGGGCTATTTCTTTCCGAAAAGCCCTCGATTTAACCCCTTTCTCGGATGTGAGCCTGGCCTATGGCCTCAGTGATGAGGGTCCATAGATCGGCTTTCGCTCGAGAGAGCCTACTGCTACGGTTATTTGAAGTGACGCATCTACGACGAGCAATGTTGCATGTCATGAAGACAGCTTTAGAAAGAAGCCGCTTCTTTCGGGAACTAACTTTGCCGTTCGTCATCACATCCGTACCATATTTCAATGGTTTGGTACCCTTAGAGGACAACGCCTTTCCGAACGCTAGGCGAAAGCCTTGCTAGGGTCATTAGCAGAAGAGCCGATCAACGAGGTCGTCCCCTCTTCAGTCAATTCAACTTTATCCATACCAAGAAGACCATTGAAATCGCTATTAACAGCTACAGGGTCGTAGGGTGCACTCTTTTTGGAAGCCATATTCTAGAAATAACTTTAGACTCCCGGAAAAAACAAAGAAAATCTTAAAAACCAGCAATCAAAATAGCAATCAAAGGTTCAAACTACATCCCTAACCTAACTTTAACCTAATGCAAAAGAAGGAAGCGGAAAACGGAAGAAGATATGAATAAAGGAATAAATAAAAAACATAAATAATAAAAATAAACTATTATTATTGTTTACTAAATAAATACTTTTTTTACAATATTGCACTGAAGTAGCCAAACAGACTATACGTAAAAAGTAGCCTAAATAAATAGAAATCAAGAATATAAATGTAAGGAACATCATCATATATGTGATAAAAATATAATTTAAAAGAATGTACTACAATAGTATTACTAAAAAACATATATATAAATATTATTATTAAAACAAAAATTATTATAGAAATCAGAAACTTTGTTGTTGTGGAGAGCCACAACAACAAAGTTTCTGATTTCTATATTCGAGAAAAAGAGCGGAAATTAAAATAAATACATTACAACTTCAAGTTTAGATGATTTACACACACTTTGTAGAATATAAAGTACAATACTCGCCTTACAATAATTTTTCTTTAAATGTTCTATTTTATACTAAAAGTTATTATTTCATAAAAGATATAACACACAAGACAGATAATCTTTTTCTGTACCAGTTCTTATAAAAAACTTTAGTGATAAACATGCTCTAAATAATTTAGTAACCCTTAGGAAAACATTTCATTATACTTCAGCTACAATGCCTTATTATAGTATTAATAATATTTAAGGAAAGAATAAACATGCTATCAAGTTTTATCTCCAAAACTTACTGTTATTTTTTTATTTATTCGCAGATCTTAGAGATTCTCTCAAATTAATTTTCTATTTTTGTCAAAGTTACGAGCAAAACCGTAGAGTTTCAATATCTGTGGCTAAGTTAACAAAAGAGAATCTACTTTTTGGCTGTTTTATATGGCTTATTGAAATACTATAACAATTGATAGGAGTTCAATAGGATTTCATTAAAATTACTCTATATAATTATAAGAACTACAATTTTAAGAGATAAAACAACAATTAAAAGATTTATGTTCTTAACACATTCTCTAAAAAAGCGTTTGTCCATTGTTTCGTTCGACTATCATTAGATAAGTCAGAATTGCTGTGAGAATTTAAAAGCTGTTATAAACATTCCTTTCGTTCGTTCGTTCGTTATCATGACTTGGACAACAAATCATCTTATGTCGGAAAAATTTAGTTTAAAATTGAAATTTATTATTTAGTAAAATGACAGTACATAACTTCAACAAATAAATAAAATTTTTTTTAAAAAATGCTTTTTAAAAAATTTAATTTCTTAAAAAGCATTTTTTAAAAAATACAATACATTTAACCCGGACAATAAAATTCGGCAAATATGGTCGAAAACGCGATTAAAAACACGTAGGGGTGGCAAACAGGGGTCAAAAGGGGATGTTTTCTTCGAGTAACCCCATTTACTTGTATTGTCACCGGAGCCGAACATGTGCTCTAATTTTCATCGAAATTCATTGAGTCTGAGTATTAAAATTTCGCGTTACAAGATTTGATCCGATACATGTCAAGTTAAATAAAAGCATTTAAAAAAACCTAACTTAAATCAAATCTAAAGCTATCGTTAGGGCTTATTTTAATCATTAGTCACTAACCCCTAAAATAGCTCTGAATGTTTAAATACCAACGTTGAAAAATAACAAAATCGATTCTTAATGTTTTAACCATTGGGTTTACCACCCGTTAATCCGCGGAATTTACGTCACTGATAAGTTTTACGGTGGTTAAATATTATATCAGGGATTTTTTTTGTATAATAATTTAATAATATTCTTAATTACCTATTCTCAACAATTATTTTATAACCTTAGGATACAGTAAAATTCAATGTAAATAAAGTGTCTCTAATTTTAGAACAATTTGCTATGAAGTTGGCATCTTTCAGATTTATGACTTGCGGAATTGTAATTAAAAGTTAATATTATAATGATGACCATAAGACAATAACAGTCGAATCAGAAAACTTTCCTAGCAATTTATTTAGTCGAGATATGAAGCGCAATGCAATATTCATTTCCCAGAGCAGCAGACGTATTATTAATTGCATGACGATCATATAAAATGATTTTGTATCATCTGATTTATTAACAATTATTTTACTATAACATCCTATAGAATAAAAACGTGTCTGTCTGTATATTTTCTTATTTATAATGTCTTATCTGATTTTAATGAAAAAAAGGGATGTAATTCTTTAAATAGTTAAAAATCCTTATCCATTTAAAACAAAGAAATAATTTAAATATAATGTTTTATTAATAATGCTGATAAACGGTTTCATACTCAAGGGTGAAATGGAATGTTGTGTTCAATTGAATCGATTCAAGAATACATTGATGATGATTTTTTTTTAAAGTGTAGTTATAGGCTTTTAAAAGAAAAATAAATAGAACATTTATGTAAATACTGGTTTTTTAGCAATTATGTTTTAATAAAATCACAAAATGCATTAAACCATGACCAACCAGATGCATTTTGCGGTAAAGGTGATATTATGAAATATCCTTGAAATAACATAATAAGTGCATGATAGTTAAATAAATACGGCTTGAAGGATAACATACTTTTTATTATTCTCTTAGTACTCGTATTTTCATTACTAATTCAGAAAGACTGTTGTTAACAAATATGTACAAAATCTCCAAATTAACGTAAATTAATAGTAATTGTTGTAAATAATTTATTCCTGCAAAATTTAATTATATATTTACATAAAAAATATATTTTAATAAATAATTACAGAATTAATAAATGACAATTAACATCTAATAATTATAAGAGATTCGTTTGTTTTTTATTGTATATGATTATTATTAATTTATTATCAAAGCTTATAAGAACGACGACGTATTCGATGCATAACGAAAATGTTTCTTCCAGTTACATGTTATGTTACTTACACTAATAGATTTACAAAATATTCAAATACTAGTAAATGTTGGCTGATTCACTCGTTCTTTGAATAATTAAAAGCACCAAATACGGTTTATAAACGGCACGCTTGCTTACTTTATTGTAAACCCGTCAGATAAAACGCACCATTACTGTTCCTAATATATTTATTAAAAGGTCATTTTTAATGTGTTTTATTATATAAGGACACATACTGATCATTGTGATTTCTTTAATAGCTTTCTAAACTTTTTAATCTTAAATACATACCCAACATTTTCTAATACAAATAACGGTTATTTCTCACACAATGTTGCACGACGCCGTATACTCGTATTACACCAGGGGTTAGTTTGTTGTTTGATATGTTTCTCTGGAGACTTCATATATGTATATTGGTTAGTTTTTTTCTGAACGGAGTAATATTTATCTCCATATCAGAATCAAAAATGTGTAAACACAAAAGTGTACACTATTCTACATTTACATTCAAATTAGAATAATTAGTGACTAAAAAGTTGCTTTATAAATTAAATATATTTTGTAAGCGGGGGGGGGGGGAGGGGTTAGCATAATTAAAAATAAAATATTTAAAACCAAATTATAATTATTATTAAATTAGTATTATTATAATTTAAAAACTACATTAGAAAATATTTTTATGTAGTATTTTAAAGAAGAAGAGTCATGTTTTAATTTTAATAAATCCACATTTTAACAATAAATTGTATATGCCGAGAAACTGCCGGAAAAACGTGTAAATTCATAAGGTATGTATCCATCCACTATGAGGTTAGGTACGTACTTACCCTTATAGTGGATAAGAGGAACTAATCACACTGCAATCCTATTACTTCGTGGTCACTAATGTTACTGAAATAGTTAAAAAAAACGAGTTTTACTGAAACTAAAGCTATGATCAGGAGAACACCATTATGTAAATATAAAATTATAGTCTTTTCTGACAGAAAAATAAACTATTATTGCTTATAACTTATTGGCTTAATCTTTCCAGTCTTTAATATAAGCGGTGCAAAAAATACAGTAATGCTATACCTTTTTTTTTTTATGCAAACGTGCTGCTGGGTCACAGATGATTTGTGATCACCGCCGCCTATAAACTCTTGCAACATCCGAAGATTCACAAGAGCGTTGCCGGTCTAGGAGGTGGGAGTAACG
This sequence comes from Melinaea menophilus ssp. n. AW-2005, assembly GCA_918358695.1. Taxonomy (NCBI): domain Eukaryota; kingdom Metazoa; phylum Arthropoda; class Insecta; order Lepidoptera; family Nymphalidae; genus Melinaea; species Melinaea menophilus. The sequence goes on from OU911052.1 coordinate 4,485,235, forward strand.
CCTTTTTTGAAGGTACCCATGTCGTACCGATCTGGAACTACCGCCGAAGGGAGTTCGTTCCACATGCGGGTGGTACGCGGAAAAAAATTCCTTGAGAACCGCACAGTAGAGGATCGCCATGCATCTAGGTGGTACGGATAGTATTGGAGACGATGACGCGCTGTGCGGTGATCAAATTCGGCGGAAGGCATCTGATTGAATAGCTCATCGGAACACTCCCCGTGGTAAATGCGGTAAAAGACGCACAGAAATGCAACGCAACGCCAAAGTATTAAAAACTACTATTATAGTGCATATAGCACAAAATATATGATTTTAATGAATAATTGTCACTCCAATATAAAATTCCTCAACTTTACTGACCTCGGTTCAAATTATAATTAACATTTAGATATAATGTTTTTTTGAAGATTAACTTTTAAATTTTTATTAAAACTCAATATTCATTTTAGAGATAAGTAATGTTATTTTACAAAGCGGCCGTAACTTATATTTTAAGTATAAAAAAGTTAATAAATTAATCTGAAAAATGTTTTTGTTCAAACAAATCGCATATCTGGTTTTGCTATAATAAGGAAAGCGCTTGACCTCTTGTGGGAGGTTTGCTAGAGCCATCGAAGCGATCGCATCTCCTCAAGATAAATTTTATCATACCTACCTACCTACGTGGTTGCTTTTTATCCAAGGATGCAGGTTATTCAAGATCAAAGTGTTCGTGTAGTTAGTAATAGCCCTGGCTTGGCTCCATACTTTTAAAAACATCTACGGGGACTAGAATACAATTATTACAAGACTTAGTAGCAATAGGTTAAATAAATATCAAGTAACTGTTTGAAAAGTAAGTCAAAAGGGAACTAAATTCATAGGCACACTAACTTTTATATTGATTAAGTACTGTTTCTTGTAACAGTACAGTTTTTAGAACGTGGCATTTTTTAGTACGATAATAGACCGACTATTTTCAATTTAATGAAGCACTGAGTTAAAGTGACTCAAATTACGATTTCGGTAGCTCTTAACAAAAGTACTCAAATTCATATGTAAAAATAATAGATTTAAGGTATTCATAACATTTTACATTAGAAATGTCATTTTACATAAAAGGGTTTGTGGGCAAAGTATAAAAGCTATAATAAGCAAAAGTACTATATATATTAAATTGTAGACTTGAATTTAATGTATATTGACTTGTAGTTTTGGAGATTATTATTACTAATAGATTTATAGAAATGTTACGTTGTTAATGTTACGTGTTACGGAATTAAGGTATAAGGTATATATCTCAAATAACGTGCTTCACTGATAAAAATGCAAATTGAATATTTTTCAAATTTATAAAATGAGTATGATTTACAAAAGGTTACAGCAGTTTACTTGCATTATAAAAATTATAATTAACCTAATACCGCACTGTTTACCAAAATATTCCAGGATACATAATATCCTTATTGTCTCTTGAGACTCTGTCCTTGAAATTATAATTACTGTTGATAAATTTACCACACTACATAATATATCCAGGATCTGTAGTTTTTTAGATATAGTGCTAGATAAAAGAGATAAAAAAAGAATACGTAGGTATTACCAATTATTAGTGTCAATAATGGTAGCTTTCTATTAATGAAAGAATTTTTAGAATCGGTCAGGGGAATTCAGAAAGAATTCTTTCTTTATAAACAAACCAATTATTCCTCTGTACAACATTTTACAGTTTAAAGTTATCTAGTACTGTCAGTTTACATTAAAAAATAATTTTATTATTTTTTAATAAGGTTTGTTAGTCTTCTTTTATTTCAAAAAATTGTATTACCATTAATATTCAAGATATTTTGATAAATAAATGTTTTGTCATTAGAAATAAAGAATTTAAATTATTTTTTGCAAGAAAAACAACTTTTAATTATCTAATAACAGCCGTAACAGTTAAATGTCGTCACAATGGTCTTGTCTTTTAATACTTGCTCATAGTCATCTTCTTGCTCTTATCCCAATTTTCGGGTCGGCGCTGTATGTTTTTTCCTTCCACACTCTCTTGTTACTCGTCATCTCTGTACATACAAATTTCTTCTCCATATCGTCTTTCACGCAATCTATTCTTCGGCCGTCCTCTACCTGTCCATCCTTATACTACCATACTTAGTACTCTTTTGGTTACAATCCTTTTAATAATTAATGTAACGTCAGAAAGGTAGTATTTGCTTAAAGGAGAATAATAGCTTTGTGGGTAATGTGAAACGGTAATGGAACTTTTAGATTTTTTTTAAATTCTTCTCTGGGATTTTGCCTAAAAAAAGTAGCTCGTTTTTTTTTAATTTTAAGATACTTAAATATTTATTTGAGTTATAAGATGAATTAGTTCCAAACCTTACTTATATTTACTTTATAGCTAAAGAGCTACATAAAAAGATTTCTTGGTTTTCTTAGCAAAAAATTAATCGTTTAGGATGAATCTTATGTAAAAAATACAAATAAAATTTACACCTGAAATCATTGCGATTGTTGTATGTTATGTACATAATAAATTTAAATTAATTCAAATTAAATTTTCTAAAGTATATGACATTCATAATTTTAAATTGGGGTCTCATAATGTAGATTTCTATAACAGCTCTCTTCTGCAGTATCCCTATATGATGCATTACCCCGTATTACTATGCCGTATGACATGATACTTCGAAAGTAGCTAAAAGAAACTAAGATGATGGTCAATATCTGCAACAATCTTGTTCCGAGGACCATGAGGATCTCCGCCCATGCCAGGTGGTCAACTACGATCACCATTTACATCTCGATGAATGAACCGATAGGTAAGTCGAAGTAAAACACACTTGACACCTGTCCAAGGCTGAATTTCCCGACGTTCCTGTAGCATAAAAGTTAGCTATGTTATTCGCTGATCATAGAATTCGATAAGTGAAAATATTTTAAAAATAGATTTAATTAGTATCTTATTAAACAATAATTAAGTTACCTTAAATCCTTTTATAGAAAAGGCTGTTATAGATAAAGATAAATTAACACAAATATATTTTACCAGTTTTGTAACATAATCTGTGTATATATAATCTCAATTGGGCAGTTCTGCTACAATAATATTACACATTTATATTTTTAAAAGTTTTGAAAAACTTGGCTATTTTATTATAGTAAAACAAGTTTATTTTTATTAACAAAGTTATTGCGAGCACATCGATGCACAAAAATGATTTCATAACGAAAGCTACAGCGTTATTCAGTCATCAGTAACAAATTGTTTATCCATTGTCCTGCAATATCCTGTAATATCCATGTATTATAATAACGAAGAACAAAGGAATGTCTGCGATGTAATATTACTAAAGCTTTAAAAAAATAAATAAATTTGCAGATTTTTTTTGTTACAATGATATATTTTTAAAATAAAGTAATATTTATAAAAGTTAGTTATACCTTTAACCCACAAGAGTCACGCTTCAAAATGTAGCAGCAATAGTTACGTGGACGTAGTCCAATTCAAAATTTTAAATATGATAAAAATATTATTTCTTTATACTAATGAATCATTAAAAACTTAATCACAGCTCCTGTTTCAAAATTGGTATTTATAAATAAAAAAATCTCAATATGGCACAAAAAATTTGTCAACATTTATAAAGGTAATAAAAGTTTGACTGTGTTATCTTTATTAAAAATAATTAACCAATGTTAATTATTTTTCTAACAAATTAATTATACTGAATAAAACTTTAAATTCACTATATATTTATATATATACAAGAAAATCACATTACCGGTAAAATAAAAGACAGTTTACGCAGGCCGCATCCTTTTTACCCCGCATTACCACTGTCCCCATTAATTACCTATTCCTATTTCAATATTTCCACTTTTTCATTATTTTCGCTAAGCGATTGTCATAAATAAAACGCAAGCTTTTATGGATCTCATATTTAGGTTAATAGGCAATATGCAGTTCTTCTAGCTTTTTTAGATCAGGAATTCATAAATAATTAGTAAAAAACTGCTTAGTTCCTTTCATGATTTTTATTAACAATTAATGCTAAATAATTTTACATTTTAGATATAGTTCATCGTTGACCTTCATAGGTTAGAGCACTCAATATCACTAGAGTTTCTGAAAACCAATTTATGAATGAAGTTATCGGTCTTATCAAATAAAAAAAAAAAACTAATTCAATGCGTTCAATCACAACAAATTCTTAGTTTAATAAATTATTTGCACACGAAATAAAGACCACCTAGATTTAACTTAAATTTTAAACCATTAAACCATAGCTAAGATCTTTTTTTTTTAATCAACTTTTCATTGTAAAATTGATCTTCTAATTCACTAAACAGTCGATTTATTTGCAACGAAAAATGAAGACAAATTAACTAAAGGAGGTCATCAAGAAACGGAATTTGTAAAGAGATCTAGTCCTCTTCATTTTGCATGATTATGTTTTCTTATTGCAACTTGGGATCTTAATATAATATCAACTTATATATAAATATTCATTTAATTGTAGATTATTTAAAAATAAAATAACTATTATCAAAGCATAGCCTCATCATCTCCTTAGCAAGACAATTGTAAATTTGAAACAATGACATTTTCCCGGGTAGGCTTCGAATCCGAAAATAAGAGATATCTGGAGATATAAGACTAACCTATATGAATAAACATATTAACAGACGGTATCGAAAATATTTTTTTATTATTTAAACAGTTAATTTCCTCGCTTCATTTACTTACTTAGATATGCTTCTAAATATAAGAAATAAAAATGTATACCCAACCTCAATACAATTTAAACATAATCAAGATGCTTAATTCCAATATTTGGTATAATTCTAATGGAACTAAATCGTATTATTATTATTTAATCAGAATGGTATTTTTTTAACAATTTTATCAAGAAAGACCTTTATAAATACTCAGATTATCTGAATACAAGCATCATTAGCATGATTAGTTAAAATGAGGCCGAACGATTTGAAACTACTGTCCGCAATTACTAATTTGAGTTATATCTTTTGAGTCCTCTAACTAGAGTAATCCGTTGGTGGAGGATAATTGTAGAGATCGAAAAGTTTTTTTTCTTCTTTTACTAAACATGACATACATTAATATATTGTAATAGTTATAAAATATTAGTAATAGATATATATTATATTGACGATATCCATGCATATATGAGTATTGAGTTGGATTATTTTTTTGTATGCGTATAATTATGAATGGATCGATTGATGATTACACCTTTTAGATTGTGCTTCAATTGGGTCTTAATTATTAATTATCAGATTTTAATTCTTCTAAGGTTTTACAAATATCACTCACAATTTATTGTAAATCCTTACCAAATGGAGATGTATTATATCAGCTTGTTTCGAGAATAAATATGCGCTATTAATATTGGTTATTTATTCGAATATGAAAAATATTTTCACGCTGTCCTATTGTTCGCATCGAACGCGGCATTGTATTGTCACTTGCCATCACGTCACGCGTTTTTTTATTATTAGTAAATAATTTTCTCCGATATACTGTTTAAATGGTTTCCATTCGATGATTACTTTGTATTGGGCGCATGGATAATATATTCGCGATAAGTAATTTTACTAATATATCTTCTTCTGAAAGACAACATATGTCGGATTCAACTATTTTTTTTTTTTTGTTATCTTTTTTTAAATGCGCGCCTAAACTATTTGGATTTTCATTTCGATCGATTGGCCCTGGAAAATCAATATTGCAAGCAGATTCCAGGATTTTACATATTTTTAAAGTTTGGCGGGGGCAGTTAGTTAGTTTTATAATTATGGTTGTAATATTGTAAATGATAACTTACTACTACTATCAAAAAACTTGTTATTTTTTTAAAGTTCTGATCGTAATGTATATATATGTTCCATTAAAGCAGAACAATGTGCAAAATCATAAATCCTGGGATTTCCTCATTAGTACACTTGCAAGGAATTATAATAATATTCAATTATTTATTCTTACATCTTTCCCAAAATAAAAAAGTAAGAAGCGAAGTTCTGAATATTTTTAATATGATAGAGTATGAATAAATTGGCTGTATGAAAATGTTGTTAAGTTTATGTTTGTTGTTTATAATAGATTATAATGAAACCATATATTAACAATGTATATTTCATAACTTATTAATGATTCTTAATCTGAGGTGGATCTGTCATAGTATTATTATAAATAAGAAAGCCATTGCCGATTTCATATATCTTTTGAAAGTATTTTAAAGTTAAGAATTATTAACTTTATTGCCAAGAGGCGTTATTAGGTGTAGCGTTATCAACCAGTTAGAAAAGATAATACTTACTACTAAGATTAATATTTTTATTATAATTCAGGCTATGTATTTTTTTAAAGAAGTGACTTTTGTAAAATAACTTTATAACAAAATAATAATTACTTAATCTTATTATTCTAGATCATAAGTTTCTATAAATTCAATAACTTCACCTTAATATATAAGATAAAAAATATCTATACCATAATTTTCATAAGTTTTATAATGTATTTTCTAGACTGAATCATAAAATTCACATTTTAAGATTTTTTGTGTTCAACTTTACTTCCGAATAGAATTATAACTAGTGAACCAACCCGGCTTCCAAATAAAATATATATATAATTTACCGACGAAAATTAGACTTCAATCTTCTGTATGAATAACTGTCAAACGGTTAAAACCGCATAAAAATTTGTTTAGTAGTTGTTAAATTTATAGTGAAGAAACAAACAATCAGACGCGTTGGAATATTTTGTTGTATAATATGTACTAATGAAAGTTTCTCAAGTAAATTATTTCAATACATATCATCAAATACATACATAAAAACATTCATATACATAAACGGCGACAGCTGTATCTTAATTTTAAACAATTAATCTAATTTATTATAATTGTAATTATTTACTTAAGGTACTATTAGGTTATGATATTACAAGATATATTATATGTGTTGTGTATTATGATGCATACATCTTTTTTGACAGATGTATAATCACTGGCGCTAGCTATTGGTGTCCAGTTCTAGTTGCTTTTTATTTTACCTTAAGTAATTACAAAGAATACATAAGAATATAACATGACATATTAAAAATTATTATTAAAAATATTCATTTAAAGTCTGTTGGTTTAGCGCTAATTGGGTGTTCATAAGATGGGTTTTGAATGTACATTACAACAAGTATTGTTTTATTTGTAAGTAGTTTTTTCGTGAGTAGTTTTTTTCTAATTTTTACACGTTCTCGTTAACGTCATTAATCTTTTTTAAATGACTGGTACCTTTTTGATGTCAGAATCGAAATTTAAAAGATAAGACCAGTATGATAATTAAATGATACTTTTTTGTCTCTTTTTCTTTATGCTATGGAATAAATTATCATATAAACAATTTCCAAAATGAAATCGGGTCAGTTCTGTTAATGCTTAGTTTTATAAATAAATTGATCTCCAATTAGGCTGAGCCTGTGATATATAGCATACTGTCTAAAATTTGAGATCTGTGATCTGATCTATCTTTCAAATAGTTTTAAAATGCATATGTTCACAATTGAATCACATAATTCCGTACATGTATGCAATTATGAGTTTTTAGATATAAAATATATGTATAAAAGTATAGGCTTAAGTATGGCTTTATATTTTAACTTCTTAGAAGCATATATTTTTTGCGGTATGTCATCAATTATTATCCCCTCAGTGTCTTTCTGTCTGTCACTGTGGATTTTGGACGGATTACATATCTTAAGCGTAGCCAACCATTCCAACAATATTTTTCTATTGTCAACATATTTTACAGTTACATTACATTGCTTTAGTATTTATTTATTTGATCTATGATGGCATCGTATTTTTTATGGTTGTTTATTTGTAAAGTTTTAATTCCAGAACTTTCATTGTTGTCGTTTTAAATACTTTAGAATCGAGAAAGTGCCGAGAAAAAGTTACTTATTTTTTTTTAGGCGAGTGACTGCGATTTATTTGAGTAAACTGGGTACTATCGGAGAATTTATTCAAAGTTCAAAATCTAACACAATAAAATAAAGAAAATGTGCAATGAAAGTGAGAGCTTTTATCTTCTAAGGGCCTGATAAACCAAATCCTCTTGAAAATTGCAAGACTAGGCACTACATAATATTTTTAATAAAATTAATAAAAACCGCTTCATTTTAACTGAATATTTCTTGCAATTAAAATCTAACACAGAAATTCATATGAAAGTACAATAGACTTTACTATTAAAGTTCTAATTATGACCCTGATTTTAAGTATTTATTGTTAAGATTAATGTATTAGTATTTGTATTGCAGAATTAATATTAACACAGTTATGAATTTTAAGCCTTCCAACAGTTCCTCTTTAAACAATCACATTGTTTACTAATTAATATAAGAAAAAATCCGTGCCCGCAGGGGGACACGCGTGGGTAGACCTCGTGTGTAACTCGTTTAAAATATAACTCACTACCTAAGAATAATACATGATGCCGTTGTTTACATCCAAAATTTTTAAGCAAAAAGCGGTTTTAATTTTTTTTCTCGGAAAAGGTATCTTTTTTGGAAATAATTTTGGTACTTAAATTTAGAGTAAAAAATAACCTTTTTATTAAAAATATTTGCGAGGAGGGAATGTATACCAGAAAAAAGTTGTCGTGGTTTTACCTACCTAAAATTTACAAGCTAAAAGTGGTTTTTATTTTTTTTCTCGGAAACGGTACATTTTACGGAAAAACTTTTGATACCTAAATTTAGAGTAAAAAATAACCTTTCTATTAAAAATACTTGTGATGCAAGAATGTTTACCAAAAAAAAGTTATGATTTTTTTTCCAAAAATTTTCGGTTTTTTTACCCTCACCCCTAAGTTATTGAAGTTAGGTTTTCGGTTTATCTACATTAGTTATAGGTATTTATCAAAGACATCATATGATATGAACGCGATTGATCTCCTTTGTATAGGGACAAAGTTATGGTCGAAAAACTGAAATCAGAAAAAGTGAAGCCCTAGCGCCCCCTGTGACCGGATTTCTCTGGTTAACGAACTTGACCTTCATTTTTGGATGGTTGATTTTTGTGCAAAGTTTGAAAGCGATCCGAGCGAAACTGCGGCCGCTATCGTGCTGACAAAAGTCGAATCTGGACGCACGCACGCATATATATATATATATATATATATATATATATATATAAAGTTTTTGACCAATGGTCATTTCGGACTCAGGCGGTCATAAGAAGACCTCCTGTGAAGAAATTTTTCCAAAATTCGAAAGTAGGGGACAAATGAATGGGCAGACCGAATTCTTCGAGGTCTACCCAATATTACCGATTAAAAATACAGTGTCTACTCATTACATAAAAAGTAAAGATTTTTCTAATTGATTTTCTAAACAATATTTACACAGGAAGCAAACAAATATTAATTAATTTCCAATATTTATAAAAAGTAGCTTTACTTTAAAAAAAAGTTTTAACTTTATTCAAAAGAAAATATTACTTAGTGTATTTTTTTTAACTATTTAGAAATAATTTAAAATCATTCCGCTGCAAAGGTTTTTCAGAGGACGGATATATTATTATATATTATTATATATTATTTTTATATATTATTTTTATTTATATTTTTATATATTATATTTATTATATATTATTTTTATTTACTATAGTAGTATATTCCAAGATAAAATATTCCTATATATAAGTTGCTGTTATTGAAGTTTTACAAACTAGAGTTACATATAATAATAGTGCAAGTTTTACATAAAAATAAAACTTGTATCATTTAGCAGAGACGATGCACAGCATCTGTGAGAGTGCGTTGTATATTTCCCTCAATTGACTTCCGGTTCTCAACTCTGTTCACGTCATATATTCAACCAATCCGCTTCAACTTCCGGTGGTCACGTGGGCACGAGGCGAGGTCGCTAATGGCGAACGAACTTACCTCATAGAAGTCTCTTACCAGGAGGCCTGAAATGGATGCTGTGCATCGTCTCTGCTAAATAATACAAGTTTTATTTTTATGTAAAACTTGCACTATTATTCGGCATGTGACGATGCACAGCATCTGTGAGAGACGTGTTTGTATCTCCTGGTGACCACAGACGACGCTATGTGAGAATATAATATTTACTGAAAATAAAACAAAGGATAACACTGGTTGAATGTTAATCAATAAGAACGGAATTGGATTCAGTACATACTATTGAAGTTTGACAACAATGAAATTATAATAATCAAATCGTTAATCAGTAATTTATTATACAAATTATAAAATATTTTTCAGATTTCTTAAATTGGTTCAAAATTATTGGAGAGATTACTCATATTGGGTAAAGTTTGAACTTTACCAATAATCTCTTTACAATAATATTTCGCAAAGGTATTTGATCTGCGCCAATTACCACGAGAAATAATATCCTCAATAGGGAGATTTTCAAACCAATTTAGTGAAGCTACAGCCGAGCGCACGCTTCCAGGAGACGCAGTAATACCTGCGTCCTTAAGTAAGTCCTTTTTATCCAATTACCGATAACGGTTCGCGATGCACTGCGAATAGGGCCTCTAATAGTCGCAAACAAGGAAGCATTACACTCGGCTGTGCGTCTCTGCATACCTAGAGTCAAAACTCGCCTTAACCAACTAACTGGACATAACTTTTCGTCAGGGTGACGATAAAGTTTCCAACCTGATTGCCTGTATGTTGCTGTGTCCGTTTTCGATCCGAAGGCCGGATACAAGATGATATGATCATCATTGTCAAAGTAATGACCTGATGAGATTCTAAGCAATGTAAGGTCATGAACGCGTCTTCCAGACGCTAACAATAAAAGGCAAGCCAAACGACGTGACGCTTCGAAAAAGGATACGGGACGATCAACAGGATTCGTCTGAAGCCAGGCAATCAGATTACTCGGGTCCCAAATTGGGGGTTTCTCTGGCTTAGGGGATTGAAGAGAAATAGCTTTAAGAATATGTTGTACTAAAAAATGTGAATTCAAGTTTTCATTACCCGATGTTCGGCCAAATGTTAAGACTACAGACTTATGAAGTAATATCGTAGAATAAGACAATTTCTCTTCAATGTACAGGTAAGCTAAAAATTTTGATAAGCTGACACCCTCTGGAGTAAGAAAATTAAAATTATGGGTTCTACACCAATTGACCCACCGTAACCATGCAGGTCTATAAGTTTTTAGTGTCGAATTTCTCCAACTAGAAGTTAATAAGGACTTTTCTGCTACTGACCAGCTACCAATTATCTCATTCCAGCCGCTATCTTCCAAACGTAAAGGTCCATGTCCTGAACTCGAGGAGGTGGAAGGCCAGTGCTGTGGTCTACAAGCACTTGTGGAAGGTTGTTGATCTTCAATGGTCTGCCCCGAGCCCGACGACGAAGATCCGGTAACCAATAAGCTCTCTTCCACATCGGTGCTATGACGAGGAAGACACCTCGAGCTGAATTCAGGTGGTGCAGCACTCGCGGTATTAGACTGGGAGGTGGAAATACCCACGCTAGCCGAAATATCCATTGCCGACTGAAGGCGTTGTAGAATTGAGCTGACAGGTCTCGATAATCTTTGGTAACATACCTCCTCACAACTCTGGTCTCCCTGGAGGCAAAAAGGTCTATTTCTGGAGCTCCAAACCTCTGGAAAATGCGTCTGGCAGCAGGCTGCAACAGGTGCCACTTGGATGCCACTTTTCCTCGAGATAGTCTGTCTGCAATGCCGTTGAACTTTCCGGGCAGGTACTCCGCAGTCATGGATATTTTGTGTTTGTCCAAAAGGTATAAAAGTTGATAAGTCATCCGAAGTAGTGGTATCGATCGAGTCCCGCCTTCGTTTCGAATATAAGACACGACTGTCCGATTGTCGGATTGCAGGTTCAGATGACGACCGTGTAAGCGAGATCGGAAGTGTGTGATGGCTGCTATGATGGCAAACATTTCCTTTTGATTGCAGTGCCAGTTCAGTTGGTCTGCTCTCCATCTCCCTGATACTGAGATATCGTCCAGTTGTGCTCCCCACCCGTAATCTGCCGCATCGGTTGTCATAAAATGTTGAATCAACCTTGAATGAAGGCAACTCCGGGCTACAACGGGATTTTACAAAACCGCTAGCCACCATTCCAAATCCTTGGAGATCGATAATGGGATGCTTACCGGTTTCCGAGCCGCGCGCTGAGATAGAGTTCGCAAATGAATCTGGAGTTGGCGGCGGCAGTGAAGACGACCTCTTGGAATTACGAAATTGGCGAAGTTGAGAATACCTAAAATAACTTGTGCCTCCTTCAGGGATATTTTCTTTCTTTGAATTATTCTCTTCGATACCGATACTATCCTGCGAGTCTTTTTCTGTGGTAAGCACTTGAAATTTTCTATGGTGTTCCATGTGATCCCTAGAAAACCTATCTGTTGGGATGGAACTGTGACTGATTTTTTGTAATTTATTGTCCATCCTAACCCTTCCAGCACTTGAATTGTCAATTTCACTTGAGATTGAAGTAGAATTTTTGATTGGCATGTTATTAAAAAATCGTCTAGATATACCAGAAGTCGTAAACCTTTGGATCGAAGATACTGCGTCACCCAGTTGGTCAACGCTGCGAAATTCTTTGGTGCACATGATAGGCCGAATGGCAAGCAAGTCATCTGCAAAATTTTTCGATCGTAAATTAACCTGAGGAACAGTCGATGGCTCCTTGCAATGCTCAAGTGAAAGTAAGCTGAAGAAAGGTCTATTTTCACCATCCAGTCTTCCTTCTGTAAGAAGTGAGGTATTTGAAAATGAGACACAATCTTGAAGGGTTTTGGAACAATATAACGATTTACTCGTTTCAGGTTGAAAATAGGCCTCTTTGATCCGTCGTCCTTCTTTGTGAGGAACATTGTCGTAAAGAAGCTCGATCTTGCAGCATGCCGATCCACAACTTCTAGAACGCCTTGTCCTAAGAGTTCTTTGACCTGGACTGACATTTGTGGTGACTGGGCAGTTTCGAACCGTCGCAGTATTCCCATAGATGGATGGGTGAGTGGTGGCTTGGAGGTAAATGGCAGACGCATTCCCATGATCATTTTGAGAAGGGCCTTCGGAGCCCGAAGCATCTGCCACTGCCTCCGATACGCTCGGAGACAGCCCCCGTAGAAGTGGTGTGGCCGCAAGTCATTTTTCATATTGTATTTTACTTGACATCTTGTCTTTGCTAAAGTACTTTTTATTGTTGCTGGACTGCTTGGTTGTATTCGACTGGGCCTTGTACTTCCTTGAGTTGGTATCGTTGTCCTTGTGGCGAAAGGGCTTATTATATTGTGGCAACTCACGGGAATTGTGTTTATTTGATTTAGTTGGAGCCTTGGATATATTCTTCTCCGATTTATTTTTATCAGATCCAAACCATGGACTGATCCATTTATCTAAGCTGCCCGTGTTTTGAATGTAAGCGCGTAGTAGATTTTCATCAAATAAACACTTCGAACTCGGGGGGATCTTACGCAGACCCTCCCGAAGGTTCTTGTTAGAAATTTCGCTTAGGATACGATCCCTGCGATTTTCAATGTATTCAGCTCGTTTTCCGCAAACTAACTGTACAATTTCCTCACTAATTTTATGAAATTTAGATGAGGGTAGAAATGATTCTGAAATTTTATCAAAAATATTGGATGAAAATAAAATAACATTATCAGAAGCCGTCCAATTAATAAACTGCTGCAGGCTCTGATTAAGTATTTCACGTTGAGAAATTAAAGCATTGCTAAGGGCTGCCAACAAACGCTCGGAGCTTGCTGTATAATCTTTGCCCTTAATAAATTGTCGAAGTTCATCATTTATTTCGAGTTCGACAAATCCCGGTGTAGCATTATGAATTTTTAATGCGTCTGCGTAACGTACGTCCTTCCATGCCGAATCCCCGAATTTTTGCAATACTTCTAGACGTTGCACATGAGCGGGATCGGCGCGCGGTACTTTAGGGTCCTTAAGGCACGTGTTAACAATGCCTAAGTTCAATCGCGGAGCCTCACGTGACATAACGTTCGTCGCGGGTACCGGGCGACTAAAGCTAAAATCTAACGGTCGTGAAGTACTGGGCCCGGGCACTGATTCTAACGCGGTGGCCCCTTTCGACGACCCGTTAGTGTATGTATTATCCGGAACCGAATTAGGCGGAAGCACGTTTTGCATCAAAATGTTTGTTAATACAGTTACTTGATTAACAAGATTAAGAATTTATTAATCTTCATATTTATCCTCTACTTTTGTTACAACGTTCATATTAAATTTCAATATATGTTTTGCGTTCATTATGAAGTTTTATTTACATTAGTAAGAATTAACTTAAAAAGTCGGAAATGGACTTGTAATAAAAAAACTAAATCTACGAATCGAAACCAATGTTGGCATAAACTTTTTAGAAATTAAATTTCAATATCGCAGCAACCAAGCCTTTGCTTTAAAAAGGATTTTTAAAAAGGACAAAAGGAAAGGAAAAGGAAAGGATTTTTAAAAAGGACAAAAAAGACACGGGACTAAAGGGTAACGGGCGAAATGTACCCACCGACCAATAACGACCAGACAAATGTCGTTAGAAAGCTCTTTTCACGAATATCATTTATTATTATGGGGGCAAGTCTCAAATCGTTGTGGGAAAAATGTTATAGGCATCATCCTTTGCGTGGATTGTCTTTTTTTCTCAAATTTATTGAATTTTTATTTATTGGCGAATATTAATAAAAAATTCCTTTTAAAAATATATTTTTTATTAAGATTAAAATATACTTTTAAATCAGTAATATTTTATTTATCATTGTACTGATGGATTAGTTTTTTAAATACATTTTTTTCTCACAGACACGGAATAAAACTGACTTTTATTATCTAAATAATTTTTACAAATATATACACATTATTTATATTTAATTCTAAAAAGGACTTGACAACATTTCTCAGATCAAACACCTGTTTACATTAAATTGAGTATCGTCTAAAAATAGTTAATTTGGTTAACTACCCCAAAATATATTCAGTTTCTTTGTGCATTAGACTTTAGATGCTGACCAGATTAATAACAGCTATTGTTTAGAAAACCAGTAAATTAGTAAATTTTAGATACTAATTTTTCTCTTTTGATTAAACTAATTACACGATATTATTCACATTTTTTTCAAAATACAGACTTGGCAATGACCTTTTAAAAAGTTGTTGTATATATTTAAATTATGATTAATGTGCAATATCTGACAAAGAATATAAAAACATTATCTTAATATTTGTATATATTTTGTAGTTAAATGGATATTTAGCAACCGTCTGTGCTCCATAATGTATATCTTGTTCAAGAATCATATCTCTACAGACATCTGTTAGAAGAATAAAAAGAGGTACAAGAATTTAGCATCATCAACATACATTATTTTTTATTTATTTATTAATTAGCAATTTATTTCGAAATGCAATAATCATTGAAGAGCATCAAATGTATCTTGTGTATAAATATCCATGGCTGTTATTCAAAATAGTATAATGTAATTATTACTTAAAAAAATATACAAAAATTCTAAAATCTGTGTATCTTTTTATGACTTTGTCAAATCAAATCTTTGCATTAAACATACAGACTATACGATTATTTAATTATAATATGACTAAATGGTATAGTACAGTAAATTGAATTGGAATTAATTGTATTTATGACTTTTACACTATTTCACCGTTTTAGCCATTAGAACCCACGTAATCAAATTCGCCTATTCATTCACTGGAATCAATAACGAGAATTTGTAGTTCGATACAAATAATTTGGCATATTACGTATTAAACTATTAAAGAGAAATACGCGGTTATATCAGTCGAAACAATTTTTATCGTTGTTAGGAGTCTATAAGATCTTTCAAAGGTTTTATTAGAACCTCAATTTCGGTGCTAAAACTTTCATGTGCGGCGTGAATTAACCAAATTTTTTCCTGGTCGTAGACCATACGATCAGTTCGCCGGCAAGGTTACCACCCATCGGACAAAGTCTTGTCGTAAAGGGACCTAGTCGTGTTCCGGCACGTTGCTCGATGAAGCTGTATATACGGGAAATGGGTCTGAACAGCTGTTCAGACCCATTTCCCATACCGCCAAACCGCCAACGCAACGCAGCTGCGTTGCGTTGGCGAACCGGTTTGGTGTCGAGTTGGTGTTTATTGTGTCGGGTGCCTAGTCGTGGAGGGTAGCGGAATCTGAAACGACGGCTTCCCGCTGGCCGCTCGCAGATAGTTGGGGGCCCAAGTAGTGGGTTAGCCACCCAAGAAAGGCTACCCTGCCAGCTGCGAAAAATCCCAGGGTGGCTCCATCGTGCTGGTTGGCGACCAGATGAGGAGGCCCGATGGCGATCCCTAGGGGAGTTCAGGCGTCCCCGCAGTCTTCAGACTAGTCTTCCAGTAGCATGATACCACCAATTTCGACGTCGGGTTCGATACGTACCGCCTCGTTCAACTGCCATTTCTCATCCTGTTCACTCTTATATTTTTTTTTATGAAAAAGTCCAAAGAAAAGAACAAGTTTTTAAAGCGGTTGCACTCCTTCTCATTCAAAGTACACCTCACTAATATCAGGGGCTTGCACTCTAATCTCCTACATGTCCACCACCACCCGGAGACAGAGCCGCACTTGCTCTTTTTGACGCAGACACAGATACAATGTTCTTTGAGCGCTGCGTACCTGGATCATCCCGGTTACTCGTTAGAGCACAGCATTCACTCACGTTTCGGGGTCTGTGTGTACGCGCGGAATGACCTCTGTATCCTGCGTCTCAGTCACCTTGAAGACCTCACTTTTTCTTCACTGTAGGTTTTTGTAGACACAGGAAACGAAAATCCTGTATTCCTGTGTCTATTGTTCGCACAGCGGTAACCAGGAGACAACTAGATTATTTGAGTATCTCGGTGAGGCTGCTGATACGGCTCTGCATCAGTACCCTTCAGCGCAGGTCGTCTTTCTGGGAGACTTTAATGCCTATTATCAGGACTGGCTGTTTACGTACCAGAAGACCGACCATGCTGGAAGGAAGCGCGGAACTTTGCGATGTCCTTCGACCTCTTTTAGCTGGTGAGGCAAGCGACAAGGGTACCAGATATAGTAGGCCATACAGGCAATTGCCTGGACCTTCTACTGACAACTGATCCGGACAGGTATCGTGTAGAGGTCTCCTCTCCATTGGGAACCTCCGATCACTGTCTGGTGAAATCTGTGTTTACATATTCCCCACCAGATTTCGAACCACATGCTGTTAGGCGAGTATGAAAATACAAGTCAGCAGATTGGGATGAAATGCGGCACTTTTTTGTGTCTTATCTTTAGCGGCAGGTCTGCTTCTCTTCTTTGGATCCATCGAGTTGCGCGGACGTTATAACCGATGTGGTAAATCAGGCAATGGAGTATTTCATTCCTTTTGCTGACGTATCCATTGGTGGCAAAGCTCGCTTATAGTTTAATGCCGAATGTGATCATGCTGAAGACCGAAAACATTCGGCATACCTCATTTGCTGATGCTCGAAGCCGCAACGTTCCAGATGTACGTTTAAAGCAGCGAACCTTTAACTAAGCTACCAAGTCCTATATAAAGGCACTACGGAAGGCTCGACGCGATCGAATCGCTAAGAATGGCGAAAAGCTCTCTGTCAGACCTACTGGCTGTCAAGCTTTCTGGTCTCTTGCCAAAGCGATCGAGTCGAACTTCTGCCAATCATCACTGCCTGCTCTGCTTAAGCCGGATGGATCTCTGGCCCATACAGCGACAGAGAAAACGATTGTATTTGCTTCTTTGTTTGCTGATAATTCGCATCTAGACACTGGTAATGCTTCTCCAGCACATCTTCCTCACTGCGGTATTTCGATGCCTGAAATTCGCATCATGAACAAAGAGGTATGAAGAGCATTGCGTCTTGATGTAAATAAAGCCAGTGGTCCTTATGGTATACCAGCCATTCTGCTCAAAATATGCGCAGCTGAGTTGTCTCCTGCGTACCTTGAAGGTAACGATCTCTGCAGTCACCGACAGTACGGGTTTCGCCGAAATAGGTCCACTGGGGACCTTCTAGTGTATGATACGCACGTTTTAGGCGGAGGAGAACGGAGAAGCGGTTGCCGTGTCTCTGGACCTCTCGAAGGCATTTGACAGGGTCTGGCATGCAACTCCTATAAGCAAATTTTCAGCGTACTGTATATCTCCTGGTCTGATCGGCTGGGTAATGGACTTTGGAGTCCATCCATCAGAGATCTCTCCAAATAATTGTCGACGGGTGTTTCTAGGACAATAAATGCCGGAGTGCCTCAGGGGTCCGTTCTTTCTGCAACTTTTTTCTACTGCAAATTAACGATCTACTGAAGCCCGGCATCTATGGATATGCAGACGACAGCACAGTTGCAGAAAGATACCTGCCGAGTAGTGGGGCTAGTAGAGATCAAGTACAGTCAGACAGAAAAGCCATGGTGCAACGTTTGAGTGACAAACTCAAGGCAGTCTCGGCATGGGGCAATGCCAATCATGTTAAATTCAACGCCACCACTACGCAGACGTGTCTGTTCACCGCCAAAAGGAGCAGTTGCACCTTGGCTCCTACTTTCTAGAGTGTATCTTTGAATTACAGTGACCGGCTTCAGTTTTTAGGCTTAGAGATTTCCTCGAACCTCAACTTTGGTCGGTGTATTGAGTCCCGAGCAAGAGTAGCTGCATGAAAACTTACCGTTCCTTCGAAGGTCAATCAGTACTTTACACCGGGACAGCTTCTTGTATTATACAAAGCACGGATCCGGCCGTGTGTGGAGCACTATGGTCACATATTCGCTGGTGCCGTAAAGTCTCATCTTGCGATTCTGGACTCAATTAGGAGGCGAGGAAAGAGGCTTATAGGCGATCCCGAATTGGTAGAAGGCAACCTCCACAGCCCTGAACACAGGCGTAGAATTGCTAGTCTCTCAGTATTATGGAGGCCTTGTGAAAGGTATCTTTAACGTTGTGTAGATAAAATACTAAGACCAGGAATAATAATTTCTTTCACATTTTACAACGCCAATACAGGTTTTTTTATTAAAAAAAAAATGTACATGTATGTGGACTAAACAGTACTCATACCTGGTTATGCTATTTTCTATAATTAGTAATTAAAATTACTGTGGGCATTGAAATGGGAAGTAATGGTAACAATAATTGAAATCAGGTTTACCGACTAACATATTAAATTGCAATTTACAATTTAGTAATATCTACTAATAACACGTTTTATTACAGAAATATTTACTGAAATAGAAGTAGTAGAAGTATTACGACACCAGACATTTTCTAGGCGTGTTCACTGCAGGACGGTCACAAGCCAAGTCACGTACACAGCCTAGTATAAGTATTTTATTAATGTAAATGTTATTAGCATGAGTAATAGAATACCAAAGCTGAAAAAAAGGAAAAATAGTTTTTGGGATACACAATTTACGCAAATATTATTTTCTATTTAAGCACAAAAAATTATGATGAATCTAAACGCGCTGGTTATTTCTCTTTGAACTAAAAGCGGTAAAATACTAATAAAACTATGAAAAGCATTCCGTAAATACTTAAGTTTTCATCAGAAAATACTAGATTCTGCTTTATTTTCTTTATAATCTTTATAATTTGTTACATCTTTTTTAGGAAAATTAACATATATATTAATGATTATATTAATGCATTTATATTCTAGGCCATTTAATGATCTTATTTAAGGTGTTCACAAAGTTCACTTATTTCAACTATTTCATCTTTGTTGTCGTTTTACTTATATGTGATGACACAAAAAGATTACAACAAAATAATTGTTACCTTAAATAAATTTATGTTAAATTCAAATTATACTTGGTCATACTAACTTTATTTTAATTGCATTATTTTATTTCAACTGGGTCAGCAATTTATACGGGAAACATTCCGTAAACCGTACTATTAAACTTATTATTATTTATTTTTAGGTACTATACTATGTTGCTAGTTGCAGCAGTATAACGCAACGTGCGGAAAGGTTTATAATAAATTTTTTTTTGTATTATTCTGTAACACGTCAAATGGGCTAAGCAATTTAGATCTTAGTAATCAAATAATTCCATAATTATATAAATATATTTTTAATTTTATTAATAACATTATTTGTGACAAAAGGAATGGGCAAAACAGAATGTGATAAATAATTAGGCCCTTAAATGAGAATGATATTTAAAGCTTATAAAATTAGAAATGGTTGTTATATAAGTAAAAATAATTACAAGGGTGTGTTCAGTCAAAATATAAAAAGCACTTTTGCAGTAATGTACAATTTCTACAACATTAAAATGGGGACAGAAGATAATGTGAGTTATATCAAAAAAAATCTTCCCTAGCAGTTTATTTAATCGCGATGCAACATTTACTTCCCAGAGGATTATATCAGACTTATTTTTAATTGCATGACGTTGATTTAAAATATTTTCTGAATTATTAATAATTATTGCATTATTTTAAAAGGAAATTTATACGATATAAAGGTTACATCACTTAAATTATAGTTTGAAGAAATGAATATATATTATATATCCATTATATCAAGTATATGATCTATATTTATTTTCTTGGTTTTAGTTATTGGTTACGCCTTTACTTTGTAATACTATATATTTATATAATACTTTATAAACTTTAATTAGTATTTTTTGTATATGCCTCTGTTATTTAAAAGGTCTTGGAAGTTTATAGTAAGTATATGTAATTACTTAAATGAATAAAAATGTGTTTTTCTATTCATTTTATACAAAGAAATAAATTAAATATACTAAAATAAATAATAGACTGAAAGATATATTTATAATTAAGGGATAAACGGTGTGTTCTAATATTATTAAAATATTAAATAATATTCAATAAACGCATATTAATAAAATAAACACGGTTTCAAGCGGCGGCTAGTTAAATATTAAAGTGGGAAAGAGCTCTTGAAATTTGTTCATGTTCGTTAACGACTGAGCTTTATTTGAACCTGCGCTTTAAAAATGCACATCATATGAAAAACTAGAAAAAATTGAATGAGACTTGTTTTTTTGTATTTTAATAACAGCATACATAAATTGGGGTCACTCCAATGTGACCCAGTATTATTGTAATATTTTTAGCGTTAGGAGTTATAAATTTTATTTTTTCCTAACACTAAAACAAAATTTTATTATTCGTTTCTCGTTTGAAAGTCTTAAAAAATGATATCATATCATATATAATAAAGTTCCACAAGATATTTTAGACCTTCCTTATCTTGGTTTTAAATATAAAATCAAAAGTTTATTATTAAATAAATCTTATTACAACGTTCAAAAGTTTTTAGTGGATCGAAATATGTTGAACTTAAGTTCTTGAATCATTTGCAGGATTTATATTATAATGTACATCACCTAAGATTGTTATATTTCTTTTGAAAAGAGCAACTGTTGAGTTTCTGGCTGGCTTTTCTCAATAGAGCAGCATTCCGAGCCGGTGTTAGCTTACTTACGGACTGACTACACTGAACTTTTTTTGTATTGTAATATTTGACGATTCAAAAGTGCGTGTAAATGCCTACTTGAATAAAGATATTTTGAATTTTTGAATTTTTTGAATCAAAAATGTTGATGAAGTAATTACTAATATTAGACCAAGATTCTTAATACTTTGGCTATAGTGTAATGGTAAAAGTGTTTGACTACTATAAGTAATTCGAAAAACCTGTAAACATATAATTGGTATCGTGTTTAAAGTGCTGGGTAGAATTCTGTAGTTAAGCCGGTTCGCAACGCAACGCAAACGCAAGTTCGATCCCCAACGAGTCTCCGTATTATCTTTATTATCTTTTTAATTTAATTTTAAGTTTATTTAAAAACTAGCAGACCCGGTCACGCGTTGCTGTGACTATTATTTTTGATATATTACATTGTACTAAACTATTTAAGGGGTAACGTTCAGAGTACATCTGTCATGAAAACCATAATGTTTTCTTATAGTCGATATTAAGCAAAAATCAAAACAAAATAATTATAATTATTTTTTTAATTTTATCCAAGTTTATAACACTATTTGTATATTACAAAGTTTTTAGTAAATAACTTGGAACACTAAACTTACGAATGAGGTAGGTAGGGTAGATATCTCATTCGTAATTACTCAATCCAGTCAATAGATACCGCCATCTTTTAGAATTGTTAAGAGCTAACTGCAAAATGATAAACTAATAATTTGCAATAAAATAATACTGCGACTATGAATTGAGTTGAAAATTATTATATCTTTTAAGTTAGGTCAAACTGTACGTGGTGTGTAAATTTATTTAAATCAGTTAAGTAGTTTAGGAGTCCATCGCGGACAAATAACACGACACGTGATTTATATATATTAAGAATTCTGGTGGATTTTTTTTATCATTTAATATTTTAAATAATATAATAAATAAATCGTAAAATTTTCCTTTTTTTTAATATGTTACTTTATCATTTTATTAAGACGTTCATAATTAAAAGTATTTGGTGGTTTTTACTAATACATACAATGAAAGTTAAACTCAAAACATTTAAATTTTAAAAGATTTTTTTTTTAATAAATACAATTTTTATACAACTCGGCAGAATTCGTTCTGTCAAATAGATTTGGAATGTGGCAGTTTATATTTCGACCTTTAGACGTTTTTACTCTGCTGATCCTCACACATCGCCCTATCATCATGGTGACGGTTCTGTTCAGGAGAATTAAAGAAAAAGGTCAGCTCGGGTGACTTAAGTATCTTAGCTTCCACGAACTTTGGTCACCCTTTTGAGACCCACTAAAAACCCCGATTGGGATGTCTGCCAGAGGGCTTCAAACCAAGAGGGGAACTTAAGGTTCAAACCTGATTGAAAAATAATCTAAAGGGATAGTGGGAACCTAAAGGTGACAAATATTTATAAAGTGGGTGCTTCAATTACAAAGTATAGAGATAATTAATTATTTATTACTATTATTATTAACATAGGGTTCATAACCGATGAAATAAAAAATAATGAAATAAAACGTACATAAGTATTTTCAGTAATCGCGTTATTGTAAATCCAGTGAATCATAATTATTAACAAAAATCTGTTTTATTTTTATTTTAGTGCTTTATGATACACAATGTTTTTTGTTTGATTACCTGGTGAATATATAAATAAATCTGATGGTTTTCCAACACGGGAACAGGCAACATACAATTGACCATGTGAGAAACATGGGTTTTCTAGATTAATACCACAAACACCTAATGATTGCCCCTGGGACTTATTTATGGTCATAGCAAAAGCAAGCCGCACTGGAAATTGTAGTCGTTTAAATTCAAATGGTACATCAGTCGGAATCATTGGGATGCGTGGTATCAAAACGTCTTCTCCTTTATACTTTCCTTTCAGTATAGTTGCTTCTATCACGTTGTTCAATAATTTTTTTATCGCTAACCGTGTGCCGTTGCAAAGACGCGGTTGGTTGATATTTCTCAACATTATTACTACCGAACCAACCTTTAATTGAAGATTGTGAGGTGGCAATCCTGGTAAATCCAGCGAGTTTAAAAATTCAGGCGGATAGTTAACGACATCATCTTGGTTAGTAGCCGAATCAACTGATTTATATATCCTCAATTCGCCTGTAATTTGTTCTTGAATTTTGAAATTTAATTCACTTACATCTATGTTTTTTGCAGCCAATATAGCCCGTTCGCTAAACCAATCATGGTTTCTATAATTTTGAGCAACATCTGGAAACACCTTTTGAATAAGTTCATCTTTTGATCTAGTTAACTGACAAAAACCTTGAGGAAAGTTAATGCAACCAGTCAAGGTGTCTATAGGAAATTTGCCATTACCAATGTCAATGAGTTGTTTAGAGAATATGTCTCCAGATTTGTCATTTTGCAACTTGATACGCATATTCTTGCTTAAGTGTAATACCTTCACATGTTTCCACAAATTGGAGGACTTTAAACAGGCATTAAGTTCATCAGCTGGCGTTGATCGTGGAATCACTGGCAATGTTTGACGAAAATCTCCTGCTAATAAAATCATTGCACCACCAAATGGGTTATTATTGCTCCGGAGATCTTGTAAGGTTCTATCTAAAGCCTCCAAAGATTTTTTATGTGCCATCGTGCATTCATCCCAAACAATCAATCCACATTGCTGCAAAACCTTTGCCATTGCAGAGTTCTTCGAAATGTTGCAGGTTGGAGTTTCGTTGCTTTGCATGTTTAATGGTAATTTTAGTGCTGAATGAGCTGTTCTACCACCTTCAAGCAAAGTTGCTGATATTCCCGACGAAGCGAGTGCAAGTTGAATTTTATTTTGTGAGCGAATTGTTGCTAATATCAATGAAATCAAAAAAGTTTTTCCTGTACCACCAGGTGCATCTAAGAAGTAAATCCCTCCTCTTTTATCATTTATTACTTTCAAAAGTGTATCAAATACATACTTCCGTTGTTCATTCAATAGTGGAAGATTCGTTTGAATTAATTCTTTCAAAGTGTTGAGATCATACAGTTATTCTCGGTGCAACTCTTGGTTAAAAGCATCATGCATTGGACGATTGGGTGCGGCCAGGCCTAATTGAAATAATAGTTTGTTTGACATCATCAAGCACATGTCCTCAATTGAAATCAATACTTCATTGTAAATTTCTTCGCTTATTTGTATATTTGGATTTCCCCTTCTAATCCGTATTTGATACAAAATATCATCACACATATTATCTTTGTACTTGATCCACAAATCCTTTGGGTTTGATGGGAAGCAGGTAGATATGATTATAGAAAACAATGTTCGTATTTGATGAGCTTGTGATGATATTACAGCATCATTGAGAGTTTGATCCCAATGAGCATCATTGTCTAGCAATCGCAAACGTTGGCAAGCCTCTCTATATGATCCACACAAATCACCATTAACAGTTCGTACATGTTGGAACGATGTTGGGCCACGTACATTGACTAATAGCAGTCGTAAATAAAAACATTCATCATTGCTTGGATGTACTGAATAAATTCGACCAATCGCATCGGTAGAAAATATATCTGGGTATCCTGTAACTGGTTTTCCTTGTTTCCGTCGTATAAATCTTCTTGAGGATTGATTCCAAGTATAATATTTTGGCATTTCAGAATATAACAATGTTTGAGCAAAATCATCGTATTGACATATCTCAAAAAATCTGGTTAATGTAGTAGATGGTGGCTGTAAAGCTCTTTCTACTGCGTTCTGTGCTGTAAAATATACTCTTTGTCCATTTTCTAAATGCACAGCTAAATGAACAACAGTAGGGTGTCTTTCATGAATAGGAAAAGGAAATATTCGCCAAACTGCTTCATTACTACTAACATAGCGACCCATTTGGTATTGGGTAACTTCATCATTGGAATTCTCTGCATTAATACCAATCACAGCCATATCACTCCCTTTGGTTACATATTTGCAAATGTATTTAATAGATTTTACTGAATGGCAAGATTCAACGTTGATGTGCGCTTTGAAGGTCTTTGATAAAATGGGTGAATATGGAACAATCCAGCGATTTTCTATTTCAATATCTTGTTGATTTAATTTGACAATTGTTGATCTTCCATTGTCTGCTGTCGATCGGCGACGATACAAAGGATAACCGTCATTACCAGTGATTGTTTCAGATATTAATGTCCGTGGATATCGCTTTGAACATTTACCATCCACCATACACGGTGAATTTTGATTAAGAGTTCCACAGGGACCATGTATCATGTTTTTAATAACTACCTCATGCAATCCAGGATCTACTTCTACATTAGGAATTTCAGCTGATATTACTGCATCAACTTCATTTGGCCTTATCTTTTCAACTAACCAAATCAAAATGTGTGCATGTGGCAATCCCCGTTTCTGCCACTCCACAGAATACATCCAGCAGCGTGTCTCTCCAAACACATAATGTTTCACAATGAAATCCATCAAAGATTTCAACTTTTGTCTAAAGACTCTGGCTGTAATATCATGACGATCAATAGGTGATTGCCCAGGGAATAACTCCTGCTTGATTTCTATCCAGTGTGGATTGCATGTAAATGTGATGAACAAATCTGCTGTACCATAATGACGAACATATGACATGGCATCTTGAGCATATTCATGCATATGTCGAGGGCTTCCGATGTATGTTGCTGGAAGAATAGTCATCCGACCAACATTCTGTGCATTTCCATCAGTATTAATCGCATCTCGAAGGTGAATATACTCTTCAGATCTGAGTTTGGTCTGATTCAACCTGATGAATGTTAATCTCTCCGTTTCAATTTTAACATACATGTCTACAACATACTTGTGATATAATCGCCGACATTTGAGTATGTGATTGTCTTCATTTTCACGAATCATTAGGCGGTAGGAATAATAGTTCATTGAACTGACTTTTTTGTTGGTTTCGGAACCTGAAAATAGATTTTTGTTTTCATAATATTGAAAATTAAAAAAATAATAATATAGTGACTGATAATATAGCTCCATAGCTAAACTAATATTTTTTATTACCTGTAATGGGATTTATCATCTTGTTTGAAAAATCATAGCCATCTTCACCTTGCCAAAATATAATGGGATATTGCAGTGCGTCATATGAGCGGTGTGTTTCCTTTATACGTTGTAATTGATCATTCCGACGATGTAAAACAATATCACGGGATTCCAAGTTTTCTCCAACTACAACGATGGCAACTTCATCAATAGTTGGTGCATTAAAACGTCTTGCATGTTGGCCAACAGGTGTTTTATCAGCTCTGATTACAATTTTGTGATTATCAGATGGCATCCGATCCAGTGCAGTTTTAAACAACATAACCAATTGATTGTACTCATGAAATAAAGTTTGTAATTGTTCTACAATAGACCTCTTTAGTGAATTGTTATGTGAACAACGCATATCAATTTCTCGTGGTGAATTGCCCATGAAATAAATTTGCAGAAATTTGTAATTGCTATCTGACACTGGTAACAGTGAACCTGCTCTATGATATATTTGGCCTTGTATCTGTAAATTAAAAAAAATGATTTTTGCCAAATAGAAATAATATTTGTTCCTAAAAAGTATATCTGTCTCTTAATTTGAATCACCAAATAATAATTGATATGCTTAGGTATGTCAATATGTAATAATTAGTTGTAACTAATATCCATCGTCAAATAATTATATTGTGTTTCAAAATAATAAAAGTGTTGCTAATACTGAATCACCAAATAATATAATGACTAAGTAATATATGTTTTGGGGTTTAGGAAACTGAAGGTTAATGACACATATTTACTTAGTTAACAGGAAATTTTGTTCATTAAAATAATAATGATTAACTGCTATAATACATACCTTAAAAGTTGGCATGAAATTTTCCCGAACTACGTTTGTTGCCCCAAATGATGTCATTTGAAAGCAATTGTTATATTGTTGAATATTTGACAAAAAGTGTATGGAATCTGGTTCTATTCCTGAAACCAATGGGTATCACTTCCATATCTCGCCCACTACCTAGGACTTATATATGACCATCGTTGGATAGTCCATGATGAGAGGAGTCGATCCATGCTAAATTTAGCTCCGGAAAATCAAAGGGAAAAAAAAAAGTTTGGTTTAAATAAACTTTTTTTTACACAATTCCCAACTGACACAATTGACAATTGACAATTGAAAATTGTATAGACTTACAAAAATTTAATAATGAATATCATTCTGAATCTAGCAAGAAATCAACTGAGGGACAGAGAGTCGTGTCTGGAGTGGCTGAAAGACATTGATCTGATTCCAAGGAGCAAAAAGTGCCCAAGATGCAAGAAAGAGATGCAAATTAGAGCAGACAGTGGATCAATAGGTCAGTTCCGGTGCAGAGCTCAACACGGCAAACTCGGTCCTTATCAAGTCAGTGTAGCTAAAGGCACTTGGTTCGAGAACGCGAAGATACCGCCGGAAAAGGTAGTCCTTCTGACCTACGCCTTCGCGACAAACTGTGATTACGAACAAGCGATTAGAGAGACTTCGATTGAGGACATCACATCGAGCGAGACAGTCTGTGATTGGTACCGCTACTGCAGAGAGATCTGTACGATAGCTTTAGACACCAGATATGAGGAAGAGGGAAAAATCGGGGGCCAAGGACATGTGGTGGAGATCGATGAGTCGAAAGTCGGAAAGCGCAAGTATAATCGCGGCAGATCGAGAGAAGGAAACTGGATACTAGGAATGATCGACCGCGACACCGGTGACTATAGACTCGAGATATGTCCTGACAACAAAAGAGACGTCGAAACATTGATACCTCTGATAGAGAAGCACGTGGAGAAGGGCACTCAGATAATCACAGACTGTCACAAAGCCTATAGCAACCTGAACGAGAAGGGCTACCAGCACCAGACGGTCAACCACTCCAAATATTACAAAGACCCGATCACTGGTGCCCACACTAACACAATCGAAGGAAGTTGGAAGCACTTGAAACACCACCTGACAAAGACTGGACTAAACCGTGACGACATTGCCGACCATATGTGCGAATTCCTGTGGAGAAGAGATTGCCGACTCAAGGAACTGGATCCCTTCGATCAAATATTGAAAGACATTAAAATTGTAAATTGAAAATTGTAAATAAAAATGTAAATGTTAGGATAGGTTGATTTTTTCAACACAGAAAGAAAAAGGTTAGGTTAGGTTAGGTTAGTTTTTCCAACGCAGAAAAAAAAAGGTTAGGTTAGGTTAGGTTAGGTTAGTCTTTTTTTTTTTTTTTTTTCAAGTTGGGTTTCCGTAGCAGTTGAACCCAAATTCGTGATCTAGACACTCCGTAGTGCTCAAATATGTCGCTAGATGGCGTCTATCTCGTGGGCGAGATACGGAAGCGTGGCCAACCAATGAGTACAATGGCTCTGGTGGTGGATCCAATGGTATCAATTTCACTTTCCCATTTGCGCAACACAATCCATTTGCTTCATTTTTGTATTTCAATGCCTTACAATAAGAGCAAACCAAGTTCATAGATCCAATAGCAACACATTGGTGGTTACTGTAGTCAATTGACAAATCGTAATTGAAAGCAGCTCGATTCAAACTTTCGCGATTATTAGTTGAATCTCTCGCTCTCGCTTCCCGCGTTCGTGATATACGAATTCTTTCGCGTTCATTTCGGTCGTCACGTTCATGTGCAGTATGATAAGATCGGTAATTCATTTGGTTTGTAGCATTTCGGGTTCTTCTACTTAAATTACTTCGTCTTATAGGAGGCATATCGTATATAATTACCTAAATTTAATTACATGAAATAATTATTAATCACAGGTATTTATACAATCAAAATTAATTATTAAATATTATAAACGCTTTTTAACGCAGTTTGTTTGACAGATGCAATGACGTGAAAACTGATGACAATTTATGTCGCATTCCGAAACTAAAACAAAAGAAAGAATATTCCAAGGCCAATCAAATCTTACATTTACTTTTTTTGACTTTTCAATTTGGTCGGGTGTACACATTCATTTGATTAAATTTGAACGTTGTGCAGCGACAATAAAGCGCGAATTGACTCTTTGACGTTAGCAAGACACCTATATTGTTTAGACAACAATGAGTGCTTGTAATTTAATATCAACTTTATTGAATAGCAATACAGTTCAAATTGACTCTACATTTAGTTATTTATTCTACATTTAAAATATTTGTATAGGAAAAAGAAAAGGGCTTTTTTAGGGTTTCCCTGGAAATTATTCAAATTTTTCTCGCCGTTAGAGCCATCCTTGGACTTCAAGGAACATTTAAAAAAAAGAATTGTTAAGATTGGTCCATGCGTTGTTGAGTTATGCGCTTACCAACACATTTTGCGATTCATTTTTATATAATAGATAATTAGCAAGTAGTGTTATTTTGTTATATTAAGTTATTAGAATAATTTTAAGAGTAATTTCAATGTCAGTGGTCGTGTACTAGTAACGAGTTGAAAATATCAATTTACCGACATTTAGATTATTATAATATTCCGCTATTGTACATAGCTTTGAGATATTGTTAATGTGATGGAGACGTGTATTATAATCATACTTTTGTGTTAATTTATTGTTTAGTTTAGTTTAGGACTCACTTTAATCTAGCATCCCAAAAGGGAACAGCAATCTACTACGTCCACGCCGTTGTTCCTGGGTTACGCTAAAAGTAGAATTAAATCATGAATATATATCAGATACTTCTGATCGATAAAGCATTTGAATTTCTAATATAAGAGTAACCTCAAACTAGTTTGATGAACTAGTAAGGCGGTGCTAGCGGGAAAACGGGCAATTAAAATTAGTTTTTATTGTTATATTCGGTTTCAACGATCCCAAAAACCTAAGAAAAATGGGGTCTCCCCTCTGGTTAATGATTTTTTTTGTGTGCCTGTGTAATTATTGCGATAGGGCTGTCTCATTTTAAATATTTTAATAGGTAAAATTTGTTAATGGTTATTACAAAAATTGATATTTTTGTTTTATTTATCTTTATTTGTCTTTACCGTATATCCGTGACAATTGCCTAACGTATAGAAATAAGTATATGTAAAAGAAATAAAGAAGAAAGAAGAAAGAAGAATGAAGAGATAAGAAAGAAGAATAAAAAGAAGAAGCAATGGTGTTCTTGGCATTTAGTGAAAATTATTGAATCATGTCGATTTTACTTTTCTAATTGAAAAGAATATTGAAGTGTCTGATTTAATTAAGGAGAAAATTACTTATTACCTTAATAACTTACATGGTATTAATGTTATTAAATTTAAAGACACATTTAATAAGTCTGGATTTGTTACGTGGATTATATTTAAAAAAATATTAATTATTATAAAAATACATAAATAAGAACATAAAGAAAAATCTTCTTTATATCAATTTATGAATGGCCGCTGCACTGTTAATTAGGCAGTTCTTATATCTAATTAAACTATCTTACCAATAAAGTGCTTGTGTAATGTTTTTCCTTATAGTTGCTTCTGTTTTTTAAAAATAAAGAAAGTGAAAACATAAATGTGTATTAGATATATAGTCGAAAGTTGACATGTATCCGGATTTAAACATTGTTTTGTAACTAGCGATATGAAATCTATGGAATTTTGCTGCTCCAATTCCTTTATTAAATTTAAACTCTATAAGCTTGATCCGGAAGCTGTGAACTTATATTAATATTAATATACTTTGTGTTTACATTCCGGGTAGTTTGCCGTTTCCTTTGAAAGTTTACTACTTTAAGACATATACGATGAAATTTGAACTTTAAGAAGCGAAGCAATTTTTTTCTAATAATTTAATAAAATATTTTCTTAAATTATTTTCTTCACAACTATGTTTCTAATGTGTAAAGGATACTTTCGTTTGTTCGTTTAATATTTTTTTTAGGATAATAATTTTCTAATGCTTTCGTTTCTTCATTCGTGTATACTTATTAATAAATGCTACATCAAATTCAATTTGAAAATATATAATATTAATTAACTACAAAGTCGTCCATTTCTATAATACAATAATATAAGCCTAAAGCAAACACATGCTGATTGTTTCGATAGAGAACATGAACTCTCGCTTTTTTTCCAATTATCCAGTCACGTATCCAAAAAAAATGCGACATTTCAATTTGTTTGGTTGTAACCGAAACAAAATAAAAATATACTCTTACATCATTAGTCTTTTTCATGGAGTATATATTGTCAAACCTATTATAATATACAAGTTATATTATAAAGATATACCTAAAATGTATACATGTATGTGTATTCAATTTATATTTATATTCACTCAACTTCACAGTAGTCACTTCTAAATTCAATAACTTCTTAACCGCTTTGTAACTTGAACGAAAATTAGTACTTCTTCATTTTCTGATACAGAGAAAGCGACACGCAAGAACCCTTGTCA
This sequence comes from Melinaea menophilus ssp. n. AW-2005, assembly GCA_918358695.1. NCBI lineage: Eukaryota > Metazoa > Arthropoda > Insecta > Lepidoptera > Nymphalidae > Melinaea > Melinaea menophilus. The sequence goes on from OU911052.1 coordinate 4,517,180, forward strand.
CTAAAGAAATATTTTGTCTTTTTGTTCTACAAGTGATAATGGTAGATTTAAAAACAGAGTACAGTTTCAAAAATTGTGAAATATTTTCTATTGAATTGTATTATATCCTACAGACATTGGAATCTTTCAAAACTTTCAAGGGCCACATCTATATTACATTATAAATCCGTCGTAAAGAGGCAGAAAGGCATCATCGTAAGGATGCATACTTGTAAGAGCCACTGCTCACTCACTAGTGTTGGTAAAGTACAGACCCTTAAAGTTTTTTTTTTATTATTTTATACTAGTCATTGTATTTTGCTTTTTAACCCTGACATTATTTTTTGTAAATATTTATATCTCATTCACCCATGGTTAATTAAAATATATAATAAACATGAATTGTAACTAAATGGAGTAACTCCGTTGTTCATTGATCAAATTGGTTTAATTTATAATAATATGTATATATCTATTTATAAGCATACATATTACTCTGTTAAGTGAACACTCATATCCTACATTTTAAAAGGTTTTAAGTAGTGCGTAAACAATATTAATTATATTGCTCATACATTATACTATTAATAGCACTCATTTGTTATTATCAACGATATGAGTATTTATCCCTTTTTAAAATAAACTTTATTCAAAAACTAGATGCTGCCAGCGATTTCATGCTCTTTTGAAAAGCAGAATACCACTCTGTGTACAGAACATCAGTTTACAATTCAATTACTGACCAAACGCAGAACTCACGGTCATTCGTCGTACTATCAAGCTGTTAACCTATAGTTATATAGTTTTTATAGTTCTTTGAAACGCAGCCATATATGTATAAAGGAGTAGACACTATATGAATCAATAGTTTATTATAACAATCATAAATTGTGAACTTAATTAAAATGCCAATAAATAAATCTAATAAAACAGTAATACAATTATGATATCAATCTGCTAATTTAAAACATTTATTCGAAAATTAAATTTATACAACTTAAGTTATTTTAACTTAATTTAAAGCAATAATTCATTTTAAAATAAAATACTAATTAATACAAAAACAAATCATTTAAAATAATGATAAAAAGATGAAAATACTTTCCAATATCCCGGCAGCGACTCGATATCTTATTTATGCTAGCACTGGAGCAGCGTTTTGTCCAATGCCAATATCCCAGCAGCGATTCAGACTGTTATTAAGCAAACACAGGAGTAGCGTTTAGTCCAACTCCTGACTCGCTTCTGAATCTTGGACCGGTTGGCACGTCTTTTTATACTGTGAGATCAGAGCAATCTACCCTCCGATACCGAAATTATAGTGTTATTTTAAATCAACAAATTGTTTACAAATTATTACGATAACTGATGCGCCGATATGTATTGCTGATTATTTTTTCCTACATTTATTATTGACAAAAGGTATAGTAAAAAATAACGTTACAATGTTTTTATTTTGTTAAGTACTTTTTGGTGTTTACTAGATAGATTTTATTTAAAAAAATGTGTCTCTAGCGAAAACTGGCTTTTTTTTCGAGACACATTTTATCCAGGATATATGTAAACCAAAGTTGTATATATATAACCAATATCAAATTGCAATTAAATTCTTCGAGTAGCTTATCTAAGCAACAGAGAAAAATATATACAGTTATTTGCTAAAATTATAATTATACCTTGTTTAAAATAAAAATATATATTTTAAACAAATTGCACCTTTATTAGAACTTGGACAGTTTATTTTCCACGTGTTATATGATGTTGGTTAATTACATTATTTGCAACCAAATGTTACAATATACTTGGAACTCTGCTTTATCGATGACGTGAAATGAATATTATAGTCAATAATATTATATTGAATGAAGCAAATGCAGCATCAATTTCCGTATTCAACTTCGTGCTTAGACAGACTTAGGCAAAGTAGGTAATAGTAAGTATTAAAATGTGGTATGTTACACTTCAAAATGCCAACATAATGTAAGTTTGATATAACGCTGGAAAGTATAATATATAAATCTAAAATTTTATAATATAGAAATTTTATTTTACTTTTACTGTGTTAAAATGTTATCATTTTCTATCCACGATTAAGTTATATCAGTCGGTGTGAAATCCAATAAATAAAAAGTACGTCTCCTTATTTGTCTGTTATTATTCTCGAACGCTCGTCTTCTTTGTTGTTGTCAGGTAGGTATTAACATTTCATTTTATAACAAAAGTGTTATTGACATATGTTAATATGTGCATTAATTAATTAAAAAATTCGAGGAATAACGATTCCATTATTATTATTATATTTATTATTCAGCTCAAAATGTTTTTGAAGCTTGTCTTTACAAAATATATAGACTTCAATCTTTTGTTTTTTTCAATCTATTCTCTATTTTTCTTGATACTTTCTGAAATATTATCCATTAATGTTATCCAAATAATTTTGATGTTATTATTTTGTGTTATTTAAATAATCATAATATAAAAAAAATATTAATAATTTAATAAAAATTATTAATTTAATAAAATATTAAAATTTTAATAATTTTTTAAGATATAAATTATAAGTAAATAAATAAATTATATACTGATTTAACGCATTTTAATCTAAATATATATAATATTGACAGATTGGAAATCTTTAATTTAAAATGTTTAAGACTTTTTTAAGATTACTATAAGAATTGTTTAAAAAAAAATAAGAAAAAATACAGTGAATTGTATTAATAAATTTAGAAGAACAAAATATCCATATTGTTGTATTAAACATTTACTAATTGCAATACTTCAACAACAGAAAAAATTAAACAATCTTTGATTTCAGACTGCTTGTAAACAAGTATAATTAGCAAACTACTTGCAACTTTCTTACTTCGCTTTAACTTGGTTTATTCGTTTCAGTCAGCGGAACTCCTGTATGTAAATTAATTAGAAGTTGAATCAAAACGCTTACACCCTGCTCTTACACATAATATCTGCGGGTAAAGTATTTATGAATATGTTATCATTTATAAGAACAAGCAAAACAGATATTGGAAAACAATTAACTAAAATATAGTTAATAACTCTAAGAGTAAGCAGTTAATAAATATTATTTTTATATTTTTTTATGCTATCCTTATATACACTTTCGACTATTTCTTATTTCTCTGCACTATGCGACCATTCCACAACAAAATTAATGATTATTGAGTTCCAGTAATTTTGTCAACATTCCTACCGTCAACATGTAGGCATGCAGTTTAATTATGCAACTTCAAACTAATTGCACGTTTCAAATTGTTCCAATAGTTTGAGATTTTGAATTACCGTTGAATTTTTTTTTTACGCTTATGTTATGTCATAAATATAGAGCCAAAAAGTCTCCATATAGCGAGCATTTACAATTTTTAGGTCCTGACTATATCTAATACCACCTAGTAAAATAAACTATAATAATGTCTATGGTGTTTTTTAGGTTTCTGGATTAATAAAAATATTTTGGCGCATCAAATTCATTCAATAAGTCTGAAAACTGCCAAAAGTACCTTTTGTTTATTATAATCTTTTAATATAGAATATTTTATCACTTATAGGTACTTATCTGGCAACAATTAATTACAATTATTTTTATAAATAATTGTAATTAATTAAACAATAACTTTGGAATGTTGAGATTATGTGGAGATTATGTGAATCTTAAAGTTCATTTATGTTTATACATTTTCTACCTCTTATTTATTTTTTTATTAATATTTGAATATGTAATAATTGAATTTGTAATAAAGCCAAGTGTAAATGTTGTTATAAAAAATTTTTAGTTAAACAACCTTTCACAATTTTATTTTTAATCTTTTATTTATAATCGTTTAGTCTCGACTGTAAAGACAAAATAATAAATATCAATATTACTTCAAAGCAATCTAGGACTTGTCCATTAATTATTTCCAACGATATAGGTCTTACGAATATCTCTCTCTCTTTATCGTCGGTTCTTCATGTCTTTTAATCGTGGTCATGGTGGGATGTATGTTTCGAACGGACGAACAGTTTACAACGGTTCCTGTCAATTGCAAGACAGTGTAAAATTTTGGTGTATCTGGAAATTGAATTGGTCAGACCATCTGGTAGGTAGGCGGCCTCTTATATAATGACCTGCTTTTCGATGCTGTCGTCTCCACGCCTCATTATATGCCAAGAGAAGCTCTGAGCACGCCGATAACTGGTTGTAGAAAGATCAATATTCTTATAAAATTAAAATAAAAAAAAACAACTGACCAAAAATATATTGTTCCTTGTCGATGGGGTTACGGAAGTCTAGAAGACTTTACTACTGACTTTAATCACTAAATAAGCATGCGAGGCTTGCTAATATAAAATCTCCTGAATTGTCTCACGCTGTGGTGGATTTGAGTATTAGTGTATAATTAAAGATATATTGAAATTAAATTTATTTTCTACGTTCGTTATCTCCCAAAGAAACTCAATGCCCTAAATATATTTAAATTAAAATTTGTACAACGTACTCGATGTACTGATGTACGAAGCTTCACCATTGTTCTTTAACCAATTACAAATATTATTAATTGCTTAGAATGAAATTTAAACGTATAGCAATATATTATTATTAAAAAGAATTAACTTTTTATTGTGTAACTAATGAGGCCTTTGACTTAATCACGACAGTTTTATTAAACACATATTAAATACCAGCTTTAAATCTTATTCATCAAATATATCTACGTTACGTAAACGTTATTGCTTAAATAGTTTTTTCATTTTTGACTTGTTACAATATTGACTTAAGCTGGCAGAATATTTAACATTGAAGTTTCGCTAACTAATAGAACTTAATTAAAAATTCTCTTCTCACACAGAAAAATGGCATTTTAAAGCAAAAGATTTCAAAAATCCACCAGGACTTTTATAAAGTAAGTTTAGCCAGGTTTCATAACTGCTTAAAGTTAATAAAAGGTCAGAACGAATACGATTTTAAATCCATCTAAATTATAAAAAAATAACATTAAGATATAGATAGAATAGGTCAGCGGTAAGGCAGTCTATATCACCTTTTTATTTTTAAAATATTTATAGACTAACTTTGCACTTGAATATTTGTGCAAAAAGATCAGTACAGTCATACCAACATTTATATATTTATAGATATTAACGCACCTTATTATTAACTTTTGATATTTTTATAATCTACAAAATACATTCATAATATGAAACATATATAAATTAAATATTTTAACAATAGCTAACGTACTTGTTTTGTATAGATTTTCATTTAATCGCTAGGGTTAGGGTTACACCTGGGTCGCAAGTCCCAGCCATTAACTGTGAGAGTGCTCGCGTGTCCGCTGATGATGTAGCACCTCTTTCGCCTAGGCCAAAGACATCAACCTCTTCATACATACCCTCAGGGGGGTCCTCATGCTTTTTACGTGACCTTCCTCCAGTATCATAGATACTGTGTTTTCGAAGGTCACTCGAGGTCTCCCCTGTCTCTTTTACCGCTCACTTTTCCTATATAATTTCTTTTTACAATTCTTTCATCACTCAGTCTTTTGACGTGCCCAAACCACCTGAGTATGTTCTTCTTCATTCTTACCGTGACACCTTCGCTAGTATCTGAATTTCTGTTGATCACTTCATTACGGCTTCGGTCAGCTAGACTGACTCCGCCTATTGTACAAGGAAATATTAATTGTAATATAATTATTACATCTAACAATTGTTCTGTATCAGTACATAGTTATATTTAAATTCATCTTCTTCAACTTACTAACTAACTTTAAATTCATTTCATTCAACTTTTTCACATTAAACTGAAAAATATATTATTATTCCAAAATTAAAACTAAATAACTATTCTTATATAATTAAGTATTGAACTAAACTCTTTATCTATAAAAATATCCTATATTTTTAAGTCGGACCAAACAATAGATATTTACAAAGTTCGTTAAAGTCAGTTTTTGATTTTAAAGATTAGCGCAAATGATCAACCGGTTTTATTATATTAAAGGTTTTATGAGTCAATATGTATGTATGTAAAAAAGTAATCTGTGTAATACTTTTTTCCGAATTACAAAATTATTACCTAGTAAAATTTCAATTTGTGTGGAGTTAGTTACTACGATAAAAATAGTATTTGTTGATACGGTAGGGAGTTCCAAATGGCTTCTTTATTGAGGTGATGAGAGTTTGGATGGTATCATTAATAAATAAAATGAAGTACAGAATAATACATATATAAATACAATAATACTATTATATAACTATTATTCGATTTTATGAAGTGGAAGTAAATGTCTTACTTAAGAAATATGATCTCGCACAAAGTCCAAAAATGAAACTAAATAAGCAAATATATATACATATTCTTTATATTACATATTGTTTGGTTTGTGAATATACATAATGAACAGAGAGTTAATAAACTCGGTATACATTTACAAGATAATATTTTAAATATTTACTGGATTTCTAAACAATTAATTTAACAAATTTATTTGTTCAGTATCTAACTTCTGGTACACAAGGAAATTAAATGGCGATTAAAATTCATGATCAAATGGTAATCAATTTAATATATAAGTTACTCAATTTCATACAGGCAGTGCTTGGGGAAGGAAATGAGGTGAAATCGTGTTTAAAAATATAAAAATAATGTATATACGAATATTTTTCATTTGTATAATAAGACACTGTCAAAAAAATTTACATACCTTTTTCCTACGGACTATTTCAAAAACTAATCCATAAATATAATGATTAATATATCCTACTGATTTAAAATAATATTCTAATATTCTCAAAAAAGATAATAAGACATATTCCTTAAAGGGAAATTAAATGAATAATTTTCAATTAATTTATTTAACTCAATAAAACTGGTAAGAAAATAGACAATCGTTAAGAAAATAGAATTTAGCCTGTGTCTTGTTTGACATTTAAAAGTTTACCTCTTTTGTAGCAAGAGTCAGTTGGTGCGATATTGATATTTAATTTCTTCGCAGTTTTTGCCAACATTCTTTTAATTCTGTAGATTTAGGTTTTTATTACAAGTCTATTTGAGAGTTCTTTAGTTATTAGTTAACAAAACCCAATGATGGAAGACAAATATCTATTGTTAAGGGTAGTAAATTTGTCTGTAATGATGATTCGACTACTGGTATTTAAACTAATAAAAAGCGATATCAACGCCTCAAGATCGTTATAAGATCACGATGCGCAAGCATTGTGAGGCGATCGTACGATCCCCGCTGCCGCTCGCCAGTCTGAATTAGTCTATCGCGCGAAGCGCACGCCTCCTGCAGTTCCGATTTTATACCAATATTGTATCGTAATAATTAACAACATATTGTTACAATAAACTTTATAGTGAATCGTGTGTCTATTAATCCGCATCTTGCGGCGCACTTAGAAAGCCACGCCCATAGACTGTATGATCCAGTTAACGAGTAACTTTAAAATTGATGTTGCGCTAGCTGAGATACATAGAAGTAACATATATTTAAAGTGATCTTATGGTATTAGATTATGTTTATTGTCCCCTCAGGGGTCAAAGTAACCTCATGGTTGTATATATCTAATATATAACTAACAATCAAAAATATTTTTAATGTATTCTATTAATTGCTAAAATACTATTATTTGTAATGTCATCAAAATTAAAATATTCTCCTAACATTTTAATATTTTTTCTCATTCTCGTATGACATAATTAATAATATGTGTTAAAATTTTTGCTTACCATCAGAACTTACCTCTAAAAACGTACAACTTTTTATTTAGAGAAATTCCATATTTGCAAATCGCGGCCAGGGATCTCTCATATGAATTTCATGAGCCCAAAACCGGCGGCTGTATTCACAGCAACCATACCCTGTATTAGTATTTGTTTTTTTTTTTGGATTTATTATTTTCTATCAAGCATTAATGTAAATGTATCTTTACCACTCATGTATGTAAACATTTTGAATTGTGGCCATATTATATTAAAAAACAATTTCGTTATTAGTGACCTCACATTTACTCTTCATCGGTAAAAACAACTGCTGTTGTATAATTATATAAATAGCTGTTTCGTTATACTGGAAGATAAATTAAGGGATGGCTGCGATACTATCACTTTTGAAATTTTTGAAACGTTGCTAAATACTTTTCAATTATTTTTTATAATATAAAAAAGTATTTTTGATGAAACTTTTATTAACATTTATTTATCTTTTATTTAATTAAAGAAAGTCATCTTAACGTTTAATGATATTTGCTTAATACATGTTAGGATGCCAAAACAAATACAAATTAGTTGAAACAATAGGTTCGGTTGTTTGTTTTTCCCAAACACTTAGGGAGGGTTCAATAATTACTTTGTTATTATTTCATTTTCTTTCCTGACAGATGTAGCATAAATTTTCCCAAGTTCTCAAAAAGATTTAAATGTTTGTATTAAACTGGGAGGCTTCACCAATTCACCGGAATTCCGAAATATCATAGGTTTACGATACGGACCGCATGGTGGCATCATATGAACCAATATTACTGTACTTGCTCTGCAAATCAGTTATGTTTAACTGATTGCTTTTGTTTGAATAGGATCCAAATATGCATACTATCCATGACAGTGGATATGTCTGTACCAATAGATCAGCTGATAAGCTATCCTACCGCCAACCTACTGCGGTATCAGAGCTCATTGCGGGTATAATATAATAGTTACAATAAAAATTATGACACAAATTCTGATTTCCTTTTACAGGCATAAATGTAACGGACTGGGTACCAATTCGGCAGTCGTGCTCTTAGCATATAAAGACATTTAAGTTTCTGAACTCATAGGAAATCGCTCTTGTCTATTCCGTAATTTAAAATGCAAGCTAATTATGAATCATTATATAGCCTTATGAATCCTTTAATAATAACCATCCTGGATTTTGAAAAGCTGTTGATTTTCTTTTATACTTATGCAAGTACGCGATTAACATATGTAATAGACACCGATGAGCGGCAGTGTGACGCTTTGTCGCTATGACGGATTTTGTTCAGACCCCAAATCTGTGAACGTCTATCTATGGTTTCTAGAAATTAATGATATCAATTGTATGTTGCATATTCCCAGTATTCAGTGTAATACTGTTGACAGTTTAATGTTGTACATTCTGAACATGCAGGACTTTATTGAAAACAAATCTATTGATGCCATTCAGAATTATACTGACAAGAGAAAAGTTGGTGCGTTTAACACAAACAAAACTTTATTTATAGTATAAGGGTTTGTTACGTTGTAAAATTTTAACATTCTAGCTACGAACCTTTTACCACTAATTACACGTAAATAGGCGGAATTTGAATACCCAGCGTATTGCTGACGTTTTTGAGGTGACGGAAATAATATAAGTTCAAGCATGCCACGTACTCCAGAACCATCTTTATGTAATTACATGATATAATAAACTGCAAACATATATATTTAATTATCTTATACAACATAATAAGTAATAAATTATTTATATTAGTAGTATAAAGTTTTGACAATAGAATTCTTCTACGGGTACGATAATCGAAGCAATTTACTATAGAAGGCGTTTTATTTGATTTTAGAATAAAAATCTTTCTTAACTTTTCATAGGTCCATTAGAGAACAGTAAAAGATAGACATACCTTTTTTAACATTTTTTTTACTTTAGTTTAAATTTGTTTACTTTTATTTTTAATATAACAAAGGAATTTATTAATTTAAGACAAAAATTATTCATTCCTCATTATACACTAAGTTGGTTATTTAATAATAATAGTGTATCAAATATCTTAGCTGCTTAGCTTATAATTGTTCCAAAACATACGAAATACACTTCATTATTTCAATCTACAAAGCAATCGAAAAAATTTGTTATCTATGATGACAGTCACTACATCGTACAAATTTAGCTTCAAGGTTTTAATATAAGGTCTTAAAAACATCATTTATAATATATAGAAGGATATACTAACTTAACTATAAAAGCTCTGAAGTTGGATTTCAAAATCCTATAACATAATAACACGTTAAATTGCCATTGTATTTAAAAAAAGTTAAAAAACAGTTCCAACAGTTGTATTAAATTGTACGAACTATTTAATTAGAAACAAATTAGTTCACTTCTCTAACAACAAAAACATAAGCACGATTAAAACGGTTTTAATCAATTTTCTTGTGTACTCGCCATATGAATTGTAAACCTAGGACATTGTATTATGTGATGTTATAAGTATATTTTTTAGACGATTTTTCAAAGTGATTAATGGTATTTTGTATGAGTACATGATCACAAGCATCGCTACAAAATATGATTACTAGTTAAGACTTCAATTATTAAAATTGGATATTTTAAACATTATTATTGACACTCATAATGCAACTACATGTTAATATGTATTTCAATGTTTATTTGATACTAGGTGTGCCGCCGATTTATTTCACGCCAAATATTATTTCTTAAAATAAAAATAGGCTTATAATATCAGAGGTAATATAAAATCGGTACAGCCGCTTCAGAGATTAGCCGGAACGAACAGACGGACAGAGAAACAATCATTTAAAAAGATTTTTTATTTAAGTACCGTATATACTTTCATATGCATTTAGTGAAAATATGTTAATTTTGAATTAGAAACACACTACAAACTTATTTAATGTACAGATATAATATATAATGTAACAGTACGTACGTACTATCTGTTATCATCGAATGTCGTGTTGTTGACTCAATATGACATTTTCAATAATATCAAATATTTTTCTACAACAGAATATTTTAATACATCAAATATGCTCTGGAAATCGTCAACCACCTTCAGAGTATATTCGCTACATTCAGTGGCATCGTGCGATAACAGGTTTGACTATTTGTCATTGAAGTATTTATTTATTGGCGAAAATATTACAATATTCAACCACTTATAAGAAATTTGCTCGTCATGGTATTACTCACTATTTTATTACTATTATATATTTTTTAAACTATTTTCTTATCTATGATGTTTAGAAAATATTACGTCCGTAATTTTTTAAGAAAATATTTATAAAACACACACATAAAGTCACATACACACAGACACACAGAAAAAATTTAGACAATTTATTTATTGTTATCCTTTAAAAAGGATATATATAATATAAATCTTATTTTTTGTATTATTTAGAGAAAACAATATTTCTATATTATTTTATAATATATCAAAAAGTTGCTATATAATATTACATAATAATTAAATATTTATTAGACAAAATATACACTTTAAATAAGTATTATTTGAAAAATAATGATAATATATGATGATTATTAAGTATGACACAAATTTCAAAATAATAGTTAATTACGTCGGGCACAACCGGAGGATCCAAAAGAATACAAATTTATTTACTTAAACTTTAAAAATTATAATTAAATTACAAACTACGTGATCCTTGCTCAAAGTTGGAGACAAGAATGAATATAATGAAATGAAAATTATAATTAAAAGAATACAGAGAAATAAATGTAACAAACAAAGGTTATTATTATCAGATATTAGGTACATTCTGGGATTTCAACATGATACAATGCACTTGCGCCTAATCAGCGTTTCCACGGTTCGTGAGAATATAATAATTGTGAATTTAACAATTTTAACAAATAAGAATAAAAGAAATATGTAATTAATAATCACAAGTACATAAGAATATAACAAGTTATTAGTTCTATTGACGTTTGTGTCAAAATAAAGTTGTAGACAGTGAACAAAATATAAAATACCCGGCCGAGTATATTGTCTGGTTGTTGAAAACCCTCTTAGGCCTGTATTTTAAGTTGAAGAGAGTAGTTACAGACCAGCTTATGTCGATAAGTAGGGTATCAAAATAGCCTTTCTTGATACTTCTATTTGAGGTACACAAGTGATCACTGGTATTGATGAAAAGTGAAAAGGCATACATATAAGTAAATAGTACTTTTTGCTTATATAAGTAAATAGTGTTTATATATTTAAAGTAATGACTTTGGCAATAATGTACTAAAATGTTATTTATTTTTTAAATTATATCATTAAAAGAATATATATATAAATAAGAATATGAATATTTATAACGTTATTTAAATAAACTCCAGAATTGGTATTTAAATTCGTTGTCTTAAATTATGCCCTAAATCACGCTTGCTTCGATTTTTCTTTGTCTGGACTGTCTTTGTTTCACTGAAGTAGTTGGTCTTGACGATTTATTATTGGATTGTGCATTCTTGTCTTTGTACAGTTTTTGTATAGTTGTACAATTTACAGCACGTTTAGTCATATTTCATATATGGAACAAAACTTCAAAGCTGAACATAAGATACTTTAATACATAACTTAATTTATTATGTATTTACTATAACCAAACTTGCAAGGCAGCAATATACTGGAAATTGTAATATTGACAATGAGTAGTGCTTATATCATCTTCTAGGATCAGGTCTAAGCGTCTTGTCTTAGAATTTATCAATAAGTAAAATGAGCTTAACTTTTTCTTATGTAATGCCGTTTTTATTAGTTACTCGTGAATTAAAAATATTTTGTTCGTAAATTTACTATTACGAGTATTTTATTTATTTTTTGTAAATACCATATTTAATTTCAAACATAGTTACGTTTTGCGATATGATAATTTAATTCAATTTACCGTAACAAGTAATAATTCACGTGGTAGATCCTTAAAAAGGAATTCAAAGACGGAATCGCTATTTTATCTCTTTTAATACATTGTAATGAAAACGTTGTAAGATATTTTGTGTTATAGTTATACAAATATATTAATTTATAAATTTATTTATTATTGTTATAATATGTTGAAATAAATAAAATGGTAATAATCTTCCAAACGGTTTATTAAAACTTTTTATATTTTAACTAAATATATCCTCATCATGTATTCATAATATGTTTTAATAAATATTACGTTATAAAAAATTTAGTCGAGAGTCTTAAGAAGAAATAGTTCGAATAATGCCATTTGAGACTATAACATAAGTACGATAAAGAGAAAAATGTAATGTACTAAATAATGTAATATGTACCATAGCACAAAACATTATTTAAAACCACACACATGCGTTTTTGCGAAAGACATCCTAAACTTGTTAAGACTCTTAAATAATGATAATATATGTCATCGTTAAAATTATTTTACTTATTCACATACATAATTTTCCCTTATTTTATGTTACAGCTGATACGACCTTTGATTTAAATCGTGTCACAAACTCATGCTGTTGAATACTCTATTTTAATAAATTAAACGAAAGTAAATAAATAAATTCGTCTGAAATGCATTTTCATTTATGGGCATGAATAGATTTCATTCACATGAATCGGTATTATAGTACCGACTCAAAAAAACCTAAGCTTTTAATTTCAGTATATAAACATTTGTCGAAAACATTATATTTTAAAGATCACTGTCATACAAGAGATGATAAGTTAGATATTTTAAAATAGGAAAGAAAAGATGTTTGTTGTTTATACCAGTCCGTGTCTTCAGCTGTATTGAAAGTTTTTTTTCTCTGTCACACTTGTAAAATTTTTGACTAAATATGAAATTGGTAATTATTTGTCGAAGATTTGAAACGTTTGTGGATATTTTCAAATTTTATTGAATATACTTGCTTGTTGTTTGGAACTTTTAGTTTAATACTTATGTTTTTAATTCAATGACTTATTTATACTGAAAAAAATTGCGTCAGACCAAGAATTAATCAGACTAGACTAGCTTGCAGACTAGCCAAGGCCAAGAGTACAAATAGTACACATTTAATAAAATGGCTACCCTGAAAGGGATATGGCGTGAAGCTAAGTAAGTAAGTAATAAAATGTCGCTATAGTTTTATTAGAGTTCAAAAGCTTATTATTACTTAATTCCCTATCTGGTTTTTGGTATTGATTAATATCAGAATAAAAACTACTCAAAATATGTTGTGTCTAAATTTTGATTTGTAATCTTAATCATGAGTATCTCGTGATGATAACTTACAGGATAACAGGTTTAAATTTGTTTGAAATTGAATTAAGCAGAAACATAATATAAAGTAACAAATAATTTTATACATCTTTGTACATCCATATGAAAATTCGTCACCGTGAAAATTGTTGTTCTGAAAGTTTTACTCAGCCAAATCATTTAACACACTGCGGTAAAATATGGTAGGCTGAGTTTTTGTTTAAAAAAATATTTTTTCATTTAAAAACTCAGTCTACTTCTACAGTGATCATTTTTTTATATTTTGTCGTAATTGTATTGTGCTCTTTTGGAACCATACTATTTTTTTTCTATTTCATATAACATATATAATATTTACGTCTAGTAAATAAATATATACTTTCAGCTTTATCAATCTGTTTTATCATAAATAACTAATTAACAATTAATTCATGTGATTTGAATATACAATATCTTACTGCCTGCCTTACATCCTTAATAGCGAATCCTAACAGCGAATAGAAGTTTTTTTTTTAATTTAATTATCCTGCACATATCTCTTTTGTGATAATAACACATTCAGAAAAATATAATCACTTCTGAAAAGTACTTTTCATCGCAAACACAAACCTACCCAATTTATTACCATGGCTACTATTGAAGTCATCAATTCCAAACTGTTGTATCGAATGGCTAAATTTGAAGTATAGCTGAATGCATCGCTATCAAGAAATGTTACCATGTCTCACCTAAATAATTTACCAACTTCAGCAGCGAATATTAAGCAACATTACGACAGCAGCAGGTTAGTGAAGTTATGAAGACAGTTGAAATTCCCGACATATGACAATGAAGAACAGAATTTATGTATATGTTATGTATATGTACGTATTATGTATATGAAATAACAGGTGGTTTCAAGAAACAAGAACTCTTCCTGAAATAATTGTTCCCATCATTCATGATAAGATGCAATTCTATCAAATCTGACCAATCTAGACGTACAACATATATCCATATTATATGATAACTAGGATCCGCCGTCGTGCGCTGCGGGAGTTGAGCTGAGCGCCCTCCCCTTCTTTAATTCTAACAAACTTAGCATATAATATTGCTCTATAACTATCGGTTTAGAATCTCAATTGAAAAGAAAATCAGTTCATCATCAATAAAATTATAGCCATATAACTGTCTTTTAAATGAATCTTAACATTTACAAACCTTAAAGCGCGCGCACTGCATGAAAGAAAATAATAAATGATATGGACTGTGACATCATCGTTCGTGATCGGTTACCTCTAAAACTAATCATTTGTTTTACACGGAAATCTCGGGGAATGATGAGCAGAAGTTTTTATTTTTTTTATTTTATTTATTTTTTTTGCAGAACCGTCGTTTGTAAAAGTTGTAGCAATGTTCGAAATTATAGAATTTTAGGTCAAATATTGGCTTTGTAGCAGTTGTCGCAGTCTATTTAGCATTCTCACTGATGCATACGCGTGACATTTTTATAATGGGATATCCCATAGACAAATTTCATTTACTATAACTTTTTTTCTGGACTGAATTTTTTTTTTGTTTTGTTTTTTGCAGAATCATCTTTATTAAAAGATCTAGCTATGTGCCAAATTCTAAAAAAATACATCCATAGGTTTTAAAATTACCGATGTCGTAAAACAGCAAAATGAACGGTTAAGAGCTTCGCTTACGCTCAGCTCAATAAATTTTGTTATGAGTGCAATAATTTAGCGCAAAAAGATCCTTAAAAGAAACTAACGTTGTCTCGGTTTAATTGCTAAACAGAAAGTTGGTTCATGATTACTCGGAAATATCTGGATATAAAAATATCTGAACTCAAAATGGCTGCATTGAAAATATACTTTTATAATATATAATTATATTATATTAGATTTCCTTCTTCAATAAGTTCAAACTACCTCCGCTAGCCTACATTTTCAATATATATTTTTTTTTGAATAAGTCTACCTTAACCTACCTTTAAAAGGTACGTGATTATTTACCCCAATTACAATTATCTTTGTGTCTTTATGTGAAGTGAACATAAGATATTTCTCCCATGATATTTTCGATAAGGTTATCTTATAACCTTTCCAGTTTGTTTTATAACATTCTTCAACATGGATATAAATTATAATGTAATATTGTACTTTAAAAATTAAAACTGTCAGTGTCACTTGACAGTTATCATTTGACTTTGTGTATAGGTCAGAATATACAAACTCAAAAGATCTTCTTACACGTGTCCCTTATTAGCTTCATCGTTGTCCTTAAATATTTTTTTAATCTTTTTACTGCAGTTTGATGTTATTACTTAACAAATTACGTACAGAACTAAATTGTAATATATCTTTGTTCTTTTTGTTTTTTCCCTATTTGTAATATACAACTTGGTTTTATAATAATTTTCTTTATTGGTTAGGTTAGTATAGAATAGTATAGGATCAATTCCCAAAGGCCTGGAAAGAGGGCAGATTGTGCCTGTTGCGGAAGGAGGGTCGTTCTGCCGACTCCCCTTCCGCATACAGGCCAATCGTGCTGCTGGACGAGACGGGCAAACTCTTCGAGAGAATTCTCTCTGCCCGTCTCGTCCAACACCTCGAGGAGGTGGGGCCGGGTCTCTCGGATGCCCAGTTCGGCTTCAGGGCGGGTCGATCGACGATCGACGCCCTGAAGGCTCTGAGAGACCTGACCCAAGAGGCAACTCGCGAGGGGGACGTGATCCTGGCGGTGTCGCTGGACGTCGCCAATGCCTTCAACCGTCTTCCGTTTGAGACATTGGTTGAGGCACTCCGATTCCATGGAGTGCCTCCCTATCTTCGGAGACTGTTGGGGGCTTACCTGCAGGACAGAGAGGTCCTGTGGGTTGGCGGCGACTAGCGGATATACCAGCGTAGCGTATGCCGCGGGGTCCCACAGTGGTCCGTCTTGGGACCGGTCTTGTGGAACCTCGGGTATGGCTGCTCCGCTGTCCTCTCCTACCGCGGATGAGGTTGTTGTGTTACGCAAATGACACCCTCGTCACATGCAGGGGAGGGACGTATGCGGAGGCGGCCCGTCTGGCAACAGTCGGCGCCACGCTGGTTGCGGACCGCATAGGGCTGTTGGGATTGGAGGTCTCCGTATCCAAAACAGAGGCCATCCTTTTCCACGGCCCTCGCCGGGGTCCCCCTTGCCGGGCGTCCATCTCCGTCCAGGGTGAGGAGGTGGTGGTGAAGGCCCAGCTAAAATATCTGGGTCTCACCCTGGACGGTAGATGGAAGTTCGGGGCTCATTTCTCCCTTGTGGCCCCAAAGTTACTGTCCACCGCGGCTGCCTTGTGAAGGCTTTTGCCCAACGTCGGTGGGCCGCAGACTCCGTGCCGACGACTCCATGCTGGCATCGTGAGAAGTATGGCGCTGTCTGGTGCCCTCATATGGTCGGGTTCCCTCACCGCCGATTCCAAAACCCTCTTGCGAAGGACGCAGAGAGTCTTAGCGGTGAGGATGATCAGGGGGTACAGTATAGTGTCGTACACTGCGGCCACACTCCTGGCGAGCGATCCGCCTTGGGAGCTGCAGGCGGAGGTGCTTGCCGGGGTGTATTGGCACCGGTCGGAAGCCAGGACCACGGGGGTAAGGTTCGAGGCAGCTCGAATCAGGGCTTCAGCTCACCGAGCCCTGATTCGACAGTGGACGAGGGACTTAAAGTCACCTGCCGCCGGTCTGAAGACAGTGGGGGCAGTTCATCCCCACTTGGATCGTTGGATCAACCGGCGACACGGGACTCTGACGTTCCGTCTTGTGCAGGTGCTCACGGGGCACGGATGCTTCGGTGAGTACCGGCACAAGATTGCAAGAAGGAAGGCGGCCCCGTCCTGCCACCACTGTGACGAGTCCGTCGACACGGCTTGTCAC
The DNA here is from genome assembly GCA_918358695.1 of Melinaea menophilus ssp. n. AW-2005. Lineage (NCBI taxonomy): Eukaryota > Metazoa > Arthropoda > Insecta > Lepidoptera > Nymphalidae > Melinaea > Melinaea menophilus. The sequence continues at coordinate 4,535,024 of OU911052.1, forward strand.
ACCGTGGAGGAGTACGCAGCCTGGGGTCATCAGCGCGCTGAGCTGGTGCCGTGGTTGGCAGGGACCTCTCGCTGCCGCGCCTTGTTGGCGCGATGGTCGGCAGCGAGAGGTGTTGGGCCGCTATGGCCTTCTTCTGCGAGCACGTCATCGCCGCGAAGGAGGCCGCGGGGCGGGTTAGGGAGCAAGCCTCTTCCTCTGACCCGCTCCGCCGGGGGAGGCTGGGAAGAAGGAGGCGGGAGTACGCCCGCCGCTTCCTCTCCCAGCCGTAGGCCTTGGTGAGAGGGGAGGGTGACCCCTTTCACCTGCCATAGACCTACGCCGTGAGGGTGTCCTAAGTTGCTCGGGGCACTCTCGCTCGGGGGGTAACCGCCGGGGCGGCACGGTGAGTGCTAACGCGATCCCGTGTCGTCCCATTAAGGCGTTGAGGGCAACCGTTGTTTTTTTGTGGGTGTCCTTAAAAATGGCGGCGTCCTCTATGCCGCCGGGTAGTCCCACATAACCCTCCGGCCATCACTTTCCTGGCCGGCGGGTATCCGTAACGGATTTTTCCAATTGATTTGATTGATTTGATTTAAGACTATTTGTTTTGAATACACTTCCATCATCACTTTCACATAAGATAATAAGATAGTAAGAATTTTTACCTCCTTATAGGTCCCTAACATCGACTTGCCTCAGTTATCTAACTAGTGTCTGCGTGGGTAAGAATAAAATTTATTAGGATTACTTCGAAAATGGAAGACAATATTTAGATATTTTTTGAAATTCTAAATTTTAACTAAAATCAGTTTGGACAAAATAAATCTTATTTTAAAAAAAGTAAAAAAAGAATTAAAATCTTTCATGTCAGTGGATAAAATAAGTAATTTGCAAATATTGTATGGTTTTCTTATTATGCTCTCTCCAAATTCCGCAATCAATTATAACTATTAAATGAAAATGTCATTTAAAAGAATAGATTATTTAATGTACAAAATGTAAATCGTTTTTATAATTAATGTAGGTAATTGACTTTTGTAAATTCCGACAACTAATTAAAACTAATCTCTTCAGTAGAAAAGTCTAATATATTGAATCCTAGCGTTCATATTATCTTAGATTTTTACTCTTAAATTCCTTCAATATTGATACTAGCAGACAGCATATTTAACGTTGAAGTTTCACTACCTGATAGTACCCATCCATATTCCTCCCACACAAAAAAAAATACAATGCAAAAGATTTAAAAAGTTAGGCACCTGTATAAAGCTGAGTAAATCTAAAGAAATAAATTGAGTATGATTTTAATTTTGTTTGGTTGGCGATATGAATGCAAAATAATGGATCTTGCAGTCATAAAATTTATTACTATAAAGTATATATAGGTACTGACAACATGAAATAGACTTTTTAAAGTTTACGTCTTAATTTAGAAGATTTGTATTGGCAACATTCATGTAAATAGTTTTCCTCAATACAGTAAATCCAATAAATTACATAAGGTAGTTAAAGTGGTTTTCAGCTATATCATATTATTAATTACTTGAAAATGGAATTACAATATAAAATTGTCACCAGTTACACTCTGTTATGGAAATAAATCACATTTTATTTTCAAGTTTTCAAGTATTATCAATAAATAGTACTTTTAAAATATAATATCGAATGGTTCGTTTATTTATACACTCAAAGGTATGTTTCCTCCAGATTTATAGAATTACCAATTATGCACGAAACGTAATTATTTTTTTTAACATGAATTTATTATATGTAATATATTTTACGATAAACTGAAATATAGTTTATATTTGTATATATTTTCTTACTATTACATTAAATGTAATGATCCGTGTAATATTTGAAAAGTATCAAAATATTTAAAATTTTATCAAAATATTATAATATAACAAATTATATAACATACAAAGTAACGAGTTTCTCTGTAATTTTGCCATAATTGTGTACTTTTATACATTTAAGACTCTAAAAAAAAAACTTTAATGCTTCTCTGCAACATTTTTATGATACTAAAATGTCGAGTGTAAATTTATTTATGTTTGAGTATAGTGAACGAAAATATACCAAGTGGTTTCCCGCAGATATTTTATATATTAAATAACAGCCCGTCATCTCATAAATAAGAAAGGGTTGCATGTGATATCATAAAATGATGATAAAAAATACACGTTTAATATATAGTTCATACACTTATAAATACCTACTGTAGTTTAAAAAATTCTCAACCGCGAAATTTTCGGCTCGTGAAATGCAGTAATAAGCAAGGTCGGGTTGCACAACAAATAAGAAATTTCTATTATTGCAACTATAAACGTGTTATTAGAAATTATTATTTCATAATTCATTAAAGTTAATAAATATTATACCTAGTTCTTCTAAATACTTTTTATACTTGTATAAAGCTCCAGCTCCATCCATATGTATCTAATAATAGAATCATGTGGACTCGAATGCTCACTTAATCAAAAAATATTACATTAAATATTTACCATAAAAAAATTCATCATGATATAAATAAGTTATTAAGTTCTGTAATAATGATGTTATTTCTAAGACCACTTTATTAGCGTCAAGGAATAAAGTTAGAAACGATAATCCTAGTCTGTTTAACTTATATTAATAAGTTTTAAAAACAATATTTTAGGTAACAGACACAAACCTTCTTTAAAATAGTCAAGAATATTATAATAATTATAATATTAAAATATTTATTATGAAATTCATTTTTATTATCATAAAAGTATCGATGAGTTATTAAAATATTTACAGAAATACACTTCTTTTTTATTAGGATCCTTTGATTTATTTTAATTTTAATAAATTATTAAAAAATTTCTTTATTCTTCGTCAAACTTGTTCGAATTCAAAAGACAATCTCTTTGTCATGTGTTAATTAGTAAAATAATCTTTTTTTTTTCAATGTACCAAATGCTGATAGCACATACTACAATCTGTAGTCACATATTCGAGAAATCACGTATTACTAAATATAAATCAACATGTGTTCTGATTATATATATAACTAAGACGATATAGCAAAACATTTTTAATTTAATTAATTAATTGTAAAATTATATACTTTGATATGTAGAACTTTTTCATATTTATTGCTTTTCATATTTTACAACATTAAATTTTTTCCACTTCAGGTATTCAGATTTATTGTGAAATAAAAAATGAGTTGATGGTACAAAACGCCTTCAAGTTATAATCAATTCATTTCGCTGTCACAAAATTTGACCAAACTTTTTAAAGAAATGTGAATCTTGTTATACTCCTTTTATCATTTTTATTATACTTAAAATATTCTAGAAATATCTATAAGGGAATATCTATAAGCTTCTTAAGCGATATATTTTTATATAGTCATTTAATTTATAATGCAGCTGCAATGTTTAATAACCTTTATAATTTAGATACCGAAAATAATAACAATGACCCCACGCTACCATATTAGAAAACAATTATATATATATATATATATATAACAAAATTTTAATACCAAGTTTATGGCAAAGTATCAAGCATAATAACTGAAAAATAGTAAAAAGAAAGAATGATAGAAAATAACTTTACTTCGCTACCAGCATAGTTTTTGTTTAATTTATTGAATTACCATTAAGATAGAGTCGCTGAATTAATTTTTCTGCAACCAGAAGATTTTTAATTAGTTTATTACCTAAACTTTTTAAATTAGATTTTTAAAATCTATAATACTATCTATAATATAATACCATAAATCAATAATTCATTTATTTATTTATGATAAAATAATGACATTTAAAAACATGCATTTGAAGTAATTGAAAAAAGTAGTAAGTTTTATTTCTGAGTACGAGCATTAATAATTGCCAAACCAAAATAAATTGTTTATATTTATTTTTCCTTTGTGGTTCTGACTTTCTGACAATTGGTTAATACCTTTTAGTGTTACAGTAAGGTGTTTGATTTGGCTTTTATTATTACATTTAAGTAGTTTCAAATTAACATAAAACCTCACTTATATTTAGTTGAATTCTATTATAAAATTCGTAGTTGGTCTGCGGTGTATTGTTCTCACTAATCAATCACGAGTATATTTGTCTATACATAAACTCATATACCTATTTTTAAGCTATCGAGAATTAAGAATTGAATGTCGATCACTTGGCAATAAATTAGTTTATTTTTAGTACCGTTTTAATTTTATTTTTTTACTAAAAATTATTCATCAACTATAATCAGCATTAATGATATGAATAAGTAATAAAATTTTAGCATGATCAATATTTTTTAAATTCTTCTCACTACCTTGGTAATATCTTTGAATCTTGTTAAGATATGGGTCCGGATTATTATCTTGGGACGGTGCAATGAGTAAGTGCCTTCCAATTTATTCTATCAAAAGTCATCTCAATAGAGACGTGCTTCTACAACATATTCCTAATATTACAATCGATATCTCTATAAGTAATTCATCCATGTCATCTATCTATTACATATTCATGTATAAAATTCATGACCATATTATGTCAAAATTGATTTATCATTTTTGCTGTCACCAAACTACTTCCAAACTACCTCTTAACTTCTCATTTCTTTATTCATTCTCGTTACACCACTCATCACATTTTATTGTAAAGCAGTTGAGTTTCCGGACGAGTTCAAGAATTTGCCAATTAATCCTATACAATATGAAAAAAATCGAACAACTTTTGTCACTTATTCCACATCCTGTTTGTCATTAACCGGGAACGAACCCTCATAACCGACAATCAGAAGCCAACCAATACAAGTTCAATATATCTTCGAATACTGTTCCGGCTTACATGCCTAGTATAGGCAGGTATTCAGTCGAGCATTCGAGGAAAAATCTGGTGTGCCTCAAAAATAAACACCCGTTTGAATCCGACTTTAGAAAAATTTAAAATATTTTGTTTTTTTTTTTATTTTGACAATAAATATTATGAAATATTTGTTAATTTATATCTTATAATAAAAATTGACGAAAGTGACGCATGAATTTTTTTTCTACATTGCTTGAACCTTGAATATTGCTACAGTATTCAGGTATTAATTATAAAATAAAAAGGTGTAATAAAAAATATTTCAAAGCTGATTTATATTTATTTAATGATGATAATAAATTAGTATTATAAGGTTAATAAAAATATGTGTTGAAAAAGATAATATATAGAATTTAATTAATGATCTTACACTATGCAACATTACTGATAAGGTGCAATTAACAAATAAGAAAGAAATAAAAAATTGCGGTTAATATTTTTTCAGTTATGATACAACAGTTTTAAAATAGTGCCTACTCAGTCAAAAGTGTACGTCAATAGTTATTTTATTGTAACAATTTTAATAATCCCTATTTAATTATTATAAATAACGATGAGCGACTAGCTTGTGTCGTCATCAGTATGGTCTGTCATGGCATAGTATTCAAAGTAACACGTCTGTTGTGCGGAGAAACGTTGTTATTACGTACAAAGTTAAATTACATTATAAAATCGCTATTAATTACTGAGATGTACAAGGATTATTACTATAACAAAACTGGCAACTCACAAGGCGTGACCTAAGTAATGAGAAATCAATCCAAGATTTTTTTAACAAATCCCTTGTCCATCAATAATGTCCATTGCCATGCGACGGATTTCCTCTAAGTATACTACGAGATCATTTAAAACTAGCTTTTTAAACCAGAAAGCATATGCATAAAAATTTAAATAAGAATATTCACGGTACGGTATGTGACGAGTTGTGAAAGTAAAATTTTTTAATTATATATCGAGTTCTGTATACAATTACTTATTTGTAATATCAAAAATGGTTTTCTTAAAATAGCGTCACCATGACAGATTCTGTTGTGACTTTAAGCCTTATTTTTATTTATATTATTTAATAAATTAAAAGAAACTATACATTACTTTAAAATAATATTGTGCATAAATTGTAATGTGCAATGTGCAATTTATATGTAATATGTATTACAGATTCATAAACATAATAATTATTTAAGTTCACTTTGTCAGTATCAAATACATGATAGCTTGATATCAAATAGTTGAAAATAGTAAACTATCGTTTGACTTAAGAAAATTAAATTCAAAAATATATTTGTCATTATCACTACTGGGTTTCTTTTGTGTTGATTCTCTTAGTGATATTTAAGACTTTTTAATTACGTCCAATTGGTAACATGACGACCATTATCTCTAATAAATATATCCTGAATATATCCTGTCCGTTCTTACGGTCAATATTGTATAACTTAGATGATAGTATATTTCTTTAATCTATTAGGGTCATCCGTGTTTAATAAAAATAATCATCTCCTACTTTAAGAAGTTAGTAGGTTACGTAGACAAAGAACGAATCTAATTTGTCAAGTAAGCTCAATCGAAGCCAGAAGCGAAGTGTTTCCCTTAATTAACTGCTCTAGCTCTAGCTCTAGCTAAAAAACATTTGTTTAATTATATATCTTTACAACATCTAATTTCAACAAATTATTTTACTGTTTACCTTATATATTTGTAATTGGTTATTAACAACATTCATTTTGTTATGTTCATATATACTGAACAAAGTATTTAAAAAAACAGTTAAAAATAATATAACATAAACTCACCTTTGCCGCAAATATTGTTGACCGTGTACCGCCATTTTTAAAATTGGCGCGTTCTTTTATTTCATAACGGCAGTGTTGTTATAACAGTAAATATGTTTAACTACCATCTTATAATAATAATCTTTAAAAAAATAAAGCTTAACTCATAGAACAGATATTCTATTGTCACCCGATTTATTGGACGGTATGTCCTAATGGGTTCATGTAACGTATACTTTTTAAATGTTTTTTTGAACTATTGAATCAAAAACAACATACAAATATACTGTATTTAGGCCTAAAATAAATAGTAGAAAATTAAATGGAGCTTAATCATATGCTCTTTAAAAAGTATAATATATTTAAAGTTTATGACAAAATTCTGGTCACTACGAAAACAAGTCTGATATGGTTATGAATTAAACATGACCTAATAGAGTCGCAGTTTATAAATTAAAGATATAGACACATATTTTGGAATGCTGTTGTCAATTTTAATGTGAAATACCGCTGTATCGATTTAAACCACGAAGCCGGTCGACTGATTACGAGAGACATATAACACAAGAACTGTGTTATCATCTTAGACACTTGGTATTAGGATACAAGAAGGATTTATTCTTTGAATAAGATCAAGCCAACCTCTGCAGAATCGAAATATCTGTTATATCACAAAGATAGATTGATGGATGTATATAAACATTATTTGTGTACGTTTCCTTGTAGCTACATAATAATTATTAAATTCTAAAATATTGGAAATAAGTATAATAAGAAAGGAACGTAGCAACTATTAATATTAATAATTATAAAATATTAAAAGTTATAAAAAAAAAAATTAGATTATTTCTAATAACAAATAACTAGGGGCGCCAACAAACCTTCAATTTCGACTCGCTGCGCTCGCGAAATCTCAGGTGCCGTTTGCATATTGAGCGAAACGAGCCCAGTGACTCATCGTTTCCTATTGACTTCAATGGGATATCAGTTTTTTGACATGACATTCAGGTATTTTAACCAATACCTAATATGTGTCTTTTTGATTGCAAAGTTTCATAATTTTCCGTCAAGTAGTTTTCGAGTCAATTCGTGACAAAGAAAAAAGTCTTAGCTCACTTCGTTCGCTTCGCTCAAAAAATGTCATTGGAATTGTATTAATTATATAGGTTTTATGAAACCTGGAATTATTAACTCGTCCTTATTATTATTGATAATTACAGAGAGATATATAGGTCGATTTAAAAGGCTTGTAATTCGGGATAAGCAATGTTTTTCAATGTACTCATCGTCGAGCCATTAAATAACTATTTAAATTATACGTGTATAATGTAGTAAATTATCCTATAATATACATCTATAAATATGAAAAGATTTGTCCTGAACTGAATCTATGTTAATCAGTAAGATCTATTGACTTATATGATTTAGTTTATAGTTACATGCCCACATTATTTAGAAAATTATAAATTCGTATCTTGAAAGAAATAAATGTAGTTTAAGTTATAATAATTTCGATTGGTTATTAAAAACTTTTAAATAAAGTATCGAAAGAATATGTATGTACATGTATAAAGTTTATTATGGTTTCCTTTTTCTTCTTTTTATAGTTAATATTGGTTATTTTTGTGCTGTTTCATCATTAAATCTATTAATTTATACACTATTGTATGATTGAATATATTGTATATGTATTTGTATATGTATTGTTTATGTATTGATTGAACTGATTGTATATGTATTGATTGAACTAAAAAAATATTTCATTGATTTTATATCTTACCAAAATATTTATTATCGTTTTTTTTAAATAACATCTAGCTGAATATTCTCTTTAGTATATCGTACGAATTTTGATCTTAAGCCAAATTTTATTGCAAGTGGTAGTACTCGTATTTACCAGCCTATAAAAATGAAATAGAAACAGAAAACAAGATAAGATACTGATAAAATTGATATTTTAGTAAACTTCACAATTTCACATTTTTGAATAACCCACATTTCAATATACGCAGTGATTGCACATTACACTGTTAATGCAAAGCGAGCGCTCGCGCGACATTTGAATAGCTTGCGTTATCCTACTTTAGATTCTACGACTGAGCAATTACGGGACTGGTGAAGTATTCCCTAGACTGTGACAAGCTTTCTCGACGCTTTAGAGCTGTCATTCGCTAATTAATAACTCAAGGCATTCACTAGATAGTAGACATCCTATAACAAGTTAATAAATGTAGTTTTTTTTGCGATTTCGAAATGAAAACTTAAATATTTTAGTATTATAATAAAAAATAAAACATCTTAAAATAGAAAAAAAAACTTTTGTTAGGTGACCCTATTTTAATTTAAATTATTAATGAGTACTAATAAAGGCCATAAATAAATAAAAATAAATTATATCAATATTACACATATTATTATCAAGAAAGCTTTATCGGTATCTTCTCCTCCTCCTTCTCCTCCTTAACTGCTCGCAAACATCTGCTGTACAACTGTATTCAGTATATTTAAAGATTCTTAGATTTAGAGATGCTTCGTTCCTGTCAAAAATATATTTGAAGGTTAATTTATGAGAGTTAGTTATTAATTAACGATTCTCTACTTATTAAAAATGTAAGAGTATCTTTGTAAGACTTTTCATAGCATTCTATTCAAAAGAGAGAGAGAGAGAAATGATATTTTTAGCGAATTCTACTGCCTTTAGAAGTTAGAGACTAACTGAAAATTATATATTATGGAGGTATGTATGGTATTGTTTAAAAGAAATACACCTTAAAATTCTAATTAATAATCGTTATATATGTAGAAGTATATTTCACGAGCCTAACCCACGTCGATCCTCATTCACCTTTATTATGTAATATTACTATAATTAAAATTTGTAAGTGTATTTAAAATATTTCCATTTAACAATATGCGGATGATTTTTAACTATATAAAATTTGTGATTCATTACAAGAAGGCATGATTTAATTACAAACGTCGTTAAAGTTTATGGAACTAATTACTAATATCGGACTACAAATTTATTCATCAAAAAGTAAAATTTGTATTTTTAAAAGAGGTTACAAAGAAAATATTGACATATATGTTAACGATGTGATATTGTAGGATGTAGACAATATTAAATACTTAGGATTATGGCTAGACCGATCGTTGCGGTGGTCAAAACACATTAACGTCATTGGCCATTCCATTTTAAGAATGGAAGAGAACACTGTTTGAAATGGGAATTATATTAACAGAATTGCTAACTTTTTTGAAATTTAATGCACTCTTGTTTTAATGGATATTGTGAAATACCATTACAACGAAGGTTTAATACCTTCGTTGTAATTGGTATTTAATAAATTGATATTTATGTAACCACTTAAACAACAAAACGTAAAATATATGCTTCACCTTTTGCTTGTTAATTGTTGCTAGGATATATATTTGACATGTATATCAAGGATAAATCTTGCCAACAAACTGCTTGTGCTAGTTGGCAAGAAATATATTATTATATAAATCCTAATCCTAAACTATTGTTATTCAGACAGAAGAAAGAAGACAGATTAAAGACCTAAGTCTCAATATTTAAGAGGCTTAAAACGACAAAAAGTTTAACAAATATAAGCTAATAAGTCAAACCAATTGATATTGGTACTTACATTTACCCAAACTTGTGTGGTAAAAGTAACATTAACAATTATTTAAGAAAGCCGTCGTTTTAAGAAAAAAACAACCCCTGAAGAAGACACCAAGTATTAGCAACGAGTTTTTTTAACGTATAAACAAGCGATTGTTTGGCTTCTAAATAAATTTATCAGTACTTTTTATGATACTAATGATTATCAGACCTACGAAAGATAAGCCCCTCATTGGTATCTAGATCATTAACAGGATCTTCTAATTGGAATGATAATGTAAGCAAAGAACTCTCTAAGTTGGTAAGTTGTTTTTAACGCTTAAACAAGCGATTTGGCTTCTAAATAAATAATATTAATTTATTTATTATAATTATTTTTATTATTTAACTATTTAATTCAAATTATATTTATATATAATATAAATATAATTTGAATTATATAGGTTAATATTGGTGATTAATTATTTGTTTAAATATAAAATGTAATACATAGACGTTACAAACAAGAACAAATAATTAACATTACTATGAAACTATTATGTGAGTTGGAGGGCTACCTCGATATAGTTGTGCAAAGTGAAGGATATAACAAAAATATTAAGTTTGAATACTGAACAAAAAAAATGTGCAAGCAGTAATGTAACAAATAATAATATAATTTATAAAACCACTGTAAAAAATGAACATATAAAGAATATTACTCGCACATTTATAAAGAGTTTCTTAGACGGCTCTGAATTATTTGGTGCGTATTTATCAAGCCTTGCTCGCTTTGCAACCTATATGAAGTTCATGTCTTACTCTGATGAACTCATCATAAATATTTTGTAATGTTATTGTCGTTTTTATTTACATTTTTACATGGAGTTAGATTATAGATAAGATATTAAGATTTATTATTATTTTAATGAATTCACATAATATAAAGTATATCACAAAAATATTCATATTTTTTTAAATAATGATAAACATAATGTGCAGCAAAAAAACACTACACATAAAAATGTTACTGATATCGTGTTAACACAAAATAACAAATAACTTTTTATTGAAACTGGTTGCTGCATGTTGCTGCTAAAAGCTTATAAAATCAATACTTATTGTACAATTCGTAGCAAGGATGTTTGATTCCCACCAATATTTCGTTATTTCCTTATGAATATTTTGTACTTATAACTCACTGCCCAACAAACTATGTCCAATAGATATTCATGAACGAAGTGACACGATTGAGATTATTTAACAAAAAAAATTATTTAGTTTCACATTATTATATCAGTTTTCAAACCAACATGCACATGGAGTAGCATTCCAGACCGTACAATGCAATCCGATTATAGAAAGAATTTCTATTAAAAAACAATAACTAATTCCTAAAATAACACAACAATGATTAATTCGATCTTATAGATTGAATTACCAGCAAATTATTTATAACATTTTAGTATTTATTTTTTACATTAAGATACTAAAATATTATTTGAAACCATTTCCAAAGAAATTCTCTATATATTATGTGATGTATATAATATAATATTACATTTGAGTTATAACTTTACATTGCGTATATGACATTACTAATTAACTTTACCACTTTACTTGAGATACTGATCACTAATCACAAACACGCAAAAATAATCACCTTTATTAACAGTTGCTGCTAACATGAAGTTATTAGTCAGTTACAAAAAAATATAACTTAAGTGTTTCCTCTTATAAAGAATCTATTTTACAACAAATTAACATTGTAAATTTATTTTCATAAATTAAGTACATCTTTCATTTGTAATTAAATTGTTTTATGGATAACAAAATAAGAATAAATTTGTTTCACTTCTTTTACTAGATTAGATTAGATTAGACTAGATTAGTATATTAAAAACTTATTAAAGGCTTCAACAAAGAGAAAATATTAAAGCGCGAAAGAGCTCTTCTAATTTGATAATGTTCGTCAACGACTGCGCTTCACTAGAAGTCTTTCAAACCTGCGCATTAAAAATGCTCATACTATGACTAACTAGACAAAATATATAATATTGGATTTCAAATTGTATTTACAATATATCAAATGGTGTTGGTAATGGTATTTGAATTGATACAGTCTAGCTATGTCCTTTCAAAGCCTATTGTTATATAATTTTTTTTCTTAAAATTGAACAACATTTTAAAGATATTCATTAACGCTGTTTTATTTTGACAAAGAAAGTTGTCCCAATATCAAACTAAACTAAAATAACTTTTACTTATGTTATTACAAATAATTACAAATATCCATTAATGAAGGAAAAGATTTCAATTATAAGAGTAATTGATTTCAATATTATATGTCTCAGTGGTCACATAATTCAAAGTTATAATTGAGAAACAATTTTTATGCTTGAAAAAGTTTTAATAACAAATTCAATTAAAACTTTTACCAGTGTAAAATAAAAAAACATTTAGTGTTGTCTAAGGTATAATTTGTTCAAAATTAAAAGGTTTGTTTTATGCAACCAAAAACTTTTTTTGCAAAAAGAAACTAATTATTAAATTTTAAATATTGACCGATAGGTCACTTATAGTGATTGTAGGTTGATTGACGTTTGACAGTTACTGGTACTTTCAAACAGCCGTTTTAATTAATGTATATGAAATTTTTGACCGAACGGGAATGAAGTGACCGCTATAAAGTTACGTGAGTAAAGTAATAAATTAATGTAAATAAAATAATTGTACTTAAATACTAACTAATGTGAAATCAGTGACTCATAGGCAAAACTTTCTGATTCTATTTAAAGTAATTACGGCATATACCATTCCTATTATTTTAACTGTAAGTTAATTTAAGTGTGTAAAATGGAAAATGTTAAGGTATTATTAACTTCATTGTTAAAATGTCCAAAGTTCATTCATGCAACATGTGCCTGGCAGTGGTGAAGATGATAAAAATAATTATACTTATCTTACTCACATAATTAAAATGTAAAAAATGTACACATTATTCTTTCTTTGCCACGTACTATAATTTCTTAATATGCTGATCCTACAATATTCTCTAACTAAAGATGTAATTTATTCATTTTAAAATACAGAACAGCTTTAGTGAAGTTAATTACAGGATTATACATTTAAATTTCCGCTAAGTCAAAGTACATGTTTTATTATCTTTGACAGTATTTTAAAGATTATCGTTAAAATACTGTCTAAGATAATAAAAGTTCTGCTTTAGGAAAATAAGATATATATATTTTTAATTCAAAGTTAAAATTAGTCTTTTACTGATTTGCAAGACATGCCAGCTATGTTATTTAATAATAATAATATTTTTCCTACATAGATACTGTTGTTAGAAATTTCTTTATGATTATCATAACAAAATATGATGCTTAAAGATATTAGAACAGGTTAGTACATATTGTTATACTTTGCTATAATATTTAATCACTAAGCTACAATTTAAGAACCTAAAATATAACTTGTTATATTTTGCGATCCACTGATACTATTCAAAGTACTATATTTATTAATTGTCATCTAAATAAGTTAATGATAAATTTAAAATATGATATTATTAATGGATATACAAAATATATGAACTTTAAAACTTTACTGAAAACATTAGATTTCAACGCAATTTAAATGACCCGCCCGTTCATGTATTAAAACAGAATTAAAACTGTATTAATGATACTACAATTTATTCAAGGGGCATCCTTAGCTGGATAGTATGAGTTTACAAAAGTAAGACAGAAGGCAATATATGTTACAGAGCTCGCAAAGCCCTATAAATTCAAACTAAATAATTCAACGACGCCAGAGAAACTCTTTCTAAAAGTGCGATTAATGATCTTGGTACGTTCATTTTTTACAGCTGTTTTATAAATTGTAGTAAAATATGTTATATTATTTCTTTTATATTAAATTCCTTCTTTATTCAAATGTGCCGTTTCACAACTTTTTCTTTTTTTTTTCTTAAGTAATGAATTAAGACCGAATGACCAACTTTAAATCATGGTCGAGAAAGTAATTAAACAAATAATTTATTGTGTTTGGATGAACATTTGTGCATTTCGAGAAAGAAGATATGTTAAGTAGAATTGTGGTAGAATTTCATACGATTGGCGATTGAATTATTTTACAGGAACTGGGTCCGTCATCAGAGGGATACAATTGCTTCAGGAGGAACCTTTAAGGAAACTACAATGGATTGTTACTAGAGCGGCTGTCCCGGAAACATGGTGCAATTATTTTTTATAAAGTTTTGTATTACCATTTTTATTTTATTTCCCATCATCAATAATCATTGTTAGTATGAAGCATTTATATATAATTTAATTTATAAAAAGAATATTTATAAAAAAAATTAAAATCCATGTAAAGCAGAATAAATAATAAAAATAATCAATCTATGTCAGATTATAATTACTTATGTTACTTTACATTTTAAACAGAATATTACAATAAACTTTTATGATGAAAAAGTAACAAGGCTTTAAGGTATATAAAATTTTGTTTTTAAAAACCAATACTTCGTTTGGATGAAAGATTAACGTATACGAATAAGAGTAATATTAAAACAATCAAAGCTATATAAACTATTGTATTATTACTTATTTATAAAGATTTTTATTATTCAACCTCAATGTATGTATTATAAATAATATTTGTAATTTGTGTATTCCTTTTTTTGAATCCATAAATATATAAGTATATGATATATCTATAAATATAATACACGATTAAAGGGACAAAAAGACTAGCTCTGTAATACTAGTATTACTATATATATATACCTACATATAATTTAACTCGACATGAGTTTTTATTCACTGAAAGTTAGTAATTTAATATAAAACAACTAAAATAATAATTTAAATTTAGTGTTTTTTTATTTTTTTTTATTTAATAAATAATTTAAGCTAAAAAATACTTTTGTTAAGGCTTTTCTTTAAAATAAATATGAAAGCTTTAAAATTTTCAGAATGCATTTAAAGTTTTACTAGTAGTTAACTGCTACGACCTGATGCTTGTCCCGCAGTTGTCTTGACCACACTTATATTCGTAGTGCTTAAATGACGTAGAAATATTTTGCAAAAATAGTAATGTTTTGTATCTGTAATAATGATGAAGTATTTCAATAAGTTATAATTTATTTATTTATTTAAACCTATTTGTCTAAAACGTTTTATAAAAGTATTCTTCCAAAAAGAATAACTAAAAAATGTTTGAGCTAATTAATGTTGATTAACATATATTTTTAATATTTAATATCTTTCTTCCCACTTTTCTGCAAATTGTTCCAGTTTCGTGAAAAGAAAAGTAAATACGTAATATAAAATCGGTTGCTATTTGATTTTACTAATGTGTAACAAGAATATAATTTTGACAGAAACTTTTTTCTTTTAATCATTGTATTTAAATTTCCAGGTACAGAATCTCACAGACACACAGACCTACACCCAGACTCTAACACAAGTAACAAAAATTGTTCCTTTTGATCTTAGGAAGGCAGCATAATTAATACCAGAGAACGGTTCTATCGTATCAATTAGACATCTTTTAGTTGCTTATCTGTAAATTTGAAAATATGTTGCCGTAATATATTTTGATGATATTTTGTGTATCGATGTAGATTATGAACATTGTTGAAAAAAGCTTCATTGGAATATCAAGCATTTATTATCAATTAAATTGAATAAAACTTTTGTGTTACTTTTTATTCCATAAACACGACTATTTCTTTGTCGTAATACGTGAATATTTAAAATTAATTATACTACTACAGTTTTATTAATGGAGGGATAATTTTAAACCTGATATATGTAGTACTTTTATACGAAAGTCGAGTTAAGTTCTTTAAGTTATAATAAAAAAACTGTAATTTGCCAAAAAATATTGAAAAATATGGATGGCGTTAAAATAATTGGTATAAAAAAAACATTGATTTCATTCTCGGGGCACGATCAGTAATTATGATATAACGTTATAGTTCACTCTCAAGAATTCACAAGCCAAAGCTAATATTAAATTGTGAACCCGAACGACGCTCCGGCAAATATTTTGGTAGATTATTATTTTTGAATTATGATTATAATTAAATCTGGTATAGTGTAGGTATTAAGTATTTTCTATTTATAACTTGTTTTTAAAACATTTTATCGAGTATTTTTAGAGAATTGACTATTTTTTCACTTAATATTAGGTTTTTGAAACTTTATGTTAATACATAGGTATATTGTTAGTACTAAATCATCATCATCTTCCTGCCCTTATCCCATTTTGGGGTCGGCGCAGTATGGTTTTTCCTTCCATACTCTCCTGTCACTCGTCATCTCTGTACACACTCCCTTCTTCTCCATATCGTCTTTCACGCCATCCATCCATCTTTTCTTCGGCCGTCCTCTACCTATCCATCCCTCCACTGCCATACCTAGCACTCTTTTGGTCACGTGACTTTCATCCTTCATCATAACATGCCTGGTGGCGCCAAAACACAATTCTAGTAACCTTCGACACGCTCACCGGGGAGCAGTAAATTGTAGAAATGTGTGACTCGCAAGGGTAATAGGAGTAAATAGGAACCATGCGTGCACCAACCTCAGAATCCAGGGCAGCTCCAGCCAGATAATCCAGGAAGGTCGACGGCGCGTGACGGTTAAAGTTCAAACACGCAGGCTAGTTCTATAGACGTCATTAACACTCGCGGTCACGATTTGGCACTACCACTTAATAGCGGGAGACTATAACAATGTCTCTTCACGATCCTGAAGTGCAATACTTAAAGATCGGGCGGTAAGCTGGAGTTGAAGACGGAGTTGTAGGGCTTCGTCCTCTGCCGATGCGATTAGTGCTGTATCCAATGCTTGAATGACGGGCGCCGCAGTTGGCGCTGGTGTGCATGGTTTAAGGAAGAGTGAAGGAAATGGATTGCGATGTCACATATAATTGACTCATTCACTATTATAATATAAAGCCACAAGGTGGCGTTACCATTTCCGCCCGCCCTTAAAGGGTCACCTTTAAAAGACTACCATTAAGCCTAATAGCCTAATTGCTTTTAATTGAGAAATTTAAATAATATTTAACTAAAATAACTTAAGCGGAATAGTAATACATTGAACTATATTAAATCGAGACTGGGTTTCTATATATAACAAAAATACTAAATTACGGTTTAAATCTTAACCTAACCTATTAAAATATTACTTAACTATTGGCACGGTAAAGGACATAAGCGGACGACAGGACGAAGGTAAATTCCCTTAGCGGTTTTGACAGTGCAGACGCGTACAATACCGTCCTTAGAGGGATGAACTTTGTCTACAATCGCTAAAGGTCATGAGAGTGGCGGAGAATTATCATTCATTATTATTACGACCGTTCCTGGTGTAATAGGCGTGGAAGGAACGCTCCACTTATGTCTAGTCTGTAGTCCGTGAAGATATTCGATCCTCCACCGACGCCAAAAAGATTGGACTAACTTATCCAACAGCGAATGCCTATGGAGCAAACTATTTATACTGCAATTAACTTCTGGTGCGGGTAACGAGCACAAAGGTGCAGTGTGTAAATGTTTTATGTGATAATAATCTATCAAAAGATTTATGATATGATCCTTGCGAGGTAAAATAACCGGATGCATAGTATTATACTGAAGTCCAGAAGTGCCGAGACGGCCGCCTATGCGGATGAGGCCGTTTTTATCTATAAAAGGACTTAATTTATTAAAAGGTGGAGAAATCAATTTTTTATTGCGAATATTTTGAAATTCCTTTGCAAAATATCTCTTTTGTAGGGCTAATATTAATTTATTTTCAATAAACTGAAGTTCGTTAGCAGTCACTGCTAGTGAACTGCGGCGATTTAATAACCTAGCAAATTTAAAAACGTAAATAAGAATGCGAAGAATCTTGTTCCAAGACGATATGCGTAATGCGAGTTCATATATAATAGATTCCTTTGCGATTGTACAAACCGAATGCGATAGAATTTTTTTTTGTTCCGGTATTACTTCTAACGACTGTCCGTCTAAGCTACGAAGAGGCCACTGAGTCGGATCAAGTATAGCCCAGGGAGGTCCTTGCATCCACAAAGGATGAGAGATTAATTTTTTCGGTGTTACACCTCGTGATAGACAGTCAGCTGGATTCTCAGTCAATGCGACATGATAGAAATGATCGGCCGGAATATTTTCTGTCACCTGAACCACACGGTTTGCAACAAAGGTTTGCCATCTGTGAGGAGAACTTTTTATCCAATATAAAGCGACCTTAGAATCTAGAAACGCGTAAGTTTTTATTGGAAAGCGATTAACAAAATTATTATAAATCATGCGTAGCAGTTTAGATAGTAAAACTGCTCCACATAACTCCAGTCGTGCAATAGAGAGCGGTTTTGTTGGTGCGACCCTTGATTTCGCGCAGACCAACTTTATAGTGTTGCCATTATTTGAACTAACGTGAACGTAAACTACCCCACCATAAGCGTATTCGCTTGCGTCCGAAAATCCCACGAGAGTTACAACACAGTTTTTAATAACGCCCAGATGACGCGGAATGTGTAGCGTATTCAGAACTGGTAGCTCGTTACAAAACTGTCTCCATGTATTAACGATATGGGTCGGCGGTGTATCATCCCAATTTAGTTTAAGCTGCCAAAGACTTTTAATAAGCAACTTAGCATATATTACCACTGGAGCAACAAAACCCATAATATCCCACAGGCGAGCTATATAAGATAAGATGGATCGCTTAGTACACTTCCAATCAGTGTAAGGTGTAATTTTAAAATAAAAACTATCAGTATCTGTGGACCAATGCAAGCCTAATATTTTATGCTTTATGGATTTGTCGAATTCAACTTCGGAAGGAACTTTGTGAGACGGAGGTATATCCTTTAAAACGGAGACGAAATTACTTTTCCATTTAACTAAAGCCCATTGAGCTCCTGCAAATAATTGGATCAGCTGATTGGATGCAGTAGCCCCTTCTTCCTCGGTCATAACAGAGTAAACTATATCATCCATGTATAAAGAGGTGTTGACTATTTCACTAGCTAGGGGGAATTTGTAGCCGTCGTCTTCGATTAATTGATGAACGGTGCGCATTGCGTGATATGGACTGGACGATAAGCCAAAGCAGACGCGATTGAAGCAGTATAATATCAGCGGATCTATCGGCCTAAAGCGATAAAATATACATTGATATCGACGGTCACGTTCTCTAACCTTAATTTGTAAAAATTGTTGGCGAAGGTCTGCAATCATAGCAACAGCGTACAAGCGAAAATTTAATATAATTGAAAATAAATTGCCTTGCAAGTTCGGGCCATTATGTAATTTATAGGTGGTAGAGCCTAGCTGTAGTTATCTGACTGCAGCTCGTATTGGGCTGGCTCGACCGGGGAAGGACCACCCTCTCACAGAAGACCGACGTGTAGTAACCAAATTAATTTGGTTATGTTTCGTCGGTGAGTGAGAGAATCCGGAAGCCCAACCCCCCCCCCCCCCCCACGCCAAACATGAAAGCGATGCATACAAGAAAAATACCCCAGGAGGGTACCGGCTTTGATGAAGCCGGGGACCCCCTCCCCGAGCAAAATCGGGGAAATGATTCTCGGATTTTGCTCGGGCTGCCCGTCGTATCTGGGGCGGGCAAAGTATCGCCTTTTGTGTTTAATGAGGGCAAACGACGAGTCAACGCAGCGGCACCCCGACCCACTCTAAATGTGGACTTTTGCAACATCCGGGGACTTCATTCCAACTTGAACGCCGTCCATTATCATCTAGAGACGGCGCAGCCGGCCTTGTTGTTTCTGACGGAAACGCAGATATCTCGACCTAGCGACACAGCGTACCTGTCATACCCCGGGTATAAACTAGAACACCATTTTATACCACACGCCGGGGTATCTGTGTTCGTAAGGGAGGATATCTGCTACCGTCGCCTTCAGGTTTTTGAAGGTCGGGACCTGTCTATACTCTGGCTACGCGTGGACATGGACGACCATGTCAGAGTCTACGCGTGCCTCTACAGGTCCCATGGTGGTAATGCAGAAACGGATCAACTCTTGGGCCATGTTCAGGCGAAGATTGACGATCTGCTTTCACAGACTCCCTCCGCCGAAGTCGTAGTCCTAGGGGACTTTAATGCGCACCATGCCGATTGGCTAGGGTCACGTGCCACCGACTACGCGGGGAGATCTGTGTTTGACTTTGCTCTGGCAAATGGTCTGTCCCAGCTGGTAAAGACGCACACTCGTCTACCGGACGTGGACAGCCACACGCCCTCTTTGTTGGATCTTCTGCTGACTACACATCCAGAAAAGTACCAGATCACTGTCGAGGCTCCCTTAGGTTCCTCTGATCACTGTCTGGTACGGAGTGTAGTGCCCATTCAACGGTCGGCTCGCACAACACCTGCGACTCGACGCGTTTGGCACTACAAGTCAGCGGATTGGGATGGAATGCGATCCTTTTTTGCATCCTACCCATGGGGGCCGATTTGTTTCCCTTCCGATGATCCTAGTGACTGCGCTGTGGCTGTAGCTGATGTGATACTACAGGGCATGGAACTATTTGTACCAAGCTCTGTGGTACCACTTGGTGGCAGATCGCGGCCTTGGTTTGATGCGTCTGTCAGGGCTGCAGCAGCTGGCAAACGGCAGGCTTATCAAGCTTGGGTCAATGCGTTAGTCACTAAGGATCCGAACTCTAGAGTTCTGAAGAGGAAATATAATCGTGCCTCCAGATTCTTCAAACGGCAAATCGCTAGAGCAAAGTTCAAGCATGTCGTCAAAATTGGGGATCAGCTGGCAAAGTACCCGCCTGGCACGCGCAAATTTTGGGCGCTTTCAAAGGCCACTCTGGGAAACTTTAACCAGCCGTCCCTACCGCCATTGCACATGGGGAATGACTCTCTGGCCCACACGGCAAAAGAGAAAGCCGATCTCTTGGGCACTCTTTTCGCCTCCAACTCGACTTTGGACGACCAGGGGAAGACACCGCCTATCATCCCGCGGTGTCAGAGCTCAATGCCGGAAATAGTTTTTCGGCAGAAAACTATTAGGCAGTCTCTATTTTCCTTGGACGTTCATAAGTCGAGTGGGCCGGATGGCATTTCTCCATTGGTGCTACGAACGTGTGCCCCTGAGTTGACTCCAGTGCTAACGCGTCTATTTCGGTACTCCTACCTTAAAGGCGTAGTCCCGGTCACATGGAAGCGTGCCCTTGTCCATCCGATCCCTAAAAAAGGTGATAGCTCGGAACCAGCTAACTACAGACCTATCGCCATTACCTCTCTGCTCTCCAAAGTAATGGAGAGCATTATCAATAAACAGCTCCTAACCTACCTCGAGGATCACCAGTTGGTCAATGACCGGCAATATGGCTTTCGCCATGGTCGATCGGCTGGTGATCTTCTGTTGTATCTCACACACCGTTGGGCAGCTGTTATTGAAAGCAAGGGAGAGGGTCTGGCAGTTAGTTTGGATATGGCGAAAGCCTTCGATCGTGTATGGCACAAGGGGCTTCTTTCGAAGCTACCTTCCTATGGGCTTCCCGAGAGTTTATGCAAGTGGATCACCAGCTTCCTCACTGGGCGGAGCATACAGGTCGTTCTCGACGGTTTTTGCTCGGACCCCAAGCCCGTGAACGCTGGTGTACCCCAAGGCTGCGTGCTATCCCCAACTCTGTTTCTCCTGCACATCAATGATATGTTGGATATCTCCAACATACATTGTTATGCGGATGACAGCACTGGGGATGCGGTGTATTCCGGCCGTGCAGGTCTCTCTCGGGAAAATGTCGACGAGTGCCGAAAGAAACTTGTGTCTTCAATAGAGACTTCCTTGGGGATGGTCTCTGAGTGGGGTGAACTGAACCACGTTCAGTTCAATCCCCTAAAGACACAAGTTTGCGCGTTTACCACTAAGAAAACCCCATTTGTCGTATCACCGCTCTTCGAGAGCACCCCCCTCATTGCCTCGCCAAGTATCAGAATACTGGGTCTCGACATTTCGAGCGATTGTCAGTTTCGTGGTCATCTGGAGAGCAAGGCCAAGTTGGCCTCGAAGAAATTGGGAGTGATTAATAGAGCGAGGCAGTATTTCAAACCTGGCCAGAGACTTGCGCTCTATAAGGCGCAGGTCCGGCCACACATGGAGTACTGTTCTCATCTCTGGTCCGGATCACCCCAATATCAGCTTCTACCATTTGACCGCGTACAACGGAGAGCCGCTCGGATTGTCGGGGACCCGGTGCTCTGCGAACGGCTGGACTCTTTGGCATTGCGTAGAGACGTGGCTTCTTTGTGCGTCTTCTACCGCATTTACAACGGGGAGTGTTCCGAAGAACTATTCGATCTGATGCCTGCCGCCGAATTTCATCACCGCACAGCGCGCCATCGACTTCTTTACCATCCCTACCACCTGGATGCGTGGCGATCTTCCACTGTGCGGTTCTCAAGGACTTTTTTTCCACGTTCCACTCGCTTGTGGAACGAACTCCCTTCGGCGGTATTTCCAGATCGGTACGACATGGGTACCTTCAAAAAAGGCGTCTACTTCTACCTACAAGGCCGGCAACACTCTTGTAAATCCTCGGATGTTGCAAGAGTTCATGGGCGGCGGTGATCACAAGTCATCTGTGACCCGCCAGCTCGTTTGCCCTCCTCTTCAATAAAAAAAAAAAAAAAAAAAAAAAAAATATATCATTCAATGATGTTCCTGTACTAGTCTTGCAACTCGCGTCCAAAACTATGCGAAGACGCGTCGACGCTTTATCCTCGCGAATAATTCCGTGGTGCGGTATTACGTACATTGGTAATAATTTATTACTGATGTCAACGGGTGCGGGTGAAATATAATCTTTCTCTATATATTCTCTAATGACGTCATCATAAGCACTCCTTAATTTAGGTGAAGCTTCAAATTTTTTTTTCGAGACACATAAAACGCCGTCGAGCGGTTTCGTAAGAATTACCCAAGGAATATGCATCTCCATTAAAAGGTAGTCCCACAACATACCTACCAGTTAAGGGTTCGCGAGTCGTTGTAGACTTATAAAATTGTTCACATTCAACATCGGCGGGATGCTGTATGGGCGTTACGGAGGGGAGCTCTTCGAGTTCCCAAAACCTCTTAATTATGTTTTCTAAAGATTCCTCTTGAACCAGGCAGCAAGTCACAGACTTGCGGGCAAATAATGTAGGTACGGAACCCATTATAACATATCCCAGTATTGTTCGTATGGCTGTTGGCACTGACGGTGAAGATACGCCTGGGACGCGAATAACTTCATCTTCTGGAAGTAATAAATGAGCGAAAAGTGGTGCGCCGATCAACGCATCTATCTTATTAGGCGCTGCAAAAGACTGATCGGCCAGCGGTAAATTATTTAAATGCGAAAGAAACGAAGTATCTATAAGAGTACTAGGAAGTGATTCTGTAATCTTATCGACTACAAGCGGTGAGATTGTATGTGTAATATTTTTATCAAAGCGGGAATAAAATTGTAAGTTAACGCAACTTGAATTTACAGTTTTTTCTACTCCACCGAAACCTTTAACAATAGTTCGCTGAACACCCTGTATAGGAATACCTAATAATTCGCATGTTTCCTTAGTAATAAAGTGACTTTGCGAAGCGCTGTCGAGTAATACACGTAACAAATGTTTATTTCCTTTACTGTCGTACGTGATAACTTGAGCTGTAGCAAGAAGTACTGTGCATTGCTTGTTATGCGTCGATTTATAGGAAACCGGTTGCTGAGACGCGGCAGTGGATGTAGTACACAAGGCTATATCTGTAGACGACGTCGCGATGGCTACGTGCGCAGGAGACGCGGTAGAGGAAGCTTGCGCCGTATCTGTGGCGCGAGCAGACGCTGAGATAGGGGATTCGACACCGACGTTGAAATGGAGGAGACTATGATGTCGAGATTTACAAATACGGCAATTTAATTCCGATTTACAATTTAAAACTTTATGTTTCGTACTAAGACAATTTACACAGGCATTATTTTCTTTAATATATTTAAATCGGTCGACGGGTGTTAATTTATGAAAATCCGGACATTTAAATAAATGTTGATGTATAATATTTTGACACAGACACTTATGACAAGAATCTACCGTATTTACATAAGCATGATATTTTGGTGCCGTTTTATTAGAAATATTACAATCACCTTTTGAACAAGCGCGACTTATATTTTTATTTGAGAAACTATTATTATTACTAGTAGACGGTGTACGTTCAAATACTTTACCACGGTTATTTACGAACTGCACCAATTCATCAAATGAAGGTGTGCGAGAACCAACGTTCAGCTCGAAAGCGCGGACAGTATCTGAGTCTAATTTATTTAGCGCAATATGTAATACCATAAAATCATTTAAATTATCCAATTTTAAATTATTTAAAGCTCGAACTGCACTTACAAACTGATCGGTAAAGTATTCGAGGCTACTTGCGGTTCCGTTAAACAAAGGTTTAAAGTCTAACAATTGCTTAAGATAAGCCGAGGCGAGCATACGCTTATCTTCATACTTGTCTATGAGCGTTTGTAACAACAAGTTGTAATTTTCTGCGCAAGGCGTAATACCCGCGTACACTGACCGTGCCTTTCCAGAGAGTTTACCTAAAAGGTAATATAATTTTTCGGCATCTGTGAGAGACAAATTATCATGGACCGTTGACTTAAAGCTAGCATAAAACAATGGCCAAGAGCGAATGTCACCTGAGAAAGGTATTAGCTCGATAGGAGGCAACCTAGGCTTACTTTTCTACACAGCAAAACTATTATTATTCAATGTTGTCGAGAATTGCATTTGAAGTCGTTTAATACGGCTAAATAATTGTTCAAATGCAGCGAGACACTTGTAATCAGGTTTTGCAGCGGGATTGACAACAAATAAACGTGAGTTATAGTCATCTAACAACTTAAGGAATTCAACACGTAATGTGTCAATAGTAGCACTCTCCGCAAGGAAATTTTCCTTCGTCTCCTCGTTAATATTTATAGAAGAATCGTAAATATTCTGTATTAATTCAAATATAACTTCCCGTTTAGCTTGTAACATTAATAACTGGGAGTCTTGCTTATCTGTATCATATAAGTTATCATCAATCCTTTTACTTTTAGAAGCCATCTCTTCTCAATATTATTATGCGAAATAGTTATAGTAAAATAAAGTGATATAATTACGTTTTAAAGTAATATAAACGATTGAATGGTTGAATGAAAGCGAAAAGTGTAGCGAGCTAAACCGAAAACAGCCGAGCAATTCCGAAACAATTCTAACCGGCTACGTAATCGTACGATGTCCGTGCGATAATGAGAATTCAAAATGGGGGTAGATTTAACAATGCATGAGCGGTAAATTTATCGTTCGTTAACAATATCTTAATTGTAATTAATATGCGATTAGTTTAGTTTTATAATTAAGCAAACAATACGTTATGCGGGATTACTTATTTTATTTTATTTTTTAACAATACACAAGTCGTTAAGACAGTTATACGTAACGTATAGGTACGTTAAAAGATTAGCGGAAGTACACTTATTAGATCCTACTGTGGGTGTCCTAATAAGGGCGGGTTGAAATATAGTTGGAATAGGCCACAAATGATGACCATCCGTCTCGATGAGGACCACAAATGGTGGCGCCAAAACACAATTCTAGTAACCTTCGACACGCTCACCGGGGAGCAGTAAATTGTAGAAATGTGTGACTCGCAAGGGTAATAGGAGTAAATAGGAACCATGCGTGCACCAACCTCAGAATCCAGGGCAGCTCCAGCCAGATAATCCAGGAAGGTCGACGGCGCGTGACGGTTAAAGTTCAAACACGCAGGCTAGTTCTATAGACGTCATTAACACTCGCGGTCACGATTTGGCACTACCACTTAATAGCGGGAGACTATAACAATGTCTCTTCACGATCCTGAAGTGCAATACTTAAAGATCGGGCGGTAAGCTGGAGTTGAAGACGGAGTTGTAGGGCTTCGTCCTCTGCCGATGCGATTAGTGCTGTATCCAATGCTTGAATGACGGGCGCCGCAGTTGGCGCTGGTGTGCATGGTTTAAGGAAGAGTGAAGGAAATGGATTGCGATGTCACATATAATTGACTCATTCACTATTATAATATAAAGCCACAAGGTGGCGTTACCAATGCCCATACCATGACAGACGGCTACCTCTAATTTTTTCTGTCACTGGTGCTACTCCTAAGTTCCCCTAATATACTAATTTCTTATTCTATCCCTTCTTGTCAACCCACACATCCATCTTAACGTTCGCATCTCCGTTACATGCAAACGTTTTTCATCCATCACCTTCATCGCCCAGCACTCAGTTCTATACATAATGACAGGTCTAAAGATGTTTTTATAAATTCTTCCCTTTAGTTTAAGGGGAATTCGGGCATCACATGTCGTCCCAGTGACTTGTCGCGATTTCATCCATCCCGTGTTGATTCTGTGCTTTACGTCCCGTTCAATATTGCCATCGCCCTGTATCAGAGAACCAAGATAACGAAACTCCGAGCAGACTGGTAACGGTACTCCGTCGAACAAAATAGGAACAAAACTGGAGACACCGCCGAAATCACAGAACATGTGCTTTGTTTTGGTTCTGCTCACTTTCAGGCTGATACTCTCCAGATTTTAGCAGTCTACTTTGCACCTCAATTGCATCCTCGCCGACAAGAACAATATCATCAGCAAATAGGATGCACCAGAGTGCCTCTTCCTGTATGTCCAATGTCAGAGTATCCATTATCAACAAGAAGAGGTAGGGACTCAGAGCCGACCCTGGATGCAAATCTACTGTCACATTGAACTTGTCGTGTCTCCAGCGGCCGACCGGACTTGTGTACTAGATCGACTGTACGTTGCACGAACCAACTCCACATACCTCCCAGGTATACCCTTCTCTTTCAAAGCCCACGATATCACATTACAGGGAACCCGGTCGTCGTATCAACGAACACCATGTGCAGGTTCTTGTGGGCTCGTCTGTATTTCTCACACAACTGACCAACAGCGAATACAGCAACCGCATAAAACCGAACTGGTTCTCCGAAAGATCACTCTCGTCTCGCATCCTTGTCGCTATCACTTTGTCCCACACTTTCATAGTATGTGACATGAGCTTTATACCCCGATGGCTGTTGCAGTCTTGTATATCACCTTTATTTTTATAAATGGGCACTAGGTCACTATTGCACCATTCATCGGGGATCATTTCTTCATGCAACAACTTATTGAAAAATAAAGCCAGCCACTTATACCCATATTCATTTAAAACCTTCCATACCTTCACTGGTATCGCATCCGGTCCTACAGCTTTTCCATTCTTCACATCTTATACAGCCGCTTTCACTTCATCATCGGTCACTTCTTTCACTAATACTTTATTTACCGGCTGGTTTTTCAAAACTCCACTCCAATCATTTTCTTCATTCATCAATGTTTCAAAATATACCTTCCATCTTTTCTTTATATCCCATCTCTCATCAACACCTTTTCAGTGTCATCTTTTATGCATTTTACATGACATCCCTAGCATTCTTCTCCCTACACTTTGTTATCCGGCAGAGTTCCTTTTGACCTGCAGGAAACTCTAATGACCTATACAACTCCTCTTGTACCTCAGCTCTAGCAATGGCTACAGCTACTTTTGCTCACTTCTTACAACTTTTATATAACATTTTCATCTACTTTTTCATACTTTCATTATCATCTGGTACTTCCTGCCATTGCTTAAACGTAACTTTCTTCTTTCAGAACCTTTTGCACATCTCCATTCCACCACCACGTTTCCTTATTTAACACACCTTTTCCTTTTATTTCGCCTAATACATCCTTTGCTACAGTTTTTATCCATCCTGCTATTTAGTTCCAACTATCGTTTAAGGATTTTTCTTCTACACTACTCACATTTATAATTTTACCTGTCACTCTTTTTTTAAATTTACTCGCACATTCTTCCTTCTGTAACAAATACCATTTTATTTTAGGTGAGGGTCGTTTCTTGAACATATTTGTACGCACTACATGATTAGTTTCCATGATATGGAGCCTATGCTGTGAGACTACACTTTCGCCGGGCAGTACCTTGCAGTTTTTGACGCATTTGGTTTTATTTCTTCTTATTAAGAAAAAATCACTCTGCGTCTTTTGGCGGCCACTTTTGTATGTAATTAAGTGTTCTTCCCTCTTTTTAAACCAAGTGTTTAATATAGCCAAATCGTAGGCTAGCGCAGTCTCCAGCAAGGCCTCACCCTCGTCATTACGGTGACCGAAACCTCAATCAAGATGTACTCTTTCATAACCATCATTCAGACAACCCACATGCCCATTAAAATCATCCCCTACATATATCTGCTCATTGTCCGGAACATCCATCATCACAGAATCAAAATCGTCCCAAAACTTCTCTTTCATCCTATCATCACATCCGGTTTGAGGAGCATACAAACTTAATACATTAATGATTAAATCTTCTAAAATCATTTTCACAGCAATGATTCTATCACTCACCCTGTTCACCCCCGTCACACATTCTTTTAATTTCTCATCAAGCATAATTCCAACACCATTATTTTTTCCATCATTTCTTCAATAATAAAACTTGTATCCCTCACCAATCTCTCTCGCTTTTGATCCCTTCCATTTCGTTTCCTGTAAACATACTACGTTTATTCGTCTTCTCTTCAACACATCCGCAATTTCTCTTCCTCTTCCAGTAATCGTACCAACATTACAACTTATAAATCTCAGTTTTACATCCCTTTGTATTACCATACTGCTTTAGCGATTTGGCTTTGTTTTACGGCCGGCCGCCTGCCTGACAACCCTCCTTAGGGAAGTTTAATTTGTTAAAATTATAATTTTAAGAAATGTTATTAATACTAATATCTTTATAACAGTTTTACAGAAATATACATAATAAATTAATATTTATATTAACTGTGATTTATACAATATAATTTTTAAATATCCGTACTCTTTACTCGTTAGATTTAACATTGAGAAGGAAACATTAGTACATGACCTACACATGTATACAAGTATTGACAAAAATAACAATAATAACAATAATAATTGCATGCTTATTTATAGACACAGACACAGTAGGTATCAAAAGTTATTTGCACACATATAATGTATGGGAAATTTAAATGTCATATAAAGTTTTTCCTAGTAATTTGGATTTTGATTTAAATTTTAAAACAAAACGTCTTCTTTCTTCTCTAACCTATCTGTTCTGTGTTGTTTTATATCTCGCGGCATTGTAACTTTCATATTCTTTAATTCCTCCATTTCACTATGAGACTCATAGTGGCATCTATGGGCGTTTCTTAGCGTTTTTATTGTAACAGTCGATGACAGCGTGTAAGGTGTTGTCGCTACTTGACGACAGATGACAGATCATGGCGTAACTGATTTATTTAAGATATTTACTACAGTTTTTTTTATTAAAACGAATTAAATTTAATTAAAGAAGTAAAAGAAATAAAACTACAGATTATAGAATAATAATACTTCTCCGCACAAACACTTCACTATTATATAGTGACTATATATTCGATATACGGATATATACGGATCGAACTCGGATCGCACGGTGTGTTAGCAAGTTGAGACTAAATGTCGTACCACTAGACCAACTTCAATGTGCCTTATTAATTGAAATTGTTTTATTCTTTTTTAGTACCAAGAGTGTATTTGTGATATTAACTCCATCAGCCAATCGCGTACAGTCAAACGTACACTTCACTAATTCGAATAAAATATAACGGTCTTGGAATGTTAAATTAACAGATTCAGCACTATAAAGATAACAGTTTTCGTTTATTTCACACTTTTGATAGTTATTAAGCAATGATCAGTATAATCGAAACTACAATATTGAGAACCGATTATAATCCACTTAGACCCTTTCAACTGCACATACTCGTATGTAACACAATTCGGTATTAATTTTATAAACCGCACCTTCAAAACAGTCACAAACGATAGACAATAACTATTAGCCAATAATTTCAAAAAACAACACTACCTTAATGACCTAGGTCCAATCTTACTATTATTATTTCTATTTTCAATACAGAGACAAAGCAAAAGATACTAATGAGGCAACTAGCGCCACCTACTAACTTGTTGGTACTAAATATACATTTATTAATATTCTTTAAGTTTTGATACTGTAACTGATCTAATAATTTACTTTACTTTACTTTACTTCAGCTTCACGCCATATCCCTTGCGATAAAGAAAATAGATGACTTTAATGCAATTTACGTCACGGAAAGGAAATGTATGTTTTACAAAACCAAGCTGCTGGTATGCTTTATTTATGATTAAGTCAATGTGCTCACTCATTGTAAATTTCGAATCTAATTGGATTCCAAGATCTTAAATAGGATCAACTGATTTTAACGAGTTGCCATTAATTTGGTATAATATATATATTAAATTTTGTTACGATTATTTTTTCGGCTGAAGGTTATTTGCTGGCACTTTTTGATATTAATAATTATTCTGTTGCGTTTATAGTATTCAAAAAGGCTATTTAAATCTTTGTGGATCTTTTTACAGTCATTAAGAGATTTTACTGCCAGAAAAACTTTTTTATCATCATCATATCATATATATATATATATATAAACATATTTATATTTAACATAAGTGTTATTTTAATGTAAATAGTAGATACTTATGGTCGGTACTTCGATGTTATAAAATACTGCTCTGAAATAGATGTAACATTAAGGAGTTAACCGGGGGCAGTCCTTCCTTTAAATGAAGAGGAAAATTTTAATTTCCTATCGCGTACCGTGCGTGCGTAAAGGATGATGTCATATTGACTGGCGGTCATCTGAGCACTGTTTCCATTAAACATATTCATAATTAATTATAACAATACATACATTCCAAATAGTTTATCCTGTGTGAGGTAATTGTTGTAATTTATATTAATTTTTTTTATAATAATACGATAAAATGTTAATTATTTTGTAGAATGTGATAATGGGAACACACAGATGGATGAATTGATTCTATAGTATCTTACAGACCAATTCGTACACTTAATTAAGTGTGGATACATTGCTAGAGCATCTTGTCACCGCTATATTGTTATCCAATTGTCATTCTATTAAAAGATCTTACTATATTTGTTAGCATATTAACGTAATTTAATAAACTATTAAGGATTACGTAAAATTAATTGTTATTTTATCGTATTATCGATAAACACAAGTACATCTCTACTACTAACCTCCGTCGTTAAAAATATTGCTGTTTGAACGTGGAGTTCGCTTAAAGATTTTACTGCCAGAAAAACTTTTTTATCGTCGGCAAACATTAAACATCGCGAGTATTCAATACCAGTTACAATGTCATATATATATATATATATGAGTTGTAGAGTAAAGGGCCTAAGATGGAACCCTGAGGCACACCAGACGATGCTTCAATAAAAGTACTACGATCACTTCCTACTATAACTGTTTGCTTTCTCGTTTTAATGTACGCCTTAAACCATCGAAATAGGTGACCATGAATGCCAAGTACTTGAAGTTTTGATAGTAAAATCTGAAAATCGTCTTATCTGCATTCAGGTTTAGACCATTATTTTCACACCTATCTTTCAGAATAGTGACCAATGCCTGCAAATCACATTCTGATGATGCAATGAGCACTGCATCATCTGCATATAGCACGCAATTGACCTTAAGGTCATCTACTTTCACTCCCATGTCACTGTCTTTCACGCCTTGGAGACAACTATCTATTTATTTATTTATTTATTTATATCTTTTCCACTTTGAATCATTATCAGTGATCACTTGTGTACGTCAAAATGGAAGTGTCAGGAGGGCCTATTTCGATACCAGATTTATCGTAATAAGCCCTTCTGTAAAAGCACTGTCCAACTTAATGTTAAAGCTATGAGGGTTCCAAACGCGTCCTAGTCTGAGAAGAACCACACAAACAACTCAGCCGGATATGTATTTTTTTATATTGTGATTTCACAAATGTCAATCTTAAAAGCTATTTTGGAACAACTAGAACCGTCGCAATATAATGAAAAAAAAAAAAAAAATTATAATTATAATAATAGCAAAAAAAAAAAATAATAATGATAATAATAATAAAAAATAAAAATATCCAAATACAAATTGAACAACCAAGCTGACATAGCGCAACCTTGCTTAACACAAGAATGGATGTCAAACCAGGGCGACATACCAGCTTCTACTCGCACACAGGCTGAGTGATATCTATAAAGAGACTTTACAGCCTGTAGCAAGGGTCCGCTCACATTGTATCGGGGCAGTATCTCCCATAATTTCTTTCTCACAACCATGTTAAACGCCTTTTCCAAATCCACAAAAGTACAGAAAACCTTTTGCTTTAGGGTCAAAACCTTTTCCGTGATCATGCGGAGGGAAAAGATCTGATCTATGCACCCTTTTCCAGTTCTAAAACCTCCTTGTGCCTCCCACAACAGCCTTTCAGATCTCTCTTGCATTCTTAATATTTTAGCATAAACTTTACCGCCCAAGCTAATCAAACTGATAGCCCTATAGCTTGCACAGTCTATCTGTGAACCTTTGCTTTTATACAAAAGCACGATAACTGCACCTCATCAATCGTCTGGGACCTCTTCTGATTTCCAGCATAAATTGCACAAAAACCAGAACAAGTCCAAGACGCGCGGCCCACCATATTTGATCATCTCGACAGTAACTTTATTTGCTTCCGCAGCCTTACCACGTTTCAGATATTTTTTTTTTTTTATTTTTTTATACTGTCTAGGTTAGTACTTGACTACATTCTACCTGATGGAAAGTGGAAATGTAGTCATAGGTGGTAAGGCGTATTAACCTAGTAACCTATTCACTCTTCTCTTGAAGACACCCACATTGTATTAGGACGGAAATACCGACGCAGGCAAGCTATTCCAGTCCTTCGCTGTACGCATTAAAAAAGACAAAGCAAAGCGCTTCGTTCGGACAGGAGGAATGTCCACAACGTAAGGATGGATATCCGCCGTGCGTCGGAACGTCCTGTGGTGGAAGGGGGACGGAGGAATTAAATCGTGTAATTCCTGCGCACACTCACCGAAGTGTATCCTATAGAATACTGAGAGGCTAGCAATTCTACGCCTGTGTTCAAGGCGTGGAGGTTGGTTTCAACCAATTCAGGGTCACCTATAAGCCTCTTTGCTCGCCTCTCAATTGAGTCCAGAACCGCAAGATGAGACTTTGTGGCACCAGCGAATATATGCCCACAGTACTCCACACACGACCGGATCTGTGCTTTGTATAATACAAGAAGCTGTCCCGGTGTAAAGTACTGACGGACCTTCGCAAGAACGGCAAGCTTTCCCGCAGCTATTCTTGCTCTGGACTCAATACACCGACCAAAGTTGAGGTTCGAGGAAATCTCTAAGCCTAACAACTGAAGCCGGTCACTGTATTCCAAAGATACACTCTGGAAAGTAGGAGCCAAGGTGAAAAGGCTCCTTTTGGCGGTGAACAGACACGTCTGCGTTTTGGTGGCGTTGAAGTTGACAAGATTGGCATTGCCCCATGCGGAAACTGCCTGAAGTTTGTCATTCAAACGTTGCACCATGGCTTCTCTTTCAGACTGTACTTGATCTCTACTAGCCCGACTACTCGGCAGGTATCTTTCTACAACTGTGCTGTCGTCTGCATACCCATAGATACCGGGCTTCAGCAGATCGTTAATGTGCAGCAGAAAGAGAGTTGCAGAAAGAACGGACCCCTGAGGCACTCCGGCATTTATTGTCAGAGGTTCCGAGGAACACCCGTCGACAACTACTCGGAGAGATCTTTGGTTCAGAAAGTCCGTTACCCAGCCGATCAGACCAGGAGATATGCCGTATGCTGAAAGCTTGCTTATAAAGCTCGCATGCCAGACCCTGTCAAATGCCTTCGAGACGTCAAGAGAGACGGCGACCGCTTCTCCGTTCTTCTCGAAGGCCTCGCCCAAAATGTGCGTAGCGTACACTAGAAGGTCCCCAGTGGACCTATTTCGGCGAAACCCGTACTGTCGGTCACTGAGGAGATCGTTACCTTCAAGGTACGCTAAAAGGCGCGAGTTCAATAAACGCTCCATAATCTTGCAGAGTATGGAGGTGATTGAAATCGGTCTATAATTGACAGGATCGGCACGGCTGCCTTTTTTGGGCACTGGTTGCACATTAGCAAGCTTCCAAGATTTCGGCACTATTCCAGACTTGAAAGAGAGGCGATACAGACGTGTCAATACAGGAGACAACTCAGCTGCGCATGTCTTGAGCAGAATGGCTGATATACCATCAGGACCACTGGCTTTATTCACATCAAGGCGACACAATGCTCTCCATACCTCTTTGTTAGTGATGCGGATTTCAAGCATCAAAATACCGCAGTGAGGAAGATGTGCTGGAGAAGCATTGCCAGTGTCTAGATGTGAATTATCAGAGAACAGAGAAGCAAATACATTCGCTTTCTCTGTCGCTGTATGGGCCAGAGATCCATCCGGCTTCAGCAGAGCAGGTAGTGAGGGTTGGCACAAGTTCGACTCGATCGCTTTGGCAAGAGACCAGAAAGCTCGACTGCCAGTAGGTCTGACATAGAGTTTTTCGCCATTCTTGGCGATACGATCGCGACGAGCCTTCCGTAATGCCTTTTTATAGGACTTGGCAGCTTGGTTAAAGGCTCTCTTCTTTAAACTTACATCCGGAGCTTTGCGGCTTCGAGCATCAGCCCAAATGAGGTATGCCGAATGTTTTCGGTCTTCAGCATGACCACATTCGGCATTAAACCATGGGCGAGCTTTGCCACCGATGGGTACGTCAGCAAAAGGAATGAAGTACTCCATTGCCTGATGTACCACATCGGTTATAGCATCCGCGCAACTCGATGGATCCAAAGAAGAGAAGCAGACCTGCCGCCAAGGATAAGACGCAAAGAAGTGCCGCATCTCATCCCAATCTGCTGACTTGTATTTCCATACTCGCCTAACACTATGTGGTTCAGAAGCTGGTGGGGAATATGTAAATACAGATTTCACCAAACAGTGATCGGAGGTTCCCAAGGGGGAGGTAACCTCAACACGATACCTGTTCGGATCAGTTGTCAGCAAAAGGTCCAGGCAATTGGCTGTATGGCCTACTACATCTGGTACCCTCGTCGCTTACCTCACCAGCTGAAAGAGGTCGAAGGACCACGCAAAGTTCCGCGCTTCTCTTCCAGCATGGTCGGTCTTCTGGTACGGGAACAGCCAGTCCTGATGACAGGCATTAAAGTCCCCCAGAAAGACGAGCTGCACTGAAGGGTACTGATGCAGAGCCATATCAGCAGCCTCACCAAGATACTCAAATAATCTAGTTGTCTCCTGATCACCGCTGTGCGAACGGTAGACACAGGAATACAGGATTTTTTCGTTTCCTGTGTCTACTAAAATCCATAAGGAAGAAAACGTGGGGTCTTCAAGGTGACGGAGACGCAGGATACAGAGGTCGTTCCGTGCGTACACACAGACCCCGGCACGTGAGCGAAAGTTGTGCTCTAACGGGTAACCGGGATGATCCAGGTACGCAGCGCTCAAAGGACATTGTATCTGCGTCTCCGTCAAAAAGAGCAAGTGCGGTTGCTCTGTCTCCAGGTGGTGGTGGACAGGTAAGAGATTAGAGTGCAAACCCCTGATGTTAGTGAGGTGCACTTTAAATGAGGAGGAGTGCAACCGCTGTGAAAACTTGATCTTCTTATTGGACCTTTTCATTAAAAAAAAATAAAATTAAAAGAGTGGATAGGATGAGAAATGGCAGTTGAACGAGGCGGTACGTATCAAACCCGGCGCCGAAATTGGTGTTGTCATGCCACTGGGAGGCTAGTCAGGAGACTGCGGGGACGCCCGAACCCCCCAGGGATCGCCATCGGGCCTCCTCGTCTGGTCGCCAACCAGCACGATGGAGCCACCCTGGGATTTTACGCAGCTGGCGGGGCCGCCTTTCGTGGGTGGCTGACCCACTAATTGGGCCCCCAACTATCTGCGGGCGGCTAGCGGAAAGCCGTTACTTCGGATCCCGCTACCCTCCTCGACTAGGCACCCGACACAACAAGCACCAACTCAACGCCAAACCGGTTCGCCAACGCAACGCAACTGTTCAGACCCATTTCCCATATATATGGCTTCATCGAACAACGTACCGGAACACAACTAGGTCGCTTTGCGGCACGACTTTGTTCGATGGGTGGTAACCTTGCCGGCGACCCGATGTTATGGTCTACCACCGAGAGCAAATTTGAATTATGCTCTTCATTTCATCCAAACTGATTTCACCATCGGCTACATGTGGACTCAGCATTTTGCTGGTTCTCAAGGCCGAGACGTCCTCACATTCATACGTCTCCTTGTAGAATTCCGCCCACCGTTGCAAAACGTGTAAGTACACGTACATGAAATTTTACCCGATCAAGTGATCGGGTAAAATTTCATCGCTTTCATTCTACAGGTTACCGAACAACCCCAGGGATCACTAACTTCTCGCCAGAAAAGCTTAGTGTTTTCCCGGAAGTTGTTTGTCAACCTTTTATCTCTTTCTCTCTCAGAATTTTCACGCTTCATCTTTATAAGTGCTTTTGTTTTGTGCTTTTGCAGCTTGTACGCTCTTTTTCTTATCTCTCTCATACTTTTATCCTTACCCGAGGCTTTATAATCCAGCCATGCTTTCTTCTTTAACTCCACAGCGACTTTCACTTCATCATCCCACCATTCATTGCACTTTTTACTAAAACCTCTTTTCCTTTTACCACATACCTCTGTCGCTACTTTCACCATACCATTCCTAAGGGACTGCCAGCACACTTCAGCACTTTCATTTCCAGAATCACAGCTTTCAAGCTTCTTGGAAACCCTTTCTTGATATTTCTCTCTGACCGGTGTATCTTGAAGTTTCCTGCTTCTTATGCGATAATTCGACTCCTAGCGGCTGCGCCAACCTGCAATCAGACTGCTTATTCTAGCAACGATTAGAGAATGGTCCGTTCCCAGATCAGCACCCCTAAAGACGTGGGTGTCCATAACTTGGCTTCGAACTCGCTGGAAGAAATCAATCATACTTCTTTCTTCCGCTCGCTCCCATGTGTACATGTGAATTTGTTTATGATCAAACATCGTGTTTTCCACAAACAAATTTATCTTCTTACAAAATTCTAAAATAAGCATTACAGCCTCATTTACTCTCTTATCAACGTACTTGCCTAGCACGCTTTCGTAACCACTTCGCGCGGTTCCAACCTATCCAATAATATCCCCACATACTATCAACTTTTCATTACTTCTGACACTACCTAGAATATCCCTGACACTCTCCCAAAACTCATCGTATCCCCAGCTTAAATCGAACCCAAGGAAGCCTCGGGCTGATAGCCTTGTATTCTACCATTGCATTAACAATTCGAGAGGACAACAACACGCCTACACCTTGGCAACCTCGCTCACCCTCTGGAACCCCAGCCCAGAAAGCGACCCGGTTGCCTGGCAAATCTGTCGTATCATTGCCTTTTCGCTTGGTCTCAAACACACAAATAACATCCAGATCTTTGTCATCCATCACATCTAATAATTCATTCATCTTCTGTTCCGTTCCTCCTATTACATTCCACCTAGCTATTTGTAACTCCGTCCTTCTGCCGTTCGGAACATGGCGTGTTGGTTGGGGGTTCCCAACGCCGCTAATAATTTACCCTCGGTTTAAATCCATAAAATTTATAAAATTTTATTTTTCTAGCATAAGTATTTTTAACGTGTAAGCATGACCTCGTTATCTACGTCTAGTACGGGTAGGCGGCTGTTACAGTTTTCCGCTCCATAGAAATAGCTCTTAACAAAAGTTGTCGCCCTTTTGTGTCTCCACCGCGGTAGCCGGATAATTGAATCTGTTTCCAAGGTAAAATGTTCTCGGTAATAATATTAGGAGAGAACATTTTAAACGTAATTTATTTTATTATCTTCCATCAAATTTTTCATAATACCTATTTCCTTTATGCGAAACATTAACTTTATACTCTAAAGATGCCACTTTATTTCCTATTGTATCTTATAGTAATAGCTGCAATTGAATATCAAAACTGAAAAACTATCATCTCAATCATTTTATAAAAACCATTAGTATATTGGTCACATAGCATTAAATTAGAAAACCATCCGTCTGTCTGAAAAATAGAAGGAATCTTTCTACATTCTTTTTGTATATCAATTTTCATCATAAAATAATATTAAAATATTATTTTCTACAAGGATGAAATATATCAAAATATCTTCTAATAATTTGCTGTAAATTTGTCAACTTATTGTATTGATTATGTATATCTCAGAAAATATTATAACACTTAAAAAAACAAATTTCCAAAACATGAAACGAAAAATTAATTAGTAATATTTTTAACAATTCTAGTACCTACAAATATTAGATGTTTTAAAGTTAATATTTTAATTTTGACCTAATTAATGTCATTAAAATAATCCTCTACAATTATTTACTTCTTGCTAATTATGAAGTAATTATAGAAATGAAGTTGTTGCCTATTGTCCTATAATCTTATTAAACAGAAATTCTGAGACGGTTAGTTCATCCGTTAGTAGCTACTAATTTTGAAATTTGCAATTAATGTTGAGCCAAATGGGCTTTTCTAAAACCCTACAATATCAAGTAATTAGGGTTACTTGTAATCTGTATGAGACAATTTTATTTAACATTTAGTTTAAAAAATGCCGGTCATCTGACTTAAATAGTTCAAAAATATAACGGGTTATTTTATTTTTTCGTCGTAAAGAAGATCTTAATTTATAATATTAAATTCAATGGTACTAATTTAATGAACGAACAGTAATAAATAACAAATTAACTTTTATAAATCCTTATGGATAAATGTTATAACCTTAAATTTAATAGTATATATTTCCCGTTTTATAATAAGCATCCTATGGGTTAACGTATGACATAACAGAGAAAAGAACAAATAATAATATTTAATTGAGAATTAATAAGCCAACACAACAATGCAATAAAATGAATTATTAATTTGATATATTTTTCTTATTTAACTAAAGATTTATAATTAAGCCCAATAAAATGATGTATTATGATGAATGATTAATTACATATTTGAGAAATTATTTTAAATTAAATAGTATCCTTTTTATTAAAATGTAATTGTGTTATTTATCTTTTGAAATGTACTTATCCCTGTGGCAAAACAGTGACATTAAATGCGTTGCGTTGCGTTGAGCTTATTCATGACCTAATTGTGTTCAGTGGACTTGACATTACTATAGACCTATTTAGAACTTGGGAGTAATAGTATATATTCAATTTGTTGCCGAGTTTTAGAAATAAAATATATTAAAAACATCTAAAAATGTATCCTAAAACGATGACAATAGTGGTATGCTGCAATAATAAATAGGTAAAACAGTTATATTAAAGAGCAAGTATAAAATATAGAATTTACTACGTATTTTAAAAAGAATATATATAAATTTGGGTATGGATCTACCATCTTCATTTGTTTTGGAGATAAATAATGGATTTCTCTCTGAAACTATTTATAGCGGAAATAGATATAAATTGTTACCTTACTACTTTTAAATGAAATATCCTTTCAATGAAATTCAAATGTAATATTTATGAACTAAAAAATAAAAACAAAAAAATTCTCACGTAGAATTAGCTGAGGGTCACTTGAGGCGATCAAATTAAATATTTGATAATAGTATGATCTCTTAAATTAAAATCCTAGGCGCCACTGATAATAAGCACAAGAAGACTGCAGTCAAACTGTTATTCTTTAAATATTAAAACATAGTGTTGAACAATTATATAAAATTGTAGTCATATTTATAATGTCATTAGATAAATTAATAAATTGCTCATAGTTTTTGTGATTCTACCAAAGATATGGGAAAATAAAAATTTTCAGCAGGGTAGTTTCACAGTATTCAGAAAGTGATCTTAGTATTATCGTCATGATAATCTTACAGATATCTTGCCTCACAAAATGGTTTGGCAATTCTTGAATAATGTAGTTACAACATGTTTAACTTCACAGCTGTATGATTTTATGTGTTTTAATGGTTTTGCTCAATTTAATTCTGTGAAAAATATCCATAATAGGCAACTTGATTTAATAATGTCTGACATTTCATGTTCGGTATATCGTGTTAGTCCTTTATCATTACCAGAGGACGCTCATCATCCTCCTTTATGCATCGATGTTACTACCCAACTTGATCTACGGTACCTACGGCCAGCAACGCGTTTGATACGTTGTTTTGGAGCTGCTGATTATACCAGAATTAATGATATGATGGCCAGAATCGACTGGGAAGAGCGTTTAGCTTTAGAGGACGTTGAATCAGCAGTGAGTACTTTTTATGATATTACCAATGAAATAATTGAGTTTAATATACCTGGGTTTATTTCTAGAAATGATAGATATCCAATTTGGTTCAACAAAAAATTAATAAAAATTATAAACAAAAAAATTAAAAAGCATAAAAAATGGAAAATGTATGGTAGAATTAAGGATTATTTTGAGTATTCGGTTTTACGAAGTCAAGCAAAAGAACTT
Organism: Melinaea menophilus ssp. n. AW-2005; assembly: GCA_918358695.1. Lineage (NCBI taxonomy): Eukaryota > Metazoa > Arthropoda > Insecta > Lepidoptera > Nymphalidae > Melinaea > Melinaea menophilus. The sequence goes on from OU911052.1 coordinate 4,575,886, forward strand.
GAAAAAACATGCTATAAATCTTTTATTGATCGAAGTGAGAAAAATATATCATTAAATTCTAAACATTTTTGGACATATAATAAATCTATACGAAATTCCAATGAAATACCCGATGAACTTTACTTAGGTAACACTCATGTTACGCACGGTCAGAATATTGCCGACCTTTTTAACTCATTCTTTTTTTCGGTATTTGAACCAATTCTCAATAATAATGTACTCACTGAAAAAAGTAAAACCAATAATGATTGTGTCATTGATAGAATAATTATAAATGAAATAATTGTTGAGAGGTATCTCAAATCAATTAAAACGGATAAGGGAGCGGGGCCAGACGGGATTCATCCTATCTTTTTAAAGCAGTGTAGCAAGACATTGGCTAAACCACTTTCTGTTTTATTTAATCTCTCTCTGAAGACTGGTACGGTGCCTATAATGTGGAAGAAATCTATTATTGTCCCTATTTTTAAAAATGGCGATAAACACAACATAGCCAACTATCGTGGTATTTCGAAGCTTTCAGTCATACCGAAACTTTTTGAAAAAATTGTTTATGTGAATTTTTAGATTTTGTTTTGAACGCTATGGAAGGAGGTCAACATGGTGGACGCCGTGTATACTGATTTTTCAAAGGCTTTTGATAAAATTAATCATGGTTTACTTGTAAAGAAACTAGAAAACATTGGTATACACGGCGATCTTCTGAGGTGGATGAAATCTTATTTACGTGATAGATCACAGGCAGTGGCAGTTAAAGGTTATACGTCGAGCTTTATACCAATAACTTCTGGAGTCCCCCAGGGATCCCACCTCGGTCCATTGCTCTTTAATATTTTTGTTAATTCTATAACAGATTGTTTTAAAAATTCGAAAATAATTCTTTATGCAGATGACACCAAAATTTTTTCTTTAATAAAATCTTTCGAGGATTGCAAAATATTTCAAAACGATCTAAATAGGCTTCATTGTTACTGTTTGAATAATGGTTTAAAATTAAATATTGACAAATGTTTTTCTATAACATTTTCTCGTAAAGTCAATAAAATAAAATTTAGTTACAGATTAAACAATAAGAGTCTTAAGATAACAACTGAGGTGAGAGACTTAGGGGTAATTCTAGACAGTGGACTTTCTTTCTCGTCTCACATTACCGCAATCAAAGCAAAAGCATACCGAATGTTAGGGTTTGTTTTTCGACAGTGTAAAGATTTTAAGAATGTAAAAACCTATTTTATCTTATATAATTAGTATGTAAGACCTATTTTGGAATACGCATCTACAATTTGGAATCCAATGTACTGTGTTTATAAGAATCAAATAGAAGCTATTCAGAACAAATTCCTTCGGAGGATAAACTATATCTTTGGCAGTGAGGTTATATCAGGTCCTACTCCTATGTCATTAGAGCTACGTCGTGAACATAAAGACCAAATTTTTCTATATAAATTAATTAACAATATTGTAGATTCTCCTTATCTTCTTACACGTATTTATTTTAATTGTCCGAGATTGAGTGCTCGCACTAAATTCGTATTTCATATTCCAGTTTGCAGAACCAAATACACCCGTAATCGTTTCGTGACAAGAGCTTGTAATGCACACAACGAACATTATTATGATATTGATATATTTTGTTCTAAATTGACTATGTATGTGTCTTTGGTTAGAAAAGTTGTTCACAATTAAGTTTTTTTTATTTTTTTATGTAAAAATTAGTTTCGATTATTATCGATAAAGTTTTTTATTGTTTGTGTATTAATATTTTAATGTTTTTTTTTCTCTCTTATTAATTTGTTGTATTTTTTTTTTTTTGTAAACATGCTTTTAGTAAACATTTTTAATGGACACTCGCTATGTATAAATTAGTAGTGAAAACTTTTTGGCTTGTGTATATTTAAAAAAAAAATTGTTATAAATGAACTATTGTAAGCTGTATGTTTTCCAAAAAAAAAAAAATAAGTAAATAAATAAATATAACCATTTCACAATAATATAGATGGTGATATTTACGACTTATTAAATTACGTGGTTATTTGGAGATCGTAGAAACTTAAGACCGATTTACTCATTACTTGTGAATGCTAATGAATTTCTTATATAATCTTCGAATTTATTTAATTTTCTACGTCTATTAAACTAAATGTAATTAGTTATAATTAAACTAACTTAGTAGCGCTGCATCGATAAAAGAAAAGTAATACAAAGTTACATTAAATCCTGATGGCAAATTGTATAACTTTCTTTTGCTTTTTACTAAAATAAAATGGTTGGGCTGCTGATAACAATTTTACAAACCGACACACTGAATATGTAATATGCAAAATCTTGAAACCGTAAAATATCTTTTATTTTTTTTTAGTTCCTAAAGCAAATTGATTAATAAGCATGAAAGTTAAAAAAATAGGTTGAGTGTTCACGAATGAATAAATACACTGATATTTTAATATTCACGGTATATTTTAAATCAATAGGATGTAATTAATTCCAATAAAAGCTTTCCATCGTTACGGTATTATTGAAGGATCTATATTAGAAATAAATTTATAATTCAATTAAAGTTTCATAATCAAATTAAATATATTTTTACTTGTAATAAGTAAAAATAAGCAAACTTAGTAAAAGCCTTTGTTGAAGTCTTGTATGTGACACCGATTCTAAAAGTTAAATTATTTTTAAGACAGGAAGTTTGACAAGTTTCATTAAACACAAAAAAATCCAATACGGTTTGTTCTCCCAAAAGTTATATTAAAAGAAAAATTAAATAATTAATATTAAACTTATAACAAATACTAATTGAGCTTGAACGATTATTAAAAAAAAAATTAAATTAAATTTTGTATAAAAAAAATCACAAAAATATTGTCTGAACAGCAACTCCATTGTGAATGAATTAACTATAAAGCTATAAAGTGGATGAATTCAATTGTTTCAAGGTTTTATTTCCCGATATCAATATTATTTACAATGTAATAATTTTTCATACCGTGAATATATTGTAATGAATATATTAAAAAAAAATTGTAAGCATGTAATTACGTTGACAATGATGTTTGTAATTACTACTATTGTGTTATTGCATTTATATTATTATCTTTAGATGACATTATTATAAGTAAAATATAAACTATAAATACGACAACCTCTTGAGACAGTCAAATTGAACTCGGAGATGAGACATGAAACATGAGACATGGGATCGGAATCCGATTATTAATATCAAAACAAACAATATATATTTAAAATTAGACTTATATTTGATTTGTAACATTATTTATATTAATGAATCAACAATAAATAAATAAAAAACTTATAATAATATTATATTTTAAATTTTATTATTTTCGATAGTTAAAATATTTTGCTAAATGTTAAGTTCAAATATTTTCTGAATACAATACTTACAGTATGTTTAAATATACAATACATACACAAGAAAAAAATACCCTGTAGTAAAATTTCAAATAATATTTTGGATATAAATCTATTGTACGATTATTTACGAGTATATTGATTTCGCGAAACCGGATTTAACGATATAGAAAACTTTAATATATTATTCTTTAGTTACTTTATTTGATTATCAAATATTTTACAATTAACAATTCCTCTGATGTTTTGTATTTTGTATCATAACCATTCTTTCTTTATTCTGTCAGTAAGTTCACGCTACATCGTGCAAGTACTGAAAGTTATTGTAATTCATAAACCGCTCCCTACTTTTAATTTACCAATCTTCTAATTTACCAATAGTGACAATCACAAAGTAGTCTCCCCTTACCTATAGAACCGTTTATATATAAAAGTGTTCTGTTGCTTGGTTTTATAAAAATTACTCCTTTAAATTATATATATTTTTTCTATTTTAGTAAAACAATCACGTTTAAATTCTTTATTTATTTATTTATTATTTAAACTTCTCGCTTCATTCACATAAATTGCCATGCTATAACCATAACACAAGTAATAAAAGGCAGAGAAGCCATTGCCTTTGATGTATAGCTAATCAAATCTCAGATAAATGGTGAAACGCGATCATCATAGTTCAGGAACAAAAGACATAAATCTCCTTAGAAATAGGGTTGCAATCAAGTTATCGGGTAAATGGTTCATGAAAGCATAGTAAATATCATCCACTTCATACATTTATTATATGTTTTCTGTCTTATAAATACATTCTTAAAAAATAAAATAACAATTCTCTAACACATGAATAAGAAATTCCTTAATTACATGAACGAATTTATATAGAAATAGGCAGAAATAACATCTATACTTATAATAAATCTGTAGAGAGGTCAATTCTGTACATGAAATATATTTACAAAATAAGTAGCAGGGGGTGATTAGTGTTCGATACTGATGCCAAAAATGCAGTTAAAAAAATTTTTGTCTGTCTGTCTGTCTGTCTGTCTGTTTGTATGTTATTTATAGAAAAAAAAACTACTCGACGGATTTTAACGAAACTTAGTATAATTATTCTTTATACTCCTGGGCAGGTAATAGTATACTTTTCATCACACTACAATGAATAGGAGCAGAGCAGTGAAAGGAAATGTTGAGAAAATGGGAGAAGTTGCTTGATTTTTTAAGCTTCCGTCGCGTGTGCAGCCTTAATGGTTAGAGCTACATAGAAACTATGTATAACGGAAATATTCTACATTAAAATACACGAAAAATATTCCAAGACAGCATATATCTACCTTTTATAGTTAACTCACAATAACACGCATAACTCTCGATAGCTTAGCAGTTCGGAGATTTCTTATTATATTTGTTTACTTTTACGTTTATAAAACCAATAATGCTCACCATCATTCCTAATTAAAAAAAAAATAAACATTAGCACCAATTCAATAAAAAAAGAATCATTGAAATCGGTATAGAAACACCAAACTTATACTTACTTACATGAAATACGCCAACAAGACATCGCGCGTGAATAGTGAATCAAGCTATAAGGATTATTTTTGCGTAACGGTTGCCGCGCTCGACGGGGCTCGCGGCGGCAGAGTATAAAAGGGGCGGGAGGCGAGCGCAAGCGTCATTCAATATTTGGCTGTTGATGCGTTCAGAGTGTTGAACTTTATTGACAGACAATAATTGTTATTTTATAAACCGTGCTTATCAGCGCGACTTTTTGTCTTTAAATAGTTTATTTTAATTTCTTTTGTTGTTATTTTCTAAATTAGTTTTAGTTTTGTTTAAATTCTTAACTATTAATAGTTCCTATTTTATTTCTTTTTAAGTAGATTTAGATTCGATTTTTAGATTAGATAATAGATAGATAGATTAGATTATTGTTAGATTTTTAGTTACTGATAGGTTAGTTTTGGGCATTTTATGTTTAGTTTTTTTTGTATTGAGTAGATAAAAGCGTAGGTAGGTACTTTTATTAATTATAGTATTCATAGGTATTTTTTATTTATTTTTAAGTGAAGTAGGTATAGGTAGATATTGCCTACTATCTACCTATACTGCACACGTGTTTTAGCTTTATTTTCATTTCTTTTTTTTTTGTACCTAAGTTGTAGGTAGGTAGGTACATATTTCTTAGTTTAATTCTATTAGAATATTAGGTATTTAAGTTTAAATAGGCACTTAGATTTATATTTTTTTATTATATAGCAGCTGTACTTAGAACATCTAAGGTTTTTTTTGTATTAGCATAGGTACTTTGATTAATTACAGTAGTTGTAGGTATTTCTTATTATTCATTTTTAAGTGAAGTAGGTAAGTGTAGATAGTATTGCACACGCATTAAGTATAGCTTTATTTTCATTTTTTATTCTTTTGTAATTTGTAGGTACCTACGTACATATTTATAATTCGATTAGAATATTATTTTAGTTTTAATAGGCACTTAGATTTATATTCTATTTATTATATACTTAGCTATAGTTAGGACCTCTGACGTAAGTTTTTTGTTGGGTAACTAAATAGAATTTAAGTTACCGTCGATTAAAAATAAAATAAACGATGCCACCTAAAAAACGACCATCTTTATCTCGAACTTCGAGTCAAGCTAGGAGAATGAGAATGACGCGTTCTCAAGAATCGGAAGAGGAAAGAGCACATCGGTTAAACTCTATGAGAGTTAGTGCCTCAACATCTCGAGCTAATGAAAGCTCTCCAGAAAGAGAGATGCGATTAGCAGCTGAAAGAGCGAGACGAGCTACAACACGGGCTTCTCAAAGCTCTTCTCAACGAGAGCTAAGGCGTTCCATTGACCGGGAACAACATGCGTTATCCCGAGAAGCTGAAACTGCTTTACAACGAGAATTGCGACTCACAGCTGACCGCGAACGGCATACATTATCTCGCGAGTCTGAAACCTTCACTGAGAGGGAATTACGGCTTACAGCTGACCGCGAACGTCATATTTTATCTCGCGAGTCCGAAACCTTCACTGAGAGGGAATTACGGCTTACAGCTGACCACGAACGTCATATTTTATCTCGCGAGTCCGAAACCTTCACTGAGAGGGAATTACGGCTTACAGCTGATCGCGAACGTCATATTTTGTCTCGAGAATCTGAAACTTTTACTCAATATCAAGACCGTTTGACAAATGATAGGGCGCACCATAACATGATTCGATCTCTTGAAGATGAACATGAGCATGAACAACGACTAGAGTCGGGACGCGATTATTACAATTCTTTGAGACAAGAACAATTGATTACTTTATCTAATGAAAGATTAAGAATTGAAAATATTCGGTCGCATGAAACAGAAGAACAGCGAGAGGCCCGTCTTACTGCAGATAGATTTCGACATGGTCTTAATGACTTAGATATACACGTGGTAGATCAATCTACAAATTCGGTGGCGTGGTCCGATAAATATAAAAGTGGGTTTGCTTATAACCTCACAATTGATTACAGATCATCTTCTGAAATAGGCGATATGAACGTAGTATGTTCCTTTTGTAATGCTTCGAAGTGGAGGAAGGAGTCTGCTGGTTTCTGTTGTTCTGGAGGTAAAATAAATTTGCCTTCGTTCGAAGACCCACCGGAACCTTTAAAATCACTACTTTTAGGGGAACATTTGCAATTCAAACAGTTTTTAGATAATATTCGCACTTATAATAGTGCATTCCAAATGACATCCTTTGGTGCTAAACAAATCTCAGAAGGCCCTTTCATGCCTACTTTTAAGGTACAAGGTCAGGTTTACCATTTGATAGGGTCCCTTTTGCCTGAAGAACAACCTAAATTTCTTCAAATATATTTTGTATCCGATTACAACGAACAGTCGAATATAAGAAATCAATATTTTCCGAATTTAAATACTGAACTCATTTCACAACTTCAGAACATGTTACATCAGGTTAATTCGTACGTATGCAGTTTTAAATCGGCATTAGAAGCCCTTTCTCAAGATGGTAATAACAATTATAAAATTGTTATAAATGCCGATAAGCGTCCAACTCAGGAACACCCTGGGCGTCACAACGTTCCATCCACGAATGAAGTTGCTGTAGTACTGGTCGACCAGGAATGTGATAGGCGTGATATCGTTATACGTTCCAGAGACAATCGTTTGCAACGTATTTTCGAAACCCACAGGGCTTACGACAGTTTGCAATATCCTATGATATACTGTCGAGGGGAAGATGGTTATAATTTCGCTGTATACCAAACCGATCCGCGCACAGGCGCACCTAATTATAATAAAAAGGTGTCATGCCTTCAATTTTATTGTTACCACCTGCAAGTGAGACGGAATAGATTGGTATACTTTCAACGTTTTCGTGGCTTATTTAATCAGTTTATTGTTGACATGTACGCAAAAATTGAAACCGAAAGATTAGTTTATATACGATCTAATCAAAGGCAGCTGCGCGCTGAAGAATACGTGCACCTTCGCGATGCCATGCAGCAAGATAACGATACTGTGAATATGGGTCGTTTAGTTATTTTACCCTCTTCTTTTACTGGTGGTCCACGCTACATGCATGAACGTACTCAAGACGCTTTTTGTTACGTAAGAAAATATGGACGTCCCGACTTATTTGTTACTGTAACTACCAATCCTAAGTGGGATGAAATCACTCGGGAGCTTCTTGAGGGTCAGGCACCGCATGACCGCCATGATATTATTGCAAGAGTGTTTCATTTAAAATTAAAATCAATGATAGATCTTCTTACCAAAGATAACATTTTTGGAGAAGTATTGTGTTATATGTATAGTGTTGAGTGGCAAAAACGCGGCTTACCTCACGCACATATCTTGCTTTGGTTAAAAGATAAGGTTCGACCTAATGATGTAGACAGATTAATCAGTGCTGAAATTCCAGATCCGACTGCAGATCCCCTGTTATACGACATTGTTAAAACTCATATGATACATGGTCCATGTGGTGCATTTAACGCAAATGCTCCTTGCATGCAAGACGGTCGTTGCACTAAAAGGTATCCAAAAGCATTAGTGGATGAAACTGTAACAGGACATGATGGATACCCATTATATCGTCGCCGTTCAAGAGACAATGGTGGTTTTACTGTTGAAAAGCGAATGTCTGGACAACAGGTTACTTTAGATAATAGGTGGGTCGTTCCGTATTCGCCTGTATTGTCCAGAGCATTTCAAGCTCACATAAATGTAGAAATGTGTAATAGTGTAGAGTCAATTAAATATATTTGTAAGTACATTAACAAGGGCAGTGACCAAGCTACGTTTGCGTTAAGAAATGAACATGATGAAGTTACTAGATTTCAGTCAGGCAGATATATCAGCTCTTCAGAAGCTGTGTGGCGGATCTTAAGTTTTAATATTCACGAAAGATATCCACCTGTGACCCATCTGGATGTTCATCTGGAAGGCGGTCAACGTATATATTTTAACGCCGAAAATGTTACAGAACGATTAGAGAACCCTAGACAAACAACTTTATTGGCATTCTTTCGACTTTGCCAAACTGATAATTTCGCAAAGTCTCTTTTGTATGAAGAAGTTCCATCGTATTATACCTACGATAAACAACGAGGTGTCTTTAACCGTAGACGCCGAGGCAGGCCTGTAGATGGCGAGACAGGTATTTTCAAAGAACATGTTCTTGGTAGAGTGTATACTGTTCATCCTAACAACGCAGAGTGTTTTTATTTGAGATTATTATTACATACAGTGCGAGGACCAACATCATTTATAGATTTGAGAAAAGTAGACGATGTTGTTTATCCAACTTATCATGCAGCTTGCCAAGCGCGTCATTTGCTTGAAAATGATTAACATTGGGATGACGCTTTAGCAGAATCCTGTGTTAGTGATAATCCACGACGGTTACGCCATTTATTTCTAACATTACTCACATTTTGTAATTTATCTGATCCTGTCCAATTATGGGAAAAATATAAAGAAAAATTTGCAGAAGACTTTCTTCGGAATTTATCTCACAATAATGAAGGCGCAACTAATGATAATTTTCGAGATCTGGCTATAAATCAGTGCTTATTAGCTCTTCAGGAAGACTTAACAGCAGTAGGCGGTAAATCACTTTGTGAATATGGTTTGCCAACGCCAACCTCAGTCGGAGAGGTTACCAATAGGGAATATTCCGCAGAGATTGGTTACAACCCAATGGAACTGCTGGTAACATTAGAAAACGGTGTCCCAATGATGACTGCAGAACAACGCTTAGTCTATGATCGCGTGTGCGAGAGTGTGCAGAATAATTTAGGAACAATATGGTTTTTAGATGCACCTGGAGGAACTGGGAAAACTTTTTTGACTAAATTAATATTAGCTTATGTTCGAAATCAGCGTAAAATCGCTCTTGCCGTGGCTTCATCAGGTATAGCTGCAACATTGCTACCAGGAGGTAAGACTGCTCACACTATGTTTAAAATACCAATTAATTTAGATCGCACGGAAAGTCCAACCTGTAGTATTTCAAGAAATAGCGACAAAGCTAAGGTATTGCGTGAGTGTAATTTAATCGTATGGGATGAATGTACGATGGCCCATCGAAAAGGAGTAGAAGCAGTAGACAGAACTCTAAGGGACATAAGACAAAATGATCGACCAATGGGCGGTATTACGGTTTTATTTTGTGGTGATTTCCGACAAACCTTACCGGTAATACCACGGGGAACCCGAGCTGATGAGATTAGGGCTTGCCTGAAAAGCTCTTATTTGTGGCGTGATATACAATCGGTGCATTTGACTATAAATATGCGAGTGAGAACTGGAGACAACGCAGATAATCGTGAATTTTCTGATACATTATTGAAGATTGGTGAAGGTACCTATCCACAACTACACCAAGGAAAATTTATTCTGACACCTGAGTTATGTTGTATAGTGCAATCCCAACAACATCTTATATCTTCGGTTTACGGTGACATAACAATTATATTAAATAGGGACAATTCTTGGCTTTGCGAAAGGTCCATTTTGACTCCTCGCAATGACCAGGCATCTGAAATTAATAATAAAATACTGTCTAATATACAGGGAGAAAGCAAAGTTTATAGTTCAATAAATAGAATGGTTGATGAACAAGAAGCCACTAATTACCCGATAGAATTTTTAAATTCTTTAAGTATGCCTGGACTACCTTCTCATATAATTTGTTTAAAAATTGGCATACCGATAATTCTGCTCCGAAATTTAAGACCACCTCAACTTTGCAATGGAACTCGGCTAAAAGTAACCCAGTTGCAACAAAATGTAATCGAGGCTCAAATTTTAACAGGTTGCGGTGCAGGAGAAACTGTCTTTATTCCCAGAATTCCCATAATACCAAATAATTTTCCATTCCAATTTAAAAGAACGCAATTCCCAGTATCGGTGTGCTATGCCATGACTATCAATAAAGCTCAAGGGCAAACTTTTCGTGTTGCTGGAGTAGATCTCGGTGTTAGCTGTTTCTCGCATGGTCAATTATACGTCGCTCTTTCCCGGGTTAGCAATTCTAGGAATCTTTACGTTCACGTGCCGGACGGGTCGACTCTTAACATAGTCTACCCAGAAGCTTTGCGCTGAAACATTTTAATTTGATCTAAAAATATTAGCAATATATTATCTTAATAAAAAACAAGGAGTTACACGCTGACCGAGTCGTGGGTATAGCGTGGGTATATTATAATATTCTGCGGTTACTTATATTTTTCAACAGTTTTGTGGATTGGCATATTATATTACTATTGCCCTTCTAAAATACGAAAGTGAATCTGCCTGTTACGTCAAAACTATGAGGGAGGACATCTGCTAATTTTTTTTCGAAAAACGACGGAAACGCGGACGAAGTCGCGGGCAAAAGCTAGTACATAATAAAAGTATTAAACTAGACTATTTATTATTGTAGAACAATATAATATTTACATTACATTATACTGAATATTTTTGTTTGTAACTCAATTTATTTTCAATTAGTACAAAAATTACAAAATTCGATAAGGTAATTTAACGTACAAAGAGTGTCAGCACTCTATGCGTGATAATGTGTAGTCATGTTCAGGATTTCTCTAATGAAAGCAGCTGTTCAACGCAGAATTCTGATTGTGCATTTGCGGATAATATAACCAGACAGTTAATAATACACTAAGAGATTGGTTTTAGTTAAATTGATTAAATTATTAAATTCAATTAATTAATACGACTTAAAACTGTTGTTATACGTATTTTATAGGAATTATAATTTTTTATAAAATAATTGCAAAGGGCAAATAATGTAATTTATTAAGAAGTGAAGTATTATTCTGCAGATGTCCTGCTGCTGAACAAGTACTTCTTTGAACAGGTGCGGACTAGTTTTCTATTTTAAAAAATGTGGACCTTCATATTTTAATGTAGTTATAATTAAAAGTATAAAATTTACTGCAACCGTACCGGTTAAGTGAAATGTCTCACGAAAGGTATTTAAAGTTATTTTAGCTGCGTATAATGGAAGACTTAAACAGCGAGATGAAAGCAACTTTAAGGTAAAATGGCATAAACTTTACTTTGTGGAGAGTTCTTGAAGTTATTTTATTATGCATAGGGTATTTTTATGAATCGGAACGGTTATGATCTACTTTATAGTTTTGCGAATTTTAACATGAATCGTAAATACATCATTTTGTGAAGTGGCAAAAGTAACCTTTTTATCCTATTATTAATTTACATCTCTTACTCCATATTGTTTTGAGTCAACGAACGTTTCAAGTTCAAGTTTTTTTTTTAGAAAAAAATTTGTAAAACGTGAACAAGACAAAAAAATTTTGTAAAACGTATGCAACGCAAAAACAATGAAATTGATAAACATTTAATTATAATTTTTCCATTTTATTTCTCTTTATGATAAACATATATGAAATTTGTAGCTAAAACATAGTTACCTAATAAAGCCATGAACTTTTTTTTATAGGTTTTTATTAAAGTTTAAGTAATGATTGTTCTATAACCAACTTAACTATCCAGAAAACAATTTTGTTGAAAAACTAAATTGAACGAAAAAGGACTAATCTCTTATTAGATTTAGTAAGAAAGGGGAAAGTATATTTTATATTTTGCTTAGGTTACCATAAGCCTATAAATCTAATAAGAAGTAACTGCCTTGAAACATAATATGTATTTATATGTTAATGGCGTTTAATAAGTTACATAGACTCTCCTAAGTAGAGGCCTCGTTTGTACTATAAATATATACAAATGCTACAATATATATTCAGCTTTATTTATAAATATACATAGAATTATTAGTACAAACAGAAATGAAAAGTAACACAGTTCGAAAATTCTGGATTACATAAACTAGCTGTGGGCAGTTTAAATGGTTTATAGCGTAGCGTCAGATGTGAACGCCGCTTTGTAAAGCACAGATCATAAATTTAACAGCCCTATTCTTGAATATTGACTGTAACAGAACATAATTTAAAGTTAGAGTAAGTCTGAAAGTGAAATATTTTTTTAATCTTAAGGAACTTTTTTCATAACGATCGATGGTTTACTTACTTATAAACCTAGAATCATAAATAAACAATTTTATGTATGAATAGACGGACCTACGGTCTTTATCTAGTTATATAATCTATTTAAATCTTAACTTAAATCTATTTAAAACACAACACCAAAATTTTATAAATAAGCTTAGCACTATTATAAATGATATTGCCCCTCAATTATCCCTTATTTTTAACAAATATATCGAAACCGGTATATTTTCAAATTTGATGAAAAACAGTAAAATAGTTCCTTTGTTTAAAAGTGGCGATAGATTTGATCCCGATAATTATAGGCCTATCTCGGTTTTACCGACCTTGAGTAAGGTCTTCGAGAAAATTATTTTTAATCAGATGTCAGAGTTTGTGTATAGCAGTGAGATCATGCATAGTGAACAATATGGTTTCACCAAAGGCAAATCAACGACTGATGCGGGTGCCGCGCTTCTTAAGCACATTTACGACGCATGGAAGAAGTCGCAGAATGCAATTGAGGTGTTTTGCGATTTGTCCAAAGCCTTTGATTGCGTGGATCATCGGACGTTGGTATGCAAACAAAACCACTACGGTGTACGTAGCGCTGCGCTTGATCTTATTTGAATAAAAGAGTCCAGACAGTTTACGTAAATAGTTCTAAATCGTCTGGTTCTCACCTAAAGATGGGTGTTCCACAAGGATCTATTCTGGACCCCTTCTTGTTTTTACTTTATATTAATGACTTGCCCTTTTTTGTTGAGGGTGTTTGACATTGTAGTTGAGCGTGATAGGATTAATTATGACGAAGTAAATAGTACTTTGTCACGAGTCCTTCATTGGTTCGAAATTAATAATTTGGTCTTAAATGCTAAGAAAACTAAATGCATAGAGTTTGTAAACTACTTGTTTGTAAAAAAGGAAGTGTACTTCCTAATGTAAAAGTAAAAATTTTAACTTGCTTCTTAACAATGAAGTGTTAGAATTAATTGACTCAACAAATTTCTTAGGTATAACATTAGATAAAAAGCTTCTGTGGAACCCCCATCTCTCAACACTCGCAGCCAAACTCAGTTCTGTCGTCTTTGCAATTATAAAGTTAGACAATTAACGGACATTAATACGGTTCGACTTGTTTATTTTAGTTATTTTCACAGTATTTTATCTTACGGTATTTTATTATGGGGCAGTGCTGTCGAAATTAATTCTCTATTTATTTTACAAAAAAGAGCTGTGCAGGCTATTTATAACTTAAAAGCTAGTGATTCTCTGAGAGATGTTTTTAAAGAAATAGGTATTCTTAGAATCGCTACGCAATATATATTTAATAACATATTATATATACGTCAAAATTTAATAGTTATATAAAAAACAGTGACAGACACGCGATAAATACGAGTAATAAAATAAACTCGTAACGCCAAAGTTTCGGCTTCAAAAATTTAATAAATTCTTCATGAGTATACGCATATATAATAAAGTTCCACAAGATATCTTAGACCTTCCTTTTCTTGGTTTTAAATCTAAAATCAAAAGCTTATTATTAAATAAATCTTATTATAACCTTCAAGAGTTTTTAGTGGATCGAAATATATGAAACTTAAGTTGTTGAATCATTTACGGGATTTATATTATAATACATCACCCAGGATTGTTATATTTCTTTTGAAAAAAGCAACTGTTGAGTTTCTGGCCGGCTCTTCTCAACAGAGCAGCATTCCGAGCCTGTGTGTGTAAATGCCTACTTGAATAAAGATATTTTGAATTTTGAATTTGAATTTGAATTTTAGGAAATTAGCCTGAAAATGTTTACCTTAAAAAGTGACACTATCAATGCATTAGAAATAAAGTACATCCATATAAGAAACAGGAATCAAATATAATTCAATTAAGAAACCACTTCCGATAGTTTCGGAAGTTCCATTTCCCCATCCATTCTAATAAAAGAGACATGGTAGTAGCTATTTTAATGATCTTACGAATAACTTTAAGAAGCGAGTCTCAAAATCTGGTAATATTATATTTCCGATAAGGAATTATTAACAGTTAAAATTGCAGTTAAGATCAATATTTAGCAATTTTAGGATTTTTCGACGGCTACTTATTGGCTATCATCTTGCAATTAACTGAAACTGAAAACTTTTAAATGACTCAAAAATAACTTGTAATTATTATTAATCTTTCTTCATAATGCTTATCTTAATATTCTCAAACAAACGAGATAATAACTTAAATACCTTCTATTAATATTACATAAAAGTTTGTAATTTTGGATTTTTATCAAATTAACAGATTATTCTCAACTAACTATAAGATTTCGCAACAAATATTTTTATGCTATTAGAAAGAGCCGTTCGAATTGTCGGGGACCCGGTGTTTTGCGAACGGCTGGACTCTTTGGCATTGCGTAGAGACGTGGCTTCTTTGTGCGTCTTCTACCGCATTTACAACGGGGGAGTGTTCCGAAGAACTATTCGATCTGATGCCTGCCGCCGAATTTCATCACCGCACAGCACGCCATCGCCTCCAATACCATCCTTACCACCTGGATGCTTGGCGATCCTCCACTGTGCGGTTCTCAAGGACATTTTGTCCACGTACCACTCGAATGTGGCACGAACTCCCTTCGGCGGTATTTCCAGATCGGTACGACATGGGTACCTTCAAAAAAGGCGTTTATTCCTACCTACAAGGCCGGCAACACTCTTGTAAATCCTCGGATGTTGCAAGAGTTCATGGGCGGCGGTGATCACGTCCATCCGTGACCCGCCAGCTCGTTTGCCCTCCTCTTACATAAAAAAAAAAAAAAAAAAATAGGTAATCATATACATTAAGCAACTTATTAGCGGACCTAGGATTAGCTGGGTCCAAGTTTTTTTAGGGATTGGCTGGACAAGGGCTCGCTTCCATGAGACCGGGACAATAGCTTTAACGTAAGAGTACTAAAATAGATGCATTAGCACAATTGGAGATGTAACATATGGCTGACTCGATTTATGAATGTCCAAGGAAAATATAGATTTTCAGACGAGTTCTTTGCCGATTTTTTTTTTCTGGCTTTGAACTCTGACACCGCGGGATAGTAGGCGGTGTCAGAGCTTTGGTCGTCCAAACTCGAGTTTGAGGCAAATAGTGCCCAAGAGATCAATTTTCTCTTTTGCCGTGTGTGTGTGTTAGGACGGCTGGTTTCCATGAGTAGTTTTGGCAAGTGTTCAGAACTTGCGCGTGCCAGGTGAATAACTTGTCAGTTGATCTCGAATTTTAATGACATTCTTCAACTTTGGCTTTTTGGCGATTAGCCGTTTGAAGAATCTGGAAGCACAGTTCTGTTTCGTCTTCAGAACTCTAGAGTTCGGCCACTAAGTAATCAAAGTATCAGCTCAAGCTTAAATCGCCTGCCGTTTGTCAGCTACTGCAGCCCTAACAGACACATCAAACCAAGGCCGTAATTTGCCTCCGAATGGTACCATTTGCAAAAAAAAAAAAACGCATTTAATTCCAATCTTCATTCATCACTTGTAGTGACTAAAACGTTGGGTCGCAAGTCTTGTGAGAGTCGGATGTAGTGTAGTGTAGTCAGCAGAAAATCCAACAAGGAGAGCATACGGCCATCCACGTTCGGTAGAATATCAACGTTTAATTTTATTTTTTATTTAAAATCAAATCAAGTTAATGAATACCAACAATTTCAATCAAAGTGGTGGTTTGATGTAAATATTTTTGTATTGTCATTATATGAATATATTTTACATGAATGAATTGAAAATTAAACGCACCGTTAACCAGGCACACTTTAAATATGTAATGTTCATAATGTCATGGTATTATAATATTTTAATAAGATAGCTGTGACAGTCTGTTGTGTTAATTCACTAATCATTTTAATTTTAACGTTTTTATCAGGTGGTTGTGGTATTTGTGTTTGTATAAATTTGCCAAGCACTTATATAAAATATTTAAAAATATTGTTGGCTTATTATATAAGTAGTAAGTAAGTATATTTTTACACAGTAAATTTTTTTAATTTTTAATTAAAAACACTTTGAAGTAAGTGTTCGAGTAGAACAATTAAAATGTGTAGATTGTTTTTAATTTTAAGTCGCAATATATGGTATATGATTTTATGATTTGAGTCAAGAGCATCGAGAAAAAGAAATCAAAAGAAGTGACTTATCAGAGTTTGTTCAAAAAACACAAATTCTGTAAATTAATTCATCTTAGTGAAAACATTTTGCTTGTTCTAAAATAATTAAACGCTATAGTGTGTTAGCCAATTATTAAGAAAGGATACAATAAAAGTAATTTCTTGAAAAGTTTCATTACAATCAGGGGCTAGGTTCGCGTTAACATCATTTACTTTTTCAAGCAACTACTACCTTTTTGATAGTCGAAATTAAAAGATAAGACCGTTATGAGATCATTTCACCGCGAAGGCTGATGTCATCAAGTAATTAAATTATGTTTCTCTTGTATTTTAAGTTCTCTCTTGCTTTATATAAAAATATATAATATAAATTTAATTAATTACGATACGCATATTTTATTAATATAGTTTTCAAAATAAAATCTGGGCCAGTTCTGTTAATGCTTTGTTTCGAGAATGAAATACAGAATACTGTCTAAGATTTTGAGACCCTTGTCATCATGTTTGGTTACATTTATTCATAGCCTTTGTTAGTATGGAATTATGTGGTAATCTAAATGTTTTGGACAAATCATTTGTCTATTATTACCAAAATCTTTATTTGTCCAGATAGATTGAATAGAGATTAAATTCGTTGTAATAAATTAAATATTGTTGACTACAAAGACTATAAACAAATTAATTTTTAAACTGATTAGCCAATATTTCTTCTTTTACTTATTTTAGGTATATATGATAAGATTTAAATACATTTTAAAAATAATTAGCCAGGAATTATGTATTTATTTTAAAGATAGGTTACTGAATTTAATGAAAATTAGTCTGATGAAACGTTTTAAGATACATTAGTTACGAGTTTGTTATATACCTAATGAATGTACTTAAAAAACCTTATCTTGATAATTTTATGCAGAGGTATATTAAAAAACTCATAGTTACTGAAATACTGGATTATTCTAAGAAATTTTTCTCATAATATAAATTCTAAATTATTTTAAAATCTATTTTTAAAATAATAGTCGAGTTGTATCCTTTTATTTAATGAGACAGTGTAATCTTTTTAAAATACCCCGGAGAATCAGGATTACGAAGTCCGTAGCTTAAGGCCAAGTGATTGGTATTATAACCAAATTTGAGTTTTAAAGGTCGCTTAAAGAAACTTATTCGTATTTGATATAAGAATACAATTAAGATTTTATATTTAGAATATCATCTATATATGTTTGTCAAAGTCAAAGTAAAAGTTATTTATTTCAAATGAGCAATGTGTGCTATGTTGTCCTTATGAAGGGATTCTAATCGTTAATTTTATAATATCTTATTTTTATTAACTATGAATGGTAATACATATAGGTAGTTACTTTAATAAAATAATAACGAGGCAACATTATTAATGACAAAAAACTTGAAAACAATATTCAAAAATTGGAGGAGCAGATGACATCGCTAGCAACAGTCATCTATATTAATGTTATAAAAAGAGGGTAATTTTCAATTTCGCCAAATAAAGCCTATATTTATATTTTTTTAATTTAAAGTAGGTACATATTATTCTGGATAGAGTTAAATTAAGTTTGTTAACGTAAAAGGTGAAAGCCGTGCATATTAAGAGCTTCTTCTTCTTCTTTAAGAGAACGAATTATTAGTTTCATGAAAAGATTTATTGTTTGTTTGTAATATGTATAACGTTATGTCGCACATATAAATTTATATGTAAATAATATATATATTGCGAACGGTCAACAAATTATTAATATTTTTTTATTATATTAATAATAACATATATGGGCAATCTTCACTGAAGCACCCTGTGATATACGCAATTTTTCGCTTTGTAACCAGGCGCAAGAACAAATAAAGCAAATTTCTGTCCAACTAGTTAAAATGTCACGTGTAAATAACCATAAGAAAAGCATGCATTTTCAAAAGTTAGACAATAATCATTCAAGGACTGGCGTTTGGATTTATTAATCGTCATGGCTAATTCAAAACGAATCAGAAATTGAAGTCGTTTAAACTCAAACGTTTTGTTTGTTTTAGATTTCGAAGCATGATTGCTAACGAGCCAACCTTTAGTCGTAAATTATGCAGTAGTAAGCCAAGCACACCCAAGGAGTAAAAAATTCAATAGCAAAGTTAGTGGAATATATTATAACATAACAGCTCCGTCTTAAGTTGCAATGATAATTATGATTACATTTTTTGATGTACTATTTATAATTTATTGTTTTTAATAAGAATATAAGCCTAAGTTTGATTTTACATTTCCTCCTTAAAGACCTATTTTTGGCCTTCTATGAATAATTTAAAATAAAATTCATTATATCGTCAATTATTACCTTGGTGACCGTCTGTCTGTCACTCTGTTTTTGTTTATGAACTACGTATCGTATATTATGTAGACTAAAACTAATAGTTTAAACAAACTTTATTATCAACATATTTTATATTTACATTACATTGATCATATACTAAATGACTGCGTTTGAAAATAAATAACCCTATATGATTTATGTATAATAATATTAATAATATACGAGGGAAGAGTCAAAAGTCACGTATGAGGTTGGTACCCACTCTATTTTGTAGCCTGATCCAATAGGTTTTTTTTATGTATTACACATTATTGTATGATTTGTGGGTGATAAGTGATGCGCGTGCATACAGAGTCAATTAGCTCGTTATTATATGGTAAGGATGATTTATGTGTATTATATTACTAGATCATGTGATGTTAGTGCTATCAAAAATATATTTATATATTTAGACAATAAAGCGCTTTAATTTCCTACAATTATTAAAAAAAAAGAAAATGATATTTATGGGAATGTTAATAGTGAAATATAACTTCATACTATTATTTCCACATGGTATTTGTTGTTGCTATTTGTATATTTTTTTGAATTTTCATTGGTATGACGTGAATGACTTCAACGAAACTTAGTATATTGTTTAATATTGGAGAATACCCCAGAATCAAAGGCTTATTTCAAAATCTAGTTAATGAGTTAGTTCATGAGCGGTCTTGGGTGTTTAAGTTATATAAAAAGTACTGATATGAAGATCGTTATCCTAAGAAAGAAAATGCGAAATAAGAGTCTTAATTACTTTTTAACGATATTTAAGGTTAATCGTGTGGTAAACGTATCTGCAGATAAAGTACCGGTAAAGAAAAAATATAGAAATATAAAACTAATTAAAAAGTATTTTTAGTTTGTACTTTAATTCTATAATAAATGCTTGTGTTATGTTTAATAGTATTAGTTGACGAAGGAGAAGTTTACTAAATTTACAATCTTTCAAATGAATTGAAAATTGGATTTGAAAATGCTGTAAGCCATTTTATCATATATTGTATCATGTGCTAAAATTATTTTGTTGTTTTTTAAATTGAGTACTGGGTTCTGACAGCAGTTTAATTGGTTTTGATACTAAATATAAATTGTATATATCACTGAGATTATAAAAGATAATTTACTTGTCAGTTTTAATTTATATAAAATCAAATAATCTTATTTGTTCAAAGTTCAAAATCTAACACAGTAAAATAAGGAAAATGTGCAATTCAAATGAGAGCTTTTATCTACTACGGGCCTGATGAACCAAATCCTCTTGAAAATAAACAATCTCGAGGTGTCCTTGAAAACGAGGAGCGAGCTCTAAGCTGGACTAGGGACTAAAGTATATCCTAATAAAAAAACTGCTTAATTTTAATTAAATTTTTCTTGCCAATACACTCCAATAGAGCATTTAAAATGAGAAAATATTACTATTAAATTACTAAATACGAGTATTAAAAGTATTAAGTATATCATTCCTGATTTTAAGTTTTTTATGTAAAATTATTATAGGTATACTCAAATTCAGTCGACGTGAACAACAAATAATAGTGAAGTGCGTGAACAAAGAAATAATATGCTGTCGTTTTATTTCTTTTAATTAAAAAATATATAAATAAATAACTAAAAATCACAAAAGCTAAAAGTGTCGAGTGTTAAATCATCAAATTTTCGAATGCAACGTGTAAGAGTGCCACCTATTGGAAGCTGTATTAACTATCTCCAAACATTTAGGCTGTGATCATCTATTGGCAGTTAGCGACAACACCTAACACGCTTCCATAGACCGATCAATAAAAATGTTAGGAAACGCCCATAGATGGCACCACAAGTCTCATAGTGAAATAAAATATGCAGATATTAAAGAATATAAAATATAGCATGCAGCAAGCTATGTGTTATATGTTAGAGATTAAATATGACGTAAAAATTTTTATTACAATTTTATAAACTTAAGGAAAAATTTTATATGATATTTTAATTTCCTAAACATTAGTTGTGTGTAAATAACATTTGATCTTGTGTTCTAAAAGTTAGCATGCAGGCCATATATTATAGCAATATTTCCTTCAAAATGTTAAATCTTTACTCATCAGGATATTTAAACACTTTGTAATGTAATATTTTATTAATTACTATGGATATAAATATTAATTTAAAAAATATATTTCCGTACAAATATTATGGAAGTAGTAGTAATAATAAACTTTATTACGATTATATTAAAAAAAAATTGAACATTCCCAAGGAGGGATGGCGTCAGACAGGCGGCCGGCTGTAAAACAAAGCCAAATCTTTTAGCATTATTTCGATACCGATACCACGCAAGCTAGTCTGGAAACAAAGGGATTTAAGACTGAAGTTTGGATGTTGGAAAGTTGGTACGATAACTGGAAGACGAGACGAGGACGAGAAATTGTGGATGTGTTGAAGGGAAGACGAATAAATGTACCATGTTTACAGGAGACGAAATGGATGGATCAAAAGCGAGAGAAATTGGTGAATGATAAAATTTTTTATTATGGCGGGCATGATAGAAAAAGGAATGGTCTTGGAGTTATGTTTGATGAAAAACTAACAGAGGGTGTGACGGGGGTGAAGAGGGTGAGTGATAGAATCATTGCTGTGAAAATTATTTGTAGATTTAATCCTTAATTTTATTTTTTATTTATTTTTTTTTTTTTTTAATTTATTCATTTATTGCATATCATAATATAACATAACATAACATAACATAACATGACATGACATGACATGACATGACATGACATGACATGACATGACATGACATGACATGACATGACATGACATGACATGACATGACATGACATGACATGACATGACATGACATGACATGACATGACATGACATGACATGACATGACATGACATGACATGACATGACATGACATGACATGACATGACATGACATGACATGACATAACATAACATAACATGCACTTCACACAAACATTGAATTACCAATATCACCTCACTACATTACAGGTTTGTTTCTCGATGACGATCATTTTTTTCTTCATCGAGAAACCAATCCCTTAACTTTAACTTTAACAATTTTCTACTTATTTCATTTTTCTGTCTTAGCATTACAATTCTATTGAATAATTTTTGTACCATATATTTAAATGTTCTTTCCCCATAGTAGTTATTTACTTTTGGCTGAAATAATTTTTTGTCAGCTACTCTTCGCGTATTATATTTATTTTTTACTAATATTTTATGTTCATCCTTGTAATAATATTCTAATCCTATTAAGTATTCGACCTTTTTATCTACTGGTAATATTTTGCATACATGAAAAAGCCTATCATAATCTCTGTTGCACCTTTTCTTATCTTTTTTACTAACTAGGAACTTGATCAGTCTTATTTGTAAATTTCTTATAGATTTTAAATATGTCTTAAACGTTCGTCCGTACACTATAAGTCCGTAACTTAGAAGCGAGTCGGCGAGTGCGAAATATACTATTCTTAACGTGTGTTTATTTAGCACTGGTTTTAAATGATAAAACTTACATAACACTGATCTTAAACGATTACAAATATAATTAACATGTATCTTCCAATTGAAATGGTTATCGATATTTAAACCTAAGTACTTATGTAAATTTATGTACATATTCTAGTTTAAGACAGTTGCAGTTTGATTTACTATTATGCAAACATTCATACGTGTGCCCTATTACATCAAGATGTTGTGTTTCAACGTGCTTAGCTCTTTGGTTGTATGGCGAGTATATATGCATACATTTTGTTTTATCTGTATTTAATATAATTCCATTGTCATGTGCCCATTTACAGATACTTTCGAAGTCTTCTTGTATATATTTTTGAACATCCGTTATCTCCTTTGACGCATAAATTAAACACATATCATCTGCATATACAAACATCCGACATTTACTGACTACATTTGACACACTGTTAACATGCATGATATAGCCAACCGGGCCGAACACCGAGCCGGTCGGAACGCCAAGTTCAACAGACGCTTCCTCACCAGACACTCCCGCGACTACCATGCGAATTCTCCTATCAGTCAAATAGTTTTTGAACCAATTATTAGTCGGTCCACGAATTCCACATTCTTCCATCGATTGCAGTAACATGTCATGGTCCAGGGTGTCAAAGGCCTTTTTATAGTCAATGAAAAGTGCTATTAACTGTTTACCAGTGCCTAAGCTTTCATTGATGTAATCTGCAAATCCTGTTAAAGCCGATACAGTGTTACGTCCTTTCCTAAATCCGTGTTGGTTATTAGTCAACAAGCTATGGTGTTCTAGAAACTTACTAATCTGCCCGACAATGATTTTCTCGACAATTTTATCAATAACAGATAATATTGCTATAGGCCTATAATTAATGTAATTAGAGTGACTACCAGATTTATATATAGGACGTATTATTGCACACTTTAACTTATATGGATAAATACTCTCAGACATAGACATATTTATAAAATTAGCTATAATAGGACTTAACTGTTTACATAAATACTTAACGTCCTGTACCCGTATTCCATCTAACCCGGGCGATTTATCGCACGACAACATATTAATTATTTTTTCTACGTCCAATGCACTTACTTTAATAAATTTAAAACTAACATCACATGGATTCACATATTGTTTCCTATCTAAAAATTTTACATTATATACATGTTTAATACCCTGTATTTCTTTTGTAAATATATTAGAGAAATTTGTACAAATTTGGTTAATACTATCTTTTTTACCTAAATGTTTTAGTATAATATCATCTAAACTAACTTTATTCCGCCCCAACCACAAATTAATATTTTCCCATATTTTTCTGAAATCACCGTTACATTTTTTTATTTTCGTCTGTCGATATTTATTTTTAGCATCATTTAATAATTTAGTTAACTTATTTCTAAACTTCGTATATTCTAATCTCTTACACATATTTCTTGGCTCCGCTTTCCAAATTCTGAATAAATGATCCTTACGCATTATCAGTGAATATAAATATACATCTATCCATGGTTGTTTTGTTCTTTTATCACGTAAACTAACAGTTATAGTACTATCTTTGTAAATCTGATCGAATACTGCACACAGTGTTTGAAATAAAACTAAAGGACATTTAATTAGAAGTAGTTGCATCCAGTCATACTCGCCGAGTTTCTGTTTCACACTTTTATCACTTATACGTACACTACTACACTTAATAATATCTGTGTCTTTTTTACTCACGTAAATCCAACGCTAGCCCTACTGCATGGTGATCGGAGATGCGCGTCTCGAGGACGAACGCCGCCGAGCCGCTCTCGCCGCGTCCCGCTCGCACCCATACGTGGTCCAAGCACGACGTCTCGTGCCGACCGTCCACGATCGCTTCGCGCGTTGTTTCCGCGCTCGGTATTACACACTGTAGACCGAAGTTTATTTTTTTATCTTCACTGCTTTTTTTAACAAGAATATTGAAATTTTGAACCCAAATATATTGAAATCCTTTCGGTTTTAATTTGTTTCTCACAGTCCACAGGAGTTGGCGTTTATATTTTGGTAGATGTTCGTTAATGAATACTCGTTTGTCAGAGCCATTGCCGTATACCTTATTGTTAGTTATCATTATACCCTTCTTTGCTGCCATCCATTTGTTACGGGCAGTTTTAGATCGAAGTGTAACTAGTATGGTTTTCGGTTTTGTAACGTCCGGTTTATCTTGTCCTACCCTCCTAGCTTCTTCAATATCATTTGGGTTTAAGTCTAACTTTTTTGCCAATTCTTGCACCACCACTACTGTACTTTCATTACTACGCATCTCTAATCCATGTATCTCAATATTTTTTTCTTTTTCTCGCATCTCTAACTCCTGCACCCTCTCCTCTAATGCCTTGTTGCACTTATTTAAATAAATGTTCTTTTCTTCGAGCGTTTTTAATTTCTTTTGTGATTCCTCTTTAAATTGTAACAATGTTTGATACATATCAGCGTAAAATTCAACAGTATTAGTCAGGTCTTCTATTTTTTTCTCAACTTTATATAGTACCTCCAATTTCTTATTTATTTCGGCTAAAACTTTCTCGCCCGATACTTCATTTATTGTTATCCTGGAGTCTTCTTCGGGGGACAACGACACAATTCGCTTGCAGTCATCACAATATTGATTTTGCAAAAATTTCTTATTCACACATTTCTTGTGAAAAATCGCTTCACAAGCACCTTTACATTTTACTGTATCGTCTTTAGACACAGACACAAATAGTTTACATTTTTTACACTGAACCATTGTCGTAATTCTAATTAAGTACACTCCAATATTCCACGCGACCGTACGCCGAGCGCGCGCGCCGATGTATTAAGTGTGTGTATGCTCCTCAAATCGGGTGTTATAATAGGAAGACAGAGAAGTTTTCAGAAGATTTTGATTCTGTGATGATGGATATTTCGGACAATAAGCAGATATATGTGGGGTGTTTACATCATTATTCATAAGAAAGAGTACATGGTGGTTGGGGCTTTTGTCACCGTAATGATGTGGCTGAGGCTAGCCTTCGATTTGGTATCCTTGATTTATATTTGATATCTAATACATGGTTTGAGAAGAGAGATGAACACTTGATCACATACAAAAGTGTAAATCGGCCTGTAAAAAAAAATATTGATCGGTCATTTCTTTGACCGATGATGAAGTGAAAATGGCTGTTCAAGGTATGAAGAATGGAAAAGCTGTAGAGCCGGATGCGATACCGGAAGGTGTTAAATGAATATGGATATGAGTGGCTGGCTTTGTTTTCAATAATTTTTTGCATGTAGAATGAATGGTGCAGTAGTGACCTAGTGCCCATTTATAAAAATAAGGTTGATGTATAAGACTGCAACAGTTATCGAGGTTTTATACCTCATTCATTCATGTTCATGTCACATACTATGAAAGAGTGGTACCTCGGAGAACCAGTTTGATTTTGTGAGATTTAGATTTTGCCAATTACCTACTTAGTATACCGTTAAATAATTACTATACTGTGTATGAGGGCCTGTTTGTGTACGTTTAAGAAAATTCCTATTCCTACTTTCAGTAAGGGTGTCGTAAGAAGTAGTACATTACTTTATTGTACTAGTCATTAGCTTTTATGAAATACAATTATAAATCTATTCTGTAAAAAACTTAAAACAGTTTTAGTCCAAACTATAACTTTTGTTATTAAAAACCGTCTAGCATTTTTTTAGTGATGCACGAAGAAAGAAACCTGAGATCTGTGGCATGTGTAAATTTTTAGTAAAAATATTTAAATACCCTGTTAAAGCATATT
This sequence comes from Melinaea menophilus ssp. n. AW-2005, assembly GCA_918358695.1. Taxonomy (NCBI): domain Eukaryota; kingdom Metazoa; phylum Arthropoda; class Insecta; order Lepidoptera; family Nymphalidae; genus Melinaea; species Melinaea menophilus. Next base: position 4,602,563 of record OU911052.1, read on the forward strand.
AAATACAATAATTAAAACTGAAAAGTCGATTTATAAATTTCTTGATAAATTTTCTGCTCGTGTTAGAACCAGTTTTTTATTTTGTTAGGGGACTACAACAATTATTAGTTATAAATGTATTGTCGCCTTGTTTACTTCCGTATCAAAGAGACATTTGTGAGTTCACTTTCCTCCTTAAGAAGAAAAGGTAGGTTTGCAAATTAAGAGTAACAAGAAGGAGTGAAGGAAAACGAGGCAAAGGAGGGGGAGGTGATTTGAGAGTCTTATACTTTTGCTTAAGATAGAATAATTCTAATAATAACGTTTAGCCTATATTGTTATTCTAAGAAAATACTATGTTATGGTTATTTCTACGATGATAAAAGTTTATTTTTTTATAATATACTAACTATTTAATGCTTAAACTTTGTTATTAAATCAAAATATTTGTATTGAGTTCATTATGACCAATTTAGATCATATATAAAACTATTAAGGAAATATTATATTATTAATAAAATAGTAGTTTTTATCTCATTATATATATATATATATATATAATGCGTTAAAAAAGAATCTCAAAAGTGAATTGTAATTAAAAAATTCTACAAAAAATGTCTATTAATTTAGGAATTTGATTCTTCACGACAGCACGTGTTGTATGCGATTGTATTATCTATATACGATTATATATAAACGATTTACTACTTACTGACTTAACACGAAATCTCCGAAACTATGTCTAATTAACTTAACATTTTACATAGTTACTTCTTTTGTGACGAAGACGTCCATTGAGGACGGATTTTAGGGAACGGATTTCAACAAATTTCAAGATTTTATTATTGATAATTTATTATTAATAATTTATAAGACTTGATATTGAATGCAATTTATAAAAAAGAGGCTCATTCTTATTAGAAGTTCCAAATGTAATAATTGTATTAAGGCACTTACTTATATAAGTAGTATAAGTAGTATCTAATTGTTGTAATATATAGGCCACAAACAGACGTACAACCAGGTCTAGCTCAGCGATATGACCGCAGTGTAACCGTAGACCAGCAACCAAATTGGAAACCACATTTATTGTAAAACAAATTATACACTATATAAGGTTGATAATTATTTGTTCATAATTGTTTGTTGCGAACCAAACCTAAAGTATAATAAATATTAAGTTATGGAATATTGCGCTAAATTGTTTAATTATGAAACGACTCTACTTACATTAATTTATTAATTTCTAAAATTAAATTCAATTATCATAAAAGTAATCTATTTTCGGTAATTTTCTTCTCAAAATGTTCGCCAATTATGGAACAATCTAATTATTAACATCAGCAAATAAGGAAAATTAGAAATAGAAGTCAGAAAGGAAACAATAAGGGCAATAAACAGCAATTAATAAGATATAAGGTGGAACTTAAGATTTATGTTATTTTATTAGTAACACTGTAAAGGTTATTTAAATTTTTCCATCGGCGGTATTTCCATATCGATACAACATCGGTACCTTCAAAAAATATATATATTCCTATTTTCTAGGCCGGCAACGCTCTTGTGAATCCTCGGATGTTGCAAGCTCGTTTGCCCTCCACTAACATAAAAAAATAATAATAATAATAACCATTAAAACCATTTTCTTCGGAGGATTCTCTTATTTTTGTTTTTTGAGGATATTTGGAGTTTATGATATATTTTTAATTATCAAACTGATTAAATATACTCGCATATGAAAAACGAAGTCATCTTTTGGAACGTAGCTGTAACAGAACAATTTTTTTTATATATATATAGTAATGCTGAAAAATTGGGAAAGTGTTTTTTATATTCATTTGGTTTTTCAAAACGTCAACCATCATCATTTTGATTGACGAACTTAGAACTCGCAAAGTTTCAAGTCAAATATATATCTACTATAATATAATATATAACTAGATCACGGTGCAGGAACAATGTGCACGGCGTTACTATAGTTTGACCTCTGACGTATAGTCTTCAACATATTTCTTGACGGAGCGATTCAGGCTCCGAAGTACAATATGAAGAACTTGAAGGATCGAAGGAACATATGTTACGGTTAGTGCCCTATGCCTATCTGGCAGGAAAATCGACTAACCAGATGCTGGTTCAAATGAAAAAATGGACTGTATAATAAGGTATATCGAGTATAGATGCTACAATTGGGAACACAAAATAACTGATAATATAGATGCGAATAATTATTAAAATTTCAGATTATTTTTGCGTTTAAAATAAAGCATCGTATTAGATCTCTCGGCAAAATATTTATTTCTATATATAAAAAAATGTCAAAACCAGAGATATAACGTTTGTTAAAAATCAATGTCTTTAAATTAAAGTAATTTAGACTGCCGAGAATCCATAGTCGTAGGTGTCTTTAATTTAATCATAGAACCAAAAACGCACTTCTTGTTGGCTAACTATAACAATTATGGTTATATTATGTACACGATAGGGCGCGGTATTTTATTAGATCTGATGATGATGATGATCATGAGTCTGAGTCTGAAATTCTCCAAACGATTAGATAGGTTTGTAAATTTAATTAAGCATATTATTTTATACCGCAGTTCCTTTTTAACAAAATGAAAATAACCTATGACTTTCACGGAAAATATAGCTCGCTGTTGATTGAAATCGTAGACCTGGTATCTTCAGTGGTAGTTTAAAGATAATCTCTGTATAATACTATTATAAATTAGTCATAGTTATTATATTCATTATAAACATTATTATCTAGAAGAAATAGAAATAATGTTTTTTTAATAAGAGGTTTCTTTATATTTTGCATTATTTTATGACATTAATAGGATTTCCTATAACATGAAAACAACAGAAACTTTACCTTTGTATACCATTACTATCGATAACCTTTCAAAGTGTGTCAGTAAGTATCACCATGATAATGATACTCGTCTAAAGTATTCTTTATATCTTTTAATTTATCTATTTTATTAATTTAATATGAGTAATTTAATATAATAATAATTCATTTAGTTTAAGCAAACTTCAAAATGCAATATATAGTCCGTACCTTAGGCATTTACCTTAGGCTTAAGGTACGGATTTTAATTTCGATTTTCTGTGGAATTCTAATAAGTACACGTACTATTCAACGTACATTTTCAATAAATAATGTATTAAATAACTTAGAACTACATTTTGGTAGTTGCAACGAAAGTAATTATAAAACTGAAAAAACCTTTTAACATAAGTGACTTGTGTTATTCTGATTTAGAGTGACAGGACCGTTCCCAGTTTGTAACATAAGAAATAGTTTTTCTAAACATCTATAAATTGGATATTCAAAATCATTTGGTTGTGATTATTTTTCTTAGGTTTAGTTAGTTTTATTTCTATTAGATCTAAAAACTTTTATCACAGTTTTGTTTATTATTCAATATATTTAAACAAATGATATGATAGTTATGCTTCTAGAACTCTTAAAAATAAGGAACTACAAGTGCTTAATGCCACAAAAGTAACAAAAATATCTAGCGGTTGATAACGTCCTAAGGTTCTTATCTTTTAATTCCATATAACAAGAAAAAGGTTAATGACGTAATAGTAATGAATGTATTAAGGCAATGGGCTCCTTAAGAAGATGAAGTCATCTTCTTATAAGAAGGTTCAAATTATCTTTTTTTCCTAAATACATTAAAATAATGTTTTATTTAGGGCGCATTTTTTTACACATGCGTTAAATCTACCGTAATTGAGAGCGTAATTCATTGAAGTACTTGCACTCTCTATTATACGATACAGGATGAAAAACCACAGCCTACAACATGATTAAATTGGTTAATAAATGGTAATATTAAAGAACAAGTAGAAGATACACACGCGCTAACAAGTTGATAGTCGCTGTCTCATTTTAAATCTACACTTAATAAGTTTAGTAAAAAGGACCATTGAAATCCATCATACAGCCAAAATATATTAAAGTATACTTTACACTATAACAAGTTTACAAATTTTAACCTTAGTGAATATTATACCGTTCACAAACCATATAACAAAATGTTTGATATTTCAGTTTAATTTAAACAAATTATTGATATTGGTTTAGTGAAAAACTTTTAACAATCTAAATAATTAAAAGTAAACGTATTTAGATGTATAAATATTTTAATATTAATTCGTTTCGATGTTAAATGTAATAATTTGTTTTGATGCATCAATATATTAGTAATAGAATGATCTACAAAGATATGTTTTAAAGTAGAAAAAATGAATTATAATTTTTTTTTTTTATTATTAATACTCAAATGACATAAACTAATTACTTTCGAAAATATTAAGGTGTCTTAATAACACCCCGTGAACATTTAAAATAAATTAAAACGTAAGGACTGCCGTAAGGGCTATTGATATCTTAATGAGTATTAAATAATTATTAAGTACTTAAATCATTATAATGAATCCAAAACCTATAATTAGAATTATTTATTGAAAACTTGATTATTTATTAATAAACTAAAAGAATCTTTCTAGAAATAGAGTTTCAAAATATTTTAAATTATCTGTATAAAATACTTTGTTTCATTTCGTAATCGAAGGGATCGTTGCTCTATTACTGTGTATTATTTCCAATTGTATTTATACGGGGACCGCGTTATTAAGTAGTCCACCATAACACACAATTTTTTCAATACTTATATTAACATAATAATCGCTCAAACCAAACCAAGAATTATCAATGCCGGGGAAATGGTACTAACCATTTCTCCGGCATTGATAATTCTTAATATCATAATAATACGTAGTTATTAGTCTTTATGTGATGAGTTAACAGAAAGATAAACAAATGTATCTCACGTAACATGTAGCTATTACTTGCTTATATCAAGTGTATTTATGTAAGTAAATGCAAAAAGAAAGTAATTGTGAAAAGTAAACTGTTCTACAAAGTAAATTTTCCAAGGTGAATTTGAATAATGGTTATAGTTTAGCCAACATAATAGCAAGAAGTTCTACAATTCTGAAAGTTTAGACCGGCATTTCAATGCTTAGGTTTTTGAGAAAAGCAGCAGCCACATTTAAGAATTTAAAAATAATGGTACACAATAGGCGTTTAATCACTTTTAAAATTTTATCATATGCATTATATATACGTATTTTATATATTATGTAGCTACTATTTAACCTTAATGATTTTTAGAAGATTTTAATTGGAGCGGTTGAAAAATTTACAGGCCGTACTTTCTTCCACTTTTTGTAGAGAGACCAAATATTTATAATATATCTAAGTCTTTCGCTGCTTCTGCGGATGATACTACAGGCTTGTGACATATCCTAAGAACTTTGACCTTAGTAATTAATGTTTAAACTCACTGAAAGATGTTGATCAAATCACGTCGAATTGAGTATTGTGACAGAAATTGAATTTTGTATGTCGTTTTTGTAATTTGATATTAAGTGTTCTCGGTTCGTGTTTGTTTGATATTAAGTTCATAGTTAATTTTCAATCTCCATGCCCTTAAGATTGTCTCAACTAAAATTTAAGGAATTAGGATATAATATGTAGACGAATTTAAGAAATGGGTAAGAAAAAAAAATGTTATGTTAATATTGTGCAGTTCGTATCTTGATTGACACTTTATCAAAATAATTGTACATATTATGGACCAAACAAAAATATTTAAAAGTAGAGTAATGTTAGAATCAACTTTGGAGTCTGTAAAATATTTCAAAGGTTTTATTGGAACCTCAATTTCTGTGCTAAATATGTGTGGCGTAACTAAACCAAATTATGGAGGGCAGTACTTTGTGAAAGGCTTCTTTGACGTTCGGTTACATGGGGAAAATTCTAAAACTAGGAATAATAATTTCTACATACCACATTCTGATATTTGTTTTATTCAAAATAATTGAAATATAAGCATACGCCGTCAGAAGAGTACATACTCGTATACCTGGTTATGTTATTTTATGTCATTATTGATTATAATTACTGTGGGATTTCAAATATGAAAAGTTGATAATAATAAGTAAAATGAGGGTTACCGACTAACGTATTTAATTGCAATTTACAACTTAATAATATCTACTAATATCGCGTTTTATAACAGAAATATTTACTGAAATAGAAGTAGTAGAAATATAACGACACAATTTCTACTCGTGTTCACTGCAGGACGGTCATAGGAGAAATTACGCACACAGCTTAGAAAAAATATTTTAATAATATTTATTAGAGCATATAATAAAATTTCAGCGCTTTAAAAAAATATTTTTGATCTTCTTTAAATTCATATATTTTTTTTGCCTTACACTTACGTAATATAATATTTAAGAATGTTTCCGGGGCACAACAGAAAGGTTTGATTTTATATAATAATGGCTTCATATAATAATGATCGTTTACTTGATCTTTAACAAGAAGAGATTGCAGAATTAGTAAGGTCTCTTTTAAAAATAATATATAATATAATACCTTTCTTAAAGTTTTTAAATATATAAGTACAAACTTTTATATATAAGCCACCAAGCTTATCGGTATAATATACTAAATATACTCTTCTACTTATTATATGATTCATTAACACCGTTTGAAAATATTGGGTTCTTATTTTGTTTTATTAACGACAAAATGTATTACGAATACAATTGACATAAAATATAATAACTTTATTAGTGTTTGATATTTCTTAAAAAATATCATTTCCCTTATCTTCTAAAAATGTTATTGGTTTAGTTGTAAGATAGCTAAAGAAGCGAAGAAGAACCTAAGAAAATATCTCCCTCTAGAGTACGTACTGTTTACTTACTTACTATTGTTATAAATTACCAAGGAGAAAATTAAAGAGTACTTTATCCTGCCGCACTCGATGCACTTGAAACGAGAACTACAACTCATACGTACCCACTGTAGTATTCAGGCAAAACATTTTGTATATAGTAGAAGATTTTGTGTTTAATTGGAATACACGATGTATGATGTGTACGAAGAACTTAAAGGCACCCTTATAAATGGGGCCTATGAATTTATACTTATCCCCATATGCGGAATCTACAAATATAACCACACTTACAAAAAAAGACGTGTAAGAACCCATGTTTACTTTAGTTAGGAATTTAGCGTTTAGCTGTTGTGATTGGTCCCTGGAATATAAAAGGATGAAAAGTTATATATCAGTCTTTTCGAAAACATTATAAAAATATGCATCTTACACAAATAAGGCTTACTACTTGTTGATAACTATTTTATCTTATTAAATCTAAAAGAAATAAATTGGAACTTACAATTCAGGCAAATATTCTTTATCTATTTAAGCGATAAACTATTAAATCTTTAAAGGCAAAGCGATGAAGTACTGGTCAAACTATTAGAAGCGTTCCGTAAATACTCAAGTTTTCATCTGAAAGGATCAGTTTCTTCTACATTGTCCTTATTGTCTTTATGAGTTATTACGTCTCTTTAAGAAAAATAAACATAAGCTCTTCACAAAATAAATTTATTTCTCATTATATAATTCACTAACTATGTAACTATATTTCTCACTACATAACTCACCTCTATCGTCGTTTTATTTATATGTGATCTCAAAAAAAGATGACAACAAAATAATTGATATTTAAAGTAAATTTATGTTAAATTTAAATTGGACTTGGTGATTCTAAACTACGTTCATGATAGGTCGTCGAATTGCTTAATTTAATTACATTGCCTTATTTCAGCTCCGTCAAAAATTCACGCTAGGAACATTCACTAAACCATACGGCTATAAGAAATTTTCTAAAAATGTGCAATAAGTTTATTGTTGTTTGATTGATTGCTATTTCAAACAATGAATAATTACGGGGTCATGCTGCGTTCGATTAAACTTCCAACGTAGTCACCTTAGAAAAGGAGACCTCTGCGTGTTAGTGAGAAGTATATGTCTACTAAATCGACTTATTTTTTTTTGCTTTTAAAAGATTATTATTAAAAAATTCTTAAACATAAACTAAACAGTTTAAAGTTAAGTATTTTACGGGGCATTCATTCATACATTAAATTTTCAAGGCTTGATTTTTCCGGAAGCTATACAAAATTATATGAAATTTATAAATTGAAAAAAACTATTTGAGTTGTACTGGGCGGTGGCCAAGTTGATTTCTATTAACTCAATTTAGAATCAATTCGTTTGATTTATATTCAACGTTTTTATCCTTTCAAAAGAATGAACATCAGTTCATATCTATCAACTATATTGAAAATATTCATACACTATTGATATTTTCTAAATATTTTTAGCATAAGTATAAGTCTAATAAAATTTATTAATTAATTAGAGAAACTGCTGCCAACAATTTGAGTATTTATTGTTACTTATTATTTTATTTACTTTACCCTTATTTAATCATTTAACATGTTAGTTGTAACTAATATCATAATAATAATATAATACTAATATAATAATGAGAGAGATCTTGTGGTAATTACAAAATTAATAAAGGTCGGTTCATTATTTGGAAGAACAATTATTGGAGACTAGCTGGAATAAATATTATCTTAACTAACTTTAATTATGACGCAAAAGTGTTTTTTTATAAAAAAAAATTATTGTATGAACTCATTATAACATTATAAAATTAATATATTGTAAAAACCACGATTTATCTGATACTGAAATCGCTGTGTCCGCCTGTCAATCACTCCTATTTTAAAACAAAGATATGGTGACATGGGTTTTACATCACTTATATTCGAGGTCACTCATAATAATTAACTGTCAATCAAATGTTATTTTCAACGAGTGTTGTTGATAGATTAATCTTCCACTCTCGAATATTCAATAGATAATGTATTTCGAACTCGCTAACCTTATTTGATTAATTTATTTGGTTATCATTTTCAATTAAAAGAGATATATTAAAAAAAAATTGAAAAAGAAGTATTAGAGAAAATATAATTAATAATGAGCTTACCTGATATAATATTTTTACGGCAAGTCGAAAACCTGTCCAGGTCGATCCTCTCCGTCTTTTCTTTGTAGTTGCAACGTGTAGCAGATTTTTAAATAACCGCATATTATATTTTTTATTTATTATATTTGTGTATAAGAAGCTATATTTACAATTCTCTATAAGCGTTGACTTCACTTAAAATAAGGTAGGTTTGCCGGCTTGTTTGCCACCCAATAACACAATAATTTTCATCTATTTCTTGGCCTATTATTTAAATGCACATACAAGAGACATACATTAAAAACCAATTTTATGACAAATTATTTAAATTAGATGTACATTGAGGAATATAATTTATTTAAAACGTTTGTCATCGATATTCGTCATATCCAAAGCTCCTTGGCCTAGTCCAAATTAAAAATATGAAAGAACAAACTTGTATAAAGAAGCTTTTATTTTTTTCTAGATATTTTTTCGACAAAGTTTTTTTATGTCTTCTCTTTCTAATGAATTTATTTCTATGTCGGAGTACTTTCACGGCCTGTTCGTCTTCACATGAATGGACCTCCCAGGACTCGTTATCTATTAACATATTTTATACTGACGTGTATACCTCATAAATTATTAAGGGAAAATCGTTATTATTTATGGATCACCTTATTGAATACATATATTTTTTAGTATTTTAAATTGAATAAATTTATAAATAATTGCTAAATTTATATTTGTTTAGAAGCAAATCATGACCTGCACTCCAAGAGGAAACACTAAGTAACTTTTAATAAACATATAATTGTCATCAAATATTTTTTTAATTAGCTCAAGCAGCGAAGTAGCTCTTACACATAAACTTTTATTTAATAAATAATTTTTTTTCCGACAATATGCCACGTATATTAACACTAAAACAAAGAGATTGTTCTTACAATAAAATACTGTTTTTCAAATAAAAAATAAAATAAAAAATAATCATCAATCAAGTTCTAATAAAATAACTACGTACTTTATTAATCTATGTATTTCCTTTACTTACGACAACCAAAAGTGAACAAAAATTGTCTCAACATAATATCATAGCAAAAAATGAAAGAATAAAATATATATGATAAAACAAAAATTATAAAAAAAAAAAAAAAAAAAGAAAAAAAAAAAAAAATATTATATACAATTTCCTGCGAAGTTACCATCGCAATTAAAATCGTAATAAAATTGTTTAAAATCACAATAAAGGCATGGACGAATGTCTATGGCCATTGAAAAAAAAAAAAAAAAAAAAAAAACCAAAAATTATAATATAGCATTAATTATATTATATTTGTAGTATAATATAATTTCTACTACTACGAACTAGGTAGATAAAAAACGAGTAAGTATGGTTGTTGTCCTATATACATTATAAAATTATCTACCAAATATCGCAATATGTTTACTAATTTGAGAACTGATTTTTTTATTTCAGAGTAAATCTTAATTGCAACAGTAATTTATCTTTACTTTACTTTATGTTTCCGAATACAAGTTTTGAGTAGAATTTCTCTGATTATTGCTGTGAAATATTCATAAGCCATTTCACTACAAAGCAACCAATTCCATGGTTGGAACACTATAAAAAGCACAATATAAAAGTCTCAAAGCTACAAAATTATTAAAAAATAAAATGGGATGGTCCAAGCGAATTCGTCATCTGGCTGTCTAGATGAAGCGCGATACAATTGCTTTATGCAGGAAAAATATTGAAGAAATAGCGTTTGATTGCAATATTCTAGAAAAGCAATCTTATACATATCATAAGTATGTCAATGCTCGTATAGAAAAGATACAATACAAAAATATAACGAAAGCATAAAATCTACACAGGCAACTATTTATTAAATATACACAATAAACAGTACTATTATAATAATTTTATAAAAATTTAAATCTATTTCGATATATATGTATTAATATACATACATTATATATATAAATATATACATATTGTATAAATATATGTATGTATAAATATGTATATATTTATACAAACATCGTAATAGAAAAGAAATTGAAATTCATTCACTCGGGATAAAAACCTCCAAACATTTCTTTCATTATTATTTTGTAAATTAATTTTAAAATTCGAGGTACCTAATGATTACCCATTAAACTAAAAAAAAGCTTTTTATAATGTAATATCACTTAAAGTAAAAATTACTTCAGTTTTACTTAAAAAATATAGATTTTTTTTATTTAGTTTATTATTTAGAAAATTTCCATTAGTATATAATATTTGATTTAAATGATTTAATGATATTAATATCATTAGTGCAGATTCTTTTATGATTTAGTATTTCTTATGACTCATTGATTTTAATGAAAAACTGACACTAATAAAGCGATAAACACGACATGTTCATCTATGGTAGATTTGAGATACTATATAACCGAAACTGTTGTCACCCACAAAGCTATAACAATATTCTAATATATGGCGAGGCATTGAAAAAAGTGCTTTTGAGGAGAGGAGATACGACAAATGGGTTTTTTTAGTAGTAAACGCGCAAACTGGTGTATTTTGACTAAACTGAACGACGTTCAGTTCAACCAAAATACACCAGTTCAGTTCTGAGACCATCCCCAAGAGGTCTCTATAGAAGACATAAGTTTCTTTCGGTACTCGTCGACGTTTTCCCGAGAGATCCCAGATGGACTGGAATATACCGCATTACCAGTGCAATTATTCGAATCATTGATGTGCAGGAGGAAAAGAGTGGGAGGTAGCACGCACCCTTGGGGTACACCATCCTTCACGGGCTTGGGATCCGAGAAAAAACCGTTTTGAACAATCTGTATGGTCCACCCAGTGATAAAGATGGTGATCCGCTTGCATAAACTCTCGGAAAGCTAATTGGTAGGAGGCTTCGAAAGAAAATCCCTGTGGCATACATGATCCAAGGGTTTTCCTATATCCAGACTAACCGTCAGACTCTATCCATTAATTTTAATAACAGCTGCCCAACGGTGCGTAAGATATAACAGAAGATCACCAGCCGATCGACCATGACGACAACTATATTGCCGGTTATTGATCAACTGGTGATTCTCTCCATTACTTTGAAGAGAAGAGAGGTAATGGCAATAGGTCTGTTGTTTACTGGGTCGGAGCTATGACCTTTTTTAGGGATCTGATGGACAAGGACATAAGTCCATGAGACTTGGATAATGTCTTTAAGGTAGGAATACGAAAATAGACGCGTTAGTATATGATAGCAACTTAGGCACACAAGTGCCTAATGATGCTACCAACATTCTTATTCTTATTCTTCACAATTGAGGAAATGCCATCCGGCTCTCTTGACTTATGAACATCCTATTAAAAAATAAAGACTTTCGGATGATTTTTTAAATTTTTTGTTAAATTGTTTAGTATTTTTCATCTTATCTCCTTTTCGAAATTCTTGTAGTAGTGTTATAAAGTTTTTGTACCCTAATAATGAAAACCGGTAAATCATCCTGAGCTGGCAGGTTGGAGTTAGTAATTGAAACGATAACTTGCCGTAAAACTATTGGACGCTCGCCAATTGCTTAAAATAGGATGGTTTTCAAATTTCTTAAAGAAATTTAAGCCTCAGACAAACTCACCTTTTTTTTAAAGTATAAAATATTTGTACGAACGGTGTCCACGAAAGCCACTACATTGGTTGACGAAATTGGAAAACATAGTCGAATTTGCGCAGGATGAATATAAATTTTACAAGTTTTGAAGTTTATTTTTAATTATGAATAAATTAGTTAACTAGCAATACCGGCATTTATTTTATGAAAAGAAGAATATGTCTAATCAAACTAAAAAAGTAATATTAGCATTTATAAACTTTTCATGCGTTATTGAGGATCGATGTTATAAGATAAAAATAAATTCTACGCCTTTCATCTCAATAAAACGAATTTAATATTCAGTAGATTAAGGTTTATGTTATTTCTAATCTAATCATAATCGAATGTCACTCACAACTCACATGCTCCGTGCGTTATAAAGAGCTGTTTACATATCAGCTTCATTAGTTTTTATAGTTAATAAAAAAAATCATTTATTAAAAAAAAAAGATGTAAGAAGAAATATTATAGTATTACTAGGTTTTTTTTAAAGTACAGTTAATTTGTAGTCCCCTCTTTATTCTAGTACCTGTATTTGACAATAAACTAACAAACAGGTCTGGAAGAATCACGAGACGGTCGAGAATATCCCTGTAAAAAAAAGAATAAAAATTATAAAAAATCAAATCTTCATTTAATTTAAAATATTTATTTAATTAACAATATTAACAAATATTATTTATACACAACTTAAAGGAAATTTGGTAAACATTTCGTTTATTATGAGTCCTTTTAATCACCAAAGATGGTTCTTTTACTATAGCACTCAAAAGTCATTAAAAGTAACTAAGATTTTTTAATCTAGTTATTTACTTTTATGAATATATAATAAAGCAAATAATGTACACCTGTAATTGACTTCCTATATGCTTTTTTTAATATTATATTGTTGAAAAAACTATAATACTCGTAATAAGACTTAACGGATAAGAATAAATTGAAGAAAATAAAACTAATTTTTATTTCACCACCAACATGTTCTTAGTTAAGTTCATTAAATTTCTATCAAGCGGAGACGGTAAATTCAATTTCCTGTCTCTAGAAATCTTTTATTTAGACTTTGAATTATTTCACGCCGTAGATTCTTTAAATTCATTTTTTAATCGGGACTTTTTAAACATCTATTTGTTATTAGGTTTTGTAAATAATAAGTATAAATTTAGGAATGTTTTGAAGTTTTCCTCGTGTTGATGATTTTATCAAACAGCAGCAGCATAAAAAACATCAGGATAAAATAATAAACACCTGAAGTCACGCCATTCATCAACGAATCAAGTTATTGGTTATTGTTTAATTTAGAATTCAAGATACTTAGATTACAGCAGCCATCTTTACTTCTGGTTACACATCTAATTATGACTCGAATTACGTCTGAATCACAAAAGTTGGTATTAGAATTGAAATATTGTAATAAAGAATAATTAGAATAGTAGATTTGTTAAATTAATATTTGTTACAGTCATTACATAGTTAATATATTTTATATTTAATATTTTTTTTACTTATAACTTCTTATAGAAAGTTAATATTTAATTATAATTGTTAACATTATGTTACAAGTGTATTTCTGAAAGAGATCACTTGCAAATCCTAAATCAATGAATTCCGGAGACAATAGTGAACGTATGGACAGGTCAGCGTTTCCATTATTAAAATAGCAATAGCCTCTCCGAATAATATTGATAGTGTATTCAATTAGTGTAGTGTATTTATATTAAAAGTTTAAACTTTTGATATTATTAAATTGAATTACGCTTGTAATAGCAGTAACAGTAATGAAAATATTTTATTGCGTTGTCGAGTAACATATTTTGGGTGATTTTCGGCTTGATTATACCTTTATTTATTGTAAGTAGACATATCACCAGTGATAAATGTGGTCAGTAAACCTGCTTATTAACCCATAGTTCATAAGTTCAAATGCCACACGAGAATACTCTCTGTAAATCCACACACTGTTGTTCCGAGTCTCAGTGTAGATTATGTTCATTATTATTATGTTTGTTTTGAACTCCAGAACAGGATTATGTGCCGTATGATCTGTATTGTGAAAAATGTATTAACAAAAAAGTAAAACATAAATTTAGTAAAACCATTTGCTTTTGTATCTCTTTTTAATATTTACTAGGAAGATAGCAGCTTCATTTATATCATTAATATATTATTAATATTTATTTATTTATTTAGCTTCACGCTATATCCCTTACGGGGTAGCCAGAGAGGACGGAGCGCCAAACGCTACAGTCTCTGCATACCTCTTTCGTCTCGGCCACAGACATAAACCTCTTCATACATGCCCTCCGATGGGTCCTCATGCTTAATTATTATCAATTATTGATAAAAATCATTTTTCTTGGTCTATTTTATTTTAGTATATCTATTAATTATTATTATGACATTTCCTCAGAAGAAAACTGTATAATAATATAACGATGTCTTTTAATAAACAAATATATATATATATATATATCTTGTGATATTTTTATTTCTTTATTATTTATGTTAATTAGAAATTGAATATTAACTTAACTTAGCTCCACGCCATATCCCTTGGGGGTAGTCAGAGACGATGGAGCGCCAAACGCTACGGTCTCTGCATACCTCTTTCGCCTCGGCCACAGACATCAACCTCTTCATACATGCCCTCCGGGGGGTCCTCATGCTTTTTACGTGACCTTCCTCCAGTATCGTAGCTACTGTGTTTTCGAAGGTCACTCGAGGCCTCCCCCTGTCTCTCTTACCGCTCACTTTTCCCATATAAATATTTTTTACCATTCTTTCATGACTCATTCGTTCAACGTGCCCAAACCACCTGAGCACGTTCTTCTTCATTCTCACCGAGACATCTTCGCTAGTACCTGCCATTCTGTGGATCTCTTCATTGCGGATTCGATCAGCTAGACTGACTCCGCATATTCTGCGAAGAGATCGCATCTCCACAGCATTCATCTTTCTTACATTCTTCTTCTGTGTTACCCACGTTTGGCCGCCGTATAACAGCGTCGGTAGTAAAACTGCATTGTGTACAGCCAAACGTGCAGCTATACTGACGTTTTGCCGTCTCAACAATGCAGTCAAAGCACCATTGACTCTGTTACCGGCAGCAATACGCCTTTCCACATCCATTTCGTATCTTCCGTCTCTGCTAAACATACTTCCCAAATATACCACTTCATTCACTTGTTCTATTATCTTATCATTCACGTTGATCTTACATTCTGTTCTTTCTGCATTTCTTTCAAATATCAGAACCTTTGTCTTATCTATATTCAGGTTAAGACCATTAATTTCACACCCATCTTTCAGAGTGGTGACCAATGCCTGCAAATTGCATTCTGATGATGCATTGAGCACTGCATCATCTGCATATAGTAAACAATTGACCTTAAGGTCACCTACTTTCACACCCATGTCACTATCTTTCACTCCTTGGAGACAACTATCCAAATACAAATTGAGCAATCAAGCCGACATAGCGAAACCTTGCTTAACACCCGATTGGATGTCAAGCCAGGGCGACATGTCAGTTCCTACTCGCACATAGGCTAAGTGATCTCTGTAAAGAGACTTTACAGCCTGTAGCAAGGGTCCGCTCACATTGTATCGGGCAGTATCTCCCATAATTTCTTCCTCACAACCCTGTCAAACGCCTTTTCCAAGTCCACAAAAGCTTTTCTGTGATCATGCGGAGGGAAAAGATCTGATCTATACACCCTCTTCCAGATCTAAAACCTCCTTGGGCCTCCCAAAACAGCCTTTCAGATCTCTCTTGCATTCTTCTCGCTAATATTTTAGCATAAACTTTACCGCCCAAGCTGATCAAACGGATAGCCCTATAGCTTGCACAGTCTATCTGTGAACCTTTTTGTTTATACAAAGGTACGATGACTGCACCTCGCCAATCGCCTGGGACCTCCCCTGATTTCTAGCATAAATTGCACAAAAATCAGAACAAGTCCCAGACGCGTGGCCCACCATATTTGATCATCTCGGCAGTAACTTCATCTGCTCCCGCAGCCTTACCACATTTCAGACTTCGAATCGCGCTCTCCACATCTTCCAAACTGATTTCACCATCGGCTACATTCGGACTCAGCATTTCACTGGTACTCAAGGCCGAGTCGTCCTCACGTTCATACATCTCCTGGTAGAATTCCGCCCACCGCTGCAAAACGTGTGCTTGCTCAGATAAAATTTCACCGTTCTTCGAAAGCACCCCTTTCATTCTACAGGTTACCGAACAACCCCGGGAAACACTAACTTCTCGCCAGAAAAGCTTCGTATTTTCTCGGAAGTTGTTCGTCAACCTGTCGTCCCTTTCTCTCTCGGATCTTTCACGCTTCATCTTTATAAGTGCTTTCGTTTTGTGCTTTTGCAGCTTGTACTCTCTTTTTCTTATCTCTCTCATACTTTTATCCTTACCCGAAGCTTTATAATCCAGCCATGCTTTCTTCTTTAACTCTACAGCGTCTTTCACTTCATCGTCCCACCATTCATCGCGCTTTTTACTAAAACCTCTTTTCCTTTTACCACCCTCATACCTCCGTCGTTATTTTCACCATACCATTTCTAAGGTTCTACCAGCATACTTCAATACTTTCATTTCCAGAATCACAGCTTTCAAGCTTCTTGGAAACCCTTTCTTGATATTCCTCTCTGATCGGTGGATCTTGAAGCTTCCAGCTTCTTATGCGATAATTCGACTCCAAGCCAGGACACGTCGTGCGGCTGCGCCAACCTGCAAACAGACCTCTTATTCTAGCAACGACTAGATAGTGGTCCGTTCCCAGATCAGCACCCCTAAACACTCGCGTCTCCATAACTTGGCTTCGAATACGCTGATCCACTAGGAATAAATCAATCATACTTCTTTCTTCCGCTCGCTCCCATGTGTACATGTGAATTTGTTGAATTTGTTTGATCAAACATCGTGTTTGCCACAAACAAATTTTTCTCCTTACAAAATTCCAAAATCAGCTTTCCAGCCTCATTTACTTGGTTATCACCGTACTTGCCTAGCACGCTTTCGTAACCACTTCGCGCGGTTCCAACCCATCCATTCATATCTCCACATACTATCAACTTCTCATTATCTCTGACACTACTTAGAACATCCCTGACACTCTCCCAAAACTCCTCGAGCTCGCTCACTGTAGCTGAGGATACTGGCGCGTAAACGGCCAACAAAAATACTCTTGTTATCCCCAGCTTAATGCGAACCCAAAGAAGCTTCAGGTTGATAGCCTTGTATTCTACTATTGCATTAACCATTCGAGAAGACAACAGCACGCCTACACCTTGGCAACCTCACTCACCCTCTGGAACCCCAGCCCAGAAAGCGACCCGGTTGCCAGGCAAATCGGTTGTATCATTGCCTTTTCGCTGGGTCTCAGACACTCAAATGACATCCAGATCCTTATCATCCATCACATCTAATAATTCATTCATCTTCTGTTCCATTCCTCCTCTTACATTCCACGTAGCTATTTGTAGCTCCGTCCTCCACCTCCCGCCGTTCGGAACATGGCGTGTTGGTTGGCGGTCACCAACGCCGCATTTGTTCATTTTGTTATAACTATTTTCATTACATTACATAACAATTACAAAAATAATCGTAGAACTTTCCTTCGCGAGACGCCAGTTTATTATTCGCAGATTATTACTACGCCAGAATATTCTTCTAGATAATTGTGTATTACGAAAATATTTACTTTGTAGTACTTTTTTAACTTAGGAAAATACAGTGAAAGTGTAGTTTGATGACCAATTCATGATAGACCAATTTCAGTCTTACCCACATTCAGCAAGATTTTTGAAAAAATAATTCTTAATCAACTTGTTGATTTTTTCAGTAAAAACAATCTCTTGCACAAAAACCAGTTTGGTTTCACTGCCGGTCGCTCTACAACAGATGCTGGGGTCGAGCTATTACCCAATATATTTGAAGCCTGGGAAGGATCCCAGGATGCACTTGGCATTTTCTGTGATCTATCTAAGGCGTTTGACTGCGTTCAACACGAAATCCTTATACAAAAATTAGAACATTATGGAGTTAAGAATAAGTCCCTAGACTTGATCAGTTCATATCTTAATGATAGAATTCAAAAAGTAGACGTAAATGGAATACGTTCCCCCGGTTCTTTGGTAAAAATAGGTGTGCCTCAGGGCTCTATCTTAGGGCCTTTCTTGTTCCTCATTTACATAAATGACTTACCTCACCTAGTGAGGGAAAAACATGGGATAGTGTTGTTTGCTGATGATACTTCTCTTACTTTTAAAGTTAGCAGAAGGCAATCTGTTATTGACGATGTAAATAACGCTCTCTCAGATGTTGTACAATGGTTTAACGCCAATAATTTGTTGCTCAATAAAAAAAGACGAAAT
Source organism: Melinaea menophilus ssp. n. AW-2005 (assembly GCA_918358695.1). NCBI lineage: Eukaryota > Metazoa > Arthropoda > Insecta > Lepidoptera > Nymphalidae > Melinaea > Melinaea menophilus. The sequence continues at coordinate 4,621,478 of OU911052.1, forward strand.
GTGTTAAATTTACTTTACCAAATGTTAAAAATGTTAAAACCAATGTACAATTAAACAATGAGGAATTGGACTTGGTCAAATCTACTACTTTCTTGGGCATTACCTTAGATGAAAAATTGCAATGGGGTCCTCATATATTTGATTTATCAAGTAGACTTAGTTCTGCTATATACGCGGTTAAAAAAATACGTCGATTAACAAATATGGAAACTGCTCGATTAGTTTACTTTAGTTACTTTCATAGTATAATGTCATACGGTATACTCTTATGGGGTAATGCAGCCGACATCGATACCATATTCACACTACAGAAGAGGGCTGTTCGAGCAATATATAATATGAGACCTAGAGAATCCTTAAGAAACAAATTTAAAGAATTTAAAATAATGACTGTTTATAATCAATATATTTATGAAAATTTAATTTACGTTCATAAAAATATTTCTAAATTCAAAAAAAATTGTGATTTTCATAAAATTAATACGAGAAATAAAAATAAACTCGCTATGCCCAACACTAGGCTCCATAAAATAGGTAAATCCTTTAAGGTTAATTGTATACGTTTTTATAATAAGCTCCCAAATGAAGCCTTAAGTTTATCATTAAATAAATTTAAATTATATATAAAAATAAATTTGATAAAAAAATCCTACTATAGTGTACAGGAATACATTAACGACGGTATGGCCTGGGAATGAATTGTATTATATTGCGAAAAACTAGTAATCTCCGCAATTTGTTTTTTGTTGTAGATTAATTTCGTTTTATCGACTTGTTGCATCACACCGATTCCTTAGAAGTCATTACTTGCGGTAGCGTCGGGAGTCGGGTTGCGCTCCTCCCTCAAATATGTGCGAAGAGGGTGATGGCTGGCTCTTGCGTTATGCTCGTGAACGGGTGCTGCTTGCGGTGGCTGGTTGTGTAGCAGGCCTAATTTTATTTTTTATTATTATTATTATCATTATTATTATTTTTTTCATTATATTGCGACGGTTCTAGTTGTTCCAAAATAGCTTTTAAGATTGACATTTGTGAAACAGTGATCACAATATAAAAAAATATATATCCGGCTGAGTTTGTTGTGTGGTTCTTCTCAGACCAGGACGCGTTTGGAACCCTCATAGCTTTAACATTAAGTTGGACAGTGCTTTTACAGAAGGGCTTATTACGATAAATCTGGTATCGAAATAGGCCCTCCTGACACTTCCATTTTGACGTACACAAGTGATCACTGATAATGATTCAAAGTGGAAAAGATATAAATAAATAATAAATAAAAGATGATTGTCCCGATTTTTTTGCGCATAATGCTATTTTCTCCGTGATAGGGCTCCAAAACTATTTGACCTATTTTAACATTTTTTTCTTTTTAACTTATCCAATGCTACACCATCAAGAAGTAGCATAGGCATAAAATAATTTATTCCTAACAACTTAGACATGTGCAAAAACCAGTTTATGGTAACCAACGTGTGACAAATAGCCTCAAAAATGGAGATAACATTCAACGGTAAAATCAATTTGGCAGCCTTCCAGAATAACTCCAAGTTTACCTTTAACTTGCAAATTTAATAAGCAAACCAGAGCATTAAATAATTTATGGAATCTGTTCAATAGTGGATATTTTACTGTGTGCGTGACCGCCGTGGTGGACACTGTTGCATGGTTTTCATGCAAGTAATTAATGAATGAATGAGTTGCAAAGTCACAAATAATAAAATCATTCATTGTACAAGGTGTCGTTACCACTTAGGGTACTGAAATACTCTTTATGATTAATTACGTTTTTTAATTCATGTGATGTGGTTGCTGCAAAATAATATTACAATATAACTTTATAGACAAAATGTAAACAGATCATATTATAAACGTACATTCAACCGCAATTTTGTAGCTAACAAGGTTAATTTTAACTTCTTCATTTCATATTATATATTTTTTTAATATACATTTTATTTTTTTGACAGTTGTCTAAAATAACACAAAATTTGTTTTATATATTTATAAGAGCATATACAGGGTGTCCAGGAAACAATGTATAACCTCTGAAAAGCTAATAGTAGAACTAAAGGCAAGCACGAAAAAAAAATTAAAAAACTATAACCCTTACAATTCTAGAAAAATAGGGCTTTAAAAAAAACATCTTTTTGTCTGATTTCATATTTTTACTCGTAACGAGATCAAATCAGTTAAAATCATAATTATTTTTATACTTAAATATTTTTTATTAACCGTATCAGTGAATAGCTATCAAATAACATAGGTACTTGTAGATTTTTTTTAAAAAACAATGTTAAACTGTTGTTTTGTGTAAAATTTCTGAAAAAATATTTTTGATTTGCAATTTTGAATAACTCTACTGTGAAAAAAATATGAAAACAACAGTGACCAACCATTTTAAAACATTTCTGGTTTAATGACGTTTCTAAAACTATGTAATATGTCGTTATTATAATGAAAAAATATTGAACTATTGGAGTGAAGAGGTATTGCAAATGCTGCTGCAGCTCTTTATCGCGAACGGTATCCTAATTCACGTCATCCAGATTACCGTGTTTTTATTAGGGTTAATAATAATATTTTGAACATAATAATATTTTGACCTACCCACATTGTATTCATCAGCAATTATTTAATATACTGACATTGTAACATAATTTACACCTTGCATAATGAAATTAATATAATTAAATATAATATCCATTTATAAATATTAACATCCATAACCCATAACATCATTTTTTTTTAGGTTTATGTTTAATATAATGAATAAACAGTATAACAATAATAATAGATCAACCCAGTTTTTGAGGCATATGTTCTTTATAAAAGAAATCTCACCTAAAATAAATATATATATTAAATATATTTAAGGAATATTTGGATGCATGTGATATTGAAATATAATCCTTATCTTCTAAATTAATTCTCTTTATTTTATATGACAGATAATAAATGTTCGGAAAGTATATAATAAACATGTCCTAAAATATTGCATAAAGTTATGATAAAAGGGAACGAGAATGCCTTTTATAAAATAATATTTTTGAAAACCATAGTTCAAAGTGTACAGAAGTAAATTAAAAGTAATATTGGATTCAGATATCTGGAACTATAATAATAGTTCTAGACATCTGAGTCCTAATATCTCTTATTAGCGATCGCCCGAATTTCTATTGCATTTACAATATAATAGTCCTATGATGAGCAACTGACAATATTTCGCCTCAGTCAATAAATCCATATCTGTCTGACTATGTTTAATGCAAAATCTTATTGACCAATCTTCATAAAATTATATTTTTGGGAAAATATTAAATTGTCATAAAAAACGAAAAAATGTTTGGCCTATAAATACAAAACAACGGCATTATTCAATGAAATTAATTAAAATTTAGTGCGGTGCTCGTTTTCTATCTTACAATTCTTACAATTTTGGAAACTTCCTCAACTTCTAGAAAAACACAATAATTGGTTTGCGCAGTTATTACAATAAAATAAAAAATATATGAATGTATTTAAAAATAGGCAAATTCGCTAGTAAAATGAATTCGAATCCCATACGAGATTATTGTTTGTTAAATTCATAAATAGTTGTTCCGAGTCTAAGTGTAGATTGGATCTATTATTACTGATTGTTTGTAACCTCCTGAATACGGGACTATGGGATCTCTAGATTAAATAATATTTTAACAAAAAGTAAAACATTAAGTTCAGCAAATAAAAATCAGTCTACTGACTTCAACTTATTTTAGTATAACTATTTATTACTGTGATGTCATTTTATTAAAATTATTTTAAGAAAAGTGCAACATATTTTCGATTAAGTAATATTCACTCACTCATTGTGATATTGATCTAAATAAAACTGACAAACATTAGTAAATAATGGAGATTATTAAACAAAAATCAATGCAGTTATTATATTTAACACTAAAGTTAGTAGTAAGCTACTTAGTTGCATATATAATGTTTTTTATCTAGAATTTTTTTTTAACAAGGGAAAATAAGAAACCATTTAAATTACAGGAGCTTTATCTAAGAAACCGTGGTTTTAAAAAAAATATGGTTTGGCCGTGGCGTTGCTTGTTGCTTGTTGCTTGCGTGCTTCAGCAATGTTCGCGGAAAGGCGCGTATATGACTTTAAAACCATCATTCGTAAACGGGGCGCGTCATTAGTACTTCAGCGTCTCCGCGGCAGCCAAAACAGCATTTTGAATGTATTTGTAGACAGATGGGAGAGCCCATTGCTGCATTGAATGCAGCTTCATATGAAATAATTGTTATTATAATTGTGAATATGATTATGTTATTATTTTTTAATTTAGTTATATAGTATTACTAACAATAGATTATAAGATTCTTTGTATACTAACACTCTATGAGCTCCTCCGGAAATAAAAGCTATTATTATTGTGATAAAAAAAAAATTTTTGAGAAACGCCACCGGTAAAGGAAAACAGCCAAAGCGAAAATTGGCGGATACTGCCAACACACATACAAAAGCATTTTTACCATTGATTCTTATTTTTTGGTGCATAAGCATAGCTTTGGGAATAAAAATTCACTAAATATTTATTTGTATGATAATAAAATTTATAGTAGATGCACGCTTCCTTTTTGAATATTTCATTTTAAAAATAAAAACCTTTCGTAATAATTTTATTGTGTTATGCTCTTTTAATTAACCGAAGTTTTAAATGCTTAATACTTTTACAAAATCTAAATCAAGTCTTTATTGAGAGTAAATTTTATACAAACCATTGTTTATTGTCAGAGCCACCAACAGCCACCAACAGCTACCAACAGCTACCAACAACTACCAACAGCTCTGATAGTTATTTGTCTCAATAAATCTAGCGATTAAAATGGAATAGGTTTATCTTACGGATGAATTGTTGTCTCGTTATCAATTATATTTATAACAAATCCACCTCGGTTATTGTATAGACGAATACAGTTTGTGGATACAATTTTCACAAACCATAGAATTCTGAAACGGTAAAATAATGTAAAAGTATTATGCAATTAAAACTTCGGTTAATTAAAAGAGCATAACACAAAATTATTACGAAAGCATATTTATGTATGTAGAAACTTCATGCTTCTTATCTTTAGTCTTATTTTCGTGTGAAGATAGATATATTCGGTGAATATTTTTAATCTCATTTCATAAGTAAGATATCACATTTTACCTGGCGTATTACATCTGTTTTTCAAAATAAAATCTCCTGTATAAAGTGGGACAAATGGTTCTAATAAGGTATGTAGTTTTTTCTTATTTCCTAAAAACACTTTTTATTCTATTATATTATTTAATTGTTTATAAAATCTTGGAACCAAATTAAAAGCATCATAAATACCCCCGTCATTTTAACATGGGCAAGAGGAAAATGAAGGAACGATAAATTTCTAAGTAATAGCAAGTAGAAATAGGGAATTAGAAATTTCTAAGTAATAGCTTTACTCATTCTTGAAATGTGATTCTCAGCACAAATTGAATGACAAAAGCTAAGTGCTTTGAATCATGGAGAAGCTCGTAATTTTTACTGTGGACTGAACAAATCTATTCCAACCGAATGTTGTATTAAATCGCTGTGGGAATGAATGAAATGAGAATGAATGTTTTATTTTATTTAGAGCTTTGTTATCATCTTTGTTAATATATATTTTTTTTGTTTTCGAATTGGATTGTTGATAGATCCCATGGTGACTAACTCAGAAATTGATTAAATATCTGACTGTTGTCAAAATTATATATACCTTAAATATTATTTCGATATTAATTAATCCCCTGCCGCTTTCTTCTATTGATAAATATAACCGTTCTATGGCTGTTTTTTGGTGGTGTATCTTATTAATAGTTAACAATTTCCTAATTTTATGTTTCGAAGATTATGCTTTTTATAGTTTATTGCGCACAACACAAACACAACACAACAAACGTGTTGTTGGCGAAAGGCCTTAACGAGGCTATGATAAATAGCTTATCGGAATAGTTTATTTTGGATTTTTCTTTCATTCAGCTCATCATATCTTCTCAGTCTTGCTACATAAGCTTAACTTGTTCTTTAATTATTTCAATAATATCTAAATCCTATTTATTATTAATTTTATATTTAATAGATAATTTATTTCTGACTTTGTTCATTCTCCTGCTATAAAGTATATTAATAAAAAAAATACAATAATCAATCCTCTCTCTCTCGGCAAGAGGAATCTAAGTTAAACGCTGATTAAATAGTGAATTAGTAAGGTGAATGTTTTTATCAAAGTCGCTATAATTTTTTTTTATATCCATTATAATAAGGAAACACCATACTTACGACAATACATAAAACAAATATATATAAGTAAATAAAATTAAAAAGATTTGTATGTAACATTTGTATTATAAAATTTAAGCTAAACGTGTATTCCAATTTTATGGATTAAACCTTGTTATGACAAGACAAGATTAAAGTAATTATGTTTAGTTGAATACTGATTTTGTTTTATTTATTTAGTACACCTCTGGTTAATTGTTATTAATCATATTACTGATGAGGGCCAATACATAGCTTCCTACATTTTGTTTTATTTTAATAATAACTTTAAAGTGAAATATCATTTAAATACCATTTTTATAAGCGGAGGAATGGATTGTTTACCATTGATTGATTGTTTGATTGATATGTAAACTCAATGACATGTACTATCCACAAACACCTCGGGTAATTAGTGAGTGATAGTTCTATTGAAGTAAAACGAGGAGAGGTGTTATCGTCATGGGAACATTCAGCAGACACGGAATTGCTCAAGCTTAGCATTGAAAGTAGGATAACACAAGCTATTCAATATCTACGTCATCGTATAATGTACAATCACTGCGTACAGCGAGATCTGGGTTACTCGATTATATAGAGTTACTAGCAGACCCGGTCACGCGTTGCTGTGACTATTGTTTTTGATATATTACATTGTAGTGAACTATTTAAGGGGTAACCTTCAGAGTACATCTTTCATGAAAACCATAATGTTTTCTTACAGTCGATATTAAGCAAAAAACAAAACAAAATAATTATAATTATTTTTTAAATTTTATCCAAATTTATAACACTACTAGCAGACCCGGTCACGCGTTGCTGTGACTATTGTTTTTGATATATTACATTGTAGTGAACTATTTAAGGGGTAACCTTCAGAGTACATCTTTCATGAAAACCATAATGTTTTCTTACAGTCGATATTAAGCAAAAAACAAAACAAAATAATTATAATTATTTTTTAAATTTTATCCAAATTTATAACACTATTTGTATATTACAAAGTTTTTAGTAAATAACTTGGAACACTAAACTTACGAATAAGGTAGGTAGGGTAGATACCTCATTCGTAATTACTCAATTCAGTCAATAGATACCGCCATCTTTCAGAATTGTTAGGAGGTAACTGCAAAATAATAAACAAAAAATTTGCAATAAAATAATATGGCGACTATGAATTGAGTTGAAACTTATTCTATCTTTTAAGTTAGGTCAACTGTACGTGGTGTGTAAATTTATTAAAATCGGTTAAGTAGTTAAGGAGTCCATCGTGGAGAAACAACGTGACACGTGATTTATATATATTAAGCATTCTGGTGGATTTTTTTTTATCATTTAATATTTTAAATAATATGATAGAAAAATCCTAAAATTATCCTTTTTTTAATATGTTACTTTATCATTTTAATAAGATGTTCATAATTAAAAATATTTGGTGGTTTTACTAATCCATATAATATAAGTTAAACTCAAAACATTTAAATTTTAAAAGATAAATCATGAAAAATGAAAAAAATACATTTTTATAATAAATACAACAATTTTTAAACAACTCGGCAGACTTCGTTCTGTCAAATAGATTTGGAATGTGGCAGTTTATATTTCGACCTTAAGATGTTTTTACTCTGCTGACCCTCACATATAGTCCTATCATTATGGTGACGGTTCTGTTCAGGAGAATTAAAGAAAAAGGTCAGCTCGGATGACCTAAGTATCTTCGCTTCCACGAACTTTGGCCACCCTTTTGAGACGCACTAAAAACCCCGACTGGGATGTCTTCTAGAGGGCTTCAAACTAAGAGGGGAACATAAGGTTCAAACCTGATTGAAAAATAATCTAAACGGATAGTGGGAACGTAAAGGTGACAAATATTTACAAAGTGGGTGCTTCAATGACAAAACGTGGAGAAATTTAATTATTTATTACTATTATTATTAACATAGGGTTAATAACCGATGAAATAAAGAAAAATGAAATAAAACGTATATAAGTATTTTCAGTAATTGATCGGGGAATCACTGGCAATGTTTGACGAAAATCTCCTGCTAATAAAATCATTGCACCACCAAATAGGTTATGATCGCTCCATAGATCTTGTAAGGTTCTATTTAAAGCCTCCAAAGATTTTTTAAGTGCCATAGTGCATTCATCCCAAACAATCAATTCACATTGCTGAAAAACCTTTGCCATTGCAGAGTTCTTCGAAATGTTGCAGGTTGGAGTTTCGTTGCTTTGCATGTTTAATGGCAATTTTAGTGCTGAATGAGCTGTTCTACCACCTTCAAGCAAAGTTGCTGCGATTCCCGATGAAGCGAGTGCAAGTGCAATTTCATTTTGTGAGCGAATTGTTGCTAATATCAATGAAATCAAAAAAGTTTTTCCTGTACCACCAGGTGCATCTAAGAAGTAAATCCCTCCTCTTTTATCATTTATTACTTTCATAAGTGTATCAAATACATACCCTGTTGTTCATTGAACAGTGGAAGGTTTGTTTGAATTAATTCTTTCAAAGTGTTGAGATCATATAGTTTTTCTCGGTGCAACTCTTGGTTAAAAGCATTATGCATTGGACGATCAGGCGCGGCCAGACCTAATTGAAATAATAGTTTGTTTGACATCATCAAGCACATGTCCTCAATTGAAATCAATACTTGATTGTAAATTTCTTCGCTTATTTGTATATTTGGATTTCCCCTTCTAATCCGTATTTGATACAAAATATCATCACACATATTATCTTTGTACTTGATCCACAGATCCTTTGGGTTTGATGGGAAGCATGTTGATATGATTATAGAAAACAATTTTCGTATTTGATGAGCTTGTGATGATATTACAGCATCATTGAGAGTTTGATCCCAATGAGCATCATTTTTTAGCAATCGCAAACATTGGCAAGCTTCTCTGTATGATCCACACAAATCACCATTAACAGTTCGTACATGTTGGAACGATGTTGGGCCACGTACATTGACTAATTAATAGCAGTCGTAAATAAAAACATTCATCATTGCTTGGATGTACTGAATGAATTCGACCAATCACATCGGTAGAATATACATCTGGGTATCCTGTAACTGGTTTTCCTTGTTTCCGTCGTATAAATCTCCTTGAGGATTGATTCCAAGTATAATATTTTGGCATTTCAGAATATAACAATGTTTGAGCAAAAGCATTGTTTTGGCATGTCTCAAAAAAACTGGTTAATGTAGTAGATGGTGGCCGTACAGCTCTATCTACTGCGTTTTGTGCTGTAAAATATACTCTTTGTCCATTTTCTAAATGCACAGCTAAATGAACAACAGTAGGGTGTCTCTCATGAATAGGAAAAGAAAATATTCGCAAAACTGCTTCATTACTACTAACATAGCGACCCATTTGGTATTGGGTAACTTCATCATTGGAATTCTCTGCATTAATACCAATCACAGCCATATCACTCCCTTTGGTTACATATTTGCAAATGTATTTAATAGATTTTACTGAATGAGCAAGATTCAACGTGGATGTGTGCTTTGAAGGTCTTTGATAAAATGGATGAATATGGAACAATCCAGCGATTATCTATTTCAATATCTTGTTGATTTAATTTGACAATTGTTGATCTTCCATTTTCTGCTGTCGATCGGCGACGATACAAAGGATAACCGTCAATACCAGTGATTGTTTCAGATATTAATGTCCGTGGATATCGTTTTGAACATTTACCATCCACCATACATGGTAAATTTTGATTAAGAGTTCCACAGGGACCATGTACCATGTTTTTGATAATTACCTCGTGCAATCCAGGATCTACTTCTACATTAGGGATTTCAGCTGATATTACTGCATCAACTTCATTTGACTTTATCTTTTCAACTAACCAAATCAAAATATGTGCATGTGGCAATCCCCGTTTCTGCCACTCCACAGAATGCATCCAGCGGCGTGTCTCTCCAAACACATAATGTTTCACAATGAAATCCATTAAAGATTTCAACTTTTGTATAAAGACTCTGGCTGTGTCTATTTCTATCCAGTGTGGATTGCATGTAAATGTGATTAACAAATCTGCTGTACCATAATGACAAACATATGACATGGCATTTTGAGCATATTCATGCATATGTCGAGGGCTTACGATGTATGTTGCTGGAAGAATAGTTATTCGACTAAGATTCTGTGCATTACCATCAGTATTAATCGCATCTCGAAGGTGAATATACTCTTCATATCTGAGTTTTGTCTGATTCAACCTGATGAATGTTAATCTCTCCGTTTCAATTTTAACATACATGTCTACAACATACTTGTGATATAATCGCCGACGTTTGAATATGTGATTGTCATCATTAAGCGGTAGGAATAATAGTTCATTGAACTGACTTTTTTGTTGGTTTTAGAACCTGAAAATAGATTTTTGTTCTCATAACATTGAAAATAAAAAAAAAATAATATAGTGACTGATAATCTATCTCCTTGCTAAACTAATATTTTTTATTACCTGTAATGGGATTTATCATCTTGTTTGAGAAATCATAGCCATCTTCACCTTGCCAAAATATAATGAGATATTGCAGTGCGTCATATGAGCGGGGTGTTTCCTTTATACGTTGTAATTGATCATTCCGACGATGTAAAACAATATCAAGGGATTCCAAGTTTTCTCCAACTACTACGATGGCAACTTCATCAATAGTTGGTGCATTAAAACGTCTTGCATGTTGGCCAACAGGTGTTTTATTAGCTCTGATTACAATTTTGTGATTATCAGATGGCATCAGATTCAGTGCAGTTTTAAACAATATAATCAATTGATTGTACTTATGAAATAAAGTTTGTAATTGTTCTACAATAGACCTCTTTACTGAATTGTTATTTGAACAACGCATATCAATTTCTTGTGGTAAATTGCCAATGAAATAAATTTGCAGAAATTTGTAATTGCTATCTGATACTGGTAACAGTGAACCTGCGCTATGATATAGTTGGCCTTGTATCTGTAAATTAAAAAAATGATTTTTGTCAAATATAAACAATATTTGTTCGTAAAAAGTATATCTGTCTCCTAATTTGAATCCCTAATTTATAATTGATATGCTTAGGTATGTCAATATGTAATAATTAGTTGTAACTAATATCCATCATCAAATAATTATATTGTGTTTCAAAATAATAAAAGTATTGCTAATACTGAATCACCTAATAATATTATGACTAAGTAATATATTTCTTGGGGATTAAGGAACTGAAGGTTAATGACACACCTTTACTTAATTAACAGGAAATTTTGTTCACTAAAATAATAATGATTAACTTCTATAATACCTACCTTAAAATTTGGCATGAAATTTTCCCGAACTACGTTTGTTGCCCCAAATGACGTCATTTGAAAGCAATTGTTATATTGTTGGATATTTAACAAAAAGTGTATGGAATCTGATTCTATTCCTGAAACCAATGAGTACAATGGCTCTGGTGGTAGATCCAATGGTATCAATTTCACTTTCCCATTTGCGCAACACAATCCATTGGCTTCATTTGCCTTACAATGAGAGCAAACCAAGTTCATAGATTCAATAGTAACACATTGGTGGTTACTGTAGTCAATTGACAAATCATAATTGAAAGCAGCTCGACTCAAACTTTCGGGATTATTGGTTGAATCTCTCGCTCTCGCTTCCCGCGTTCGTGATAAACGAATTCTTTCACGTTCTTTTCGGTCGTCACGTTCTTGTGCAGTATGATAAGATCGGTAATTAGTTTGGTTTGTAGCAGTTCGGGTTCTTCTACCTAAATTACTTCGTCTTATAGGAGGCATATAGAAAATACTCACCTAAATTATGTCACATGCAATAATTATTAATCACAGGTATTAAAACACTTTGCACAAAACACGATATAAAACAATCAAAATTAATTATTAAATATTATAAACGCTTTTTAACGCAGTTCGTTTGACAGATGCAATGACGTGAAAACTGATGACAATTTATGTCGCATTCCAAAACTAAAACAAAAGAAAGAATATTCCAAGGCCAATCAAATCTATAGCTCTTAAATTTTTTGACTTTTCAATTTGGTCGGGTTCATGATATTATCACTTTTGCGTGAACCTGCACATACATATATTTGATTGAATTTGAACTTTGTGGAGAGACAATAAAGCGCGAATTGACTCTTCGACGTTAGCCACATACCTAAATTGTTTAGATAACAATGAGTGCTTGTAATTTAATATAAACTTTATTGAATAACAATACAGTTCAAATTGGCTCTACATTTAGTTATTTATTCTATATTTAAAATATTTGTATAGGAAAAAGAAAAGGGCTCTTTTAGGGTTTTCCTGGAAATTGAAAGTGTATTTTAAAAACTATCTCCCGAAGAAGACTCCAAATAAGATGGCTTAAATAGCTAAGACGTTATATTCGACATTCTAGCCGCGTGTTTACGTAAAACTTGTCGCCCTTATGTCGCTCTTATATAAGGATATAGTTTTGATATTAATAGGAACTGACAGATATATCAAGGAATTAGTCAGTTATAGTCAAATGGAAATCAGCCAACTGACGACCGACGACGACATCCGATTTCATTATTTGATGAACAAATAAAGTTTATTCCTAATTTTATAATTCGGTTTCTAAAATTAAAACTTTAAATGTCCAAAGGATAATGTAACCTTTCTTAAATTTCTTTAAAAAAACTCAATTATTTTAAGTATTGCTTGTCACAAATATTCTATTGTTCTCTATTTAAAACGATAACAATGGTTTTGTTTTAAAGGCTTACTGCATACATTTTTTAAATATTTTTTATGTTATCGTATAAACAGGATACAAGTGTTAAAATAATATTATATTTGTTAATTGTAATTTATACACAAAAAAAACTTTTATATCTCTTCTTTGCGGGAACATAATTACAGGAAACATCTATACAAACGAGGGAACTTACCGGTCCGAAGGCCGGGAAGTGTCAGGTGTCGCGTATGAGGTTGGCACCCACTCTATTTTGTAGCCTGATTCAATTGCTTTTTTTTTATGTATTACACATTATTGTGTGATAAGTGATGCGCGTGCATACAGAGTCAATTAGCTTGTTATTATATAGTAAGGATATTTAACACCGGAATAAAATAAAAATTTTTGGTTTGTACGTGACTTAATTCCTTAAAACCTTTTTATTTTTTAGTACAACTTGTGAATATTTGACTTACATTCACAAACACCTCCAAGGCTGGCAACACTCTTGCAATTTTCCGGACGTTGGAAGAGCATTGCCACCTCTCATCAGTGGTGCGCACGCTCGTTTGCACTCCTCTTATATAACAAAAGGAAGAAAACATTAAACTAGTGAATTTTGTAATAGTACTCCAGTTTTAATTAATAAGGCAAGAAAAAAATATTTGAATGTCGGAATGCCCAAATGATGTGTATCTTGTGGTGTTCAAAGTGAATCATGGATCAGAAAACGCCCATGCGGTTGATAAAACGTAATATTATAAGTTATTGTTGAAAGTTTAAGTGAAAAAGCCCAAAAAATTACAATTATAGATTACATTAAACCATCAGTTTTATATTATCATCGTATGATATGCAAATGTACTATATCTAATCTGGATGTTATGACTCTATTATTAGTTATGAAAAAGTCTAATGTATGTTTTGCTTGTTTTTTATTTCAAGATTACAATAAGGGTCAATTATGGTAGTGGCAATATATCAATAAAAAATCAACATTTCTTAGTATATTATATTCCAATTTCCATCAGATCCTTAGTAGCCAATACTAAATATTATTATAAATTACTTACTGATTTACTACTTACTAATCACAATTAAGTTAAAAGAAAGAAAAAAAGATAAAGCCAGTGTTGCTATTTTTAAATAACAGATTTTACAAAATCGACAATGATAAAAATACTTGTATTATTTCACATCTATATATGAAATAAGAAAAACTGCAAACACTTGATATCTTACTTTAAAACCTTGCATAACTTTAACTCCTTAAATGGTTTCCAAAGATGTAAGAGATGTCTCTTTGATAAAAATAGTTTTAGAAATATAAATAATAAAATATATCAATCCTGGTTTGGGAACATTTTATATTTTATCCAATATCTAGCTTCTGTCGTTCGGATATAGTCTTGTTGAGTCGGTCAGTATTGAATAGGGACCATATTGATTATAATCTACTCAGGGTAGGCTCTGAAGTGAGATTCAAATAAGTAGTCTTTTGGAGTCTGTTATATTTATAAAAGTTTTATATTTTTATTAACTGAGCTGAGGTCCTGTGTTTTATATCTTATATAGTGAAACTGCCTAAGCTAACTGCAGCCGAAATAAGATGAGTAGATGTATATGCTAAAAACCTTCAGGTTATTTGTTTAATATATTACTTAGTAACTTTTACATTTAAAGTAAGTACAATTAATAAATAATATAATAAAACATGTTTTCTCGAACTTATTATTTTTATACTTCATATCACTATCCTAACTATTGCTGTAACATATTCGTCAAACTATGGTCCTAAGAACACAATGCTCATAATGCTATTCATAGTCAAAATTACACACTCCAATTCATATTATACAAGTTTATTCAATCACAATGATTTAAAATAATTTTTGTTTTAATGGAAAATATACAGTAACATAAACATTAATTTAATATTCATTAAATTATATATTATGAATTATATAACTGAATAAAATAAACTAACGAGTTATTCGGTTGAAATGAGAATATGCGCATAATCTAATTTTGGGTGCTTACAGTCTGTTGCCTTTCACGTTACGTTGGAAGTGACTAATGTTACACCACAAAATATTAAAGTTAATACGTATTACACAATTTTTATGAATATAAAAAAGGTAATTGTAAATATATATATGACTGAGTGTAACTAGCCTAAGATTTATTTTGTATTAAGACTGTGTCACGTGTGTAAAAATGTATGTCTGTGCAGCGAATTATTACTGTTGTTATAGTCAATATTGTTAACAACATTATTGTTTTTACAAACTGCCGTGTATAATTTGTATGTTATTGTTGAAATTTTATTGTATAATCAACGAAATTTCCCGGCAGCATACAATTTTGTAATTACCCTTAATTATTCATAAAAAGTAATTTGTTGCTTTTAATTAACTTCTCTTCGTTTTTTTATATTCTCAAATTGTTATGTTAATCCTTTATTTAGATCACAAATTTAGAAAAATCATCGAACAGAAATATAATTTTAATATATATTTAGAACAACAAATTGTGAATTAATTTCAATTCTATCTTCTAATATTATCAAATAGAATAAATAAGAAATGTAGGCTTTGACTTACATATGTAAGTCAAAGCCAAATTTTTTATTTGATACACACATGTAAGATATATTTTATAAATTTTGACAAAAGTAATACTAATTAGTACACATAAATAAAGTACTGTTTTTATTATTAGTATTCCACGAATATTACCATTTATTTTAAAAACAACCTGTGTCAGTCTTTAAAATTTCAAAAACATTTCGTTATATGTAAAAATGTGTTAAAAGAAATAGTTCCTATATTAGACGATTGTAGTTAGTTTCTTCCGTGAGGCGTGAGTTAGAATCTCATTATAACTTAACACTTCATAACAATTTTCCATCAAGGAAATTTCAAACAGTTACCAAGTATATTCAATAAACTATCCTTACCGTCTGATACTGCTCCTTATTTCAATTCTTGTTCTACCTGAAGAATCAAAGCTTCTATATAGTAATGTCATTTATCATGAATGGTACTAAAATATATCATATATACAATTATTTATGTAACTAAATCAATCCCTCCGATTAATTTCTCTTTTTCTCAATTACTGTTCTTTATAACAATAACTATAGAAAGTAATTGTTTTAGACGACTTATTCCCGCGGTTTAATTTATTAACCACTATAGTCGCTAATCATTAATGACTTCACTTCTTGATGCTAGCAGTTCCAACGATACGAATGAGCTCTACTGACCGGCATGTGGCTTATATAGCATCTTGAAGCAAGTTTTAAAAATACCCTCTGAAAAGTATTGGCGATAACAATTGATGTACACAAGTGATCGCTGGTATGGATTCAAAGTGGAAAATATATAAATAAATAAATAGTAAAAAATAAATAAATAATTTTGGAGGGTACTGTAACATTGTAAATTAATTTATTTTAATAATAAAGTTTTACATTTATTGGATAATAAATAAAGTAACCACTATTTAGGTGATTTTATTAAAAATTCACAAATACTACAGTTCTAAGGTCTCTTTTTTCGCGCATCATGTAAAAAGTACTGTTAGATGGTTTTAATTACATTTATGGTTATAGTTGACACAAAAACTGTTCGAACCTTTTTACAAAAGATATTTATTAAAATAAACTAAGAACTAGACCACTATTTGATTTCAGGGTAAAGTATTGCTTTTTACGACAACTTTACTGAAAGCAGGAATAGTTATTTTTATACCCAAACAGGCAATCACACACAGTATAATAATTATTTAATGGTGAACTAAGTAGGTACCTGGCAAAATTTAGTTATATATAATTTACTCTTTTTCTTTAATAATTAATCTTGAAATATACTACTATAGTTAATAAAAGTAATGTATAATTTCTAGCCACCCTCCTTCTGAAAAAACTTTTTAATCGGTAATATTTCCTATACTAATTAGTAAAAAGTGTGGTTGTTTAAAAAGAATAGATTGAAAATCTTAGAATACATGAATTATGATAAACGCTTTTTAAATTAATTCTGCAATACAAATAATACTTTATTGTAACACCCAATAGCTAATCTTAGCGATAAATACTTCAATTCTGGAATAAATAATACTTAGGATTCAGGCGTGATCTTATCAGGCCTTAATCGAAGTTGCTTGAATTCAAAGTTCAAGGTTTCATAGATAGCCGTCCTTACTGCACACAACTTAATTCACCGAATGGCGTGATGTCAGGTATTTACTCTCTTGTATCTCTAGCTCGGAATCTCTAACTCTATAAACCCTAATGAAAGCGGTCTTAAATTTAAAAATCTGCGAGATTTTGGGCTCGTAAATTTTATATGAGAAGGCAAGCTTCGTGGACCTCGCTGTCAAATACCAGTATAACCTGACATAGTAAATTACTTCATGATTCATTTAACGGAGGAACCACGGATCATGTTATTTTTGATTGAATTGTTGTTTGAGTACATTTACTATTTAAAATTATAAATAGTAATAATAATAACAATACTTTAAATATTTTTACTTTATTCTGTATTTTTTCATAAGATTACTAAAGGAAGAAAAGGTTAATCTTTTCTTAAAGATTTATTTTTAAGGAGGTTTATTTTTAATAATCAAACATTCTTGTTTGATTATTAAAAATAAACCTCCGTCCTTTTATACAGCAGACCTTAGGATTCTCAATATTAAGTTTAAAAAAACACATTAACACTGTTGTTGCATCTTTTAGGTCACTTATTAAGGTCAATGAAAATAACGTAAAATTTTTATTTAAATGCAAATACTTACATAAATACTTATATATAATACTCATTTACATAAATATAAATGAAATATTAATATAATAACTAAATAAAACTACTGAAGATGAGTAAAGAACAAGGCTTTTTACATTTTATATGAGGATTTAAGCATCGCCATCCACGACCTAATGAATGAAAAGCTGTGGAGCGCTTTGGCCAAAGTCATAAATTTTGATACGTGGATGACTTTAATATTTTGTGAGGTCCGATGTAATCTTTACCAAATATGTAACAAGATAGAATATAAAAATTATTACACACATATATTTATTACAATATTGTTTTTATTAAGATATTATTTTTCAAATTAATATAAAAATATGTCATTTTGATTCGTATTTTTTTACATTAACAAATTTTATACACATATCTTATAATATTTGTGTATGTTTACTTACTTTATTTTACAAACTAATTCCATAATTGTTTCTGAATTTCCTAATTTACTAAATTGAAATTTATAAACCATTACATTGATTAAAAATTAGGTCTCAATCACTAGTGGGTACAATACCTTAATAGAAATGGCCTAATTCTATTTGTTGAATATCTTATGGTTATACATTTTTCGTAAGTATGAATATATTTATTTTAACTGAACTATTCACCACTCTTTAATATTGATTTCACATTTAGATAACTATCAAAGTTATCTCAACTCCTTGTTCGTGCAGCCGTTTCAAACAGCTTACTGCGTTTTTATGAAAATAACTTTTATCAAGCGCTTGTCCATTTTCTTTTTTATCAAGCACTTTTTCTTGGTGTGGTCAAGGATTTAAAACTTATATATTACTTAAAATTTAATAATTATAATTAAATTACAAACTATGTGATACTCGCTCAAAGTTGGAGACAAGAATGAATATAATAAAATTAAATTGTAATTAAAATAATACAGAGAAATAAATGGAACAAACAAGAGTTTCAGATTTACATTACATTCTGGGATTTTAACATGTTACCATGTATCTGTGTCTAATCAGCGTTTCCATGGTTCGTGAAAATATAATAAATGCGAATTTATCAATTTTATAAATAAGAATTAAGAAATATTTAAATAATAAACACAATTATATTGGAATATAACAAGCAGAACAATATAATTATTTATTTATTTATTTTATTTATCTCTATGTAGATTGGATACTAGAAGCTAGTTCTATCGTTCGAAATTTTCCCAAGAAAAAGATTGCAGTAGGTCAGCAAGTACTATAAAGTATAAAATGGTTAAAATCGTTCCTTCTATCAATGTTATGGAATAGGGAAATGTGAAATAAGTGTCTAAAAAGGTTTTACAAGTGCTCTATTGTGTGTATCGGAAAAGAGCCAACTCTCAATTTTAAGTTCAGCGATTATAAGAGTCGTTTTATTGTACCAGTACTTTAAGTAGAAGTGGCCATAAATTAGGAGTAACTAGAATTTACATTTTTCTTTCATTTTTACTACTTTAATAACAATATTATCATAAAAATGATCAACTTAATTACGAAAATATTTCCAAACTGTTAACTATAAATAAAATCAAATTAGGAAAATAACGTTTCTGTAATTGTATCTAAGTTATGTTGCAGATTCCATTTTTATATTATTTTAAATTTTCTTGTAACCACTAGTACCAAAGTCATTGTTCAGTTGTCCAACGATATAGTTTTTAGTGACTGAAATTTAACTTCAAATGAAATTTACCCAATCTCGAGCACACACACATGCATGCTTTCAATCAATGGTTCTTACTCGCATGTTGAATTATTTATAAAGTAATTTATTTGTAAACCACTGCATTTGGCTAGGAAAGAAGAATGAATCTCCTAATTCAAAAAAGGGTTCCGTTTTCGCCTCTAGGAGTTGTACTTATAGGACGATAAATTTCTGTTAAGCGTCAATAGCGTAATAAAATATTTTACATAAAAAAATAATATAAATGACAACAAAACTATTCATTATTTAAAAATACAAAAACCTTTATATATATTATTATAAATAATAACATAGAGTTTAATCTTTGCTCCGCGAATACAATAGCGTAAAAAGCGTATTCTGAGATTGTCTGACTCTCCCATAAAAGAAGTTATACTGTCGCCTAGATGCCACAGTGACGTGGGTCAAGTAAATCTGACGTTTGGATAAAAAATACGAAGGTGTACATTTCATACTATTTAACTTACTTAAATAGTTACCTAGAAATTGTTTACATTTTTACCCAATAATATTTAAAATGAAAACTTTTAGATGTTAATATACGTAAAAAAATTACTATGGCTATAAATAGATTATTTATATTCATTTCTTATAAGTTTCAAAAAATAATTATTAATGATAACCACAATAATAAATCGGTAGACGAAACACGACAACTATTAGTCCTACCAATTGCACCTTGATTATACTAAGAAAGTTTTAAAAAGAAATCTCACATAAGAATAAGTTCTAAATTTTGTTACGTGTTTCTTTGACGAGGAAAGTAGAAGACAAATAATGTCTATTAATATCCCTGTGGCTACATTCAATCTCAATAATTATTTATACTAAACTTATTTTTTCTTTATATTGATCTTAATAGTTCCGAATATCTTTACATTATATTAGGCATATCATATTTCATATCTCTCTCTCTGTATCAGACTATATATTTAGCTCAAATATATTTCTGGTTTGAATCAAGAAATGTATGCAAGTTACAATTTTAAATGGATAATAATTGGGATAGTAAACAACTAACCATGGTCTGCGATATAATAAATCCACGATAATATCAACTATAGTTATTTAATATTAGAGGGTTACCATCGCATTCACTTACATGTAGTAGTTTATACAATATTTACGCCTTACAGATATTTATTCTCCTATGAGTAAAACTCCTAGAGGTGGAAACTATTAAGACAACAGGCCTATTTTGAATTATTGGATTAATTTTTTTTTCCTACCCAAATACAGTAGTTTGGAAATGAATTCATGATTCAGATGTTTTGATTCAAGTTTTGTTATTCTAATATAATTTAATTATTGTTGTAAGTTCAAAATATATATTTGCCTATACATATATTATAAAATATTCAATTGAGGTTTATAATATTAAAAAGAAATGTAATGGCTGGCTATAAAAGAAATCTTCAATATTATAAACAGTCTTGCGAATCTATACATTCATAAATTATTAGAGATTTAAATTACAATGAAATATATATTTATCAATAATTTCAAATTAAATGCTATACAAGCATTATTTTAATTTAAAAAATGCAAAAAAACAGTAAACATATATAATATATATTACAGTGCCAGTCAGTAACAGTGAGCAGAAAGAAAAATAGACCTTAATGCTTCAATTTTGTAATCTTGAAAAATGCGATATAAAAAATCTGTAAACGAAATAAAATATTCATAATTTAACTTTAGAATCTATCATTCGCTTTCTCATTTTGTCAAGTGGTTACAGCAGTTTATAAATATATTGTATTAATTACAATACCTTAATTAAATAAAAAGTTTTGTAAGAACAAAATTTTAAAATAGATTTTAACAAAAAAAAAATAGAAGTAGAATGCAAGAAAGATGAATGCTGTGGAGACGCTATCTCTTCGCAGAATATACAGAGTCAGTCTAGCTGATCGAATCCGCAAAGAGATCCACAGACTGGCAGGTACTAGCGAAGATGTCACGGTGAGAATGAAAAAGAACAGGCTCAGTTGGTTTGGGCACGTCGAACGAATAAGTGATGAAAGAATGATAAAAAAGATTTATACAGGAAAAGTGAGCGGTAAATGAGAAAATTTGGAAATATAGTATTTATGGTACTGGAGGAAGGTCACGTAAAAAGCAAGACTACCCCCCGGAGGGCATGTATGAAGAGGTTGCTGTCTGTGGCCGAGGCGAAAGAGGTTATGCAGGGACCGCAGCGTTTGTCGCTCCGTCGTCTCTGACTACCCCGCAAGGGATATGGCGTGAAGATAAATAAATATATAATAAATAAAAAAATAAGTATTTCGTGTAACTAGTTTCGTGAGAACTGCTTCCTTTCTGATGTTGATGACTTTACATAAAAATTTGTTTTCTTAAAATTTATATTAAATATTATATATAATTGTGCCGAATTGTTTTAGTTCAATTGAGCATTAATTAAGTTTAATAAGAAGTGATCATAGCAAAGTGTTGCTTTGTTAAACAACGAAATTTTTTACAGAAACTAAATTATAACAAATGATAACGAACACATTTGAATAATATTTATAATACAGACAAGAAATATAGTAGCTTATAAGAGTGTCATATTTTATCAAACCCTTTCTCTGCCTTAGATAAGTAGAAAGAGTAAAGCTCTTGGGATAATTTATACATTCAACCTGTATTAATATTTTTACACAGAAATAGACAAATTATCGGTACGAACTTTCATGATACAAATTAAAATTACCGGCTATATTTTCTCATAATAACACTGTAATTTTCAATACTAACTAATACTGATTAATAAAACGAGACTTAAGATTAAATTTAATTTGTTAATGACATTTTAGTACTATTTTTATTTTTAAACTGAGTTAATTTTATTACAAGATGGTAAATTTATGAAAAACTACCCGAATACTGGTAAAATTTTAAAATTGTTTTGTGTAAAATTGTAACATGTAAAAATATTGTAGTTCACAACTCAAACAAAATACGAGAACATTTTATAAAAAATCCCTGTATTTTCAATAATGACACACAAATACATAGGTGACGATAATATAAAAGTAAGTATACAGTATCAACGTTGATTTATTGGAATATTGAACTGTAAATGAAATATCAGAGTGTAGTCTTTATTGCAAAGCTGGCGCAGGACCCAAAGCAGCGAGCGGAGTTTAATAATTATAAATTTGAAATAAAAACGCAAATACATCTTTATGTTATATCTTAATAAGATTCGCATTTTATTAAGTACAAAATTATTGTCTTTTTGTTATTGTGTTTTTTTGACCTTATTTAGTTATAAAGTAGGAGATGGATTCTAAGATAGACAACTAAACATCGTTATAAAACCGTAAAACAATGAGATCATTTGTAGATAACACATAGGAATTGTTATTAGATAAATATTTTATAACAAATTAAAGAATTCATATTTAAAATAACATTTTATTTGTGTAATAGCTATTCTGCAAAATATTTTATTATTTATTTATTGTATGTATATAATAGTGTTTTTTTATTATTTTATTAATAAATAATGTACTTATAAGTTACAGTCTAGTAGTATACTTATCCTCGTACATAAAATACCTTATTTTCTATTTTCTACAAAGAACAATACGATAAAGAACTGTGTGTAGTATAAAATATAATAGTGTGGTATTATAATTTCAAATCTCTATTATAAGTGGCCTTCGTCAGTAATTAATACAATCACGCTGCAGTATTTAAATTAGTGTTCTTATTTGGTTTTAAACAAACTGCATTCAAACTTTCTTTTCAACTAGTATTGTTCCTGTCTTAGTATTTTATTAGTTTTAGTTTTGGTAGTTTATAGTGCAGCTCTTCATGGCTTCATGAAAGGAAAGGAAAAACGGTGAAATTAAATTTATTTTATTAACTTTGCAATATGTGTTTAAAACCTGGTCTTATATTATAATTATGTTATAAATAATATGATATGAACTGTATGATTTTAAAAATAAAATAAAATACTAAGTGGGTTTCTGGTTGTAGTTTTATTCTATAGTTGACATTTGTAATAACTTTTTTTATTTAATGTACAATTTCATAATAATTGACTTTCATCATACAATTTAATAAAATATTTTATGGATTTGTCTATATGTATGAGTTATTTATAATTTAATTTGAAACCATATTGTTCTATGCATGGTTTTACTGTATGAATGCATTATTGCTAAATAGCATTCCAATAATTCTCCTTTTTTAAATCCAGGGCATTTTAAGTCTTATTATTTAATTAATCATAAATTTCATAATAAATGGTCTTTATTTAGCTTTCACTTTAGTAAATTGTTATATAAGGTATATAAATAATTAAAAAATAGTAATAAATTAAAAATATGTTTTCTATATTAACTTAATAAAAGAATATACCGTTTATTTTTCGATATTCAAAGCTATTATTGTTAAGTTATGAAAGTAATTACTATATTAACTTATTAGACGGGAAACGGTAACTGGTGGTCTCGCTAGCCACAGATTTTTTTTTTCTTATTAACTAATCATTAGGCCAATTATCGAATTGATTGCGATGGTTCTAGTTATTTGTATAATGCTCACTAAATATATTGACGTTTGTGAAACAGTGATCACAATAAAAAACGCCTAAGTTTGTGGTGTGGTTCTTCTCGGACAAACCCTCGTGACCTTATTTTAAATAAGGCTCTTCTATAAAGACATAGAAGGGCTTATATCGATAAGTTTGATATATGAAAAAAGATATAAATAAATAAGTAAGTAAATAAATAAGGAATATAAAGTTCTCCAAATGTTTTCTGGATACTTGGTTTTATAAATAAGCATACCTTAAACTTAAATACAAAGCCATTAAAGATCACGTAAGTAGCTGCATTATACTGGTAGCATGACAAAAGCACATTTGCAAACATAAAACTCTTGTGTAGATCGCAGCCTTTTGTCGGCGTCACGACCACATCCTTTGGGAACAATTTGTAAGACTCCTTTTGACCTGTGAACTGAAAACTTCTAAAATACTTAGAACATTTAAGTTCACCACTGTTATGCTGGTATTTTAATGGTAAAATTAATATATGTTTATTATAAAGAGACAAAAACTATGTGGTCAAACCATAATTACTTATCTTTAGCAATTGTACGTTTCTTCATTCATAAATTGTTTTTACTTAAAAATTTAGAATGTTTACATTTTACGCTTTACAAACTAACCTATTTACTATTTACGTTTAGGTTAAATTCGCAATACTAATATTTCATAACCATTTAATTATTCTTTTTTTTCCATAAACCAAATTTTACAATGGGCAGACTTAATGCTAAATAGCATTCTCTAACAGTCAACCTTGGGAATATGCAGAGACCTTAAAGGACGGTACAATAAAGCCATATATTGCAGAGTATTAATTATTATTATATAAATTTTAAGAAATGGCTATACATAGATTATATAAATATATAACAATTATTGAGAGATACAAAAATAAACACAGATAATATAAAGGAGCACACTATTAATAAGAAAGAACCATTCCGTAAAATAAAAATACTCTTTGCATTTTTAATTTATTTCTAGAAATTTCACAATAAAAAGCTTATGTCACTTTACCTCAGAGTTGCCATCGTCTCTTCGTTTGGCTGCTAAGATAATTTCAAATAGTTTTCATAAGACTTTTATAACATTAACATTTTTGAATGTAAATACATATATAGCAATTGTAATATGAATTTAATAATAAGCATTTTATTTATTTATTTATTTATTTAGCTTCACGCCATATCCCTTACGGGGTAGCCAGAGACGACGGAGCGCCAAACACTACGATCCCTGCATACCTCTTTCGCCTCGGCCACAGACATCAAACCTCTTCATACATGCCCTCCAGGGGGTCCTCATGCTTTTTGCGCTTTTAAATTCAAAAAGTGAACAAAAAGCATTTTGTTCACTTTTTGAATTAAAAAGCGCTGTAAATAAATTATAAAATTTTAAATTGTATTAACAAATCCTAAACAGGGGCAGGATGTAATCGCTACCACAACTGCATATTGGCGGGCGTATTATTCTATATAGTAATCCCTCGCTAACACGAACACGGTTTACACGAATTTCGGTTTATGACGAACAAAAATTTGCTCTTAACAATAATCTCATAAACTTCAATGTTAATTTGTTCGGTTAAGACGAACCCTCGTTAATACGAACTTCGAACGAATTTTCCGTCCCTTCACAGTCAATTGTCGGATAAAACGATTTTTTTAAAACACGTGTACTTTCGGTATTTTGATCCTTTTTCGGTTAATGATAATACATTATAATTGAGGTACCTCTCTGTACAGGTATCATAAAAGTCATTATCTCAAATTTCTAAAAATAGACAAAGGATTAGGAGATCAACAAATTGACTTGAATTTCTAAAAATAGTCTCAATACCTTAAAATTTCTTTTATATGTCTATTGAAAACAATATTTACTTTTGATAGCAAGTTCAATAGGGCTAATTAACAAAGGCCAACATTTTTCGGCTTTGTTAAGAAGTCAACATAAAAACTGAGCTCTGATGAACATTCATCAGTTCGTCAAAATATCCAAGCACAAACAGACGTCACTTGATGTGCTGATCAAAATGGAAATTTTAACTCAAACTGATCGCGGTTTCTTATCGAAAACAGCCGTAGCTGATAAGTACAAAATTCCGAAATCTACTCTGTCTACTATTCTCAAAAACAGAGAAAAGATAGAGGATGCGGCCGCGTCCGGAAGTGCGAATGGTCGTTCGAAACGTTTACGTAGGGTTAGACACGAAGACATTGGATCGCGATTATTAGTGTGGTTTAATCACATGCGACCGGAAAACTTCAGACTGAGCGGACCTCTTGTGAAAGAATAGGCACTCGAAATCGCTAAAAATCACCGACTTTAGGTGTTCGAATGGATGGTTGTGGAGGTTTCAACAGCGACACCGAATTTCTTCACAACAAGTTTGTGGTGAAGCAAACAAAGTGAATGAAGAAACAGCAAACGAGTGGATCGGTGAATTCCAACAACTTCTCAACCACGTCACCGTAGATGATGATTTGGCCACGGGTCTCAATGAGGTTTTGAAGAAACACGAATTCCAGAACAGCACGAGCCAAGTGATGAAAGTGACAACGAAGACATCATCCCGCCAACCTCGAAAGAACTCAGCGATGCGCTTGAAATTTTTAAGCGCTTCGCAGCAACACACAACATCTCAGAAGCATTTTCAGATGGGCTTGAAGCAATCAATTTTGAGTGCGCGCAAAAATTTGGACCGACTTATCGCCAAAACAACATTGAAATTAAACAAATTTAATTAAAAACTGCTTTTGTAATCAATAATAAACATTAATATTATAAACATTGTTAAGTTGTGTAATAAACTATTATTTTGTATATGCATGTAATAAATGATTAATCGATTCATTTTCTGAGTTGTTCCCTTAACCCAAACTCTCACATAACACGAACTCCAAGTCTGTTTTTTCGGTGTTCGTGTTAACGAGGGATTACTGTATTTATTAAAAAAAAAAACATTTTTACAAATAATCAATAAAAAATATGGTGATTTAAAATATGAAACAAGTATGTCCGCAATCTAAGCAATAAAAGAGATTCTGCTCAGAAGCGGGACATATAGAGTAATACTTTACTTTTTAACCAATAAATGACATTAGTTGTTATACAATCAATAAATTATAAAAACGTATACAATTTATAAATTATAAAAACATATCTTTTAAATATTTAGTTTAATAATTTATTTAATAAAATCAAACGAACGAGCGGCGAATCACAGATGGACGTGATTACCGCCGCCCATGAACTCCTGCAACATCCGATGATTTACAAGAGTGTTGCCGGCCTTGATGCCACCTTGATGCCACCAGACCCTCTCCCTTGCTTTCAATAACAGCTAATCACCCAACGGTGCGTAAGATATAACAGAAGATCACCAGCCGATCGACCATGGCGAAAGTCAAATTGCCGGTCATTGACCAACTGGCCATCCTCGAGGTAGGTTAGGAGCTGTTTATTGATAATGCTCTCCATTACTTTGGAGAGAAGAGAGGTAATGGAGTTAGCTGGGTCCGAGCTATCACCATTTTGAGGATCGGATGGACAAGGGCACGCTTCCATGAGACTGGGACTACGCCTTTAAAGTAAGAGTACCGAAATAGATGCGTTAGCACTGGTGTCAACTTCCCCTGAGTTGACACCAGTGCTAACACATGTTCGTAGCACAACTGGAGAGATACAATCTGACCCACTCGACTTATGAACTTCCCAGGAAAGGAGGGCTTTTCGGATGATTTTTTGCCGAAAAACTATTTCCGGCATTAAGCTCGGACACTGCGGGATGATAGGCGGTGCCTTCCCCTGGTCGTCCAAAGTCGAGTTTGAGGCAAAAAGAGTGCCCAAGGGATCGGCTCTCTCTTTTGTCGTGTGGGCCACAGAGTCGTTCCCAGTGTGCAATGGCGGTAGGGATGGCTGACAAAAGTTTCCCATACTGGCTTTGGAAAGCGCCCAGAATTTGCGCGTGCCAGGCGTGTTCCTTGCCAGCTGATCCCCAATTTTGACGACATGCTTGTACTTTGCTCTAGCAATTTTCCGTTTGAAGAATCTGAAGGCACGATTATATTTCCTCTTCAGAACTCGAGAGTTCGGATCCTTAGTGACTAACGCATTAGCCCAAGCTTGATAAGCCTGCCGTTTGCCAGATGCTGCAGCCCTGACAGACGCATCAAACCCAGGCCGTGATCTGCCATCAAGTGGTACCACAGAGCTTGGTACAAATAGTTCCATGCCCACACATCAGCTACACTATCATATCAGCTACAGCTACAACGCAGTCACTAGGATCATTGGAAGGGAAACAAATCGGCCCCGATGGGTAGGATGCAAAAAGGACCACATTTCATCCCAATCCGCTAACTTGTAGTGCCAAACGCGTCGAGTCGCATGTCTCGTGCGGGCTGTACGTTAAATGGGCACTACACTCCGTACCAAGCAATGATCAGAGGACCCTCGACAGGAAGCTTCGACACTGACCTGGTACTTTTCGGGATATATAGTCAGCAGAAGATCCAACAAAGACTGCATATGCAAAGGCTGTCCACGTCCGGTAGACGAGTGTGCGTTTGACCAATCGGGACAGGCCATTTGCGAGAGCTAAGGTAAAAAAACAGATTTCCTCGCGTAGTCTGTGGCACGTGACCCAAGCCAAGCCAAGCCAAGTGATACCACGGCGTGTGGTATAAAATGATGTTCTAGTTTATACCCGGGATATGACAGGTACGCTGTGTCGCTAGGTTGAGATATCTGCGTCTCCGTCAGAAACAACAAGGCCAGTTGCGCCGTCTCTAGATGATAGTAGACGGCGTTCAAGTTGGAATGAAGTCCCCGGATATTGCAAAAGTCCACATTTGGAGTGGGTCGGGGTGCCGCTGCGTTGACTCTTCGTTTGCCCTCAAAAAACACAAAAGGCGTTACTTTGCCCGCCCTAGATACGACGGGTAGCCCGAGCAAAATCCGAGAATTATTCCCCCGAGGATTGGTTCATCGGCTTCGTCAAAGCCGGTACCCTCCTGGGGTATATTTCTTGAGGCATCGCTTTCATATTTGGCTGGGGGGGTTGGGCTTCCTGTTTCTCTCACTCACCATAACCAAATGAATCGGGTTACACGTCGATCTTCTGTGAGAGGGCGGTCCTTCCCCGGTCGAGCCAGCCAAATACGAGCTGCAGTTAAATAACTACAGTTAGGCTTCACCGCCTATAAAAATTTAGTCTAGTTCTACAATTTTATTAACTAGCTGATTCTATTATCTCAAATACACAATCAGAATTCTGCATTGAACAGCTGCTTTTAATGCAGAAATACTGAACATGATTACATATTATCACGCCAAGAATGGTGACACTCTTTGAACGTTAAATTACTTTATTAATCGTAAAAATTTTTGTAATTTTTGTAATAGTATTAATTACGTTAGCTACAGACGTAGAGTCGAAAAAACAAAACTGATTTAAAACTAATTTTAATTACAATAAAGAACTTTATAAATAATACAAAGTATGACCTACTCAATGTACTCGTAAGTACAAAAAATAATGAATTAATTATTACATTAATTAAACTTATATTCTAATTAAAATGCAATTATGCATTCTGTCGCGATGACGCAAAACACATTCTGTTCACAAGGAAAGTAAATTAAGTCAGCGATCCTCCTGGAGTATGTGTACGCAACATATTACACTATTATACAAAAATATTTAATATTATTATAATCATATATTGTTTAAAAATATTAATAATATTAATTAGTAAGACAATGGCATATTCACAAATAATTGAGCGAAGCGAGCAAAGCGAGCGGAGCACTCTACCGGAGACTTTTTCACATTCTTTGTCACGAATAGGCTTGAAAACTGCTTGACGGAAAATTATGAAATTTTGCAATCAAAAAGACTAACATTAGGCGACAATTTAAAAAAAATGAAAAATTACATGTCGTTGAGGAATAATCGTCAAAACACTGATATCCCTTTGAATTAAATGGGAAACGATGAATCATTATACTGGACTCGCTTCACCCGAGATTTCGCAAGCGCCACGAATCCAAATTGAGAGTCTGTTGGTGCCCCTAGTTAAATTATATTTATAAACATTTGACGTATATATTTTAGGTATATCTCTCTTTAATGCTTTAATGAAGTGTAATATATTATTATTAAAAATAAATAAAATACACAATTGAATCATATTTTGTGTATACGACTCAACTTATTATGTTATATTGTCTGTTATTGTAACTTCTTAATAGTGACATTAATGGTCATCGCACTATGCTTCTAATAAACTTTAATTATTTATTTTTAGCTTTTGTCAGCAGTCGTCGAAACAACGATGGTCGTCACAACAGCTTTTTGATGTGATCATGGTGATGTATTGTTACTCGTTTTTATTGTTTTTTCTTGTACTCCAATTATTTAATACAATTTAAGAAAATTATTTATTTGCGGATACGGCTAGTATTAAGATATCGTATATATAATTAAAAATCTTGTGAATTAAATAGCTATAATATTATTTAGTACTTAGGAAATTATGTTTGCTTTTTAAGTACTCGACCTCATAGCGTTAAGTTTGTGTAATGATAATAAGGTAGGTACATAAAATGCCTATGTCTGAATGTCGTGGGTTGGTAAATACAACTAAAGGTCCAATGACCCGTAGTTACTCAATAATCTATCTAATCTAATAAAATCTGTTCAAATATTTATTAACTAAGATGTCGTGAAAAAAAGATATCCTAGTAGATAAAAAAAATATTTTTGAAATTGATAATGTCATGGAATATAATTTGTATTAAAACAATAACAATTAAGAATATCGTCTTTCTAACACAAGGGCTACTCTTGATGTTATTTCATTTAGATTTATAATTGATATTAAATACGTACAAGTATCTAATATAATATTCTTAGTTTATTTTGAGTTATAAACATTTTATCTGGGATCGTCGTTTTTTATAACATAATATATAAGTAATAATATATTTGTGAAAAAGGGAAATCAAAATTAAACAATACACAACATTTTATAATAATTTACGAGGTTTGTCATAGTAAGCCGTAACATTGTTAAGAAAAGTTTTGTAAAATTAAGGTATAATGAAGACGAAAAAGGGTAGGTGTATGAAAACTTTATTTAATTTGCACCAATAAGATTATAAATTAAAAAAATTATAATTGCCAAATACAGGTGAAGTTGATAAAGTTATATATTGTATATGATAGAAAAACATCATTAAAATTCGCTTTTATAAAAATTGTTAGGAGAGATGAAAGTGAAGTGAAGTTCTTTATTTTTATGTCTATTCGTTATAGCAAACAATTATTTATATTTTTTCATAGTAAGTTGTATTCTATATTGACATCTCTTGTCGTAAAATAATAGTCAAAATGTATATTTTATACTCCGTACTTACATTGCTTAAACTAATGTCTACAATCAATATTTTTATCAAAATTTTATTTATGTTCATACAAATATTAATAAATTCTATAAACATCGTGATGTACACAGAATTAAAACCTGAAATAAAAATAAACTTTTCTATGCCCATCACTACGCTCCATAAAATAGGTAATTCCTTTAGGGCTAATTAGATTAGAAGTCATTATTTGCGGCGACATTGGGAGCCAGTTTGACCCCTTCCCTCAAATTTGGCTAAGGTGATGGCCGACCCTTGCGTTATGCTCGTGAACGGGTGCTGCTTGCGGTGACTGGTCGTCTTTCTAGCCACGGATTTCTTTCTTCTTATTATTAAATAATTATAAGGCCAGCTTATCGAATTGATTGCGATGGCTTTTGTTGTTCGTACATTGCTAACTAATTATAATGACGTTTGTCAAACAGTGATCACAATAAAAAAACCCTTGTAAACTTATGTTAAGTTGGAGAGTCTTTACTTTACGTTTGTACAGTATTAAAATAAACCCTCCTTAACTCCTATTTGACGTACACAGGTGATGACTAGTATTGATTCAAAATGGAATAAATATAAATAAACATAAACATAAAATAATAACGACTGCTAATACACCACACCTTGAAAGAAGTTAAAATGAAGTGATAGATACATAATTATTAGCAAGAAAATTATTGCAAAACGTCTCTGTATTCAAGTACTTATTTTTATAATAACCTTTTAATACTCTTTTAATACGCGTTTAATGTGAGCTTACATTTTTTGCAAATATATTCGACAATAGATTAAGAATTTTTTGTGTAAAGAATTCGAATTCCATTTCTAAAATTATTTATTTTTGTTTAAGTGAGTAAAATTAGAAGTTTATTCTTTTCTGACTTTTGAATCTGATTGGGATGCATATTCATTGTTTATACCAAAGACCGATTTATATATATTATATTTAATTTATATTACTCGAGTATATTGTATTTTTTAAATTCGTTAACATTATAAACCCCAATGCACGCGGTCGTTAAATATGAACAATGTAAGATATTTTAGGTTTGTGAATTTCATATAAGAGGTTAGTGTTGCTGACCTCGCTTACAAATATGGAATCTCATACCGTTATAACACAAGGTAGTAAATTATTGAATTATTATAAACAGACGAACAACAGCTCATGATGTATTTGATGAAATAACAACATGATAACTTTTATATAATATTTTTTATGTTTAATATTATTTTCTTAAGAGTTATTTGTATTTTGTTATTTTATGTAGTTTTTTTAAAGTTTAATAAGTGTAAAGTTTTATCTGCTTTTAGAGAAAATATTACACGGCAGTAAATTTTTGCAATGTTATTTAATTACACAGGCACACAAAAAAAACATCATGAACCAGAGGGGAGACCCCCTTATTCTTAGGTTTTTGGGATCGCTGAAACCGAAGATGACAATAAAAACAAATTTTAATTGCCCGTTTTCCCGCTAGCACCCCCTTACTACCTCTTAAGGGGTGAAAAATTAAATTTTTGAATAAAATCAAGAAGATGTGTATTTCTACGTTTTTTGGTATGCTGAAAACGAAAATGATAACAAAAGATTAATTCAAGACCTCCATAACCCATTAACACTTTCTTACTACCCCCTATGGGGAGTGAAGTTTTCCATTTTTGTATAAAATAAAAATGAATGTGTATTTCTATGTTTTTTGGTATGATGAAACCGAATATTACAACCAAAAGTGAATTTGATACCTCTTTTACTCAATACCATCCCCAACCACCCCTTAATGGGGGGGTTTCAATTTTGTATAAAATCAAGATGTATAACTATGCTCTATTACTCTATATCTATTACTCTTAGCTCTTATATTAGAAATTCAAATGCTTTATCGATCAGAAGTATCTGATATATATTCATGATTTAACTCTACTCTTAGCGTAACCCAGGAACAACGGCGTGGACGTAGTAGATTTCTGTTCCCTTTTGGGGTGCTCTGGATTAAAGTGAGTCCCCTTGCCTCTCACTATTCAGCGTCAACTTGTTTCTACGATAGCGAACTCTCTTGTTTTCAAAAGATCTTCTAAGTGGTTTCCTTTCATTGGCTCTTTTCTGTTCTGGCAAATCTCTTTTTAAATTCCAATAGTAGTCTGCTAACATATTGACATCCCATTTACCCTGATAGCGCTGTTCCATTGTGTTAAGATCCTGATGGAACCTTTCACCTTGCTCCTCACTGTAGTCTCCAAAATTGGTAGGAAAATAGTCCCTTCTATTTCAGAGGCATAGAATTAGGTTCAGCATCTTTTAGTCTCCTAAATTGTCAGGAAAATAGTAACAATTCTATTTCGGCGGCAAAGAATTAGGTTCAGCATCTTTTAAGCGTTTTACAAGACTGCCGGATGGATAACTATATAAGTAGAATTAAATAGAAAACAAAAAAAAAATAAAAAAAATGTAAAAACTTGTTAAGAATAGGACAAAAATCATGATTCAGTCTTAGCATCACAATAACAAATATATGCATACAATGAGGTTACCATATACTTTATAATCATTTTTTATCTCAGCATCTTGAAAAACATAGAAATTCACATCCATCTTGATTATATATAAAAATTGAAATTTTCACCCCCCGTAAGGGGTGGTAGGGGGTGATAGTGGTCATGAATTTATTTATAGTTATCATTTTCGGTTTCAGCATCCAAAAAAACGTAGTAATACACATCTATCTTGATTTTATACAAAAGGGGATGCTAGCGGGAAAACGGGCAATTAAAATTAGTTTTTATTGTCATATTCGGTTTCAGCGATCCCAAAAACCTAAGAATAATGGGGTCTCCCCTCTGGTTCATGATGTTTTTTTTTTGTGTGCCTGTGTTATTAGGCAATTTTATTATCTCACAATTAATATATTTAATGTTGATGTACTTTTCTAAGTCAGATGAATATGAATATGAGTCCGTGTTTCACTTGTTTAAATCATAAATTTGTCATATTTTAAAAATATTCATTTTTTAAATAAAAATAGTGTTTTGGATAAATAGCACGGCTATTGCGCATTCATCAGATATATTCGTTTTTGTTTAAACGCTTGGAAGTTTCGTTTCGGAAATTTGAATTTAAAATATATGAAAACATCCATACATAAAAATAAAAACGTAATATATCTGAAAATTTTTATTAAATCCATTGATTACTTTGAAGTTTTTTATAAAAAAAAAACAACCTAAAGCTAATTTTTTACACTTTATAAATATTGTGTAATAATGTCGTCTATACTTTTTTGTCGGTATAAAACAAACAATAAAAACAATTGTCACATGTTAATATTATTTTATATTAATTCTTTGTAAGCACAGTATTGTACTTGTTATATTGTATTGTGATTTAGTCTAAATAATTTGATTAATAGTAAACTAATGATTACTACATAACTGCTTCAATTTCATTGAAATATTTAACTTCAACAATATTTGTAATCCTCTTTTTAGTTAAGTATAATATTATGCTATAAGTTATCTTATATAATATGCCGTTAAATTTAATTAAAAATATGTCAGACTTCCTTCATTTTATTTTTGCTAATGCCATGGCTAGTTCATCATAGGGCTAGGAAAGTCTGAATCTTAAATTTTTAAACATTATCCACAGATAGTTCTGATTACTTTTGTTATAATCTTTGTAAATATTCTTGTTTCCAACGACGAGTCATAAGGAATAACCCTTAAATTTATGTGCGTGTATATAGAGACTATCATCAAAGAAATTAAATATAAGATATTCACGTTTTTTTTTTGTTA
This sequence comes from Melinaea menophilus ssp. n. AW-2005, assembly GCA_918358695.1. Lineage (NCBI taxonomy): Eukaryota > Metazoa > Arthropoda > Insecta > Lepidoptera > Nymphalidae > Melinaea > Melinaea menophilus. Next base: position 4,656,816 of record OU911052.1, read on the forward strand.
TCGCAAGTAAGAAGTATGCCTAATTGATACAAAAAAAACGTTTTCTGGTGCCGACCTTAAATTTAAAATATATTATATTGATATTTTTAATATTGTTTCTCTTCGTATACATCCTTCTTCTCCTTGGCAACTAAGTTTCTATGTTTAAGACAATAACAATAATGTACAGATGTAGCCTGGTTACTATTTTATAATAACAGATTAATGTAATAATCTATAATTCTCATATAAGTAATTACAGTATAATAGATTAATGTCATATTTTGTAATTATGATATAACTATAGTAACAGTCTTATATCAGTAGCTTTTTTTATTCGTTTTGCATTATCACCGAATTTTTCTTTCATTTTTGTCCAATTCCTGTTAAATTACTTTATGCTAATTATAATTATTAATATTGCTGAATAAAATAAATTTGGAATTAATAAAAATAATCAAATTTATATCATTATGTACTTAGAACCATTACACAACATAATTTTATAAAAACATTTTTTAAGTAACTCGATTCCTTCCCATTTTCTCATCACACTCAAAAGAAATAATATAACAAATCTAAGTACAATTTATAAAAATACTGATAAATGAACGTACCAAGATTATTAATCGCACATTTACAAAGAGTTTCTCAGGCGTCGTTGAATTATTTACTGTGACTTAATCAAGCTTTGCGAGCTCTGCAACGTATATTGCCTTATAGCTTACTTTGATAAACTCGTGATATCCGCTAAGAATCGTTATTATTCTGTTGTATTACATAAGTTCACATGAGTCATAAGCATACGAATAATATTTAAAATTTAAATTTTTACTATTACATCAAATAAAGATTCTTGTACATATAATAACTCAACTGCTCCATGTATGTTATATACCATCTGTTGTTAGTAGACTAATTGCATCATATATATCTAATATCTCACCTATCTAATATTAACACAAAAAAATATATATATTTTATTAAATGGCGTGGAAATCAAATATTTTGAAGTGAAATCTTAAATTCATAGAGCAAAAACCAAAAAAGCATTTTAGATTCTACGTTTTAGATAAATGTACAGAGTAAAGATTCTAGACGAATAACTTAGTAAACATTGTTTAACATTATTTTTTATATCGTTTTTGCAAAGTATCCCATATTACAGCATTGTTGCAGGTGCATTCATTGTAGCTAAACCTGTTGAACATTTTCTTTAAAAATGTTTCAGAAAAAAATATCTTTTTTTATTTCTGTAATGCTTTATCTCTTTTAAAGTAGTTTATTTACTATATCTTATAGCAAAATCGACCAAAACTTTATATAATTGCTAGTTATTTACCCAGTTAACTTATCAATGCCTTATCTCAATGTAGTTTAAAAAAAAAGAAATTGTACTTTGATAAAAAAAAATGGATTTTTTAAAGTTTTTAATGTTCATATTTTATACTCGTATTAATAAATTATAATACAATTTGAAATCACATTATAATACAATTTTAAAAGGAAACATTGCGAAGTCACTGATAAAAGCAAGTGTTATAAAAGAGGTAGATACTTACTATTAGTACAAAATTATTTTTCTTCATAAGACTGAAATAATGAATATTTACTGTAACTTAATACTTTTTTATGTTATAATTTAATTTTACTATTAGACCGAATTTCATATGTTTAATAAGGGAAAAAACTAATATTGCATGCTAAGGAATCACTGAAACAAAATATTTCCTATATAATTGAAATCTCTGACGCCTTCACCTCTAATGAATTATTATTGGCATATTAAAGTTGACAAAAGTTTCTAGTTTGAATATGATCTGCTGAACAAAGTGTTACGTTACAGAGTGATCATGTTACTTATTCCACTATAGATGATGTGAAAATAGAGTGACTTATTTCAGAATTTCTTTATATGTTAATATTACTTTTTGACACATATATTTTTTATTTTCACGTCTTTAATATTAATAGAGATGTAAGAATTTCCTACATTGATATTTATTAAATTATAATTTCTATTACGTTAGGACATTATATTTTGTATGAATATTATTGATTTCATATTATATATTATAATTTAAAACCCGTTGCTGGTGCTATCAAATAGCACTGATATAGTGCTTTTGATAGTAGACAGTGGACCGTAAAATAAAATTATAATTATTTATAAATTATAACAACTATGTAAACATTAAAGGGCAAAAGAGTTTTTTTAGTTCATCCATTTTAGTAAATTCATTACGCCAGAATTTCTCAGCAAAGATGTCTTTCAAATCTGAATTTTTAAAAAGCACCTCATATGCCAACCTAGAAAAATTAAGTAAAGTTATTTTGAAAATTCTATTTACAATGTACAAAACTAAAGGAAGTTCAATTAGTATAGTCTAGCTAGGACTTTTCGAAAACATGCTCTCTTTGAAAAATAATATTGTTACAATATGTTTACGATGTCCATTTATGTTATGATTCTATGTAAAAAAAAATCATAATGCCTAGTTATATTGCAACAAAGTATTGAAACAAAACGAGTTTTCAATTCTAAGAGTTAATCTCTCTTAGAATTGAAATGATTATCTTAAATCTCAATATGTCACATAATGTATTCAAATATATAATTCAGGTATACTTTTTATGCTTAAAAAATTTTAATTAAAAATTCGGGTGAAACTTTTATCAGTGTAAAGTCAAAAATATTTATTTGTTGTCTCAAATATAATTTGTTAAAAAAAATTTTTCAATGAGAAAGTTATAATTAGTTTAGTATCTAGGTCAATCTGCGGTGTTTTTGAAGGAACATTCATGCTAACGACCTTTATCACTACTAGACATATTATGCAATAATTATAAAAATATTACTTTTTTATTTATATATTACTAAGTGCATACATATATACCACATAATATTATTTGAGCCAAATGTTCATGGAAATAGTAATGGTTCCAAAATAATATTTTAGTACCTTAGTATAAAAAAGATACTGAATGTTATTGTGAGTTGATGGTAATTCAATCTATAGGACTAAATTAATAATTGCTGCGTTAATTGGGAATAACTAATTATTTTTTAAGGGAACTTTTTTTATGATCGAATTGTATTATACATGCAAAGGATAAATGCCGAATGTAGATATCGATGTAAAGTTGATGGAAATGGATAAAATAAGAAATAATATACAATCATTTCTCATATTATCAAAAGTAGTTTAAAAGTAGCACCGATGATGGAAAACTTAAGAAGTCATCTTTTGTCGTGATTTAGTTATGTAATGATGAATGAGTGTTAAGCATGAATTCAGACATGCTTAAGATAACTAGACGACCGAAGAATACGACATGGATAGAAGCAGATCTCCACTGTGCTGACGAACGATAGAAAAGTACTGCAGTAACTTTTGAGTACAAAATGTTGATAAGGAAATAATGAAATATTTTTTATTGGCGTGAATCCAACCTTTCCTTAGCCCCCATTCTACGAATAAGTTGTTACCACGAGTTAATTGTTACTTTTGAATAAATACGATATGAGAATGATTTACATTTGTATAATGAAATTGTTGGTTTTTGATTATTAAACATAATTTAGGGCGAATACTTTTGGCATATAATTTTCATTAACATGATAATGTAAATTCTTTAAAACAGTAAAATTTCTTATATTAACAATAATTTCTTAAATCTCATCTCACTTCATGTAACAAAATGAATAAAAACGACAATAATATTATAAGCTATTCAGGTGATATTTTCGAGCAACATATGATGAGTTTATCAGAGTAAGACATGAGCGCAATATAGGTTGCAAAGCGAGCAGGGCTTGATAAATACGCACCAAATAATTCAGCGCCGCTTGAGATAGGAGTACTCTCTATGAATATGCGAGTAATGTTCCTTATAAGTTCATTTTACGCAGTCGTTTTATAAATTGTAGTATTATTTGTTACGTTATTTCTTGCACATTAATTTCGTTTTGTATTCATACTTCTTTTATGTTTCATTTTTGTTAAATTTGCCATTGTACAAGTAAAGTGGAAGTACTACTACAACTACTTTACTATCTTATGGTAATTTCATACTATTATGAATTATGTTATTTCTTGTAACGTGAATGGCATTTATTAGTTTATGACATGTTAATTGATTTTTGAGTTTTCAACATTACTTGTTATAAAAAAGATGTGAGTTAACATTGGTATTGGTTTTGAAATAGTAGGCTTTTGCTACGCTAATTTGCTTCGCTGGGATAGTGGGCCATCAATTTATCTTTATAAATTGGATAACATTCAATCCTATGAAAGTATTAAAATACATTCAGTGAACATGTCCATAAGTTACTTGTTCAGTCAGTATTTTGACAATATCATAAAAGTTACTACAGAATACAATAAAAAATAAACGAGTAACAGAAATTCAATACAATTTTAATATTAATGTTTATAATATATATATATATATATATATATATATATATATATATATATATATATATATATATATATATATATATATATATATATATATATATATTATGCGGCCAAGCAAATACACAAAATATCGAAAAAATCGTCTTTGGTACTATTAATTCTTTTAAAGTTTAATTTAAAAAAATAAAGGGTAATTTTTTAAAAAAACTTTTACCTGACTGTTCCGAAATGAAGAAAATAATTTAAATTTAAATGAAAGCAATCAATTTTGTACATTAATTACAATTATTAAATGATATAAAAGCTTGTCGCGAGATTTTCTTGGGTACTGACTAGTCTTGCTTGACATTCTTATTACTTATTCTGTGAAATAAAATCTCGCTTCTCCCTCCTTATTGATATCAATGACTTGTAAACACAAGACGGATGAGATCAGCTGTAATACAAACAGCGTAATTCTATTTCACATCTCATGGGAATGACATTTGAGTTAAAACAGTAGTATATAGAAGTAAAGATGCAATAAATTATTATAATTACAAAATTTTTAAAACTGGTATAAAATGGGTAATGGCTCCGGACCGGACGTGAGTGAAGCTTGAATTATCCTACGGAATATTTAAAATAAGAAGAAAATATTTAAATTCTTGGATTTATTTCTGCAGGAACTATGCCTAAAATGTGCTTACTATTACTACAGGTGTCTGAGGTCGTATAAAATTAAAGTAGAGTGCTGCGGAACTCACTATATTTTGAACAAGAATTACAGCTCGTACGTGCCTTCAACAGTGTTAGTGATACTTTAAATTGTAATACCAAATGATGTTGTGTTATTTGGATACTTTATTGAAAATAAGATATTGATTATTAAAAGCATCATTAATAGAGTTGCAGTTTAATTATAACTTCTATTCATATAAAGGTACATAAAGTAAAACATTTGTAACAACTCGATGTACCGGTATAATTCATAATATTATTTGTTTACATATGTTATTTACAAAAAGTATACATTAACATTAACATTTTATCATCAAACGTAAAATACTTTAATTAGTATCTGTAATTTGTTTTTTATTTATTATTAAAACCATTCTTGTAAAAGCCTTTTGTATTGCATTGTACAAGTTTTTTTATACAATAATTTATATAAAAAATGTTTTTTTATTAATGTCGTATGTAGTACGAACAATATATATAAAAATGTGAATATAACAATTATTTACTGTATTTATTTATTTTATTTAACATTTACGTACACAAGGAATATATAAAAAACAGAGTTATTTAAAAGATCCGTATAAAGGCTCTGCTTATTTCAAAATCAAATCTCTTCCAGCAGACCTGTGACAGGAGAGTAGAAAATGAAAGGCAGTGAAAGTGTGCACCGCATACAAAAGATTTGAAAATCAGATAAACATAAAATTACAAATACAGTTATAAGAAATAAAAACATACAAAGTATAATAATATATATAACAGAAAATAAATAAAGTTTGGAAAAAAAACACATACAAGCACGTTGAAAATTTTTACATCTATATGGAAATGTAGTGTTCGATAACTCGTTTTTTAAAATTTGTAACAGACTTAGAATGCTGTTTATTGAAAGGAATTGAGTTCCATAACCTCACTGCTTGAACCGTGAAAGAATAATATTAATAACATAGAGCTAAAATATTACTTAACTTCATAACTTCATAGCTATTGTCCTTTCAGTAAACTACATACATACATTGAAAATGTAATGTATATATGTTAGTTCTGTAATGCCATATTATGCTTACTCTGGAAAATGGAATAGATTCAAGGATGTAATTATTATTTAAAAACATAAACCTCCATATTTAGGTAACAGTAGCGAAAAAAAGTGTAGAAAAAAGAATAGAATGCCTGGCCGACCTTCACGGGATTCCTGTGATATCAAAATCACCAGCAACGTCACAGTGCCCCACGGTTCATACGAACTCTAAAGTTGTTGTTTCTCGTCCGAAGAGAATAATTAAGAAATAGTTAAGGTTTGTTTATCAATATTTGCGGTCAAAATATCTACTACATACCCTCTTTTGTTTTTATTTTTAATGTTCATTTGTTTGTCATTGCATTTTTTCGACGGCTGTCAGTTGTCACTTGTCGGATTGACGTGTTTATATACTATATGCTGTATTGTATTCCTAACAAGTCCTGACCTGTTGTATAAAATAATAATGATTGTGTGGAAATAATAATTGTATAACTTCTGAGTTATACAATTATTATCAATATCATTATTTTTCTCTTTTTACCTATACATTTTTATTTTTTTTTTGGGTGTGGATACTAATTTCAAAAATTTTTATTTTAAATTATTATTTTATATATTTTTTATTGTTTTGTTATAAGTTTTAAGTTTTGTTGAACATATTTTTTTTAATTTAAGTAAGAAGTTAAATCATTATGTAATATTATAGCCGGCTGGTATGTGGACTAATTGCTGACCACATTTTTATTTTATTTTTTTTTTGTTACGTTTTTTTTTATTCTTAATTTTAATTGTTGTGTTTAATTTTTGTCTTTATCTTTACACTTTAATTTATTTTTATTTTTTATATATATTTATAGTAGAATCTACTAATATATCATTTTATTTACGCATATATTTATATAGTTTAAAGTATTATGTCTGATTCCGAGGACACTAAACTTAACGACTCTTTTCTATCCTACGATAGCTGTCTTAGTATTCCTACATTAAATGATAGTCTCCTTTCTCACTTTTCTGAGTTATCAACAAATTTTAATGTTGTTCATATTAATGCACAAAGTATTCCTGCTCATTATCCAGATATGTTAACTTCTTTTCAAAATCTTAATATACATGCAATTTTAGTTTCAGAGTCGTGGTTAAAGCCATGTCTGCCATCCACTTCTTACTCGCTTCCAGGTTTCCAATTAATCCGTAATGACAGGATTGGTCGTGTTGGTGGCGGTGTGGCTATTTATCTTCGCTCTTATATCCCATTTAAGATTATTGATTTTTCTGAAACTCAGATCGGTGGAGCAGAGCACCTGTTCATAGAAGTAGTGTTTAGCAATATTAAACTACTCTTGGGTGTGTACTATAGTCCTAGTCTTACTGTGGACTACTTTACATCTTTTGAAAATTTCCTAGATTGCTACAGTCCACAATATAACCACACAATCATAATGGGTGACTTCAACACCTGTTTACTTAAAAAAGACCACCTTTCTGCTCGTTTGAAAAATCTGATTGATAGCATCAACCTACACATACTTCCATTAAATGCTACCCATACTTTACCTAACTGCATGCCTTCACTTCTTGACTTAATGATTGTCTCATCGATGGACCATGTTGTAAAGAATGGTCAATGTGCAGCTGACTCTTTTTCATTTCATGATCTTGTTTTCCTATCGTATAAGATTAGACCTCCGAAACCTAAGTCAAGAGTACTTCACCTTCGTAAATTTGGTGGAACGGATGTAGAAAAATTGCAACAAGATGCGTACATATTAGACTGGTCGGATTTATATAAAGCCTGTTCCATTGATGAGCAGGTAGCCATTTTTAATAACTTGCTAACTAAGCTATACGATATTCATGCTCCTATTCGACCTGTTCAAATAAAACATCTGCCAGCCCCGTGTCTGTGTAATGAGGTAAAAAAATTACAAGTTAAAAAAAAATATGCAAAATGTAAATATAAAAAAAACAATAGTGATGACAATAAAGAAAGGTACAGAAGAGCTAGAAATAATTGCAATAAGGTGTGTAGAGACAAGCAACGACGCCATATTTATAAATCTGTCATCGAAGAAGATGATCCTGGTAAAGTTTGGAGCTTTCTTCAATCACTTGGAGTTGGAAAGGCACGTCAAGAGTTTAATCCTAATAATTTTGATTCTAACCAGCTTAACAAGCACTTCTCTAATTATGCCGCCATTGACAGTGCGGCAAAGGCTATTACTCTAAATCAACTTTCTGCCATATCTTCTCCTAATACTCCAGAATTTTTCATAGGTCAGTTTACTGTAAGTGATGTTAAGAAGAACAGTTTAGATATTAAATCCGACGCTATTGGATCCGACTGCATTAGTCGTAAGATGATTCTTCCTATTCTTGACGTTGTGGCTCCCGTAGTTACTTTTATTTTCAATTATTCTATTGCTACTAACACTTTTCCTACTTCATGGAAGGATACTCAAGTATTACCTCTTCCAAAAAAAAGAAATCCTACGTCCCTGTCAGACTTCCGTCCTATTTCTATATTACCTTTCCTTTCTAAAGTTCTTGAGCGCCTTGTCCATAATCAACTTAACTTTTTCCTTACCAAACAAAGCCTTTTAAATCCTCTACAATCCGGATTTCGTCCCTGTCATAGTACGACTACTGCATTGTTGAAAATAACAGATGACATAAGACATGGTATGGAGTGCCGTAAATTCACGGTCTTAATTTTACTAGATTTCAGTAATGCGTTTAATACCGTGGATTTTGACATTCTGCTTGCTACTTTAGGTTCTATTAACATATCTCCTGTAGTACTCGACTGGTTTCATAGTTACTTGCATGGTCATCGCCAACGAGTTAAACTTGGTAACTCTTTATCGGATTGGCCTACAATCATGGCTGGGGTAGCGGAAGGTGGCGTGTTGTCTCCTCTTTTATTTTCTATATTTATCAATTCTGTTAGTGATCATATTTCTTCTCCCTACCACCTTTATGCTGATGACCTTCAAATTTATATTCAGGCAACTTTAGAAGATTTACCTCAAGCTATTAATAATTTAAATGACGAACTTAGTAAAATCTCACAATGGAGTAATTTCTTTGGACTTAAAATAAATACGATGAAAACACAAGCAATTATAATTGGTAGCAAAAAACTTCATTCTCGACTCGACCTTGACAAATTACCTGGCGTGCTATTTGACAGAGTTCATATACCTTTTAGGGAATATGTATGCAACTTAGGAATCATCTTTGACCGTCATCTTTCTTGGGCACCTCAGATCAGTGAGGGGAGCAAAAAAATGTTTTCCTCAGTAGGAACTTTAAGAAGGTTGCGTAATTTTCTTCCCATTTCCACGAAGATTGCGGTGGCACAAAGTATCCTTTTTCCTATACTTGATTATGCAGATGTATGTTTTTAGATCTTAGGGAGGAGCAACTGAATAAGCTTGAGCGCCTTCAAAATCTTTGCATAAGGTTCATATTTGGGCTTCGAAAATATGACTACATATCTGAATTCCGTAAAAAGCTCAAGTGGCTCCCAATTCGCCTTCGCAGGAATACTCATATTTTAAATCTTCTATATCGCATTCTATTCAATCCTGCCCTTCCTCCTTATCTAAAACAGCGTTTTAAGCTTCTTGGAGAATCACACAATCACACAATTTTAAAAATATTGTAAAAGAGTACCATCTCAAGCATGGTTAATTGGATTCATTTATATATATATATGTATATATCTTTTCTTCTTTCCTTTCTTGATGCCAAAATTTTAAGTGTTTCTATAATATATATTTATATGTATTTTAAAATAATTTAAGTCTATTTTTTATATTTATACATTTTTTTTGTAAATACGTAAAGTATTTATACTTATATAGATATATGTATTTATTTATGTATATGTAGATATGTATGTACATGTATTGATTGTGTATTTTTATAATATTAAATTATTTATATTTTCTACTATAATATATTGCAAGTTTCATGATTAGAAAGTTGCGGACCCCTTGTACTACTAGCACAGCGTATCCTTAATCTAAAGGTTGCCTGGTAGAGATCGCTTATTAGCGATAAGGCCGCCTTTTTGTATAACCAAATTATTCTATTGACTATTTGTAACGTGTAAAATAAAAATATTTGTTTTTCTGGTGTGCAATAAAGTATATTTATTATTATTATTATTATTATTATTATTATTATTTAAAAACATAAACCTCCATATTTAGGTAACAGTAGCGAAAAAAAGTGTTGATATGATTGTAAGTTTGAATTTTGTAATGAAGTTTTGAAGTTTTTGAAGTTTTGAAGTTTTGTTTTGAAGTTTTTGAAGTTTAACAGTACAATTATTATTCTGTGGTTTTCATCACTTAACACTTAAAATTTTTTGAATTAATTTAATTATTTTACATTTACAGAATCACTTAATTGACTCTCTATCATTTAACAACAGAATTTTTTTTATTACTTTCATTTATTTCAATTCACCTTATTCCACTTTTATATGCAAATTCTCCCAGTGTATCTTCATATTAGACACTGCAGCTGATTCTGCTCGAGAACCTGGGTGTTGTTCTCTTATACTTTATACTCGTATTAATTAGGCTATATTGAACTGTATAATAAATAAAAATTATACAGAAACCCACATTTAGTTGGAAGTTATTTAAAAGAAAAGAAATGAATCAATACCTAATAATATATATAATAAGTATAAAATATACTCATAATAACAGAATATAAAAATATAATATACGAAGTGACAACATCAAATTAAAATGACATAAACAATAGAAGTAAAATAAGTATTTACTGATAAGCTGAGTAGTAAGTTTAACTCGAGTAATGAATTCGGATTCGTAATTTATACTAATTTAACATCTACACATTATTGCATTACCTACATTACAAAATATTATATCATTAAAGTTATATCATATAATATAATAAGGGCGTTAATGTTTTCTTTTACAAAAGATATCAATATTTATTTTGTGACTGGTTATTAAAGTATCAAATACCCTTAATAATTTCGCTCTTGTCGATTGATCAAAAAGTTTTTCGTGCTGTCCATCTGACGTATATCCTCTCATAGGATGCGCAAGGGTGGGATTGCCGCGCAATGTTTTTGCCTTTTCCGGTTCATATAATACCCTCAAAAAGATAGATGGCGATCCTATTCTAAGGCAGAGCCGTCCGATTTTTTCTTTTATATTCTTATCATATTTTAAGAAAAAATAACTCGGCCAACAACTTTGACCGAATTCTATTTAGAACTAAATATAAATTAGTACAGGAGTCATAGTAGCTTTTTATATTTATTTTATTTATTCATGTACCAGATTTAGTAAAAACAAAATATTCAGAGACATGAAGAACATTGGATGAGCTTATCTCTAAAGAGAGATTTCTACCAGCTACCCATGAGAGTGACAAAACTCAATTAAAAGGGCAGAAATAGGTACACACTACATATAGTAAATATTCTTAATAGTAAAAAACTAACTAAACATTACTTATATAATAAACTAAATTATGCCGATACATATATGAATTCAAATACTTATCAATATAATAAATCGAAAATATATACAAATACATATATGAATATATAAATATATAATAATACAAATAGAGATATAATACATATAATTATAACTGGGAGAGATAGTAGAGCTTTAATCTACGTTTAAACAATACAACATTTGGGCTACTTATAATATGGCTGGGAAGGGTATTCTATAACCGCGCTGCATGAATGGAAAAGGATTTGGAGAAAAATGTTGAATTGTAAGGAGGGACATTAAAAGATTTAACAGGAACACAAGAGCGTTTGGGACGGCTACTCGGAGGGGACAGGTGGAAGAGTTCATATAAATAAGTGGGAGATGAATTTCTTAAAACATTATACAGAATGGTTAAAATATGCATATTCCGGCGAAGGCGAATAGGGAGCCACTTAAGTTGACGTCTCTGAAATGTGGTCAAACTTGCGCAATACGAAGATAAAACGAATGCACAAGTTTTGAAGGCGATCTAATTTATTAAGTAGCTCCTCGTTAGCGTCTAATTGGCAAACGTCAGCATAGTCGAGAAGGGGTAACAAAAGGAAGTGAGATAGCAAGATTTTAGTTTTTAAAGGTAAGAAATTTTGCAGACGCTTGAGAGAGTGAAATGACGAATGCATTCTTCGACTTCTTTCGACGTTTCATTTACTTGTGCTGTCCAATTTAGGTGTTTATCTATCACCAAGCCCAGATTTTTTACTATGTCAGAAAAAGGAATCACGGTATCACAGTACAATATATTAGGAATCTGATTAAGTTGAACCTTATTATGAAGATATTTGCTACCTATAAGAATGGCCTGAGATTTTTTGGGATTGACAGTGAGGCCAAAAGACTCGGTCCATTCCTTTATAAAAATGAGATCATTATTTATGGCTCTTATGGTAGCATCAAGATCATTGAGTGAGCAATGTCTATAGATTTGTAAGTCGTCTGCATAGAGATGGTAGTGAGAAGATATTATTTTAGTGATTTCATTAACAAAAATGGAAAAAAGTAAAGGAGATAAAACGCCGCCCTGAGGGACGCCAGCAGACAGAACAACCCAATCTGAGGATAAGTCATCAGAGCAAGTAGTCTGTCGACGGCCGTACAGGTATGAATGAAACCAGTTAATCACAGGTGGAGATATGGTAAGGCTGCGAAGAACACCAAGCAATATATCATAGTCTATGGAATTGAAAGCATTGCTGAAATCCAGAAGGACAAGTATCGTGAGTCTATGGTAATTGTAATACGGTAATATTGTAATGAGATATAAAATTTGTTTAAAAGTGATACATTAGATATTAGAATTTTCTATAGACTGCAGTAGAAAATAATTGTTCAATTAAATTAAATATATATACAGCGTGTGTTAAAACTACGGCAAAAGCTAGCTTGTTTGTAAAGTGCAAGAAAATAATATAGAAAGTATGACAGTGAACTTGAAAGGCAATAGATAACATCAGCTGGTCGTTGAGATTCTATTCCCATCTATGCATGGCTGGTCACGAGTTGAATTTATGTTTGCTCGCGTAAGCACTACTACGCGTGGTTTAATTTATGGGTATACAGTATCATCGAATATCCCGTATTTGAGAATGCATATTGTTCATTATTAACTGACACTCATAAATATTTTTTTCAAACTAATTTAAACGTATAAATATTTATGTATCAAAGATATATAATTTTACTTCACATCAGTGGCATATTATATCAGTTTAAACAGAGCCTGCATTTGTTTTTCTTCTTTTACACGGTTGTGATTTCTCTCGACTCCATAGACATGTACAGTGTTCAAGACGTATGAAGCTTGACAGGCGTTTAGTCAACATGGTATTATATTAAAAATAAAATTACACCGTTATATGAACAACAACTAATGCTTTATTGGGTAATTTTTAGTAATTCATAACACAAATTAAATACCTTTAACTCTTCCAACCTAACGAACTTATTTATTTGCAATTGCAAATGTTTACATTTTGTAAATGTTTCTTGACAGAATTACACATATAGTTCAGTAAAAATTATAATCTCAATTAAAAGATTCAGTAGAAGATATTTTTTTTCACACATTTTATAAAACATAGACGGTATTATGACTTATAAACTAAATTCAATCAGTTTCATTGTGCTTTACGTTAATTAGACATATTAAACACTTATTTTCTAGTGTATCCCGGGCAACAGAAAAGAGATAGAGAACATCACGAGTACTTCTCAATGTACAGATTGCGATTGCACCTAAACTACACCAGACAAATACATATGCTTGAAACGAAATTTCTGCCGTAAATTAAGTCGATTATGCGATTGGTCCGGTTTCAAGTTAAATTTTAAGGCGTACAAATCATTACATGAAAACATTCCAGACGCAGATCCAGTTTTGTATAAAAGATACAGAATAGCTTCATAATTCTAGTGAAAAGAATTAATATTTGGAAATTTAAATTTGATACGAATATATTTCTAATATAATAAATAAATAATATAAATACATTATAACTAGAATTTCGTTCGTAAAAATAAATTATAGCTAGCCTGCCATTCATAAAAACTTTTTTCGACACATTTTCTATGTTTCAATCTTTCACATATAACCAAGGAATTAATAAGTAAACATATTGTATATATTGTATTGTATAGCAGAGAATAAATAAAACTTATAAAAGTTATTCCACTTAATTTAAAACCTTCTGTATATTTATAATACTTGCATCCGTAGCCAAAAGTATTTATTTGCATTGCAAAGCGCATGGGAGCGCATGCATAAGCTCTGAAGTTTTTTTTTTTACTACAACATGCACATGTACAGTTTTACTTATTATATAATTTAATTAATATGCCCATCATAATACCATGACTGATACGGTATAATGACAACTTTAAGACTCTTGTGAAAGTTTAAGCATCTCTCTTAAAGAAAATTTTTGTAAGATAAAAATATTTAGGAATTCTGTCTCGAAAAATTTTATACCCTTAAGAAGTCCAGCATAAGATATACTTTAAAAGAATCATAAATTATCATTTAAATTCCTGAGCATATTCTTAGCGTGTTTATTGTTGAAAGATTTTAAGCTAAGTCCAGTTAGTTGTGAGTTAGTCAAACCAAACGTCGTCGTGTCGCCACGGTTTGGTTACACTGTCGTCGAATTCATCGACGCGTTCGTAGTTTTCATTTCACCATCTTTATTACATTTTTGCTGAATACTCATTTTTAGTACAAAGGCTGCCTTTTATAGATAATTTGCTTCATTTTTATCTATTGTAATAGCTTGTATCACGACGTAGAGTCTATTTAGTAATAAAAGCGAAAACAAACGTCCAGTTTACTTTCCTAGTGAAGTCCCAATAGAAGAAACACTTATTTCAGCATTGGTAGACTTTTGACCTAGAGAGTTCACACTTACAGAATATAGACCATCAGCAAAATAAACTTTATATTTCCAACAGAACAACTTAAAGAAATTTGCAATCTAGACTGAATATTCAATATATAAGTTTGAAACGAAAGAAATCTAGTCAATAAAATATCGGGAACACAAAGACGAAAAACCAAAAAAATTTACATCGCAAATGATGTTTCAAAAATATAAGTCTACCTTTGATAAAAATATGTTTCAGTATCTGCAAGGAACACGCTGCAAAGGATAATAAAAAGTAACAATCGCAATAACAATAATAACGCTCCTTAGTAATATAGGATTATTATGCATTATGGACGATATATATAAAATTATTATATGTTAGTAAAAATACTATGTAATTACTAGAACACTCGGGAGAAATGAAATGAAGTGTTTCGGAAGTGTCTCGGTAATACTGCCAATAGAACAGTACAATGTTAAACATAAAGTACGATATTTATAAATGTTTTTATAACATTTCTGTAATATTTTCAGAAATTTAGAATAACCTCAGGGTGTCAAGATATGATTACTAAAAAATTATTCCTACAAAAATGTCACAGATTAATTATATTTGTTTGATTAGTTGTGACCGTAAGTGTGAAAATCGTTCCAATTCTTCTCTTTTACGGGCGTTGTTTGTCTTAAGAAACGTGACTGAATCATAATTGTGAGTATTAAGTACTAGAAAACTTCTTCTTAAAATATGAAAATTCATTTCAATCATTCTTTTTATTAAAATAATTTATTATTACACTATATACCTAGAACGGTCGGAATATATATCTTAAGATATCTTTGTCTTGTACCTCTTAAGGATCGAATTGACATTGACTATAAATAACAGTACTCTGTTTAAAAAAATGTTGTTTAAACTTTAACCATTTTTAGTGTCGAAAATACTATCCGTCGTCGTCGTCGTCGTCGAAAAATAGATATCCCTGTAAACGATGATGATAACCTGGACGGTTATGTGGGATGACTAGACTGTCTTCTGAAAGACAACGCTGTAACCATATCGCCTGGCTATAAGTCTTCCATCCATCCATTTAGAAAAAAAAAAAACTATTAAATAAATATAATCTGAAAATGAAATACTATCAATATTGCAGAATTTTATAAATCTTTGATGAAAAAAACAGTAGTTATATAATTTTGTACATATGCATTGCTCAGAAAACCTTTATAGAACTCGTCGTAATGAAAGAAATAATTTCATCTTATCAACTCACCAAATATAGAGGAAGTTTATATAAAATATAACTTACAATTAGTACTCCACTTGACCTGGTTGGTTTTTCTCTCAAAGGCTGATTTATTCGTGAATTACACTGACAAATCTCTATAAAAATGTTACATGCAGCTGCATGAGAAACAATCAAGTACTCCTGTTTATACAATACAAAATGCAAGTTAGCATAAGAAATAAAAGCATTGAGTTGGAAATATTATCTTATTTTTGTTTATTCAACATCAAGTTGATCATTGAATGAGCTAAATAGTGTCATATGACTCTAATCTATGGATAACCTCTAGAAACATGTTTATTATCTAGATATTAAATATAAACAAATATACCATCATAGGAACAACAATACCATCACCATAATAACAACCTCACTTTGGGTGTAGTGATCTTCCATTGTGATAAGTATTTCCATGAACAAGAATCAGAACATTAAAAAGTTGCGAGTATTTCATGTTAAAAGCGTTTTGTTTAATGTAAATACGAGTACTAGAAATAATCATAAAATAATAGTGCTAACTAAAAAAACAACTTTTGGCTGAAGAGATTCTTATAAAACTCTTTTATAAATACATTACTTAAAATTTGGCACCACCTTATGAGATAAAATATTAACGTTTCACATTATACGTTTTCTTGTTTCTGTAGCTCGTTATAAAAAAAGCTCAACAAACATACTTTGTTGAGAAGAGGGTTGCAATTCTGTACATATTACTTCACTATAATCATTTCCAAAATGTTTTCTACTATCATACTTAGTATATAAGTAGCCCTTTCTGCTCTTGTATAAGATAAGTGTAGTATAGAAAGAGTTATCGTTATCGTTATCATTTATTCTAGTCTTCAGTTGGTTTTTTGCTTAATTTTAATTCTAATTCTACAGTTCTCACATTTAAATTATGATTATAGATATATTATATAAACAATAGTCAATAACATATTATGTAATCTATTCAATATTATCCATGGACCTCCTTGGTGGTTCTCTATGGACCTACTCTTTAGAACCGTGGAAACGGACGACAACACATTTGGTTTAAAATAATAAAGAATGAAAATTTATATAAACAATACCTAGAATCGAACCAGCGACCCGATACCGCTGCTACATTTTGTAACCCATTTTGATTTATATCTCAAATTAAATCCCTTTATCGGATTATAATATATATAATTAAGCTTCTCTTGGAAAACATAGCTTTTTATTATCCGTAATTTTCCAACAATTGCAATAGCAATGTTGTAAATATATGACTTAATTTGTAATTGAATTTTTGAAGTTTCTAGGGAACAGACATAAAAAATACGTAAAAACGTAAAAATGGGACAACAACAACACAAATTTAAAAAACACATCAATAGAAGATCCAAGTTTGTTAAATATTTTTATTGAGGTTATTGCAAGAGGAAACCTAATTTGTATAAGAAAATTTTCAAATAAAAAAAAAATAAAAACAGATAAATAATTAACACAATATATTGAAAGCCCTTTGAATTTCATTCGGAATGATTATTAGGTTATATATTGTAAAAGAAAACATCGATAATAGTAAACAATTATTATAAAAGAAATCTTTAAATCTTCCCCTTTATAATCTAGGGTCGTACAACCACTATACCACAAATATATATTATATTATCTTATTAATAAAATTTTATAATATATGTGTTTGAAACGCGCAACAAGGACAGATGGTCATTGAATTAAAATGACTTTAATATTTGTCCATACATTTCAATGATTTATTGACTTATTTATAAACAATTTCATATTAGCCAATTACTCTGAAATAAAAAATAACACTAATTCACTTATTCTAAAACAGACCTTTAAAATTTTATGACTCATAATTAGAAATGACTGCAATAATCGTATGTTTATCATTTTGTAAAATAATACAGTAAGTAATAATGTTCTACTATTAATATTATAAATACGAAAGTTTGTGAGGATGTATGTTTGTTTGTTACTCTTTCACACAAAAATAATACAGAACAAATTTCGTTGCTACTTTACAGTACCTATATATAGCATATACATCAGAATCAAATAAGGTCTACGAATTCAGATCTTACCACCCAATGTAGAAATTAAGGAGAGCAAAGAAATGGGAAAAACCTAATATATGTAAAAATAAAAATACACTTATAATTGTCGATTTAGAATCATTGAAATTTGTATAACTGTGAAAGCCAAATTAAAGAAATATCAAAATACTTAACCCAAAACTTTGTTAACTATTTGATACAGATATGTTCTTATTGTATTAAATGTAGGTGTATCAGATGGTCATGTTTTATAAATAATTTTAAATTTAATAGTATGAGTAGTATTATAAAAAATATTAATTATCCCAAGTTGTTTGTATTATAAATGTAAGGAATCTGTACATCTTTTTCTTTATTTTAAATTTTGTGATAGACAGTCGTCTTTAGTTGCATTTATTTTAATTTCCCAATTTTTTTTTTCTGACAATCTGTGTCTTTCTCTAACTCAAGAATCATTTAAAAACTTGTTAATATTTTTTATACTATAGTAAATATTGAAGTTACTTTTGTGACTTATTAAATAATAAATCTATTATAATAAAGTGAAGTATACAGGATGGCAAAAACCTTTAGAAAATTATAAATATATTATATCATCTTTTCTTACGCCGGATATACCAAAAATAAAATATTAAAGCAAAGAAAATCCACTGACGAAACAGATGTGTTCACTTTCTAAACGGAACATTTTAAGTTTATAACTATGCATTTTCCAAAGAATTTTTAACATTTAACGATGAAAAAAGATTATTTAATCATACTTCCATCCCATTATTTCATTTTATCTATTCTGTCAGACTGAGTTAGATTAGCATTAATTAGTTTATATACTCATAAGTTCAATTAGGATTGTAATTTTTTACCAAATACAAAAAAAAAATGTACTTTTTAAATAATTATTATATTAATTTGATATTTAAACAAAAATAGTACCAGTCGTAGAAAACCAAACTGAAAAAAATAATACTCTTCATTGTTATTTCAAATACTTAAAACTGAATGTAACATTGTTCCAGGGTATTAATTAAGTTCTAGATATTATTAGACTACTTGAATGTTCATGAATATGATAACAAGAATTGTTAAAATTGTAGTAATTGTAAAGCTTACTCACGATGGTAAAAAAGGAAACTAGTGAAGTAAGTAAAAAGTAAGGAGTAATTAATGTATCGACAAATTTGAGTGGAGCAAGCTCATATAAAATAATTTGATGTCGTAAACTCGTAATAGGCATTTGAAGTAAACGCAATATTTACCAGTTAAAGGAGCCAAGATTATTAAACAGGTTATTAAAATAAAAAAATCTTTTAACACAAAATACTACTAATACAAAAAAAAATCTGCCAATAGCGCAATGCTTATACACGAAATATATTTCAGGACAAAATTGATTGTTTTATATCGTGTCGTGTCGTGACGTATCGTAACTTGCTTGTCGTGTCGTGTGAATTGTGTCTTGTCGTATCGTATCGTTTCGTGTCGTATCGTGTCGTGTCTTGTCGTGTCACATTGCAACGTATCGTACGTGCCGCCGTGTGAATATAAGTAAAAAAACAAAATAATCCACTTCAGTTAATAATAATTATACATTATCTAAATTCTATAAAAATCCTTAATCTGTACTTTAATCAACTGTCTTAAAAGTGCAGTGGAGATCAGATTTCAGATTCAATTTAAATTACACATAATTCCGTTACCTGAGACAATTACGATCACATTAAGCCGAAATAAGAGAAATGCACGTACTTTACTAATAATACTTGTTACAATAAAGTCTGTTAGATTTACAATGTTGATGAGGAACTGCAATGTGTAAATGTAGTAAGAAAATCCATATTTTTTATATGATTATTATTATGGTAAAAGCTATCGAAACGTTATTTACAGTTAGAAATCAATAACAGTATCATATCAATCAGTATCAATCAATAAATTGTCAAAAACTTTGTAAGGTATATATTTCTTATAATTTACTAGATACATAAAAAAATATTATAATAATAAACATATTTTGTATTTTTGTATAAAGTCGTACAAGAACTTTAGGAAATATATGTTGCTTATTATTACTATGTTTGTTAAACATCGTAGCAAAAATAAATGCTCATACAAAATAGAAAAGAAATATATTTCATTATAAAAGAAAATCAAACTGAAATTTAAAAATTGTTTTGGATGAGTATTGTTTCGTATGTGAACATTACCCCAATTGCTCCACTTCCTCTCAACATTCGTCCTTCGATCAGATTCCTTTATAAACTAGATATGCTCGGATCGGTTATATTATCCAGCTTTGGAGAGGTTAAGTAACAACCATGATTGACTTTATATTTATATATAGTTTCAGTTATTATAACGTATTGTTATTTATAGTGGCAGATTAAAGTACACAATAAAAACAGGACTGCATTTAAATTCCTTATAAATATAACATTTAATTTCACATATAAAACAAACATGTAATAATCATGAAGTTCTATTTAAACGCAACGTGCATTGATGTTAATTAAACTCAACTGAACATACATTAGCATAAAAAAAAAAGTTGCTACTTTATTTCACAATAGTTGTTGTGTTTCAAGAAACATGACGGGCGAACAAAGAGCTAACCGAAGATTTGTCTCAATCCGTAAGATACGCGCTGAGACAAATTACAATTCCTTTTTTAGCAAAATATGTATGTATAAAAACTAGATTCATAACTAATATTTATTACAGTTAATTAAAGTACAATTATCATCCTATTTAATGTAATGCAATGATATCGTTCCTCCTAATCTCAATAATAACAATTATCCCAATAAGTACCAATAATATCTATGATCAATTTTGTCATAGCTTTAAAGCCACAAAGAATATGTTGCAAGGCTTATATTCTAATTATCAATAAATAATATTCTTTCTTAGAATTATATATTATTTTTCTATATGTGACTCCGTTAGGCAGTTGTAAATTACGGCTATAATTTATTTTCTATTATAGCAGTGTCAAATTAATTTTACCATACCATTACCATAGTCTTACGGGTGAGATTTAATACCAAAAGGTAAAAACACAAAGATTATATTTGCCTAAAGATTTGAATGTTTTTGTCCATATCGCTCTGAAAATACTAATCTACAATTCTTACAGCGTTTAATTCTAATTTATTTTGCGGAAACCCTGAAATTCCCTGAATTTCCTGAAAATCATTATCATCATCATCATCATCATCCTTTTTTCATCACAGATAATAATCCGATTTAAAAATCCTTCATTATTGCTTTCAAGCCTTTCAAGCTATTTAATCTTTCTAATTTGCTTCAAATGGATTAAAATAGTTTTATCACTGGCACCACAGCCTGCAGCTAGCTCGGACGTGTACGAAAACGTTGGCACCAAAAAAACACTGTGTTTTCTTTTGCAAAATAACCGCCATGCCCATCATTAACGCTTCAAGCCGTTTCCGCAGCACTGGTGCTACGTGGAACTCGTACTCGTAAATAACACAATATTTCAAGTATTCCATTTTGTAAACTGAGTGACGCAAACAGAAAAAACAAATGAATGACGGTTAACGAAACAAAAATACATGTGTAAATAGTTGTATAAATATAAATTTGGAATTCCTAACCAAAGAGGATATATTTTTGATTAAAGTGGAAAGTTTCAGACAACAAACCGCCAATTTCATATGTATGGGTCTAATATTTCAAATATATTATATAAGATTTGACAAACCACATGACGAATAAAACAATTGTTAGCAATATAGTTTTGATTTTTTTTAATCAAACATAGTTGCTCACTACAAATCAATTTGAACAAATATTTATATATATGACCTAGTGTTCATTGTGGCAATCATAAGACTCTTTTTAATAATAAAAACAATATATTCCAAGTTACCACCCGGAATATAAAAACTGGAAGAGGATGCTTTGGAATCCATTATTTTAGGAATATGTTATGCTTACTGAATTTTAATAATGCTTTTCATGTATGGTGGCGCCAAAATACAATTCTAGTAACCTTCGACACGCCCACCGGGGAGCAGTAAATTGTAGAAATGTGTGACTCGCAAGGGTAATAGGAATAAATAGGAACCATGCGTGCACCAACCTCAGAATCCAGGGCAGCTCCAGCCAGATAATCCAGGAAGGTCGACGGCGCGTGACGGTTAGAGTTCAAACACGCAGGCTAGTTCTATAGACGTCATTAACACTCGTGGTCACGATTTGGCACTACCACTTAATAGCGGGAGACTATAACAATGTCTCTTCATGATCCTGAAGTGCAATACTTAAAGATCGGGCGGTAAGCTGGAGTTGAAGACGGAGTTGTAGGGCTTCGTCCTCTGCCGATGCGATTAGTGCTGTATCCAATACTTGAATGACCGGGCGCCGCAGTTGGCGCTGGTGTGCATGGTTTAAGGAAGAGTGAAGGAAATGGATTGCGATGTCACATATAATTGACTCATTCACTATTAAGAATATAAAGCCACAAGGTGGCGTTATCATTTCCGCCCGCCCTTAAAGGGTCACCTTTGAAAGACTACCATTAAGCCTAATAGCCTAATTTCTTTTAATTGAGAAATTTAAATAATATTTAACTAAAATAACTTAAGCGGAATAGTAAAATACATTGAACTGAATTAAATCGAGACTGGGTTTCTTTATATAACAAAAAATACTAAATTACGGTTTAAATCTTAACCTAACCTATATTAAAATATTACTTAACTATTGGCACGGTAAAGGGCATAAGTGGACGACAGGACGAAGGTAAATTCCCTTAGCGGTTTTGACAGTGCAGACGCGCACAATACCGTCCTTAGAGGGATGAACTTTGTCTACGATCGCTAAAGGCCATGAGAGTGGCGGAGAATTATCATTCATTATTATTACGACCGTTCCTGGTGTAATAGGCGTGGAAGGAACGCTCCACTTATGTCTAGTCTGTAGTCCGTGAAGATATTCGATCCTCCACCTACGCCAAAAAGATTGGACTAACTTATCCAACAGCGAATGCCTATGGAGTAAACTATTTATACTGCAATTAACTTCTGGTGCGGGTAACGAGCACAGAGGTGCAGTGTGTAAAAAATGGCTTGGTGTAAGAGCTGATGGCTCTGCGGGATCTGAGCTTAAAACTGTTAAAGGTCGCGAATTAAGCAAACACTCAATTTGAGATAGAACTGTAATGAGTACTTCATAAGAAAGAAGCTGTTGTCCAATAACGCGAAATAAATGTGTTTTTACAACTTTAACCATACTTTCCCAGGCACCACCCTTATGAGGCGAGTTAGGACATATGAAAGACCAACGAATACGGTTTTCAGCGAGCTCTTGTTTCAATTTCGGGACTAGTTCTTTATTTAAAAATGTGTATAGTTCACGTAAATAAGCAGCAGCCCCTTTGAAATTGGTTCCATTATATATATATTTTTTTTTATACTTTCTAGGTTAGTACTTGACTACATTCCACCTGATGGAAAGTGGAAATGTAGTCATAGGTGGTAAGGCGTATTAACCTAGTAACCTATTCACTCTTCTCTTGAAGACACCCACATTGTATGTGGACGGAAATACCGACGCAGGCAAGCTATTCCAGTCCTTCGCTGTACGCATTAAAAAGACGAAGCAAAGCGCTTCGTTCGGACAGGAGGAATGTCCACAACGTAAGGATGGATATCCGCCGTGCGTCGGAACGTCCTGTGGTGGAAGGGGGACGGAGGAATTAAATCGTGTAATTCCTGCGCACACTCACCGAAGTGTATCCTATAGAATACTGAGAGGCTAGCAATTCTACGCCTGTGATCAAGGCTGTGGAGGTTGGTTTCAACCAATTCAGGGTCACCTATAAGCCTCTTTGCTCGCCTCTCAATTGAGTCCAGAACCGCAAGATGAGACTTTGCGGCACCAGCGAATATATGCCCACAGTACTC
Organism: Melinaea menophilus ssp. n. AW-2005; assembly: GCA_918358695.1. Lineage (NCBI taxonomy): Eukaryota > Metazoa > Arthropoda > Insecta > Lepidoptera > Nymphalidae > Melinaea > Melinaea menophilus. Next base: position 4,681,138 of record OU911052.1, read on the forward strand.
CACACACGACCGGATCTGTGCTTTGTATAATACAAGAAGCTGTCCCGGTGTAAAGTACTGACGGACCTTCGCAAGAACGGCAAGCTTTTCCGCAGCGACTCTTGCTCTGGACTCAATACACCGACCAAAGTTGAGGTTCGAGGAAATCTCTAAGCCTAACAACTGAAGCCGGTCACTGTATTCCAAAGATACACTCTGGAAAGTAGGAGCCAAGGTGAAAGGGCTCCTTTTGGCGGTGAACAGACACGTCTGCGTTTTGGTGGCGTTGAAGTTGACAAGATTGGCATTGCCCCATGCGGAAACTGCCTGAAGTTTGTCATTCAAACGTTGCACCATGGCTTCTTTTTCAGACTGTACTTGATCTCTACTAGCCCGACTACTCGGCAGGTATCTTTCTACAACTGTGCTGTCGTCTGCATACCCATAGATACCGGGCTTCAGCAGATCGTTAATGTGCAGCAGAAAGAGAGTTGCAGAAAGAACGGACCCCTGAGGCACTCCGGCATTTATTGTCAGAGGTTCCGAGGAACACCCGTCGACAACTACTCGGAGAGATCTTTGGTTCAGAAAGTCCGTTACCCAGCCGATCAGACCAGGAGATATGCCGTATGCTGAAAGTTTGTTTATAAGGCTCGCATGCCAGACCCTGTCAAATGCCTTCGAGACGTCAAGAGAGACGGCGACCGCTTCTCCGTTCTTTTCGAAGGCCTCGCCCAAAATGTGCGTAGCGTACACTAGAAGGTCCCCAGTGGACCTATTTCGGCGAAACCCGTACTGTCGGTCACTGAGGAGATCGTTACCTTCAAGGTACGCTAAAAGGCGCGAGTTCAATACACGCTCCATAATCTTGCAGAGTATGGAGGTGATTGAAATCGGTCTATAATTGGCAGGATCGGCACGGCTGCCTTTTTTGGGCACTGGTTGCACATTAGCAAGCTTCTAAGATTTCGGCACTATTCCAGACTTGAAAGAGAGGCGATACAGACGTGTCAATACAGGAGACAACTCAGCTGCGCATGTCTTGAGCAGAATGGCTGGTATACCATCAGGACCACTGGCTTTATTCACATCAAGGCGACACAATGCTCTCCATACCTCTTTGTTAGTGATGCGGATTTCAGGCATCGAAATACCGCAGTGAGGAAGATGTGCTGGAGAAGCATTGCCAGTGTCTAGATGTGAATTATCAGCGAACAGAGAAGCAAATACATTCGCTTTCTCTGTCGCTGTATGGGCCAGAGATCCATCCGGCTTCAGCAGAGCAAGTAGTGAGGGTTGGCAGAAGTTCGACTCGATCGCTTTGGCAAGAGACCAGAAAGCTCGACTGCCAGTAGGTCTGACAGAGAGCTTTTCGCCATTCTTAGCGATACGATCGCGACGAGCCTTCCGTAATGACTTTTTATAGGATTTGGCAGCTTAGTTAAAGGCTCTCTTCTTTAAACTTACATCCGGAGCTTTGCGGCTTCGAGCATCAGCCCAAATGAGGTATGCCGAATGTTTTCGGTCTTCAGCATGACCACATTCGGCATTAAACCATGGGCGAGCTTTGCCACCGATGGGTACGTCAGCAAAAGGAATGAAGTACTCCATTGCCTGATGTACAACATCGGTTATAGCATCCGCGCAACTCGACGGATCCAAAGAAGAGAAGCAGACCTGCCACCAAGGATAAGACGCAAAGAAGTGCCGCATCTCATCCCAATCTGCTGACTTGTATTTCCATACTCGCCTAACACTATGTGGTTCAGAAGCTGGTGGGGAATATGTAAATACAAATTTCACCAAACAGTGATCGGAGGTTCCCAAGGGGGAGGTAACCTCAACACGATACCTGTCCGGATCAGTTGTCAGCAAAAGGTCCAGGCAATTGGCTGTATGGCCTACTACATCTGGTACCCTCGTCGCTTGCCTCACCAGCTGAAAGAGGTCGAAGGACAACGCAAAGTTCCGCGCTTCTCTTCCAGCATGGTCGGTCTTCTGGTACGGGAACAGCCAGTCCTGATGACAGGCATTAAAGTCCCCCAGAAAGACGAGCTGCACTGAAGGGTACTGATGCAGAGCCATATCAGCAGCCTCACCAAGATACTCAAATAATCTAGTTGTCTCCTGATCACCGCTGTGCGAACGGTAGACACAGGAATACAGGATTTTTTCGTTTCCTGTGTCTACTAAAATCCATAAGGAAGAAAACGTGGGGTCCTCAAGGTGACGGAGACGCAGGATACAGAGGTCGTTCCGTGCGTACACACAGACACCGGCACGTGAGCGAAAGTTGTGCTCTAACGAGTAACCGGGATGATCCAGGTACGCAGCGCTCAAAGGACATTGTATCTGCGTCTCCGTCAAAAAGAGCAAGTACGGTTGCTCTGTCTCCAGGTGGTGGTGGACAGGTAAGAGATTAGAGTGCAAACCCCTGATGTTAGTGAGGTGCACTTTAAATGAGGAGGAGTGCAACCGCTGTGAAAACTTGATCTTCTTATTGGACCTTTTCATTAAAAAAAATAAAAATAAAAGAGTGAATAGGATGAGAAATGGCAGTTGAACGAGGCGGTACGTATCAAAGCCGGCGCCGAAATTGGTGTTGTCATGCCACTGGGAGGCTAGTCAGGAGACTGCGGGGACGCCCGAATCCCCCCAGCGATCGCCATCGGGCCTCCTCGTCTGGTCGCCAACCAGCACGATGGAGTCACCCTGGGATTTTACGCAGCTGGCGGGGCAGCCTTTCGTGGGTGGCTGACCCACTAATTGGGCCCCCAACTACCTGCCGGCGGCCAGCGGAAAGCCGTTGCTTCGGATCCCGCTACCCTCCTTGACTAGGCACCCGACACAACAAGCACCAACTCAACGCCAAACCGGTTCGCCAACGCAACGCAACTGTTCAGACCCATTTCCCATATATACGGCTTCATCGAACAACGTGCCGGAACACGACTAGGTCGCTTTGCGGCACGACTTTGTTCGATGGGTGGTAACCTTGCCGGCGACCCGATGTTATGGTCTACCACCGAGGACGGAATGCATAACCTGAACAGGGCCGCGGCGAGCCAGGAAACGTTTCAGAGCAGCGAGAAAACTGGGAGTACTGAGATCAGTAGCGACTTCTATATGCACTGCTCTAGTCGCTAAACACGTAAACAGGCATAGGTACGCCTTCCTACTACGTACGCCGCGTTGACGTGTAGGTGTATAGTCTATCGGACCTACGTAATCGCAGCCAGTCTGTGTAAAAGCTTTAACTACGTAGTATGTGCGACTCGCAGGCAAGTCCGACATTAGAGGATACGTTGGACGCGGTTTGAGTCTAAAACATTTATTACACAAGTGAAAGCGCTGTCTCACGATTCAACGCGCTGAAAGTATCCAAAATTTTTGTCGTAAATGTGACATAAGTAATTCAGGGCCGGCGTGTAAATGTTTTATGTGATAATAATCTATCAAAAGATTTACGATATGATCCTTGCGAGGTAAAATAACCGGATGCATAGTATTATACTGAAGTCCAGAATTGCCGAGACGGCCGCCTACGCGGATGAGGCCGTCTTTATCTATAAAAGGACTTAATTTATTAAAAGGTGGAGAAATCAATTTTTTATTGCGAATATTTTGAAATTCCTTTGCAAAATATCTCTTTTGTAGGGCTAATATTAATTTGTTTTCAACAAACTGAAGTTTGTTAGCAGTCACTGCTAGTGAACTGCGGCGATTTAATAACCTAGCAAATTTAAAATCGTAAATAAGAATGCGAAGAATCTTGTTCCAAGACGATATGCGTAATGCGAGTTCATATATAATAGATTCCTTTGCGATTGTACAAACCGAATGCGATAGAATTTTTTGTTCCGGTATTACTTCTAACGACTGTCCGTCTAAGCTACGAAGAGGCCACTGAGTCGGATCAAGTATAGCCCAGGGAGGTCCTTGCATCCACAAAGGATGAGAGATTAATTTTTTCGGTGTTACAACTCGTGATAGACAGTCAGCTGGATTTTCAGTCCCTGCGACATGATAGAAATGATCGGCCGGAATATTTTCTGTCACCTGAACCACACGGTTTGCAACAAAGGTTTGGTTTGTAAAGCGACCTTAGAATCAAGAAACGCGTAAGTTTTTATTGGAAAGCGACTAACAAAATTATTATAAATCATGCGTAGCAGTTTATATAGTAAAACTGCTCCACATAACTCCAGTCGTGCAATAGAGAACGGTTTTGTTGGTGCGACCCTTGATTTCGCGCAGACCAACTTTATAGTGTTGCCATTGTTTGAACTAACGTGAACGTAAACTACTCCACCATAAGCGTATTCGCTTGCGTCCGAAAATCCCACGAGAGTTACAACACAGTTTTTAATAACGCCCAGATGACGCGGAATGTGTAGCGTATTCAGAACTGGTAGCTCGTTACAAAACTGTCTCCATGTATTAACGATATGGGTCGGCGGTGTATCATCCCAATCTAGTTTAAGCTGCCAAAGACTTTTAATAAGCAACTTAGCATATATTACCACTGGAGCAACAAAACCCATATTATCCCACAGGCGAGCTATGTAAGATAAGATGGATCGCTTAGTACACTTCCAATCAGTGTAAGGTGTAATTTTAAAATAAAAACTATCAGTATCTGTGGACCAATGCAAGCCTAATATTTTATGCTTTATGGATTTGTCGAATTCAACATCGGAAGGAACTTTGTGAGACGGAGGTATGTCTTTTAAAACGGAGACGAAATTACTTTTCCATTTAACTAAAGCCCATTGAGCTCCTGCAAAATAATTGGATCAGCTGATTGGATGCAGTAGCCCCTTCTTCCTCGGTCATAACAGAGTAAACTATATCATCCATGTATAAAGAGCTGTTGACTATTTCACTAGCTAGGGGGAATTTGTGGCCGTCGTCTTCGATTAATTGATGAACGGTGCGAATTGCGTGATATGGACTGGACGATAAGCCAAAGCAGACGCAATTGAAGCAGTATAATATCAGCGGATCTGTCGGCCTAAAGCCATAAAATATACATTGATATCGACCGTCACATTCTCTAACCTTAATTTGTAAAAATTGTTGGCGAAGGTCTGCAGTCATAGCAACAGCGTACAAGCGAAAATTTAATATAATTGAAAATAAATCGCCTTGCAAGTTCGGGCCATTATGTAATATATCATTCAATGATGTTCCTGTACTAGTCTTGCAACTCGCGTCCAAAACTATGCGAAGACGCGTCGACGCTTCATCCTCGCGAATAATTCCGTGGTGCGGTATTACGTACATTGGTAATAATTTATTACTGATGTCAACGGGTGCGGGTGAAATATAATCTTTCTCTATATATTCTCTAATGACGTCATCATAAGCACTCCTCAATTTAGGTGAAGCTTCAAATTTTTTTTCGAGACACATAAAACGTCGTCGAGCGGTTTCGTAAGAATTACCCAAGGAATATGCATCTCCATTAAAAGGTAGTCCCACAACATACCTACCAGTTAAGGGTTCGCGAGTCGTTGTAGACTTATAAAATTGTTCACATTCAACATCGGCGGGATGCTGTATGGGCGTTACGGAGGGGAGCTCTTCGAGTTCCCAAAACCTCTTAATTATGTTTTCTAAAGATTCCTCTTGAACCAGGCAGCAAGTCACAGACTTGCGGGAAAATAATGTAGATACGGAACCCATTATAACATATCCCAGTATTGTTCTTATGGCTGTTGGCACTGACGGTGACGATACGCGTGGGATGCGAATAACCTCATCTTCTGGAAGTAATAAGTGAGCGAAAAGTGGTGCGCCGATCAACGCATCTATCTTATTAGGCGCTGCAAAAGACTGATCGGCCAGCGGTAAATTATTTAAATGCGAAAGAAACGAAGTATCTATAAAAGTACTAGGAAGTGAGTCTGTAATGTTATCGACTACAAGCGGGGAGATTGTATGTGTAATATTGTTATCAAAGCGGGAATAAAATTGCAAGTTTACGCAACTTGAATTTACAGTTTTTTCTACTCCACCGAAACCTTTAACAATAGTTCGCTGAACACCCTGTATAGGAATACCTTATAATTCGCATGCTTCCTTAGTAATAAAGTGACTTTGCGAAGCGCAGTCGAGTAATACACGTAACAAATGTTTATTTCCTTTACTGTCGTACGTAATAACTTGAGCTTAGCAAGAAGTACTGTGCATTGCTTGTTATGCGTCGATTTATAGGAAACCGGTTGCTGAGACGCGGCAGTGGACGTAGTACACAAGGCTTTATCTGTACACGACGTCGCGATGGCTACGTGCGCAGGAGACGCGGTAGAGGAAGCTTGCGCCGTATCTGTGGCGCGAGCAGACGCTGAGATAGGGGATTTGACACCGACGTTAAACTTTTTTATTACGTTACTAGTAGACGGTGTACGTTCAAATACTTTACCACGGTTATTTACGAACTGCACCAATTCATCAAATGAAGGCGTGCGAGAACCAACGTTCAGCTCGAAAGCGCGGACAGTATCTGAGTCTAATTTATTTAGCGCAATATGTAGTACCATGAAATCATTTAAATTATCCAATTTTAAATTATTTAAGGCTCGAACTGCGCTTACAAACTGATCGGTAAAGTATTCGAGGCTACTTGCGGTTCCATTAAACAAAGGTTTAAAGTCTAACAATTGCTTAAGATAAGCCGAGGCGAGCATACGCTTATCTTCATACTTGTCTATGAGCGAGCGGGCAAGGCGTAATACCTGCGTACACTGACTGTGCCTTTCCAGAGAGTTTACCTAAAAGGTAATATAATTTTTCGACATCTGTGAGAGACAAATTATCATGGACCGTTGACTTAAAGCTAGCATAAAACAATGGCCAAGAGCGAATGTCACCTGAGAAAGGTATTAGCTCGATAGGAGGCAACCTAGGCTTACTTTTCTGCACAGCAAAACTATTATTATTCAATGTTGTCGAGAATTGCATTTGAAGTCGTTTAATACGGCTAAATAATTGTTCAAATGCAGCGAGACACTTGTAATCAGGTTTTGCAGCGGGATTCACAACAAATAAACGTGAGTTATAGTCATCTAACAACTTAAGGAATTCAACACGTAATGTGTCAATAGTAGCACTCTCCGCAAGGATATTTTCCTTCGTCTCCTCGTTAATATTTATAGAAGAATCATAAATATTCTGTATTAATTCAAATATAACTTCCCGTTTAGCTTGTAACATTAATAACTGGGAGTCTTGCTTATCTGTATCATGTAAGTTATCATCAATCCTTTTACTTTTAGAAGCCATCTCTTCTTAATATTATTATGCGATATAGTTATAGTAAAATAAAGTGATATAATTACGTATTAAAGTAATATAAACGATTGAATGGTTGAATGAAAGCGAAAAGTGAAGCGAGCTAAACCGAAAACAGTCGAGCAATTCCGAAACAATTCTAACCGGCTACGTAATCGTACGATGTCCGTGCGGTAATGAGAATTCAGAATGGGGGTAGATTTAACACAATGTACGAGCGGTAACTTTATCGTTCGTTAACAATATCTTAATTGTAATTAATATGCGATTAGTTTAGTTTTATAATTAAGCAAACAATACACAAGTCGTTAAGACAGTTATACGTAACCTATATATACGATACGTTAAAAGATTAGCGGAAGTACACTTATCAGATCCTACTGTGGGTATCCTAATAAGGGCGGGTTAAAATATAGTTGGAATAGGCCACAAATGATGACCATCCGTCTCGATGAGGACCACAAATGGTGGCGCCAAAATACAATTCTAGTAACCTTCGACACGCCCACCGGGGAGCAGTAAATTGTAGAAATGTGTGACTCGCAAGGGTAATAGGAATAAATAGGAACCATGCGTGCACCAACCTCAGAATCCAGGGCAGCTCCAGCAAGATAATCCAGGAAGGTCGACGGCGCGTGACGGTTAGAGTTCAAACACGCAGGCTAGTTCTATAGACGTCATTAACACTCGTGGTCACGATTTGGCACTACCACTTAATAGCGGGAGACTATAACAATGTCTCTTCATGATCCTGAAGTGCAATACTTAAAGATCGGGCGGTAAGCTGGAGTTGAAGACGGAGTTGTAGGGCTTCGTCCTCTGCCGATGCGATTAGTGCTGTATCCAATACTTGAATGACCGGGCGCCGCAGTTGGCGCTGGTGTGCATGGTTTAAGGAAGAGTGAAGGAAATGGATTGCGATGTCACATATAATTGACTCATCCACTATTAAGAATATAAAGCCACAAGGTGGCGTTACCAATGTACTTGTCTGATAAATTGTGATTTTATATTCTTATTTTAATTGTTACTTTATATTTATGAAATGATTTAACAAAATACCTCTATGATTAATGGCAAATTTTCTATCTATAAAGAATCAAACAAAATCTGTTTGTCGATTAATTATTAATAGCAAACCAACAAATATGCGACAAGGTAGCATCTGGCACACTGCATCTTAATCCAACGTTCGTCAATAGCATATTTATGAAGTTATATATTTAAATTAATTGTAATGATAATATTTAGAACTAAAATACTTAGAGGTACTATTGTTTACACTTAACTTTATTCTCGTGTAAATATTGATTGAAGGAAATTAGCGGTCCATTGCACACTACTTCACTAGTCCTACAGAAGTTTCAAACGCTATTTGTTCGATACCTTTGATGCATGAGGAAATTCAATAGCGCTTAGGGGAAGTTAACAGATTAAATATACGAGAGATATATGAAGAGGATTTTATAAGTTAGTTGCTGGAACTACAGAATTTACTTTCAGATAGCTTAATCTTAAAATAAAAACCCAATTGATTTTTTTTTATCATTAATATTTACTAATCCTAATTAGTTATATTCTAAACGTTAAAATAACCATTTGTCTGTTAATTTGTTACCTTTTCCAGACCAAACTGGGTTGAATGTAATTAAATTTAGTAAAGAAATAGTTGGTATCAGTGATATTAATGAGAACATTCTGTAATAAATTGTCCGTGATAGGGATCTTTTATTTGCTTGTTTTAAGGACTAGATAAAAACTACTTTTGTTCTTAAATTTCATGTTCTGATAAGTTAGAGTTATTACTATTATTTTATCAAACATATTCAAAATTGTTTATAACTTTATTATTGATTATCTTATTCATCTTATCATCTATAATGGTAAGTTATAGTGACAAAAAATAGGAAACAAGAAATTTTATTTGACATATTTGATACGTTGGATGCCAAATCACTTCAGATATTGAAAGAGAAAATAAGGACAAGCAATCCATCACAGGGGTTGATAATCCTATTGCTTACAAAGAAAGAAAATCAGAACTAATGTTTATTTTAACATATATAGTATTGACGTTTCTTATCACTGCGAGTCTTCCGCCCCTACTTCGTGGAATAATTGTGGAAATTGAGTTATAAGACATTCGTTTTTTAAACAATAACATATATTTTCTTAGTTTTTTGTAATTTATTCATTGTTTGTGTTATGTATTGAGATATGTTATAATATCATAAGTTATTTCTACGTATGCTGTTTTGTGCCTAAAAAGAAAATGAACTCTATAATTTAGATTTTTTTTTAATTAATATTTATACTGGTGTAATAAAATGAGGCAAAAAATATTAATAAATATATGTTTCTACAGTCTAGTTCATCGCTACAGTCTTTCCTAATAATATTAACTGAAATATACTGATACATGATGTAAATAAATTTAATTGAAAGCTTCATTAGAGAGAAGCGCTGCTACGATTATAAACTTCATGGAATTTTAGTTGAAAACGTAGCGAAACGACAGAGTGAAAATAGCTATTTTAGGTACATATGTATGAAATAAAGAACTTGAAATATTTACAATATTACAAGTTCTTTATTTATGAGAGTTGTTCTGCATAAAAATGTAGTTTCTTCTTTTCTAAAAGGTTAATTTAAAGTATTCTGAAAGTGTTTGTTATCATCAATACTTATTAGGTTTGGATATGGTCCGGTATTGTGATATTTTATATATTGAACGGCAATTTCTTGATAGAAGAAGTATTTTGCAGATTTTTTATATATTGTTTTCAAGGTTTAAACATTTAACTTTATTATAATTAAAATAATTGTACTGACAAATAATACAACTATTTAGCTATATTATTTCTTTAATATAATTATTATTCCTTATTCCCTGCTTGTCTTCCCAATAAATCAAAACATCCAATAGGTGTCGTCTATTATTCATAGGGTATTTTTATAAAGTAAATGCAATTTTTTTACACTTTTACTTACTATTTTTCAAATCTTTCAACTAATCAAACTGTGTAACATTCATCCGTGGCACCTAAGTATCATTGAGAGTGACTTTTTATTGATATTTGTCTTTTTGTCGTTTTTATAAATTAAAGTAAAGTATTAATAAAGTAAGTAAAATAACGTTTAGCGATGTGTTAAATAAGCTCCCCTTTTATTTATTTTATTTGTAAAGGTGAATTTAAGTCATAAAAACATAAATTAAGTTTAACATCATAGCTGCCAAAACTAAAAACTATATATATAATAAGATTCAATTGAATATTTTTTTTTAGTATACTTTTTTTGCAATCACTTTTTTATCATTAAACAAAGATAATTTAAATATTCAAATAATTAAATGCTTTTTAACAAATTATTACTCAACTTCTATGTTCCAATAACATAAGACTAATCAGAGAAAGGAGAATGTCAGGCCAGGTCAGGAATACCTATGGAGGTATTTAAGCCCAGAGTGGCCACGTATGAAAATTAATGGTAATATTTAAAATCTTCATACACTACAAAAAGCATCATCAAAAATAAAGCTCGAGATACAACAATAGATTGATGTCATAGTTATAGAAGAATCACCAAATTTAGTATTAATGATCAGAAACGTTGATTTTTAACAAAAGATGCGCAGAAATTACTATGATGCAAACAAAGAAATGATCTAAAGATGATATTGATTTATAATAACGTCTAGCAGCAATGTTAACAGTCAAGTTTTTTTAGTGTTGCCATTACAATACATACAAAATATAAAGATCAATCGATTTTCAGCGTCATTAAACTTCAACGTATTTTTTATTATATTGGTGATATATGTGCATTTAAATAGTTTTATATAATGCAATGGAATTTCTTCTTACAAAAAGGCATGGTTAAAGTAAATATAAATGCACAAGACAATCTTTTGCACAATACTATTTAATTTTTCACAAAGTAACTGGCAACAAAGCAAAATAAGTTCAGTTCTTTTCATTTAAACTGTTTCCGTGTTGCATTACCTACTTTTATTTTTTACTGCTTACTACGGACTTGTATCGTATCATGAATGGCAGAGTTCAATGTGTAAATTATATTAGATAATTTTTAGTATAATGAGTTTCCTGGGCGCTATTGGACCTAAATTCTAAATTCCCATTTTAAACATGTTTTTATGAAAGTTACAGGAAATATCATACGAGTGTATAAAACGTAAAGATATTGAAGCTATTATTAAAGAATAATTTAAAAGGAATTAGGAAGAGTGTTTTAATAAAAAAATTGCTATTGAATATTACTTTTGTTACAATAAAAAATAGTGTGCCACCTGTAGTCAGTATTAGGTTTTGCGGGGCTAGTCTGATCTGACTATATACTTTGACTAATATGACTATATCGGACTCATCAAGCGAAGAGATATGTATACACAATTTTATTAACACACAGTCAAATACTTGTTTTTTAACGTATTAGTAATGTATGTATATTTTGTATAATTGACAATTATATATATAACAAATTGCATGTATTGTATTGGTACGCACACAAAAAAATAAGAGGAAGTTTGGAAATAATGACAAATGAAGATATTGATTTCAATAATTTAAATTCTAGACACTGATAGCTTTTAAGAATGACCAATATTATTTTGATTTCATAGTCACTTCATATTATAAAATATATAAATCATAAGCTGCACATATGAAACAAAATACAACTATACTTAAATAATATTCCATAACATTAAATATGAATAATGAAATGGTAAATATTTTCTTTTATAAATTAAAGAACAAGCTGGCATCATATTCCTTTCCTAAAGATTTTAGATCGTATCAAATTCCTAAAGGGTTAAGGAATGTCACAGACTAATTAGGTATCTTTAATTATGTCTCAACGATTAAATATCAATCAATCTAACGTCTACAGACTTGACAATCAACTAACATTATAAACACGAGAATGTGTGGCCATTAATATTTAAATTATTATCAAAATAAAATATATACATAACAGAATTATAAATATTTGAAAGTTATCGTTGTAATAAACATTGTTACTTGTTAAAACGATATCATTCACTTTTCTCGTGAAAATATCATCGAGTTAAAGAAATTGAGTAAGTTTTTGATCATATTAATCAGTTCAAATATATTATTTACAAATGTTGCTATCTGCTACGGATTTCTTTCTATGGTTTAATTATTATTATATATTTATTCAAATTTTTAAACTGAATTTGTGAACGGTATTTTCTTTCCCAGAGTTCAAATTTGGAATCTAATAAACTACGAAGCGCTAGACGCTCGAGACTTCACAATTGCTAACTCGGCTGGAATTTACATTACCTTTATAGCTCTGTCTTATCGGATTTCGTCAGTCTGCTATATATTAATATATTAATTTAAAATTATTTCATAATCAGCTATAACTGGCGTTATAATTGATCCAAAGATTAAATATATTATACCGTGATGTGGTCGATAAAGAAAAATGTTATGATGAAAGCCTGTTATGGTATTATGCCCATGCATTTTGATATAAAATTTATAATCTAAACCGATTTCTATTCCGGTAATTGTTATTAAAATTATTTTTATTCCGGTAAAACTAATATATATAGTCTCTTAAATTTTTGGACTTGGCGTTTAATTATTCAGATAATAGTTTGGGTTTATATTACACTATATTTATTGCCAATTTGCACAGCAGTTTGTTGACAAGATTTATGCTTGATATGCACGTCAAGTGTATGCCTCAGCAACAATTAACAAGCCAGAGGTAAACGTATGCTTTGCGTTTTACCTTGATAATTAGTTAAATAATTATCAATTAATTAATTAATAACTGTACTGTAATGATATGTTACACTGTCAATTAAAACACATTTTTTTTTATGGTTATATAAAAATAAAATATAAGTTTTTCATTCGAATAGTATTAATAATTTGGAAGATTTTATTTTGTGTTTCCTAATTAAATAATTGGTGGGGTTATTCAATTAATGAGGTACGTGTTTTTATTATTATCTTGCCTTATAATAAATCACATCTATAATTAACACGTTCCTTTGGGACGTCTTGACAACTAGTGTTGCATGTATATTGCATGTTGCATGTATATAGCAATTTATTCCATTTGGAGGCTTAAATGAATTTAGATAGCTCTTCAATTGTTATTATTAACACTTAATGTGAAATTATAAAACTGATGATTATTTCTCCGAGGGTTTGACAAATGATATAATTTTTAAATATCATGTTATTTATAAAATACCATAATATAGCTTTACAATAGATTTTTAAAAACGAGGCCATAAAAAAATTTGATAAAAGACTTTACTAATTAGAAATCAAAGTAACTCGTTTGGAGGCAGAATGTTTAACGACAGTCGTTTAGTAATAATTCAAATTAAACAAATTACACGTTGGTTAATTTAACAAATAAAAATAAATCCTTTTCCTTTTCACACCGCTTCTTCTTAAGAGTTTCTTAAGTATTCCTAATTGCTTTTTTTAATTTTTATTCCACAATAACTTACGTGTGGATAAAATAATTCAGTTCAGTACTTAATGCCTTATTATATATTTTACGCAGGGGTATTTATTTATTTTGTTATTATTTGCGTTATCTATTAATAATACTGGCAACAGCTTGTATTATTAAGAAGCTCTTAATATATTAAAAAGTTGTACACATGTAGCAAGTGTTTGCGAGAAGTTAACAATGTCTTCAATGTCATACACCGTACATCTCATTTCTGAACTAAAAATATTTCTAAATACACAACTTAGTAGTTACTTCCTAGTTAATAAATTTGTGTATTTTTTAATTTCTATAACAGAACAAAACTTTGGATCCTTTGAGCTATTAGATTTTATCTAAACTACGCTTATATACTAAGGTTGTTAAAAAACGATAATTGACTCAATATGTTTATATGTCTCACAACGGTGTGAATATACGTAGTACCAATGTCGTACAATAATTATTACATATTCAATTGTTACTCACACTTAGAACGGTTCCATTTTAATAACAAAGGTCAAAACCTATGCGACCGGATAAAGCTTTGTGGTATATAGTATGTGTAATAAATAATATTTCAGGTATGTGAAATATGGTCATAATATATTTGAATTCATTTATGGCCTCTATTAGTGCTCATTAATAATTTAAATTAAAATACAATGCCTCAAGGAAAATAAAGAAAAAGATTTATTATATTTTAAGATGTTGTATTATTTATTATAATACTTATATATTTAAGTTTTCATTCCGATATAGCTCGCTTTCCATTACAGTGTAATGTGTAATCACTGCGCAAATTAAAATTTTTATGATGTTTGTCTTTGATTGATTGATTGATTTGATATTATTTTACAAATTAGAAGTTGCCTTTCGTATTATTTTAGAAATTGGGTGCTTATCAATGATTAGTGCTTATTGATGCTATTAGCTTGAGAATGTTTCGGGTTCCTCGAAATATCATACTGCATTATTATTTAGATTTAGTGTTATTCTTATGTCATAAATTATATAAATTGATACAATACTTCTGAATATTATTTAAAATTATCTGACATTGCTTTCACTTGTTTAGATGTTGCCTACGTTGTTATATTGATATATTTAGATTATATTAAAATATTGTGACTTAATAATCCCTATTTGCTTCCAAAGACATTCAGTTCTTTAGTTAAAATTAAAGAAATAACTAATATCATTTCTAATAATTAAGAATTTACATTTAATTTGACGGTCTGCGTGGGGTAGTATCACTATTCTCGTATTTGTTTTGTGGAAGGCAACGTCACGACCTTTCTATCGGAAGCACTTCCAATAATTTTTTTAAATAGCCTTCAGTGAGTGTGGTAGAGATTAGTGTTTTTATAAAACCTTAAAAGGCGTTGATCCTTTTAATCATACATTATTATTGCAGGGTTGATTAAATATTATGTATTAACTATAATTGGTATTTCCGGCATTTCCCGGTCAATTTAAAAGTTCATTTGTGGGACATATAGTAAGTAATTTGAATTTTCATTATAAATTAGGTGGTTGTCTTTAGTGTTCATAACTTTCTTTAAAGCTTTACGTTGTATAATTTTAGTATTTATCCTGTTTCGACAATTGGAGTCGACATAGGCTATAGTATTGCTTGTGAGTCCTTTTTCCTCCATAAGGTATTATAATTTGATATTATTTGAATAGATTACGGAGTAATTAGAGCTATTTCAAACTTTAACTAGTATGTTGTTCATTACAGGAGTTTTTATTTATACTTATAATAAATCTTTACCACGTGCATACGTATAATTCGGGTCGTCGACCTGCAGGCATATATAGTTATTCTAAACTATAATTAATGTTTGAAGAATAAGTGTTTGACTGCAATATTCTTGTACTGACAAACAATGGGGCTGTGTATATGTCTTTTACTGACAAACAATGGGGCTGTGTACTTGTCCATTGTAAGTGGCGCCTAGGAATTTAATTTAAAAGATCATAATGTTAAGGATCTTATTCAATATAAATATTTGAGTTTTTATTCTCTCCAGTGACCCACCGCCGAATCTAGCTGGCCAATTATCTATTTTATTCATTTAAATTTAGGTATCAATAAATTGAGTCTTAAATATTAAATAAGATATTTAATTTAAAGCGACCCACTGGTTACACAAACACTAAATTGGAAAGGTTACAGTACTCACACACCAAATTATATAAGTTAATAGATTATTCCATTGTTTAGCCTTTCATAACACTTTTTTAATTCACATGAGTTTTAAATTACATTAATGTTATTTAAAATGATATTTTTATTTGATATTATAAATAACCTTGTGAAATAAACTTCTTATATCTTTTAATATATAAAATAACAATTATTATTAATAATTGCTACGTTCCATAACAATAACACAGTATTCAACTTAGTATATTTTTGTTTCGAAGCATAATGAATTTAAAATGAGTTATCATGTAAATCTTGATGATATTATCGTTTATCAATGAAGAAAACAAAATTATTTTTCTGTCTTCTAATATAAAATTTTTCGTTATCGACATTTTATGATTAATATTTTTCTATTACATCCCGTTATCAGTTGTCTTTCAAATTTCAATAAGAATACTGATCTGAACGCTAACGCTAGAAAAGCTATAAAGACCAAACACAACTACTTCCATTTCAAAAGAGATACAATAAGCTTCTGAGCTTATTGTATCTCTTTTGAATTATTACACTTCCCTATATTAGGTATGAAAGCTAATATAGGGAAGTGTAATAAGTGCAACGCTCCATGAATAAGCTCTGATTATGAATTCGAGACCGACGGGGCAAATTTCGATTAATACATAGCATGCGTACAGTTACATAAGTGTATATAATACATATTTTTTGTAGTAATATATCATAATGAGAAGGTTTCGATGTTTTAAATATCTCTATTCACTTGAATTATTCTAGATATAATAAGAAACGACAGCGTTCATACTCTTACAGGTGATGATCAGTTACTTCTATTACTCGTAACATTATTTCTGAAGATAGACTCATTCCATGACATTATGGAACATATGTTTTGTAGTACTAAGAAATGAAAAAAAAAACGATACAGTCAATTTGAATCACTTCTTTTTACTTTTGCTAGTTAAGTAAACCAATAAATAATTTTTTTGAATCACTTAATATATTCACACTATTTCTATGCAGAAATATACATATATCCATATTTGACATTTCAAACATTCCTTGATAAATAAAAATCTATATAAACTGAGGATTTCGGCCGTAACAGACTCTTTTATTTGTTGTTATTATTAGTTATTTTTTATATCTATTTATTTTTACCATCATTCATCATTCATTCATACCATCATTGTTTTCGTGTCATTTGATGAAAATTTCGATTCACTAAACTAAACTAAACTAAACTGTATGCACATTCTTCATGTTCTATTTTGCAATCACATAGGCTGTTTTGGTACGAATGGGATAAGCGATATTCCGTTCCCTGCATTAAATGTTTAGACAGCGTTAATTCAGTCATTTTGAACCACTGCAATGCACCATCAACCACTGAAATGTTCAGCATCTATCTATAATAACATTGTCTGTAGATCTTATCTTATCTGTTTAGGTATGTTTTAGAAATGAACTGAACTGTACTTGTTAAACAAATTCTAAATACACTTTTGAATATTTAAAAATAACGTATTTTAATAAACTATTGGTAAGAATAACGTAATTCGATAACAAAAATAAATATTTTCTCAACAAACTTATTCATATCTCAATATTATTTTCATTTGCTTTGATTGAGAGATTAAAGAGATGGCGTGCGTGAATAATGATTGGGCTAGAAAGCACGTCATC
This sequence comes from Melinaea menophilus ssp. n. AW-2005, assembly GCA_918358695.1. NCBI lineage: Eukaryota > Metazoa > Arthropoda > Insecta > Lepidoptera > Nymphalidae > Melinaea > Melinaea menophilus. The sequence continues at coordinate 4,698,776 of OU911052.1, forward strand.
ACTATTTATCTATCTATCACATATTACTATCGACATATTGTGCCAAGTCTTAAAAATTGTGAATAGGTCAGTTAAGATACATCTTCTGAGGAAGACAGAAAAAGAAAGATACTATAATTGTAGTATATACATTACATACATACATCATACAGTACAGTACATCTGTTTATGCTATCTGCTATACACATTATGCTCCCCTAACGTAAAGAGGTGTTACTTAACATATTGCGTTCTAGTTTTAAATCACGTTGCGATTTTTTATACAACTATTTATTGATAAACAATTTTTCATAATCAAAAATAATTTATAAGTTTTAGAATATTTGTTATAATATGATATCTAAAATAGTATTAATAGACTTTGTAGAAACCCTATTAGAAAAAAAAATCCAATATAGCAAAACAGTAACGAGTTTTTAATGTGATATTAGTAAAAATTCTAAGCATAGAATGTTTATTGCTATAGCGTCTAACTGTCTAATAATTAAAAATATATGAGATGACTGCGAATGTCATTCGTTTACATATTTTAAAGTTTTAAGCTATTGGGAAAAAATATATAAGGATTTAAAAAAAAATCTAAAGAGTATGAGTAAAGTAGCGCCAGCCAAAATTCCAGGCATAGATTTATCAAGATTTTTCAAGAGTACCTTTACCTTCATTTGCAGTTGAAATCACCGAGATAGATGTATGGCATGATTGCAACGAAGGTTGGCTTGATGTGGGTTCTCCAAATCAAGGAATGAAGATACAATATCAAGTGTATCCATGTCAATCAATCAAGTCAATGATCTTGACATTCTGATATGACCTCATGTCGCATGTTGCAAATAATCTAAATTCCTTGGGTCTCATGGAAAGATTCCATTCAACTATTTCGGAAATTTATAGAATTGCCAAATACGAATAAAAATATACCGATGCAGCTTCCGTAATGACATATGCAATAATGGTTTATAATAATTAAATACATTCTACAACTGGTTTTACACCCTTCAAAGTTTTATTTGGACACACTGAGCTAAAAATACATTCCATGTAGATTTTAACAAACAATACATGCAACAATTAATTAAGGAGCATATGAAAAGAACGAAATTTTGGTTTAAACATTTAACAAATAAAACAATTGAGGCTAAAGAAAAATATATTGAGAAGAGAGGTGGTGAAACAGATTTTAGAATAAAGCCCGGAGATACAATATTTGCAAAAAGCACGAATAAACGTAAAAGCAAATGATTGGTTGGATTGAAGCAGGTGATGTGGACCTAGGCCCTACAACTTCAGGAACTAAATGAAAATCCTGGAGTACTACCTTTTAGGAATGGCGTTGCCATCGTGAGTAACGATAAATGGACAATCGTCAAAACATTAGATTTAAGACCTATAATAGAAGATATAAAATTTTTTTTTTATAAATGTACCCAGTTAGATAAGTTAGTTGATAATTTTGATGATATTTTTATTGAATACCTTGTAGATGTTGGAATTCAAGCTAATTACATAAAGAACTTAACAGTAATGAAATTAGAACAGATTTCTCTCACTTTTAGAGTGAGGCCTAATCAACCCCCTTAGGATCAATAATTAAAATCATTACAGGAAATCTAGATAATCATGAAGCTGTTAGATATGAAAAATTAATTAGTGAGATTAAGTTTGAACAAAATAAAAATAAAATGACGTTGATCACTGAAATGATACACACTATAACGAATTCTACATTTCAATTAAATGACAATATTAATAATATCAATTTAGAAATTCAAGGTCTGAAATATAACCTTTCAGAAATAATAAAAACAAACGTTCTCAATCACATGGAAACTCAAATCATTAGTACATACAATTTGTTAATTCATAATTTTCAAACTATCTATATAAAATGAAATGAAAAAGAAACCAGTTTTGCATTAAGTAGCTTTGGAGTATTACATCAATCAATAATAAATTCTAACATACTTTTAAGTACATTAGAAAACATAAGTAAGTTACAAAAATTTGTATATATTCCTACATTAAATATTTTAGTAAAGTTAGAAGAAACGATTTCAATAAAAGTGTACTCAAAGGAAATTATATTACCTATCTTTTGGAAATACCTATAATTGAAAATGATACTTATATCTATTACAAACTGATTCCTTTACCTGTGTTGTCCCATGACTCCACCGTTATTATTGTTCCTAAATATTTTTTAAGAAAACAGAAACAAGTGATTATAGTGAAAATAGTGAAACTACTGAAAAAAAAAAATTGTGAGAAATATCAGTGTTTGGACAATCGGACTGTATACCATAGTTATAGTTATTATATGTATTTTAATTTTCAACAATCGTAATTTTGTATTTAAAATGTGTCTTCGAAGTTCTTCTGCTTTACCGGAAAACTTCGATCTTAAGGAGGGAGGAGTTAGGTCAGTCCAAACAGCTGACTCGACAGTCACACCAGCCCAATCCCGCTGAGTCGGCATTTCGCAATATTCGCACGCTCATATTCGAATGATGGGAACATTACCCTTCTGGGTGGCCGACTCGATAGTATTTAAGACATTGTATTAATATTAAGTTAGTCTTGTTAAGTTAGTCTAAGTAATTACTTGTCAATTAAATTGATTATATTTTAAATAAAATCTTTTTTTAAAAAGTCATTCGCGGTGCTTAAAACTTGACTAAATATAAATGACTTAAATATGTATTGTGACAAAATGTTTATTGTTGCACCTAAGTCACGACAGAACCAACACGAGAGGTTTGTTACAGATTTTCATTAAACACAGTTTTTTTTTCAGCAGCATCCGCGTTGTATGTAAAAATACACAAAGGACGTATGACCACAGTCTAAGTGTTAAATGATAGAGAATTCCGTAACCATGTTTTTTTATACTAAAAAAATTGGAGTAACAGTTGAATTTGTAAGAGAGAAAAACATTTATTTTTACACCGAGAAGAAGTAATTTCTGGGTAAAAACAGTTGGAATCGTTTATTTAAATAAGAGGGGTCTGAGTTAGAAAAGAAGTTAGAGATACCGCGTAATTAGGATGTGCTTATTTTTTGCATTTAGTACGAAATGTATAATTAATAAATATATAGAGTTGAATAGAACAATAGAGCGGTAAAATGTTTCAAGCTGCAGTACATTCATTAGGATCAAGGAAAAATAAACCTGTTGCAAAGATGAACTCCATTGAAACAAAAGCTATCAGGTACAAATAATTAATTTGCACAATTTTTATGAGAGAGGAGGGCAAACCAGAATATTAATATTGATTCATATGAAAGATAGATAACACTAAGCGGTCCGTTGATGAATGTTGTTTTTCGGAATTCCGATGAATTGGTGATGCTTTTTTGTAAAATATATATATTTAAATCTTTAGAGAACTTTTGAAAATTGCATTTGTAGGTAGACAAGATGAAATAATAACAAAGTAATTGCTGAACCCTGCCAAAGTGCTTAGGGAAATATTAAAATGTTCAAAAGTCACAATATCACAACAATCCCTTTACCTATATTTTAGTATAACGAAACATTTATTTATTTTATTATTCACTAGCTGATATTATGCATATAACATATCAAGCAGGGAGTCACGACTAAAAACATTTAAATACATAGAAATATGTTAATGCTTGATATAAAAAAAAACATATACTTCGCTAAATACTAATACGGGTTTAGGTTGAAAAGAATTCAGCCGCCGTTTTTGAGGTCATGAAATTTTTATGAAAGATAAGCGTCCCTGACCGCGCTTTGCAAAAATGGAATTTCTCTTAAAAAAAGTTGTAAATTATTCCATGACTCAGAAAATGTAGTTATATTAAGATTTAGGAAGTTGTTTCAGATAGCAATCCACCTTTTAAACAAATAGTAATAAGCATCTCATGGGATGAACAGAAAATAAAAATTAATTGTTAGTTATATATTAGAAATTAACCATTTATTTTAAAAGGATGTACGCGAGTGGGATTTAGCTAAATACTACTAGGTTACTTTGGCTTCTGAGGGTAGACGACAAAAAAAATACTAATACCGCAGGAACTTTTCAAATACACCGTCAGTTTTTATCTGACTCATAACTGGATCATATAGTCTACAAAATTTCCTTGAAAATGCAAGTGCTGATAGGATTAAAAGTCACAAGTTTAAAATATAACTGTGAAACGAATAGGTTTGACACAATTTAATAGATACAATACCTTATTGAAGTATCTGCAAATATATAAATTTTTAATAACTTTCTATTCTAAAAAAAATTTAGTACACTGCATTTTTGTAATTCTGGTTTCTGGAAAAACGTTGCAAAATGTTTAGATTATATGCTTATCTAAAAGCCAGTACATATGTCACTCTAAAACAATAGCCATGAACTTTCAAAAATAAAACTCTCTCGTACTCTGCCTGTATAGATTCAATTCCCAACTCATTCTAAAAACTCTTCGTAAAATATATGAAAAATTAAGCTTAATCAGCTGATAGCCCATTTTAATAAATATAAATTGATTCACAATAAACAGTTCGGTTTTATTAGAGGTCGCTCTACTACAGACGCCGGCGTCTTTCTTATAAAGCATATATTTGAGGCCTGGGATCAGCCATAGGATGCTCTTGGAGTATTCTGTGATTTATCTAAGGCTTTCGATTGTGTTCGGCATGAAACATTGGTCAGGAAATTGTACTACTATGGCATTAAGAACTTTGATCTCAAACTCTTGATTTATTACTTTTCTAATAGAATTCTGATGTTAGAGGTTGAATGGAAAAAGATCAGCAGGGGCTCCGCTTGATATGGGGGTTCCTCAAGGTTCAATCTTAGGCCTATTTCTTCCTTGTTTATATAAATGACCTGCCTACTTTTGTAGACAAACATAATGAGATGGTATTGTTTGCTGATGACACTTCTTTACTATTTAAATTAAAACGGCATCAGGTAATGTATGGCGATGTAAACAAGGTTCTCTCTAGAATAGTGCATTAGTTTAGTGTTAACAACCTGTTGCTTAATAATAAAAAGACTACACTTCTTAGATTTTCTATTTCTAACATTAAACAGGTGCAAACTAATGTACTTTTAAATGAGGGAGCGATGGAAGTGGTGGAATCCGCAGTTTTTCTAGAAATCACTGTTGATGCTAAGCTACAGTGGGGCCCTCATATAGCTGAATTGGCTAGTAAACTTAGCTCTGCCGCATACGCTGTTAAAAATATTAGATCACAAACTGACGAGATTACTGCATTTTTCTTTTACAAAAAAGAGCGGTCCGTGCAATTTACAACCTAGAGATTCTTTAAGAGATAAGTTTAAGCAAATTAATGTATTTACGGTCGCCAGTCAGTATATTTTCAAATCTTAAATATGTACATAAAAATATTGAAAATTTTATAAAGCACAGTGATTTACACACTATAAATACCAGGAACAAACAAAAGCTCGCGCTTCCTGTTAGTCGACTTAAAAAAGTGAGTAAAACGTTCATGGGACAATGTATACAGTTTTACATCAAAGTCCCAGCACACGTACAAGTATTACTGTTTAACTAATTTAAGAGAGTAACTAAGGAACGTTTGTGTGCAAAAAGAATACTGCAATATATCTGAATACTTAGAGGATAATTCACCGCGGGTATGAAGCGATCGCTGCCAGGCTACTTCAAGATTATTTACTTAGTATTGTAATGTATTTATGTAATTTAGAATTTAAGTACTAATTTAAAAAAATCATGACAATCCCGCTGAGTTTCTGTCGCCAGCTCTTCTCAGGTCTGTGGGAATTATTTTTCCGAGCTGGTGGTAGCTTTGACAATGAAAAAATGTTTTGTATGAAACTTATTTTCAATAAAGATTTTTGATTTGATTTGATAACATAATTGAATTATTTTGTTACAATTTTGGGAATAACGGTTTATCATTAACGGAAACATGAACTTAATTAAATTACATAGACATAATTAACTTTAGCAAACTATTCGTTGGGCATGAATAACGCACATTGAGTTAACATATCTGTATGTGAAAATGAATATTTAAACATTCTTTCTATTATTTAACATTCGTATTGAGATCGGTTATTTTGCTTCTTTGACAAAAACTTTATTTCACGTGTTACCAAGCAACCAAGGAAGTTATAGCTTTTAAATACACTTATTTATTTCCTTCTCAACTTCTCAAGTTTTTGGAGCTTCTTTCAAATATTGCTATTTGCTACACCTTCCTTGCTAATATACTAAAATGTATCGATTTTTAACTATTTGCTTTTGACTGAATTCGTATATTTAAGAGAAACTCTGTAAATAAATAAACTTCTATATTTTTTTTCTATAGAAAATATTTTATAGTATGTAGTGTAATAATAATTGAAGGATAGAACTTGCGTTCGAAAGGAAAACTTAATTCAGATTTTTATATTCTATTCCTCTGTGAAATAGTCTTACATACAATTTTTATTTAAATTTGCAAACCCCAAAAATATTTTATACCAATTGAAAGTACATTCATACAAGATATGTATTTATTTTATGCAATAAGAACATCGGATGTTTATATATTTTATAATTTTTTTCTAATCTAAAATACTGCTCTTAAAGTAAATGATTTGATTCCTTTATTTAACCTCATTTTTAATATATTATTTATTAAATATCAAGGTTCAATAATCATCAACAAAATAAACTATCTGAATAAAATATAATATATGTTTTATTAATAAAACTTTTTCTTATTGTTGGTTATATTGGTTATATAAATCTTACTTTGATATCGCCCACAATATTCACTATAAAACTTTGTATCAACTGGAAAATACTCTCCTTCCTCAAAATCAAATAATTTTTAATTAACATTTCTCGTTACAAGACTACAACTTTAATGAGTTAAGGAATGCGATGAATAGAAAAAAATTAAAATGCTTTACAGAGTCTAACGATTGTACAAATGTAATAATTATGGTAGTTTTTACTATTAATTTTTATTATTATACTATATAATGTATTTATATTTATATATACATATATATAAATATAAAATAAAATTAGAAATATATTAAATAAAATAATATTTAAAAGTTCATAAAATAGCAGAGAAAAAAGCGTAATGAGGATTAAAAAGGTAAATATCCACAGTTTATTAGTATTATTAAAAAACATATTCATAAATTCCGATTCCTTACCAACTGTATAAATCTAACAATCTATCCTTTGTTCTTAAACTGATTTAAACAAGTAACGAACTCTGTGCACTCGTCTTACATCGTCTTAACATTATCTTAACTGTTTCATTCAATTCCATTGGACTTTGAAATGTCGTTTAATGTAATTTAAAGGAAGAAAATAACATTTTAAATAGAGGTTTGTAAACAACTAACTGTAAGTAAAGCATATCGTTGTAACCATAAACAGTTAATAGCACTCGCTATAATATGTAGTTCACCTTAAATACGCAATGTATGTGGATTTCAATATCTATTTCATATAAGCATTTCGTATCAAAGTAACGTACTCGTAAACGTAAGTTTACCTTATCGGTATAAAAACATGAACCAAAACTCTTTTGGTGCACTCTCCTATTCTTCCACTTATAGACTATGAGGATGTACGTTATTCTAATATATCTGAAGCCAATCTAGATGATTTGGATCGTTTCGTCAAAATTGCATTCACTTTATTTTTTAGTTAAATAAATTTGTTTACATATCGAATGTCGTTCTAAGCTGAAATGACTGTTTTGTTTACATGTTCCTCTCATTGTTTTTCTTTTCTTTCTGTTAATATTGTTTGTTGACTGGTAGATGATGCCCTAGCATTTAATTCGCCAATTGTATATTTTTTTTGTTCATTGAAATATTAATAAATAAAAATAAATAAATAAATAAAGTATTTAGAAAAAAGATACCTTTTCCGAGAAAAAAACTAAAAACCGCTTTTTGTTTGAAAATTTTTGATGTAAACAACGGCATCATGTGTTATTCTTAGGTAGTGAGTTATATTTTAAACGAGTTACACACGAGGTCTACCCACGCGTGTCCCCCTGCGGGCACGGATTTTTTAAACTAGTTTTGATTTGTTACAACGATATAACTCATATTATAAATCATGATTTATATATTATATATTTTATTTCGTCTAAATGTGACGCAAAGACATTTTTGTTTGCGTAAAAGTAAAAGTAGCAAAAAGATAGTATCAATATTTGTTTTATTGAGCTATTGTGGTTAACGTTACTATTTTATCACCACCAAATGTACGCTAAGGTATAGTTAAATAGAATTTTTATAGATATAAGTGATGTGGAGCTTGCAGTAAGAAAGAAAGGCAGTTATTAAATTTATTTTTTCCTTTTTTTTTTGTTAGTAAGTTAGTATGCTAGTTATATTTCTTTCTTAAGTATAATGTTAGTTTAATCAGTATATTCTAATTTTATAATAAACCAGTTAGGTAAAAATTTCCTCCATTTCTTTCCTTCCTTCCTATGTTTAATTTTTGGGTAGACCTCGAAGAATTCGGTCTGCCCATTCATTTGTACCCGACTTTCGAATTTTGGAAAAATTTCTTCACAGGAGGTTTTCTTATGACTCCCTGAGTCCGAAATGGCCATTGGTCAAAAAGTTTATATATTTATAAATATATATACATATGCGTGCGTGGGTCTAGATTCGACTTTTGTCACCACGATAGCAGCCGCAGTTTCGCTCGGATCGTTTTCGAACTTTGCACAAAAATCAACCATCCAAAAATGAAAGTCAAGTTCATTAACCAGAGAAATCCGGCCACGGGGGACGCTAGGGCCTCACTTTTTCTGATTTCAGTTTTTCGACCATAACTTTTTCCCTACACAAAGTAGATTAATCGCGTTCATATTATATGATGTCTTTGATGAACACCTATAACTAATGTACATAAACCGAAAACCTAACTTCAATAACTTAGGGGTGGGGGTAAAAAAACCGAAAATTTTTGGAAAAACAAATCATAACTTTTTTCCGGTAAACATTCTTACATCACAAGTATTTTTAATGGAAAGGTTATTTTTTACTCTAAATTTAGGTATCAAAAGTTTTTCCGTAAAAGGTACTGTTTTCGAGAAAAAAAATAAAAACCGCTTTTAGCTTGAAAATTTAAGGTAGGTAAAACCACGGCAACTTTTTTCTGGTACACATTCCCTGCTCGCAAATATTTATAATAGAAAGGTTATTTTTAACTCTAAATTTAAGTACCAAAAGTATTTCCAAAAAATACACCTTTTCCGAGAAAAAAAAATAAAAACCGCTTTTTGTTTGAAAATTTTTGATGTAAATAACGACATCATGTGTTATTCTTAGGTAGTTATTTTAAACGAATTACACACGAGGTCTACCCACGCGTGTCCCCCCGCGGGCACGGATTTTTTTTTGTTAGTTAGTCCCGCCAATCTCTATAACTTTCATAGGTCCATCTCTTTTTATGCGTTTACACACGATTCCTTTATCTATCGATACCTTCCTGTAGTTTTAGTTTCTATAGTCCGTCTATTATCTATAAGCCGTGGAGTCGCGAAGCTTTCTTTATCTCTCGCCTTTTAAAATTTCCTTTAGACAGAAAAATTTTTGCAAAACAAATTTATTGATATTAAAACTATAAATTATTTTGTACCGTATGCAATAAATTAAAGAAAAAATAAATATTAAAATAAGCTTAAACTTGTCTTATAATATACAAAACAAATATAAAAGGAAAAATAATTAATTTTGCAAAGGGCTTCTTAATTATCATCATAGTGATCATCTACATAAAGAATTTCTAAGGTATACAGGGTTTGTATTTATACCATAAAAGATAAAACAAGACATAAACGTACTTAGGTAGTGCACTACTTTACATGACTTCGTACCTATCCATTGTACAATATTATTATTATAATTATAAAACTAGTCGTTCTATGAACAGTAGACCTCAGTACGTTAGGGGATGAGACAATGTTGTGAAATTATTTGTAGTGGTTACGATATTTCATCCGTGAACCAAGTATGAGCGCCACACGAGTAACCTCAGTACACTGGACCTCCGCCGCCGGTGAATAACGAACATTGTTGCCGACTCATGTCTTTAATAAACACGTAACAAATCATCACTTCTATGTAACAAACTCGAAATTTATGTGTTGCCTGCTGGCAAGAGAAAATGAATTGTGGGAGGGACCTACCTATAGTGTGCTTTTTAAGTGCCTTTTCCAAAAAGGAATAAGTATACCTACGAGTATGTATGTATGTAGGTACATAACTACCGAACGAAATTTGGCTCCACTATATAACAACGGAGTTATTAAACTTTAATATTTTTGATATTTCGCTATGACCGCTGTTTTGGATTTTGAAATAACAAAAAAACACCTTAGATTTCGGCAAAGATTACTTAGACGAAATTTCAGCCAGCTAGCTGCCGCAAAGTCCGTTTTTGTGGTACGGGTCAGAAATCCGTCATTTTGAAATTTTTCGCTCAAGCAAAATTACGGCTCGACATAAAAATTTAAATACACATGGGTACCTTCAAAAAAGGCGTTTACTCCTACCTACAAGGCCGGCAACTAATAAATAAATAAATAAATAAATACTCAATCTATTCCACGAGGGACTGTACTAGAATGTGTGCTATTTTTAATTTATTTAAATGATTTTCCAATATTATTAAATGGCAATATAATTTTATTCGCCGTTGACATTTCAGTTATTTTTAAGTCAAATAATTAATTAAGCTTGACGATTCATCTTCTATAAATTTTTGAAATTTTTATGAATTGGTTATCCAATAATAATCTGATTATAAATTTTACCCAAACTAAATTTTACGTTAAAATTTAATAATGAAGACGTTTCACTTGTTCATAATTTTAATTTAGTAGGTATTTATAAGGAAATCACACATTGGCAAGTAAAAAAAATATTAACTTATGGTTTAAGAGAAATAAAAAAGGGGAAGATTATAAGTTGCTCTTTCCACATTACGCTTATACGCCTGGGAAAGGCTAAAAATGCATATGAAGTGTATATTTGTCAAAAAAATTGATAATGTAATGTATACATGCTGTAATATATAAAAATGACAAAAACTGCCGGCCTTGGTTTAAAAATAATATTAGATTATATTTTGTAATGATTTTAATTATTATTTTTAAAGTGTTATTAAGGAATGTTAATTAATTAATGGACGAAAGATTTGGGACCCCCTAACCAGCATTTTATATTTTTGGAAATAGTTTTAAGAACTTTGTAAACCAAAAATATTACCAAATAAATGATAAACGATATTTAACATTGTTGGGACATTAGAAATCATATTTAAAAAAATAATAATTTGAAATCAAAGAAAATTTAAAATGTTACGTTTTTTAAAGATATTTGAACATTAGTTTTTTTTATTATAAAACATTTTTTATAAATATAAACATTTCAAATTTATAACGTATAACAAAATTGTAATGGTTAATTTAAATTTTTATTTACTTTACTTTTCATATATTGCTTGATGTAAGGCTGTCTTGATTTAAAAGGTGGTTAAATCTTTCACTTAATATTAGCATACAGTCGATCGAGATCGTAATAAACGCGATCAAATTACTGATCAAATTTTGTGAGAAAGGTTATTAAATTTATTTTTTTCCTCATCCTCATTTTGGGTTCAGAGAGTGTTATTCCAATTAATTCCAATTATTAATACAGTTGTAATTAAAGTCACAAATAAAAAAACATAAGAATTATTTATAAAGTAATGTTAAATTCTATAAATATTAGCACTACATACCGATTTAGTTTGAAAAAACATACCGTATTAAAACAAAACAATATCATTGTCTAAAGGTAATTAAATGAATCTATTAAAGTTAAATTAATTTAAAGGGTCTAGGGCATAAACTAATTATTTTCTGGGTACAGGAAATTAAAGTTACCGACTTCCTCTTGATAGTGATTCAATAAATTATACGAAGAACATGCTGGTAGCGAACTAAATGTGTAATCAGTTTTATTTTCGATATCTTTTAAGTTATTTCCATAGTCATAAATATGTATACGTAGAATATACGTATGAATATGAGAATTCATTTAGGTACTTAATTGATTTATAATTTTTAGTCTAGGGGCATTATTTTAGTTATTATAGTCGTTGTTAATTATGTTATTGTATATAAAATCATTTGTTGCATTTCAAATTTTTTCATTGCGTTTAAAGAAATGGAAGTAGGACTACACTTTATTATCAGTTTAATTTATTTAAAATGTGGTGGTAGGAGTGATTCCATCTCTAATTTTGATGACATAATTAAAACAGGTATTGGAACTACAGGGTGGGCCAAAAATTTTTGCACTTTTGAAACATGTCTAGAAATAAAAGTACAAATGTTATTTTGTTTATGATTTATTTAACGTAATTATCATTTATTAAAATTTATTAAAAATGACATCATCGAGATGTGCTCCGTCTCGCCGTTGGCACTCCTGCAATCGACTACGTAAACTTTGGAAAACTCGTTGACACATGCTGCGAGGAATCGCAGCTATCTCCTCGTGGATGTTTTCTTTTAATTGGGATATGGTCGTCGGTTTATTAAGGTATACTCGACTCTTCAGATATCCCCACAAGAAAAAATCGCAAGGTGTAAGGTCCGGGCTTCTGGGAGGCCATGGGATATCACCTCTGCGAGAAATCAATTTGTTAGGAAACATTTCTTTGACCACCGGTAAAGTCACGTTTGATGTATGGCATGTTGCTCCATCTTCTTGCATCCAAGTCCGGCTATTGTATCCTTCAAATTCATGTAACTGCGGTGTCAAAAACTCTCGCAACATTTTCACGTATTCCACTGAGTTCACAGTTACGTTATTTCCTTGATTATTTTCAAAGAATTATGAACCGATTATGCCCTTTGCGGATATGGCAGCCCACACTGTCGTTTTTGGTGAATGAAGAGGCTTTTGGTGTTTATATTGAGGGTTTTTCGTGCTCCAATATCGACAATTATGTTTATTTACGTGACCATTAATGTGAAAATGGGCCTCGTCCGTAAACAATACATTCTCAAGGCTAGAGAATCGCTCCAGTATAGTGTCAGCAAATAACTTGCGTTGAATGTAATCGTTTGGTTTCATCTCCTGTACAATTTGAAGCTTATATGGGTGCAGTTTAAGGTCCAAATGCAAGATTCGCCGCAGACTAGTTCTTGGTATAGCAAGAGCCGCCGACCGCTTACGCGTAGATGATTCTTATCGTCCCTTACAGAAATTTCAACCTCCCGAATGTTCTCTTCGCTTCTTCTTGAACGTGGTCGCCCAGTTTGTTTAATATTCGTTGTCGATCCCGTTTGCTCAAACTTTTTAACCCAAGTTTTAATTAAATTAACACTTGGACATTCACTTACACGTTGTAATCCGTATTCAACTCTAAAGAGGCGTCGTACAATAACGTAGGAATCGTTGTTTTTGTAAAATTGTTTTACGCAAAAAGCACGCTGTTATTTGTTTATTTATTTATTTATTTATTATTTATTTATATCTTTTTTCACTTTGAATCATTATCAGTGATCACTTGTGTACGTCAAAATGGAAGTGTCAGGAGGGCCTATTTCGATACCAGATTTATCGTAATAAGCCCTTCTGTAAAAGCACTGTCCAACTTAATGTTAAAGCTATGAGGGTTCCAAACGCGTCCTAGTCTGAGAAGAACCACACAACAAACTTAGCCGGATATATATATTTTTTTATATTGTGATCACTGTTTCACAAATGTCAATCTTAAAAGCTATTTTGGAACAACTAGAACCGTCGCAATATAATAATAATAATAATAATAATAGCAAATGATAATAATAATAAAAAATAAAAATAGAAATAGGCCTGCTACACAACCAGTCACCGCAAGCAGCACCCGTTCACGAGCATAACGCAAGAGCCAGCCATCACCCCCTTCGCACATATTTGAGGGACGAGCGCAACCCGACTCCCAACGCTCCCGCAAGTAATGACTTCCAAGGAATCGGTGTGATGCAACAGGTCGATAAAACGAAATTAATCTACAACAAAAAACTAATTGCGGAGATTACTAGTTATTCGCAATATAATACAATTCATTCCCAGGCCATACCGTCGTTGATGTAATCCTGTACACTATAGTAGGATTTTTTTATCAAATTTATTTTTATATATAATTTAAATTTATTTAATGATAAACTTAAGGCTTCATTTGGGAGCTTATTATAAAAACGTATACAATTAACCTTAAAGGATTTACCTATTTTATGGAGCCTAGTGTTGGGCAGAGCGAGTTTATTTTTATTTCTCGTATTAATTTTATGAAAATCACAATTTTTTGAACTTAGAAATATTTTTATGAACGTAAATTAAATTTTCATAAATATATTGATTATAAACAGTCATTATTTTAAATTCTTTAAATTTGTTTCTTAAGGATTCTCTAGGTCTCATATTATATATTGCTCGAACAGCCCTCTTCTGCAGTGTGAATATGGTATCGATGTCGGCTGCATTACCCCATAAGAGTATACCGTAAGACATTAAACTATGAAAGTAACTAAAGTAAACTAATCGAGCAGTTTCCATTTTTGTCAATCGACGTATTTTATATGTTGTCCCGTGAAGCGCTCCATCGTGACTAAAATTGCATTAAACGACGCACAATTCCCCGTCACCCGCGCGCCCCTTGCTCTCACGGTTTTGGAGAAATCAAGTGTTGCTATTTGCAAAAATTTTTGGCCCACCCTGTATAAGAAAATTCTAATAGTATTCTGTTTTTGATACTCGAGTGCTTTAACCGCATTTATACACCTTAAGCCCTGTCAAGTCTTTTTTTTTAAATAAATATTGGTAAAAGTAATTAAGTTATTATAAATGCATGTCCTATATTGGCTTTTGTGACATTGCTTTGTAATTTTATAGCACATGAGCTGTTGTCACCGTGGAAAACAGGAGGATATTACCGGAGGAAGTAACATCTTATATATTTTATATACATTTAACACCTCTGGTATCTTTGGTATAAATTAATTATTACAGCAATATTTTAATATATAAAATATAACATTTTAAGATAGAACTGTCTTTGAACTGTGTTCTCAAAACTAAATAGTCTTATAATCTAGCTTTTTAGCGTGTACTTAAGAAAGTTGGATATTTAAAAGTCTTCCCTTCAAAAACACTATATAAAGTTTTATTAAAAATAAAATAAGTGCTGTTGTTTTTAACTCGATTATCTTAGAAACCTTGACGGGTCTTCCTAATTTTTTGCATAATACCGGACTATTAATACAAGATCCAAGTGATCTAGAATCGAATTCTTTAGTGTTATGTATGATAAAAAGCCAGGTATGGTACATGTTTATTTTTTTAACCTAGTAGATTTGTATGTAGTAGGTAGAATACTAATTTGTTATACAAATTAGTATTCTACCCTTTCATATAAATAAGTTAAATATAATTACACTTATATACTACATAAATTACCCCCAACAAGAGTTTCACTTATTCACAAAATAATATCATATCTCCAAACATACTTCGATGACAATCATACTCGACTCTATGACTACAGCTGAAGCCTAAATTAAATAAGCTATGTTAGTTGTTGCAATGAACGCCTTGAGAATTATACGACAATTGTTCAGTTGTGTAAACATTACAGTGCTACATTACCTACCTTTGTCTATAAATTATTTATATTATTTTAATAATTGTTATAATTTTGGAGGTATAGATATATTTCCTTTGAATATATTTCTCCATATTCACTATAAAAATAGCATTTATTAGTGAGTGAAAATTAATTATCCTAAATATACAATTTACATTCTCATAAATGTTTACATTATCTTTGAACTGTTACTATTATATTATACATTATTACTGAACAATTTATAACCTATTTAAAAGATATTTATCGTCATATAGTCTGAAAGGAGCAGTTTTAATAGGATAATAATATTTTTATATGATTTAATTTTTAGTCGAAAAGTTGACGATATTTATTAAAAAACAAAAAAAATCAACAATACTATTCCGAGAACTTCGATGTACAAATTGATTTTATATTTACAGCTACAGCAATATCCAGTCACAGTAGCAAATTGCCTATCCATCGTCCTGTAACACCTCGCATGTATTATCTCGATGAAGGACAAAGGAATTTCTAAGCTGTTATGTTACTATAGCTTTAAAATAAATCAGATATCAGCTTTATTGCATTTTTATTGTATTTTGTAATATCATATTTTAAGGATATTGCTATGTATGTGATGTAAAATTAAATACAATATTTTACTAAATATTTAATAGAACTAAATATTTTAAATAGTATTTTTATAAGAAATTTATTTCACTATAACAAGGGAGTGGAGAAGTAGAGCCCGGCTGTTGTTATTGGATAGCAGCTCAAGCTGCCGTGGTACAAGCGGCACATCCTCTTGAATATAATGATTTCTTGT
Organism: Melinaea menophilus ssp. n. AW-2005; assembly: GCA_918358695.1. Taxonomy (NCBI): domain Eukaryota; kingdom Metazoa; phylum Arthropoda; class Insecta; order Lepidoptera; family Nymphalidae; genus Melinaea; species Melinaea menophilus. The sequence continues at coordinate 4,715,232 of OU911052.1, forward strand.
AACATGGACTTTCACTTCTCTCAAGAGAAGTAAAGAATTTACAATATGTTTGTATTTACAGATAAGTATGTGACATACTTATCATCAGTTAGATCCCTCTTTTGTCACCCAATCTTCTATTATATAAAAATGAATCGCAAAATGTGTTTGTAAGCGCATAACTCAACAACGCATGGACCAATCTTAACAATTCTTTTTTTAAAATGTTCCTTAAAGCCCAAGGATGGTTCTGACGGCGAGAAAAATTCGAATAATTTCCAGGAAAACCCTAAAAGAGCCCTTTTCTTTTTCCTATACAAATATTTTCTAACTAAATGTAGAGTCAATTTAAACTGTATTGCTATTCAATAAAGTTCATATTAAATTACAAGCATTCATTATTGTCTAAACAATGTAGGTGTGTTGCTAACGTCGAAGAGTCAATTCGCGCTTTATTGTCGCTGCACAAAGTTCAAATTCAATCAAATGTGCGTTCACGCAAAAGTGATAAAATCGTGACCCGACCAAATTGAAAAGTCAAAAAATGTAAGAGCTATGGATTTGATTGGCCTTGGAATATTCTTTCTTTTGTTTTAGTTTCGGAATGCGATATAAATTGTCATCAGTTTTCACGTCATTGCATCTGTCAAACAAATCGCGTTAAAAAGCCTATATAATATTTAATAATTAAATTTAATTTTTTTATATCGTGTTTTGTGCGAAGTGTTTTAATACCTGTGATTAATAATTATTGCATGTGACATTATTTAGGTAAGTATATTCGATATGCCTTCTATAAGACGAAGTAATTTAGGTAGAAGAACCCGAAATGCTACAAACCAAACTAATTACCGATCTTATCATACTGCACAAGAACGTGACGGCGGAAATAAATGTGAAAGAATTTGTATATCGAGAATGCGGGCAGCGAGGGCGAGAAATTCAACTAATAACCGCGAAAGTTTGAATCGAGCTGCTTTCAATTACGATTTGTCAATTGACTACAGTAACCACCAATGTATTACTATTGGATCTATGAACTTGGTTTGCTCTCATTGTAAGGCATTTAAATACAAAAATGATGCCAATGGATTGTGTTTCGCAAATGGGAAAGTGAAATTGATACCATTGGATCCACCACCAGAGTCATTGTACTCATTGGTTTCAGGAATAGAACCAGATTCCATACACTTTTTGTTAAATATCCAACAATATAACAATTGCTTTCAAATGACGTCATTTGGGGCAACAAACGTAGTTCGGGAAAATTTCATGCCAACTTTTATGGTATGTATTATAGCAGTTATCATTATTATTTTAATGAACAAAATTTCCTGTTAACTAAGTAAATATGTGTCATTAACCTTCAGTTCCCTAGACCCCAACACATATATTACTTAGTCATAATATTATTTGGTGATTCAGTATTAGCAACACTTTTATTATTTTGAAACACAATATAAATATTTGATGATGGATATTAGTTACAAATAATTATTACATATTGACATACCTAAGCATATCAATTATTATTTGGTGATTCAAATTAGGAGACAGATATATTTTTTAGGAACAAATATTATTTATATTTGGCAAAAATCATTTTTTTAATTTACAGATACAAGGAAAATATATCATAGAGCAGGTTCACTGTTACCAGTGTCAGATAGCAAATAGAAATTCCTGCAAATTTATTTCATGGGCAATTCACCACAAGAAATTGATATGCGTTGTTTACATAACAATTCACTAAAGAGGTTTATTGTAGAACAATTATAAACTTTATTTCATGAGTACAATCAATTGATTATGTTGTTTAAAACTGCACTGGATCTGATGCCATCTGATAATGACAAAATTACGGAATGATCAATTACAACGTATAAAGGAAACACCTTTGTTTCAGAAAGACAGAAGTGTTACTTAGTCATTATATTATTTGGTGATTCAGTATTAGCAACACTTTTATTATTTTGAAACACAATATAATTATTTGACGATGGATATTAGTTACAACTAATTATTACATATTGACATACCTAAGCATATCAATTATTATTTGGTGATTCAAATTAAGAGACAGATATTCTTTTTAGGAACAAATATTATTTCTATTTGGCAAAAATCATTTTTTTTAATTTACAGATACAAGGCCAAATATATCATAGAGCAGGTTCACTGTTACCAGTGTCAGATAGCAATTACAATTTCTGCAAATTTATTTCATGGGCAATTCACCACGAGAAATTGATATGCGTTGTTCACATAACAATTCACTAAAGAGGTCTATTGTAGAACAATTACAAACTTTATTTCATGAGTACAATCAATTGGTTATGTTGTTTAAAACTGCACTGGATCGGATGCCATCTGATAATCACAAAATTGTAATCAGAGCTGATAAAACACCTGTTGGCCAACATGCAAGACGTTTTAATGCACCAACTATTGATGAAGTTGCCATCGTTGTAGTTGGAGAAAACTTGGAATCCCGTGATATTGTTTTACATCGTCGGAATGATCAATTACAACGTATAAAGGAAACACACCGCTCATATGACGCACTGCAATATCCCATTATATTTTGGCAAGGTGAAGATGGCTATGATTTTTCAAACAAGATGATAAATCCCATTACAGGTAATAAAAAATATTAGTTTAGCTATGGAGCTATATTATCAGTCACTATATTATTATTTTTTTAATTTTCAATATTATGAAAACAAAAATCTATTTTCAGGTTCCGAAACCAACAAAAAAGTCAGTTCAATGAACTATTATTCCTACCGCCTAATGATTCGTGAAAATGAAGACAATCACATACTCAAATGTCGGCGATTATATCACAAGTATGTTGTAGACATGTATGTTAAAATTGAAACGGAGAGATTAACATTCATCAGGTTGAATCAGACCAAACTCAGATCTGAAGAGTATATTCACCTTCGAGATGCGATTAATACTGATGGAAATGCACAGAATGTTGGTCGGATGACTATTCTTCCAGCAACATACATCGGAAGCCCTCGACATATGCATGAATATGCTCAAGATGCCATGTCATATGTTCGTCATTATGGTACAGCAGATTTGTTCATCACATTTACATGCAATCCACACTGGATAGAAATCAAGCAGGAGTTATTCCCTGGGCAATCACCTATTGATCGTCATGATATTACAGCCAGAGTCTTTAGACAAAAGTTGAAATCTTTGATGGATTTCATTGTGAAACATTATGTGTTTGGAGAGACACGCTGTTGGATGTACTCTGTGGAGTGGTAGAAACGGGGAATGCCACATGCACACATTTTGATTTGGTTAGTTGAAAAGATAAGGCCAAATGAAGTTGATGCAGTAATATCAGCTGAAATTCCTAATGTAGAAGTAGATCCTGGATTGCATGAGGTAGTTATTAAAAACATGATACATGGTCCCTGTGGAACTCTTAATCAAAATTCACCGTGTATGGTGGATGGTAAATGTTCAAAGCGATATCCACGGACATTAATATCTGAAACAATCACTGGTAATGACGGTTATCCTTTGTATCGTCGCCGATCGACAGCAGACAATGGAAGATCAACAATTTTCAAATTAAATCAACAAGATATTGAAATAGGTAATTGCTGGATTGTTCCATATTCACCCATTTTATCAAAGACCTTCAAAGCGCACATCAACGTTGAATCTTGCAATTCATTAAAATCTATTAAATACATTTCCAAATACGTAACCAAAAGGAGTGATATGACTGTGATTGGTATTAATGCAGAGAATTCCAATGATGAAGTTATCCAATACCTAATGGGTCGCTATGTTAGTAGTAATGGAGCAGTTTGGCGAATATTTTCTTTTCCAATTCATGAGAGACACCCTACTGACGTTCATTTAGCTGTGCATTTAGAAAATGGACAAAGAGTGTATTTTACAACACAGAACGCAGTAGAAAGAGCTGTACAGCCACCATCTACTACATTAAACAGTTTTTTTTAGACATGCCAAAACGATGCTTTTGCTCAAACATTGTTATATTCTGAAATACCAAAATATTATACTTGGAAACAATCCTCAAGGAGATTTATACGAAGGAAACAAGGAAAACCAGTTCCAGGATACCCAGATGTATATTCTACCGATGCGATTGGTCGAATTTATACAGTACATCCAAGCAACGATGAATGTTTTTATTTACGACTGCTATTAGTCAATGCACGTGGCCCAACATCATTCCAACATGTACGAACTGTTGGTGGTGATTTGTGTGGATCATACCGAGAAGCTTGCCAACGTTTGCGATTACTAGAAAATGATGCTCATTGGGATCAAACTCTCAATGATGCTGTAATATCATCACAAGCTCATCAAATACGAACATTGTTTTCTATAATCATATCTACATGCTTCCCATCAAACCCAAAGAATTTGTGGATCAAGTACAAAGATAATATGTGTGATGATATTTTGGATCAAATACGGATTAGAAGGGGAAATTCAAATATACAAATAAGCGAAGAAATTTACAATGAAGTATTGATTTCAATTGAGGACATGTGCTTGATGATGTCAAACAAACTATTATTTAAATTAGGCCTGGCCATGCCCAATCCTCCAATGCATGATGCTTTTAGCCAAGAGTTGCACCGAGAAAAACTGTATGATCTCAACACTGAAAGAATTAATTCAAACAAATCTTCCACTATTGAATGTATGTATATGTTTTGGGGTTTAGGAAACTGAAGGTTAATGACACATATTTACTTAGTTAACAGGAAATTTTGTTCATTAAAATAATAATGATTAACTGCTATAATACATACCTTAAAAGTTGGCATGAAATTTTCCCGAACTACGTTTGTTGCCCCAAATGATGTCATTTGAAAGCAATTGTTATATTGTTGAATATTTGACAAAAAGTGTATGGAATCTGGTTCTATTCCTGAAACCAATGAGTACAATGGCTCTGGTGGTGGATCCAATGGTATCAATTTCACTTTCCCATTTGCGCAACACAATCCATTTGCTTCATTTTTGTATTTCAATGCCTTACAATAAGAGCAAACCAAGTTCATAGATCCAATAGCAACACATTGGTGGTTACTGTAGTCAATTGACAAATCGTAATTGAAAGCAGCTCGATTCAAACTTTCGCGATTATTAGTTGAATCTCTCGCTCTCGCTTCCCGCGTTCGTGATATACGAATTCTTTCGCGTTCATTTCGGTCGTCACGTTCATGTGCAGTATGATAAGATCGGTAATTCATTTGGTTTGTAGCATTTCGGGTTCTTCTACTTAAATTACTTCGTCTTATAGGAGGCATATCGTATATAATTACCTAAATTTATTCACATGAAATAATTATTAATCACAGGTATTTATACAATCAAAATTAATTATTAAATATTATAAACGCTTTTTAACGCAGTTTGTTTGACAGATGCAATGACGTGAAAACTGATGACAATTTATGTCGCATTCCGAAACTAAAACAAAAGAAAGAATATTCCAAGGCCAATCAAATCTTACATTTACTTTTTTTGACTTTTCAATTTGGTCGGGTGTACACATTCATTTGATTAAATTTGAACATTGTGCAGCGACAATAAAGCGCGAATTGACTCTTTGACGTTAGCAAGACACCTACATTGTTTAGACAACAATGAGTGCTTGTAATTTAATATCAACTTTATTGAATAGCAATACAGTTCAAATTGACTCTACATTTAGTTATTTATTCTACATTTAAAATATTTGTATAGGAAAAAGAAAAGGGCTTTTTTAGGGTTTCCCTGGAAATTATTCAAATTTTTCTCGCCGTTAGAGCCATCCTTGGACTTCAAGGAACATTTAAAAAAAAGAATTGTTAAGATTGGTCCATGCGTTGTTGAGTTATGCGCTTACCAACACATTTTGCGATTCATTTTTATATAATAGATTGTCCGCTTACAATTCAAATTGTGTTATGTTTTCTTTCATTTATAATTTTTGCATATGAAATATTATTTATGTACAATTATATACATATTACTTGCAAACGTATGTGTTATATTCATTGATATTGGAAATACCGATAGGATTAACTTGAAATTGTACTCGAGACTTACTTGAGATTAAGGATTCAGTAGAGCGTAAACATTAACTATCCTAAATATACATATTATATTATCATATTTGTTTACATTAACTCTTAGCTATTATCCGATCTTGCTTAGTTTATCTGTTTATAACTATAGTTAGGTATCAAAACTGTTTTTTGAAAAGGTTGTCCTCACAACAAGCAGCTTAGAACTAAATTCTAATACAGAAGAGACATTAAGAATTGAGGCAATTTAGCTTTTGCAATATATATAAATAAAATGGGTTATGGTAATAATAGTTGCGATACAAATATAATATTCTTTTATATACAAAAGTTATTTCGTTCTCAGCAAAATATTCAAGCTCAATACCTGGAATCATTGTATAATAATCTTCATCTGTACTAATCTTTTGGTTTTCTCCTCAAAATTGACGTGACGACCAATTTCTTTTGATATTTGCATAAATTCATGAGCGACAGCACTATTTATTGTCATGTTGACCGCTTGTTTTTTTCGCAATCCCCAAAACCAAAACGGATACGAGCAACATTACGCGAGGATTAAGATTAAAATCTAATAATATCACAGACAATTAGATAAAATAAACTTACACCTAATCTTAAAATCATAACTTTTAATATTTAAAATTATTGTTATATAATAACGAAAGGTAAGAAAGTTTGACTGAGTTGTCTCTATTAAAAATAATTTTGGGTTTTAAATGAACAATTAAAAATAAAAGAAAAAGCTCCTGACTGCCAGTTCACGTAGGTCATATCTTCTGATTTAACCCGAATTCCTGTAGTCCTCATTAACTACCTATTCCTATTTAAATATTTTCCGTTCTCCAATATTTTATGCTAAGCTATTGTCACAAAAAAAGCTCAAGCTTTTATGGATTTCAATTTAATAGGCTAGAGACACTTCTACTAGCTTCTGTCATCAGCAGCGCTTGAATAATTAGTTAATCTCTCTGCTTCTTTCCTTTTATAGTTTTCAATAAATTTAATAGTAAATAATTTAACAGTGTAGAAATATTTATTAATTATTTACACACAAAATTAAGACTAGATTTATAATTTCAATTGGGTAGACCTCGAAGAATTCGGTCTGCCCATTCATTTGTCCCCTACTTTCGAATTTTGGAAAAATTTCTTCACAGGAGGACTTCTTATGACCGCCTGAGTCCGAAATGACCATTGGTCAAAAAGTTTATATACATATATGCGTGCGTGCCTCCAGATTCGACTTTTGTCAGCACGATAGCGGCCGCAGTTTCGCTCGGATCGCTTTCAAATTTTGTACAAAAATCAAACATCTAAAAATGAAGGTCAAGTTCGTTAACCAGAGAAATCCGGTCACAGGGGGCGCTAGGGCCTCACTTTTTCTGATTTCAGTTTTTCGACCATAACTTTGTCCCTATACAAAGGAGATCAATCGCGTTCATATTATATGATGTCTTTGATAAATACCTATAACTAATGTAGATAAACCGAAAACCTAACTTCAATAACTTAGGGGTGGGGGTAAAAAAACCGAAAATTTTTGGAAAAAAAAATCATAATTTTTTTCTGGTAAACATTCTTGCATCACAAGTATTTTTAATAGAAAGGTTATTTTTTTACTCTAAATTTAGGTACCAAAAGTTTTTCCGTAAAAGGTACCGTTTCCGAGAAAAAAAATTAAAACCACTTTTAGCTTGTAAATTTTAGGTAGGTAAAACCACGGCAACTTTTTTCTGGTAAACATTCCCTCCTCGCAAATATTTATAATAGAAAGGTTATTTTTAACTCTAAATTTAAGTATCAAAAGTATTTCCAAAAAAGATACCTTTTCCGAGAAAAAAAATTAAAACCGCTTTTTGCTTGAAAATTTTTGATGTAAACAACGGCATCATGTATTATTCTTAGGTAGTGAGTTATATTTTAAATGAGTTACACACGAGGTCTACCCACGCGTCTCCCCCTGCGGGCACGGATTTTATTTTTAATCCATTTCTAGCTAAAGTCTCTTTAAAATCTTAATAAACATCTCACATTAGGGTAGGTTTTATAATAATCTACATTGTGCGGATTTCTTTAAATTTAAAGAGGCGTTATGTGGTTTATAATTTTATGAATTATGTCAAAAGCTCTCAGTGGAACGAAACAAGAGAAGTTAACACAGTTAGTTACTTAAAACAACTTAACTATAAATAAAACTTAACTTAAAATTTTTCAAATTAATTAATTTTAAGATAATCCTTCAGTGTAAGCCTTTATGTGTACTAGAATAAGTAAACCGTACAGTATGATAGTCAACTTTCTAAGAAATAATAAAATAAGAGTAATCTCCTCTAAAGCCACATTACTATCAGGGCTTAGTTTTGTTAATGTCATTAATCTTTTTGAAGCTATTGCTACCTTTTTGATGTTAGATTCGGAATTAAAAGATAAGACTATTATGAGGTAATCTTGGTTAGATCTAAGGCTGATGTCATCAAGTAATTCTATTAATGCTTTGATTTATGAATTAATTATTAGATCTCCAATAACGCTACGTCTGTGATATACAGCATACTGTCACACATTTAAGACCTTTGTCACCATGCAATGATTACATTTATTATTAATATCATTTGTTAGTTTAGATCTATGTTGTAATATAAATATTTGGAGCCAATTATCTGTTATGTTTCTATTGTTATCAAAACCTTAATTTGTCTGGACAGATGGAAAAGAAATTAAATTTTGTTGTAATAAGATTAATACTTCTGAGCACAAAGACTTGACTTTTAACAAAATAAATCTTAAACTGATTAGCAAATATTTCTTCGTTTATTTATTGTAGGTACAAACGACTAGATTTAAATAAAAATACAACTGAAGCTATTAGAGAGATTATCTAGGAGTTTAGTATTTATTTTAAAGATAGGTTTTTTAATGTAATGACAATTAATCTGATGACAGTCATGTTTTAAGCTCCATTAGTTACAAGTTTATTATACATATAATTTATAATGTATGAAATACAAGCCTCGTTGATCATCTTATATAGAAATGCTTTGAAAAACCCCTGTACTTTCTGAAACATTTGGCTAAAGTACTGAGACATAATGCTCCGTGCTGAAGATCAGAATCAGGAGAATCCGGATTAGACAATTTATGTTATAGATATAACATGTCCTTATTACTGTTATATACTGTCAGATTATTTAAAATTACCAAAGTATGATTATTTTTAGAATATCTACGCGTTATAAGAGTTCTACGTTGTTTTGAAGTTATTTTGTTGTTTAAAATTAAAGTTGTAGTCTATTCTTTTTTTAATAAAATAAAGCTATTTTAAAAAAAAAATGATTCTATTTTTTAGGGATCCGAATTACGATGTCTGTAGGTTAAGGCAAAGTAGGCATTTAGAATACTAATGTATTCTAAATGAGTTTGAATTTTAAAGGTTTTTTTGTTTATATGTGCATTTAGAATATTATCTAAAATTTTGTTTGTCATAGTCGAAAAGTGAACGACAAAGTACTTCTTTTTTAAATATGTATTATATATCCATCTTATCTAAGATCAGTTTGTAGTTGTATGCTGCCAAAGAGAAAAGTTCCGGCAGATAACTCTCTAAATACTCTTTCAACTGATTATAAATTTATAGTTTTGGTAGTCTCTTGAGTCACAGTCATAATTAATATAAGAGAACGAATGAAAATGAAGCTTATTACGAAAAGTAAGCTTGAATAATTAATAGGTAGGTATAGGGTGTAGCGGCCGTTAATTCAATAAGGAACAGAAACAAATATTTCGACAGTTTCAAAAGTTCAACACAATTAGTTTATTGATTACTATGTACGTTCTGTTAATTTATCTGTTTGCAGTTCATTTTATATTATGCTCTGTGAAGTTCGTCTCGTCAATATTATACTTTATTTGAGGAAGTAATACTCAAGTACCATTTTTAAACTTTCATAAGCTGACTGTTAAAGTAGTGACAACTTCTGAAACTGTCGAACTTGTTATAACTTTCATTTTAAATTACAATAGATATTTGTCTTTCATCATTACATTTTGCTAACGAACTCATAAACGGACTTACAATAGAAACATACATTTACGTATCTAAATAAATGTTGTCATAAATATCATAGAAATTAAATTTTAATATCGCATTTTATATGATATGCCTTTGCTATAAAAAGAGGTAAACTTTATTGTATTTAATGTATTAATGAAATTAATTAAAGATTCTTAAATAAATTACATTTTAAGGACTATTTTTTTATTACCATTTTTAACAATATCGAAATATCCTTTTAAAACACTAAAACTTTATTATTAATTATATTGATTAATCGGTTTTTGTAATATATTTTTTCTACAGTCTAAGGGAATGAAACTGACTTTTATTATCTAAAAGAATTGTCTATTCGCAAAACTGTATATATGTTATTATAATAATTATGGAAAGGAATTGGCCTCATTACCTTGGTCAAATAGGTCAAATAAAATGCAGTATCTCCTGTTATATTTCCAGCTTTTTTCATTTGGGTATCTACACAAAAAAACATTAAATTTCTTTTCTCTGTTCTCTGGGTTTGTAAATTCCTCAAAACAAGGTAATGTTATAGAATATTCATTTCTACTTGTTGTATGTACATTTGTAACTTCAAAAGGGTCGTAATTTAATGGAAAATTATAGAAATATTTTTCAACAGCATTGAAACTAATGAATGATGGGTTTGCACCAGTGTCTATCAAAAGTTTAAGTGGGGAATTTTTAATTTTTATTATATATATATGGAAGAAAATATATATGGAAGTTGTCTTTGTGTCTGTAAATTTAATTATATCTTGGTTTTGGTGATTTTAGGTCTAAACGAAAATCCTGATTTGTACAACTAGGATCTGATAGGGGTTCACTTTCTTTAACTTTTTCGTCGTTATTCATTTCATAAGTGATATAGTATTATTAATATAAGGGTCTGGATTATAATAACTGTCATAGTATTCCAAATTATCATAAGACAAACATTCATTCATGTTCATGTCAAGAGCTTTTAAGTTATTTGTCGGCGGCGGATTACCAGATTTACGCCATCATGTCCAGTCATCAAGGTATAGGGTAAGGGCTTGGGATTAAAATTTTGAACACCACTCATAGGCCTGGGCATGGGGTTATGACTAAAATTATTCCTAGGTGGTAAGCGGAAAACATTACTGGGTGGGTTTTAATTAGGTGGGGGTGCGCTGAACATTTGTTGCGTTCTAGAATGCATGGGTATATTATACTGGGGTTGATTTCGATGGAAGTTAAATTTAAAAGGTTGTGGTTGTTGTATGGGTCGATGTGACATAGGGACTGGCCAGTTAAGGGTGAGGGATGATATCCTTGAGATCGATAATGTGTAAAAACCCTGTCATGTATTTTGTTTTTATTTCTGGATGTTTGCTGTTTCAGCCCATCGGTACGTTGCTGTAAGTAGGTAACATTTAGTTCCTCTTGAAAGTATTCAAGAGCTTTTTCAATAGTTAGAATTCGCGACCCTAAAGGCTCTTTTAAGCCACGTACAAATGCCTGCTTAGTCACTTTTTTATATAAGTCGCGTTTAGCCTCAATTGTTGTTAATAAAGTTTGACGTTGGCAATAAAATTCCTGAGGTGTCTTATTTCCTTGGATAATGAGAGGTCATTGTATAAGGCCGTTCCGTACCGTTGATCAGAAAGGTTATTTATTAAAGATATTCTAATTCCTACCCAACTATCGGGAATACCATTGCAATTAACAGTAGCAGTGCCGGTTATTTTATTAAGAATACCATTTAATAGGCACAAATTAGATAATTCGCTACCGGGTGAATTATTTTTATTGAGTATTGAAATTATTAGTATTGAGTTACAATTTGGTCACAAATACTAATAAATCTAGTTAAAACATTAGGATTCCCGTCAAATTCAGGCACGATCCTAAGGATTTTATAAAAGTTATCCAGATCTTGAGCCATATTGAAAATACAGTTATTATCTAAATCTCTATTAATATCTAAACTACGCTTACGGGCCTGCTGCGATGCAGATTCCCGTTGATTATAAACTCTAGGATAATACATTTTGGAAAGGAATCATTATTAGGAAAGAGCAACACGAGAATGGTTCAAATGTACTCACATAGATTTCATTTCTGGTTTCTTCTCGTGAATCGAAGTTTGGATTCGCCTCCCGTTGCTGTAGCTGGTCCGTAGATTCTGGATACTAGCAATGACCTAACAGTCCCTATTTTAGTATTCTACCGACTGCGCCAATTAAATTAGCTACAGACGTAGAGTCGAAAAAAAACAAAAACTGATTTAAAACTAATTTTAATTAAAATGAAGAACTTATTACTCATACAAAGTATGACCTACTCGATGTAAGTACAAAAAATAATGAATTAATTATTACATTAATTAGACTTATATTCTAATTAAAATGCAATTATGCATTCCGTCGCGATGACGCAAACCACATTCTGTTCACATGAAAGTAAATTAAAGTCAGCGATCCTCCTGGAGTATCTGTACGTAACTCATTTGTAAACAAATAGAAATATTATTAATGATAATAATATTTTGAATTTAAATAATATGAGTGATAATAATACCAACGTGCGATTGGACTAGAGATTATGTTTGTTTGTGGTCTTTCTCATCCACAGATTTTTGTAAATAAACATAAGATTAATAACTTACATTAATTTAATTTAATTAAATTAGTTGCAATCCTTCATGTGCTTCAGTATATGCATATATAATATAGTTCCACAAGATGTCTTAGACCTTCCTTTTCTTGATTTTAAATCTAAAATCAATAGTTAATTATTAAATAATCTTATTATAACGTTCAAGAGTTTTTAGAGGGTCAAAATATATGGAATTTAAGTTGTTGACTTATTTGCAGGGTTGATATTATAATGTACATCATCTAAGATTGTTAATTAAAAAAAAAGAGCAACTTTTGAGTCTATGGCCGGCTCTTCTCAGCAGAGCAGAATTCCCAGCTGGTGGTAGCTTCCTCACGGACTGACTACACTAACCTTTCTTTATTGTAATAATTGACGATTCAAAAGTGCGTGTAAATGCCTACTTGAATAAAGATATTTTGAATTTGAATTTCAAATGTGAATCTCTTATAGTCACTTACGAATCAGTCAGAGAGTCACAAGAAACGACATCAAAACAAAATTTTATGATAAGTTATTTAAATTTGACATTTTAAAATCTATTTTTCGAAAAACTAATGTTATCTGTTATCATTGATCGTCAAATCCATATTAAGCTTCTAGGCCCAGTCCAAATAATAAACATGAGCAAAAATTCCATCAAGAAGCTTTGTATTTCTATGCCAGATATATTTCAACAGAGTTGTGATCAGTGTGAGTTGTATGTTATTTCCATTTCAATATAATTTCATGGCCTGTTCAAATTCAAACGAATGTATCTCCCGAGAATATTCTATTTATATACTTTTTATGCTCATTCCTGCAGACCATTAGCTAGAAAAGATTTTTTTTTTTGAGAATAACCAATTATCACTATTCGTGGACAAACTCTTTAAATAGTAATTTTTAAAAGTTAAATAAATGCAGAAATGATTTTTAAATTTACATTAGCTTAAAAGCAAATCACGAACATTACATTTACTCCGGGAGAAAATTCTAGATAAAAAAATACACTGGAAATCCTGACGATCTTCGAATTAGGTCGTTTGTAAGTACACTACCAATAACAACGTAACAACTTATTAACAAGTAAGATACCTGTGAGTTCTAATTATATTTATGATATGCTCTAAAATTACAATACAACAAATCTGTATGACAAATTTTAATGAAATCTTATGTTGTTTTGGTACATTAAAAATAATGAAAATCATACTTGAAAAAGAAAATAATAACTTGAAAATTCAAATTCACGAAATATTTTTGATAAAAGTTCCCGAGGGCGAACGTAAATCACTTGCACTTCTTGTAGTAGCAATTTATTTATCATTTCAAAGAGAACGTAAATTCTGTACAAAATATTGTTTATCTGTACAATATAAAATATTATTTATACACTTTGCTTAAATTATAAATGGTAGGTAGGTATAAAGGGTAGGTAGGTAAATAACTCTAACACTTCCGCCGTCATTTTATAAATAAATTTTTTCTATAATATGCCACTTATATTAACACTTTAATACAATATTGTGTGTGAATACGAAATACTTAAATATAAATACTTCTAGGAATTATCAAATCCCATTAATCACAAACAAAACCTGATTCGATATAACGGAGTCAACAGCTTAGATCAAGTAATTTGTATTATAGTTAGGTTTAAATTTTACAAGATCCTTTAAATAAACATCTCCGTTTCTTAAATTGCAATATTAACTTATGTTTGTATATTTCAGAACATGTAAAAATGTCAAAAGTGCCAAATGATGCCGACATAGTCATAGTGTCCGGCTATGACAGTGTCGGCAACTGTCTTGTTTAGTGATTGAGATCCTCACATTACCGCTGCCTTCCTCCCCTAGAAAGCGAAGTGGACATGTGATATTCTTGCAAGAAAAACTATAAACTAGGGTTCATCCTTAAAAAAAAATCTTTCTATTTTTTATATAAAAGATAATATATATATAATATATATAAAATTTTACAATTAATAAAATAAAGATCATTTAAAAAATAACAAATACATTTTGAGTATATTATGAAAATTTTTTACAAAAAACGAAGAAGGATTGAGCTATTTCTTAAGTTGAATAGGTAGGTAGGTTAAGTTGTTTGAAAACTGATTTTTTTATTTTAGCGTAGATCAATATCAACACAATTGCAACAGTAATAGAAATTAACTTTACTATATATGAAGAGAAATTTATATTAATATTCTTTCGGTAGAAGCTTTTTATTATAGAAGGGAAAATTTATTAAGATATAAAATTAACATATTTTTCAGATTTCTGGTTATGAGTTTTGAGTAGAATTTCTCTGATTCAACAATAATTTGTTAATGCTGAGAAAGAAAGGCATTTCAGTACAAAGCACCCAAAACTATAGAAGAGGAATTAAAAATAAATATTTTAAAACTATTAAAATGTCAAAGGGAAATTAAATGGTTCAAGTAAATTCGTCATCTGGCTTTCTATATGAAGCGCTATTCAATTTCGCTTTGCGTCAAAAATACTGAATGAATAACGTATGATTGCGATATTCTAAAAAAATAATCTTATAGACATTATAATACTACCAGTGGTTGTATAGGACCATACAATATAAAAAATGTAACGAAGACACAAAATGTAGCGATTTATTACAATTGGAGAATGCTAATTTGTATTAGTTTATATAATTCAGGTTCATGACATTAACATCGTCAGTGCAGATTCTTTTAGGATCTAGTAGTTCTTTTGACACAGTTATTTTAATTATAAACGGGGATTCCTACGACATTTTCATCAAATATACAAGTTGATACAAATACTTATTTGTTCCTCTAATTGAGTTATATAAAGTAAATAATTTTATTTTTTATCTTATCTCCTTTCTAAGTAAAGCGTTTTAAAGTTTTTCTACCCCACTAATGAAAACCGGTAATTGATCCTGACCTGGCAGGTTAGAGCTAGTTATTGAAACGATAACCTGGGTTAAATCTGTTGGACGCTCACCAATTGTTTTAAAAAGGATGATTTTCAAATTCCTTAAAGAAATTTAAACCTCTGACAACAATAGCGCATTATATCGTTGTTGATATACGAAATAATTCTGAGCTCTTAATTTTGTTATTCTATCTTAACTGTGCTTGAGAAATTTCCAACTGAACTTTTACGTTTATTAATATACATACAGTACCACAACGTATAATACATTACGAATATTACTTTTATAAAAACTACAAAAATAACATAATAATTTAAAATAATTACTATATCAAGTTGACACAAACCATCATTAAAATAGTTAATAAGATTAGCTATTTATAATAAATATATGGTTTTAAGTACTTTCTTTATTGTAATAATAGTATTCATAGTGTTCATTTTATTTGGTTATATTTAAACATCATTGACTACGAGATTAAATACCTTATGGTAATAATTACATTACTTTCCACTTATGGTATTACATTGTATGGTACATACATGGTATGGTATATGGTAATTACATTAATTTGATCATTTCTTTATAAAGTTATGGAAAATTTATGAAATCGACGTGTATGTAAAGTACAGAAAACAAATTTTTATAAACTAAAAATAAATTTTATTTCTATACGTATTTTAAAGACAACCTTTTAAACATTTCGTTCATTAAGAGTTCTTTTAGCCAACAAAGACGGTCCTATCAGTATTGATAGTAATCATGAAAACAACAACAACGTTATTACAAATGATTTCTTATGTAATAACGTTATTCAAGAAGTTTTGTTTAGTTTTTTTTTTATATTTTGGTAGGTTTCAAAAGTTCAAAGAAGTTAGAATGTAGAAAAGAGCTGTGTTGTCTGGTTAAGATGGAATAAAGCTTTGAAATATAAAAATAAATACTATTTTTTATTACTGTTATTTGCAAATATATCGAATACAATTGATAACATATATTTCTTTAAAAATATAATAAATAGTTGATATTTAATTAAAATAAAAAATATATCTATTTTGATATTTTTACTCTAGAATCTGCAATGATATCCATATTCCAACAGACAAACTTTTCTTCTCCGGAATTCATATTTTGGGAGAAATTAATAATAAGTGCTACAAAATGTTTCAAGTTATAATCAAATCAATCCGTTTTCAGAAAGTTTTCACCATTTTTTAAATTCTTTTTGTAATCATTAAAATAACCAAGAGACATTTCAGATATCTATTACACGAATAAAGCCGTACGCTCCGTTGCAGTCATTTATTTCTATTTTAATAATCGCAACTGATACCGAAGTATAGCCTTTGTTCCATTTTTTATTTTGAATAATTGTTCATAAATTACTTATTTTTTTACTGAACCTATTATTATTCTTATGTTTTTATGAAATGTTATATTGCTAACCGTAATACTCAAAAAACAAGATTTAATTGTGAATAATAAAACTAATTACAATTTTAGTTCTCCACGAACATGTTTGTAGTTAAGTTATTGAATTATTACTGAGCGGGACGCTGTAAATCCAATTGCCGCATCTAGAAGACGCTTTAGATTTCTAAATTGTTGACGCTTTAGGTTCTTTAAATATTTTTTTTTATCAGGACTTTTAAGATTCATCTAGACAATATTGCTATCGTGTTTAGTAATCTTTGATGTACATTATATTGCCATACAAGATATATTTAATAAGTATAAGATAACTAACATTTTTATATTATCTGAATAAGTAGCAGTTATTATACAGTAAATGGCATAGCTAAATTACTGTATAATAGCTAGTATATTTGATAGTTAAAGTTATTAATTAGGTGTCTAGATTAAAGTCAAACTTTTAAGTTCATCTGCAAACCAATTTCCAAAGTTTTTATAACTGTTTTCAAAACTTTTAATATTAATTAAAATAAAGTTTATGATATCTTGCTAGTCAATATCAGAAAAAGTATTTCTTAAACAAATAACTAGGAGACGTTCTTCATAACAGTAACCAAAAGAATTCGATTAACGCAAAGGGCTGACCGTAAAATAGCTAGACGACGTCTCGTACAAATCGCACTTAAATTCAAAAGACGTTTTGATGTAATGTACAACGTGTAGTGTAATAATATAAATTTAAAAAAAGTAGATATCGTATATGTTTCACAAAATCATAGTCGTAATGACAAACTAGCTCCAAAATATTAAGGGCCGTACGAAATAACAACTCTCCTCTCTAATGATCGTTTTGCTCTGAGAGGAAAAGGCAGTTTGCGAAATATTACAATAGCTAAAGAAAAGTTGAGATTGTGGTCAGGTGAACTAGTAAATGAAAATGAAATTGAGGAAAATATTTTATCATCATATCATATAATATCATATATATAATATTATATTTATATTTATTTATATAAAAGTATTGTGTAAATACATAAAAAAAGAGAAAATAAAAAAAAAATGGAATGAGACCGCTGGGCGACCGTTTACGTCATGACTGTCTGAGGCACAGGCACAGGAGTGGACAGCGGGTGATTGACTTTCATGTGAAGGTAATCGGTTATTGATATTGTTTTCCGCTGTGGGGTCTTTGCTTGATGCAAATCTAGCTCACCAGCAGCGGGTGGAGGGGATTTGACCTGTGTAGTCAAATGACAAATTAAAAGAAAAAATATAAGAGAGAATAAATATATATGTATCTATAATAATAATGTATGAGTTGTTGTTGTACTTCGAGAGCGAAGTACATGTCAGTATGACCGTGAAAGAATAGATATAAATAAGTGTATAAATATGAAAAATTGTATGTTTAAAATAAAGCTAAGATTATATTTTATATTAATATTTAACTTATTATTAATTAACCTGCTGTAATAGTTGGTTAAGACATGATTTGACTACACTGTAGTTGTCACATTATCATTTATTGTTTAAAATATAAATTGGATGTCTAAATATACGAACAATGTTTAAAAGAATGTTTGCCTGTAGTTCATTGTTAGAAAACGATATAAAAGGATGGAAGTGTTGAGTACAGTCATCAGTTCCTCTCCATGAGTCTCCGTGTAATCTTCGAAATGAAAAACAAGTGAAAAACAGGTGACAGTGAAAGTTATAATAACTCAGTGCGAGTAAAGAGACTACAAATACAACAACGTGATATATTACTCTGGACTAAGCGTTTACAGTTAAGGTACGATATAAGTGTTTTATTATTGTTAAAACAATAATTATTTAAAATCTTGTTTTATACTACAAAACATTAAATTTGACTTTTGTATAAGATTAAGAGTGACTTAATTGTTATTAAAGATTAAATATATGTTGTTAAAATTCAATATGTTGTTTAAAATTGCAGTTTCTATTAAACAATCACTTACTTATTATTTGACGTTATAACAAAAATCTAACACGTTCGTTATAAAAGTTAATTATGCCATAATCCTAAATAACTTATTATTATCTTTTTTCTCGATATTGAATTTACATAATTTTGGTATTGATGATATAAAAAAAACGAAACTCTATGAAAAAAACGAAAAATGACTATTATTGTTTTAATTTGGTTTCAGACGAACAAGTTGAAATGTCGCAATTTTGCCGGGATGTATATAACTGGATAATTGAAAAATAAAAACTTTAGCGTTCATGCTCTCTATCGAAACAATCAGCGTGTATTTATTTTATGCCTACATTATTGTTCCAGAAACAATGACCGGATTTGTGTATAATATTAAGTACTTTTAACTTGATTTTGAATCATGGAGCATTTATTAATAAGTATACACCATTGCTATAAAGTATTTTTAAATAGGTATCCGTATCCTAAAAAAATATTGAATAAACAAATGAAAGTATCATTTACACTTGTGAGACAAAGTTATAAGATAATTATTTTACAGTTAAGTAGTTCCGATAAAAAACATTTGAAAAGGATATAACTGCAGAAAATGATTAATAAGTTATTTGAAAAATATTGCCTCTTAAACTCGATTTTTAAAGATTTTTCTATAGTTTAAATCTAACAATGGAATTTAAGGATGAAAATTCTTTTGAATAAACCCATCGAGTATAGTTATATCTAATGCGTATTTATTTATTTCGTATTCCTAAATAGAAACGATAAAAGAAATCCCACATAAAAAAACTTATTTGTCAATTACATTGTACTAGTTAGTTATAAGAACTGCTTGTCCTTAATTAACAGTGCAGTGGTCACGCTCCATTAAAAGACACAAGTGACCACCTGGATGGGATACAGGCTATTTTTAAACTGAAATTAAAAACTGTTTCGTTTATATTCTAATATGTTTTTGTAAATTTTTCGAAATCGATTTTTTTTTACCCATACTTATATTGATTAGAAATTCATTCCATTTGTGATTTGCAATTAATCTAAAAAAATGTAAAAAGAATTCTTGTGGCGTTAAAAATCTTACATTAAACTGTGCTTGTAATTCACACAAAATTTAATAAAAAATATTATAACAATTAATATTTTCTTTATAGTATAAAAATATGTAAATAGTAAAAAGTTTTTAATTTGTATATGGTGTCAGTCTTTTTTGAATGGTTTGTGTTTTA
Source organism: Melinaea menophilus ssp. n. AW-2005 (assembly GCA_918358695.1). NCBI lineage: Eukaryota > Metazoa > Arthropoda > Insecta > Lepidoptera > Nymphalidae > Melinaea > Melinaea menophilus. The sequence continues at coordinate 4,735,488 of OU911052.1, forward strand.
TTCTTCGAGAAACGCCTATCATTACCACGATTTTTTAGACTTTGTCAACCAACCATTGTCACTCAACCTATCTAGAAATACAGGCGTGCCTTCAACCACAGATTACTTATCCAGTTTAATAACTATGTACTATTTAAATTGTATAATATTAACATTTTATAAAAATACCTTACTTAATGATTTCTATACCGGATAGACAAGAAGTAAAAAAATTGGTGAAGCAACAGGAATGGTTATCGCATTCTAAAACATAAACTATATTTTATATAGCACATAATATATAAAATATATAGTATACATTATATCACACGATACTATTTGTGTTATATGATATTTTCTTTGGTAAAATTTCTCAATTTTATATTATGTTCTGCAGCATAAAAATGATTGCTCCCCAGCAGAGGTTAATGAGTTATATTTATCTTTCAGTTTATAAAAGTACTGAATCATTTTTTAATTACTTTAATCAAAATTATTTTTTTTATCTTATTACCTTTTATTAAAAATTCTTTGGTAAATATGAGTAAATTTAAAGTCGTAAAAGATTTCTGTAGCTTTTCAGACAGATGAGTCGTATTTTAATAGAAGATCTTTATGATTTTTATAATGTACGGTTATGTACGGTTTCCTAAGATTATTTTTGAATAGAACAAAGAACGGATCGAAATCAAAAATATGTTCTTAGAGTTGTTATTATTATTCAGAACAAAATGTAACTTCTGGAGATATCAAGAGGAAAATGTAGTTTTTTTTACTATAAAGGAATAAAATATGTATAAACAAAACGAATTTAATATTTTATAAAATTCCTTGTTTGAACAATTCAATATAAATCCAATTAGTTATAACTAAATTTTTGCAAACACGAGATATAAATTATGAATGATACAGATAAAAAAATTAAAGAATGACACAGAGAAAAAAATACAGATTTAATTAATTAAATGTTTTAAAACTGTGAATTGTATATTAATAAAGTTTCAATAACAATTTTATCGTATAAGCCGGCATACGTTTAATTATTTGTAAAATTGTGTAGATCCCTGTAAAATAAATGTAGTGTTATTGGATTCCCATTCCATTCCATCAGCCCCTTAATTTTATATGCCAGTAAGAAACGAAGCGTCATTAAAATTTTTGTTTCAATTATAATACCTATAATTTAAAAATAGATGTTTTCTGTCGTCGTTGAAAATTTTTCATCTTACTTCACCTTCCCGGATATACAGAAAACTATGAGCAAAGAGCTTATATTATATTATTAAATTATCTATTTGAAGAAGTATCTAAAAGCAAATATGGCCCGAACAAGTAAAGTCATCCGAATCATAATTATGACTATTTTCTTTGTGCGGTATAGAAGTACGAAGTAGTCGTAGGTAGGTAGGTAATAAAAAAAAGTAATTCTTACTCGAATCTTTACCTCAATAATTACTTCAAATACCCATTTGTTCGTAGCACCAATGGAGAAATGCCGTATGGCCCATACAGTTTATCAATGTCTAAGAAAAATAGAAACTGTCGAATAGTTTTTGCTGAAAAAAATATTTCTGGCATTGAACTCTGACTCCGCAGTATACTCGGCGGTGTCTTTCTTACTTACTTACTTACCTTCACGCCATATCCCTTGCGGGGTAGCCAGAGACGACGGAGCGCCAAACGCTACGGTCCCTGCATACCTCTTTCGCCTCGGCCAGAGACATCAACCTCTTCATACATGCCCTCCGGGGGGTCCTTCTGCTTTTTACGTGACCTTCCTCCAGTATCATATACTGTTTTTTCGAAGGTCACTCGAGGCCTCCCCCTGTCTATCTTACTGCTCACTTTTCCTGTATAAATCTTTTTTACCATTCTTTCATCACTCATTCGCTCGACGTGCCCAAACCATTTTAAACGGTAACAGCATTAATTCACTTTAATTAAGGCAAGGAAGGACGGACTCGAGAATTGTTGGCGCAAATTTAATTTATCTCTGAACATTTGCTGGTAAAACTGATATTATATTATATTATACCTCGACCTTTACTCCGATATTTGTCGTTATCGTTCAAATTATATTTTAATGTTAAGTTTATAAATACACCTTATCCGTCAGAGCAAAATGCTTTGATTGTAAATTTTTAACTTAACATTGAATAAAAAAAATTGTCGATACGGCAGGATACGAACCTGCTCTGATTTTTATTAAAAAATTAATGCAACATCTCACCAAATTATAGTTTTTTTGTGTTCAAATTCCAAATTAGTTTTTATGTTCTCTCTTATGAAAAGCATTTAATAATCACTAATATATCTGATACATACTCGTATTAATACAATTAGTAATATTAGTTGGAATCAAGTTTGAAACTTCCCGTTCCTCAATAGTTTGTATTAGTGGATAATTTGGTAAATATAAGATATTATCTGAAGACTAAATCTGTACTCGAATTTCCACAAATCACAACTGACATCGTCGTGTATATAAATAAACTGTTTCATGTAACATCTTATAAACATATAACAATAATGCCGTAAAAAAGAAAGACTTCTACAATACAAGTAAATCTGGTAATATTTATTTCAGCGAGTCTCAAATACTCCCAATAAACAAACGATCCTTGTTAATATTTAAATTGTCACAAAATGTTTTTTTATGTATACAATGTATTAAATTATTCAGGAGAATAAAATAAAACAAAAAGTACTTATTTCAATTTAACAATTTGCTTATTACATATTTCATCACAATTGCTGATTTCTATCATATCATGATGTCAGTAAAATAATCTTGAACGCTTTTCAGAACATTACTAGTACTTCCTTCAACTAATAAATTTAGTAAGTTTTAATGCAATCAAACCAATAAATTATTTAATGCAATCTCTGCTACAGTCAAAATTTTACTGCGTTATGCGTGGACGCTATGGTTGCGCTTATGTGCACTGTTCAAGCAACAATGATGGAAAGGATATCAAAGTCATCATCATCAAATAAAACCATCCATTATACTAGGAGTCATCATCACTTAGTATACTGAAATGCTTCGTATGAAACAATGACGTTTTTGTAATTCATATGATATGTTTGTTGCAAATAATATTACAACATAATATTATTGTAATGTGAACAAACCATTTAAATTATACCTTTTGTCCAGTCAAAGTCAACATTCAACCTCAGTGTTAAAAAAAAATCCCTTTTAATTTTAACTTTTTTATATCAAAATATGAATATTATTATTTCGTGTAAATCATACCTGTCATTGTTATATAAATTATGTGTAAAATAGCTCAAAATTTGTTGTTAATTCAAGGAATTAAAAGAGTTATCTGGATTTGTAAATGACAGTTTGAAGACCCAATCGTCTGTGTCATAATATATATGTATCTACATATAAATATGTCTTGTTTGAATAAAAAGGACTTACCAACTCACAAAGACAATAAAGGAAAATTTTGAGAAACTCTAGACTTATCTTTAAAGGAAACGTGTAGTCGTACTTTACCATTTTAATTTCAAGTCAATGCGTTTACATTACGCTCAAATCTTTTGTGAAAGAATATTTGCCTAAATTGTCATAAAATATTATTAGAGATAATTGTATCCTTAGTCTTGCAATCAATATTGTGACAAAGGAAAACAACATTTTATTGTACATAAGATTGATTACTATTACAGTGTGTTAGTTTAATATATTAACATAAAACTATTAAAAATATATAATGCTTATTCGAAGTGATCTCCTTTGGCTGCGGTACAGTCCTTTAAACGTTGAGGCCAGTTATCACTTCCGCTGATTGATTACCTTGGCATTGTATGGATATCTCGCATCGTTAGGTATGTTTTATCCAATTTATCACGAATAATCTCCAGTGACTGGGTGTCTCATTAATACTAAAAAGAACACTTTTTAAACAATTACAAATAATACATTTTCCAAAAGTTATGCTAAGGCGCTGTACTATTAATACTATAAACTGAAACTTTACAGTAATATAACTTATACATCAGAATCAAATACCCTTATTTAATTATAACTACTACTACGTTGCAAGTATAGTAATATATATTGGACAAAGATTCAAATACAATACAAAATGTATTATAATGTATGTATGTATGTATACATGCTTGAACTCGTTATCTTTGTCTAGTTCAGGTAGGCGGGTGTTACAGTTTTCCGCTCCATAGAAATAGCTCTTAACAAAAATAACCGCGCTATTGTGTCTTGGCCGCGGTACCCGAATCTGTTTTCAAAGTAAAATGCTCTCGATAATAATATAAGGAGTGAACATTTTAAATACAATTTATTTTATTATATTTCATGTCAATTTTCGTAATAGCCGTAATTGTACATCAAAATGCGAATAATAGCATCAAACATATTATGAAAACTATTAATATATAGATCATATAGCAATAAATTATAAAACTATCCATGTCTAAGAAATATAGAGAGAAGCTTACTACCTCCTTTTGCATATCAAATTTTATCATAAAATAATATTGACATAAAATATTTTTTTGAATAATTCGCTCTTAATTTTTCAATTTATTCTATTATTTATTTATAACCCTAAATACATTTACAAAAAATGTTACAATAATTATCTGTCTGAGTATTAAAATCTTTCATCTTTCATCTTCCGTGACGTCCGTCACTAACTCTCTTTATAAGCGCCTAACAAATAATAATTATTTTAAAAAGCCCTCTTAAACATTGTACGTTAGTTTTAGCCTAATTAATATCATTAAAATAATCCTCTAGAATTATTTACTTCTTGCTAATTTGAAGTACTTATAAAAGGCCGGACATCGAAATAGTTAAAAAATATATAACGGATATAAAATATTATTTTCTTATCGTAAAAGAGATCGAAATTTACAATATTAAGTATAACTATTATATGTATATTAATTCTATGAAAGGATTCCAGTAAATAATAAATTTATTTATAAGGATAAAAATTAAAACATCAATTTTAATAGTTATTTCCTGTAATGTAATAAGGATTCTACGGGTTAACGGGTTAAAAGAGAAAACCTGAAGTATTAAGCATTTTTTAATTATTAATTAATAAGCCAAACCCAACCATGCATTAAAATTAATAATTAATTTAGGAGATCAGTGATAATGGTTACTTTCAATCATTCAAACACGTATTTTTTGAATATTTATCGAGCGGGTAAAAATCTTGCATTTTTTTATATTTCAAATAAAATAAATTCCAAAATATTCTGTAACGTTGTGGAAGGTTAAAGAGCGAAGATGTATCTACCATTTCATTTTGTTTTAGTCGTAAATATCGTATTTCTTTCACTGAAACTATTTATAGCAGAATATACCTACATATAAATTGTTACCTAACTACTTTTTTGTGTAATTTTATTAATAAATTAAAGGGGTAAACTTGCCAGCTGGACTCAGTTGTGGGTTACTTGTGATCAACTGAAATTTTTTTACTCAATGAGAATCTTGATATCAAGGTATTTTTATATTAAGGTATATATATAAAAATATATTTTGATATAAAATTTTCTATATATATATATATATATATATATATATATATATATAAATATTTATATATATACAAAATTTTATAACAAAATATGCAAATAAGCAACTAAAGTGCCTTCACACTCAAATTTACTTTGTGCAGAATAACTTTACATTTTTTTTTATTCAGAAAGCATGATGATAGTAAAGAGTAAATAGTGTAAAGCTAAGTATTATTATGGTAAGCTTAAGGATATCTTGATGACAGAATAATGCAGATACGGGATATGACCATCCCACTATAGATGGTGACATTTACGACCCACTAATATATGTGGTTACTTAGAGATGGAAGAACTTAAGATCAATTTTCTCGTTACTTCTGAATTTATTTAATTTAATCTGATTACTTAATCAAATACCTAGTCTCTATTACAGATTAACAAACATTGAACTTCAAACAATAGTTTCTTTTAACTATTTATCTGAGTAAATGTTTATGTGTGTACTTGTTTGAGCATCAACACCACTTTTTACAGTGGTGGTAGAATGCTATAAAGATTTAATAGGGGTAAAATATGCACCAAATACATCTAAACGTATTAGAACCCTATTTCCCGCGGTATAATTTATTAACCACTTTAGTCGCTATATACTAATCACTAGCGACTTCACTTCTGGATGCTAGCAGTTCCACGATACGAATGAGCCCTACTGACCGGCGAGTGACTTATATACCGTCTTGAGGCAAGTTTCGTAATAGCGGTGCTACCCTCTTTAACAATTAATCACGGCAAACTTCACGCACCAAGTATTGAGAATATTAAAAATATCCTCCGAATGTACTGGCGATAACAAACGTTTCTTCGCAAGCTTATTAAAGTAATATTTAAAATAAGAATATAGAAAAATATGCATGGTATTTTGGAGATGTAAGTTTTCAGTTTCAACTTATTTAATCTTCATAAAAGTTAATAACTGTTATATTTTAAATTATATTTTACTATTTACGTTTCTTTTCTTTAAGCCCATGTAACATTAAAAAAAGGTTGTGTAGGCGTGTAAAGTTCATGAGTCGAGTGTTTACGAATGAATGAACACACTAACATTTCAACATTCTGAGTATATTTTAAATCAAAAGGATGTAATTAATTCCAATAACAGTTCTTATTTGATACGGTGTTATCGAGGGACCTACTTTAAAAATACATTTATAATTGAAATACGTTTAATAATCAAATTAAATATTTTACTTGTAGTAGATTTTTTAAGATGAATTAACACAGGTTAATTGGTTAAATTCCTGTTAAAACTTTATTAAATTCTCGTACCTGACACCAATTACAAAAGTTAAAAGTTTTAGAACAGAAGATTGTCAGTTTAATTAAACAATAACAAAAAACTCGAGCAATACGAAAAAAAGAATTTGTCGTTTGCTATTACTCTGCTTATGTATTAATATAAAACATTTAACAAATACTAATTGACTTGTATGATTACAGATTAATTAAATTTTTTTATTAATTTATGTAAACGACAAATAATTTCAATAGATTTACTCTGTGTACGGTGATGAGAACCAAAATATTGACTGAACAGCAACTCCATTGTGATCAATAAATTATAAACTATATAGTGAAGTTATTCATTTAATTGTTTTAGGAATATATTTGTTAAAGGGTTGGTTCTTATACCAATATAATTTGTAATTTATGCACTGTTTGCTTCGTGAATAATGAAAATATTAGGTCTACAACTTTGCTCCCGCCGTTTTTTTTTAATTTTAAAAATTATATACAAAAAAAAATGGTATCTTATTTATATTTCAAAGTATTGTCCGTCACTTTCCACTATTTTGGCCCATCTTTCAAGCAACAAACGAATCTCGCGTCGGAAAAATTCTTCTCGGAAAAAGAATCGAAGCACTGGCCCGCCAGGCCGTGTGCCATCGACCTAAATAAATGGTAATCAGATGGAGCAACATCTGGAGAGTATGGCGGGTGAGGTAGAATTTCCCATTTCAGTGTTTCGAGGTACGTCTTGACTACTTTCGCCACGTGAGTTCGAGCATTGTCGTGTTGCAAAATTACTTTTTCGTGTCTATTAGCGTATTGCGGCCGTTTTGCTTTTAATGCCCAACTCAAACGCATTAATTGCGTTCGATAAAGTGCACCACTAATTTTTTCCGAAAGTTTCAGCAGCTCATAATAAATTACGCCAAGCTGATCCCACCAAATACACAACATGACCTTGGATCCGTGAATATTCTGTCGAGGTGTCGCCGTAGGAGTGTGGCCGGGCAATCCCCATGATGTGCGTCGCTTAGGGTTGTCGTAGTGCACCCATTTTTCGTCCCCAGTAACAATACGATGAAGAAATCCTTTTCGTTTTTTTCTTTCAAGCAGCTGTTCACAAGCAAATAAACGTCGCTCAACATCTCTTGGTTTCAACTGATACGGTACCCAGTATCTTTGTTTTTGGATCATCCCCAGCTGTTCCAGGCGTTTTGATACTGCTTGCTGAGTTACTCCCAATGATTTTGCTAGCTGTTCTTGAGTTTGGCACGAGTCTTCATTAAGTAAAGCCTCCAGTTCATCATCTTCAAAAGTTTTTTCTCTGCCACCGCTATGCCGATCTTTAACAACAAAATCACCGCTTTTTAAGCGCTGGAACTACTCGCGACACGTTCTTTCACTAATAGTATCATCACCATAAGTACTTGAAATAACCCGATGAGCCTCAGCCTCCGATTTTTTCATGTTGAAATGTAAAAGTAAAATCTCCCGCAAATGACGTGAATTCGGTTTATAAGTTGACATATTTAAGTGTTTAATATTTAAGTTGATATATGACGCAAACAAAAATTAACTATTATCGATGTAAGGTTATATTTATAGATGTCAAAACTGATGGAAAACAACTATGATTTATTTATTTGAACTATTACTGGCTACTAGCGCCATCCTTTGGAAAACGGCGGGAGCAAAGTTGTAGACCTAATATATACGATTTTAAATGGGAGCATAGTATTACGACGACGGTCACTTTGCAATTGTACTGTTATGTAATTGTATTTATATTATTTTTTTAGGTATCATTATTATTTGTAAAATATAAACTATTAATACGACAACCTTTAAAAACATTTAAATTGATTCTGTGTTCAATATGCAGGCACTACTATGTATAATATTCTGTCTGAATGCTGCTTCTGCACTCGCCTGCACGTACAAGTAAGTATTGGTCAAAATGTATCGAGTGCGATACATTTTTACCTTACCGTAATATTTATTTTAAAACTGCGTTCTAACTTAAATACAACAGAAGATGGCTGTTACAGTTTCTTGGTGTTTGGTAATAAAAAAAAGTGAAGTAGATTTTTACAAAATATCCTATTTTTAATTTGCAAATGACACTATTTTTAACTAAATATTACGCATGAAGCGTTTCGCGCTCAGTATTACACAACCTCGCGATACTCGGAGGCAGCCACGCGTGAAAGGGTACTATGATAATAATTGTGATTGATAAATTTGGAATCACAATTAGAATCAACGCAGAGTCATAGACTTTCCGAAAAACCGTGTATGTATTATTTGTATTGTTTGTCTCGACAATGGGACAAACATATAATCATAGGTACTATCCATTATTTAGTATCCATTGTCCATACTTTTAGACTACTCATAGCATAATATTACTTAACTAAAAAGAGGATTACAGATATTACTGAAGTTAAAAATATTTTAATAAAATGGAAGCAGTCATAGTAATAATCACTAATGAACTATTAACTAAACGCGCAGAGTAAATTACTAAGTACAATAAGCACAAAGAATTATAATGAAATAATATTAACATGTGACAATAGTTTTTATTCAGTTTTCAGCATTTTATACACACTAAAAGTATAGATTACATTATTATGCAATATTAATATAGTCTGTTACTTTTCATACAAAAGTCTAAATGTAATTAATGACTTTAATAAAAATTTTCAGACAAGTTTTCATTTCTATGTAATGATGTTTTCATATATCTTAAATCCGAAGTTCCTCAACAAATATTCCAAGCGTTTGAACAAAAACAGATATGTCTGACAAATGTGGAATAAATAGCCACGCTATTTGTCAAAATTATATTTTAATTTATTTGTTTTAAAATATGTCAAATATTTATAATTTAATCAAGTAAAATACAGTTTAATAATCAGACTCGCTGATGCACACACACACTTTTAGTAAGATACCGTTCATAAGTTCGACTCCAGGGTTATATTAAAGATTAAACTTGTAGATTAAAAAATAGCTTAATATTTAAATAATATTGAAGATTTATTGCTATTTAATTTTATTGATAAAACAGTTATCAAACGTTATACTTCATAAACTTTATGAAATTACATCAAAAATACAAATAAATCAAGTATAAAAGCTATTACTCGAACATGTGTTATCACAAGTCTTGATTTCATAAAAAATAACATGATCTGATTTTTGTCTGTTTAATGAATCGTGGGATAATTTACTACGATGTTATGAGTAGTATGAGATTCCATATTTGTAAGCGAGGTCAGCAATACTTACCTCTCATATAAAATTCACCAACCTAAAATACCTTACATTGTTCATATTTAACGACCGCCTGATTTAGGGCTTATAATGTTAAAGAATTTAAAACATACAGTATACTCGTGTATTCAAAGTTAAATTTATATGAATTTGTCTATGCGCAAATCAGTTTCAATAATTTCGTAAAATTAGGCTCATTTAAACAAAAATGACTAGTTTTCGGAATAAAATTAGAATTCTTTATGATACATTTTCTTAATCTCTTGTCGGATCTATCATAAAAAAATTAAAGCTCACATTAAATGTGTTCTTGTATTTAAAGGTTATTAAGGTTATTAAAAAACAGTGACAGACACGCTATAAATACAAGAAATAAAAACAAACTTGTAACGTCAAAATTTCGTATTCAAAATGTTAATAAATCCTTCATGAGTTTGAGTATACGCATATATAATAAAGTTCTACAAGATATCTTAGACCATCCTTTTCTTGGTTTTAAATCTAAAATCAAAGGTTTTTATTAAATAAATCTTATTAAAACGTTCAAGAGTTTTTAGAGGATCGAAATATGTGGAACTTAAGTTGTTGAATCATTTGCAGGATTTATATTATAATGTACATCATTTAAGATTGTTATATTTCTTTTTAAAAGCGCAACTGATGAGTTTCTGGCCGGCTATTCTCAGCCGAGCAGCATTCTGAGCCGGTGGTAGCTGACTCACGGACTGACTACACTGACCTTTTTTTGTATTGTAATAATTGACGATTCAAAAGTGCTCTAAATGCCTACTTGAATAACGATATTTTGAATTTGCATTATAAAAGTAGGTACTTGAGTGCAGAGAGGTTTCACAATAATTATCTTGCTAATAAATAATTACCTACTTCCAAGGTGTGGTCTATTAGCATTCATGGTTATTTATTTTTATATCTTCCATTTTGAATTACTACCAGTGATAACTTGTGTACTTGAAATGGGAGAGTCAGGAGGCCCTATTTAATAACCTCTTTTATGGAGCCTAAGTATTGAATTTATTAATATTTTTATGTATATAAACTCTCCTCCAGTACAAAGATAATATCCATACTACTACTAGGATATCACTTTTAACGACATCTAAAAGAGAAATATTTAACTAGATTTGACTAGATTAGATAAATTATTGAGAAACTACATATCTTATTAAAACGTAGACCTAGCCGTAGACACTCTATGTACCTATTCTTATCTTATCACCGACGACATAAACACAACGGTATTAAGTTAAGGATACGACTTCATAATGTTGTTAACAAATATCACTTTCTAAGCACAAAATAATGTTATAGTTATTTATTTTATAACAATTTTTAATGATATGAAAATTATCCTAATAACAATCTTATACATGTTTTGCATTTTTTTTAAATATTTATTTAAATTAATAAGTAACTTAGTATTTTATTTGTTTTAAAACATATAGCAATTATATATTTAAAAATAACATATTACACTTCATAAAACATCAAAACGAAATAAACATTGTTACGTAGAAATTTCATTTCTGTATTATTATACTTTGTCCATTATATTATTAGTCTTTTGACAGCTCACGTCCATGAAGTTCTGTATTGTTTACGTTAAGATGTCATAAAAATAATATTGTACTTCATGGAAGGGTACCGCCCACTTTGTGATTGCCACACATAATGATTACTACGATTGTGCCACCGATTACAAATAATCGGTAAAAAACACGGCTACGAGTATTATATCTGCTAAAGAAAAAGTCTTCTATAATGTTAAATAATATGTGATTAATATGTTATTTAAATATAAAGATATGTAAAATTTATATAATAATATTATATAAAACAATTATATACACAATTGGGACAATTTAATTAATTTTATTATCACGAGTCGTCAGATTAATAATTTATATTAGATTCGTCCGATGTAGTCTTAATGATTAGCTCTTCTGTACATCTATTATCAAATGCAATATCACGGTATGATTATAATAAATACAGACGCAATCATTTTTGCATTCATTTTCAAAAAACTAAGACAATATTAAATTTCTATATCTGTTGATACGTTTACGTGGGCAGGTACGTAATTCGATTAATGATAGTACTATAATCGGAATGGTATCGCATTCGAGAATCATAAGGACATCACTACACATGTCAAACGTCGAGCTGTCAAAAGACTGATAATATAATGGACAAAGTATAGTCAGACATTCAAATTTTTATGATATTTATTTATGGCTACGTTCATTAATTATCTGTTGACAGGAACTTCACGAGACCTCAATAGTCTATGTAATTTTTTGGTTTAATTAGCCTCCGGTGATTGTGGTTGAAATTGGTGTTATTAATAACGATAATAAGGCGTTGATCCTTTTAATCATACATGTGTATTATTGCAAGGTTGATTAAATATTATGGATTAACCATAATTCGTATTGCCGGCATTTCCCGGTTAGTTTAAAAGTCTATTTAAGAGTAATGGTAAGAAAGTTTAATTTTCAGTATAATTGAAGTGTTCTTTAGTTTTCATAACTTTTTTTAACGCTTTACTTTGCATAATTTCAATTTTTGTCCTGATTCGACAATTGGAGTCGACATAGGCTATAGTATTGCATGTGAGGCCTTTTTCCTCCATAACGTATTTTAATTTGATATTATTTGAATAGATTGCGGCGTGATTAGTTCTATTTCGTAATTTAACCTGTATATTGTTAATTACTGGAGTTTTTTTATTTATGCTTATAATAAATCTTCACCACATGTGTATGTGTAACTTCGGATCGTCAACCTGATTGTCCTGCTTCTGAACTGTTGCTGTAACTGTAGCTGCACGAGAGGTCTGCCTTTAGATGCCTGCTCCTCGTTAAATATTAAGAAGCTATCTGGTGACGTACTACTTTATTTATAATTTATCTACGCTGTAAATAAATATTTGAAGAACAAGTGTTTGACTGCAGTCATTTGTACTGACAAACAAGGGGGCTGTATATAAGTCTTCCTTTGTCCATTATCAGTGGCGCCTGGGAATTTATATTAATGAAGTTATTCAATGTGTTTGAGTTGTTTACCTCAAGTGACCCACACTTGAGTCTAGCTGGCATATTATCTATTGTATTCCGATAATTTAAGTAATCATTTAAATTTAAGTGTTAATAAATTGAGTTTTAAATATAAAATTGGATATTTCATTTAAAGCGACTCACTAGTAACAAACTAAATTGAAAAGGTTACAGCATTGAAAATCGAAGTTTATAAATATAATTAAAAACTCGGTAAGCATGTCCTTGACTATTTAACTAGATCCTATTTAACTAGAGCACGTAGCTGCAGTTTTCAGCAGACGCGTTACTAAAGATTTATTAAGTAATATTTTTTTTAAGAGTTGGTGTTATTTAAGGGATAATGAAGTAAAGCAACCTACTTATATTTGCTCAGATATGATTTCTAAAACATTCAGATGCAATTTTTATTGCAATAATCTGACTGAAATTTTAATATTTGCATATGTTGGATAAATAAACTAATAATAGAAGCTTTAAGATAAAATAATATACAAAGCAACAAAAACAGTATATTCTATTTAATAAATTGTTAATTACTTTAGAAAGTGTACAAGGTATTTCGATGTTGTATTCTGTATTTTTTTAGAATATTTATTGTTTTTTATACTAAATGCATAAACAAGTAGAATAAATATTCTAAAAATTATTAATTACGATTGGAGAGGGCTAATCTCAAATTATAAATTTGGTTCAACAAATTGATAATGATTATATTTAATAGACATTTATACAGACATACTCGTGTATGAAAGTAAAAACACACAAAAACACTGACATTGTTACTTAATATTTTGTGTTACACTGTGCAAGTACACTGACAGTATTACAAAAACCGCTCCGTTTTTACTTTACCATCCGTTACACAATCTCTCAATCAGAGAGTAGTCGACGTTTACCGCTTGCAACTTTTATTTATACATGTATGAAAGATTTCTATTGCCCGGTTTTATCACAACTACTGCTTAAAATTGCAACACCTCAAATAATGAAATTCTTTGTTTATTTATTTAATATTTAAACTTTTCGCGTCGTTTACATAAATTGTCATGACATAATCATAACACAAGCTATAAAGACCAGAGCGAGTCATGCCTTTGATGGACAGCTGATCAAAGTTCGGATTAATGAAAAGCAAAAAATCAGAATTTAGGAACAAAAGACATAAATTTCTTTAGAAATATGGTTGTAATCAAGTCATCCGTTAAATGGTTCATGAAGGTAAAGTGATGAGATTATCGTCCAGTTATATAAATACAAGTATGATGGTAGATAATTTATTATTTTTAAACATAGGGTTATAATTAATATTTTTGGTATCAATATTATTATTTATTTACAATAAGACTATAAAAATTAAATGTACGTTTGTACGTGAATTGTACGTTCAATAAAGTTCGAACTATTTCAGCACTCTTAGTGTGATAACGTGTAATCACGATCAGTATATCTCCATTGAATGCAGCTGTTCAATGCAGAATTCTAATTGTGTATTAGCGATAAATGAGTCAGACAGTTAATAATATTGTAGAAGATTTGGTTATATTGAATTAATTATTAAATTATAGTTAAACAGTTATAGTTTTTAATTGCAAAGAATAACTAATAATAAAACTTTATTATCTATAATGTAGTTTACGTTCGTCAAATAACATTATAATTGAAAAGCAACTTTGAATAATACCTATATAAAAATGTTTGTCTATCAGTTCCATTTTCTAACATATTATACACACATGCTAAAATTAGAAATAAATTAGGTTTAGGCATTATTTACAAATTCATATAAAAATGTAGAAGCCATTCACTTATCCGAGCCAAAGAGATTTAAGCGCATCTCTGTGGTGCGATTCACTTGTCTGTCTGACAAATTTCATTTGATGTAATACTCGTATATGAATTTATTCATTACTCATCCGTGTCTTTTTACATTTTGTGACTTTTATTACTTATTTTGTTAATAAAATATAAGATAGTTTTATTTCATTTTCATTCTGTTGCTGCAGTTATTAGAAGACTTCTTCCGGCAGTATAATTTATTAAGCACTATAGTCATCAACACAGATTACAAGTTAAGGTTCTGTTCACGTTATCAATCACTAATCACTTCACTTCTTGATGCAAGCGGTTCCAACGATACGAAAGAGGTCTACTGACCAGCGAATGACTTATATACCGTCTTGAGGCAAGTTTCGTAATAGCGGTGCTACCTTCTTTAACAATTAATCATGGCAAACTTCACGCACCAAGTATTGAAAATGATTTGATACCATACTTATCAAAATAAGCCCTTCTGTAAAGACATTATTCAACTTAAAATAAGGCCCTATTCAACTTAAAATAAGGCCCTTTCAGTTTCAAACTCGCCCTGGTCTAAGAAAAACAACACAATAAACTCAGCCGGGTTTATTGTTTTGGGTAGACCTCGAAGAATTCGATCTACCCATTCATTTGTACCCGACTTTCGAATTTTGGAAAAATTTCTTCACAGGAGGTCTTTTTATGACCTTCTGAGTCCGAAATGACCATTGGTCAAAATGTTTATATATATATATATATGCGTGCGTGCGTCCAGATTCGACTTTTGTCAGCACGATAGTGGCCGCAGTTTCACTCGGATCGCTTTCAAACTTTGCACAAAAATCAAACATCCAAAAATGAAGGTCAAGTTCGTTAACCAGAGAAATCCGGAAACAGGGGGCGCTAGGGCATCACTTTTTCTGATTTCAGTTTTTCGACCATAACTTTTTCCCTATACAAAATAGATCAATCGCGTTCATATTATATGACGTATTTGATGAATACCTATAACTAATGTAGATAAACCAAAAACCTAATTTCAATAACTCAGGGGTGGGGGTAAAAAAACCGAAAATTTTTGGAAAAAAATTTATAACTTTTTTCTGGTAAACATTCTTACATCAAAAGTATTTTTAATAGAAAGGTTATTTTTTACTCTAAATTTAGGTACCAAAAGTTTTTCCGTGAAAGGTACTGTTTCCGAGAAAAAAAATAAAAACCACTTTTAGCTTGAAAATTTAAGGTAGGTAAAACCACGGCAACTCTTTTCTGGTAAACATTCCCTCCTCGCAAATATTTTGAATAGAAAGGTTATTGTTTACTCTAAATTTAAGTATCAAAAGTATTTCCAAAAAAGATACCTTTTCCGAGAAAAAAAATAAAAACCGCTTTTTGCTTAAAATTTTTGATGTAAACAACGGCATCATGTGTTATTCTTAGGAAGTGACTTATATTTTAAACGAGTTACACACTAGGTCTACCCACGCGTGTCCCCCTGCGGGCACGAATTTTTTAACTGTAATCACTGTTTCTCAAACCCCAATATATTTAGTGAGCAATGTATGAATAACTAGTACAAACGCAATCAATTCGATAAGCTGGCGTAACGATTAGTTAATACTAAGAAAACAGAAATCCGTGGCTAGCAAGATGACTAGTCATCGCAAGCAGTAATTCGTAGGTCCTTCTCACTGGGGGCAGTATTTGTGTCATCGATGGACTTGTTAGTTTGTGTACGTGATGTGCTTTGTGCCTCTTATATAGATATTTTATAAACTCGCGTGACAGAGAGGATTCTTAAACGAGGAAGTTGTAAAAAAATATGTATATATTGTGATGAAAAGATTTTAGAAGGATTATAAATATTTTTTAACGAATTCACGAACTATATACTAATATAACACGACACGACATGACACGACACGACACGACACGACACGACACGACACGACACGACACGACACGACACGACACGACACGACACGACACGACACGACACGACACGACACGACACGACACGACACGACACGACACGACACGACACGACACGACACGACACGACACGACACGACACGACACGACACGACACGACACGACACGACACGACACGACATAATATTATATAATAATAGGATATGGTGTGATGAGATGCAATAATTATGGCTTTTAAAAATTATTTTACGTTTATTCTTAACTCGCATATTAAAAAAATATATATATTTTAATAACTATTGGTATTGCAATCACCTGAGCATGTTTCCAAGTATCAGGAAATTTACCATTGGTAATCGAATAGCTTAAGATGTGACTTAGAATAGAAGCAATAACATCTAGGATGGGTAGGATCATATTACGGCTTATACTGTCAGCACCAACAGCATTTGAAGAAATGGATAATACGCACTTCTTAACATCACATGGTGATAGAACAAAAGGAAAAAGATAAGAAATCTGGAATTGCAAGAGATGAAAGATAATGAAATATGCGATCTTATCGGAATTGTCCACTATTTCAGAAGAAGAGAAGTGTTTATTAAGAAGTTCACTGTCAATATTGGTAGAAGTATTTGTAGTTCTGCCAACTCCAACCGATTCAAGAAATTTTCATGTTTTAGATTGCCATCTTCGATTAAGTTATGAATATGGCGGCGTTGGGCATATCTACACGAAGTATTACAGCGATTTCGAGCTCTATTATATTTAGAGCGGTTGGTATTGGAGTCTTTTAATTTATATTTACATTTTGCTTTATTTTTTTTCGCCATTAAAGTCCTCAGTTAATTAGTTAACCACGGTGCAAGAAGATGTTTCAGTTTAATTGGTCGTACAGGGGTATGCCTGTCGTATAATTGGGTCAACAAATTATTGAATATTTCTACCTTATTATCAATAGATTCGGAATTAAATAAAGATACCAGTCTAACTGAGGAGCAACCTCACACAGTCGATTATTGTCAATTGTATTAGTGCCATGGCAACATTAAAATGTATGAAGAAATATATTTATTAGTGTTTCCGGCTATTTTCTACTTCAGGCTAAACTAGTTTATTTTAAGCTATACTTCTATGCCTGTCACGATGAACTTGTTTATCACAGAACATATTTCTTTTCAAATAAATCTCAATTCACAAAAAGAGAAATAATAAGCGGCCTGGAATTTTCATTGGTGTATTCTATAATTAACAAAATTTATATAACGTCCATATCATTAAAAAAGTGATATGAGGTCAATGAATATTAAATTCATATTACGGTTACTATACACATATGTTTTTACATTTAAAATTTTTAATGTAGTTACATTTAAAAAAGTAAGAGTTTACTTGAGCCGATCAAGTCAAATAGTATTTAAAATTATCTTAGTAGCGTATGGAAGGCTTAGACAGCGAGACCAAAGCAACTTTGAAGTAAAGTGACATTAACTTTTTATAGTGAAAAGTCCTAGAAGTAAATTTAAAATGAGTAGGGTATTTTTTGAAACCGAATGGTTGTAGACTACGAGAACTGCGAATTTAACTTCAACGTAAATCTTAAATATGTTATTTTATAAAGTTTAAAATGTAAATATTTAATTCTATAATTTCTTTATATTTTACACTTAAACTCAACTTCAACTTAAACTTAAAACGATAACCAACAAAAGAATTCAAATTTCGTCATTCAACAATTTCTGTAAACATATATATTTAAAGTAAAAATCAAATGTAAAATTGCTAAAAATATTTAATTATTTATTTTTATGTATTATGTATTTTAGAAATTCTCAGCGGGCAGGTCCAGAAGGCATCTTATAAATTGTTTCTAAAGGATGTGGTCGTGACGCCGATAAAATGTTGCGATTTAAAGAAGAGTTAAATGTGCTTTTGCCTTGCTAAAACACAGTTACTTAATACAGCCTTGACTTTTTATTTTGATTAATTTTAAGTTTTGTTTATTTCCAAACAGAACTTTCTAGAAAACAATTTAGTTGAAAAATTAAATTAAAGGAAAATTGATTTATCTATTTTTAATTTTTTTTTTAATTGGATTTTGTAAAAAAGTGCAAGTATTTTAGGACCACCCTCTTAAAGAAGATCGATGTTTAATATCCAAATTAATTTGATTCTGTTCCGAAGGTGACTGTTTGAGAGACTCCCTCCGCCGAAGTCGTTGTCCTCGGGGACTTCCACGCGCACAATACCGATTGGTAAAAGTCCCGTGCCACTGACTATGTGGGGAGATCTATCTTTAACTTTGCTCTGGTTCAGACGCCCACTAGTCTACCGGACATGGACAGCTACAGACTCTCTTTGTTAGATATTCTGCAGACTACACATCTAAGAAAGTACCAGGTGTCGAGGTGCCCCTAGGGTCCTCTGATCACTGTCTGGTACGGAGTGTAGTGCTCATTTAACATTCGGCTCGACAAGACCTGCGAGCCGACGCGTTGTACACTACAAGTCAGCGCATTTGGATGGAGTACGCAATTTATCCCTTGTAATGATCCCAGTGAGTGCGATGCGGCTGTAGCTGATGTGATACTACAGGGAATGAAATTCATTGTATCAAACTCTTGGTTGCAGTTCTCGGCTATTTTTCAGTCGCATAAACCGATCTTGGGCATGGGGAATGACTCTCGGGCCAACACGGCAAAGAGAAAAGACTACGCTGACCTTCCGGCCCGCTTGAGAAAAGTCTGTTCTCATCAAAATAATGGAGAATATTAATAACTGACAGCTCCTAATGTACTTCAGTTGATCGTTGACGGTCCATATGGCTTTCGCCGTGGTGGATAGAATGGTGATCTTATATTATGTCTTACGTACCGTTAGGCAGCGGTAATTGAAAGTAAGAGGTCTGGCAGTTAGTCTGGATATAGCAACAGCTTTCGATCGTGTATGGCACAAGAAGCTTCTTTCGAGGCTTCCTTCCTAAGGGATTAATGTGGAGCACTAGATTTCTCACTGGGCGGAGCATACAGATTGTCCTCGATGGTTTTTGCTCGGACCCCAATCCCGTGAATGCTGGTGTATCCCATGGCTGCAAGATATCCTCAATTCTGTACCTCCTTCCAACAATTATCACATTACTGATATGTTGGATATTTCCAACATACATTGTCATGCAGATGAAAGTACTGACGATACAGTGTATTCCGGCCTTGCAGGGCTTTCTCGGGGAAACGTCGACGAGTGCCGAAAGCAACTTGTGTCTTCTATAGAGACCTACCTGGGGGTGGTCTCAGAGTTAACTGAACGTCGTTCAGTTTAATTCCCAAAAGTTAGAAGATTGCGCGTTTACTACTAAGTAAACACCATCTATCGTATCACTGAGAGCAGTGCTTTCGAGGAACGATATTTCGATCGATTATCAGTTTCGTGGTAATCTGGAGAGCAAGGTCAAGCAAGCTGACTTGAGTCAGCCTCGATGAAATTGGGAATGATCATTAGAGCGAGGTATCTCTTAATATACAGCTTTATTTAGTATATACAGATTTAAGAACATAAATAAAAAATAAGAATGTCATAATATTTTTTACCATACTAGTACATTTTCATCCCTTGGTTACTAATTTTACCCTTAGGAAAAAAAACAAATTATTTACATAAGAACAGGATTATCACAATTATATAGCAATAATATATATTACATAAATGACAATTAAAATGAATCTATTTCTAAAATATGTACTCATGCGAAGGAACTTCGTTGGACGTCTTTGCATTCCTCTACACTGTAACTTATTCCATTATGATCCAGATATACGCTAACTCTTGTTAAAATTGCATAAGTAAAAAACTGCCTATTAAACAATGTGTCACACAGCAGAAAATAACTGGATTAAACTACCTAACTAATTGTGGGAAGTTTATGTAGTTTATAACGTAGCGTCAAATGTGAATGCTGATATGTTAAGCGCAGATCATACATTTTTGTATTAAACATTCTTAATTCATGCAATTCGAGTTAAAATGCATCAGAGCTACCGTATTCCTGACAGAATTTAAGAGAATAGAAGTTAATGATAGAATACGCCGACAAAGTGAAATATTGTTATTTTGTTTAATCTTATAAAATTGGTTACTTTCTTAATGTAGTTTACCTATAAACCTAATATATTAAATAAAAAAAATTTTGTATGAATAGACGGACCCAAGATCTTTATATAATTATTTTATTTATTGTTTTTATACACAAAAGATATATAATCTAAAAAACATTACTAATTACCAACAAAATAAGCCTAATGAAATTAGCCAAAAAATTATTACCTTAAAAAATATCACTATCGCTGCTTGTGAAAAGTATTTTATTACGCTTGTTACAGAGTATCTCTTGTAACTAACTGCAAAATCTTCTTGCTTGCTTGCTTGCTCACTTGCTTGCTCTTGCACGACTTGCTCAAGTAAACACATAGGACAGGCGTCAAGATTGGGCATTGCAAAAGAAAATATACATGCAAAAATCGAAAATATACATGCGTTTTTTAACGACTTAATAATAGATTTTTATAACAAATAAACATAAAGTCAATTAAACATAATGACAATTGTCATAATGATTACTTCTATTATAACAATTCATTATTACCAAACAAACGAGACTGTAAAGGAAAAAGTAGATCATTAATATTTGTAACACAGACACGAAAAATGTAGCCCATAAGAGTGTCATACTTTATCAAGCCCTTTCTCCTGCGAAGATCGTCCTCCTGGAATAATTTACATTTAACCTTCCTACCCTCGTATGTACTATCAATTTACGTCTCCAATACAGGTGTATGACTTTTTATCGTAGTCGTTTTTCTTGAAGGTTTTGGTCCCTTTTCAGTGACCAATATTTCTGATTTTATTTTATCTTTAAGAAATCCCACCTACCCTTTTATTATTTAGTTTTTATTATCATTACTTCAAAAAAGCTTAATATTATACCTTAAGGAATTTTTCAAATCACAGTAAAATTTATAATGAAATATCTTTTATAATTTATGTCTTTGCATATTGTTTCTTGTCGGTTTAAAGATTAGAGCCTTATTAGCAACATCTTTTATGTTTGATATCAATAGGAGATGTACTAAAAAAACTATAGTACTCACAATACACGTGTATCTCAAAAATAAATACTTCCTAATAAATTTATTAAGTTTATATTTTTGAATATCTTTATTGGCTGTGCAAGAAATACTCGATACTATGTTAAAATTTGCAGTCGATAAAATGTAAGATGGAAAAATAAGCAGTTTTTTAACCAAGGAATGCCTATATCATATAAAAATATGTTTTTTCCTCATATTAAATATTTATTAAAGAAGACTTTACACCTGGTGTTTCGACAACCCAATAAACTAACTGGACGTAGACTATTAGTATCAGGATTTATGTTTATATCTATTGCTATCCTCCGAACTCTTTGTCAGAGCAATCTGCTGCGAGGCACCTTCGCTGAAATGAAATGAATGAAAATGACAATTTTATTACTAATATATCAAATTTCTTTACCTGGTATCTTGTACCATTTTTATGATGAATGGTAATGCTATTTCTATTATTACTGAAAAACAATAACTACGATAATTTAAAGCATTTTTATTTTAAAACATTTTATATATCATAGCCGATTTCATAGACAAGTAACTTGGACAAAGCAGTCATATTCTGTATTGCATTCAAATTGCTACCCGCCACTAAAAGCATAAAAGCTTCGCCGGTCAGGAACAGCATTCACCTATTTTCCATTTCAATGTAGGTAAGCTATTCAAATCTTCGATATCGAACAAAAATGTTATATCCTGTCTACTAAATTTATATAGAAATCATCCTATTAACTTGTCACTATTTTTAATTACTTATAACTTATTTAACAATATATTTATTTAAATACCTAAAAAATATCTCTCAAATACCATTAATTACTATACATGTAATGATTTAAATAATAAAAACTAAAATGCAAGGTATTTAAAAAAGGAGAATTATAGGAATGATAGTCGAGTTAGGAGTAACGTTGGTATAGAAAGAATGAAATGAAACGAAACTTATTATTGAGATCTATGTATAGCCTTTGTTAACAACTGCTTTCTTAGAGTTAAAAATGTATAAAGGTGATTTTAGTAAATTAAGATTCATTTTTAAAATTCATACGTAGTTAATGACAAAAAGAAAGAATAAAGTTTAAAACTGGTTTTTGAAAGAAAATTAATTTACATTGTTGTAAATGCAATAATGATCAAAATATTTAACCTCAATTTATTCTTCACATCAGTTACCTTCCAACTAACGAGTTTTCCAATATGGGTAAAACAATCCTTGATGTAATTTAATAGTATTTAATGTGATAAAAATTTAATAAAATATCATTTAGTCACAATTCTAAAATCACTCGATGTGTATAATCAAACATAGCCCTTCGAGAAATTTCTTTTTGACAGTTGGATCAACAACTCGCTATTGTTGGCGGTTTCGTAAAAGTAATAATTTTTTATGAGAAAATGTCGTGATTACATTTGTCTGTGAATTTCTCAAATATACTTCTAAGATACGCTTAAATATAATAAGATATCTTATGATTCAATTGTTTAAAAAAAATATTGTTTAATTATTATAATATGCATATTTAAATCAATTATTTAATTTACATACTATAAATCAATTATGATGAATTGAATATTAAATAAAAAATCTGGTTGCAAGTATCAACTATGACATAAACCTTTAGAATTAGAAACTTTCTTAATATTTCTATTTTCCTTTATTTTTATAGTCATACAGCTAATAATATATTATATATAACATAATTATAATATTAGATAAAGACTTAGACATCATATAATACAAAGTTTATAAAATACATCCCATTTAATCATTCTTTCTTTAACAACGTAATGCAGCGTTGTAACAGAGTACTAAAACTAAAACTAATAAAGTACTAAGAAAAGAACAATACAACAAGTTGAAATGAAAGTTTGAATGCCGCTTGTTTAAAACCAAATAAAAGGACTAAATGAAATAATGGAGTGTGATTGTATTAAATACTGACGAAGCAGATTTTATAAAACCATTTTATATTATAGAATTATTAAAAAAAAAGAAAATATAATATAATATATAATATTTTTATATCAAAAATGAATTTCATATCAACAGTGAATCATTGTTTCAATGTTGAATTTATAACGAGCGGACAGACAGACAGACGCGAATGGATATTTTGTTTCATAATATGTTATAATATCTTATAGTTTGTTTATGTTTGTTTTATAATATATTATAGTAATTTTAGCTTCTGAAATAATCTATTTTAATACATACCACCTTTATGTGAATAAACCAATAATATATAAATAATAACAATTATATACACAGACAGAGGCAGTTTTATCTTAACTTTAAATAATTATTCGTGTTTACTCTAATCATGGTTTGTAATTATTGACTTTAGGAAGGAAAATATAACAAGATATGTTGTAATCATATTTACATCATTTTTTGTGCTGATTTATATTGAGATAGTAGCTGTCAACAATCACTGTGGACCATTTTGCGATGCTTTATAGTATACTTTAAGTAAATACAAAATAATATAGAAGAACATAATATGAGCTATTAAAGGAGCAGCTAATTGAAATAGATATTTGAAAAAAGTTTGAAAACGTGCAAGAAAATACGAGTGAAAACAGAGTGCAAAAAATAGAAATAGACAAACACAGAAAACAGATTCAATTCAATACATACTTAAACCAATTATATACATAAACGTACACAAATACTTTAATACATACATACAAAGCTACACAATCATAAATAAATATGTTATATGGGAATGAGGCAGCACTCTGCATAGTTTCACTTTCGGACAGCGACAATAGTGAAAGAGTCAGACATGAAACCAGTGATATGTAGGAACAATTAACAGTAGATTTTCACTGGAGTGCAGTGGCCTTTCATAAGCACGAGTATGAAGTAGGGATTTAATTAGGAAGTATTTGAGTTACGAAGGATTATAAAGGATAGTTTAGTGAAAAGGATTCTCGTGCAAGAATTAACAGTCAATGTACAATGGGTTTTCAAAGAACATTATGATAGTTATTGTTTTATTTGTAAATATTTTCTACAAAATATGTAACTTTGAGATAAAAAGTATATATTATTATACATTATACGGAGTCACATTAATTTCAATCGAAAACAGGAAAAACATATTCCCAACGGTTATTATTATTATTTTTATTATTATAATAGAATCCTTGAGTCGTTTTCGGATTAATTATTCACATAGGATTTATCGTTGACGAGATACGATTTATTCAATATTAATTTTAATTGTTTTTTCTTAATAATGAATTGAATCAATATAAAAAAGTAATAATATTAAGTTGAGCTTAATATGATATGGTTTTTTTATTTATAATTATTATATATGAATAATAATAATAAAAACATTTATATGCAGTAATTTCAAATAAAAACGAAACATTAGATTGTATAAATATATTTTATGTAAATGAATTTGAGATTAAAATGATATTATTATCAGTGTTAACATTGTTGTCTATTTAAATTTATTCCATACTGCAACAATTACTAGCAACGATTAAAATTTTGGGAAGAAGCCGATAAATAATTATAATATATATAATGTTAAGTCAGTTAAGGTGGGTAACGATATCAGTTACGTTGAAACCGGTATCTCAGTGGTCAAAGATTTGAGAACCCTTTATGATTTTTTATTCTAAGTTTATTTACAAAACCGCCTTTTTTATCTAGGATTAGATTTGTACACCGTATTGCCCTACAATAGCATATCTCGTTACTTCTAGATAAAAAGATTCAACTGAAATGAACTCACAATCACAAGAACAAACGTGCTTAGCTTATCGGTAACGATTGTATACAATATACATTAAAATATTTTTAGATTATATGTTTGAATATGTAATTTAGTGTAATGTGGATTTATGATATAACTAAACTTATCTGATACTAGAAAATTCTCTAATTTGTGGATTGGTTTGAATTTCAAGTGGCTATAGATGATTTTATGATTTGAGTCAGGACTGTGCAGAGGGAGGAAGCAAAAAATGTGATTGTTACAGTTAGTTTAGTTAAACACACTCAGATTAGCAAATGAATTAATCTAATGAGGGACGTTTAGCGTGACTTTGTGTTTACTGTAATAAGTAAATTTTGCCGTGTATTCGTCAAACTCTCCAAACAAGTAAAAATTTAAAGTTATCTCCTTGAAAGCATCATTACCGTCAGAATTCGGTCCGCGTTAACATCCTTATTATTTTCAAGGAACCTACCTACCTGCTGCCTTTTTGATATTAGAGTTGGAATTAAAAGATAAGACAACCATGAGGTCATTTAACCGGTAAGGCTAAAGTCAACTATTATTTAAAAGTTACTTTTCTTAATGTTTAAGTCATTATTTTCTTTATAACAATAATAATATTTTATAATATAAAATTAATTATCATACATAATTGAAACGCATAATAATAATGTATTATTAGTACATATTCCTGAATGAAATCTGGGTCAGTTCTGTTTGTGCTTTGTTTTATGAATTCGTATATATATATGTCTGTGAGAACATACTGTTTAAGATTTTGAGACGCTTGTCATGATTTCATTTATTATTCATATCATTTGTTAGTCTGGAATTATGTTGTAGTCTAAATGTTTGGGGCCAATTAATTATTCTAGTTATTACTATTATTTTGATGCCCTGCTTTACTATTAAATATTATTATTATTTTTATTAGTTTTAAAGCTATACGGGGTCCTTTCTCATGAGTTTAGGAAACGAGAAACTGCAGCCTGAACATCGTGCATCAGCTCCCTGAGCTCACTGTGGGAATGTGGCCATTACTTCTATAAAGAACAGAAACAATTATTTAGACCATTTCCAAAGTTCAATACAATTCGCTTATTGCATATATACTCGTAAGTTCTGCCAATTTATCTATTTTTAGTTTTCATAATTTCATATTGTGCTGTGTAAAGTTCATATTTTTCTATCCTCGTCAAAAGTATAATAGATTTGATGAAGTAATTCTCATGCCCGATTTTAAAGGTAACGACAAAGAGACTTTTAATGTAGACAGTGACAACTTTTACAACTGTCAAACTTTTGTTACAACTCTTAGTTTAAATTACAACAGATATTTGACTTCCACCGTTGACGTTTTGCTAACGAATATTTAAGGAACTCATAAATGAACTTGTTAAAAAAATCTTTGTATCTAAGCTAAGCTAAGCTGGATGTTAGCATAAACGTCTTACAAATTAAATGTCAATATCGTACTCACTTAGACTTTTGCCATAAAAAGGGGTAAAGTTAAATGTCAAAAAAGACACGGGACTCAATTTGCGTCGATTGTCTATTTCTTTACCGATTTTATTGAATTGATTAAATTAATGGAAAATTGTTATCTATCTATAACTTTTAATATCTTTTATTGTTGTTTTAACAATATTAGAATATACTTTTAAATCAGTAATATTTTAATAATCATTGTATTTATTGTTTGGTTTTGAAAGATATTTATTTTTGTATAGACTAAGGAAATGAAAGTGACTTTTATTATTTAAATGAATAAATTTTTTAAAAATCTTTATATACATTATTTTGAAAAGTAATTTTATTAATTTTATATAATTATAATTTAATGACTATCATTAAATCATCATTAAAATGCTTTTTTTTTAATTTACAATTTGGTACGTAAGTTATTGAAAATCAATAATCGTATATATAATAATAAAAACTTTGCACTAAACGTGCAGAATATGCGATTATTAACTTGTATTAGCATCAAATAAGATAATATTATAAATCGCTATTAATAGGATTGGTGAAGTGAAATTGTTGGTGCGTTACACACTTTTTGCACTATTTTATCGTTTTAGCCATTAAACCTATGTAATTAATTTCCGCAATTTTTTATTTCGTCAACCTTATCACTCTTAATAACTCCTTTGTTGATAGAAAGATAAGTAGCCGTTCACGACTTTTGCTAATTTAGTTTGTGCAAGTCATAACCGTTACGTTAATTTTAAAATAAATTTCACAAAAATCCATTAACTTTTTATAACAGATGTGCAAAATTAGAGGTACCTATATCATTGCCGCTTTTGTAAAATCTCTCAAGTAAAAATACAAAAACTTTTTTTCCTTTTAACTTAACTGTGTATATGGTAGTTAAAAATAATATTTATGGTTGGATGCTGACAATCTGATGCTTCTGGAATTTAATTTATTAAGAAATGTTGTTTTTATTTTAATTTTTAATAAATATAATTTACCTTTTTCGTACGATTATAAAATTAGAAAACCTAATAACATAACATACCTAATAACAGAGTTATAACATTCAGAATGGATATAGAGCACAAACACATGGTACAACGATAAATTGTTCTTTCGCAAAACAAAACAAAACAAACAAGGAAATTGGATGACACTTTACTTGGCAGATTTATATTTGAGTATGGCTGACTTTCTTTCGAAATTACTTTAACAATTTTACCAACAATATTAATTAGCTTTATTATTACAAGAAGTGTAAATAATTGAGAGTGCCTTCTACATATTTTTACCACCTGAAATTAACAACTCAGTTATGATATCTACTCAGTGTTGCTATTATAGTAAAATAGTAATAGGAAGAATGGTGTAAAATCCAGAATTTGTACCACAGTAATGAACATATTACATTATTTTAGAAAAAGACAATTTCAATAACTTATTCTATCTTTTGTAATATTATTTGCGGTTAGTGAACTTTATTTTTGGCCTTGCTTAGATTAAGAACTTGTAGTTATATAATTTTGTACACTTTGTTAAATTAATTTGTTAATTAGTAACTAAATAAATAATAACATATCTCTACATAATTGCGGGTCACCGTTAATATGTGATCACCGCCGCCCATGCACTCTTGCAACATCCGAGGATTCACAAGAGCGTTGCCGGCCTTGGAGAAAGGAATATATGCCTTTTTTGAAGGTACCCATGTCGTATCGATCGAGTGGTACGTGGGAAGAAAGTCCGTGAAAACCGCACAGTTGAAGATCGCCACGCATCCAGGTGGTATGGATGGTAAAGTAGGCGATGGCGAGCTGTGCGGTGGTGAAATTCGGCGGTAGGCATCAGATCGAATAGTTCTTCGGAACACTCCCCGTTGTAAATGCGGTAGAAGACGCACAAAGAAGCCACGTCTCTACGCAATGCCAAAGAGTCCAGCCGTTTGCAGAGCACCGGGTCCCCGACAATCCGAACGGCTCTCCGTTGTACGCGGTCAAATGGTAGAAGCTGATATTGGGGTGATCCGGACCAGAGATGAGAACAGTACTCCATGTGTGGCCGGACCTGCGCCTTATAGAGCGCAAGTCTTTGGCCAGGTTTGAAGTACTGCCTCGCTCTATTGATCACTCCCAATTTCGTCGAAGCCAACTTGGCCTTGCTCTCCAGATGACCACGAAACTGACAGTCGCTCGAAATGTCGAGCGGAATATACCGCATCCCCAGTGCTGTCATCCGCATAACAATGTACGTTGGAAATATCCAACATATCATTGACGTGCAGGAGGAACAGAGTTGGGGATAGCACGCAGCCTTGGGGTACACCAGCGTTCACGGGCTTGGGGTCCGAGCAAAAACCGTCGAGAAAGACCTGTATGCTCCGCCCAGTGAGAAAACTGGTGATCCACTTGCATAAACTCTCGGGAAGCCCATAGGAAAGTAGCTTCGAAAGAAGCCCCTTGTGCCATACACGATCGAAGGCTTTCGCCATATCCAGACTAACTGCCAGACCCTCTCCCTTGCTTTCAATAACCGTTGCCCAACGGTGAGTGAGGTATAACAGAAGATCACCAGCTGATCGACCATGGCGAAAGCTATACTGCCGGTCATTGACCAACTGGTGATCCTCGAGGTACGTTAGGACCTGTCGGTATATGATAATCTCCATTATTTTAGAGAGAAGGGAGGTAATGGCGATAGGTCTGTAGTTAGCTGGATCCGAGCTATCACCTTTTTTAGGGATCGGATGGACAAGGGCATATTTCCATGAGACCGGGACTATGCCTTTAAGGTAGGAGTGCCGAAATAGACGCGTTAGCACTGGAGTCAACTCAGGGGCACACGTTCGTAGCACCAGTGGAGAAATGCCATCCGGCCCACTCGACTTATGAACTTCCAAGGAAAATAGAGTCTGCCTGATAGTTTTTTGCCGAAAGACTATTTCCGGCATTGAGCTCTGACACCGCGGGAAGATAGGCGGTGTCTTCCCTTGGTCGTCCAAAGTCGAGTTGGAGGCGAAAAGAGGGCCCAAGAGATCGGCTTTCTCTTTTGCCGTGTGGGCCAGAGAGTCATTCCCCATGTGCAACGGCGGTAGGGACGGCTGGCTAAAGTTGCCCAGACTGGCCTTTGAAAGCGCCCAGAATTTGCGCGTGCCAGGCGGGTACTTTGCCAGCTGATCCCCAATTTTGACGACATGCTTGAACTTTGCTCTAGCGATTTGCCGTTTGAAGAATCTGGAGGTACGGTTGTATTTCCTCTTCAGAACTCTAGAGTTCGAATCCTTAGTGACTAACGCAGTGGCCCAAGCTTGATAAGCCTGCCGTTTGCCAGCTGCTGCAGCCCTGACAGACGCATCAAACCAAGGCCGCGATCTGCCACCAAGTGGTACCACAGAGCTTGGTACAAAAAGTTCCATGCCCTAAAGTATCACATCAGCTACAGCCGCAGCGCAGTCACTAGGATTGTTGGAAGGGAAAATAATCGGCCCCCATGGGTAACGCGTCACAAACGCGTCGAGTCGCAGGTTTTGTGCGAGCCGGACGTTGAATGGGCACTACACTCCGTACCAGACAGTGGTCAGAGGACCCTAAGGGAGCCTCGACAGCGAACTGGTACTTTTCTGGATGTGTAGTCAGCAGAAGATCCAACAAAGAGGACGTGTGGCTGTCCACATCCGGTAGACGAGTGTGCGTCTTTACCAGCTGGGACAGACCATTTGCCAGAGCAAAGTTAAATACAGATCTCCCCGCGTAGTCGGTTGCACGTGACCCTAACCATTCGGTATTGTGCGCGTTGAAGTCCCCGAGGACTACAACTTCGGCGGAGGGAGTCTGAGAAAGCAGGTCTTCAATCTTCGCTTGAACGTGGCCCAACAGTTGATCTGTTTGTGCATTACCACTATGGGACCTGTAGAGGCACGCATAGAATCTGACGTGATCGTCCATGTCCACGCGCAGCCAGAGCACGGACAGGTCCCGACCTTCAAAAATCTGAAGGCGACGGTAGCAGACATTCTCCCTTTCTAGTTTATACCCGAGGTATGATAGGTACGCTGTGTCGCTAGGTTGAGATATCTGCGTCTCCGTCAAAAACAACAAGGCCGGCTGCGCCGTCTCAAGGTGGTAGTGGACGGCGTTTAGGTTCGAATGAAACCCCCGGATGTTACAAAAGTCCACATCTAGAGTGGAGCGGGGTGCCGCTGTTTGCCGTCGTTTGCCCTCAGAAAACAAAGTGCGATACTTTGCCCGCCCCAGATACGACGGGCAGCCCGAGCAAAATCCGAGGATCATTCCCCCGATTTTGCTCGGGGGAGGGGGACCCCGGCTTCATCAAAGCCGGTACCCTCCTGGGGTATTTTTCTTTTATGCATCGCCTTCATGTTTGGCGGGGGGAGGGGGGGGGGGGGGTTGGGCTTCCGGATTCTCTCACTCACCGACGGAACATAACCAAATGAATTTGGTTACGACACGTCGGTCTTCTGTGAGAGGGTGGTCCTTTCCCGGTCGAGCCAGCCCAATACGAGCTGCAGTCAGATAACTACAGCTAGGCTCTACCACCATTATTGCGGTCAAATATCGGTTAGATATATATTCTGCCTTCGTCTACTTAGCTATCGGTTCCTATTGATATCAAAACTATTTCCATATTAGATAAGAGAGCTAAAAAAGAAATAGGTTTTTCTTTGATATCAAATTGTTTAGAAAATATCACTTTATTGATCGGAATTTATAGATATTTGATAGAAATACGTCGTGCTTTGTGTAGCTAAGTGTATATAACCAGTTGATTGTGAATGGCTATTGAAAAAATAATTGAAACGCAGCAGACAGCAACAATAAGTGATGAAAACAGTGTCTTATAACCTTCATAACTCCGTATATTCGAATAATTCAGATCTTGCTGTACGCAGTCATTGCACATTGTACGATAATGTCAATTGACGCGGACGTTAATAGCTTGCGTTACTTCACTTTAAAGGCTAAGCTTTAGCAATTGAAGTTCCAGCGACGATGACACGTATCCTCGTTTCGCTTCATTAAATGTCACTAGCTAATTACACGAGGTGTTTGTAGATAGTACATATTATTGAGTTTACTTATCAATCAACGTTGTTTAAAATGTACATTATTCCTTCGCTTTAAAGAAACGATTTGGTATTTAAATGAAAATTCCCTTAAAAGTACTTATTAAAAAAAAAAACAAAACGAAAGCTACCTATTGACTCAGTAACATTATTAATGTTTAAAGGATTGCTAAATAAATAAAATATATAAAATCTAAATATCAAAGTACAATAAATATAGGTAATACAACTTCCCTATGCTTACCGCACGTGCCACAATCATAATTAGGTAACATTTGGGATAGATTAAATAATATTTGTATATTTTATATACTCGTATATCGTATACTGGTATACTTGGCCAGTTTTCAGTCCAATAATACACCGGGTGAATTTGTATCACTTACTTGGACTAAAAGTGTGGATAAAATATATCAGTATACGACATTTTAAACTATAAAATATTTTAACAACTATATGAAGAAAAATAATAATAAAGGAATTAAATAATTTAAATTAATAAAAATGCTTAAGACAGAAAATTTCTGTAGAAACACCCGTTCGAAACCTAAATTGAGCATCATGGAGCCTTACATACTTAGCGAGGTAGCTGTTAGGCAAACTGTCAAGTATCTTTGCACCCGTTGTTGCAAGCGATAAAGGCCGGTAGTTACTTTTGCCAGATGTGTCTCCCGTTTTATTTTTAACTACAGGCACTACTATGGTACGCATTAACGCTTCTGGTAAATAGGTATGTCCCAAACAAATATTAAAGAGTGTCGCAAGTAAACGAGTCAAAAGCTCGCTGGCCTATCAAAAATGTTTTATACTTAGGCCATCATGACCATGACGACATTTTAGTAATAATTTCCGTTACATCTTTTACCAAAATTTGAACAGATCGCCCAGACACAATGGCACTATTCCTAATCAACGAATCGAGTCCAAGAGAGATTTTACCGCAAAATATTTTTAAAAACATTCGCAATTGTTGTACAAATTATGCTCATATTTTTAATAATACATTAAAACTTTTTGGCTTTATAATCTAGCCATGCTTTCTTCTTAAACTGTACAGCGTCTTTTACTTCATCATCTCACCATTCATTGCGCTTTTTACTGAAACCTCTTTTCCTTTTACCACATACTTCTGTCGCTACTTTCACAGAGAGAGATATTCCTCTCTAATCGGTGGATCTTGAAGCTTCCAGCTTCTTATGCGATAATTCGACTCCAAGCTTGGACACGTAGTGCGGCTGCGCCAACCTGTAAACAGACCTCATTCTAGCAAAGACTAGATAATGGTCTGTTCCCAGATCAGCACCCCTGAACACTCGTGTGTCCATAACTTGACTTCGAATACGCTGATCCACTAGGAATAAATCTATCATACTTTTTTCTTTCGCTCGCTCCCATGTGTACAGGTGAATTTACTTGTGATTAAACATCGTGTTTGCCACAAACAAGTTTCTCTCCTTACAAAATTCCAAAAAAAGCTTTCCAGCCTCATTTATTCTCTTATCACCGTACTTGCCTAGCACACTTTCGTAACCACTTCGTGCGGTTCCAACCCATCCATTAATATCTATACATACTATCAACTTTTCATTACTTCTAACACTACTTAGAACATCCCTGACACTCTCCCAAAACTCCTGGAGTTCGATCACTAGAGTTGAGGATATTGGCGCATAAACGGCTAACAAGAATACATTTGTTATCCCCAGCTTAAAGCGAACCCAAGGAAGCCTCGGGTTGATGGCCTTGTATTTTACCATTGCATTAACCATTCGAGAGGACAACAACACGCCTACACCTTGGCAACCTCGCTCACCCTTTGGAACCCCAGCCCAGAAAGCGAGCCGGTCGCCAGGCAAATCGGTCGTATCATTGCCTTTTCTCTTGGTCTTAGACACACAAATAACGCCTACATCTTTGTTATCCGTCACATCTAAAAATTCATTCATCTTCTGTTCCATTCCTCCTCTTACATTCCACGTAGCTATTTGTTGTTCCGTCCTCCAATTTCCTCCGTTCGTAACATGGCGTGTTGTTTGGAGGTCCCCAACGCCGCATACGAACGACCGTAGACGCAGACGCGCGCGACGTGGAAGTAGGTACTTTCATATTACAACAAAAACAATTAGAATATTCACTATTAATATTAAAAGTTTTCATTTCATGAATTACAAAATCAAACATTAATAAATAATATGTAAAACATTTGAGGTACAAATTACCTTCCTTTTTATTTTGACTAATGAAGGCCCTAAAGACGATCAGAGGAGAAAAAAATAATATTTTTCAAACTTTATTGGCATTTATATTCTTATCTTTGTATAAGCTGTAAGTTTTTCTAATCCATATTATATAAAGTCAGTTCATCGGCATTACCAATACAACGACGTCCTTATGCAATTCTATCTGACACTTTTCATAATACAAATTATACGATATAGGTATAGGAATAATAAATACACTTATAATATGTCTATTAAAAACGGGTTTTATGGGTTGGGGATGATATTTTCTTATAAAAAGTTGAAAAGAAGATTTATAAACCTTATCAAAAAAAAATAATATAAAAATAAATAAAGTGCACTATATATATATATATATATATATATATATATATTACCATTATATATATATATATATATAATGGTAATATATATATATATATATATATATATATATATATTACCATTATATATATATATATATATAATGGTAATTTGATTATTTTATAACTTAAAAAACTTTACTACCGATCTTGATGAAAATTATTTCATAGTAACAACTTGTCATTTATGCTACAAAAATGTTTTTCAATTTACAAAAAAAATTGTTGACTGGTAAACTGTTGTTTGCATAATAGGGGAAACAATTTTATGAAAAAGAAATTTATATTTAATATACGCATAAGCATTTTGTTACATACCATTATTATATGTTAAAAAATATAAGAAAATAAAATAAATATAATAAACACAATTTAAATAACGACTAGTTAAATACTAAAATGTGAAAGAGCTCTCGTAATTCGTTGACGTTCGTTAACGACTGCGCTGCACTAGAAGCCTTTCAAACATGCGCTTTAAAAATGCACATCATTTGAAAACCTAGAAAAAATATCTTGTTTTGACATTTTAATTTACAATATACAGAACTAGAGGTTCCTCTGTGACCCAGTAATATTGTAAATTAATTGTTTTCTTAACAATAACCCTAGTTGTTGAACTGTTATATTTTTCCTAATAGTGTAACCTAAAAGTATTATTACATTACCAACGTTTCGAAAATGCCGAATAAAACTACATCATCTGATTTTTAAGAAATAAAACAAAATACAAATACTTTGTGTTAATAAGATGTAAAATATTATAATATTGATTTATGTTGTTTTATTTTTAAAAGACTTCTTAATGTTTATTTTGTTTATCTTAAACATCAGCCCGTCAGTATAAAATAGACCACATAAATTTAAATTTTAGTTCGACGGTGACGCTGTCATGGCTAAGCAATATAGGTATGATATTAAAAGTGTGCTTTTTAAACGTATGTATAAAGCATAAGGAAAAAGACGACAACACGTAGTGAACTAAATGACCCGCTTGTTATTATAAATGATTAGTAAATAGCATTTATATGTACATTATTTCAACAATGACTATCCATTCATGTGGAAATCACACATCTATTACTGTGGATTATTAGTAATAATCTAAGATAGTAACTTCACAAATAATAATCAATCATTATACTCTCACTGTCATCAGATTTCCAATAACAAATGTATTTTATGTTAAGAGAATGATGAGTTTTATGAAAACTAAAATGTTATTAATATTTATTATTTAATATGGTAAAACAAAATTATGAATATTAATTATTTACAGTGAGAAAAGTTGAACGATGGTTGCGTGTATATGTAGAACTAAAACTGACCATCTTTCTGAAATTTTATCCAATAAAAGGCGGGCTCACAGTTAAAGTGCGCTTTCACTTTTAAGTAATAATAAAAGAGTTTTTCAGGACAAAAAAAAACACTTTCTGTGCTATGAGTGTAGCAAAATTTCATAATACATATTCAATTTTTTAATTGTCTTTACTAAATGAATAAAGTAGTCAAAATATTTTTTTTTTATTAAAAGTTATGTTATTACACAGTAGTTATCTGAAATACATTGTGATTAATATTTAAAAGGGGAAAGAGGTCGTCAATAATATATTTCTGATTAAGAAGATGTAACTTCGGTGTGAAAAATAATAAATGTATGGGTTTCTGTTTAATAATCCACATTCATTAGGGTAGAATGTGGATTACTAAAGAGTTGTCATTTTTAATTAGATCAACGTCACAATTATCACTCATTGACTTTTGCACGAATAATATTTCGTGAAAAATATGTTGCTTGCTTAAATTTAATAAAATAATATCATAATATTAACTAGTTACAATAAATAAGTTGGAGCCAGTAAGATGATTTGTATAAATAATAATGATATTAACAAAGTACACATGTCAGAAGTGAAACTTCTTTGGCGAACTAATTTATAAATCTTGTTTATATTTATACAAATCTAAAACTTTAAATTTCCAACATTAAGAGGAAGGGAAAAAGGAAGATAGGTTAGGAATTTAATTGTCATTAAAATAAAACTAGTAAACGAATACACAACCAATAGGGCGTGTATTCTTTCTCGATATCCCGTATTCTCTCTCTCTCTTGTTCAATCTTTCTCACTATAGCTCTCTCCCACCTCATACTCCATAGCACTATGCGTGATACGACGTTCGCTCTGTCTCACTTTTTCTCTCAATCTTTCTCACTCGCTTGCTCCCTACTTTCACTCCACGGCTAGTTGCTCATGCTACGTTCGCCCTGTCTTACTCTCTCTCAATCGGTCTCGATCACTCTCTCTCTCTTTTCCGACACTTCCGTTGCATACCGGCGTGACGTTTCATCTGTAAAAATTTTACCCTCATGCGCCTAAAGAAGTTTCACTTCAATAAAATGGTTACCCACGTAGTTAATTGTTAACCTTTTGATAAAATATTTTTCACGCTAGAGATCCCATAGCTCGTGTTCTGGAGTTCTAAACAAACATACTAATAATGGACATAATCTACACTCAGACTAGGAATAGCAATGTGTGGATTTAACAAAGAGTAGTCTTGTGAGGGTCAAAAGTCAGGTTTACTGACCGCATTTATCACTGGTGATATGACTCTTACAATAAATAACGACATAGTCCAACAGAAAATCTCCCAAAACTGTGTTACTCGACAGCGCAATAAAACATTTTCATTACTGTTATGGCTATTATAAGCGTAATGTACGGTCTATAAATTATAGAGAGTGACGTGTTCGCTTGTTGTGTAATGAGACGGATAACACAAAGTTCAGTAGTTATTGTTGACTATTTAAGGAATAGTTACATATCAGGATAAAACGATGAAATCGAATGCAGTTTACTGTATGTTTTATTTCTAAAGATTTTAACAGCATACTCGAAGTTACAATTGTGTTGTCAAACTAGTAAACATAGAACACAGAGCAGCAAAACTAACAGGTTAAGTTTGCTACGCTGTCGTATAATATGTATCACATATTAATTAACAACGGAGATTAACATGTTATTAAATATATTAAACATAGTGTATCTCTTCTAAACTGCAGTAAATTATTATTTCTAGCATAAAGTCTATTTCTTTGTATAAATTATAAATAACTATTTAATACGAAGTAAAAGCTTTTTATAATACTAAAATATACTTAAGGCATTTGCTTTTTGAAAATGCACGACTGACATTGATAATGGACCACAATATGTTGACCTTACATTCTAATCACTTGTTATATTCCTATGAATTACTTGTGTTTATTAATTAAATATTTCTTATATTCTTATTTACAAAATTGTTAAATTCCCATTTAGTTTATTCTCACGAACCGTGGAAACGCTGATTAGACACAGGTGCATTGTGTCATGTTAAAATCCCAGAATGTGATGTAAATCTGAAACCCTTGTTTGTTCCATTTATTTCTTTGTATTTTTTTAATTATAATTTCATTTTATTATATTCATTCTTGTCTCCAACTTT
Source organism: Melinaea menophilus ssp. n. AW-2005 (assembly GCA_918358695.1). Lineage (NCBI taxonomy): Eukaryota > Metazoa > Arthropoda > Insecta > Lepidoptera > Nymphalidae > Melinaea > Melinaea menophilus. The sequence goes on from OU911052.1 coordinate 4,773,875, forward strand.
GAGCAGGGATCATGTAGTTTGTAGTTTAATTATAATTATTAAATTATAAGTGATAAATTTGTATTCTTTTGGATCCTCCGGTTGTGACCGACGTAATTCACTAGTAAATATTGAATATAATAAAATTATAATATAATTTAGTTTAATTAAATTACTAAATTATATTTAGCATAATTATATATAGTAAATATCTATTACTACTGTCACTACTATAATCTATAGTATCCCAAGGATATATGCATAAAGTTTAATATAAGGCCGATATTTTAAACTTATGTCTATTGAGATGGTTAAAAGAGTTAAATTATATATACAAACAAAACATAGCTAGATTAAGAACTTGTAATAATCGAATCTGCATAAAATTACTTACAGTAAATATTGAACTGTCACGGAAAAACGTAAAAAAATATTTGGCCTACAATGCAAGACAACGAAATTTAAATTATGTTGTCGTATTAGTTTAATATCTAAGTCCTTGTATGTAGTAATAAAAATCCTTGCATCTGTGGAACCTTTCTCATTTTCAAGAAAAAACTTAATAATAAGTTTGAGTTTACAATAAAACTAAAAAAAAATGGCGTTTCTATACATTATGGTTCTTAAAGTACTGCCACGTCTCAGCAACGGCATTTTATTACGCCCCAAGTGGGAACAATGGCTATTCTGATGCATAATGCATTTACAAAAGTATTAAAAATAATATCAAACGGTAAATTTATTTAAAACTTAATTAGATAACTTATAAAATTATTCTTGAAATATAAAACTTCGTAATCATTTGTATTGTTTGTTTTTGTTTCTAATACAGAGTTACATTGTGTTACATGGCGAATAGTCTTACATTGTGTTTGATGAAAAGTGTTACAGTTAAAGCTTAGAAGATGCAGTAATATTGATAATAAACAAGGAAGTAATTCGAATATGTGAATATTATTAAATTAATTCAATAAGATATACATATACGAAATTTTAAATGACCACATATCTTAAAGTAGAAAATGGAATAAAGAATATTAATTTATTATAAATGTACTACCGAATTCTATGCCGCAGAAAGAATACATTCAAAAGTATAGTTCTGGTTGGTTGGCAAAGAAGTAAAATGAAGTGATGGTGCCTGAGACCGACACTGACAATATATATTTCCAAGATAAGTCAAAAGGCTTTAATATTTTATAAAAAATTTTAAGAAATCAGTAGGTATTTTTTAAACTAAAAGATAAATGTAACTCATTAATCTATGCTGGGGAGTTATCATTTTTATGCTTTAGAACATAAAATAAAAGTGAGAAAATTTACCAACAAAAATATTATATAACACAAAGAGTATTATGCAATATAATATATACTGTATACATAATATTATACTTTTTGATTTGTGCTTTAGAATCCAATAACCATAGCTTTTCTTGAAGCTGTTTATTTGGATAACTAATTGATTATCCGGTTTGGGGAAACCTTAAGTATACCTAAATATCATAATTATATTATATAACAAATTGTATAACTCTGGACTGGTCGTGGACTGAAATGTAACCTTTTAACATCGACAATATTTCCAAATCGTGTTAACAATTGGCGTTCGTCGAACATTAACACAAGTCACTAAGAAAAAGTCATTGAAATATAAATTAAAAATTCTTTAAATGTTAACATAAACGTTCACTTTTTATTTTTTATTTAGCCAGTCACGTGTCCCAGAAAAATAACGACATTTCAATTTGTTCCGCTGTTACCAAAACAATTACATTTTGACATAATCATAATAAGCTTTCGAAAGCTGCAACGTAAGCGATAAATATATATTTTTTTCATTTTCTCGTTGCGTGACAAAATATAGGGAATTATTTTTTTACATTTATACCTACGTCCTTCATATTGAATGATTATGAATAACTTAAATTAATAAATTATAACTTTTAAATATCGACTACAAAGTATTTATCCCACCAAATTATACATAAAAACTACCGTCACTATAAACAAATAGGTATATTAGTGTGCAAATTACCTTACTTCGTGGCTTCTGTCGTCGTTGTGCGAACTATGCTTGTGCTATTTATTATATATACTCGTATCTTTGTTATTTATTTTGTTGGTGTATTAAATTTTGAACTATTTACATTTCAATTTATTGGCTGTATATCATCATTAATGAATCAAATTACGTGCAGAAAAGAAGGCTATAAAAGAGTTTGAATTTTGAATTTAATCCACTTCGATGAAGACATCCCTCCTGGTCGCACCTCTCATTGTGACACGGATCGCGCATGAATCATTAAGTTTTTATTAGAATTAAAATATTGTTAAAGTTGTTAAATTATTATTTGCCAATTATATTACTATTTGATAATATCTATGACTGTATTATTTATTTAATATATTTTAAATTTGAATTTTATGAAATAGTATTTAATAATTAATTATATTACTTATTTACGGCTAACCCTAAAACCATAAATTTCAGAGTACAATAGTGACCTACAGACGGGTCAATTTCTCCATTATTTCAACATATAAATACTCTCTTCGACATACAGTAGAATTGCATCCTTTTCATATCATATTGGTTTTTTTTTTACAAGAAGAAAAAAGTAAGTTAGATTAATAATGAATATTTTTAGAGAAGTAATATTAGTTTTAACATTTTTGTATCAATAGTTTACTTGCAATACAAAGTACAGTTCTTAAATGGTGGAACACCTCTTGAAAATGTTCTAAACAACATATTATATAGTAAACACTCAACTAAATTCAGATTTGAATTTAGTTGAGTGTATTCAGATATGTTTACTTGTTTGTTGCTTGTTTATCAACATTGGAATCCTTCAAGGCGTTGAGTCTATGGACTATTATATATATATTTAGATGTGTGTTGATGTTGAGACGCCTCAACGCGTAGTCATTTATTACTATTATATATATATCTGTTTATCGAAGTTTACCGATCTGTATGATAATAAGTAGTATGATATGGTCGATATATATATATAATATATCTGTACATTTAGATGCGTAATGTGAGAATAAACAGTAGATTTTAAAGTAAAGTATGTATATATACGTATAGTTTTAAAAAACGATACGATAAAGAAAACATTTATTAACTGCTTACTGTTACAGGTATTAGCTAAATCATTAAATCAATTAAATCAGGATATAATTTTGTCACACTTTATCGAATTATGAATTATGAAAAATATAAATTAAATTAATAATATAAAATATAAACGTGGTCGTCGCGTTTAATATATTTATGATATATTAATATATTACACATAATATTGTATCACACATTGTGTTGTGAATATTGTAATATCCGGACGACGCGATTACGTTAGGGAACGCTACGTAAAAGACGAGGCCCCCATCCAAGCACGTTGCTCCGGCGTTCTGCCGTCGGAGGACGTTAGTGTCACATCCTAACCCACATCCAACCCTCGCTTCCGACCTAACGGCGTCCTGAGCCGTGGTCTGAGCCTCGCAGGAGGCGCCCTCAGGACGCGCGTTCCCCTTTGGCCCTTCAGGCTCCCCCATTTTCAAGGGCGGGTCTCTGCACCCGTCCATTCCACCGGTGACGCTGTCATGGCCAGTAGGGCTAACAGAGACAAAAAAAAATAATAATAATAATATTGTAGGATCTAAAAGCGATGTTTTAAGAAAAAAATTGTAAATTCTAAAGCACTTTGTAAGTAAAACATTTATTACAATTGATTATGTTGAAAATGATATAATAAAACATTTGTGAAGTTTTTGTTATAAAACCATATTAATATCTATCTGTGGCTACTTAAGCATTCACACAGTAATTCAGAGATTTGTTAAACGTTATTTCAAAAGTAAACGCTCAAAGAAACTCAACGTAATTGAATCTCAAATCGAAGACTAAAAACTAATTGCTACTCTGTACGATGTTTGAAATTATGCATGAAATCTTGATCATTGTTGTAGTAAAAAATAGTATCTTCGTTAAGTGTTATTACCCGACGACCTGAGTATAGAAACCTTTCGCCCTTTAGTATCGAGGCATTTTTCAACATTCTTATAGCCTCGACTCATCCTGTTCGAGAAGGTTCTGCTCATCAGAAGTCACTGGTGCTCAACATGACATGCTATAGCGCTCAGAACCAACACCAGATGCCACCTGGTGTTATAAACAATGTAAACAATGTATCATTTAATATATTTTAAGTATCAGTCGCCTTGAATTACTTTTCCAAATCAAGAGTAATGTTATTTCGTCTTTATTCTTTTTAATGGTCTACAATTATTTATTTATACAACTAATACTTAACAACAAAATCGGATTTAATATTTTCTAACAACAACTTAATACAGTGTATAGGTCATCCAAAATGACTCATAATAATAATATATACGAATCTATAGGTTGTTAAAGACTGAACATCTTTTCTAACACTTTTCGGATGATATTAGAGTTAATACCATATAAGAAAAATCAACGCCGTAACCATAATATGTTACCATAATCATAAAAATTAAAAACCGTAGTCAAAGCAGATTAAACTCAAACCACATTAATTACTGATAACTTTAGAATTTAGAATAACAAAATTAATACACGTTAATTTCCCACAAATTAGAAATATTTTGTACTCGTAAAGAGTGTTCCACATTAACCGGAAAAAATAAACATTGTTATAAAAAGATTAGTCTCATAGGTATAATGAAAGGGTATTTAAATTATTATACCTTTTAAAAATCTTCATTTTAAGAAGCTGAGTAAAACTACATAAGTTTCGCTCGGCTTAATTACTTGTGTCGTAACTCTTAAACATACAAATTCACTTCACAAATGTGTTCTATAAACTCTTGCAGACTACTTACTTACTTAAACTTATTAACTTTGTAAAATACTATGTTACAAAAGATAAACGATTAATTTAAAGCAATCCTAAGATGATAAAAACGTTACAATTTACAAGTGATTAAGAAATACTGGTTATGATAGTGGCTAGCAAGTTATCATAAACTATATTTGAATTAATATTAAAAGTTTTAAAAACAGTCCTAAAAACTAAATCACAAATTAATAAATGTATTTAAAAGTTAGCTAATATTAATTATATACAGCGCGTGTTTCACATCCGTCCAACTTTAACCTAAACACCTGATTAATAACTTTAACTACCAACTAGCAATACTATTTACTGTATAACAACAGCGCCTTACATAATATAAACATGTTAGCTATGTTATGCTTATTAAATTTATATAAATATATCTTGTATTGCAATACAATGTATATATTAAATTCCAAAACACAATATCAACATGGTCCAGAAGAATCTTTAAAGTAAAGTTCAGGGCTTAGGTTTTTTTAATCAGGTTTAAAAAAACCTAAGGCGTGAACTTATTAGAGATCTAAAGCGTCTTCTAGACACTGGCAATTGAATTTTCCGAGTTTCGCTACTGAGTAATTTATAACTTAACTATAAACATCATGCTCGTGGGGAATTAGAGTTGTAATAAGCTTTATTATCCACAGTTAATTTTTGTCTTATATCTCTCTATAAAAACATAAGTATGGATTTAAGACCTTAGTTAGGTGTATATTTGTTTTATAATTTAATAACGCAGGAACATTAATTTAAAATTTAAAATAGAACTAAGGCTATATTCAATTAGGTACGAGTAGGTATAACTGAGTATAAATGAGTAACTGCAAAGCGTACGGCTTAAATCGTGTTATAGATATCTGAAATATCTCTTAGTTATTTTAATTATTACAAAAAAAATAAAAAAGATACGCAAAGAGAAAATACGAGTATTTGAATCTCATTCCTTAAAAACATTGGTGAAAACTTTCTGAAAACAAATTGATTTGATTATAACTTGAAACATTTTGTAGCAGTAACTCATTATTCATTTCTCACAAAATATGAATTTCGGAGAATAGAAAGTTTATTTGTTGGAATATGGATATCATTGCAGATTTTAGGTGGTAGAGCCTAGCTGTAGTTATCTGACTGCAGCTCGTATTGGGCTGGCTCGACCGGGGAAGGACTACCCTCTCACAGAAGACCGACGTGTAGTAACCAAATTCATTTGGTTATGTTCCGTCGGTGAGTGAGAGAATCCGGAAGCCCAACCTCCCCCCCGCGCCAAACATGAAAGCGATGCCTAGAAGAAAAATACCCCAGGAGGGTACCGGCTTTGATGAAGCCGGGGACCCCCTCCCCGAGCAAAATCGGGGAAATGATTCTCGGATTTTGCTCGGGCTGCCCGTCATATCTGGGGCGGGCAAAGTATCGCCTTTTGTGTTTTATGAGGGCAAAGGACGAGTCAACGCAGCAGCACCCCGACCCACTCTAAATGTGGACTTTTGCAACATCCGGGGACTTCATTCCAAATTGAACGCCGTCCATTATCATCTAGAGACGGCGCAGCCGGCCTTGTTGTTTCTGACGGAAACGCAGATATCTCAACCTAGCGACACAGCGTACCTGTCATACCCCGGGTATAAACTAGAACACCATTTTATACCACACGCCGGGGTATCTGTGTTCGTAAGGGAGGATATCTGCTACCGTCGCCTTCAGGTTTTTGAAGGTCGGGACCTGTGTATACTCTGGCTACGCGTGGACATGGACGACCATGTCAGAGTTTACGAGTGCCTCTACAGGTCCCATAGTGGTAATGCAGAAACGGATCAACTCTTGGGCCATGTTCAGGCGAAGATTGACGATCTGCTTTCACAGACTCCCTCCGCCGAAGTCGTAGTCCTAGGGGACTTTAATGCGCACCATGCCGATTAGCTAGGGTCACGTGCCACCGACTGCGCGGGGAGATCTGTGTTTGACTTTGCTCTGGCAAATGGTCTGTCCCAGCTGGTAAAGACGCACACTCGTCTACCGGACGTGGACAGCCACACGCCCTCTTTGTTGAATCTTCTGCTGACTACACATCCAGAAAAGTACCAGAGCACTGTCGAGGCTCCCTTAGGTTCCTCTGATAACTGTCTGGTACGGAGTGTAGTGCCCATTCAACGGTCGGCTCGCACAACACCTGTGACTCGACGCGTTTGGCACTACAAGTCAGCGGATTGGGGTGGAATGCGGTCCTTTTTTGCATCCTACCCATGGGGGCCGATTTGTTTCCCTTCCGATGATCCTAGTGACTGCGCTGCGGCTGTAGCTGATGTGATACTACAGGGCATGGAACTTTTTGTACCAAGCTCTGTGGTACCACTTGGTGGCAGATCGCGGCCTTGGTTTGATTGTCTGTCAGGGCTGCAGCAGCTGGCAAACGGCAGGCTTATCAAGCTTGGGTCAATGCGTTAGTCACTAAGGATCCGAACTCTAGAGTTCTGAAGAGGAAATATAATCGTGCCTCCAGATTCTTCAAACGGCAAATCGCTAGAGCAAAGTTCAAGCATGTCGTCTAAATTGGGGATCAGATGGCAAAGTACCCGCCTGGCACGCGCAAGTTCTGGGCGCTTTCAAAGGCCACTCTGGGAAACTTTAGCCAGCCGTCCCTACCGCCGTTGCACATGGGGAATGACTCTCTGGCCCACAGGGCAAAAGAGAAAGCCGATCTATTGGGCACTGTTTTCGCCTCCAACTCGACTTTGGACGACCAGGGGAAGACACCGCCTATCATCCTGCGGTGTCCGAGTTTAATGCCGAAAATAGCTTTTGGACAAAAACTCATCCGAAAAGCCCTCCTTTCCTTGGAAGTTCATAAGTCGAGTGGGCTAGATGGTATCTCTTCAGTTGTGCTACGAACATGTGCCCCTGAATTGATACCAGTGCTAAGGCGTCTATTTCGGTACTCCTACCTGAAAGGCGTAGTACCGGTCTCATGTAAGCGTGCCCTTGTCCATCCAATCCCTAAAAAAGGTGATAGCTCGGACCCAGCTAACTACAGACCTATCGCCATTACCTCTCTGCTCTCCAAAGTAATGGAGAGCATTATCAATAAACAGCTCCTAACCTACCTCGAGGATCACCAGTTGGTCAATGACCGGTAATATGGCTTTCGCCATGGTCGATCGGCTGGTGATCTTCTGTTGTATCTTACACACCGTTGGGCAGCTGTTATTGAAAGCAAGGGAGAGGGTCTGACAGTTAGTCTGGATGTGGCGAAAGCCTTCGATCGTGTATGGCACAAGGGGCTTCTTTTGAAGCTACCTTCCTATGGGCTTCCCGAGAGTTCATGCAAGTGGATCACCAGCTTCCTCACTGGGCGGAGCATACAGGTCGTTCTCGACGGTTTTTGCTCGGACCCCAAGCCCGTGAACGCTGGTGTACCCCAAGGCTGCGTGCTGTCCCCAACTCTGTTCTTCCTGCACATTAATGATATGTTGGATATCTTCAACATACATTGTTATGCGGATGACAGCACTGGATGCGGTATATTCCGGCCGTGCAGGTCTCTCTCGGGAAAACGTCGACGAGTGCCGAAAGAAACTTGTGTCTTCTATAGAGACTTCCTTGGGGATGGTCTCTGAGTGGGGTGAACTGAACCACGTTCAGTTCAATCCCCTAAAGACACAAGTTTGCGCGTTTACCACTAAGAAAACCCCATTTGTCGTATCATCGCTCTTCGAGAGCACCCCCCTCATTGCCTCGCCAAGTATCAGAATACTGGGTCTCGACATTTCGAGCGATTGTCAGTTTCGTGGTCATCTGGAGAGCAAGGCCATGTTGGCCTCGAAGAAATTGGGAGTGATTAATAGAGCGAGGCAGTATTTCAAACCTGGCCAAAGACTTGCGCTCTATAAGGCGCAGGTCCGGCCACACATGGAGTACTGTTCTCATCTCTGGTCCGGATCACCCCAATATCAGCTTCTACCATTTGACCGCGTACAACGTAGAGCCGCTCGGATTGTCGGGGACCCGGTGCTCTGCGAACGGCTGGACTCTTTGGCATTGCGTAGAGACGTGGCTTCTTTGTGCGTCTTCTACCGCATTTACAACGGGGAGTGTTCCGAAGAACTATTCGATCTGATGCCTGCCGCCGAATTTCATCACCGCACAGCGCGGTATTGTCTTCTTTACCATCCCTACCACCTGGATGCGTGGCGATCTTTTTTCCACGTTCCACTCGCTTGTGGAACGAACTCCCTTCGGCGGTATTTCCAGATCGGTACGACATGAGCACCTTCAAAAAAGGCGTCTATTTCTACCTACAAGGCCGGCAACACTCTTGTAAATTCTCGGATGTTGCAAGAGTTCATGGGCGGCGGTGATCACAAGTCATCTGTGACCCGCCAGCTCGTTTGCCCTCCTCTTCAATAAAAAAAAAAATTAATAAATAAAAGATTCTAATAAAGTATCCTTTCGCTTCAAGTTTTTTCAATAGATTTAGAAGGAACCCTGAACTTCCTCCCGTTTACTGAGATTAATCAGAACTATGCGGTAGGAGAGTTTAAACAACTAGTACTTGTAAGAAATTTAACAAATAAAACAATTTACAACTTAGTTTTATATTAAAAACGAAAATGAAGTTAATCGGAAACATATTATTAGTGTATTAATAACACAGGCACACAAAAAAAAAAAAACGTCATGAACCAGAGGGGAGACCCCATTATTCCTAGGTTTTTGGGATCGCTGAAACCGAATATGACAATAAAAACTAATTTTAAATGCCAGTTTTCCCGATAGCACCCCCTTACTACCTCTTAAGGGGTGAAAATTGAAATTGTTGTAAAAAATCAAGATAGATGTGTCTTTCTACGTTTTTTGGGATGCTGAAACCGAAAATGATAACTAAAAATAAATTCATGACCACTATCACCCCCTACCATCCCTTACAGGGGGTGAAAATTTCATTTTTTTCTATAAAATCAAGACAGATGTGTATTTCTACGTTTTTTGGTATAATGAAACCGAAAATGACAACCAAAAGTGAATTTGATAGCTCTTTTACTCAATACCACCCCCTAAGTACCCCTAACGGGGGGGAGGGGGTGGGGGTAGTTTCAATTTTGTATAAAATCAAGATGTATGAAGAAATTTTGACGATTTACAGCAAAAGACATGTTTATCACACTAGTTTGAAGTTACTCTTAGCTCTTATATTAGAAATTCAAATGCTTTATCGATCAGAAGCATCTGATATATATTCATGATTTAATTCTATTCTTAGCGTAACCCAGGAACAAGGGCGTGGACGTAGTAGATTTCTGTTCCCTTTTGGAGTGCTGGATTAAAGTGAGTCCCCTTGCCTCTCACTATCCGGGGTGCTGAGTTAAAGTGAGTCCCCTTGCCTCTCACTATTCAGCGTCTACCTGTTTCTACGATAACGAACTCTCTTGTTGTCAAAAGTTCTTCTAAGTGGTTGCCTTTTATTGGTTCTTTTCTGTTCTGGCAAATCTCTTTTTAAATTCCAACAGTAGTCTGCTAACATATTGACATCCCATTTACCCTGATAGCGCTGTTCCATTGTCTTAAGATCCTGTCTGATGGAACCTTTCACCTTGCTCCTCACTATAGTCTCCTAAATTGGCCGAAAAATAGTAACCTTTCTATTTCGGAGGCATAGAATTAGGTTCAGCATCTTTTAAGCGTTTTACAAGACTTCCGGATGGATAACAGTATAAACAGAATTAAATAGAAAGCAAAAAAAAATAAAAAATGAAACAACTTGTTAAGAATAGGCCAAAAATCATGATTCAGTCTTAGTATCATAATAACAAATATATGCATACAATAAGGTTACCATATACTTTATAATCATTTTTTCTCTCAGCATCTTGAAAAACATAGAAATTCACATATTTTCGGTTCCAGTCTCCTAAAAAACGTAGAAATACACATCTATCTTGATTTTATAGAAAAATTGAAATTTTCACCCCCTTTAAGGGGTAGTAAGGGGGTGATAGAGGTCATGAATTTATTTTTAGTTATCATTTTCGGTTCCAGCATCCCAAAAAACGTAGAAATATACATCTATCTTGATTTTATAGAAAAATTGAAATTTTCACCCCCTGTAAGGGGTATTAGGGGGTGATAGTGGTCATAAATTTATTTTTAGTTATCATTTTCGGTTTCAACATCCCAAGAAACGTAGAAATACACATCTGTCTTGATTTTATAGAAAAAAATGAAATTTTCACCCCCTGTAAGGGATGGTAGGGGGTGATAGTGGTCATGAATTTATTTTTAGTTATCATTTTCGGTTTCAGCATCCCAAAAAACGTAGAAAGACACATCTATCTTGATTTTTTACAACAATTTCAATTTTCACCCCTTAAGAGGTAGTAAGGGGGTGCTAGCGGGAAAACTGGCATTTAAAATTAGTTTTTATTGTCATATTCGGTTTCAGCGATCCCAAAAACCTAGGAATAATGGGGTCTCCCCTCTGGTTCATGACGTTTTTTTTTTTTGTGTGCCTGTGTAATCTTGTAAAAACAACTTGAAATTAATAAGCATATTATAATTTTCAAAATATAAGGTAATGTTTGTCTGTAGGCACACACATGACGTTTAATATAAATCTCGTTTATATTAAAACCAAATATCAAATATTTTTCCTATTTTCTTTATCTATTACCGAAGTGACCTTACATATATATTTTTTTCAAATTTATTCCAGTTCTCTATTAAATCAATAACTGAAAATAAAACATGTAATGAAACCATCTGCATGTAGCATGGGAGATATAGTTACAGATTTTGCAATAATAAGACTGCTGTCCAAATACCAGTTGAAATTTTAAAATGTATTGTCATACCTAGAATTTATTCATTAAGTAAATTAATTAACTGTATTTATTAAAACTTAATATATAATTTAAAGCTTTTTAAATGTCAACAGATTAAAATGAAAGAGTATTTTCGATTATCTACTGGTCATAGTGTATAATACACTAGCAAAGCAAAATGTGACTGTGACCCAGACTCAGTATAAATACAGTGTTTGAGAAAAGCCACAAGCTAGTAACTTATAACAATATATACTTCATGATAAAATTAAAAATATGTGAAATAATATAACAACTAAAATTTACCATATGATTTTACTCAAATATATGATTAGTTGTGTGTAACTAGCGTGTTATGGACTTTTTTATATTTTTGTTAAGATAAGTGCTAACCATCTGTTTTATTATAATTGGGATGTTTTTCAATCAAAGAGAAAATATCCACAATTTTTTCTTTATTTAAATAAGTAGAACACACAGGTATTTTCACTTATTGTTACGTTTGTAATAATATTGTTACGTTGTATGTTAGTATAAATAAAGTAATTTAAAGAAGCTCAGGATTTCCTGGGTATTTTTTTTGGTCTAGTTAGGTTTCCTCCCGAAGTAAAGTTCATGATTTGCTTCTCAGCTAATATAAACTTAGATATCATTTATATATTTATTTTTCTTTAAAAAAATACTTAACATCCATTCAAAGATGTGAAAAGTAACGAAAATTGGGTGTTCTCAAAAAAAATTGGTCTTGTTTCTTGTTAGCATATAAAATAATATATAATATATAAATAGACAACGATTCCCGGGAGATACATTCATTTGACTACGAACAAGCCATGAAATTACATCAAAATGGAATTCCGACAACCGAGCTGTGATCACAGCTCAGTCGAAAAACTTACTTCTGCAAAAAAAAACCTAGCATAGAAATACAAAGCTTCTTCATGAAATCTTTGCTCTTTCATGTTTTTAATTTAGACTTGGCCGAGGAGATTAATCTGGATCTGACCACCAACGATAACAAATGACAATAGTTTTCAGTAAATTATATTTTACACTGACCATATTAAATAATTTATCATATAATTTAGTTTAAATGATTAAAATTATTACTTGAGTGACCTTACTATTTGTTTTGATCTAGTATCAATAAAATATTTGTTATAAAATTCGACAGGTCTGCCGGGAGTGATTTCATTTAAATAACTTTGTTTTATATATTCTCAGTGTACAATAATATTAAATAACTAAAATATAAATTACCAGTAAAGATAATATATGAAAATATTTTTTAATCTAATCTTAAATCTGCGGTAAATAGTGGTAAATAGTGCGGTAAATGCCTGAATATAGAATGATCATTGATAGTTTATTTATTTATATATCTTTTCCACTTTGAATCTATATCAGTGGTAATTTCTGTACGTCAAATGGGAGCTGCAGGAGGGCTTACTTCGACGCTAGCAGCGGTGTACCGACGGAGGAGGGATGCCCGTATTCGGGGAGAACATATTCGTCAGAGGAAAGTGGAGAGTTAAATTGGCGTCTAAGGGCGCAGAACGAGCTCCTCGAAAGGTGGCGAGAGAGGCTCAGGGCACCCAGCTTCGGCATTTCTACTTGCACGGATATTGGCCTTATTATTAGGAACTGGGTCAGTAACAAACTCGGGGTGTTGACCTTCCACTTCCTTCCACCTGACGCAGGTCCTCTCGGGGGACGAGTTCTTTGGGAGGTACCTGAGTAAGGGGGGCAAGGGAGCTCCTCACAAGAAAACAAGCCGACCATGGAGTGGGGCGCATCTTGGTCAACAGTTTGCGCCGCTCCATTGGGGGGGATGGTGGCCGCCCACGTGGCTTGGCCTGCCGTTGGAGCAACGCGGATGTGTGTTTACGCGTTCCCGTGGCGCTCTTCTATACGGCGATGTGTGACCGTCTGGTTTAGTGAATAAGAGTCTCTCATAACCACCGCCTTCCTCTCTCCTGAAATGCGGTATGTACTCATGATAAGTTTCAGACAAAAAATAACAAAGGGCTTACTTTAATACCACAATTATCGAAATAAGTTTAACTTCAAATTAGGTTACGAGAAGCATTACCTTTAGCTATGTTATTAAAATATAATGCAATTAAAATACTGTAAATCTTGCAGATATATATGTATATTTAATGATAACCTCATAAAAATCAAAAAAGGCGCGGCTAGCAGTATCTTAGAAAAAATAATAAGGATATTCTAGTTACTTTAATGTTACATTCATTCATAATGAATAATATCGTGATAATATATCTTATATGGAATAGCAATATCTGTCTTTTCTTTAATATTGTGTTGTACATTGCATGTTAAAATATCTACAAGATACCTCTATAACAGTAACAATATTTGAATACATCAAATATTCTGTGATAGAACTTATCATACACCTTGAGAATATATTTTTGCTACGTGCTGTGACCTCGTGCCAAAACAAATATTCAAAATGAACTGTTTGTCACTGTAACATTCATGTATTGAAAAAATATAGAATTAATTTATATTAAATATTTTAAACATTTTGCATAACGATCAGATTTATTACAAATATGCTTGAATAAATTACTTCTTATTTTAATGTTTAAATTATGAAAAATTCCTATTTGTTTGTTTTATTATGTATGTAAACAGCTCAATAATATCTACTCTTAAAATCATTGTTTTGATTGTGATTGAATATTTCATTTAACGATCATGTCAAATAATAATAAAATATTATTAAAATAAAAATACTTTTCCTTAAAACATATTTGCAGTTTGTTATTATTATAATGTCAAATAATGTAGTACGAGACCAGTTGACAGTTTTTAGATTGTACAATATTTAATTTTGCCAAAATATGTCGCACCGTTCTTAAACTTTTTTCGGAGTGTGCGGTATAACAGTATTCCTAAAAAAATTAAGTAAGTAAAATTGTAAATGCTTTAGAAGTCTGAAAAAAATATGAAATACTACATTTTCTCCTTTTGCTTTTCCTAATACCGAAACTTTTTTTAATTGAATCTTAACACCGTAATTGCTACTGAATATTTTAACACATGTAGAGAGCAAAAGATACATGATAGAACTTACTTATGTGCTGTATATAACATCATTACTACTTAAGACATTGAACGCTTAGCAAAATCGATTTGTCAATTCTTATGCAGATTTTACTTACCGTATGTTGTGTTAGACAATATTTGTATATGTAACCCACTTTCAGTTCATATTCTGTTATTTAGTAAATCTCTTAAAAATGCTAATATGATGTAAATCTAATTATCATTCTTAGACATTCCTAACAGTTTATGTAGCCATATACCCAATTTTTTAAACTTTTTATAATACAAATTAATATTCATATATGTTACACATTATTATATTAGAAACAATATCTACTTATATATATAATACAATATGTAGGTATATAAGTGCGTGCGTCGATAGTTTCAAGTTTAATTCATTAAGAGAATGGGACTGAGAACCAAAGTAAGTGTAACGATCTTTAGGTAGAAAGAAGTTAGAGAGTGAAATCTAGAGCTCATTTGTACCGTCTGTACGTAGAACACACCAATTAAACCTCTTTTCCATTAGCATGCTGTTCGAAGATTTTTTCTCTGAACAAAGCATTGCTCTCTGCAAGTTTAAGAAAGACGAGTGTGATGCTTGTTGTGCGTTTAAGGTTTGTAACATTATTGAACAGGATGATAATCAGCGTCACATTTCTTTCAAAGAAGCAGCTCATCGGGAAAAGAAAAATAACAGAGAAACGACGTATTTATGTAACATATAAAGAATTGAAGCAAGTTATTATATACATAGATGAATGCACACAATGTTCTTAGAATATATTAATTTCAAAACATTTAAAAATTATAGAGGTACATACAAAAAATATTAAGTAAATTTTGAAAGAATTGCAGAATATTAACTAAAAACGTAACTAAAAACTAAAACTAAGAAAATTAATATTATTCCGTTTCTTCTCCGTAATGATAATTACCGATTTACATTATATAGAATTTCTTAATGTATAACAATAATTGTTAATAATTCAGAGATTACAAAACTATTTTAAATCAACATCATGCCATTAAAAATACATCTGCTATATTGAATGTTGCATCGCCATTCATATCTCGAATAAATAAACTGTGAGAAAAGTTTATTTGATTCAAGTGTTATTATCTCTGTTCCAGTGATAATTTTGTAGATGCCTTGTATTATTGTTATAAGACTGTGTACAGCCTTTTAGCTAGTCTTTCTAATATACTAATTATTAATAATATTTTCAACTTTACATATTATTCTCAATTAAAGCTCCAATTATTTATATCATTCAGTTTTAGTTCATTTATTTTGTCACACATAATGTTATAAATAGTGCTATAAATTAATATTGGGTATTATTGTGTTTTGGAATAATAAGATCTTTATTGTTTATCCAATTAGACGTAATACAAAATAACAGAATAAAATTTAAATATTATAATCATTTATGCGCATGTTGCGTTATAGTCTTCTAACTTTTAGAACAACATTTTAGAACACATAAGAATAAATAATAATAGCTAAAACAGTAAGTTTTAGTGAATGTTCCAGTATAAATTGTTGATGCAGCTGAAATAAGTAATTAAAATAAATATAAATTATTCGGCGACCTATCATGCCTATCATGACCATTATTTAGAATCACCAAACTTTTAAAATTATTTTGTTATCATCTTGCTCTGCGATCACATACAAGGTGAACAACGATAAATATTTGAATAATAAATTTATTTTGGCAATATCTTATATTTAAGTATTATATGGCCTGCAATATAAACGCCATATTATAATCATTAATATAAAAGATGAAACAATTCCTAAAAACAATAAGGAAAATTATGAAGAATCTAAGTTTTTCTGATAAAATCTTGAGTATTTATAGTATAGAATAACCAGCACGTTTACATTCATAACATTTTTTTCTGGGTAAATACACAAATAATTTTTGTCTCAATTGTGCTTTCCAAAAATTATTGTTTTTAGAACTAGAATGTAAAAATATTTATCAATATATAATTTTTCGTCTTTATGTATGCTATAAATTCTTTTTATTCTCTATAAATTCATAGGTGCCGTCATCAGTACAAGGAATTCATAGGCGCCCTGTATATATATTTTTTTTACTGACCATACACAGTGTATTCCAATTAAGCACAAAATGTTTTTCTATGTCCAAAATATTCTGACTAAACATTGCAGTGAGCATGTATCAGTTGTTTAAAGTGCATCCAATGCGGCGGATCTTTAATTTTATCTTCAGTAATGTATAACAATTATAATTATAATTTAGTCAGGCTATTTACTTTAGAGGTTATATTGGCTTTGGTATTTTCGCTTTTTTTGCTAAATTAGTCGACGTTAGTTTAGTTTAGTAATATTATTACATTTAAGATCAAATGTACTAATAATCAATTTTGTCGTTAGCTAAAAATTTCAATAAGATCCCAATATTGATAAGTTCTTTGGATATTCCAACCTAAAGGGTTTAGTACGACATTAAAGTCTGTATGAAACCTTGTTTTTTATAAGTTATGTCACTGTAAAATTATAATTGAGAGTTTAATTATTAAAAATGAATAAATATTTATAGGATGTTTGGAAATAAAAACTAGGGGCGCGAACCGGACCTCAATTCTGACTCGCTGCGCTCGCAAAATCTCGGTAGAATACAGCGAATTGAGCGAAGCGAGTAACCCATCTTCAATTCAGCGTTCAATGCTGAAACCGTCGGGCAAAAAATATAGAATAATATTTTTTTTACATTGAGGCCTGTGGGACTGTTACGTTTTGTTGATTATTCCTCAACGACATGAGTTTTTTTTCATTTTTTTTTATAAACCATCGCAATAACCATAGCTATAAATGTGAAAAATCTTATGGAGCTCAAATATATTGTCACATTAAAATAATCCCAAATTATTGGAATAAAGGCATGGATATTTGAAAGTTACAGTCAGTCAAAAATGGTTTTAGTTTTAAATTTAAAGTTAAATATTTTTTATTCCTGTCAATCGACCGGCCTTAGCTTTCCATGGGTGCAATTTATATTTAGGAATAATATTTTATCTTGTATAGATTACATTCTTTTATGTTCATATTATTTCTAAGCTATTTATTTTTTTAAATGTAACTATTCTTTTTTTAATATTTTGTTGTTGACCTTGTATTTTACATTTTTTAAAATATACAAGATTTTTTCTATAACTACTTATTTGAATACATCAAATATTCAGGACTTATTTGTAACTGCCATATTTATTTATTATAGAAAATATAGTAATAAATATCTCTTAAGAATTACACTTGCGTTTTTTTAAATTCACTTCTTTACATAATTATATAATATAAGTATATAACATATTGTGTTGTGTGCATAATAATAGTTCAACAGAGGTAATCAAAATTTTTTCTTAGATCGAATCTATACAACTTGAAACGCCTTTTGAATATTTTAATATTTTTAATAAATGGTATATGGAATATGATTTAAGCGATAATGTCCTTCAATACTGTTTTAATCCAATGAAATACTAAAACACTTTTTTTTAGGCATTTACGGTGTCTTTGGTCTATTTATTGAATTACACTTACGGAGAAATCTTTAAAGAAAAATTCTTTACGATAAAATGCTTTATTTCCCTTTAATTGTTTTTGATGTACGAGTCTACAAATATTCTATAAAATCATTTCCGTTATCAACAATTTTAGTAAAATTTTCATTGGTATATTACTTTACATATTAATAAACTATTCAGAATATAAGCATAAACTATTCAAATGTAACTCAGACGCTTTCTGTACAATCTTAAATACATTTTCTTCAATTACGCTGTCTCTGTATAAAAGTTATTAGAGCAATCGGTTTAATGGTATGTGATGGTATAACAGAACTAACACACGGAACATCAGACATGAATATATTATAAAAAAACAAATGACCTTTCATTATTTATTTAACACGTTAAATTATTTACTAACTCTACCTAATATATACGAGTATATCAACAGCACGTAGTTCTTATATTATCTTCTCGAGTAGAAATCTTGGAAATTGCTTTGAAAAATCACTACATATAAAATGATACATTTGTTGAGTGACGGATATTACATTATGATTTACAAATCAAAGATATACTTGGAGTCCGTGTTCTAGATTTTTCATTGAATGTGAATAAAAACGTTTTATATCAATTATTGTAAGAAACTATCAATTAGAAGAAGTAAGACGAAGACACATAGGTGCTGTAGGAATTATACATTTTACTATAGTGGAAATGTTATTTATGGAAACCTGTAAACATGTTTACACATTGATGATATAATATATAGCACAGGGGCAATACAATATGACATTTACTCTTATAAAAAATACTCATTTATAAGAAAATATTTATGAAAAAATATACATATAATATAAAACTTAATTCACAGAAGAACACAATTTCAATGTAAAACTGTTGCGTCCAAAAAAATGTTATTTACATTTTAGATAATGTTTATTAGATCATATTTTATGGTATAAATATTTATTAGTAGTTTATAAACAACTATTAAACCAGTACATACAATGAATACACAATATGAAAATTATATAAATATAATATTGAAAGAACTAAAATTGTTTTAAACGCCTATAAATATTTGTAGTACTCAGTAGACATACGATAGGAACTCAGGAATATGAACTCATTTTACTCACTTACTCAAACAAATAAAGCAGGGCTAGGATCAAGTAGGAAAGAACAAGACATAGAAATAATAAAATCCTTTATTCGGCACGATGAAAATGATAATTACCAGTTGCACGCGATGAGCCCAGAATTGCAAAACGAATGGGTGACCATAGGAGATTTTTGTATTCCATTAGCTTTACGATGGCGCACCCTGCTTCATGATTGGTCCCCAGCATTATTAATATTTTATCTTAATGCATTCCAAATGACTCTCCTAGATCAAAGTAACTTAGTGAGATGGGGCAAAGCCACCGAAAAATCTTGCAATATCTGTAGGGTGTAGGGTACTTCTAAATAGAGGTAAATACTCGCGTCGCCACGATAAAGTATTCGAAATCGTACGAGAAGCGGTTAGTCTCTCTGTAGCAAGAGCGCAGAAGGGTATGACAACCACCAAAATATCAGTAGAGTTTGTAAAGGCAGGTTCGTCCAAAAAACGTAAACTAAAACCTTATTCCATCTTGGACGCGTTTCCTGATTGGACTCTCATGATGGACACGTACGAAAGGCAATACAAAATCCCCGGGGATGTTTGTGTTTCGTCATCTAGGCCGGATTTATTCCTGTACTCAAAACAACTAAGGCGCGTTAAACTTGTGGAGCTTCCTGTGCCCTGGGAAACAAACATACCCAAAGGTCATACATTTAAGCTTAACAAGTATTAGGAACTATGTAACGAACTGATCAGGAATAAATTTATAGTTAATTTGTACACTGTAGAAGTAGGAGCGAGAGGTATAACAGAAAAATCTCTCTACAACCTATTTAAGGATCTCGGCCTTTCTAGAACGATCATCAGTTCATTTTTGGAACGTATTTCAAAGGCGGCTTTAGTAGGTTCTTACGATATTTGGTTAGGTAGGGAGAAGAGCGTAAACAGTGAAGGTGAGCGTGTATGTGCATAGTAAAGGGGCCCCTTAAACCCCTACATCTGGGTCATACATACATCTGGGTCGCAAGTCCCAGGCATTGTTTGCGCTCCTCTTCTTGCAACGCGATGGGCCCGGCACCCGCACGGTGAATCCATGGAATGCTAAGAAGCTACGTCTCTTTAATAATAACTTTTATGTTTAATTTCATTTAAATATCAAGTAATTTTTATAGGGAATAATAAACGTTGTTTACCATCGAGCTAACTTGCGGATTGACTATACTTAACTTTTATATTGTAATAATAAACAATTTAAAAGAGCTTATAAAAGACTACTTTTATAAAGATATTTTGAATTTAATTTTAATTTTTATTGATATGTAAACTCAATAGTGTATACAAACTATAAACACCTCGGGTAATAAGCGACTGACAGCACTAAAAAAGTAAAACGATGATACGTTTCATCGTCGAGGAACCATTTGATAAGACACGCAATTGCTCGAACTTAGCATTTAAAATAGGATAAGGCAAGCTGAACAAGTTTCAGCCTTAGGTCTACATTATCGCATAACGTGCAATCATTGCATAAAGCGAGATCTGGATTATACAATTATATGTAGTTATGAAGCTATAAGAGACTATTTTCATCAACAAAATAACATTTCAACTATTTTATTAATGAGAGATTATTTTTCAAAAGGTTTGATATCAAAGACATAGTTTATATGATTTATATTTTTCATATTGAAATTAAAACTTATATATTGATTGTATAATAACATTACCTGTTATTACAACATCACCGTTCAAACAAATAAATTAACGTAATATAAATCTTTCTCGGAGTAAAAATAAATCCCCTAAAATGAATTGTAATTGCTGTTCATTGACGAGTGAGACAAAAAGGCTTTTAAATCAACGATTTTTCCATTTCCCCTATTTTCCTTCACTTTTTTTGCTCTTAAATACGAGTATAATCTGCAAGCCCCCAACCTATCCAAAAGAAGAAAGTAAATTCATAAATCCCTCTTTGATATAGAAGTTTTCAAGGCGACAATACATTTATAACCAGTCGAACTGTTCCTCGGGTTCCGTAACAAAAAAATTGCTCTAATATGAAGATTTTTTTTTTTTTTTGCGAATTTTTAAGGGGGGTTTGGTAAGCATAAATCATGAAAAAAATGGAAAAAAAAATTTATTGATTTTTTAATCCCACTAAGTTTTAGTTTTAATTTAAGACCACTCCCATTAATTTATCATATCTAGTAATGAAACTATTTGGCTTTTTATTGACCGAAGTCATGACTTTTTAGCAAACTTTGTATTTTTCCGAAACCAATATTTTTTTACATAAAAACCCGTTTTCTTAAAAACTACTAAACATATGGGCTTTAAACTTTTACCACTTACTTCTGTAATGGTTATCAAAACATTAACACAATAATTTTTAAATGGTTGCCTTAATTAATTTTTTACAAAACAAAATATATAAAAAAAATATTTTTCTCTCAAACTATTTGTAAAAAATTTGGGAAAAACGAATGGAAGTAGATGAGAGTAAAAGCTCATGTCCAAGTTTTAAATACAAGTTAAAGATAATGTGTACAAAAATTCTGTAAGATAGCTTAACTAGTTTCTAAGGAAACGGGTTTCAAATATAGTAAATTTAACATGGGTTTAATAGGGCCTACCGAACTCTCTTAATGCAGTTAGCCAGAGTGGCTGTTACTGCGTCACCGGGTGGGTGGGCGGTCAAAATGCAAAGAGAAAATTTATTACATAAATTTATAAAATCACTTTGCCAATATAATGTAAGTTTCAAAAGTTTGAAAATGTATATTAATTTCGTACAGAAGTATGAAGAAGTAGTAAGTAAGTACAGAAACAGGCCACTTCAATAAACAAACTTTTATTGTAGTAAAGTGATATAGTTGCTTCAGTTAAAAAAATACTCTACTATTAATTAATAATTGAAAATTATATTTTTGGAGTTATTTAAAATCAACAATTAACATAATCAATCCCTGAAAATCCCAGTGAGTTTAATAAGGTTGAATAATGAAATAATATCAAAGATATTACTATTTTATTTGTGTCTTTTCCTCTCTATATTCTAGCCGCGTATTTGCGTAAACCTTGTTGCCTTTTAACAGTCTTATTAAATAAGGAAATGGTTTTAATATTAATAGAAACTGATATCTATTGGTAGACCAAGGCAGATCCACGTTTTAATATTTAACCGGAATAAAGAATAATATTTCTGGGAATGTATTTACATTTCAAAGTATATACATATATGAACATAACAAAGCATACAAGACTATGTAACTAATTTTTTTTCTAAGCAAGACCAAGAGTTCCGCTATCCGCTAACGGTATAATAAAAGAACGAATAAATTAACTGTCGTTTTTCTAAATGATGTAATAGGTTCATTGTGGCTAAAAATCTTGATTTCACACCACTTTTTTAATTATTGCTTTTCAAAAATTGTTAATTAACCGCCCTCTACATTATAAGATCGCAATGATTTAATTTTAAGGGTTTATTGCATACATTTTTAAGATAACTTTGTAAGTTTAAATATTCATACAAACAGGATACGAGGGTTGTAATAAAATTATATCTCTTTATTTAATTTACCTTACATTTTAGACGTAAAAAAATTTACATCTCGTCTTTCCGGGATCACAATTACAGGAAAATATTTACCATCGCTTTAGAATAAAATTTATTTAAATAAAATAAAATTATTATAAATAAAATTATTTACTTTATTACTTAAAACTGTTTTATTTTTAGGTACAACTTGTGATATATATTTTATTTAATTTAAACTGAATGCCCAGATGAAATTTAATTTGTCTAACTTCACATGCGTATGTTTTATTTTAAGTAGCTATCTGGTGGTTTTCAAAGTTAATTGTAAATTATAAAACGCCAAAGCCGTTGATAAAAAAGTTTATAAACATATAAACTACTGCTGATAATAAAAGTGTGGAAGCCCCACAATTACAATTTAAAATTAAACCAATCACTTTTGATTTATCAACTTATCATATATATGTGTGTTATATCCTTATCATCCAACGATAAATATTATTATAAACTATCAGGTACTACTAATCACGATTCAATTAAAAGAAATAAAACTATTAATAAATATGCTATACTACTTTAGTTGTCAATTTTCACATCTATACCTGAAATAAGTAAAAATGCAAAAAAATTTACTTATCTAACTTTGACATCTTGCATAGTAAATTGATTCCAAAGATATATAAGATATCTCTTTGGCAAATGTTGTTGTGGATCGAAGTATAAATAACAATATATGTCTATAGGACCACGATGGCCCATATCAGAAATCTCTATATTACAATACTTCCTTTTCTTTATTAGTATAATTATGTGTTAATTTAACAAAACTCCCAAAACTATTGAATGTTATTTAAATCACTCTTAACAATTCTCGATTCACAAAATAATAACTGAATTAACTTTCTAAGAGCACTAATAATTAAACAAACATAAATTAAAATAATAATGACTGAGGATTGCGTCGGTAACTAGCGATTCGTCGTGAACATGGTGAACAAGTGGTTACCCTCTTAAAAGTGAAGGAAGGCCGCACCGCTGCCACTAGTCTGACGTTCCGCTACAATGATAGCTTTCAATTGTCAAGATGTCATGTTGTTGCCTACATGAAAGACTGAGAATGTCAAAAGTTCATTGCGCCGTGGTATTAATCTTATCTTGAAAACATTTTACACAACATATTTTATACAATATTTTGCTTTAGTCTCACGGATATAATCTCGGTTGAGTCGGTCGGTCGGTATTGAATAGAGCACAAAACGGACTATATTCAGACTCAGGCTCTCAGACAGGTAGGTCTGAAGAGATATTTGAATAAGTATTTTTAGTTTTTATATTCATAAAATTACTAACTAAGCTGAGTCTTATTTTTAGGTGAATGTTATTTTTGTGAGAGTACTTTAGCTAACGATGCCGAAATAGGATGAGTATCTCCATATCTGCATGCTGAAAAACTTCCGATTATTTGCATTGAATTCTGAGGTATTTGAATGAAATAGAGCAGCATAGATATAATTTTTATTTTATTATAATAATTTATGAAAGTTTCAAATTTGTAAAGTAAAATACATATACATTTATTTAAAGAGAAAATATATTAATATTAATTACATAGAGCAATTAAATTATATTTTTAGAATTATACAAATTAATAACTTAAACTTACGAGTTATTACGTTTAAATATACGCATTATCAAATTTTTCGAGGTTTATAGTCTGTTACACTTCACGGTATGTCGGAGGTGACTAATGTTTATCCCGTTTAACCCGTTATTTATTATTATATCATTAATATTAAAATTAATCCATATCTTCTTATTATTTATTTTATATAAAAAGTTAAATATTAACATTAGAGAGTAGAGAGAGTAGTAGAAAAATTACGCTTTTCGTGGCTTTATCATTTCTATGTTTCTTTTGATGATCTAATTATTGTAGGAATTGTTTTAGTTTAAGGACTTTTAATTTATTATATAACGTAATAAAAATTGCCCGTAGCAACGCAATAAAAGTTGTTTGTCTAAAATGAAATGCTACATATAATAAATAAACAATAATAAAATCCGGCTGCATTAAATTCTCGAATTAAACTTAGCTTCACGCCATATCCCTTGCGGGGTAGCCAGAGACGACGGAGCGCCAAACGCTACGGTCCCTGCATACCTCTTTCGCCTCGACCACAGACATCAACCTCTTCATACATGCCCTCCGGGGGTTCCTCATGCTTTTTACGTGACCTTCTCGAATTACCTTTTATTATTCATGGAAAGTAATTTATTTTATCTAATTAACTTGATCTTCTCTGTTTTACGTTTTCCAATTAACTTAACAATCGGTTTATTCATGAGATTTAGAGAAATCAACAAACAAAACTTCCAAAAGTGACAATATTTTCTTTGAACCCTAAGCTGACAGATTTAAATAATGCCCTGTATTTTGTTTGTATTATAAACAATTTATTAAAATTTTATTCTTGCAGGAACGGAAATTCATTTGGACAGGTGTCAACTGTGTTTCATCTCGATATGGCTACCGGTTTTTTCATTGAGGTGATAATGGAGATCGCCGTTAGCCATTTGTCTTGGGTGAAAGTCCTTACGGTCCTAGGAACAAGACAAGATGCAGATATAGATCAACGCAGCTAGATAAAGCTACAGGCACAGCTTTCTTATTTGGATTACCCTCACTTAAGTGAGCGCCAAAACACTCTCATCGACATGTGGCGGAAGAGCCAAGTAACATTGTGCCACCATAAACCTCTTCGACTACTTCTCCATGTGTGTTTCTCCCTTCACTCATAAAACTTTTGATACCAACTACGCATGTTCATGTTGGTTCTTGTAGGAGTAAACAGGTTTGCTGAAAAAACTATCTTTACATGTTGTTCTTAGTTCAAACTTTATTCATAGGATAGGTGGAATCAAGTTCATTAATCAATCAATCAAGTCTGGGTTGGTGGTGCATTTTTATTTGATGTTTTATGTATTAGCGATACATTAGAAAAAGAAAATTATCAGGAAAATCAAAGAACACTTTAAATACCATTCATCGACTACCAAAAAGCCTTTGATACGGTAAGACACACAAGCATCTGGAAAGCTTGAAGGAATAAGGAGTGGAGGAATTATGTGTGAAAATCATTAAATCCATTTATAAAAACAATAAGGGTAAAATCAAACTAGAAATATTAGGCGCTAGCTTTCCAATGGAGTGAGAAGTCTGATTCCGAGTCTCATAATATTTATAGCCGTTCTTGAGGCGATTATAAACAAGCTAGATTGGAACAAACGAAGTATATACGAGTACATAAACGATACTTGCTTAAGCCACCTTAGATTCACTGATGACCTGGGATGTTATCATAGTCATCTCCAAAGCTAAAGATCATGGCAGAAACCCTACTCCTAGCTAGTGCAAAAGTGGGGCTAGATATGAATATGACGAAGACTAAGGCAATGACAAAAGAAAGACTAATAATAAAATAGTCAATAGCTAGTACCGTCTACATTCTAATATTGAATCAATATTATTAAATAATTCATAAGAATACCTTTTTTATATCTTATCTTATTTACAATAATAATAATTACTTACAGGCAGTCCCAAATACAGGGTGGGCCAAAAATTTTTGCACTTTTGAAACATGTCTAGAAATAAAAGTACAAATGTTATTTTGTGTATGATTTATTTAAAATAATTATCATTTATTAAAATTTATTTTCTAAAAATGACATCGTAGAGATGTGCTCCGTCTCGTCATTGGCACTCCTGCAATCGACTACATAAACTTTGGAAAACTCGTTGACACATGCTGCGAGGAATCGCGGCTATCTCCTCGTGGATGTTTTCTTTTAATTGGGATATGGTCGTCGGTTTATTAAGGTATACTCGACTCTTCAGATATCCTCACAAGAAAAAATCGCAAGGTGTAAGGTCCGGGCTTCTGGGAGGCCATGGGATATCACCTCTGCGAGAAATCAATTTGTTAGGAAACATTTCTTTGACCACCGGTAAAGTCACGTTTGATGTTTGGCATGTTGCTCCATCTTGTTGCATTCAAGTCCGGCTATTGTATCCTTCAAATTCATGCAACTGTGGTGTCAAAAACTCTCGCAACATTTTCACGTATTCCACTGAGTTCACTGAGTTCACAGATTTTCAAAGAAGTATGGACCGATTATGCCCTTTGCGGATATGGCAGCCCACACTGTCGTTTTTGGTGAATGAAGAGGCTTTTGGTGTTTATAGTAAGGGTTTTCCGTGCTCCAATATCGACAATTATGTTTATTTACGTGACCATTAATGTGAAAATGGGCCTCGTCCGTAAACAATACATTCTCAAGGCTAGAGAATCGCTCCAGTATAGTGTCAGCAAATAACTTGCGTTGAATGTAATCGTTTGGTTTCATCTCCTGTACAATTTGAAGCTTATATGGGTGCAATTTAAGGTCCAAATGCAAGATTCGCCGCAGACTAGTTCTTGGTATAGCAAAAGCCGCCGACCGCTTACGCGTAGATGATTCTGGATCGTCCCTTACAGAAATTTCAACCTCCCGAATGTTCTCTTCGCTTCTTCTTGAACGTGGTCGCCCAGTTTGTTTAATATTCGTTGTCGATCCCGTTTGCTCAAACTTTTTAACCCAAGCTTTAATTAAATTAACACTTGGACACGTTGTAATCCGTATTCAACTCTAAAGAGGTGTCGTACAGTAGCATAGGAATCGTTGTTTTTGTAAAATTGTTTTACGCAAAAAGCACGCTGTTGTCCCGTGAAGCGCTCCATCGTGACTAAAATTGCATTAAACGACGCACAATTCCCCGCCACCCGCGCGCCCCTTGCTCTCACTGTTTTGGAGAAATCAAGTGTTGCTATTTGCAAAAATTTTTGGCCCATCCTGTATTAGTTTAATTTCGTTTACTTTTTAAGACAAATATTTTCTTCGATACTACGTTTTATTTAGAAGAAATTGGAATTTGTTTGGCCTTTGCTATATATTTTTGTAATATTACTACGGATTTTGTCTCTCGAATCTCTTTCTCAATTTGATTTTTTTTATTTATCATTAATTTCTATATTAAATGTAAATGATCATACATTTTATTAGATTTTATATTAACTTTATGGTTCGATAATTTTTCATAAGAATGAAGAATAAATAGTGTAGTAATAAAAGAATGGTATTTTTTTCTGACGAACAATCTTAAAGTATATTTTTTTTAAATTAAGTTTACATGGGTATTTACTTTTTATTTTAATTTACCCTTAATAGTATATATATATATATATATATATATATATATATATATATATATATGTGTGTGTATATATGTTATCTATTCATAATGAAAATAATATTAAAGGCATACAGATAATTTTCATCAATATTATTTAGTTCATTTAGTGTGCTTTTCATGTCTCTTATTAACGCTTAATAAAAGCTGATATTATAAGGCTAATAAATTAATTAGTGACAGCAGATATATAATTCTATTTTGTTCTCGAGTTCAATTCTATTATACAACCCTTTCGCTCCGGCACTGCAGATGATAGTTCAATATTAGGTATTACGAGCTGCAATTTCCATGTAGGATTTTATTATTGCAGCTAAAACCACATTATAATTTTTCTTTTAATTTAGAAGAAAGAAAGATCGAATACAAAATGACTTATTTTTCAACTAGTTTCATATAGCTACTCGTACTTAAATGTATTTTTGAGAAACTATTTAAAACTATTGTGAAGTGTCTTTTATAAATTAATACTTAAAGCATTTAAGTATACTCTAAGCACTTTTTAAGTCCGCAGACGTGGAGTTTAGAGCTGCAAATATTTGATTTTCGTGCTGGACGTGTTGGTTATTAGGAGTACTTATTTTTAAAAACCTAGTGTTAAGCATATTAATGCATGCTTAGTTTATTACAATTTGATGATCATATTTAATTTATTTGCAACTAGCTGTGCCCACGACGGTTCGACCAGAATGTCGTTTTAAAGAAAGCTACAGCGTTCCTAAACTTTAAGATGATTCAACAAAACATTTTGTGATAACAATTTTAGTCATATTTATATTATTATTTATTTATATATTATATATAATATTTTCATCAAACGTAAAACATGCCAGTATGGCGTAGTATTTAAAATGGACACACCTTTTTTATTTATTTATCAATTTAAATATAACACTGAATTCAAATTGAAGGTTAGAACAATACATTCTTTAACCGCATTGAAATGTGATAATATTCGATTATAATAATGATATGTTTGATTAATAAAAATTTATATCTTATAAATATAGCAGTTTAAAAAAAGAATATACGAGTATGTACTCGTATATTATAAGTCAGTCATAAAAAAATCATCAAATTATAAGTCAGTATATTTTTACATTTCAGATCAATTAATTTCTTCTATATTTTAAATTTTCTGCCTTTTTATTAACAATAATCCATTTAATTATTCTTAAGAATAATCCTTTTTGTCGAAGTTGTCAAATACAATGACAATGACGCGCCAATTTAAGATTGACGATGTCCCTTTAGTTTCGTCTTTTTTTGTTAACAATCATGATAAGGGAATAAAAATCACAATATTTGTCACTATATCAATTTTTATGTTCAAAATTACATTCATAAATAAAGCTAACAAATATTTGAAATAATAAAAATAGGTTCATATGACATTGTAGGAAAAAAGAAATACAAATAAACTACTTCAAATATTGGAAACCCTAACGAGGGAGCCGAAGAATTTTAGTAACTATTTTCAGTCTATCGCTGGTTCACTTGAATGAATTTGGTTTGTACATTGATGTTGGAAGATAAATTTTTGGAACAGTTAATATAGAACTTAATAATATTTCAATTTTACGTTTAACTAGTTACTACACCGTCCGTAAACAAAAAGAAATATGATTCTTAGATCAAAGGTAACCTATGAGTTCATATATATATATCATTATTTTGGACTTGACAAAGTAATACAGATGAAAAACAAGTCGTTTCAATATTAGATAAGGCGATTTACATTAATCTTCTTATTATTTGCTGTTATTATTCGTGCTATTTTTTCGTTTATTGTTGCTTCTCTGACCTTGGGACTTATAAATTCTTACTCTACTCATCAAGACCTTTCAAATGGTGTAAGTAATATTTCTTAAATATCTAAATTTAAATAAGATCATTTATCTTTTAACGATAATAATTCTTTTGTTTTCCTAAGCTCTAACGGTGTGGGTATTTTGTAGGATACCACAATACAAAGAAAAGTGTAAAACTGAAATAGCGCTAAACGAAACAGCGTTAATTGGAGTCTTACTGTATTATACCTACCTGAATTTGATTTTTTTAAGTATAATTGAGCTACCGTGTCGCTACCCGCCTCGATAAATCGAACTATTATATATAAATCGAACCTAGATTACACTTAGATATAACTCTAAATTTAATATAATTTATAAAAATCTCATGAATAACTATATGAAAAATTATATCTTATTAATTCACTGTCAATGACAATAAAGCTATTACTCAATAGAAATACATATGTATTTATTAATTAGCATTGGTCAATTTAAGCCATAAATGCAATCCTGGTGCTAACAGCTACAGCAAGTCCTGACACTATACCCATTGCTGTTATAATATTCGACTAATAAGTCGAAGTGAACATTATTTAAATTATAAATACAATGGTTATATAATCGAAAGACTATTTCTTATTATTTTTATAATTAATTAGAAATAATATTAACAAAGCTACTTCTTAAATGGCTATGTAAGTAAAATTGCAAAGCATGAGTGTTATATCTAGAAAATATACATGAAGTTTCTCTTCCCGTGATGGTTTAAAAACGATCGAAAAATTATATGACATTTTGATTTTTAATGTTATGTCATTGAAAATCTAAACAAGCTTTCGATTAAAAAAAAATTAATATTGAAATTTCCCCGGAACAATAACATCAGCCAGGTCAGTTTGTATCATAAAGTACAAATGGTTGAAATCATTTTTACATCAGTGTTATAAAATGAGGAAATGTGGAGCAAATCTAAAACCTTTAACTAATGCACTATTGTATGTATCGGAAGATTCAACTCTCAATTTTGTGTTACTTTAAAGAAAAGTGGTCATGGTTAAAATTAATAGAATTTTTTAGACTACTACTACTCTAATAACAGCATTTTTATAGTAATGTTCAATTTTATTGAAAAAATGTTACAAAAACTATTAATTGCATACATAAAAAATATAAATTTTGCAGATTTATTTTTGTAATAGTACCAGATTTATAAATCATTGCCATAAAAATGCATTTTCTAGTTACTGCAATTCTACTTGGATTTCAATTTATGGAATCCACAATAGAGGTTTGTGCATGTGACGCTTTTAATCAAAAAGTCTTTTTCGTATGTCATAAGTACTGAACAGTGATTTTATTTTCGAGGGCGATACAAGCTCGATTGATTTAGCCAATCTGAGCTACTCACGTGAGTACGTACATTTTTTGTGTTCGCTTTGTGAACAACCAATGCATTTATGCATGTAACATACAAAAAATGAAAAAATAATGCTAATGGCCAACGTTTGGTTCTCCTTCCAACATTATATGTCCTACACAATTGGTCATTAATATCTACTCCACCCTTTGTGCTATTATAATAAGTAATTATAGCAGGCTTATTCTTATCACCAGACACTGGGTAAATGTCTGCGTCATAGTGCATTGAAGACAGTAATATCACAGATTTATTTGGCTTTGGTACATAGGATACTATGCTCATTGTTTTTTGATATCCAAAGAGGGAACTGGTTGGAATTTTGGTCCTGTTAGGCAAAAATATCAAAGGTATGTTCGGTTTATTTTTTTCAGTGTTCCAACAAGAGTCAGTTTATAGGACGGGTCTAACAAATCAGTGGCAAGTTGTACACTTGTATAACAAATATCTGTGGTAATATTTCGGCCACTACCTTTTATTGGTTGTACAAGACGCTTTACTATGTCGCTTGGGCTGTTAGAGACCTGGTAAGGGCCTACTGGTTGTTTGCGAGAATAAACTTCAAACCCCAACAAAGAAAAAGTTTTTGAATCCACTAGGGCCTGGATTTTTATTCCGTATTTATTCGGCTTACTTGGCATATATACTTTGCCTTTGAATCGACCACGGAATGTTCTTTATCACGTACATCCAGTAGCCAA
This sequence comes from Melinaea menophilus ssp. n. AW-2005, assembly GCA_918358695.1. NCBI lineage: Eukaryota > Metazoa > Arthropoda > Insecta > Lepidoptera > Nymphalidae > Melinaea > Melinaea menophilus. The sequence continues at coordinate 4,806,023 of OU911052.1, forward strand.
TGTGCAATACGTTCGTCTCTTGCATCCATGTTTGATAACTGAGGAATAAAAAAAGACCTATGTACATAACATATTTGTACGAAAAATAAAAAAAAAAAATATTCTAAACCAGTAAAACGATAGAAATTATCATTCACTATAATATTTCATTCAAAGTTATATCAATATCTAAATAAAAACAATAGAATATAAAAAGCTTACCTTTCTCAAAAAAGTTACGTAAGTACTCGCACGGGGTCACGGCTAAAGAGAGCAGCGGCGTGACCTTCACCTGCAGCGGCCTAAACGTTACTAAAGTATGTTCTTTAGCGCATATTAAGAGGCTAGCGGGCGCGCGGGGAGGTTCCAACCGTTGCAAGTGCATTTTTTCGATACGCGAAAGTGCGTTGACCCCATGCAAGCAGTTAAGGGTTAATGTTTTCATCTACCAATCTGTTTGAGGTAAGTGGTCAGATAATCAGTGTAGAAATGTCAAATTTGGCAGAAATAAATCCACATTTCTATATTAATTTAATTTTCTTTAATTTGATTTAATTTAATAGGAATCAAAACACTATTAACATATTTAAAAAAAAATAATAAAATTAATATTAATGCTAAAAAATCTGCTTATTGTCAGAAAATACAAAAATCTTATGTATATATTATTATAAATCATAAGGTAGTGGTCATTTTGAGCGAATACAATAGGGAAAAAGGTAATACGAGATTGTGTGTGTCCTATAAATAAAGATACACTGTCGTCTAGACTCGCAAGTGACATGGGTCGGGTAAATCTGACGTTAGAATCAAAAAAATCCGTGCCCGCAGGGGGACACGCGTGGGTAGACCTCGTGTGTAACTCGTTTAAAATATAAATCACTACCTAAGAATAAGACATGATGCTGTTGTTTACATCAAAAATTTTCAAGCAAAAAGCGGTTTTTATTTTTTTTCTCGGAAAAGGTATCTTTTTTGGAAATACTTTTGGTACTTAAATTTAGAGTAAAAAATAACCTTTCTATTAAAAATATTTGCGAGCAGGGAATGTTTACCAGAAAAAAAGTTGCCGTGGTTTTACCTACCTTAAATTTTCAAGCTAAAAGTTGTTTTTATTTTTTTTCTCGGAAACGGTATCCTCTACGGAAAAACTTTTAGTACCTAAATTTAGAGTAAAAAATAACCTTTCTATTAAAAATACTTAAGATTTAAGAATGTTTACCAGAAAAAAGTAATGAATTTTTTTCCAAAAATTTTCGGTTTTTTTACCCCCACCCCTAAATTATTGAAGTTAGGTTTTCGGTTTATCTACATTAGTTATAGGTATTCATCAAAGACATCATATAATATGAACGCGATTGATCTTCTTTGTATAGGGAAAAAGTTATGGTCGAAAAACTGAAATCAGAAAAAATTAAGCCCTAGCGCCCCCTGTGTTCGGATCTCTCTAGTTAACGAACTTGACCTTCATTTTTGGATGGTTGATTTTTGTGCTAAGTTTGAAAGCGATCCGAGCGAAACTGCGGCCGCTATCGTGCTGACAAAAGTCGAATCTGGACGCACACAAAAATTTTTAATAGAAAGGTTATTTTTTACTCTAAATTTAAGTACCAAAAGTATTTCCAAAAAAGATACCTTTTCCGAGAAAAAAAATAAAAACCGCTTTTTGCTTGAAAATTTTTGATGTAAACAACGGCATCGTGTCTTATTCTTAGGTAGTGATTTATATTTTAAACGAGTTACACACGAGGTCTACCCATGCGTGTCCCCCTGCGGGCACGGATTTTTTTTCACATTTTTACCCAAAATGCTTACCAAATATGTATTTTAAATAAATTATCTTTTAGATGTTCCAGTACAAGTATGTAAAAACTGACGATGATTACTATTAGGTTTGTTAGTATATTTCATTTCTTTTATATAATCTTAAAAGTAAATTATCGATGACAACTACAATATTAAAGTGATAGCCAAACGACGACAATTATAAATTTTATACCAATTATGTTAATTAATGCCAATTAAGAAGGTTTTGGAAGAACGCGATACGAGATAGATACGCGAGAATTTTAACGTGTTTATTTTACGAAGAAAATAGAAGACACATAACAAATATTTAATATCTAATAATACCCATGTAGCTTAATTCAATATTAATTATTATCTATAATGAATTTATTATTTAATTTCATTTCTTTGTTTAGTATTGGAGTTAGATGATAATTTGATAAACATTATAGGTTTTAAATATTTTTTCAACAGGCAAATTTTATCTCATTGCCTGTATTTAGTTCAGATGTAAATATAAGTCGGTTTACGATAATAGGATATAATATAATTAGTTTAAGAGTTATTATATTTATTGTAGAAGTATATAAGAGTAGAATACAGGGAGGAAAGGGGAGCAAGAGGATGAGAATTCATCAATACCGTAACTGAGCCAGAATATTTTAGAGTCATAGCCGCGTATAGATGTATCTTTCTTGATAGTTATATTGTATTTTTTATAATAAAATTTTAATTAATTAATTTAACGAACACGATACTTTAATAACCCTTCCATAGACCCGTAAGAATCCAAAACTATAAAAGATTTTGCAGATGACTTTAGAGAACCCCTAACGGCATCTGCATACATTTGCATAAAATTATTATTTTTCGATAAATAAGTCTATACCACCTAAAATATTAGAAAATTAAAATTATATTTCCTTGGCTTTGGAGAACATTAATACTATTTTCATACTTACAAAATAAAATACATAACCACTTTTCGAGTTTTTTTGTGTATAAGAGCAAATAAAACCCCTACCGATTGATTTCATCATTTCGATTAACAGTTCGCCGGCTCTGATAATTTCATATTGTAATAGGTTTCTAAGATAAATATATCTTCTTTGAAACTAAGTATAGTATAATTTGAGATCATAATATTATTTATAATATTCAATACATACATTTTAAAACATTAAATTAAGTTTTATGATATTAGTCTTAATTCATTGTTTACTTTATATAATAAGTAACTGTAAATCAAATCTTCAAAATTATACACAGTCCTGCGAATTTAAACATTCATAAACTACTAAATATTTTTGAATAAATTCAAATAATGATATATTTTTTGCACTATATACTATACAAAGAATACCTTACTCGTAATATTACAATAGTAATATTGTACTTTAATAGTGCAAAAAATCCGGGTGCAATGTGCTCACTATGTATTATTGCATATAAACGCATGGTTGATCTTTGTATCAAAAACAATTACACCATGATATTATTAAGTATTAGTTTTGTTTTTAATTTCCAAAAATCTTACAATTTAATCAGAGCATAGCTTTTTAATAATTTGTGAAATTATTAATATTTTATCACATCATGTATTGAAAAAAAAAGTGTCATTATAATATTACTTGAAACAATATAAATTCAAAAAGTGCTTTGAATTATCTAAAACACACATTAATTAAACTTGGTATACTTTTAAAACAAGATACAGTAAATGCATACGTATTCTACATTTTACATGAGATATGGTACAACACTTACATAAATCACAGTCATAACAGAGCCAGTACCAGTGAGGAGAAAATAAAAGATAGCATTTTTGTAATCATGAAAAATACGATAAACAAAATCTGATATATTAAACATCTCAAAACACACGATGGTGCTGAAGCGCGGCAATCGCCGGTAATATCTTCAGTTTTCACTTCGGATAGAGTTTACCCTCATACATCCCATGGTGAACCATTGAATGCGAATCACCAGGAATCCATAACCATCCGGACGCGTCTTAGCATTCCCACTATTAAACAATCGACATGGAAAATACACGACCAAAATATAGCGGACCTGTTAGAGCACCCGGGCTCAAACCAGGTACTCGACGCGCAAGTAGAGACTCTACAAAATACTATTTTTGACTACTTCAATGAGCACTATCCACCTTCGAATCGTTATGCTCACAAGTATAAAGAAAACGGGTTTAAATTGAAAATGAGAAGGAAAAAAAGAGACCTCATAAAGAAACTTCGTAGGGCCAAAGCCATGGGCGACAACCAACTTAGTCACCAACTGTCTAGATCCCAACGATCGAAAACCTGAGAGTCCATCCATAGATTTTCATGCCAACCCACCAACTTTGGAGGAAATCAATAAAATAATTAAAAAGAAACCATCTAAGTCAGCACCAGGTCCGGATGGTATCCCTTATATAGTTTATAAAAAATGTCCGTCGATTCATAAACATCTATTGAATATATTCGATAAAATCTGGTCAAGAGGACAAACACCGGTAACATTCGGAAATGCTCTTTTTGTCCTCATTCCCAAAAGCGATAATGTCTCGGATCCTAGGGACACTAGACCGATAGCTCTAACAAATACAATATCAAAAATATTTTTTTCTTTTTTACAAACAAAAATGACGCAATTCATGATAAATAATAAATATTTCGGGCCTTATCACCAGAAAGGTTTTTTGCCTGGCATTTCTGGATGCCTCGAACATAACACGTTACTATCGGAAAGCCTTAAAAATGCCAGAAATAGCGAAAGACAAATAACGGTATGTTGGATAGACTTAGAGAACGCTTTCGGGTCGGTACGACATGAACTGATGATGTTCGCGCTAAGGTGGTATAACTTTCCAACGTTAGTAAGTGACATGATTGCATCATATTATTCAAAATTAAAATTTTCCATAATTACAAATGAAAATCATTCCAAATCATTAAATTACAACATAGGTTTATTTCAAGGTTGTTGTATTTCTCCAATTATATTTAATATAGTGATCAATATTTTAATAGATAAATTAATTAAAAACGAAAAGAAATGAGGTTATCGGTTTAAGTTTAACAATAAATACACAGAATCCATACTAGCATTCGCAGACGATCTCGCGATACTGACACGTAATCCAAAACAATGTCAGCTACTTTTAAATGTTGTGGAGGATTTCTGTGCTTGGACGGACGGATTGAGGACAGAACCCAATAAATGCTACAGTCTGTGTCTGGGTAGGCGGAACACCAGATATACCTCTTACGATCCGGGTCTTATAATAGGCGGTAAGTGCGTTACTACTATTACCGACGCAGCTCCGTTCAAATTCTTAGGCAAAAAAATCGATTACCAAGGGCGTACTCCATCTTTAGATATAATAGTCGATAGCTTTTTGAATGATCTTAAAAAGGTAGACAATCAGCCAATAAGTAACATCAAAAAGGCTTGGATATATGATAATTATTTAACATCACGTTCAAATTGGCCTTTCCTCGTTTACGATATTAATAAGACCCTTTTGTTAAAGTTAGATGCAAGCGTCATAAGGACATTGAAGTCATGGCTTGGGTTAGCGCATCCAGCGGACTCTTCTACTTTATTTAGAGACCGACATAATTTTGGGTTAAAATTAAAGAAACCATCGGAACTCTATAAACACCTAAGAGTGACCAAGAGACATATCATCTCAAAGTCGAATGATGATACTGTAACATCTCTCCCAAAAGATAAAATTGCCGCAGATCTGGAGTCACGACTTCAATTCCATAAACAATTTATGATAGGTGCTAAAACAAATAAAGCAGGGCTAGGATCAAGTAGGAAAGAACCAGACATAGAAATAATAAAATCCTTTATTCGGCACGATGAAAATGATAATTACCGGTTGCACGCGATGAGCCTAGAATTGCAAAACGAATGGGTGACCATAGGAGATTTTTGTATTCCATTAGCTTTACGATGGCGCACCCTGCTTCATGATTGGTCCCCAGCATTATTAAAATTTTATATTAATGCATTCCAAATGACTCTCCCAGATCAAAGTAACTTAGTGAGATGGGGCAAAGCCACCGAAAAATCTTGCAACATCTGTGGGGAGGCAGTAGGATCCGCGAAACACTTACTAGAAGGGTGTAGAGTACTTCTAAATAGAGGTAAATACTCGCGTCGCCACGATATTAGTATTAGAAATCGTACGAGAAGCGGTTAGTCTCCCTGTAGCAAGAGCGCAGAAGGGTATAACAACCACCAAAATATCAATAGAGTTTGTAAAGGCAGGTTCGTCCAAAAAACGAAAACTAAAACCTTATTCCATCTTGGACGAGTCTCCTGATTGGACTCTCATGATGGACACGTATGAAAGGCAATACAAAATCCCCGGGGATGATTGTGTTTCGTCATCTAGGCCGGACTTATTCCTGTACTCAAAACAACTAAGGCGCGTTATACTTGTGGAGCTTACTGTACCCTGGGAAACAAACATACCCAAAGATCATACATTTAAGCTTAACAAGTATTACGAACTATGTAACGAACTGATCAGGAATAAATTTATAGTTAATTTGTACGCTGTAGAAGTAGGAGCGAGAGGTATAACAGCAAAATCTCTCTACAACTTATTTAAGGATCTCGGCCTTTCTAGAACGATCATCAGTTCATTTCTGGAACGTATTTCAAAGGCGGCTTTAGTAGGTTCTTACGATATTTGGTTAGGTAGGGAGAGGAGCGTAAACAGTGAAGATGAGCGTGTATGCGCATAGTAAAGGAGCCCCTTAAACCTACATCTGGGTCGTAAGTCCCAGGCATTGTTTGCGCTCCTCTTCTTGCAACGCGATGGGCCTGGCACCCGCACGGTGAATCCATGGAATGCTAAGAAGCGTCGTCTCTACCTTAATCTACTACATCCATTAATTATTTTCATATTTTAGCTTATTGTCGTTATAATAAAGATATTGTTTTATTTATTTTATTAATATTTAAATTTAATATTCTATATACAACAGCTAATAGTTATTGGCCAATTGAGCTTTAAATTTCAATTAAGTTTAATAAGTAGTGATCATAGCAAGTGATTATAAACATTTGCTTTGCAGAACCACGAAATTATTACAGAAGCTATATGATATTTTTATGATATAAAAAAGAAAATATATTATTTATATTTATAATTTAAACGAAAAATATAATAACTCATAAGATGTCATATTTTATGAAACCTCTCCCTTAGATAAGTAGAATGAATATTTTACATTTAACCTGTATTCAACATTATTTTTACAGAGAAAGTGACATAACTCGTCATTGCCAACATTAATGACATGAAAGCAGCTTGTATACAAGAGACATCGAATTAAAATTACTGGTTTTATTTATTAGAATTCTAAGACTTTAATGATATATTGAAATAAAACAAGATACCTACTTGAGGTGTTCAATACTAGTAGACAATAATTTTAAATACTAACTAATGATAAATAAATTGAGACCTGATATTAAATCGAATTCGTTAATAACATTTTAGCACTATTTTCGGTTTAGTTTAGTTTTTTTAACCGGATTCCTGCAGTATAAAATGGCAGAGTAAATTTATGAATAAATACCCGTGAATTCTCCTGAACTGACCATGTCATTGAAGAGTCAAATGCCGGTGCTAAATAAAAAGGTCAAATCAAATACAGTCTGATTGCCCAGACATGATGCAAGTCTGTGCAAAAGTCCACAGCAATTTAACTATCTCTCCAGTCTTGTAAAACATATGAAATACAAAAGAATATACTGCATGGGATACAGAAGAAGAAAGAACAAGAAAAAGAGTTAATTCCAATGGCCGCCAGCTCCACTCAAAAATCAATTCCACCACAAATGGAAATCAAAAAAACAAGTGTGTCTGCAAGGAAAAAAAAGGCAATTCAAAAACTAAAAGCAAAGTGTAAAATAACAAAGAGATCTTAGTGTGGTGACCTGTATGTGATATAATAACGAACATTTTATATAATAATATGTTCTATAGTTTTAGTTATTATTATTAATATATATATATATATATATATATATATATATATATATATATATATATATATGTATATATATATATATAGATAATAGTTTCAATTTAAATTTTATATGTATATTACAATTGTTTTCAATTGAAAGATTAATTTAATAATTTATTTTGTATAATAGTTATGATGAGATGTAGTTTAATAAAATTGTAGAATAATAATGAGATATAAATAAGTTTCAAATATAATATTTGTATATGTATGTTTTACAATAATTTGTTGTGTATTATTGTTTTGGTTTGAATCAATTTAATGTTGAACGCACAAATTAAATATATTGAAGATATTTATTGTTTTTTTTTTTTTTAATTTTATAATAATTTGTATATTCATTATTTTGAATTTTAATTTATATTACAATGTATATTATATTTTATAGTTTTTTGTATTTAAAATTTGTATATATTATTGTGAAGTGAAGTACAATAGTTGTTAATTTTTAATTTTATATTCGTTATTTTGAACTTAAATTTATATTGCAATTTATATTGTATGAAATATTTCACCAATAATTGTTTGCTATTTGTCGGTGCCAGATGAGTTTATATAGTTTTTCTATTTAAAATTTGTATTTATTATTGTATGTTTGTTTTTTTAGGTGTTAAGCAAGGTTGCGCTATGTCAGCTTGGTTATTCAATTTGTATTTGGATAGTTGTATCCAAGGCGTGAAAGACAGTGACATGGGACTGAAAGTAGGTGACCTTAAAGTCAATTGCTTGCTATACGCAGATGACGCAGTGCTCATTGCATCATCAGAATGCGATCTGCAGGCATTGGACACCACTCTGAAAGATGGGTGTGAAATTAATGGTCTTAACCTGAATGTAGATAAGACGAAGGTTCTGATATTTGAAAGAAATGAAGAAAAAACAGAATGTAAGATCAACGTGAATGATAAGATAATAGAACAAGTGAATGAAGTTGTATATTTGGGAAGTATGTTTAGCAGAGACGGAAGATACGAAATGGATGTGGAAAGGCGTATTGATGCTGGTAACAGAGTCAATGGTGCTTTGACTGCATTGTTGAGACGGCGAAACGTCAGTATAGCTGCACGTTTGGCTGTACACAATACAGTTTTGCTACCGACGCTGTTATACGGCAGCCAAACGTGGGTAACACAGAAGAAGAATGTAAGAAAGATGAATGCTGTGGAGATGCGATCTCTTCGCAGAATATGCGGGGTCAGCCTAGCTGACCGAATCCGCAATGAAGAGATCCACAAAATGGCAGGTACTAGTGAATATGTTACAGTGAGAATGAAGAAGAACGTGCTCAGGTGGTTTGGGCACGTCGAAAGAATGAGTGATGAAAGAATGGTAAAAAAGATTTATACAGGAAAAGTGAGTGGTAAGATAGAAAGGGGAGACCTCGAGTAACCTTCGAAAACACGGTATCTATGATACTGGAGGAAGGTCACGTAAAAAGCATGAGAACCCCCCGGAGGGCATGTATGAAGAGGTTGATGTCTGTGGCCGAGGCGAAAGAGGTATGCAGGGACCGTAGCGTTTGGCGCTCCGTCGTCTCTGGCTACCCCGTAAGGGATATGGCGTGAAGGTAAATAAATAAATAAATAAATACCCGAAATACGGGTAAAATTTTGAGCTACTTTTGAATGTACTTTATGAAATATTTGAATATCTAATTTTCTATTTTAATGCTAATTTTCCATTGATTGATTGCATTGACAGTCAGCAGCAGAGTTTGAGGTTAACATAGCATAACTTTAATTAGTACTTCGGTGTTTACATCGACAAAAATTATGTTTCTAGGCAGTAATAAGGAGAATATCAAGTGTTTTTCAAATATAACGATGCAAGCTACCTTATCTTAATAAATATCTATGTAAATAAACTTAAAGAAATTATCTAGGTGTAATATTCAATTTGCACCACTAAGATTATAAATGAATGAAATTATAATTACTGCGAAATAAAACTTAATTTGATAAAGTTACGTTTAATTTGTATAGTAGAACATTAAGTTCTTTATTTCTATCTTTATCCATTATAGTAAGGAATTGTTTATATTCATGGTAAAGTTGCCTCCGATGTTGACATCTCTTAAAATAATAGTCAAAATATATATTTGCCAGTCTGTACTTACTTAACTTAAATTTCCATTTCTCCGAATAGTTTCAAACCTATTCAGTGAGCTCAAAGCAGAGCAGAACCGCTAAGTGAAGCCTACAGCAGACGCAGTGGTGACGGCGGCTCGTCGTTAACAATCAAAGTAATCAAAGAAAATTAGAGTATCTTACAACACCACTACTAGTTCTGTAACTATAAATAATAACCATCAAAATAAATTAATATTTGTTTTGCAAGATAATTATTGCAAAACTTCTGTTTCTTCAAATACTTCAAAAACTTAGTTAGTTAGTTAGTAGTGATCTTTTAATACAAGAATGCATTTAATGTGAACTTATTTTTTTTTACGGTTTATCCAGGGATAAAAATGAGATAATTTATTCTAAAACGAATTCTATTTGTGTTTAAGTGAGTCTAATGTTAGGAGCTTCTTTATGATTAATGAAACCTATACTTTTACGAATAGTACAGATCTCATTGAGCTATAATAATAATAATAATAATAATAATTTTAATTCAGGACCAGCCCATATAGTGTTAATAACAATATACCTCTTAAAAACTAGTGTTATTACAATTATAAATTCAATTACAAAATAATCACACATGTTTAACATTTGATTTCAATCATTATTTTTACTTAAATATCAATTATTTATGTCCATATCAAACATTATTATAGAAAAATACAAGTTATAATGTCAAAATAATTAATAAACAATACGAGAAAAAAAAAAATACGCAACATTTTGTTTTTGATCGGACAGTCAGTACATGAAGCAATCATCTTGAGGATGCCGTTACTGCTTTGTCTCAATCGTCTTAGCAATAAGCTGACTTTTTTACGAATAATTGCTATCCGTATGAGCTTCTGCAAACATGTGTGATGCGGAGCCATATGGAGGCAGCCGAAACAGCATCCTAAAAATGTTATTATACTAAACACGCAGGACTCTGGCGACCCGACAGGTATGATTCACCCATAGGCTGCTCGTGTAAAAAGATTGACAATACGCTTTAAATAAGGTAGTTTTTACTGGAACGGAGCATCGAGCGAATCTACGGGCTATCATATTCCCTCGGACCGCCAGTGCCCTGCGCTCCCGCTCCAGATCCGCGTCATCGGTCAAATTTTATGTCACAATATGCCCGAGATATTTAAAACTGATTACTCGCTGCAATTCAAGCATGTAATAAATGTATCAAAATAGTATATAATATATAAAACATATGAAATAAAAAGAATTGATAATGTTATTATGATTATAAAGAGAAGTTCTATTGATTATAATTATTTAAGACTGATGTACTTATAAATATAAATTAACTAATATAATGTCATTGAAATAATTATATATATTTTAGGAACATTTATAGTATATTTATTATTGAGATATTATTGTGTTGATAAAATATTAGTGGTGTAGATAAAAAATCGAGCCAACCAATTATCTTAATGTATAAAACACAAAGACATTCACTAACTCACTGACTCATTCATCGCTCTACAGCTCAAACCGTAATACCTAGAAAGCTGAAATTTAGACACAAAACTCCTTACATATTGAATAGGTGCAATAAGAAAGGACTTTGGAAAAATCCAAACCGTTCCAAAGTTACAGCTAAAAAACTGAAAAGTTTACCGCCCGCTCCCTCTCTTCTTCACTTTCGCCGTATGTCGCGAGGCACGGGTAACCTGCTAGTTGAGTATAAAAGCGATAGATGTTTGTAATCTGGACACAGTTCGATACCGACGACGTAACGAAGCTTTAGTGATATAAAGTTTTGTGTGATCTGGACACAGTGCAATACCGAAGCAGGAACGATTCATCTGTGATATAAAAAATAAGTACCCTATTCTATTTGGTTTATATTGTTATTATGTCATTATGTTTGGTTTATTTATATTGTTGGGATAATTACTGTTAAATAAATTTCAATATACTTATTAAATATATTCTTATAATGTTAATGGTTACTTTTAATAAATACTACATATATTTATTATTTATACTTGTGAATAAAAATGAATTTAACTTATATATTGATTATTGTTACTTCTGCTAAATAAATCTTTTAAATAATTATAATAAAAAAAGTTATGTTATTGTAATTATAATGTTTATTATGGATATTTTTGAACACTTAGTATCTTTAATATAATTTATATTATATCTCACACATGCATGCAAACTATGCTTATCCTAAAAAAATATTGTTTATGATTTCAATTGTCTATTATGTAAGTGATATTTAAAGCGTTGTAGTTGGCTGTACATAATAAGTTTTCAAACTTATGATGGACATTACAATACATCTCCTTTCAGACATATCTTAAAATCAAAACATTATTTAAAAATATAGGAAGTTCTATCGATGATGATTGAAGAAACATTAATAATTAATGTAGAAATTCTGAATTGTCTCTGGTGAGGAAAAAGTAACCCCTGAAGAAACAAACTATTAGCAATCAGGTCTTCTTTTAACGTAAAAATATTTTCGCGATTTTTTGGTTTCAGATTAAATTGGTCTATACTTTTTATTGTACTGCTGATAAGGCCTACGAATGATGAGTCCCTCATTGTCCCTTATGATTTGATTTCGTTCTATAAAGGATTACAATAATATAGTAAGTTTATGAGGATAATAACTTAGTCTCTACAGGATCGATATTTCTAAAAGTATATCTAGAATTTATAAATACTTCAAATATTTATCTAGTACATAAAAATCGGATAAGCTTAAAATTTTTAAATCAACATATGGGATATGGGCACAATATTATAAAGGGTTTTAATGATAAAATTATTTTTATCGAACACATCACGGCCTAATATTTTTACTCGTTGGATTATTTACAACGTTAATCGATTATCACAAAATATTACACTAATATAAATATATATCTGAGAACGAAAGACAAGATCTGAGAATATATTTAGGGCTATTAAGGTAAATGTAAACTCTAGTCAAGTTAGCATAGTGAAGTCTCGAGCGCTAGGTAGTAGTTTATTATATTCCTAACTTCAACTATGATACCGAAAATACTGTTCTCAAATTAAATTTTAAAGTTTGAGTAGATATAATAATTTAACAATGAGGAATAAATATGTAGCAGATACCAGCTTTTGAAAATAATACCTATATTTCCATTGATTAATAACTCGTATAATAAAAACATACTCAATTTCTTGGCTATTTTATTAGAAAAATACTTTTAGGCACAAATTACCATAGCCTATAATCCTTACTATATAATAATGACCTAATTGACTCTGTATGCACGCGCATCACTTATCACCCACAAATCACACAATAATGTGTAATACATCAAAAAAAAAGCTATTGAATCAGGCTACAAAATAGGGTAGGTGCCAACCCCATACGTGAGCTTTGACCCTTCTTGGCCTGAAGGGCCGGGAAGTTCCCTTGTATATATATATTATAGGTTTTTAATAATTATTTTTTTAGATATATATAAAATAATAATAATTAAAAACTCTTATTTAATTTAGACTAGTTAAATTTTCTATAAACTGTAATAGAAAAATTTGTTCAATTAATTTAAATACATATGCAACGTGGGTAAAAACGACGGCAAAGGCTAGCAAGTTGGTAAAGTACCAGCTAATATTGAAAATATGGCAGTGCACATGAAATGCTACAGATAACATCAGCTGCTCGTTGTTATTGTATTCTCATCTATGCATGGCTGATCACGAGTTGAATTTATGTTTGCTCACGTTAACATTACTACACGTGGTTTAATTTATCACTGAACCATCAACGAATATTTCGTATTCACGAATACATATTTTGAATATCATTTTTACCTAATACTGATAAATCATGTTTTGGGAATTTAAAAGTATAAATGTTAAGATATAAAAGATATATAATTTCATCTCATGACAGTGACATGATACATATATCAGTTTTAACAGAGGCTATTTCTTTTTTACAAGATAGCTAATTTCCTCAATTCCGTAGGGATGTACAAGTATTCAAGATATTCGTATGTACAACAGATTTTGAATAGAATATTACAAACATTTCAATTGGGAACTGCAGGTTGCTGCAGATGTGATATGCCGGTTTTTTTTCTCTTGTAGCAAGTTTTCTGTCCTAAAAATCGTCCAAAATATTCTAAAAAATAGGAATAGTTTTAATTTAAATAACTGCACCTAAACTTCCCCGGAGGAACCTAGTTGCCTTATACGATGCTTTCGCCATAAAAGCTAATTGAAGAAGATTAAGCGATTCGTCGCGTTTCAAGTTGAATTTGAGGACGTTCGAAATTTTTGCACGAAAATATTACAAGGGAATATTCTAAGTTTTCTATGACATTCATTGGTTTCATAATTTTAATTTGATACAAATATATTTATACTTTTTAATAAATTTATACGTATATAAAATAGCAGAAAAGAAAATAAACCTACAAGACTAGTCCTCTTAATTTAAAGTCTTCTGTATATTTATAATACTTGCATCCGTAGCCAAAAAGCACTTATCTGCATTGCAAAGCGAATGATAGTATAAGCTCTGAAGTTTATATTTTTTACCACAACATGTACATATGCAGTTTTCCGTGTTTTTTGTTGTGTTGTGTGTTGATAAGAGCAGATCCTAGAGACTTCTAAATCTACTCTTGGCTTGAAGGTCATCGATGATATGTGATCACCACCCACCATGAAGCCTTGTAACATCTGATCGCAAGAGCGTTGCTGGCCTTAGAGGTAATATATGCCTTTTTTGAAGGTGCCCATGTTGTATCAATCTGGAAATACCGATGAAGGAAGTTGATTCCACATTAGAGTGGTATGTGGAATAAAAGTCCTTGAAAACAGTACAGTGGAAGAATCGCCACACATCCAGGCGGTACGGATGGTATAAGAGGCAATAACGTGAACGTGCAAACTTGTTTCGTTTGGGGATTATTCTGAACGTGGTTCAGTTCGTTCCGTTTTGACACCATCCCCAGAAAAGTCCTTATAGAAGACAAGGCCTTGTAAGGTCTAGTCTTAGGTATACACTTACTCCTACAATATAATCAACATCAAACGTGTGTGTGAATACACATCATGTTCACTTTTGGATGGTCTTAAGCTAAGTCCAAGTAATTGTGACTTGTCTAGTAGAATGTTGTGTACTTTGTCGGCATTACTTGGGTCTGGTGTCGAGTTTTTTTCTACGCATTGTTAGTCTTGATATCACTAGCGGTAACTTTACTTCGATATGTATATATTATATTTTTTGTACCTCATCCCATTTTCATTTATATTTCGTCTATTATATTGAAAAACTTTTCATAAAATCTCACTCTTTATCAAAATGCCGCCTTTCGCATGTAATTTACTGTTTTCTTAGTACATTTCCCGATATTTTTCTAATATGTAATTATTAATAAAAATATTATTTTAGTATATAATATTAAGTATGTTTAACTGCCACCAATACAATAATTTATAAATTTAGTACAACATAGGGTAAGATATGTAGAAATGTTTTTTTTTTAATTTCTGTTATATTTTCAGGAACATCGAGTAATCTCAAGGCGTCAAGGCACCAGAAAAGATTACGATATCACAAATTAATTAAGAGTCAAAGCCTATTGTAGCAGATTGGTTGTTACGTGAGAGACCCAAATATTGGACATTGTCGGCAGTCTTTGGAAACATGTCTGAATCACAACTCTGATTATTAAGTACTAGAAAAGTTCTACTAATAGCATTAAAACTGGTATCACCATCGTACCAACGTATAAACAGTCCACCAGAATGCGTAGCGATCTTCTACTATGCAGTTTTTAAGGACTTTTCTTCCATGTACTACTAGGATGTGAAATGAACTTCCTTCGACGGTGTTTCCATATCGATACGAAATGCTTCCCTTCAAAAAAGGTGTATACTCCCTCCTCCAAGACCGATAAGGCTCTTGCTATTCTCCTGATCTTGTAAGAGTTCCTGGGTGTCGGTGATCTCTTATCGTCGTCGTCGTTTTTGGTTAGGAATTCCAAATTCAAATTTATACAGCTATTTACACATGTATTTTATGTATGAATATAGGTATGTTTCGTAAACCGTCATTCTTTTTACTTTCTTCTGTTTGAGTCAGTCAGTTTACAAAATAGAAAACTTGAAAATATTTATGAGTACGAGTTCCACCGTGGCAGCAGTGCTGTTAAAACGGCTCGAAGAGTTAATGATGTGTGTGGCCTCTAATATGAAAATATGAGAATTTTTTTTAATAAAAAATGCTGCTGCATTTTGTTACCTATTTTGATTTGCGTAGCTGTCTATACAAGTATCAACGTTTTATTGGGTCAGAGGTATTGTTAATTAAGCTTCTTTAGGAAAACTTAACTATTTATTATTCGTAAGCAGCTAACAATTGCAATAGTAATTTTGTGAAAATATTGCTTTATTTATAATTTGATTACGTCTCTTGAAAACAGATTTAAAAATGGGTTTAACTTTATCACCCACGTCCTACTCTAATAACAACGTTTACAAATACACATCTAATAAAATAGATGCATCGTTTATGTTTCCGCCTTCTTTATAGTATCTTTTTTGCAGTGTAATATATTAGCACACTGTCAATTTTAAAATTAATAATTTTTTCAAAGTGATAAATCAAAATTAATATGTAAAGTTTAAGCGGTAAATGTACAAGGCACATCGATGAATCTAAAGGAATATTGGTATTATAAATTATTTTATTTATATATTTAATCTGCCCTTCTACAACCTAGAGTACACCTAAAATATTATATTATGTTTTATCATACTTATTTTTAACTTTTAATATTGAAAAGAAACGATCATAAATAACTAAAATATATGTTTGAAACACGCAACAAGTATTTTTCTAAGCACGGTTAGTAATAAGAGATATGGTAATATTGGTATGAACTGACTTTAAATATTTGTCTCTATATTTCTCAGAAAGTACTGATCAATTTGAAATATTTCTTTTTAAATTTAATTATAAAAAATACTATAAGGAGAAATTATAATGAGGATATCGGGAGTCTTCAAATGAACATACGTTAATGTGTTTTATACCAACACAGGAGTTTGTTATTAGATTTTTTAAAGTTTGTGCATTGTAACTATACTTTTAATATGCTACTTGTTATATATACACAATGAGTTTAATAAGTGTAGTAAGTATTCATTTCTATTATTTAGTTATCATTAAAACCATATTCATATATTTTTATTTTAAATTTTATTCGTTCTGCCTCTTGTATTTTTTTTCTTTGTATTGATTTTTTCCACGGTTGACTAGTAAATATTGATATGTAACATTAAGTCCGCCTTTTGTACCATTTCCATTTATCGGTCAGTAAAGACTTAATTAATAAATTAATTCATTACTTAGTTAACAGTTATTACTTTAATTTGAAAATTGTATTTCCATTTTATTGAAACTAAGTCTGAAATTTAACTTTTTTTTCTATTCTCTTTTGTTTTAGTTTTTTAATTCAGTTAAAGTGATAGAATGTCACAATTTTATGAGGGTATTAAGAATATTGTCAAGACTTTGTGTCTCAAGTTAACCTCGATTAGTTTTATTATAGTTAAAGATGGTAGCTCAGTTATTATTATACTTATCTCAGAATTGCTTATAAGCCGCTTGCTAGGAGGAAGTAAGGCGACAAATGATGTAATATAGTTAACGGAATATGAACCTTGTAGAAATATGTGTTACTTGTTAAAGTGATAGTAGTTCCCAATAAATTAAACTGTTACTTTGTCTGTTGCATTCTTTCATTCTTGTTTTCATGGTTTTTTAATATTGTATTTTTGATATTTTTTCCCTCAGTTATTAATAATAGGTAGTTACCGACAGTTACTAATATACTTATCTATATTTATATCTATATATATATTTTAATCCTACCCTGCCTCGAAATGTTTATTAGGAATTATAACATAAAATGTGTTTGTTAAATTTAGTTTTTTTTTATTGTGATAAAGTACAACAACATACAAAGTACAACAACATACATTACTTATTTTTACAAAAACTGCTCGAATGACATTTCGAATTACATTTTACATTAAAATTTCGACAAGTGCATTTCTTATCAGTATAATATCGTTAACACTTACAATAAACAAAACCTTGTTTACTTCCTGAAGATAGAGTTGAAGCTGATCGTAAAGAAATAGTTGTTGTTGAAATGTCGTCCATCGATTCAAGTTGTGTTTATATGTTTACATATATGAAATGATTAGAAAAGAAAAGTTGTACATTTCTAGTACCTAAAATTTATAACTATTGCCAATAACGGTAAGCCTCTATTGTTCGAAATTAGTTGTAAAAATCCCAAAATATGCACGCAATTGTACGCAGCTAGGGAGTGGCACATAATACGACTCAAATATTAAGATCGGGTTCTGAGCGCTTGACGAATGACAAAACGCGTTCTGGCCGTTCGATAACTACCAGAACGCGTTGCGAGCGTTTAAAAGCAGCCAAAACGCGTTCTGCGCATTTGAAGACAGTCAGAACGCATTGTGGCCGTTTTTTCCGTCCACTGAGCGTTTTCGGTCTTTGGGCCTAACAAATATAAGTGATGAACTGTGGCTTAATATTACTGCATTTCGTTCCTATTCTTTCTTAAAAGTAGCCATGCTTGGTTTGGTGTTCTAGCTTCATAAGTTTAAAGGTTAAGCAATAATCATTATTGACACCTATTGGCTATCTTACAAATAACATTGTATAACTTCTTCAATTACTTTCTTGCCGAAATGTATCACTCAATATTTCATTGAATTATTATTTCAATTGACCGATTCAAGAGTAATGAGTAGATAAAAAAGTTGTGTATGTAAAAATACATAAAAAAATATATTTATATGTACATACGAGTACGTCTTTATCACGTTTAATTAAATACCGCTCAATAGTTTTAATTCAACTCAATCGAGCTTAATATACATTAGTAGAAATACAAATAATCATAATCATTTGGTGCTTCAAAGCTTTGTTTATAATAATTCAAGAAACTTGACGGGCGAGTTTAATAAAGAGCTTACCAAAAATTCTCTCAATTAGAAAGCTACTCACAGGGACAAAAGACAACTCTTTATTTCCTTAAAATTTCTATTTAAACTACCTTTTATATAAATGTAGAAGCTGAACACGAAAATAATATTTTATATAGGTTATTTCCGGATATTGCAAAAATTTCGTGGGTGGCAGTGATCACTTGCCATAAGTAACTCGCACGCTCATTTGCCCTTCTCTTACGTATTAAAAAAACAATTATCGTGGTATTTATAACGTTAATATTATGGCTCTGATTAATTTTGTTAAAGTGTTAAAAGTTAACGGACTATATTGCATGGATTATTTTCTTATAATGAATTAAGGTATTCTTTGTTAGAATAATATAATTATTGTCAACATTTTAGATATTAAGGAAATATTTATTAAGACTTTAATTTATTTTTTATGACAAAACTGTTAAGTTGATTTTCTTACATAATAAAACCAGAGTTTTGGGAGAATGTCAGGGATGTTCTAAGTAGTGTCAGAGATAATGAAAAGTTGATAGTATGTGGAGATATGAATGGATGGGTTGGAACCGCGCGGTTACGAAAGCGTGCTAGGCAAATATGGTGATAAGAGGGTAAATGAGACTGGAAAGCTTATTTTGGAATTTTGTAAGGAGAAAAATTTGTTTGTGGCAAACACGATGTTTGATCACAAACAAATTCACATGTACACATGGGAGCGAGCGGAAGAAAGAAGTATGATTGATTTATTCCTAGTGGACCAGCGTATTCGAAGTCAAGTTGTGGACACGCGAGTGTTCAGAGGTGCTGATCTGGGAACGGACCACTATCTAGTCGTTGCTAGAATAAGAGGTTTGTTCGCAGGTTGGCGCAGCCGCACGACGTGTCCAAGCTTGGCGTCGAATTATCGCATAAGAAGCTGGAAGCTTCAAGATCCACCGATCAGAGAGGAATATCAAGAATGGGTTTCCAAGAAGCTTGAAAGCTGTGATTCTGGAAATGAAAGTGTTGAAGTATGCTGGCAGAACCTTAGGAATGGTATGGTGAAAGTAGCGACAGAAGTATATGGTAAAAGGAAAAGAGGTTTTAGTAAAACGCGCGATGAATGGTGGGATGATGAAGTGAAAGACGCTGTAGAGTTAAAGAAGAAAGCATGGCTGGATCATAAAGCCCCTGGTAAGGATAAAAGTATGAGAGAGTTAAGAAAAAGAGCGTATAAGCTGCAAAAGCACAAAACGAAAGCACTTATAAAGATGTAGCGTGAAAATTCTGAGACAGAAAGGGATGAAAGGTTGACGAACAACTTCCGGGAAAACACGAAACTTTTCTGGCGAGAAGTTAGTGGTTCCCGGGGTTGTTCGGTAACCTGTAGAATGAAAGGGGTGCTTTCAAAGAGCGGTGAAATTTTAACTGAGCAAGCACACGTTTTGCAGCGGTGGGCGGAATTCTATAAGGAGATATATGAACGTGAGGACGCCTCGGTCTTGACTACCAGCGTAATGCTGAGTCAAGATGAAGCCGATGGTGAAATCAGTTTGGAAGAAGTAGAGAGCGTGATTCAAAGTCTGAAATGTGGTAAGGCTGCGGGAGCAGATGAAGTTGCTGCCGAGATGATCAAATATGGTGGGCCACGCGTCTGGGACTTTTTCTGGTTTTTGTGCAATTTAAGCTGGAAATCTGGGGAGGTCCCAGACGATTGGCGAAGTGCAGTCATCGTACCTTTGTATAAAGGCAAAGGTTCACAGATAGACTGTGCAAGCTATAGGGCCATCAGTTTGATTAGCTTGGGCGGTAAAGTTTATGCTAAAATTTTAGCGAGAAGAATGCAAGAGAGATCTGAAAGGCTGTTGTGGGAGGCACGAGGAGGTTTTAGACCTGGAAGAGGGTGAATAGATCTTTTCCCTCCGCATGATCACGGAAAAGTTTTTGGCCCTAAACCAAAAGGTTTTCTGTGCTTTTGTAGATTTAGAAAAGGCGTTTGACAGGGTTGTGAGAAAGAAATTATGGGAGATACTGCCCCGATACAATGTGAACGGACCCTTGCTACAGGCTGTAAGGTCTCTTTACCGAGATCACTCAGCCTGTGTGCGAGTAGGAGCTGGCATGTCGCCCTGGTTTGACATCCTATCGGGTGTTAAGCAAGGTTGCGCTATGTCAGCTTGGTTGTTCAATTTGTATTTGGATAGTTGTTTCCAAGGAGTGAAAGATAGTGACATGGGAGTGAAAGTAGGTGACCTTAAGGTCAATTGCTTACTATATGCAGATGATGCAGTGCTCATTGCATCATCAGAATGCAATTTGCAGGCATTGGTCACCACTCAGAAAGATGGGTGTGAAATTAATGGTCTTAACCTGAATGTAGATAAGACGAAGGTTCTGATATTTGAAAGAAATGAAGAAAAAACAGAATGTAAGATCAACGTGAATGATAAGATAATAGAACAAGTGAATGAAGTTGTATATTTGGGAAGTATGTTTAGCAGAGACGGAAGATACGAAATGGATGTGGAAAGGCGTATTGATGCTGGTAACAGAGTCAATGGTGCTTTGACTGCATTGTTGAGACGGCGAAACGTCAGTATAGCTGCACGTTTGGCTGTACACAATACAGTTTTGCTACCGACGCTGTTATACGGCAGCCAAACGTGGGTAACACAGAAGAAGAATGTAAGAAAGATGAATGCTGTGGAGATGCGATCTCTTCGCAGAATATGCGGAGTCAGTCTAGCTGATCGAATCCGCAATGAAGAGATCCACAGAATGGCAGGTACTAGCGAAGATGTCACGGTGAGAATGAAGAAGGACGTGCTCAGGTGGTTTGGGCACGTTGAACGAATAAGTGATGAAAGAATGGTAAAAAAGATTTATATGGGAAAAGTGAGCAGTAAGAGACTCAAGGGGAGGCCTCGAGTGACCTTCGAAAACACAGTAGCTACGATACTGGAGGAAGGTCACGTAAAAAGCATGAGGACCCCCCGGAGGGCATGTATGAAGAGGTTGATGTCTGTGGCCGAAGCGAAAGTGGTATGCAGAGACCGTAGCGTTTGGCGCTCCGTCGTCTCTGGCTACCCCGCAAGGGATATGGCGTGAAGGTAAATAAATAAATAAATAAATAAAACCAGAGCCTTATTGCTAAGATTTAAAACCAAAAGATAAAACAGGGAGATTACATTTACCTAAAGATTAGAAAAGTAAGTTTTTAATTTGAATGTTTTTGTCTACTAGTAAAATCCATTAAGAAAAAAAACTTTAAAAAAATGCACGTTAGTCGTAACAAGAAGGTAACAAACTTTTTGAGCAATACGGATTTAAAAATATAAAATAACTTATTGAACCACAATGTTAGCAAAAAATTAAAAATATGAAAACCCAAATAATTTATACTAAACTTATAGTACATTTAGAATAGAACATCATTTCTAGCTTTAGGGATCTTTTAATACATGTTTCAGTCTGCCAAGTTCAGATATAACACCAATGATTCGCTTATATTTTATGATCAAATTTCTAGCATCGCTTCGAAAATATCAATGCACAATTTTTACATCTATTAACAATTATTTAAAACTTTAATACAACACATTTGTATTTTTATAAAAGAATCAATAGTAAATTTAAAAAAAACAACTTCAATATATGCCTCACTTCAGTTTAAAGATTGAGCAATAGATGGCACCATAGCAGCAATAGGCAAATTGTCTTCTACCGCATTCTTTCCTATAAATTTTGTTTCTTTATCGTGACGTTTTTTTTGTTACATTGAGTTTCATTTCACAAAGAGTTCATATCCTTACAATCGCTGTGATTTAAAAGTTTCACTTACAAATACAATGAATTATATTTTACTCAATCACTTAATAACAAAATTGTTTAGTTATTAACCCTATAGTAGTCGCGTGGGCTACATATGTAGTCCACTATTATAAAAACCACTTTTTCTCTAACACTGTAAGCGATTGTTTCTTGGGCTGCTAAGTACTAATAAATAGATAAATGTAAAATGCACGCATTGAAGCGAAAACGCTGGTCGCTTGTGGCCGTGGTACAATACAATACTATTTATGTGTTAAGATTCCCATTAATTATTTATGTTATTTTTTGTGTTAAAATTCACATTAATTCTTATTTGAAAAGTAATTTAATTACGGTGAAATTAGTGAAACCATTTGAAAAGTTTATAGTTTTATTCGAAATTTTGAAATATAGGTTGCGGTTAAGTTTTTAATAATTATATTTAGTTAAGAAAACTAAACGCATTATATTTACATTACTAAAACAAAGAAATATTGTTTTTCTTATTTATTTTTTTATATTTGAAAAAAAACTACAAATGTAGTCTACGCGACTACTGCTGTCACATTTTGATGCGAGACCACTGTAGGGTTAAGAACATTATGTATAAATTAAATGAATTGCCTAGATAATTTTTTTAATCAAACACAGTTGCTCACTACGCGTCACTTTGAACAAAAAAAACAAATATTCGACCTAGTTTTAATTGTGGCATTTCTAAAACTCTTGTAAATAATATCAACAATACGTTCCATATTAGCAATCGTAATATAAATACTACAAGAGGATGCTCTGGAATCTATTATTTTGATAATATATTTTGCCTAATAATAGTTTTCTTGTACTGGTCTGTATTAGTATTTATTGTATATATAAACAAGGATCCGCCCATCGTGCGTGGTGGGAATTGAGCTGAGCGCTGGAAAATCCATTAGAAAAGAATAAAAGGAAATAAATATTTAATAACAATAATAAACAATTAATTCAAAAAGTTTTGTCATTATGAAAGTTAGACTATGAGCGACACAATCACGAGTCTCTTGCTTATTTCTTTATAACTTTTGATTTACTCAAGCTATTTTCATTCTGTTTCTTTTTCTGTAGATGCTTATTTATCAGTTCTACATTCGTGCCAAATTTGACTAAAATCGCTCCAGTAGTTTTCATGTGATGAAGCGACTCATCTCGTTTTGAAGAAGATGATCGGCAAGCGCGCGCGAGAACAGTTAAGCTTAAGTCTATGGAGACTCAGTTTTTCGACCATAACTATTGATCAAATCAAGATTTTATTAATTAGTTTTTTTCAGTAGAAGCTCGTCAACAAGAGCTACAGCAATGCTAATTTTGATGAAGATCGACTGAGTAGATTTTATGTAATGTGGTGACATAAAATTGGTTCCCAAACGGTTAAGAGCTTTGCTTACGCCAGCTCAATAAAATAAATTCTGTTTGTAAGCTTATTTGATTAATTATTAATATGCCCAGCGTCAAGGTATCATATAGCACAGTCTTGTATCATAATCCAACGTTCGTCAATAGTTTATTTATGAACATACATAATCGATATGAATTGTCATGACAATAATTTAAAATTAAAATAAGTATATTTCCATGGGAATAAAGTTATATTTTATTTAAAATATAACTTTATTCCCACGGAAATAGCCTAGCGATTGAAGAAACTTAGCGGTCTAATGGACACCACAAAATTCTATTTGTTCGATACCTTTGATGGATGAAAAAATTCAATAGCGCTAAGGGGAAGTTAGGATACTTAAATTACGAAGTGTTATTAAGGAGGGTTTTATTATTTACTGCGACTACAGAATTTCCTTGTAGATAGTTCAGATAGATAATCGGTTTTACAATTTGACTATTGAATTAATCTAAAAATCTCTTGATTCAATACAAAAAAGTTTATTTTATTAAAATCAATACTAATTATTACTCAAATAATATTCTTCATATTCAAAGTAGTTTATAACTTTACTATTTCCGTTTGGGAGACCTTTTTTTGTGTTTAGTGATTCCAGAATGCGACGAGATAATAAGCTAAAATTTTTCTCATGTATGTTTGAGCCGAACGCGGATGTAAAGTAATTAAAGAAGAAATGAGAGAGGCTCAGCTCAACACCCGCCGCGCACGTTTGGCAGATCCTAGTTTATGTTATGCACCTTAACACCTAAAATAGTAAAGGTTATAGCGACAAAATAAGGTAACAAGAAAATTTATTTCACGTATTTGACATTTTGGATGCCAAATAACTTCAGATATTGAAAGATAAAATAAGGACAATTAATCTATCATAGTGGTTGATAATCCTACTGTTTCCAAAGAAAAAAATTCAGGGTTAATATTTATTTTAACATATATTGTGTTGATGGCCTATTTCGGCTTATAGTCAGCCCCCTATATTTCATACAATAATTGTGCAAGTTGAGTTTTTTTTGTTTAGTTTATTTCAGTCCATTTAAGACTACTTTTTTAAATAAGAAAACTATATACGGAATCTAAATTGTATACTTTAATATAACAAATTCTAAACATTATTATTGTATTGGTAAACAAATAAATAGGATGTATAAACGATAATCACATCGTATGAAATGAATCGGTGTCGATTAATTATTCGTTAATTAGTTAATGTAAGTTAGTGTGATATTGCAATTTTATTATATGTATAAATTAACGGTAAAAATGTAAAAGTTTTTTACAAATATATATATATATATATATACGAGGGGAGGTCCAAAAGTTCGTGGAATGAAAGGGATCTAAATAAAATAAACCAACAAAACTATTTTTCCTTTTCAATATAATCATCCTTAAGCTCAATACATTTATTAGACCTATGAATTAATTTTTCTAAACCACTATAAAAATAGGTTTTATCTTTTCCGTCAAAATGAGCCGAAATTGCCTCCCTTATCTCATTGTTGTCGGATAATTTCCTTCCCCTTAAGTCTTTTTTTTAAATTCGGGAATAAAAAAAAGTCACTTGGGGCCAGGTCTGGACTGTAGGGTGGGTGAACTAGGGATTGGAACCCATGCGTGTGCAGAGCAGCCATTGCAATTCTACTCTTGTGAACCGGCGCGTTGTCTTGCAAGAGCAACACACCCTTTGTCAATTTTCCTCGCCGCTTTTCCTTGATGGCATCCTTTAATTTTTTAATATCGTTGCGTAGTATTCTCCGATTATAGTCCTTCCCTTTTCTTTGTAATCAATCAAGATTATCCCATCACAATCCCAAAAAACAGTAGCCATCATCTTTCCAGCCGACTCCGTCACCTTGAATTTCTTTGGCGGTTGTGTCCCCTTTTTATGCCATTGCATGGATTCTTTTTTGGACTCAGGCTCAAAGTGATGAACCCATGTTTCATCTCCCGTAATAAAATCTGTGCAGGTTTATCTCCACACAACTCCAAAAAATGCTTTGACGCATCGACGCGCTGCTCTTTATGAAACGGCGTGAGCATTCTCGGTACTCATCTTGCACTGACTTTTGTCATACCCAGGTGATCATGTAGGATTTGCAAAATAGTGGTATCTGATACTCCAACTAATGCAGATAATTGTTTTATCTTCACACGGGAATCCTCTAGTACAATTTTCTTCACTTTTTCGACGATGTCCGATGTGGTGACCTCAACTGGCTTTCCTGAGCGGGGGTCGTCTTCAATTGACTCTCGACCATGTTTATAAAGACCAAGCCACTTGTAAACTTGTAAATCATCGATTTACTAGGGCACTGTTCTCTATAAACGACTCCCATTTCATTCAAAATGATTTGAGCCTTCTTTCCTTGCTTGGTAAGGAATTTTATCACAGCGCGGTGTTCAATTTTCTCCATAATTTCAGTTTTCTTTCGGATTGACTTGTTCAGCAGGCGACTGTTCGTAAACGAATGACGCAATCGGGTTGAAAATCGGTATTTATACTGATGATGAGAAAGTACAAATACCGTATAAACAGTGTCGCAGTTACGATGTCATAAAGTCTATAAACTATCACAAGAAGTATAGATATATACATTACAATTTATTCTTTAAACAGTTATAAAAAAAAATCTAATTATTATGTATAAAGTCAACCACAATATTTTAATATCAAGTATAATCTTACAACATGAAAACTTATATCTCAGGAAAATACTCTTACTCTAGTATGTCATTTCTGTAATTTGAATTCCATGATTTGTATTATAATTTTTTTTTAATAATATAACTATTCATCAGTTGTCCGCCAAATTCCAATAGGGATGCTGATAGGGTGCTATTGTATAACTTTTGTATTCCTGTTATATATAAGTTATACAATTAATTCAGAAGGTATAAAATCTATTACAGGAAAGTGTATTGAGTGCAGCGCTCCGAACTCTTGAATAAGGACTACAATTGAATTTGAAACTAATGAGGGCAAATTCTGATTTAATAAGCATGAGTACAATTTAAATATATAGAAAGGCTTTTCTTTGTTAAAATATATCATAGTGTAAATAATGACTTTCTGATGTTTTTAGAGATCGTAATTATTCACTTGATTTATCTCAGATTTCCAAACTGTTACAAGACTGTTGATGATCAGTTACTACATTTTTCTAATGATAGACTCATATTTCATGAATATTTCTAATAATAGACTCATAGTTCATGACATTTTAGGCATATATTTATAATAATAGCAGAAGTACCAAAAAACTATACGGGTTCCGCTATAAGTTTTTATTAATTTATTATTCTGATCTAAGTGTTTGAAAGTATTTTGTTATTTTTTCAATGTAATAGCCATTCTTAGCGACACTATCTACTTGGATCATTTTATAATAAGAGTTTTTATTGATTATATTTCATTTTATTAGTTTTAAAGTAAACAGATATAGTAAATGACACCGAAACTCGTTACTTTATATGTATTTGCAAAAATTATAATATTTTAATTACAATTTAAAAAATTGGAAGTTTTACAAAAATTGCTTTACACAGATCAGTAAATTTAAATAGAAATATATAGTAAGAGAAAATATATAGAAATATAAGATATATTTCAGTTTATCGGAAAATATATTACAGAAGATAAATTGGTATTTGGGATAATAATTGCCTTTCGTGCACAATTGGTAATTCGATAATTTGAGGCTATTGAGATAATTCGATAGATGGAGGAAACAGAGATCTTTGAGTGTATAAATAAACGAAACTTTTGAAACTATCTCTCTGTTATATCATTTATCCTGTAAGATTAAAGAACATTAATTTTAAAAAGCGTTATTATAAGCTATCATTATTCTATAACCACTATTTATTGAGACATATTTTAAAATTACTATTTATTAAAAATACTTGAAAACTTTTTCTCAAACAGTTTCTTGATGGAAAATGGTTATAAAATATAAGTTGAAATGAAATTCTCACCCACGCTTTCTAAAACTTGTCAATCAGGAAGTTGGATAAAAGTTATTACAAACGGATAAAGGACTGCTTGCAACATATTTCTATATAAAGTGAACTGTTACTGTAAGTTTCTCCTATATATACTTGTATATATATATATATATATATATATATATATATATATATATAAACAAGGACTTATAGACACCATAACGAAAAATTAAAAATTAACAAGTCTGTGGGCTTGAAGGTAGGCTCAAATTTTAAACTAAGAATAAGTTCAAAGTCTGAAATTTGAAACTAAAAGTGCATTATTAAATAAATCTTATTAGAGCATTCAAGAGTTTTAGTTGATCGAAATGTATGGAATTTAGTTTATTGATTCATTTGCTCAGTTGATAGTATAATAAATGCATGAGTCATTGTTAAATTTCATTTACGAAGACCAACTTTCTGGTCTCGGCTCTTTTCAGCAGAGTAGCATTTTGAGTTGATAAAGCTTTTTCACGGCCGGACTATATTGACCTTTTTATAATGTGATAATTGACTTAAAATTGCATATAAATGTGTACTTGAATAAAGATATTTTGATTTTGAAATCATATTAGAAATTAAATAGAATATTTTATATTACAAAAGTGGTCATGCCAAAAAATAAAAACGTAATTGAACTAATATTGTAAGGTAATAGTTAATAAAAATATGGGATTAACTTTTAACACATTAAATATCAATATTGCATTATACCAACTGAACTTTTAAGCAGGTGAAACTTTTTTTATAAAATCTACATATAGCCTTCAATATTATACAAGTAATTCTTAGGTCTTACCATAAAATATCCCAAAAAGGCTTCTTTAATTTACTCAAAAGCGAGTTCTTTAATTTACTCGTTCCATTAAATTACAATTAGGTAGAAAGTTTAATATCATCTTGAACATATTTTTTTCCTCCTTTTTCATAACTTATTACAATGTATTTTTTTACAAAAGGCTATTGAATTAGTATATTTTTTCATTGGTTGTATTTTGCTACTGAGTTATAATATGTATAAAGATGTTCTAATCTATTAATATTCATATTAGTAAATCCGACCAATTAATTAAGATTATTTTAATATTTGCTATATCACTCTCTATCTCAATCAATAATCAATCATATTATAATACAAGTACCAAGGTATATAGTAAGAAAATGACTGTTAGCAACTGAAATAACATGTTTAGGTTAACATATCGTCGTTATATTACTACTTGAATCAAAGGTGAAAGAGAACATGATGCTGTAGTCTTTATCTGTTCAAGATTGTAATCAATTAAATAATAAATAATAAAATAAAAATAAAATAAAAAGCCTTTTATTTCTTGCTAGACAATACAGTTTTACAATTTAAAACAAAAAATAGTGTGCATGCATTAATCGATTTAAAAGTTAGTGTTTTTATTATTGTATATATTTATATATTTTTGTTGCAATTTTATAGTTGCAAGAACCCCTCTCAGCGGAAGGTAAAGGCCTCCTCCAGAGATGACCACTGTTGTCTATCTTTTGCTACTCGCATCCAGTGGGCGCCTGCTATTTTTACAACGTCGTCTACCCAGCGCGTACTTGGCCTTCCCCTTTTTCTGTGGCCCGATGGTCCTAGCCATGACGTTGTCATTGTAGTCCAGCGATCGTCGGTAAGTCTAGCTATATGTCCAGCCCATCGCCATTTTAGCTTCTGTGAGTAACTGAGCGCGTCGATAACTTTAGTTTTCTGTCTTATGGCAGTATGACGGATTTTTTGTATTTTTTTTTTTATTTTAAGGATGCTTCTCTCCATACTTCTTTGACAAGTTACGATTTTATTTTTTAAATTCTTTGTAAATTTCCAAGTTTGACAGGCGTAGGTTAGTGAGGGAAGTAGGCAGGTGTTCATGATTCTGCTTTTCAACTTTATGGACATGTCGCTTTTTAAGATTTCTTTTAGGTTCCAAAACTTCCTCCAGGTGATGTTGACCCTTCTCTCTACTTCTAGTTCATTGTTGTGTTGGTTGAATGAAATTTGTTTTCCTAGATAAATGTAGGTTTCAACATACGTTAGAAGTTGGTTTCTGAGATATATAGGTGTTTTAATATGATTCGTCATGACATTTGTTTTATCAAGGTTGATTTCCAAGCCTACTTTACGACTTTCTTCATGTAGAGAGTTTATCATCAGTTGTAGTTGAGCTGGGCTTTCTGATAACAGAACTATATCATCCGCAAATCTGAGATGACTCAATCAATTAAACAAAAGTTAATGTTATTATATAAAGCTTAGCTGTAGTTATTTGACTGCAGCTCGTCTTGGGATGGCTCGATCGGGGCATGCATCTATTTCAGCACTCTTATCTTAAAGGCGTAGTCCCGGTTCATTCATCTAATCCCTAAAAAAAGTGATAGCTCGAACCCAATTACAGACCTATCGCCATTAACTCTCTTCTCTTCAAAATAATGAAGAATATTATTAACTGACAGCTGCTTATGTACCTTGAGGATCCTTAGTTAATCAAAAACTGTCAATATGGTTTTTGGAATGGTCGATCGGCTGGTGATCTTTTATTATAACTTACGGCCAATTAGTCTAGATATGACAAAAGATTTCGATCGTGTATGGCACAAGGGGCTACTTTCAAAGCTTCCTTCCTATCGGTTCCTCAAGAGTTTAAGCAACACTGATTGGAACATAAGTTTACCACTATGAAAACTTAATTTGTCGTATCGCCGCTCTTTGAGGGTACTCCTCTTAATGCCTCGCCAAGTATCAGAATACTCGGTCTCGACATGTCAAGTGATTTTCAGTTTCGTGGTCATCTGGAAAGCAAGGCCAAGTTGGTCGATAAAATGAACAGCTGAACTCTTTTGCATTTCGTAGAGACGTTGCTTCTCTCTGCGTCTTCTACCGCATTTACCACGGGGAGTGTTCCGTAAAAGAGATTTATTAGTATTTTTTTACAAAAATATTAAGTAGAAGGAAAAGTAGAAAATAATTATTAAATTAATTTTTATATATAATTTAAATTTATTTAATGATAAACTTGAGGCTTCATTTGGGAGCTTAATATAAAAACGTATACAATTAACCTTAAAGGATTTACTAATTTTATGGAGCCTAGTGTTGGGCATAGCGACTTTATTTTTATTTCTTGTATTAATTTTATGAAAATCGCTTAATTTTTTTTTGTACTTAGTAAAATTTTTATGAACGTAAATTAAATTTTCATAAATATATTGATTGTAAACAGTCATTATTTTAAATTCTTCAAATTTGTTTCTTATGGATTCTCTTGTCTCATATTATATATTGCTCGAACAGCCCTCTTCCGTAGTGTAAATATGGTATCGATGTCGGCTGCATTACCCCATATGAGTATACCGTATGACAATATACTATGAAAGTAACTAAAGTAAACTAATCGAGCAGTTTCCATATTTGTCAATCGACGTATTTTTTTAACCGCGTATATAGCAGAACTAAGTCTACTTGATAAGTCAAATATATGAGGACCCCATCGCAATTTTTCATCTAAGGTAATTGCCCAAGCAAGTAGAAGATTTGACCAAGTCCAATTCCTCATTGTTTAATTGTACATTGGTTATAACATTATTAACATTTGGTAAAGTAAATTTAACACATTTCGTCTTTTTTTATTGAGTAACAAATTATTGGCGTTAAACCATTGTACAACATCTGAGAGAGCATTATTTACATCGTCAACAACAGATTGCCTTCTGCTAACTTTAGAAGTAAGAAAAGTATCATCAGCAAACAACACTGTCCCATGTTTTTCCCTCACTAGATGAGGTAAGTCATTTATGTAAATGAAGAACAAGAAAGGCCCTAAGATGGAGCCCTGTGGCACACTAATTTTTACCAAAAAACCGGGGGAACGTATTCCATTTACATCTACTTTTTGAATTCTATCATTAAGATATGAACTGATTAAATCTAGGGACTTATTCTTAACTCCATAATGTTCTAACTTTTTTATAAGGATTTCGTGTTGAACGCAGTCAAAGGCCTTAGATAGATCACAGAAAATGCCAAGTGCATCCTGCGATCCTTCCCAGGCTTCAAATATATTGAATAATAGCTCAACACCAGCATCTGTTGTAGAGCGACCGGCAGTGAAACCAAACTGGTTTTTATGTAAGAGATTGTTTTTACTGAAAAATTCAACAAGTTCATTAAGAATTATTTTTTCAAAGATCTTGCTAAATATGGGTAAGACTGAAATAGGTCTATAATTACTAGGATCTAATGAACTACCAGATTTAAATGATGGAGTTATTTTACTTTGTTTCATAAGATCAGGAAATATAACACATTCTAAACAATAATTAAATATCAATGCTAAGTCTGGCGCAACAATGTCAATTATGGACTTAAGTACGTCAACAGATATTCCCCAAAGATCACTAGTCTTTTTAACGCTAATTAATTTAAATAATGCGGCGTTGGGAACCGCCAACCAACACGCCATGTGTTGTGCCATTAATACGGCAGCTAAACGTGGGTAACACAGAAGAAGAATGTAAGAAAGATGAATGCTGTGGAGATGCGATCTCTTCGCAGAATATGCGGGGTCAGCCTAGCTGATCGAATCCGCAATGAAGAGATCCACAGAATGGCAGGTACTAGTGAAGATATTACAGTGAGAATGAAGAAGAACGTGCTCAGGTGGTTTGGGCACGTCGAACGAATGAGTGATGAAAGAATGGTAAAAAAGATTTATATAGGAAAAGTGAGCGGTAAGAGAGACAGGTGGAGGCCTCGAGTGACCTTCGGAAACATAGTATCAATGTTACCGGAGGAAGGTCACGTAAAAAGCATAAGGACCCCCCGGAGGGCATGTATGAAGATGTTGATGTCTGTGGCCGAGGCGAAAGAGGTATGCAGAGACCGTAGCGTTTGGCGCTCCGTCGTCTCTGACTACCCCGCAAGGGATAGGGCGTGAAGCTAAATAAATAAATAAATAAATAAATAAATAAATAAATAAACAATTTAAATACTTTGATTACTTTTTGAGCATTCACTTTTTTTAAATTAAAACTGCTAACACATCGATCTACATTATCTCTAAGTAAACCTAGTCACTGAAATATTAGTAAAAAAGGTTTCAAAAGCAATAGCAACCTCGAGATCAGACGTAACATATTTATTATCTATATTTAATTTAAAGTCGATCCTCGTCGATAGTCCATGGCTAATACATTCTACAGTCACTGGTATAAAACTTACTTTCTGTTTTGATTTTTCGATCTTGCTACAACTGAATTTAATAAATTGGCCATAGTGGTCAGAATCTAACGTATTGAATAAACATTTAAAATTTGGAATGACACTTGTAAAAATATTATCAATACAAGTGGCACTAGTGGCTGTGATTCTAGTAGGCTCCATAAACATGTGTACAAGATTATAAGATTTGAATAAATTTAAAAAATTTATACTTATTGAATTTTTTTCAAGAATATTAATATTGAAGTCTCCACTAATGATTAGCTTTTTACTAGAATGTGATAGTTTAAACAATACCTCATCCATAATCTTTTCAAATTGTTCAATACTGGATGACGGTGGCTTATATACATTTACAATTATTCATTCATCTAATTCAACTGATGCTAGTTCAGTTGTTCGCTCAACAGAATGGCTCACTAAGTCCTTACATTCTTAGAATTTTATCTGTTTATTTAAAATAATTAAAGAGCCACCATGTATGGAATTAACTCTGTTGAACGTACTACCAACCTGGTGGTTATTGAAATTAAACATTAATTCACCATTTTTGAGCAAATGCTCAGTGACACAAAAGATATAAATATCAAAAGTATTTAACTGCTACTTACTTTCCATATCATCCTTATAAATTATTTGGGAATGGATATATCTTGGATTTCAGTTCAACTGCTAATTTGTCCTTGTCAACGATGCCATGTTACAAAAAAATATTTATAAAACTTCTCAATAAGTATAAAAAAACGATAAACACAAAATAGTATCTACAAGTACAATTACCTAATTCAATTTACGAGAATATTAATACGAATGAACCCCCAAAGGGTTTAATGATATTATATATTTTATGAATAAGTCAGGTTAATAGGGTTTTCCATATTTGACATGATTTGAAAGTTATCAAAAAGAGTTGTTTTTATATTAGTAAAGAAAAAAATTTTTTTAAACATTATTATTGTTACAACATCAAAACACAGAATTTATTTTATATTTACACTTACAATATCGTTATTTAGTCATCAGTAAAAGATTGCTTATCTTTTGTCCTGTGATACTCTGCTCATACAAGCAGATAATACTATCGCGAAGAACAAAGGAATACCTCTGTTGTTATGTTATTACAGTTTTAAATCAAATATTTTTATTGTATTTTGCAAATTTATATTTCAAACATATTTTGATATACAATTAAATATAATTTATTCTTAAATATTTAATAAAATTTAATATTTTAAATGGTTTTTTAAAGAAAATTTTGCTGTTATACGGAAGTAGAGTCTGATTGTAGTTGTTGTATTGCATTTCGAGCCGGCGTAATATAAGCGGCTCCTTATCTGGAAGATAACGAAACGCAGTTTCTTCCTTCTTCTTCTTCTTCATGTGTCATGTATTTCTATAAGAAGTCCATGGAGAGATGTCGTTTAGGTGCAGTAAATATTTTTGTAATTACATATGTGGCAGCTCTACCTATCATCAGTTGGATTCATCATTTGCTAAGCAAATCCCTTATAAAATAAAAAGTATAATTGTAGGAACATTATACGAATGTAATGAAGAATTTTCTAAACATTTGTGACATAACTTATATAATATCATATCATAAGATTACAACAGTGTCATATATATAGATAGTAAAGTTTTTATTTGATTATTATTGATTATAATATTATAGA
This sequence comes from Melinaea menophilus ssp. n. AW-2005, assembly GCA_918358695.1. NCBI lineage: Eukaryota > Metazoa > Arthropoda > Insecta > Lepidoptera > Nymphalidae > Melinaea > Melinaea menophilus. The sequence continues at coordinate 4,841,104 of OU911052.1, forward strand.
CCATGACTACATAAGAACTCATAATAAATTTTAAATGCTTACAACAACTAACGGAATTTAGGTTAACTAACGGATTTTAAGTTAACAATGAAACCAGATAGAAATAGACATTGGAGAGCCGTTTAAGTAGGCCCCAGGTTTTTTTAATACTGAGTATTCTCATTGTAACATAAATTATCCGTTTCTATTTAAATGTTTTCCATTAATTTATGTTAAGTGGTTGTCACAAATAAAGCTCAAGCTTTTGTGGCTCTCACTCAGCATGAGTTCTCTAGGCCACTTACTCTGTCTCTTTCTGATAGCGTTGAAGCTAAAATAAATAATATCTTTAATTATTTTTCGTAACAATTACAATACAATTACAATTTTTACAAATGAAAATATTTTCCAATTATATAAATGTTTCCCAGTTTATCTTTATATCTTAGAGCAATGAATGCTTATTGCGAGAAGTTGCTATTGAACACACAAAACCGTTTAATAATAATTATACGTGCCACAGAAAACATTATACTTATGAAAACTAATCCAACGAGTTTAATTACAACTGGATTGTTTTTAATTGGAGTTCCTGTGGTGCTACAATGGAATGCATTTTTTTATATACTAAGATATTTAAAGGTAACTTTTTTCTAAATATTACTTACAATTTTGAAAAAAATATCGTAGATTCATATGTCTACCTTAAATTACTGACATTTACCCTTTTATAGATAAAATCTTTTTTTCCTTAACGAATATCTCATTAAAATAGGTCTTCCCATTTACTAAACATCTTGCTTATTTGAAACAGTAAATGGAGAAAAATCGATTAAAAAAATCGAAAAGAAATCGGCATTAACAAAAAAACTATTTTTTGTTTTATGTTATTGTATATTTTTTGCAGTATAAATAATAAATATTGAAAATATTATGTAATAAAATATTGAAAAAATTATCCTTTTCATCTTATGAAGATAGTCAAAATAAATTCTCACTAATAATTGGGAAGGATGAATATAAATAAGCTATTAGGCATAGCTTATTTATATCCAGAAAAAGGTTAAATAAGTAAAGTATGTACCTATACAGTTATATTAAAAATAATAGATATCTTTATTTCACTTTTCAAGTACAAAATTTAAACATTCTAAACAAAATTTGCAAAGTACCTTGAAATTTCTTATCAACAATATTCATAAGCGGAAACTTTAAAGACTATAATTTGCATATGTTATGTATTTTCAAAAGTTTTCTAAGACTGTATAATTTGAAATTAACAGCTGGTAACTTTATGTTAAACTTTGTTTCTGTAAGGAATAATTTAAAAATGAATGAGATAATAAATATGCTTTAACGTAATATTTTAATTGTAACGTTCTTTTGAACAATCAAGCAAATAATAACTTACAATAAATAAAATTTTAACTAAATGATATGAAACCTTAGCAAATTGTAAAATATTTCGTAGCCTTCCTGTTAATTAGTATTTCTGTTGGTGAAAATCGCATGAAAATCTATTCAGTAGTTTTATTAGCTTATCCTGTAACTTTACCCGTATTTTAATCTTAAACTATTATATATATGTCATCAAATTTAAACATAGTAAAAATATATATGTAGGTAACTTATTATTTCCAAAAATAACATTTCGGTACGTGGTTATTCTCGGAAACGGTCCTCGATTCGAGAATACTCTTCCACCGCTCACCTAACAGACGACGGCACCGCTCTGAGCTGCGAATACGGAGTGGAAGCATTCGCCGTATTTTGTTCAAAATATAATACAAGTATCTTGCCATTTTCCCCATGCCTCTTTAAATTAACAACAAGTAAACTAATATATATGTTTTAAAATTCATTGTTTTAGCAGTATTTAATAGGATATTTTATTATATTTTAGTGCTCCCCCAAAAGTGGGTAATGTTATTGTTTCATATTTGTAACGCTTGTGTTTAAATATTAGTACGATTATTATTTTTGCTACTGTTAGGCCATTTTAGTTTAGTTTGATGTTTTTTTGTTTTGTTCATTCGTTTTGATTTATCTGCTCACGGTTGTTCCGTATTGCTAATCATATGCGAGTATATTTAGCGGTGGCAAAAATAGCGGATGTTAACTGTGGAAATATTGCCAGGGTGCCGCATTTATTTTAAAAATTAGATGTTGGATTCTGGAATAGAACTTTGGACTGCATCGACACACCCTCAACGTTTCGCGTACACCATCCTATCACCAGCCCTAACAACAACTGAGGTAGCAGGGCAGTACCGGATTACAGCAGCATAATCTAATTCTAATCTAGTCTAATTTTGTTTTAGTTTAAGTAAAAAATACATTTATTGAACATATATTGTAGAGAAGATATCTTTTTATATATAATAACTTTAATCAACTTGAATGGTAAATGAACTGAAAATTATATTATTATTTTAATGTTATACAGTATAATGGTCAAAATCCCAAAAAAGGATAACATAAAAGTAATCTCCTTAAAAGCCTCATTACCATCAGGGCGAAGATTCGCGTTAACATCATTAATCTTTCTCAAGCAACTACTACTCGATGATAGAGAATGAATGAAACGATTAGATCTTTATGAGTTTATTTGTCCGCTACGGTGATGTCATCTTGTAATTTAATGTTATTTTTCTTAAATTTTATATATTCCTTTTGCTTATATCACTCCAAGTCAAAATCAAAATACCCCTCCTATTCCTTGCCACTTAATCCTTGTATATTTTGATGGACAGTAATATTAAACAGATTGGCTTTGGCTTGTCATTTAGTTTAAAGTGGGGCGATAATTTTTTAACATAACTGTATTATTTTGGTTACAATATTTTTTTGTTATAAACCTTATAACGAAGTTTTTAAAATCAAATGTCACTTATGTAGCATTTGTTTTCGATTGTACAGAGGCAGGTACATTTTTATTTGGTATAGGAGAGCAAACGAGTTTGATAGCTGATGACGCATGATCACCGCCGCCCATGAACTCTTTCAACATCTGAGGATTCACAGGAGCGTTGACGGCTTTGGAGGTAGGAGTATACGCCTTTTTTGACGGTACCCATATCGTATCGATCTGGAAATACTGCCGTTCCACATTCACGTGGTACGTGGAAGACAGGTTCTTGAAACCGACCAGTGGAGGTTTTGGTGATGAAATTCGGCAGCAGGCATCATCGGGATCGAATAGCCCGTTGTCAATGCGGTAGAAGATGCACAGAGAAGCCACGTCTCTATGAAATGCCAAAGAGTCCAGTCGTTTGCAGCGCACCAAATAAATCATATTATAGGACTGAAGTAAGTACTTAGTTGTGTTAATGTGTGGTTTTAAGCCCTGTGAATGAGTCAACAAACCATTATTGATTCATTTATATTGTTGATATTATAATGTATACATCAATAATTGTAAATTAAAAAAAAAGAACTGTTTAGCTTCTGGCCCTCCTCACCAGACCATTTTGAACCGGTAGTAGCATACTTATGGATTGATTATACTGACTTTTTTTATGTAATAATTAACGATTCAAAAGTTCGTGTACATGCCTAGTCGAATTAAGATATTTTGAATTATGAATTTTTGAATATGGTATTCCTTTCTTATTTAATATACGGTCAAAAATGTTTCACTTATACGAAATTGAAATAAATAGATTTTATTTCTTTTATTTTTAAAAAAGCAATACTAATTTAATATTTTAATAAAAGTTAACATTAGTCGTTTTATTTTATAATTTATGTATCTTAGCAGAAAAAGTAATATTGATAGAAAAAAATTATAATCAAAATTCAGAAAGATGACGACAGTGTTATAAAACTTTTAAATTCTTTGGTTAAAAAAGGATTTTAAATGTATAAAATTTTAAATGCTGTGAAAAATAAGTCTTATCGATAAATACTTATAACTACGTTATAAACTTTTAATATTTAATTTTAATATTTAAACTTTTTTTCTACACTTCTAAGTTTATAGTTAAGAAATATATTACAAAAAAATATCAGCTGTGTTCCAGTATCTTGTTATTATTATAAGTTGAATAAGTGTTAATTTTCTACATATTTTTGTTATATAAACAAACTTATACTATTTTTGAACAATAATTTAGTTTTGACAACTTTCTTTTGCTTTGTATTAGTTTTTGCATCACAACGCTGCTGTAGTCCAAAAAGTTTAATTAAATTTAACGTTCTATTTGAAAATAAATTCTAACTTTTATATTGGCGACACACAAGAGTTAAAGGCACTGTTAGAGCAAACGGACTTTTAACAACTAGAAACATCATTTTATCTTCGTAAATCCACATTGAGATATCGGCGATTGAAGAAATATCTATTTTAACAAATTAAGTGATTTTTCAACTTATAATATTTTTTTATTTAATGACAACTATTCAAACTTTGGTTTCCAATAATAATATAACATATGTATAAAGATGGCTTGCACTGGCACTTACAATCAATGGTTTGATTTGAAATATATCTAAGGTTTTGGACTTTCATGTGTACCTTCTCTTGTGAGCATTCTATTTACAGACTTTAATCAATCACACGATAATCTCAGTATATATAGCTATAAATAAAGTTGATATTGTCGTACATTAAAAAAAGGTTTTATTTTTATTTTATTATGAGAAGATATAAATACAAAAAAGAAAAAGTGGGTTTATTAGAAATACTTTTATTATCACACGAAAAAAGTAAATCATGAATAACAATCTTACATATCACTTTTAAAAATTGTTTATATATTATTTATGCTATGTAATTATTAGTATTTTTTTCATACTGTTTTACACTTATTCAGATCCTAATAGTATATGTTGATGACGTCAATCAAAATATAAAATAGTTCTATAATGATGCACTTATGAGACGTAATGGAATAAAATAATACCTAAAAGCAAAATGAAATATTTTATCCGAGTTTAATGTCAATCTAGTCAATCCATTTCACATTAAATATTATAAGTTTTTGAGAAAATAGAGTATTGAAAAAATCTTAGAACTCCACTTAGATAATCATTAGACGTTTATGTAGCTCCACAAGATATCTTAGACCTTCCTTTTCTTAGTTATAATCTAAAATCAAAAATTTATTGGGTAGACCTCGAAGAATTCGGTCTGCCCATTCATTTGTACCCGACTTTCGAATTTTGGAAAAATTTCTTCACAGGAGGTCTTCTTATGACCCCCTGAGTCCGAAATGACCATTGGTCAAAATGTTTATATATATATATATATATGCGTGCGTGCGTCCAGATTCGACTTTTGTCAGCACGATAGCGGCCGTAGTTTCGCTCGGATCGCTTTCAAACTTTGCACAAAAATCAACCATCCAAAAATGAAGGTCAAGTTCGTTAACCAGAGAAATCCGGCCACAGGGAGCGCTAGGGCCTCACTTTTTCTGATTTCAGTTTTTCGACCATAACTTTTTCCCTATACAAAGTAGATTAATCGCGTTTATATTATATGATGTCTTTAATGAATACCTATAACTAATGTAAATAAACCGAAAACCTAACTTCAATAATTTAGGGGTGGGGGTAAAAAAACTAAAAATTTTAAAAAAAAAATTCATAACTTTGTTTTGGTAAACATTCTTACATCACAAATATCTTTATTAGAAAGGTTATTTTTTACTCTAAATTTAGGTACCAAAAGTTTTTCTGTAAAATGTACCGTTTCCGAGAAAAAAAATAAAAATCACTTTTAGCTTGAAAATTTAAAGTAGGTAAAACCACGGAAAATTTTTTCTGGTAAACATTCCTTCCTCGCAAATATTTTTAATAGAAAGGTTATTTTTTACTCTTAATTTAAGTACCAAAAGTATTTCCAAAAAAGATACCTTTTCTGAGAAAAAAAATAAAAACCGCTTTTTGCTTGAAAATTTTTGATGTAAACAACGGCATCATGTTGAAACATATGGAGAGCCACGAGAAGTGGCGTGCTATTTTGTTAAAATGTGTTATTCTTAGGTAGTGAGTTATATTTTAAACGAGTTACACACGAGGTCTACCCACGCATGTCCCCCTGCGGGCACGGATTTTTATTAAATACATCTTATTACAACTTTCAAGAGTTTTAGTGGATCGTTTAATCGTGGATCGTGTGATCGATCGTGGATCGTGTGATAGTGTACCTAATTGTGTATAGAGTAATAATTTAGATAAGTTAACAAATTTATAAATATCCTGTTATTTTGCTCCCTGTTTTACACTCAACAAGCAATATTTCATACAAAACTTCGTTAAGAAAAGTACTTTGTGTTTGTTACTTGGATGATAAAATCATAAACAGATTAGTTTTTTTATTATTGTCAATAATTACGTGAATCTATATATTTTCATAAAATTAAGAGTGTTAAAACATGGTAAAATAAAGTAAAAGATATCGTCTAATCTTAAAAACTGGTAGGAAGCCCCAATCATAATAAAAAAAGAATTCACAAATAATGGTTGTTATCATATATTATTTTAAAACAATAAGAGGTTCCATATATATATATATGCAATCGGGGGTAACATATATAGAATATTTATAGAATACCCTTTCAAATGAGAAATCTAATAAAATATTACAATTTTCATACTATAAAAGGCTTGATATTATAGATAAAATAATAATATAATAATTTATAAGAAGAATCAAATATTTGATTCTATTTATCAATAAATATTATAAACCTTTTTAAGTTTTCGCGATTTGTATTCATATTTTTATACTGTAAACGGGACTTAATCGCGTACTATTTTAATCACGAGTAGTGATCACGGCCGTTGCATTACGGCCGAAACGTCGAGAGTCGAGGTAAATACTTCGAATAAAATAGTACGCGATTAAGTCCCGTTTTCAGTATAAAAATAATAAACCTTGTAGGTAGTCGTCAAGAAATATTTTTAATAAAGATATAACTAAATTAACCCGCTAATTATTGGTAAAATTTTAATTTGGACATCAATAGCCCGTAAGCGATCATTCAGATTTATTTGTAATGTTCCCTGAATTTTATTAAAACACCCTCAAATTATAGAAAGTAAATATTTGCGTAATTTTGCGTAGTTTTTGTACTTAAGACACATTCTTCTAAATTCCCCCAATATTAATATTTTGCTGCAACAATAGAATACATAATGGCATGTAAACGAATACATATTATATTAGTTGCGAATACATATTATATGAGATATTTTTGTTTACCATTGTGCTTCAAGAGTAGCGTTAGAAGTGGTTGGGAAAAACCTCAATTTATTGTCAAAAAAACATGAAGGATATAAAAATTTACTCTTATCTGTATAAACACAATATTTTTTTTACATCAAAAACGTTTATAAAATATGTTTTATTTGTTATCTACAATCAAAACCAATCTTTGATTTAGACATGCTAACAACGGTTGAAAACAGAAAAACAAGAACAGTAAAAAAAAAATAGATTTGTTAAGCGTTTCTTCTATTAGTACTTATAACTCCATTTTAAGTCTTATTACAATGGTACCCAAACCATCTTTTCTGTTTTCTTGTAAGTTTGTAAAAACTAAGCATCCATCAGGTTAATAAAAAATAAGTCAAAACATTAAATTTCATAAAATTTATATTGCCCCGTACTGTGTTTTGTTGTATTTTAAAACGGCCATAGGTTAAAACCGGGTTGAAAAGTGTCATATATTGAGAGTTCAAAGCTGGCTTATCAAAATAAATAGATAGATTTTAGTGGAATTAAGTGAGGCAATAGTTTGTTGGCCGAGGTAAAATTTATTTTTAATCATTTTTATTTAAATGAATATCTTCGGATACAATAAAAAAAATACATGTAATGGTAGATAAGATGATTATGCACACAGCGGAAGAGCAGGTAAAATTGCAGACAACAGCTAGTATTTAGATAAAATATTATAAATAATTAATACATTTAGAATATTAAAAATACGTGTAAATTTATTAATAAAAGTATGATTGTTGGAAAACAAATTTAAGCTAATTAAGTCCGTTAATATAGTTTAATTGATTAAAATACTTGAGTATTTTACCTGATATTTATGGGGACATTTTTACATAATACAATAATACTCCACACAATTCGACTTGTGCTTTACATATATCCTCCGTAAATTTCGTAATTGTATTATACAATACATAAATAATATTAAATCTTAATTCAAAAGTAAACAAAGCGAAAAGACTTTTGAGGAGACAATTTGGTTCTGCATTCAAAAACTCCGTTGTGGAGCGACAAAGAACAGCTCAAGTGATCCGTATTCCGGACCTGTTATAGCCTAATTCAGTTCCTATTAATTATTAATAAATCCCAAAAAAAAGGTAGTAAAAGAGTTGTGTTTTGTTGATGAATTGATAATATTTCATTTTACCAACATACAAGAAGAATGTAAGAAAGATGAATGCTGTGGAGATGCGATCTCTTCGCAGAATATGCGGAGTCAGTGTAGCTGATCGAATCCGCAATGAAGAGATCCACAGAATGGCAAGTACTAGCGAAGATGTCACGGTGAGAATGAAGAAGAACGTGCTCAGGTGGTTTTGGCACGTCATACGAATGAGTGATGAAAGAATGGTAAAAAAGATTTATATAGGAAAAGTGAGCTGTAAAAGAGACAGGGGGAGGCCTCGAGTTACCTTCGAAAATATAGTATCTATGATACTGGAGGAAGGTCACTCGAATCACTCGGTCAGGTAAAAAGTATGAGGACCCCCCGGAGGGCATGTATGAAGATGTCTATGACCGAGGCGAAAGAGGTATGCAGGGACCATAGCGTTTGGCGCTCCGTCATCTCTGGCAACCCCGCAAGGGATATGGCGTGAAGATAAGTGAATAAATAAATAAATAAACGAGTCAAAGTTAATCTTAGCGAAATAAATGGAGTCTCTCTACTTATCTACATATCGGAAGGAAGAATCATAAAATCATTTGTTCAAAAATCAAAAGGTTGTAATGTTTATTTTTTTTCCAGCCATTGTCCGTTCAAACTATTTGCACTCTAGTGCAATCTATTTATTAGTGAAATCTATTTCATATATATTTCAATTCCTGCTTACTTTAGTTCAGTTACACTTAATCTTATTTTAGATATGTTAAAATATTAACTAAAATATATATTTACTGTAAACTATAAAATAATTACTGTACTTGTAAATATTGAAGACTATTTGTGGTAGTAATTTGCTGCAATTTATTTTATTTCAGTAAGTAATCCATATTGAAACTAAATAGAATAAACCTTAAAATTAGAGAACGTCTTTTCAGAAAAAAAACAGCCTTTTTGTTTTGTTTTTTGTCTTTCTGCTTTTATGCTATTCAAATTCAAATTTATAAATACACATAACGATAGAAGATTAAAGATTTAGTGTAAAATGTTGTGCCTATCCTTAAAGTATATCCCGTCAAATTTATGAAGAAAATCTTGATATACTAAATTCCGTTCCATTGTAATATCATACATATAACTTTAATTCTGTATTTGGAAAAAGTAAGAGTGTTTAATTCTGACAAAGACCAACCCGAATTGATTGAAAGTGTCCTCTTGAATAGGTTTCACTTTAATACTAATTTATCTATCATTTAAAAATTTAAGCATTCCGTGAATAATTTAGTTTGTTTAATCAAAAGAAGCTGACAAGGTAATAATAAGGCGTAATCTTTTTTTTTAATTAAATTTTTCAACATTGTACACAGAAAACGAAAGTGAATTATAACACTTTATAGATTAAATAAATTAAAAAATATAAAAAATACTTGTGTAGCAAGATGCCGTATGATGTGTTTATATATGTAATGATAGGTGATTGCCAAAGCTTTATTTATGTTAGTAGGATAATATATAACTGTTTTATCAAATTTGCATTTGTATAAATGTTGAAATTATTGTTTTTTAAATATTTGTAAGTAATGAAACTCGTCGATTAGTTTTTGAGGAGTGAAACGTATCAAACAAATGATTTATTATGATTTAGGGTAATCTAATACGTATACTCTGCGGATATTAAAAGTTCTAGAAGATTACACAGTTTACACACCAATAAAAAAAATGCAAGAAATTATATTTTTTTAAATAAATATTATTGAAAAAGATTGTTTTATTAAAAAACTTACAAATTCTAGTGATATTCATAGTCTCCATAAAAACCATAATTCCTATATAATTTATCGATATCTGTCATTACTAAATTGTTCATTTGTTGCAATGAAAATCTGTTGTTGACACAAGCTTTCTGAGCGACAGTTACTTGTATGTTCGATGCATTCGGCACTAAAAATATTATCGGCCTTAATTAGGCGTTTTGACAATATGAGATTTTAGTATTTTTTTGGCTTTTATGAAATGTAAAATACAAGTACATCTTAGATTGTCCAACAGAAGCATGATACTTTACACAACGCAAAACGGTGTTGTTATAATTTTTAGAAAATGGAAAATGTTCCAGTTTCTATCTTTTTTCATACCGCATTTCAAATTACAAATTATAAAATATGCATGACAACACTATATGACAAATATAAATACTTGTGTCTAAAATCACCCGTCGTTCTAAACATTGCACGTTCTAAAAATGTATGGCAAAAATACTACAACCTAAATTACAAAATAAAATCTGATAATAAAGCATATAATTGAAAAAATTGTAAACAATTATTGATGTATGAGTTATTAACGGACTATCCACTTAACGTTGCAGAACAATGTAATCAATACTTAATTATCATCGGGGTAACTAATGTTATCTAACATAATAGCTACTGTTATAACTAACTAATGACAACCGAGGGCTATTCATTTACCTAACAAATGATCACTACATTCCAATAAAGAGTATGTCTACCATGTTTCATATTATTTGAATGTACATTATTTAACAGCAGTAAAAAAATATAATCAAATACTCCTATTGTAGCGTACGATAACGTCCTTATTCTTTTTGTGGGGTTATAAATGTTCTTGTCATTAAAAAGCCATCAAAATCCTCAGAAAAATATAGGTAACTTAATTTAAATAAGCCACTAACAATGTTATTAATAGTAGTAATTCAAAAGTACAGTTGTACTTAATTTATAATTGAGTTCCTTTTAACTAATTATGTTTTCTTTCTGACTTCTATTTTTAATTTCTCTCATTTGGGAATGTTATCAATCCGTCTGTTCGATGAAACAACAAAGACCATTGACCTAAGAGAAGAAATAATTTTCTTCTTTTAGGTCGAATATAATTTACTTTTTATGGTAATTGAAGAATTTCTATCTTAAGTTCGTATTGTTCTAGACTGTAATTGGATAAATGTTTTGTAGCTTATGAGCTTAAGATAATATATCATTATCTTTGTTTGATATCATTAATTGTTATTGGAATTTAATAACTCTAATATAAAATAAAGCTATCGAGTTAAAATGTATATAATTTTATTTGTGACGAGTATAAATGGTCTTTGTCTTTCCCAAAATCTATAAATCAAAATCTATAACTACTTTTAATTCTTTGTACTTATATTGTTGCTTTAATACAAATCAATCTTTTAGAATATATTCTTCTGAATTGTATCTACATTTATTATATTATATAAATCTGAAAAGTATACTTTATAACAAATTGCTTAATCTGTATATTTATAATAATAAATATAAAGATCGAGAAATAATTTATTTCGAGTACAAGTCAAGTACAAGATTATTGTAAAACCATTAAAAGTTCATTATGTGTAACCCATACTTGCTAATATACCATAGTTATATTTTTATATATATATTTTAATATTTATTATGACGAAGACGAGACGAGAAGACGGCATCAATACGCCTTTTCACATCCATTTCGTATCTTCCGTCTCTGCTAAACATACTTCACAAATATACCACTTCATTCACTTGTTCTATTATCTTACCATTCACGTTGATCTTACATTTTGTTCTTTCGTCCTTTCTTTCATATATCAGAACCTTCTTCTTATCTTCATTCAGGTTTAGAACATTATTTTCACACCCATGTTTTAGAGTGGCGACTACTTCCTGCAAATCGCATTCTGATGATGCAATGAGCACTGTATCATCTGCATATAGCAAGCAATTGACCTTAAGCTCACCTACTTTCACTCCCATGTCCCAAATAAATACATGCTTTTTGAAATATGATGCCATCAAATTAAAATGACAAAATAGTTTATAAAGGCATTGCGATGTCCTCTCTAATCTATTAATAATTAATTATATCTTAGTAAGAAATGAAACAATAATCATCTAACGTAATTTAAGCAAAAACATCTTATAAAATGTGTTTCAATAAAAATTATATGAATAGCACACTATGTCAAAATGTATTGTACACTAAAGATTACCATTAAAAATGAAGCGTATACTATATATATTTTAACGGTATTAAATATTTTTGATATTTAGTTTTTTTTTCTATTTCTATAAAACTAACGGAATTGTTATTCCGTAGATTATTTAATAGACATTTAAATCCAAGTTCATGCAAAATACTAATGCCAATATAATAAATGATAAATATTTAATGATCATTAGCTACGGTACTAAGAAACTATCGAACTTCATTGAATTAATAATAAAGAGTATCATATCATACATTGTTGTGATATTATTATAATCTCTGGTAAAAATAATACATATTCTAAAGGATTTTGTTAATATTTCTTTAATAAATGTATTAGTTACTGAGTGCGAAAGTTAAAACTGTTGAATTTTTACTTGTACTTTATTAATGGCAGATAATTTGAAAAATATTGTGATTTTGTTGCTATGTATTCGTCAGCCAAGGACATAAAATGTCTGCCCAAGGGAAATGTTCTATTTAATATAAAAGGAACTTGCACCTAATTAGTTTCTAAGAACACTAATTCTATAGCTTATGAAGTAATTATTATAAGTAATTAAATAGCGTTACAATAAACAAGAAATATATATTTTTAAATTTAATTATAAACCAGATGTTATTATTGTAGCCTAAATAAACATATTTATAGATGCTGAAGGATATTATGCATATAAGTGTATAACAAGATAAAAACAAATTTCAATTTAATTGACTTGGTTACTGCCATGTACATATGTATGACTATAATAGATAACAATCTTTTAAGCCACTACATTCAACCGTAGGTATCTTCAACTCGATTAAGTAATCCAGACAAATTTATATTTATATCATAAATTATTTAAAAAACTAAATATATTCGAATACATTTGGTTTTTTAAATATGATACATTTCTAAGTAATGTTAAATAAAATAATTTCAATGACAAGCAGTTAAATAAGCTTAATCAAATTTAGTCCAAGGTTCCATCTGCCGATGTATATAGTTCTGTATGGCTTGTTTATTGTAACTGCGAATTGTTAATTTGTTAATCTATATCAATGGTTTTTGTTATCTGATCGACATTCCTTTTTGCGCATACAATTCTTAACAGTATGGACCGTTAAATAACTTATTCCGCTCCGTATTCAAATAATATACGAAACCAAAAGTAAACCTATGTTTCATCAATGATATATAAAATAATGAACAATTTGGATTATTTAATTATTGTTGTCTTATTGTGCTTATAAATAGTTAATTGAAAATAACTCATATCATTATGTGCTTTTATTCCGAAACCGTTTTTTTTTGAGTGTTGTGTAAGATTATTAACTTAAACGGAGTTGCATTTTGAACTTTCAATCCATCTGCTTACATTAATGCAGTGTTCTTTTATAAAGCAAAAATTTAAATTGACGAAATGTAGTATTCAAATATTGAAAACAAAAATAGTATTATGAAACGACACCAAAGCTTTGTTTATTAACGTAATTTTTTTTGTAAAATTTTATATTTTATGCTATTAATATTCAATCCCAATATCTCAAACAGCATTATGAATTATTGAATTTTATGTAAATAAATATTTTCAAAAAATAGACCAGAATTCAATTTACGATTGCCGGGATGTCTTAATATTATAAATAATATATTAAAAAGCATAAACAAGTCATTATTTTCGCATAGTTATATTTGAACTGTAGGTAATCTCAATTTTAAGGAAAGCATCTAAAATCCTATCTATGGGCAAAAACTTCCTCACTGTTGTCATTACTATATAATAATACGAAAGACCTCTCAAGTAATTGTCTAAACAGGATAGACAGAAATATTATTTAAATAAACTTTTGAACTGGAAGTGCCGGCAATACCGATTCTGGTTACTCCATAATATTAAATCAGCCCTGCAATTATATACACAAAAAACTACAAAACATACATACAATAAGAAAATTAATTAGAAAAACCTCACCGAAGGCTAATTAAAAAGTGAATTTCGGAACTGCTTCCTAAATAATGAACTAGCTAGGTCACGACATATATTCAAAATTGCTACACATGCGGACCGTCAAAGTAAATTGGATAAATATAAAATCATTACCAACATATAATTAATTTACTAACATTAAATCGAAAATTTTAAACATCAGGAACTAATGACAGCTACTATGCAATAATATTTAACAATATACTTTCGACATTTATTACTTATATTTTAAGCAAAATACTGAATGTAAATACTAACATAGTGCATATTATCTTTAATATTCGAGGAATTTAGAGCAACCTCAACCTCAACGTCTAATATCAGATCACCACGAAATATAAGAGACTAATTGAGGTTCTTTAATTAGCTGTCAACTCATAATTAATCAACTAAATGATTAAGATAAGAAACGACGCTGACACCCAGCAGGAGCATGCATCGCGAATAACACGCTACGCGAAATGATTGACGACATTCAACGCAGGGATACTTGTATAGACATCTGCGAACAAAAGCCACCCTGATAATAAAGGAAAACATATCCTTACAAATAGGAAATAATAATACACGATTAATAAGAAAATACACGACTATGATACTGGTGGAAGGTCATGTAAAAAGCATGAGGATCCCCTCGGAGGACATGTATGAAGAGGTTGATGTCTGTGGCCGAGGCGAATAAGGTATGCAGGGACCGTAGCGTTTGGCGCTCCGTCGTCTCTGGCTACCCCGCAAGGGATATAGTGTGAAGCTAAATAAATAAATACTAAGAAAATTAGCAGATAAAAAATAAACAAAAAACTTGTAAGGCTAATTACGTCGGTCACAACCGGAGGATCTAAAAGAATACAAATTTATTGACTTAAAATTTAATTATTATATTTAAACTACAAACTACGTGATCCTTGCTCAAAGTTGAAGACAAGAATGAATATAATAAAATTAAATTATAATTAAAAGAATACAGAGAAATAAATGTAACAAACATAAGTTTTAGATATTACATTCTGAGATTTCAACATAATACAATGCAGATGCGTCTAATCAGCGTTTCCACAGTTCTTGAGAATATAATAAATGCGAATTTAACAATTTTAAAACAAATAAGAATACAAGAAATATTTAATTAATAATCACAAGTATAAAGGAATATAACAGGCTATTAGCAGATATGATATAAACATATGAATAAGTAAGAATATAAAATTTGTAAGGCTTACTCAGTGTATAAATGTATATACAAATATAGTGAAATAGCTAAATAGTCACATGTAATAATTTAGTTTAATAGATAGAAAAAATCAGTTGTGATAGTAAATATACAATAATACCACACAAGACTGCAGCCTCTTTTTAATAAGAAAAACTTAATGTCTACTACTAGACGATCAATAAAAATAATAAAAATGGCAATGTATGAATATATTTCAATATATATATACTATATAATTTTATTTTCTATTTGTAACATGTAATGTAGATAAGTAGTTTATTACTACTTCTGGGAATTTGAAAAAGAAAATAAACGTTCTCTGTATCTTGAAATAGCGTTTGCTTGAGAAAGTTAATACAGTGTCAGTGTCACTTTTGTCAGTGTGTATTTCAGAAGGGCGTTTCACGTCTAAGACATTAGTTCAAAACTAATGAGTGAATTCTTGAAAGAAACAGCATTATTGGCTAAATATTTTTTTTGGTAGAACGACCTTCAAATATTTAAGTGTTTTGTATATATACGATATATTTTTACACTAGTAGTGTAATGTTGAATATAGTCTTCAAATGTTCAAAGACTTCACATAAAAATACAATATTCACTGAACATTCATTGAACTGAGTGTTATAAATGTAATTTAATTGTCACTTTACACATAGTGAAGATGACGTGATTCTTCTTTTATTACGTGTATAAGGTAGTGAATTGGACACGAAAATATTTGTTTTTTTCTCACTACAAATTTAAGTACACTAAAATCAAAATAGTATTCATTTCCAAATTAACCCGTTCTCATATAGACTTTATTCAACTGTTATGTTGTTTTCGTAATTTCTCAAGAATATTAGAATACATATTTACTGAGCAGACGTAAAAATATCAATGTTCAGATTCACAGTAATGATGGAAAAATAAGTGTTAACAGACACTTTCGAAAGCGACTGAAATCCTCTCCTTGTTGTTTATTAATACGCCTTCACTTCACTCAACAAAATATTTGATGAGTATATTTACGTTTTTACGATATAATGTTTTTTACAAAGATACCAAATAACTAGAACTGTCAAGAGTAGATGGCATTATTATAAAATGAATTTATCATATTGTCTTATCTTGTTGGGTTAGGCTTTCTATTTAGCATTAGATAAAGCTTTGGGTTGACGGAAATTAATCGTACTCATAATTCTGAGTAGTTACAGGATGTCACTTTGTTGTAGAACTACAACACACTTTTGGACAAAATAGAAAGGAGTGAATATAAGTTTTAAAATAACAATTTTTATTCAAATTTATTGTTATCGCATGTTCCTTAAAATCCTTGAAAACTGCATAGAAGAAGATCGCCAGGCATCCAGGTGGTATGGTATTGCAAGCGATGACGTGCTGTGCAGTGTTAAAATTTTGCTGCAGATAGCAGATCAAATAGCTCTTTCGAACACTGTCCGCTGTAAATGCGATAGAAGGGTTTTTTAAATCTGATGGTAGGCTTAAACTTTAAGTGAGTTTAGATGGTTATACAATTTGAATCCGTAGTGTGGAGAGGGCGGGAGCAAAAGAAGTGATTGGTACAGTTATTTTACTTAAATAAACTAAAGTTTTACAAATTAATTAATGTTATAAAGGTCGTTTAGTGTAATTGAGTGTACATTTTCTAAATCAGTAAAAGTACAGTGAAACTCCAGAAAAAATCCTCAGTACCGGCAGGGATTAGGTACGCGTTGACATCATTAATCTTTTTCGAACAACTGCTACCTTTTTGCTGTTAGAGTCCGAATTAAAAGATAAGGCTATAGGATCATTTAAATGCTAAGGCTGATGTTATCAAGTAAAGTTAAATTTTAATTTTCTTGAATATAACAAATATATTATATTATTAAATTAAATATAATTTGAAATTGAAATGCATGGTTTATTAATATATTTTCCCAAATCAAATCTAGGTTATATATGTTGATGTATTGTTTTATGAATTAATTATTGGTTCTTCAATTACACGTTACGCCTTAGCAATTCAGCATTCTGTCTAAGATTTAGAAACCCTTGTCATCATGACATGATTTCATTATTATTAATATCGTTTGTTAGTCTGGAATTATGTTGAAGTCTTAATTTACTCACGGACTGGCTACACTAACCTTTTTTAATAAAAAAAAATCGATTAAAAAGTGCATGTAAATGCTTACTTGAATTAAGATATTTTGAATTTGTATTTTAATATTTTGGCTCCAATATTGCTTATGTTTTTAGTATTATCTTAATTTGTCTAGACTCTCTAGACGGAGTAAAAAAGATTAAACTTGCTGTAAATGTAAACATTTTTGAGTGCAAAGACTTTTGGCATTTAATCAAATAATTGTTGGTTAGCAAATATTTGTTATTTTACTTATGGTAAGTACAAATGTACAATTTTAAATAAATATTAAACATAATTAGCCAAGAACTATGTATTTATTTTATAGATAGGTAATTGTATATTTTATAATATTATATAAAATAATATTCTTTAAAATTATTTTAAAAATCTACTTATAATGGAACTTTTACATTATTTTGCAATCTTTTTAAAATGCCCCGGAGTATCGGAATAACGAAGTCTGTAGCTTAAGGCCAAGTAATTGGTATTCTAGATAAGTTTTAATTTTAAAGGTCGCTTAAAAAAGTTATTAGTTTTTTGAATTAGAATACAACAAAAATTTCACATTTAGAATATCATCTATATTTGTGTAACATAATGAAAAATTCAAACGCAAAGACATAATTACAATGGATATATGGGAACATTTTTGTTTTACTATGGAAGATGAGAGCACATGAGGGTACGGATCACTGATGATAAGTGATCACCGCCGCCTACGAACTCATGCAACATTCGGGGAATCGCAAACCGTTGCCTAGAAAACTAGAATATTTAATCACGTCACTACTAAACGTTCTCACATTTGCGAGCATTAAAGTATTCTTACGAAGTAGTAACTATAATAAAATAGTAATGAGGCAACATTTTTATGGACAAACAACCTCATAGTAGTATTCGAAATTGGAGGAGCAGATAAAATCACTGGCAACAGTTATCTGTAATAATATAAAAAGAAAGTACGATTTTAAGTATGTTCATATCCGTAGAGGGTAATCTACTGATAAAAGGCCCGTTTCTATTTATTTTTTTAATTAAATATGCATATTATTCCAAAGTTGGGCTATGATCACTTTTAAAAATTAGATAGAGCTATGATAATATTTATTATCGCAAAAGGAAAAGTCGTGTTAAAGTATATATAAATATTTATAATATTTACCAAAAGTGTAACTGTACTAATTATAGAATAAACCTATATTATAATATAAATTATAATATACTGTATATATATATTATAAGATAGTTTTATCTTTAACGAGTTTCGTCTTCAATTGTAATGATAATTATTTTTCATGTATCATTTATTTGAACAAAAATATAAGCGTGAATATAGTTTTATGTTTCCATATTCTGAATTTTTATTGGTCTGGTCTCAGATATTTTGGCACTCCGACCAACAGTTGTTTATTTTACAAAACTTTATTCGTTGAATGACTTTAACGAATCTTAGTAAATTGTTTAATATTCAAGAATAGATTGCACTGAAAATACCTCAGAATCAGAGACTTGATTCCACAACTATCAATACAAGTTTTATTAACAGCAATAACAGAATAATATGAAAGTATTCATTAATAAGATTAGTGATCTTGAATGTTTAAGTTATATTGATACTAAGATAAAGATGCTATCTTAAAAAAAGGGGTTTAGTAAAGATTAATGCGTAATTGAGAGTCTTAATAACTTAACACTAATAATAAAAACAGTACCCTACTTATATCTAGTAAGTAGTTTTACTTTTATCAAAGTTATTAAAGAAATCCCACATATGTGAGACTGCGGCCTAAACATCGTACAGAAAGTCTGTGGGCGCGTTGAAGAAGTAGCGGCCATTAATTATATAAAAACCAGATACAGCTACTTTAACAATTCCAAAAATTTTATTTCATATTTATTTAGATAATTATGAAAAAAAACGAAATTAGTCTCGTCAATATTTTTATGTATTTGTGGAAGTACTTTTCATGCCCCCTTTTTAAAATAAATTTCTTAGAAATTAAATTTCAATATGACAGCAACAATGGGACTTTCCTATAAAAGGGTTTTTGAATGTCAAAAACGACACGGGACTAAATTTGTGTCGATTGTCTTTTTCCTTGTCAATTTGATTTAATTAATAAAATTTATTGAAGACTGTTAGTTTAAGTTCCCTTTAAGAAATATATTTTATTGTCATTTTTAACAATATAAAAATTCTGAGTCTGAGTTCAGAATCCTGTAATAGGATTTACGAAAAGTTACATTATTACTAGCATATTATACTTTAAAGATTTGAGCTAACTTAAGCAAAATGGCAAAATTTTAATTGAATGTTTGTTAGTCATCATTAACAAGAAATGTGAATGGCACTTTAACATATTTTCATTTGACTATTTTCATTTGACTATAACTGACAAACTCCTTTTCAACAAAATTTACTACCGATCTACGAGATACGACTCTTATTGTTATCACACCTAAAACAATCACATCAGTTTTGGTATTATTGCTATTATACTCGTTATCAATGATACTGTAGACGCTATTTACATTTACTCGTATTCGAAAGTCTGTTATAACAGGTAATTTGCTTGATCACTTACATATTATTTTAACAATATTAAAATTTGATAAAATATTTAAATAATAGTTTTTATTCATCAGATTTGTCTCATAAATATAATTTTTTTTTTAATTCTTTACATCACTTACTCGTATAAAAGGACGAGTTTTACTTGTTGTTTTATTTATTTATTTATTTAGCTTCACGCCATATCCCATGCGGGGTAGCCAGAGACAACGGAGCGCCAAACGCTACGGTCCCTGCATATCTCTTTCGCCTCGGCCACAGACATCAACCTCTTCCAAGTACATGCCCTCCTAGGGTTCCTCACTTTTTACGTGACCTTCAAGATAACTTTTGAAACAACTATCCAAATAAAAATTTAACAACCAAGCTGACACAGCGCAACATACTAAAATTTTATATTATTCAATTCGAAATTAAGAATCTGCTATAAAAATGTTCAATTCACATTAATTTACTTTTTTATTTAAATATCAGTTAAGACTTCTCAGCTAATTTTTTGTAGTTTTTAAATCTTTTTGATGTGTAGTACTTGTAATAAAATTGTTTTGTAGACTCAAAAATTGGAGCTACAACCATGAACATATATGTATATACAGGGTGGGCCATGAATTAGTTAACATTTGAAAAAATCGTATAAAAAAACCATTTAACATATTTTAGAAATAGTTTATTTACGAGAAAGCTAATTAGTTGTAATTTTTTTTTTTTTAATTATTTCGTCTAAATGACCACCGTTTCGGTTTTTGCACTCATCTAAGCGAGTCCTGAAGTTTTCGAATACTCTTCTGCAAAGAGACCGCGAGATCGCCGACATCTCTTCGATGATTTTTTCTTTAAGTTGACGGAGTGTATTCGGTTTATCAATGTAGACACGACTCTTTAAATAACCCCATAAAAAGAAGTCTGCTGGGGATAGATCTGGACTTCTGTGCGGCCATGGGATGTCACCTCGTCTGGAAATCAGCTTTTCCGGAAACATTTCTTTGACCACCGGCAAGGACTCGTTCGATGTGTGACACGTGGCTCCATCTTGTTGAAACCATGTGTTACGATTATAGCCAGCAAATTCCAGTAGCATCGGTGCTAAAACCTCCCGTAACATTTTCACATACTCGGCAGAATTAACAGTAACTGAACGGCCTCGAGAATCTTCAAAAAAGTAAGGTCCGATGATTCCTTTTGCTGAAATTGCAGCCCATACAGTTACCTTAGGAGAGTGAAGTGGCCTTTCATGTTTAGCTTTGGGATTTTCGCTGCTCGAATACCCGCAATTCTGTTTGTTTACGTGTCCATTTAGGTGGAAATGGGCTTCGTCAGAGAATAAGATGTTGTCAAAATTACTGAATCGAGTTAACATTGTTTCGGTATATGACTTACGCAAATTTAAATCATTACGGTTTAGTTCTTGCACTATCTGGATCTTAATTTCAAATCTAATTTCAAAATACGGCGTAATGATGTGCGGGATAATCCTAATTCAGCCGAACGTTTGCGCGTCGATAAATCTGGATCACGTCGAACAGAAGCGGAAACTTGCTGCACGTTCTCTTCGCTTCGAGAAGTCCGCGGGCCGCCGGTTTGTTTCACATTTAGTGTAGATCCCGTCTCTTCGAACTTCTTCACCCATTTCTTTATTAAAGGAGCACTTGGACACTGACTTAAGTCGTGTAAACCATATTCAACGCGAAATAAGCGTCTCACAGTAATGAGCGAAAAGTTGTTTAAATAAAACTGTTTCACACAGTAAGCGCGTTGTTGCCCCCCTGAAGCGATCCATTGCGACTAAATTTCCAAGAAGCGAGCTATTGCCCCCGCCCGCGCCCGCGCCCCGCGCGGCAATAGTTTGCGTGGTAAGTTACATTTAAATGTTAACGAATTCTTGGCCCACCCGATATTTTACTTCCACATTATTTTACATTATGTAATATAAAATTTACTAATATTTCCAGATCGGTAGGAAATGGGTACTTTCAAAAAGGCGTTTATTCCTACCTCGAATCGAAGGTCGGCAGCTAGTGAAGCGATCTTGTGAATCCTTGGATGTTACAAGATGGATGGACATTCATGGGCGGCAGTGATCACGTATCCTCTGTGACCCCCCAGCTCGTTTGCCTTCCAATTACATAAGAAAAAAAGAAATTGACGCTTATAACATTTAAATAGATAATACGTAAATATGTATATATTGAACGATGATAAGAGCAATTAATTTTACCTGTATTAGTTTTTTTTTATTATTTATTTATTTTAATAAGCTGCAACGTGAGTACAAAGTTGAGATTTTATCTTTGTCACTAGCAGACCCGGTCACGCGTTGCTGTGACTATTATTTTTGATATATTACATTGTACTAAACTATTTAAGGGGTAACGTTCAGAGTACATCTGTCATGAAAACCATAATGTTTTCTTATAGTCGATATTAAGCAAAAATCAAAACAAAATAATTATAATTATTTTTTTAATTTTATCCAAGTTTATAACACTATTTGCATATTACAAAGTTTTTAGTAAATAGCTTGGAACACTAAACTTACGAATGAGGTAGGTAGGGCAGATACCTCATTCGTAATTACTCAATCCAGTCAATAGATACCACCATCTTTTAGAATTATTAGGAGCTAACTGCAAAATGATAAACTAATAATTTGCAATAAAATAATACTGCGACTATGAATTGAATTGAAAATTATTATATCTTTTAAGTTAGGTCAAACTGTACGTGGTGTGTAAATTTATTTAAATCAGTTAAGTGGTTTAGGAGTCCATCGCGGACAAATAACGCGACACGTGATTTATATATATTAAGAATTCTGGTGGATATTTTTTATCATTTAATATTATAATAAATAAATCGTAAAATTTTCCTTTTTTTTTAATATGTTACTTCATCATTTTATTAAGACGTTCATAATTAAAAGTATTTGGTGGTTTTTACTAATACATACAATGAAAGTTAAACTCAAAACATTTAAATTTTAAAAGATTTTTTTTTTTTTAATAAATACAATTTTTATACAACTCGGCAGAATTCGTTCTGTCAAATAAATTTGGAATGTGGCAGTTTATATTTCGACCTTTAGACGTTTTTACTCTGCTGATCCTCACACATCGCCCTATCATCATGGTGACGGTTCTGTTCAGGAGAATTAAAGAAAAAGGTCAGCTCGGGTGACTTAAGTATCTTAGCTTCCACGAACTTTGGTCACCCTTTTGAGACCCACTAAAAACCCCGATTGGGATGTCTGCCAAAGGGCTTCAAACCAAGAGGGGAACTTAAGGTTCAAACCTGATTGAAAAATAATCTAAAGGGATAGTGGGAACCTAAAGGTGACAAATATTTATAAAGTGGGTGCTTCAATTACAAAGTATAGAGATAATTAATTATTTATTACTATTATTATTAACATAGGGTTCATAACCGATGAAATAAAAAATAATGAAATAAAACGTACATAAGTATTTTCAGTAATCGCGTTATTGTAAATCCAGTGAATCATAATTATTAACAAAAATCTGTTTTATTTTTATTTTAGTGCTTTATGATACACAATGTTTTTTGTTTGATTACCTGGTGAATATATAAATAAATCTGATGGTTTTCCAACACGGGAACAGGCAACATACAATTGACCATGTGAGAAACATGGGTTTTCTAGATTAATACCACAAACACCTAATGATTGCCCCTGGGACTTATTTATGGTCATAGCAAAAGCAAGCCGCACTGGAAATTGTAGTCGTTTAAATTCAAATGGTACATCAGTCGGAATCATTGGGATGCGTGGTATCAAAACGTCTTCTCCTTTATACTTTCCTTTCAGTATAGTTGCTTCTATCACGTTGTTCAATAATTTTTTTATCGCTAACCGTGTGCCGTTGCAAAGACGCGGTTGGTTGATATTTCTCAACATTATTACTACCGAACCAACCTTTAATTGAAGATTGTGAGGTGGCAATCCTGGTAAATCCAGCGAGTTTAAAAATTCAGGCGGATAGTTAACGACATCATCTTGGTTAGTAGCCGAATCAACTGATTTATATATCCTCAATTCGCCTGTAATTTGTTCTTGAATTTTGAATTTTAATTCACTTACATCTATGTTTTTTGCAGCCAATATAGCCCGTTCGCTCAACCAATCATGGTTTCTATAATTTTGAGCAATATCTGGAAACACCTTTTGAATAAGTTCATCTTTTGATCTAGTTAACTGACAAAAACCTTGAGGAAAGTTAATGCAACCAGTCAAGGTGTCTATAGGAAATTTGCCATTACCAATGTCAATGAGTTGTTTAGAGAATATGTCTCCAGATTTGTCATTTTGCAACTTGATACGCATATTCTTGCTTAAGTGTAATACCTTCACATGTTTCCACAAATTGGAGGACTTTAAACAGGCATTAAGTTCATCAGCTGGCGTTGATCGTGGAATCACTGGCAATGTTTGACGAAAATCTCCTGCTAATAAAATCATTGCACCACCAAATGGGTTATTATTGCTCCGGAGATCTTGTAAGGTTCTATCTAAAGCCTCCAAAGATTTTTTATGTGCCATCGTGCATTCATCCCAAACAATCAATCCACATTGCTGCAAAACCTTTGCCATTGCAGAGTTCTTCGAAATGTTGCAGGTTGGAGTTTCGTTGCTTTGCATGTTTAATGGTAATTTTAGTGCTGAATGAGCTGTTCTACCACCTTCAAGCAAAGTTGCTGTGATTCCCGACGAAGCGAGTGCAAGTGCAATTTTATTTTGTGAGCGAATTGTTGCTAATATCAATGAAATCAAAAAAGTTTTTCCTGTACCACCAGGTGCATCTAAGAAGTAAATCCCTCCTCTTTTACCATTTATTACTTTCAAAAGTGTATCAAATACATACTTCTGTTGTTCATTCAATAGTGGAAGATTCGTTTGAATTAATTCTTTCAAAGTGTTGAGATCATACAGTTTTTCTCGGTGCAACTCTTGGTTAAAAGCATCATGCATTGGACGATTGGGTGCGGCCAGGCCTAATTGAAATAATAGTTTGTTTGACATCATCAAGCACATGTCCTCAATTGAAATCAATACTTCATTGTAAATTTCTTCGCTTATTTGTATATTTGGATTTCCCCTTCTAATCCGTATTTGATACAAAATATCATCACACATATTATCTTTGTACTTGATCCACAAATCCTTTGGGTTTGATGGGAAGCAGGTAGATATGATTATAGAAAACAATGTTCGTATTTGATGAGCTTGTGATGATATTACAGCATCATTGAGAGTTTGATCCCAATGAGCATCATTGTCTAGCAATCGCAAACGTTGGCAAGCTTCTCTATATGATCCACACAAATCACCATTAACAGTTCGTACATGTTGGAACGATGTTGGGCCACGTACATTGACTAATAGCAGTCGTAAATAAAAACATTCATCATTGCTTGGATGTACTGAATAAATTCGACCAATCGCATCGGTAGAAAATATATCTGGGTATCCTGTAACTGGTTTTCCTTGTTTCCGTCGTATAAATCTTCTTGAGGATTGATTCCAAGTATAATATTTTGGCATTTCAGAATATAACAATGTTTGAGCAAAATCATCGTTTTGACATATCTCAAAAAATCTGGTTAATGTAGTAGATGGTGGCTGTAAAGCTCTTTCTACTGCGTTCTGTGCTGTAAAATATACTCTTTGTCCATTTTCTAAATGCACAGCTAAATGAACAACAGTAGGGTGTCTTTCATGAATAGGAAAAGAAAATATTCGCCAAACTGCTTCATTACTACTAACATAGCGACCCATTTGGTATTGGGTAACTTCATCATTGGAATTCTCTGCATTAATACCAATCACAGCCATATCACTCCCTTTGGTTACATATTTGCAAATGTATTTAATAGATTTTACTGAATGGCAAGATTCAACGTTGATGTGCGCTTTGAAGGTCTTTGATAAAATGGGTGAATATGGAACAATCCAGCGATTATCTATTTCAATATCTTGTTGATTTAATTTGACAATTGTTGATCTTCCATTGTCTGCTGTCGATCGGCGACGATACAAAGGATAACCGTCATTACCAGTGATTGTTTCAGATATTAATGTCCGTGGATATCGCTTTGAACATTTACCATCCACCATACACGGTGAATTTTGATTAAGAGTTCCACAGGGACCATGTATCATGTTTTTAATAACTACCTCATGCAATCCAGGATCTACTTCTACATTAGGAATTTCAGCTGATATTACTGCATCAACTTCATTTGGCCTTATCTTTTCAACTAACCAAATCAAAATGTGTGCATGTGGCAATCCCCGTTTCTGCCACTCCACAGAATACATCCAGCAGCGTGTCTCTCCAAACACATAATGTTTCACAATGAAATCCATCAAAGATTTCAACTTTTGTCTAAAGACTCTGGCTGTAATATCATGACGATCAATAGGTGATTGCCCAGGGAATAACTCCTGCTTGATTTCTATCCAGTGTGGATTGCATGTAAATGTGATGAACAAATCTGCTGTACCATAATGGCGAACATATGACATGGCATCTTGAGCATATTCATGCATATGTCGAGGGCTTCCGATGTATGTTGCTGGAAGAATAGTCATCCGACCAACATTCTGTGCGTTTCCATCAGTATTAATCGCATCTCGAAGGTGAATATACTCTTCAGATCTGAGTTTGGTCTGATTCAACCTGATGAATGTTAATCTCTCCGTTTCAATTTTAACATACATGTCTACAACATACTTGTGATATAATCGCCGACATTTGAGTATGTGATTGTCTTCATTTTCACGAATCATTAGGCGGTAGGAATAATAGTTCATTGAACTGACTTTTTTGTTGGTTTCGGAACCTGAAAATAGATTTTTGTTTTCATAATATTTAAAATTAAAAAAATAATAATATAGTGACTGATAATATAGCTCCATAGCTAAACTAATATTTTTTATTACCTGCAATGGGATTTATCATCTTGTTTGAAAAATTATAGCCATCTTCACCTTGCCAAAATATAATGGGATATTGCAGTGCGTCATATGAGCGGTGTGTTTCCTTTATACGTTGTAATTGATCATTCCGACGATGTAAAACAATATCACGGGATTCCAAGTTTTCTCCAACTACAACGATGGCAACTTCATCAATAGTTGGTGCATTAAAACGTCTTGCATGTTGGCCAACAGGTGTTTTATCAGCTCTGATTACAATTTTGTGATTATCAGATGGCATCCGATCCAGTGCAGTTTTAAACAACATAACCAATTGATTGTACTCATGAAATAAAGTTTGTAATTGTTCTACAATAGACCTCTTTAGTGAATTGTTATGTGAACAACGCATATCAATTTCTCGTGGTGAATTGCCCATGAAATAAATTTGCAGAAATTTGTAATTGCTATCTGACACTGGTAACAGTGAACCTGCTCTATGATATATTTGGCCTTGTATTTGTAAATTAAAAAAAATGATTTTTGCCAAATAGAAATAATATTTGTTCCTAAAAAGTATATCTGTCTCTTAATTTGAATCACCAAATAATAATTGATATGCTTAGGTATGTCAATATGTAATAATTAGTTGTAACTAATATCCATCGTCAAATAATTATATTGTGTTTCAAAATAATAAAAGTGTTGCTAATACTGAATCACCAAATAATATAATGACTAAGTAATATATGTTTCGGGGTTTAGGAAACTGAAGGTTAATGACACATATTTACTTAGTTAACAGGAAATTTTGTTCATTAAAATAATAATGATTAACTGCTATAATACATACCTTAAAAGTTGGCATGAAATTTTCCCGAACTACGTTTGTTGCCCCAAATGATGTCATTTGAAAGCAATTGTTATATTGTTGAATATTTGACAAAAAGTGTATGGAATCTGGTTCTATTCCTGAAACCAATGAGTACAATGGCTCTGGTGGTGGATCCAATGGTATCAATTTCACTTTCCCATTTGCGCAACACAATCCATTTGCTTCATTTTTGTATTTCAATGCCTTACAATAAGAGCAAACCAAGTTCATAGATCCAATAGCAACACATTGGTGGTTACTGTAGTCAATTGACAAATCGTAATTGAAAGCAGCTCGATTCAAACTTTCGCGATTATTAGTTGAATCTCTCGCTCTCGCTTCCCGCGTTCGTGATATACGAATTCTTTCGCGTTCATTTCGGTCGTCACGTTCATGTGCAGTATGATAAGATCGGTAATTCATTTGGTTTGTAGCATTTCGGGTTCTTCTACTTAAATTACTTCGTCTTATAGGAGGCATATCGTATATAATTACCTAAATTTATTCACATGAAATAATTATTAATCACAGGTATTTATACAATCAAAATTAATTATTAAATATTATAAACGCTTTTTAACGCAGTTTGTTTGACAGATGCAATGACGTGAAAACTGATGACAATTTATGTCGCATTCCGAAACTAAAACAAAAGAAAGAATATTCCAAGGCCAATCAAATCTTACATTTACTTTTTTTGACTTTTCAATTTGGTCGGGTATACACATTCATTTGATTAAATTTGAACGTTGTGCAGCGACAATAAAGCGCGAATTGACTCTTTGACGTTAGCAAGACACCTACATTGTTTAGACAACAATGAGTGCTTGTAATTTAATATCAACTTTATTGAATAGCAATACAGTTCAAATTGACTCTACATTTAGTTATTTATTCTACATTTAAAATATTTGTATAGGAAAAAGAAAAGGGCTTTTTTAGGGTTTCCCTGGAAATTATTCAAATTTTTCTCGCCGTTAGAGCCATCCTTGGACTTCAAGGAACATTTAAAAAAAAGAATTGTTAAGATTGGTCCATGCGTTGTTGAGTTATGCGCTTACCAACACATTTTGCGATTCATTTTTATATAATAGATTAGAGTGTCACAGGAGTTATAAAATCTCAAAAAATGGGTCTCCCCTTTATGTCCCATTATTATATTATACGGGAAGGTCTCTTATTACCTGAGTAATTCAATATTCCTATTTCAGTGATAGCAAGTAAAATTTATTTCAGTTGTACGAGTATATTACAAGATATTTCATTGGTTTCTTTTTCTTTTAGTAAATGGCTTTTAGATGTGCCAACAGGACAATATATGGGACACATTACTTTTGTCTATACTACATCCACCAGGTAAATGATCTTTATCTTTGCTAAGTGAAAGGAAGTACAAGAATGCCAACAACATATGGTGGAAATAATCCATAGATTGGAATATTTACAAGAAGAAAATAAAGGTTTGGTCGTGAGAAATCGGGAGGATCTGGCTATAAGGAAACATAATTATAAATATTCAGAAAATCCCCTAAAACTGGCCGCCTTAGCATACGATTCAACTGTCTCATTGCCTGTAATTTCAAAGTGACTTAGAATACAAGCAAACTCTCATGTTTCATGCAATTATTTTTGAAACCACTATAAGAGAGCCTCTTTTAACTTTAATACAAATAGGGGACGGCGTCTATTACGAAATGAATTTCTCTTGAGCGCCTGCAGAAAGCTAAGAGAGTCAGTAAAAATTATGGTCTGTGCAAAAATTATGAGAATATGATAAACAGACAGCTTCAAGAGGGGCAATAGTTTCATGAATAAAAACTGATGATTCTGGTGGACATTTAAACTGAAAATGAAATTGAAATGAAGGAATCCAAGATATCCTAACAACTTATTTATGTTTTGCACAATCTTTAATCCATAAAAATAAGGAATATTTTAGGTAGATTCCATAGATGAATCTACCTATTTCAATCGATGCGATGACGGGATCCAGACCCCAGAGTAGGGGCGCTACGCCGTTTATAAACTGGAGACTGAGAATCCGTCGAAAAAAAAAATGTATATATCCCGATATATATATATGTATATATGATCCGTCAGTCCAAATTCATCGTAGGCGAAATCTGACTTCACAGGTTAATAGAATAAATAAGTATGACAAACGTAGCATCTCGTTTTTTTGGAAAAAGTGAAAGGGGGTTGGGAGGGGGGGTGAAAGTGCAAACCTTTGGGATATAGGTCGCAAATATTGACGGAAGATTTTCATTCCTAAGGACAAAATAAAGGTTAAGTTCTTGAACGGGGGAAATCGGTCAGGCGGTTAGGGAGCTGGGGGGGTTGAAAGTTAAAAACCAAAAAAAGTCACAGAAGCAGGCAAAATTTTAAAGTCTAAAATATATTAGAAAATTAACAAATGAAGAGAGGAAACTTTTTTGTTTGAATAGTTTTTTTGATGCAACCTCCCGTTTAGGAGATAGGGGTGGGGGTGGTTCCCCCCTCACCCAAAATATGCCGAATTACCCCTCAAAAGACTCGTATTGATCAGTAAAATACTACTGACTAGTTTTTTCTCGTTCCGACCCCCCTAAGGTAGAAGGGGGGTCCCCCGCCCCCAAAATCACAGAAACCAAAAATGTTGTCCAATTCAATTCAAACTGGGTAGGCTCATTCTTGAGGACATTCTAAGTGCCTGTGTAAAAAATGGGCGATGCCAGTTAAGGGGTTAAATTATTGGTGTGGTGTGTAATGGTGTTTATACCATCTCTTACTATACATTACATGTTTATCGCATTCTTGGTTTCATTGTTACCTTCGCATATTGCATATCGAGAATCGCGTGACGGGAATCTACCTAACACGATCGACCCTGTCGAACGTATTATTTAGATTATATTCTATAATAATATTGTATTATATTGTATTGTATTGTGTCGTGTCGTGTCGCGTCGTGTCGTGTCGTGTCGCGTCGTGTCGTGTCGTGTCGCGTCGCGTCGTGTCGTGTCGTGTCGTGTCGTGTCGTGTCGTGTCGTGTCGTGTCGTGTCGTGTCGTGTCGTGTCGTGTCGTGTCGTGTCGTGTCGTGTCGTGTCGTGTCGTGTCGTGTCGTACCGTACTAAAATAAGGGCGATCTATTATTAAAAAAAAATTGGTAATTATAAAGTCCACCTTATATGCTGAGAATAAAAATATTCAACGAATTTTTCGTTACACGAAAATATGATTAAAGAAAAATATGACCGAAATTTATTCATGATTTACTTTATTTGTATGTTTATAAAATTTGTAGCCGAAGCACGTTTTCTATTTGATTTTATATCCCGTTTTAAAAATAGTAGTATGTCATCTTTTGTAATAAAATTATTGTTATATCTACTCTCTCTATTAAACAAAAATTTTTCTATTAAAATTCCTTATTTACTTTTTACAAACATGAAATTTTTCGGTGATGGGTTAGTGGAGACATTTTATTATAATATAAGAAGATGAAAAAACATTTATCAAATTTTCCGAAATAAAAAATTAAATAAATAACGCTTACTGTTATATATAAATTATCTTAATAATTCTAAAAGTAAAGTTGTTTTTGAAATATAAAATTCTTATTCTTTTACGTAAATTGTCTTTCTCTATTAAAGCGTTCACGGGCTTGGGGTCCGAGCAAAAATCGTCGAGAACGACCTGTATGCTCCGCCCAGTGAGGAAGCTGGTGATCCACTTGCATAAACTCTCGGGAAGCCCATAGGAAGGTAGCTTCGAAAGAAGCCCCTTGTGCCATACACGCTCGAAAGTTTTCGCCATATCCAGACTAACTGCCAGACCCTCTCCCTTGCTTTCAATAGCAGCTGCCCAACGGTGTGTAAAATATAACAGAAGATCGCCAGCCGATTGACCATGGCGAAAGCCATATTGCCGGTCATTGACCAACTGATGATCCTCGAGGTAGGTTAGGAACTGTTTATTGATGATGCTCTCCATTACTTTGGAGAGAAGAGAGTTAATGGCGATAGGTCTGTAGTTAACTGGGTCTGAGCTATCACCTTTTTTAGGGATTGGATGGACAAGGGCACGCTTCCATGAGACCGGGACTACGCCTTTCAGATAGGAGTACCGAAAAAGACGCGTTAGCACTGGTATCAACTCAGGGGCACATGTTCGTAGCACAACTGGAGAGATACCATCTAGCCCACTCGGCTTATGAACTTCCAAGGAAAGGGGGGCTTTTCGGATGAGTTTTTGCCGTGTGGGCCAAAGAGTCGTTCCCAGTGTGCAATGGCGGTAGGGATGGCTAACAGAAGTTTCCCAGACTGACTTGTGTGAGCTGGGCGTTCAATGGGCATTACATTCCGTACCAAGCAATGATCAGAGGACCCTAACGGAGCCTGGACAGTGACTTGTTACTTTCCGGGATGTGTAGTCAGCAGAAGATCCAACAAAGAGAGTATGTGGCTGCCCACGTCCGGTAGACGAGTGTGCGTCTTGATCAATGGGGACAGACCATTTGCCAGAGCAAAGTCAAACACAGATCTCCCCGCGTAGTCGGTGGCACGTGACCTTAGCCAATCGGCATTGTGCGCATTAAAGTCCCCGAGGATTACGACTTCGGCGGAGGGAGTCTGTGAAAGCAGATCGTCAATCTTCGCTTGAACATGGCCCAAGAGTTGATCCGTTTCTGCATTATCACTATGGGACCTGTAGAGACACGCGTAGACTCTGACGTGGTCGTCCATGTCCATGCGCAGCCAGAGTACAGACAGGTCCCGACCTTCAAAAACCTGAAGGCGACGGTAGTAGATAGCCTCCTTTACGAACATAGATACCCCGGCGTGTGGTATAAAATGGTCTTCTAGTTTATACCCGGGGTATGACAGGTACGCTGTGTCGCTAGGTTGAGATATCTGCGTCTCCATCAGAAACAACAAACCGGCTGCGCCGTCTCTAGATGATAGTGGATGGCGTTCAAGTTGGAATGAAGTCCCCGGATGTTGCAAAAATCCACATTTAGAGTAGGTCGGGGTGCCGCTGCGTTGACTTGTCGTTTGCCCTCAAGGATCACAAAAGGCGATACTTTTCCCGCCCCAGAGATGACGGGCAGTCTTAGCAAACTTTGAGAATCATTTCCCCGACTTTGCTCGGGGAAGGGTCCCCGGCTTCATCAATGCCGGTACCCTCCCGGGGTATTTTTCTATATAATCTAAATATCATAAAATGAAATGATTAATTTTAAGTTTTTTCGTCTTAATTAAAATATGGTATCTTCATCTGTAAAATGTAATAAAATAAGGACTTATTTATTAAAATTATGTATAAGAATAAAAGAAATTTGTGTAAAATTTTCCCAATAAAAATTATTAACTGTAAAGAATAGACTAAATATATAAGTAAATATATGTTATGTATATTTTAAAATCATAAAAGTGATTAATCAACCATTATCTACCATTATTAAAGTTATTTTAGTATAACATAATTGCCTTTGCTGCATTTCTCAAAACCCTTATATCTAAGCAGTTCCAATGCTTAGATATAAGGCCTAAGCCGAAGTCTAAACTTTCAGAACTGTCGAACTTCTTACATATTGGGTAAACTATAACTATTATATGTATCTTGAAAAATTTACTATAGAAAAATGAATCCATTTCATAATGGTTGTATTTTTGCTTTTTCTGAAATATAATTATATCTCAGTTCATTACATTATATAAGATCAGAGGTATCAACATTAATATAACAGGTAAGTAAGAGATCTGCAAAAATAACATCTTTTACACAAGAAATAAAATGCTATATGTTACGTGAAATACGCTTGTTTATTCTTCGGTTCGCTTTCCATACATAGACCACAAAACAAAAATCAATGCGGAAAATACTGAAAATAGGTTGGGGCGTTACTTATAACAGTTAAAGTTTTGATGAAATTGAGTTTTATGATGGATTACTTAATATAAATTGTCCCCTTATAAATACTATATAATAATAAAATAATAATCCTTTAGGTAGAGAAGTGTAACAAAATATTATAATATTCAAAATACATAAATAAATATAGACCGATACATTGTTAAAAATCATTTATTTTTTCATTTCCTACAAAAAACTATCCTATAAAAATCTGTTTTAATTATAATGTGAAAGCCCAGAATAGCAAGGTTAAGCATTTTTATTTTAGAAAAACATTTTGTGTAGTTTTCACTATAATAGTCCAATGTGGTAAGTCAAACTTCTTCTTAGGTCGACTCCAAGCAAGCCGCAAAATATCTTAAATATGTAATACTTTTTGGTGGTAGTTGGTACAAAGTGTAATATGGATGTATATAATTTGAATGTTTTAATGGTATTTTAATTATTTCGAAATGAAATTTTATCACTTGTTAAACATATTACATTTATCTGGTTTTCGTTGTTAGAAAGTATTAATACTTAATGTACATATTTAACTATTTGTCTCAAAGTTAAAATATTCGATTAGCTCAGTTGTAGTCTTTGTATAATTATATTGGTTTTTATTTCGAAAAAATAATAACTATTTTTACTATATCAGTCATCTCCTTGGTTCATTTATTGAAGCTTGTAGTGCCCTTTAACTTAATAATAACGACACATTTCTCTTATTCAGTATTCAGAGAGAGAACCAAAGCAAAAAAACAAGGGAAAGAGTGACTTTTTTTATGTGACCTATAGCGTTTATTAATCACGACAATTTAGTAAAACACGGTTTGCATTGAATTCAGGTACTTGCTAATTAAAACGATTTCAAAATCATATCTAACCACTCCAACGATTTCCATTCACCAATCCAATTGCGTTTCGATTTATTCAATTATCTTATTTGATACTTATACAATTGAATAATCGTATATTTTGCATTTCTTAACGATAGATTTAAATTTTGTATTCCATTTTATAAGCTATCATAAATAGATGGACCGATATGTCTATGGTGATGGAAAAACCGGCTAATTGTATTTGGCTAATTAAACAACAGCAATTAATGTGTATTTGCAAAATACATTTGATACTAAAATAGTTGTTGACATTCAGTAAGAACCAATTTAGAAAATAAAATAAAAAATGTTTGTTACCATGCATATAGTAGGTATCTACTATGTTACCATATAGCTCTTTTAGCTCATATAACAGATATCTATAGAGACATGGTTTAAGGAAAGATAGATATTATGGAGCACAGACGGCTACTAAACTGAGTATCCTTATAACTACCAATATCTTATTAAAATGATAAAGTAACGTATTAAAAAAAGGATAATTTTACGATTTATTTATCATATTATTTAAAATATTAAATGATAAAAAAAATCTACCAGAAATCTTAATATATATAAATCACGTGTCACGTTGTTTGTCCGCGATGGACTCCTAAACTACTAAACCGATTTTAATAAATTTACACACCACGTACAGTTTGACCTAACTTAAAAGATAGAATAATTTTCAACTCAATTCATAGTCGCAATATTATTTTATTGCAAATTATTTGTTTTTTATTTTGCAATTAGCTCCTAACAATTCTAAAAGATGGCGGTATCTATTGACTGGATTGAGTAATTACGAATGAGGTATCTACCCTACCTACCTCATTCGTAAGTTTAGTGTTCCAAGTTATTTACTAAAATCTTTGTAATATACAAATAGTGTTATAAACTTGGATAAAATTTAAAAAAATAATATAATTATTTTGTTATGATTTTTGCTTAATATCGACTGTAAGAAAACATTATGGTTTTCATGACAGATGTAGTCTGAACGTTACCCCTTAAATAGTTTACTACAATGTAATATATCAAAAACAACAGCCACAGCAACGCGTGACTGGGTCTGCTAGTATAAAATAAATATTAAGATAATATTGATAAATTGAGATTTTATGTTTGATCCTGTAACGTGATATGAACAAAGTAATATATTGGAGTTACAATAACTTAAGACCCGCACGCTCATTTGCCCTCCTCTAATATGAATAAGTATTATTAAAATGCGTTTCAATTATTTATGACAATTAATTTAATAGTATAAAATATTTTTTCAATGTAAATAAAAAGGAGATTCAAATTTCAAGAAAAGTAACACTTAATTATTTGGTGACATAATTCTTAGCGGTAAAATGAGCTCAAAAAAAGACCATTATCTTTTTTTTTAATTCCGACTTTAACATCAAAAACTGTTACCTAAAGACCTTAATGCAAACGTGACGGTAATGAGACTTTGACGGAGTTTACGCATATTTTATCTTTTCTTGATAGTTTGGCTAACACAATGCAGCGTTTACTTATTTTAGAACAAATACAATTTTTATACTGAAAGATTTTTAAAAGATTAATTAATTAATTAGCAAAATTTGTTTTTTTAACCTTAAATTTTTTTTACAAACCACTACTTTTGCTCCCACCGTCGTCTCCACATATCTCACTCAAAGTGTAAAATTTTCTATCGACACTTAAAATTTAAACCAATCCACGCATTTGAAATGTAGTAAATTTTCATGTACAAATGAAATGTATGTATGAATGTATGAATGTTTTAAAATATATAATTTCACTATTAATTAAACGCCAATATTTTATTATAACGGCGTTGTAATTTATGGGTTCTTACTCCATTTTTTAGACAAAATGAATGTTTTTTTTTACCTTACGCTTTTTCGATGCTTTTTTCCTCTAACTTAGGGTAGTCAGCAATACGATACGATAAATGAAACACCTAGAAAGTAGTTATTTATACATACATAGAAATATTTTTCAGTCTCTATGATTACAAAAATATTACCATTTATTACAAGGCGTTTAAAGTAACATATGTACGTCTCTCTAATTAACAACATTTACATTGCAATTATTGTACCGACTTTTCCATAAAATTATAAATTGAAATCGTTAGGTATCAGTAGTAAAATACAAAATAGCAGCAATAAAGCAAAAATAATGAGGAAACAGGAAGAGCTGAACAATAAATATTTCTATATTATACCTTGAGGTCGCAACAGCTTTAAAACTTTACCACTACCGCACTGACATTACTTTCGGACAATGTAAATCAATGTTGTATTGTATGAGGAGGATTCTACGGTACTATAATGAAATAGTAATTAATTGTTTATACAAATAAAATTGAAGCATTTTTTTTTTAATTTTACTTATATTTTTGATACAGTTATCATATATTTATATCTAATGTAAATTATAAAAAAAATATCCTTTTGTAGATAACACTCTTTTTCCTTAATGAACTTAACATTGAAATAAATAATTTCATTTACTAATAGAATGGCTTATTTGAACAGGGAATTTAAACAAATTGACTAAAAAAGTCCACAACAAATCAAAATTTGCTAAAAAATCTAGGTCTTATTATTTTATATCATTATTCTTTTTATAAAAATAATTATTTAATTTTAATTATTTATATAAGAAATATTGCAAATCATTTCATTTTTTTATGAAGATAATCAAAATAAATTTGTAATATTTGTAAAATTATATAAAGTCCAACCTGCTTCTGGATATAATAAGCTTAATGAAGTGTATGATCAACAAACAGCCGTAAATTATATATAAGTTATTTAATAAATATAATTCCTGCTAAATTCTCTTCCTTAGAAATATAATTAATACATTATCTTTGTCTTATTGATATTATTATAAAACATGATTTTGTAACACAGAAAGCACATATTTTATTTTAGTATTTTTAAATTAATACTTTTCATCTCGATGCCCAATCTAATCTACACCTTTCGCTGATTAGATACATATTTAGTACTTAATATACTTAACATACCTACAAATTTATATTAAATATAATAGATGCTTTATGCCCGGAGGGCATGTATGAAGAGGTTAATGTCTGTGTTCGAGGCGAAAGAGGTATGCAGGGACCGTAGCGTTTGGCGCTCCGTCGTCTCTGGCTACCCCGCAAGGGACATGGCGTGAAGGTAAGTAAGTAAATAAGATGCTTTATTCAACTTTGTAAGTACAAATTTCAAAATTCTAAACAAAATTTGCAAATTAGTTTAATAATTTTATGTAATATTCATAAGTGAAAACTTTAAAGAATAATAATAATAATAAGAATAACAATTTGCATATGTTGCCTGTTTTCAAAACATTTGAAAACTGAATAATTTGAAATTAATCCAAAGATTATATTTTAACACTTAAAAATAACTTACAATATAATATTTTGATGATAATGTTGTTTTGATTAATCAAACAAATAATAATTACAATGTGGATAGTAAAGGCTACCAATTTTTATAAGCGTTGACTGAAGATTAACTACAGACCTGCCCAGGCCTCGCTCCGGTAGTAGAATTTATGCCTGCATGATGGTCTGTCCCAAGGTAGCACCAGATATATTCCGACATTTTCAACAATAATGGTATATTAAAACAACGATAAATATTTTTTAACTAAATTACATAAAACCTTAAATTATACACTTAAACCATTCCAACAAATCATCCTGTTCGTTGGTGAAAACCTCATGAAAATCTGTTCAGTAGTTTTTTGAGTACCATGGTAACTGTAGCTATGGTAACCGTTGTCATCATAACCGTTTAAGTGCATAGCTCTTACAGATTTAAAACTTGTCGAAATGCAAAAAGTTAAAATCCGTTGGGATAGGACTTCCGTAAAATCCATTCATAGTGGTCGTTTACGTCACAAAAGAAGTACTCGTAGCTATGTAAAATTTTTAGTTAATCAGACAAATAGTTTCCGGTATTTCGTGATGAGTCAGTGAGTGGTAAATCGTTTATGTACATATTTATAGATACAGATACAGGTACAGGTGCAGGTGCAGGTGCAGGTGCAGGTGCAGGTGCAGGTGCAGGTGCAGGTGCAGGTGCAGGTGCAGGTGCAGGTGCAGGTGCAGGTGCAGGTGCAGGTGCAGGTGCAGGTGCAGGTGCAGGTGCAGGTGCAGGTGCAGGTGCAGGTGCAGGTGCGGTAGAGGTGCGGGTGCAGGTGCGGGTGCAGGTGCGG
The DNA here is from genome assembly GCA_918358695.1 of Melinaea menophilus ssp. n. AW-2005. Classification (NCBI taxonomy): domain Eukaryota; kingdom Metazoa; phylum Arthropoda; class Insecta; order Lepidoptera; family Nymphalidae; genus Melinaea; species Melinaea menophilus. Next base: position 4,880,116 of record OU911052.1, read on the forward strand.
GTGCAGGTGCGGGTGCGGGTGCAGGTGCGGGTGTAGGTGCGGGTGCAGGTGCGGGTGCAGGTACGGATTCAGATACGGATACAGATACAGATGCAGATGCAGATGCAGATGCAGGTGCAGGTGCAGGTGCAGGTGCAGGTGCAGGTGCAGGTGCAGGTGCAGATGCAGGTGCAGGTGCAGGTGCAGGTGCAGGTGCAGGTGCAGATGCAGATGCAGATGTAGATGTAGATGTAGATGTAGATGTAGATGTAGATGTAGATGTAGATGTAGATGTAGATGTAGATGTAGATGTAGATGTAGATGTAGATGTAGATGTAGATGTAGATGTAGATGTAGATGTAGATGTAGATGTAGATGTAGATGTAGATGTAGATGTAGATGTAGATGTAGATGTAGATGTAGATGTAGATGTAGATGTAGATGTAGATGTAGATGTAGATGTAGATGTAGATGTAGATGTAGATGTAGATGTAGATGTAGATGTAGATGTAGATGTAGATGTAGATGTAGATGTAGATGTAGATGTAGATGTAGATGTAGATGTAGATGTAGATGTAGATGTAGATGTAGATGTAGATGTAGATGTAGATGTAGATGTAGATGTAGATGTAGATGTAGATGTAGATGTAGATGTAGATGTAGATGTAGATGTAGATGTAGATGTAGATGTAGATGTAGATGTAGATGTAGATGTAGATGTAGATGTAGATGTAGATGTAGATGTAGATGTAGATGTAGATGTAGATGTAGATGTAGATGTAGATGTAGATGTAGATGTAGATGTAGATGTAGATGTAGATGTAGATGTAGATGTAGATGTAGATGTAGATGTAGATGTAGATGTAGATGTAGATGTAGATGTAGATGTAGATGTAGATGTAGATGTAGATGTAGATGTAGATGTAGATGTAGATGTAGATATAGATATAGCTAAATCTTACGGGCGCAATCTCTAATTATATATTATATTATGATAGTCAAATGAACATATTAACTAAAGATATGGAAATGTGTATAAACGACACTTTTATTGTATTATATATTTAAAATAAGATAAGAATATAATAAGGATCAGTATCAAATGGAAAGGATTATTTGTTGAAAATCCTTGATAATTGTTTGGAACTTTCTTGATGGGGAACTGTTATGAAGTTGCGAACTCACGCTCTCTAAGATTAGTCAATCAGGAAGTTGGAAATAACTAATTATAAACGTCGGATATAAGACCTTATTGTTTCTGGCACCCTTCTATAAAAATTGTAAGGTACACTATTTTCAATCCAATCCAATTCAAATAAATAGATTAGAATTCACAATCAAAGAGATATTCTTAAATACTAGTAACTCAAAAAATACACAGATCTAAATTTGCGTCGCCCATTTTTATGTCCGATTTCATTGATTTACAATTATGTAAAAGATTGTAAATTTAATTTTCTGTTAAAGAAATTTTTCATGGTATTTAATTATTCGCTGCGTAAGAATCTTAGAATATCTTTTAACAGTGGATTGCTGTTAGTTAAAATTCGGCTGCGTTCTAATTACTAAATAATTTGAAACTTTTTTAGAAGATTACTATTATCATTTTAATATTAAATTGATCAGCCATATTATAATATGTATGCACTGTATACAATATGGCGTGGTTGTAGGTACATGGTTTGTCTAGTGGTTCCTAGTGTCATAATTTAATGACCTGGAGCATTATTTAATTTGGATCAAGATATTTGTTACTGAAATAAAATAAAGATTACATTGAAAGTTTACTATTTTATTTTTACACTTATTTTTATATAAAACATATTATTTTTATATGAACTCATTTTGTAGACCGGCACGTGCATGCTTTTATATAATTGAGTATCATTTATAATTACACTTCTCTCGGTCGTCTATCATAAAATATATTCCATATCCTCGTATGCTAGAATAGAGTCGTGATAGCGATCGTTCATAAGTTATGAAGTATTGTAGTTGGAATTCAAAATCGCTGTCTTAAAAATTTGTATTGCCGACTTAGAAATGATTTACGTGAACGAATCAATGAAGTGCAAAACGAAATCTTAAATATCTGTACGAGTCTTTAATAAACGTTTCGTAAGACAGTTACAAATGGAGTAAAACTACTCTTCAACGTGACTCGAAAGAAAGTGTCCGTTCTTTAGCACAATGTAGGCTCTGTCCTAGCACGAAACATCCACGTGGTAACGAAATCGTAACTGTGTTGCCACCACTTTGACAACGTGCTGCGACTCGTTTAGCGCCCGTACTCATGACCAAGTCAATTATATGACATATACATAAATACAACGCTATTACAGGTAGCGTAATATAATATGCCGAGTTTTTAGAAACTTTGATGCCAAGCTGAAATGGCCATCGTTTTACATTACGTGACTTCAAAATAATTTAAACTTATATTTATTTACTAATTAAACTATCAAAGTTTGCAATATCCAAACAATGACTTGGATTATAAATATTAATATTTTCTTTTCTTCTTGCAACCCCAGTTTGATTTTTGTTGTAATATTTTAGGAAAAAAGTAGTTTTTATCACATTGCTTACCTAAGCATTCTAATTCTATCTAATCTAATCTAGTTTTATTTTCGGAAGATCACACAAATTTAAAATATAATAAGATAAATATAGAAACAAAGAATACTTGTTAGATACGTATTAGGATCATTATTTTTAATAATATTAAATACAATACAAACCTCGAAAGTTAAATCACAACAATAAACCATGACGAACTGATATTGCTCACTGGTACATACCGTACTAACGAGAACCAATTACATGGATGTTACCGTCCGTTTACACTAATTATCACTCCTATGGCTTATAATATACATATAGTCATTTCTAAATAAAATTTTTCGTTGGTAACACGGACAGTTACAATGTCCTGTCACAGGAAACACGCGGCCACTGCCATAGTCCGAAAAATTATTGTATATAAATGAAATTTTAATTAAAAATCAATGTAATGACAGCGATAATGAATTCATAATTCAATTACCTATCGTAAAATGTCATCCATTCGTAAATTGATATAAAAATATGTAAATAACTCTTTAAATTTATTACTAAAACCAGTAACATTGTTTAAAAATTTGATTGTGTCAATGTAAGCGTTCAAAATTGTTATATTTTTTTTATATATAGGTATATAGTTTTATTTATTAATGTTTATATTTTTATGATTACAGAAAAATCTATACACTAATACAAAATGTGTAACACAAACTCTCTCTTATACAACAGAGTTTATTTATTTGTTTCAGCTTCGAGTTTCTAGTAGTGTAATTTTTAAGTTTTCCTTGTTAATTTATCTAAATTTACTTAAATAAACCTTAATTACCAATAATTAGGTTAATTGAAAAACGTATAAGAGCGAAGAGTAATTAATTCTTCTTCTTCTTGTCAGCCTATAGACGCCCACTATGGCGGGTTGGGGATCGCATTATATTGCTATGGTACACAGAGGACGCTGCAGCCCATCTTCCAGAAAACCGATCCCTCTGTCGCCTCATACCGCTGTAGGAAATGATAAAATATATCAAATTCATCTTAACTTCACGATCAACCTTATATACAACAATAATTTTTATAAGGCTGATCGTGAAGTTGTGATATTTTTTCATATATTTATAAGTTTAATAAAAAAGTTATTAATATTACTGACTGAAATTCATAAGCTTTCAATAAATATTAGGCAGGTATGTTATGCTATAAATATAAAAATATCTTTTTTAATATATAATTAGGTATTATTCATCTACTTAAATTATTTATCATTGTGACTAGAGTGTTACACGTATTACAAAATGTCATAAAAGTTGGGTTTTTTCGGTATATCCCATCATAGGAATGCGCCCTTTATTACCTAATTTAATATTTTCATTATTACAATATACCATATTGACATCAAGTATTAGTATTTAAGTTATAATTTTGTTTTAAGGTATTTTATTTTTCTAAGTTTTGCTTAATTTTGATGTTTTGTTTATATCTGAAGTTTACGGAATTATAATGTCAATATATTGCTCTATACTCTTTTTGTAATTTAAATATAATTGTTTTTTATCCTGGCGGAAAAAATATTTATTCGAGAAAAAATATAATAAAGGGTATTTTTCATTAATATTAAAATGATTACGTTGTAACACAAGAGTGTGATAAAGGTGAAAAGAGACATGATTTTTTTTTGAGCATATTTGTATCGTTATAGTACATAACGGATTAACGGCAAATCCAATTTTCATTCATCTTGCTAAGAGATACAATTATTTTAATTAGACATCATATAATTGACAAATAAATTGATTGTGAACATAATATCAATTTAAATTTACCAATATTTTAAATTCTATTAATATAACAATAATGTTATATATGAGTATGTCAAATTGTTTAAGGGGGTATTCTAGTCTAGAAATTTGAAAAAATCTAAAATTTTTTTTTTTCAAAACTCGATAGTTTAAGTATTCAAAAATATCTCCCTAAAAGGATTTTTCAAAATTCGAATTATTTTCGAAGTTACAACTCTTTTAGTGGCGCGACAGCGAGACTGGTTTGAGCGGGGACGACTGTAACAATAGGCAAGTGCACGCTCGGGCTACCTGAGTATGACTAACTCTCCCTTTTTCTTAGAAATGATATTTCCCATTATAGTACATTTAGCCCATTTCTAAAAATATCTTTATTTAATTTGCTTTTAGTTTGAGTTAGTTTCATGTTAACCTCGAAGCTGTTAAGACGTACGAAAAAGTGAAAAATTCTTTGTGAACTCTTTTAATTTAAATTTCAAGTGAGTATTTTGTTAGTGTTTTTAATATGGATCGAAAAAGTAGGAGAAACAGCAAATATCGTCCAGACAGATCAAGAAAACGGAGGTTTACTGGAAATCAACATATTCTGGAAGAAGATTTATGCTCGTTATGAGGAGAGAACTGCTGAAAACAGTCAATATGAAGTAGAGGAAGGTCCATTGTATGAAGCTGGGATAGCAGATTAACAGAACGTAAGTTATATGTACTATTCTATCAGTTATGCTGCCAGAAACTATAACGTAAAACTTTAAACGTGTTTTTCTCGAAACTACTTCTTTCAATACGGTGGGCATGATATCTCAAGTTCTAATGAATTGATTTGCTTGAAGTTTATCATGAATATTCTTTAAATATATCACTATCGCATGAAGCTCGATAAACTGGAAATTTCAATTTTTTAATATGTGTAAACAATTCGAGAAAGCTTAAAAATTAGTGAAAAATCGACCTCAATTTTTGAGAAGCCGCCATTTTATGAAAAAATAAATTTTTCCCTTTTTTTCTGCTTCATGCGATAATGACATTCATATTAATTAAGAATTTGTCATCGTTTTTTTTTTCAGATGACCACAAGGGTAGAAATCGTGACCACGAGGACACTGCCTTTTGTTTTCCCCCTCCACTTCAAGGACGCATAATTCCATGAAAATTATTATTATTTTTTTAAAATTTATTTTGTGTGCTCTTAATATATAAATAAATAAATGATAAAAAATGGATAATAAAAATATCAATAGCTTTTTTTTTATTCACCGTCAAAAAATGCTCGAAATTCGGGCCTCTAGAGTAGAATACCCCCTTAATACCTATTTAAGCACCGTTTATGGATGTTCATATGTTTAATGTTACCTATTTACTATTTTGCAGTATAGACATATGTTATGTTTCAAAGTAATCCACATATTATATGGAACAAGCGGATCCTACTACAAAACAAACATGTAGGTGTAATATGCTCTCTTACACGTGAGAAGTCGAGGGGGTTCATGAATTATATATTTTTAAACGGCTGTACTCAAGGTAGTTAAATCGGAATTCTCCCTACTATTTTCAATCCTTTTGGAATTTCACTCTGCGGTCATGTTTAAAGCTAGATAATATTAAAAATGAATATATCCTGCCTGCCTATTATGAGTACTAAAATCCTAATACCAGCCAATCGTCAGACCTGGCAGTAAGGCTCAGTATTCTTAGTAACCTGCTAATGCTTCTGAGTACAAGTGAGTCTGTTTGCATGTTTAATTTTTCGCCTACAAAAGACTCATTTTGTAATTTTAGTTATACACGCTTAAGACCCGGTAAAATTTTATCATTACATTATGTATATTTATCGTACATTATACATTACGTACGTACGTATATTGTAAATTATGTATATTTATCGCTAATAAATAAATATCTCGATTAAATAACGGTACTATGATGTTGTAGATGAAAAGACAATCTACAAAGATAAGTCATATTCAAAATTCAATAACTCTTTCATAATTAATACAAAAATGTATACAAAGACTTTTAATATTCAGATTAAATAATATTTAAATAAATCATAATAGTTATATAAGATTGATTTATGTTTTTATTCCAGTAATAAGTCGTGGGAGCCAACAGCTTCAACAATATAAAGAAAGTAGTTAAGTATATTTATTACTGATGGTTCTGTAATTAAAAATCATATCAAATTTAATAACCAATCTCTGTATTTTCATTTTTAAGATTTGTGATTGTAAGAATATCTTCTATATATATGAAATAAGAAATAAGTATATTACGTATTAACCATGTTATAGTTAATATGTACTGATTTCTTATGAATCAATAAGTAAATATGTGTGTATAATTATCTTTTATGGAAAATATGCTTATGCTTATGAACACTTCAACATAAATCATAATAGTGGTAAGAAGAACTAGTCACAAAACAATCCGATTACTTCGTGGCCACTGTGAACGCAATGTTACTAAAATAGTTAAAGAAAAACGAATATTACTAAAACTAAAGCTATGATCAGGAGAATATCTTAAGATAAATATAAAGTTTTAGTATTTTCTGAAAGAAAATAAAAATAATTATTGCTTAAAATTTATTCGCTTAATCCTTATATATTTTTTTACAAAGCAGGATAAACATATTAACCCCACAAATACACTCTTTATATGCCGAACACGACTTCCAGGTGTTTCTATTAGGCGCTCTTCCACAATCATGTCAACAATGCGATAAGTTACTTGAAATTGCCTCTGAGGTTGGTGGTTTGTGTTGCTGTTAGGGGCCCTGTCAATATTTATAAAGGTAATAAAAGTGTGATTCCTTTTATGATTTTTATTGACAATGAACAGTAAATAATTTAACATTTTAGAAATATTTCCTAGTCCATCGTTGACCTTCATAGGTTAGACCACTTAACATCACTAGAGTTTCTGAAAACCATTTTATGAATGAAGTTATCAGTTCATTAGTTTAATAAATTATTTGCCCACAAAATAAAGACCCTAGACACCTAGATTTATAACTTAAATTTTAAACCATTATGGAAATTGATCTTCTAATTTACTAAACAGTTGATTTATTTGCAACGAAAATGAAGACAAATTAACTGAAGGAGGTCATCAAGAAACAGAATTTTCAAAGAGAGTCCTCTTCATTTTGTATGATTACGTTTTCATTTTGCAATTTGGAATCTATTATAATATCAATTCTTGTATATAAACATTCATATAATTACAAATTATTTATAAATAAAATGACTATCGTAAAAATATAGCCTTTTCATCTCCTTAGCAAGACAATCATCAATTTGAAATAAAAACATCATAAGTAATTCATTTTCACGGGTAGGATTCGAATCTCAATTTTGATGCGAAAATATTTAATGTGTGGCGTGATACGAGTATAACCAAATTACTCGTATGAAGGCCTCATGAAAGGGCATCTTTGACGTTGTGAGGAGAAAGTACTAAAACTAGAAATAATAATATCTTTTACCACATTTTATAACGCCGTTATATGTTTTTTTATTTAAAATAATTGAAATGTAGATACATGTATGTGAGTTAAACATTACACATAACTGGTTATGTTATTTTCTATCATTATAAATTATAATTACTGTGGGCGTTGAAATGGGAAATGATGGTAACAATAAGTAAAATGAGGGTTACCGACTAACATATTAAATTGCAATTTACAATTTAAAATTATCTGCTAATAACACGTTTATTACAGAAATATTTACTGAAATAGAAGTAATAGAAGTATAACGACACAAAACTGTTTCTAGGCGGTTACAAGCCAAGTCACGTGCACAGCCTATATAATTAAGGGTTCAACGGTGTGTTCTAATATTATTTAAATAATCTTCAATAAACGCATATTAATAAAATAAACATGGCTTCAAGCGGCGACTAGTAAAATATTAAAGTACGAAAGAGCTCTTGAAATTCGTTCATATTCGTTAACGACCGCGCTTCTCTGGAATCTGCGCTTTCAAAATGCACATCATATGAAAGCATAGAAAAAAATAAATGAGACTTGTTTTTTGTATTTTAATAACAGCATATATAAATTGAGGTCACTCCCAATGTGACCCAGTAATATTGTAATATTTTTAGCGTTAGGAGTTGTAATATGTCATTTTATTTTTCTTAACACTAGAACAAAATTTTATAATAAGTTTATCGTTTCGAAAGCCTTAAACTTAAACTATATCTTTTTATAACCAATAAATATCTTAGATATATTCTCATGTAGTTATATTACTTCACATATACCTGTCGTCATATGTACGAGAGTATGTCGAAGGTACTTAAAATTGTGTTATTGACGCCATCTCTAACACTAATTTGTATATAACAATATATGCTGCATAATATGCATATTAGATTATAATAAACTTTTTGGTGAGATGTTAGTTACAAATAAAAATAAAATACAAAAAAATAAAGATTCATGACATGAAAAAAGGCGGCTCACCGCTAGGTAGCGAACCATTCCAGTCAAACTTATTAAGGTGGGGTTAAGGTGAGTTGTTTACAGAAGAGTGGTGCAATTTAACAGATATAAAATTTTACATAAACATAAATAAAATACTAAAATACATACATATAACTTATGTTTCCTATAGAGACCTGCCTGGGGATGATCTCAGAACGGGGTAGACTGAATCTCGTTCAGCTTAATCTCCAAAAGATAAAAGTTTGCCCACTTACCACTAAGAAAACCTTTGCTGTATCACCGCTTTTTGAGAGCACTCCCCTCAATGCTTCGCCAAGTATCAGAATACTGGGCCACGACATTTGAAGCGATTGTCAGTTTCGTGGTCATCTGGAGAGCAAGGTCAAGTAGACCTCGATAAAGTTGGGAGTAATCAATAAAGCGAGGCAGAATTTCAGCCCTGGCCAAAAACTCTCTGGCATTGTGTAGAGATACACTGCAAGAGAGTCCAGTCAGCACTCTCAGTAGTCAAGAATCGAAAGAAGGAGAGCTTGTGCAAGCAAAATTTTATGCATCGCTGAAAACCCTCAGTATTAAAATTTTTCTTGAATATGATAGTACTATATTAGTCCGACTATTTTTGTTATTTTGACTAAAGGGCATATTGACTCGATTAATTAAAATCGGCGGTAATTTTAAACAATCATTTTCAGCAATCATGTTAATGACAAACTATAACTCCACGTAGCTTGTCATTTGATTGTATTGATTTTTATTCATTACAATTTATCCATTTCATAGGAAATCATTACTCAGTTTTAAAGTCAAAGTTATTTTTTATAGGCTCGGCATTGTAGACATATATGAAAAACAGATCTAATTATAATAAACTAGTACGAGCCGGTGGTAGCTTACTTACGGACTGACTACACTAACCTTTTTTGTATTGTAGTAATTGACGATTCAAAAGTGCGTGTAAATGCCTATTTGAATAAAGATATTTTGAATTTTTGAATTTTTTTGAGTAGTGCGTTATCTGGAGTTTTATCTAAATAAATTGCCGTTTTGTTTTAAAACCTTTATATGGCAGACTTAAAAAAAAAGGATAACCTTTTGCACTTTACTGGTATCATATTTTTTTTATTCAGCAACGTTATATGTGGTAAAACAATAAGGGTCAAAATTGATATTATTTTTTACATATTGGAGAATGGTTATTCATTGCTAATATACGGTTAAGAGACACAGCAAAGGGGTGATTAAATTCGAAATGAGGGTAATTAATAATTATTGCGACAGGGCTGTCACAATTTTTGAATATTTTTAATAGGTAAGATTATTTGATGGTTATTATAAAAAATTATATTTTTCACGAACGAACTTTGTTCGTTCTGTATTGTTTTCACTTTTCTCGGATGGATGGACGTATGGATGTATGGATGGATGGATGTCTGTGGACAGGAAAAAATTTCATTATTGTCCAGAGATGGCGCTGTTTATAATTTACTGATTTTGTTTTTTTTTCATATTTAATTATATTACTTTTTTATAAAATTTTTGTAATTATAAATAAACATGTATTTAACATTTTATTTTCTTCAAAAATAATAATAATTTTACTTAAAAATCATTTTTTTTTATTAACATTTATAATTTCATCAAAGCTCGTTCGGAAAATACCCTAGGTATTTGCATCTTCAGTGGTTTTTGTTCTTTAGACAAGGCAAGGGTCTTTACCGTAAGACAAGGGTCTTTACCGTATATGTGTGACAATTGCTAATTATGCATAGGAAAAAGTATCTGTAAAAAAAATAAAGAAGAAAAAAGAAAAAAAAACGCAGAAAGAAGAATTAAGAAAGAAGAAGAAAAAGAAGAAGCAGTAGTGTTCTTGGCATTTAGTGAAAATTATTGAATCATGTCGATTTTACCTTTTCTAAATTAAAAGAATATTGAAGCGTCTGATTTAATTTAGGAGGTCAATAATATATATTTAGTCAAAGTTTATTTTTATTTCGTTTTAATTTTTTATTAAGTTTCTTGTTGATATATTTATGATTTTTTAAAATGGGCTAAATTTACACATAAGTCAAATTATTTTTCTTTGTTTTATCAAAAATACCTCATGCAGGTTAATTATATATTAATAATTTCGATTCAAGAATGAAGAATCATCTTACATGATGAAAAATTACTTTAAGGATCATGGTACATGGGAAAATTAAATTATTTAACACTTGAGACCTATTACTATATCTACTGTTAGCTGTTTATTTATTCTTATTATAAGACAGGCTTGTTGAAATCTCCTTAGTAAAATTATATTTGCAATTATGAAGGTTAATAAGAAAATTTTACCAAATTTACGAGTATGAACCGCCGAAAGGCTGCATTTTTCTACGATTGTGTTATTAATTAAAATTATTATTTATCTTCTTGTTTAATGTTTTAACCACACACAAAACGTCATCTCATAATCTTTGTAGATTTTATTCGCACCAAACACCCAGTGTGATTGATATTTTGAAGACCAGTGTTAATCTAAAAGAGTACTTGAAGTTGAAATAATTGGGTAAATGTTGTATAAAGAGTAAGAAAAGTCTAACAGTGATAATTATAATTTAATCAATTTAGTAATTTTAAGAGATCCACTAACATACAATATAAATTGACTATTATAATTTATTATTGTTATTTTGGTGAGTAACATATAAAAAATATATACATGTCTTTTACATACGTATACGAAAAGCAATGTCTGCTTAAAACATATTAAAATACTGATTAATTCATTATTATTTTTCATTAAACTTTATATATAAAGTACAATATGAAAAAAGTATTTTTTAAAATATTATTTTACATGATCGTAAAATTAAATATTCCAATCAAAACAATGATTATAAGTGTAGGTATTATTGGACTGTGTAAATATAAACAAATAAATTGGTATTTATCATATATTAAATATATGTATTTATTTATTTATTTATTTACCTTCACGCCATATCCCTTGCGGGGTAGCCAGAGAAGACGGAGCGCCAAACGTTACGGTCTCTGCATACCTCTTTCGCCTCGGCCACAGACATCAACTTCTTCATACATGCCCTCCGGGGGGTCCTCATGCTTTTTACGTGACCTTCCTCCAGTATCGTAGCTACTGTGTTTTCGAAGGTCACTCGAGGCCTCCCCCTGTCTCTCTTACCGCTCACTTTTCCCATATAAATCTTTTTTACCATTCTTTCATCACTCATTCGTTCAACGTGCCCAAACAACCTGAGCACGTTCTTCTTCATTCTCACCGTGACATCTTCGCTAGTACCTGCCGTTCTGTGGATCTCTTCATTGCGGATTCGATCAGCTAGACTGACTCCGCATATTCTGCGAAGAGATCGCATCTCCACAGCATTCATATTTCTTACATTCTTCTTCTGTGTTACCCACGTTTGGCTGCCGTATAACAGTGTTGGTAGCAAAACTGCATTGTGTACAGCCAAACGTGCAGCTATACTGACGTTTTGCCGTCTCAACAATGCAGTCAAAGCACCATTGACTCTGTTACCAGCAGCAATACGCCTTCCCACATCCATTTCGTATCTTCCGTCTCTGCTAAACATACTTCCCAAATATACCACTTCATTCACTTGTTCTATTATCTTATCATTCACGTTGATCTTACATTCTGTTCTTTCTTCATTTCTTTCAAATATCAGAACCTTCGTCTTATCTACATTCAGGTTAAGACCATTAATTTCACACCCATCTTTCAGAGTGGTGACCAATGCCTGCAAATTGCATTCTGATGATGCAATGAGCACTGCATCATCTGCATATAGTAAGCAATTGACCTTAAGGTCACCTACTTTCACTTCCATGTCACTATCTTTCACTCCTTGGAGACAACTATCCAAATACAAATTTAACAACCAAGCTGACATAGCGCAACCTTGCTTAACACCCGATTGGATGTCAAACCAGGGCGACATGCCAGCTCCTACTCGCACACAGGCTGAGTGATCTCGGTAAAGTGACCTTACAGCCTGTAGCAAGGGTCCGTTCACATTATATCGGGGCAGTATCTCCCATAACTTCTTTCTCACAGCCCTGTCAAACGCCTTTTCCAAATCCACAAAAGCACAGAAAACCTTTTGGTTTAAGGCCAAAAACTTTTCCGTGATCATGCGGAGGGAAAAGATCTGATCTATACACCCTCTTCCAGGTCTAAAACCTCCTTGTGCCTCCCACAACAGCCTTTCAGATCTCTCTTGCATTCTTCGCGCTAAAATTTTAGCATAAACTTTACCGCCCAAGCTAATCAAACTGATGGCCCTATAGCTTGCACAGTCTATCTGTGAACCTTTGCCTTTATACAAAGGTACGATGACTGCACTTCGACAATCGTCTGGGACCTCCCCAGATTTCCAGCATAAATTGCATAAAAACCAGAAAAAATCCCAGACGCGTGGCCCACCATATTTGATCATCTCGGCAGTAACTTCATCTGCTCTCGCAGCCTTACCACATTTCAGACTTCGAATCACGTTCTCTACTTCTTCTAAACTGATTTCACCATCGGCTACATCTTGACTCAGCATTACGCTGGTAGTCAAGACCGAGGCGTCCTCACGTTCATACATCTCCTTATAGAATTCCGCCCACCGCTGCAAAACGTGTGCTTGCTCAGTTAAAATTTCACCGCTTTTCGAAAGCACCCCTTTCATTCTACAGGTTACCGAACAGCCCCGGGAACCACTAACTTCTCGCCAGAAAAGCTTCGTGTTTTCCCGGAAGTTGTTCGTCAACCTTTCATCCCTTTCTCTCTCAGAATTTTCACGCTTCATCTTTATAAGTGCTTTCGTTTTGTGCTTTTGCAGCTTGTACGCTCTTTTTCTTATCTCTCTCATACTTTTATCCTTACCAGAGGCTTTATAATCCAGCCATGCTTTCTTCTTTAACTCTACAGCGTCTTTCACTTCATCATCCCACCATTCATCGCGCTTTTTACTAAAACCTCTTTTCCTTTTACCACATACTTCTGTCGCTACTTTCACCATACCATTCCTAAGGTTCTGCCAGCATAGTTCAACACTTTCATTTCCAGAATCATAGTTTTCAAGCTTCTTGGAAACCCTCTCTTGATATTCCTCTCTGATCGGTGGATCCTGAAGCTTCCAGCTTCTTATGCGATAATTCGACGCCAAGCTTGGACACGTCGTGCGGCTGCGCCAACCTGCGAACAAACCTCTTATTCTAGCAACGACTAGATAGTGGTCCGTTCCCAGATCAGCACCTCTGAACACTCGCGTGTCCATAACTTGACTTCGAATACGCTGGTCGACTAGGAATAAATCAATCATACTTCTTTCTTCCGCTCGCTCCCATGTGTACATGTGAATTTGTTTGTGATCAAACATCGTGTTTTGCCACAAACAAATTTTTCTCCTTACAAAATTCCAAAATAAGCTTTCCAGCCTCATTTACCCTCTTATCACCATATTTGCCTAGCACGCTTTCGTAACCGCTTCGCGCGGTTCCAACCCATCCATTCATATCTCCACATACTATCAACTTTTTATTATCTCTGACACTACTTAGAACATCCCTGACATTCTCCCAAAACTCCTCGAGCTCGCTCATTTGAGCTGAAGATACTGGCGCATACATGGCTAACAAGAATACTCTTGTTATCCCCAGCTTAAAGCAAACCCAAAGAAGCCTCGGGTTAATCGCCTTGTATTCTACCATTGCATTAACCATTCGAGAGGACAATAATACGCCTACACCTTGGCAACCTCGCTCACCCTCTGGAACCCCAGCCCAGAAAGCGACCCGGTTGCTAGGCAAATCGGTCGTATCATTGCCTTTTCGCTTGGTCTCAGACACACAAATAACATCCAGATCTTTGTCATCCATCACATCTAATAATTCATTCATCTTCTGTTCCATCATTTGAGCTGAGGATACTGGCGCATTTGAGCTCGCTCATTTGAGCTGAGGATTCTGGCGCATACATGGCTAACAAGAATACTCTTGTTATCCCCAGCCTAAAGCGAACCCAAAGAAGCCTCGGGTTAATCGCCTTGTATTCTACCATTGCATTAACCATTCGAGAGGACAATAATACGCCTACACCTTGGCAACCTCGCTCACCCTCTGGAACCCCAGCCCAGAAAGCGACCCGGTTGCTAGGCAAATCGGTCGTATCATTGCCTTTTCGCTTGGTCTCAGACACACAAATAACATCCAGATCTTTGTCATCCATCACATCTAATAATTCATTCATCTTCTGTTCCATTCCTCCTCTTACATTCCACGTAGCTATTTGTAGCTCCGTCCTCCACCTTCCGCCGTTCGGAACATGGCGTGTTGGTTGGCGGTTCCCAACGCCGCAATGAAGTAACTTATTTAAATAATTGCTTAACAATTTTTGTCGTAATTAATTATGTATAAAATATTTTAATTTAAGATAACTTAATTCCAAATTTTTCAGTAAATAAATGTTACAGCGACCGATAGTTAATTTTGCATATTTGTTATAGCATAATGTCACAGCTTTTAGCAAATATATTCTGAAGGTGTAAGACAAGTACCATCAGATAATTTCAGATGTATTCAAATATCTTATAGATTAAAAAATTTAAATACAACACGATATTAAAAGAAAACACAGATATTATTATAATTTTATAATATTATGAACAAATACAACATCAACATAATTTAAAAATCCTTAAAATTTTAGTCTTCTAGGTGGTAGAGCCTAGCTGTAGTTCTCTGAATGCAGCTCGTATTGGGCTGGCTCGACCGGGGAAGGACCACCCTCTCACAGAAGACCGATGCGTAGTAACCAAATTCATTTGGTTCCAGAAACGACGGAGCGTCAAACGCTACGGGTCCCTGCATACCTCTTTCGCCTCGGCCACAGACATCAACCTCTTCATACATGCCCTCTGGGGGGTCCTCATGCATTTTCGAAGGTCACTCGAGGCCTTCCCCATTTCTCTTTTACCGCTCACTTTTCCTGTATAAATCTTTTTTTACCATTCTTTCATCACTCATTCGTTCGACTTGTCCACGTTCTTTATCATTCTCACCATGACATCTTCGCTAGTACCTGCCATTCTGTCTCTTCATTGTAGATTCGGTCAGCTAGACTGACTCCGCATACTCTGCAAAGTTAGTATACATAGTTTTATAACTGAATAACCTTGTTCTTCTCAAACAGTGTATATTCAGTAAGTATGGGTCATAGACATATTTTGCTTTATTATACATCTGGACCTGACCTGACCTGACCTGACCTGACCTGAAAATACTCTTTAATTTTAATCCTTTGATTATAAATTTTAATCCTTTGATTATAATTAAATCCTTTAATTTTAATTCTTTAAATTATAAGTTAAACGTTGATTATAAATTATGTTTGTCGTATTAAAATTTTGTTTACAAAATTTAACTGTAATATTGTAGCACATGCTTGTCTGCAGGTATTTTTACGTATATTTAATAGGGAAGATTAATTCAATTTTAATAATAGAAACGCTCGGCATAACTATGCATTTTAAAATTTTTACTGGTATTTTAATAGTAGACTTATTTTTGAAATATCTGAACCTATATCCCTAGGGTACGTGCAGATAGATAGCTATTATTTCTCAAATTAAGTCTGTTAGTTTTTTTAAATTAGAACAGAGAAAACGAAAAATATGTATATGTCGGAAATAGATGGCGCTGCTGTGGCGAATTCAATAATGAGTGTCGTCATTTATTTATCGGCAATAGATGGCGCTGCTATGGCGAATTCAATGATGAATGTCGTCATTTATTCTAATTGTTATTTCAATTATTGTTACTTTTTTTTATTTATTTCAATTTACTTTATTTATAATGATTCGAATAGTTATTATTTGAATCCAATTCAATGATTGTTTATTTTATTGTCTAGTTGGTATGTCATTTGACTGTTAATACCTAATTAGTATTTTATTTGACCAATTGTTATGTGATTTGACTATTTAAATAAAAATTCATTACACATTTCCTCGATGGAGTTGGTAACGAGGATGATCAGTAATTTACTGAGTTTGGTAGTGATCGGACGTTCATCGAGGACTTGTCTGTAACCATATTAATATTGCGAAAGTGTATTATTTTCTACCCACGAACTAAGAAAAATAATAATTATGAATAATAAAGAAGATCATACGATGTCGCGCCCGGCCACCTCTGACGCGACATATATAATAACCTAAAAATTCTTCACACGTAAACATAGGAAAAAAAAATTGGGTTTATATTTTTTTTATGGATCTGAATGATTCTACATTTCTAAACTCATTGACTAACATTTCAATCAAAAATAAATTAATAAACTTTAAAAGTACACCTTTGCAAATATCCAAAGCAAACAACAAAATGTGTTTTAGACCAGATGTGTTCCCAAAAAGTAAAGAAATACCTAATTCAATAACTATATCTATATCTCAGGGGGATATGTGCAAGATCGTGATCAAAGATGTGTTTTCATTAGATTGAGAAAGGTCACTGGCATCAAAAATATATTTTAATATGGAATCCATGTAATGAAAACTGTTTTTTTTCACTTTATTGAGTATCTTAAATATTTTTCAAAGATTTGGACACAGTCGTTAGGACTGAGCGCCTTGAATCTTTAATCGGTTTTCCTTCGAATCACAATAATATAAAAAAAATGTTATTGCCATTCTTATATTTTCATTGACATTAGGCGGTTTTACCCTAATTTTGAAATAAGAGGATGACTCAAACCAATGTCCGATCGTTCATTTTATTTTCTATTTAAACCAAGCATAGTAAAAAAGGACTGTTAACATTGAGCCCTAAGATATCTTCGCACATGTGATACAGTCGGTAAATATCAATTTCAATAATTCAACATTAAATACACCAATAAAATTAATATCAAAAGGTATTTAAGTAGAATAACTATTGTTCAATTATTAACAGAAGCTACGGAGTAAGGCAATTTACACACAAAATAACTATTTATGGTGACCATATTTTTCAGTATAATTTTTTAACACAAAAACTTTTTAGTAAATGTTTTAAAGTTACTATTTGTGGAATAAAATAGTGAATAATTGGAATCAATCAGCGTGATCAATAATCTAAAAACGTGTGCTTCAGGCAATAGTCAGATTTGTCTTAAGTAATGGGTCTGATTTGTGAATAAAATTACATACTTTTAACTTTATTCTGAATTGTGTAGTATTTATTAATACATATACACGATTGCTAAAACTTAATTAAACAAACGAAGATATCGCTTAGACTTGTAACACGTATTTACAGTTAAATATGGTAGCATATTACTTAAGAAAATATTTTAATAAGCTATTGAATAGAAAAGAATTGCATTACTTCTTAAAGTTTAAATTTTATCATACATGTTTTAAAATGGTGAACTTTCTACAGATAAGGACAAACTATCCGGGATGTAAGCATGAAGCATGACAATATAAGTTCAAAGCTTCTGTTAATACTTTGGAAAGCTTAAATCTAATAATAAACTTTAAGCACTAGAATTCATTTGAGTACATATCGCTTGGTACCACAACAATGTTTTGGCTCTTATACGTATGACCCATCGTCTATGGTTATATCTAATGCGCATTTATTTATTACTTATCCTGAAATAGACATCGACAAAATAAAACATCTAGAACAAACATCTTCACCAATTACACAAGCAATATACTCGTATTAGTTAGTTATAAGAACTGCTTGTCCTTAATTAACAGTGCAGTGGTCAAGATCTATTAAGAGAAACACCTCTAATACATATGTAGGATATTAATAGACTGAAATAAGAGATTTCTCTCGTATAAGTTAAATTTCTTGATATTCTTTTAAAATTCTTAGTAATCACAAATATATTTTATCTGTTTTACAAATAAGCTAAACGATTGTAAAAAAATCTTATGACATTAAACATATTAAATTGTGGCATTAAAATTATTTCTTTTTAAATTATGTAATATTATCTTATAATAAAAATTTTATTAGGACATTCAGGCATTCTTAACGATCTCAATACCGGATAGACAAGAAGTAAAAAATAAGTAGGAAGACAAATTATATTATATTTAAGTACTTAAGGTAAAAATATATAGTATATATTATATTGCATAATACTGTTTGAATTATGCAATATATTCGTTGATAAATTTACTACCTGTTATATTGTTTTGTAGAAAAAAAAATTACTTATATTAAAAATTACTTAATAAATATTTACATACTTATGTATATACATAACGAACGTTGTTGTGTCTCTTACACAAGTTTTACCTAAATAGTTAAATCTGGTAAAATCTAAAATCTGGTCAAGAGGACAAACACCGGTAACAATCGGAAATGCTCTTTTTGTCCTCATTTCCAAACGCGACAATGTCTCGGATCCAAGGGACACTAGACCGATAGCTCTGACAAATACAATATCAAAAATATATTTTTCTTTTCTACAAACAAAATTGACGCAATTCATGATAAATAATAAATATTTCTGGCCTAATCACCAGATAGGGGTTATCGAAAAGCCTTAAAGATACCAAAACTAGTTAAAGACAAATAACGGTATGTTGGTTAGGCATAGAGAACGCTTTCGGGTCAGTACGACATGAACTGATGATGTTTGCGTTAAGGTGGTATAACTTTCCAACGTTAGTTAGTAACATGATTGCATCATATTATTCAAAATTATAATTTTCCATAATCATAAATGAAAATCATTCCAAACCATTAAATTACAACATAGGTTTATTTCAAGGCTGTTGTATTTCTCCAATTATATTTAACATAGTAATCAATATTTTAATAGATAAATTAATTAAAAACGAAAAGAAATGGGGTTATCGGTTTAAGTTTAACAATAAATACACAGAATCCATACTAGCATTTGCAGACGATCTCGCGATACTGACACGTAATCCAAAACAATGTCAGCTACTTTTAAATGTTGTGGAGGATATCTGTGTTTGGACGGACGGATTGAGGGCAAAACCAAATAAATGCTACAGTCTATGTCTGGGTAGGCGGAACACCAGATATACATCTTACGATCCGGGTCTTTTAATAGGCGGTAAGTGCGTTACTACAATTACCGACGCAGCTCCGTTCAAATTCTTAGGCAAAAAAATCGATTACCAAGGGCGCACTCCATCGTTAGATATAATACTCGATAGCTTTTTGAATGATCTACAAAAGGTAGACAATCAACCAATAAGTAACATCAAAAAGGCTTGGATATATGATAATTATTTAACATCACGTCTAAATTGGCCTTTCCTCGTTTACGATATCAATAAGACCTTTTTGTTGAAGTTAGATTCAAGCGTCATAAGGACATTGAAGTCATGGTTCGGGTTAGGGCATCCAGCGGACTCTTCTACCTTATTTAGAGAGCGACACAATTTTTGGTTAAAATTAAAGAAACCATCGGAAATCTATAAATACATAAGAGTGACCAAAAGACATACTCGTATCATCTCAAAATCGAATGATGATACTATAACGTCTCTCCCAAAAGATGAAATTGCCGCAGAGCTGGAGTCACGTCTTCAATTCCATAAACAATTTATTATAGGTGCTCAAACAAATAAAACAGGGCTAGGATCAAGTAGGAAAGAACAAGACTTAGAAATAATAAAATCCTTTATTCGGCAAGATGAAAACGATAATTACCGGTTGCACGCGATGAGCTTAGAAAATGCAAAATGAATGGATGCCCATAGGAGATTTTCGTATTCCACTAGCTTTGAGATGGCGCACCCTGCTTCATGATTGGTCCCCAGCATTATTAAAATTTTATCATAACGCATTCCAAATAACTCTCCCAGAGCAAAGTAACTTAGTAAGATGGGGAAAAGCCACCGAAAAATCATGCAACATCTGTGGGGAGGTAGAAGAAACCGCGAAACACTTGCTAGTAGGATGTAGGGTACTTTTAAATAGAGGTAAATACTCGTGTCGCCACGATAAAGTATTAAAAATCATACAAGAAGCGGTTAGTCTTTCTGTTGCAAGAGCTTAGAAGGGTATAACAACCACCAAAATGTCAGTGAAGTTCGTTAAGGCAAGTTCGTCCAAAAAATCAAAACTATAACCTCATTCCATCTTGGACGCGTCTCCTGATTGGACTCTCATGATGGACACGTATGAAAGGCAATATAAATTCCCTGGGGATGTTTTTGTTTCGTCATTTAGGCCAGACTTATTCCTGTATTCAAAACAACTAAAGCGCGTTATACTTGTGGAGCTTACTGTACCCTGGGAAACAAATATACCCAAAGACCATACATTTAAGCTTAACAAGTATTATGAACTATGTAACGAACTGATCAGGAATAAATTTATAGTTCATTTGTACGCTGTAGAAGTAGGAGCGAAATGTATAACAGCAAAATCTCTCTACAATTTATTTAAGGATCTCGGCCTTTCTAGAACGATCATCACTTCATTTCTGGAACATATTTCAAAGGCAGTTTTAGTAGGTTCTTACGATATTTGGTTAGGTAGGGAAAGGAGCGTGAACAGTGAGGGTCGGCGTGTATGCGCATAGGAAAGGGGCCCCATAAACTTACACCTGGGTCGCAAATCCCAGGCATTGTTTGCGCTCCACTTCTTGCAACGCGATGGGCCCGGCACCCGCATGGTGAATCCATGGAATGCTAAGAAGCTTCGTCTCAAGATTAAATTTAACGTAAGTTAAAGCAGAAAGTTATCATAATGTATTGATAACTGAATTTTGACTAAATTAATAAGGTAGAATTCGTATTCATAAAGCTTTTGTCGGTGTAGGTAACAATGTTAAAGCCATTGAAATATTGCTTTCCATGGCAGCACACATTTAATAACATTTCTGCAGTACTGCATTTAACTTTTAACAACTTGTTTAAAATAAATTAATAAAAACTTGAATCAAAGATGTTTATTTCTTTGGAAGTTCTATCTACTATCTACTGTAAAGTATGTATCTTACAACTCCATTTTTTTATTTGACTGACTGTTTCTTAGTGTTTTCTCCCATTTTTTTTATTTGACTCCAATTTTTTTTATTTGACTGACTTTTTCTTAGTGTTTTCTCGTACTAACTTGATATACATACCTGACTATTGAAACGATGACAGTTAATTGAATTGTGCATAACTAACAAATATAGTTTCCGAAATTAAACTGTAAGATCAATTTTATGATAAAAAGTGTAATACTTTCTGATTATTTAGTCGAAGTTAATTAATATGAGTGACATTTGCGTTGGATGCAAGTCAAGACTATCACAAGACAGCACCCAAAATACAATTTTTCCTTTACTGTGAAATATTTCAAAAACATCAAATAAACTAGTCTTATTACAAAGAATGTATCCAGAAAAAAAATTGCGAAATATGAGAGATATCACGAAGAGATTCTTGCATTCAAATAAAGTTAGAAAGAGCACATGTTTAAATATATAAATAACAAACCTCAAATCATAATGCGAAATTTATGTCACAGATAACTAGCGAAATGCATATTCTCATGTTATGAATTTGACAACTTGATCAGCAAATACATTAAAATAAGATTGATGATTTTCTTAAATAATATAATGATTTCTATTACTATAACCAGTAAATTTTGGCAACTTACATAATGGTATCAATGTACTCGTAATTATTAACAACATTCATTTTGTTATGTTTATTTATGCTGAATAAAGTATTTAAAAAAAGCAGTTAAAACAACTGAACTATTTACGAGACTAAATTATAGAGTACCAATAATGGATAAAACGATATTCCCCCGTTAATTCGACTTGAAAATAATTACAGCATAAATAAAATTTGATAGAGATCTCATATACATTGTAAATCTACAACTAACGATGAAGGTGGAATATCCTATTTTATTGTACAAATTGCTATCTACAACTTTTTTTATTCACTATTTAATGGTAAGCTTCTCATTCTGCGGTACATCAATATTATCAATATATATATATATGTCGGGTTTTGCTCAGACATCAGGAAGAAAATTCAAATAGAATAACAAAATTTATTTACAGTTTAAACACACACAGAACAAAAGAATTAGTAAGATTAAACAAAAATATTAATAATAATTTGATCAATTGTTATAACAGTTATTAACTAACGCGTAACAGAATTATAATAATTAAAAATCAGTAAGGCTATGTAGGGCGGTCACATAGGGCCTACTAACTGTCAGGGACAGAGTTCGGGCACCCACCGCAATACGAGCACTACTTATTGTCAAAGACAATTTTCGCCGCTCAACCCCAATATGGTGTATTCGACTATCAAGAGACAGTGATCCGTACACCGAGAAGCAATCATTAGAAATGCGTGCCGACTACTCGGAGTGGGCTGCTTTTATAGTCGATTCTGAAGGAAGGAGAAATTGTATTTTCTCGAAGTACCCGCAACTTGCGTTCGGTGTACGTTCCACCGGCGCCTATTGGACGCTGTTCCTTGAAGCCGCGCATAAATAGCGTGACTGCCGACACGGCCATTCTGACGATCACTCGCCCTCGAGTGATTCCATCATCATCACTATATAACTGGTCTAGGTTAAATACCACTTGGTAAAAACCCCTACAGTACGAACATGAAACACTGGTCTAGGTTAAATACCACTTGGTAAAAACCCCTACAGTACAAACATGAAACACTGGTCTAGGTAATTACATTCTGTAAAAACCCCTGCAGCTTAAAACACACTGGACTAAAACACTGGTCTAGGTAATTACATTCTGTAAAAACCCCTGCAGCTTAAAACACACTGGACTAAAACACTGGTCTAGGTAATTACATTCTGTAATAACCCCTGCAGCTTAAAACATACTGGACTAAGTCGTCACCCACTAAAGCAGGTGAGACTCCTACAGCGCATCACAAAACTAGGTCGTCACCCACAAAAGCAGGAGAGACCATAGTCATTATTACTTATAAAATTCTATCACACCTTCAGAATGATCTACACTGAGTGTTCGAGAGCTGACAGATAAAGTTTCTCTAGAATCAGCCGTCACATTTGACGGAACACAGGTTTTATCTGCCGACACGGTCCCTTCATTGCTATCAACATTTTCATTACTATAGTTTTCAGAAATTTCTAAATACCCTTCTTGCCCATTTGGTACTTCCCTTAAATTTTCATGAGAAAACTTATAAATTCTATTAGAACCGTTAATATGTTCTAAGACAATAACTACCTTAAAAGGCCCCTTAAACTTATTGTCTACTTATTTTGTTTGGTGTCTTTCTTCACATTTAACAAAAACATTTCGTAGGTGGTAGAGCCTAGCTGTAGTTATCTGACTGCAG
The DNA here is from genome assembly GCA_918358695.1 of Melinaea menophilus ssp. n. AW-2005. Lineage (NCBI taxonomy): Eukaryota > Metazoa > Arthropoda > Insecta > Lepidoptera > Nymphalidae > Melinaea > Melinaea menophilus. Next base: position 4,904,250 of record OU911052.1, read on the forward strand.
CTCGTATTGGGCTGGCTCGACCGGGGAAGGACCACCCTCTCACAGAAGACCGACGTGTAGTAACCAAATTCATTTGGTTATGTTCCGTCGGTGAGTGAGAGAATCCGGAAGCCCAAACCCCCCCCCCCCCCGCCAAACATGAACGCGATGCATAAAAGAAAAATACCCCAGGAGGGTACCGGCTTTGATGAAGCCGGGGACCCCCTCCCCGAGCAAAATCGGGGGAATGATCCTCGGATTTTGCTCGGGCTGCCCGTCGTATCTGGGGCGGGCAAAGTATCGCACTTAGTGTTTCCTGAGGGCAAACGACGGAAAACAGCGGCACCCCGTTCCACTCTAGATGTTGACTTTTGTAACATCCGGGGGTTTCATTCGAACCTAAACGCCGTCCACTACCACCTTGAGACGGCGCAGCCGGCCTTGTTGTTTTTGACGGAGACGCAGATATCTCAACCTAGCGACACAGCGTACCTATCATACCCCGGGTATAAACTAGAACATCATTTTATACCACACGCCGGGGTATCTGTGTTCGTAAGGGAGGATATCTGCTACCGTCGCCTTCAGATTTTTGAAGGTCGGGACCTGTCCGTGCTCTGGCTGCGCGTGGACATGGACGATCACGTCAGATTCTACGCGTGCCTCTACAGGTCCCATAGTGGTAATGCACAAACAGATCAACTGTTGGGCCACGTTCAAGCGAAGATTGACGACCTGCTATCTCAGACTCCCTCCGCCGAAGTCGTAGTCCTCGGGGACTTTAACGCGCACAATACCGAATGGTTAGGGTCACGTGCAACCGACTACGCGGGGAGATCTGTGTTTAACTTTGCTCTGGCAAATGATCTGTCCCAGCTGGTACAGACGCACACTCGTCTACCGGATGTGGACAGCCACACGCCCTCTTTGTTGGATCTTCTGCTGACTACACATCCAGAAAAGTACCAGGTCGCTGTCGAGGCTCCTTTAGGGTCCTCTGATCACTGTCTGGTACGGAGTGTAGTGCCCATTCAACGTCCAGCTCGCACAAGACCTGCGACTCGACGCGTTTGGCACTACAAGTCAGCGGATTGGGATGGAATGCGGTCTTTTTTTGCATCCTACCCATGGGGGCCGATTTGTTTCCCTTCCAACGATCCTAGTGACTGCGCTGCGGCTGTAGCTGATGTGATACTTCAGGGCATGGAACTTTTTGTACCAAGCTCTGTGGTACCACTTGGTGGCAGATCGCGGCCTTGGTTTGATGCGTCTGTCAGGGCTGCATCAGCTGGCAAACGGCAGGCTTATCAAGCTTGGGCCAATGCGCTAGTCACTAAGGATCCGAACTCTAGAGTTCTGAAGAGGAAATACAACCGTGCCTCCAGATTCTTCAAACGGCAAATCGCTAGAGCAAAGTTCAAGCATGTCGTCAAAATTGGGGATCAGCTGGCAAAGTACCCGCCTGGCACGCGCAAATTCTGGGCGCTTTCAAAGGCCAGTCTGGGCAACTTTAGCCAGCCGTCCCTACCGCCGTTGCACATGGGGAATGACTCTCTGGCCCACACGGCAAAAGAGAAAGCCGATCTCTTGGGCACTCTTTTCGCCTCTAACTCGACTTTGGACGACCACGGGAAGACACCGCCTATCATCCCGCGGTGTCAGAGCTCAATGCCGGAAATAGTTTTTCGGCAAAAAACTATCAGGCAGACTCTATTTTCCTTGGACGTTCATAAGTCGAGTGGGCCGGATGGCATTTCTCCACTGGTGTTACGAACGTGTGCCCCTGAGTTGACTCCAGTGCTAACGCGTCTATTTCGGCACTCCTACCTTAAAGGCGTAGTCCCGGTCTCATGGAAGTGTGCCCTTGTCCATCCGATCCCTAAAAAAGGTGATCGCTCGGACCCAGCTAACTACAGACCTATCGCCATTACCTCCCTTCTCTCCAAAATAATGGAGATCATCATAAACCGACAGGTCCTAACGTACCTCGAGGATCACCAGTTGATCAATGACCGGCAGTATGGCTTTCGCCATGGTCGATCAGCTGGTGATCTTCTGTTATACCTCACTCACCGTTGGGCAACGGTTATTGAAAGCAAGGGAGAGGGTCTGGCAGTTAGTCTGGATATGGCAAAAGCCTTCGATCGTGTATGGCACAAGGGGCTTCTTTCGAAGCTACCTTCCTATGGGCTTCCCGAGAGTTTATGCAAGTGGATCACCAGCTTCCTCACTGGGCGGAGCATACAGGTCGTTCTCGACGGTTTTTGCTCGGACCCCAAGCCCGTGAACGCTGCTGTACCCCAAGGCTGCGTGCTATCCCCAACTCTGTTCCTCCTGCACATCAATGATATGTTGGATATTTCCAACATACATTGTTATGCGGATGACAGCACTGGGGATGCGGTATATTCCGGTCGTGCAGGTCTCTCTTGGGAAAACGTCGATGAGTGCCGAAAGAAACTTGTGTCTTCAATAGAGACTTCCCTGGGGATGATCTCTGAGTGGGGTGAACTGAACCACGTTCAGTTCAATCCCGACAAGACACAGGTTTGCGCGTTTACCACTAAAAAAACCCCATTTGTCGTATCACCGCTCTTCGAGAGCACTCCTCTTATTGCCTCGCCAAGTATCAGAATACTTGGTCTCGACATTTCGAGCGACTGTCAGTTTCGTGGTCATCTGGAGAGCAAGGCCAAGTTGGCCTCGACGAAATTGGGAGTGATCAATAGAGCGAGGCAGTATTTCAAACCTGGCCAAAGACTTGCGCTCTACAAGGCGCAGGTCCGGCCACACATGGAGTACTGTTCTCATCTCTGGTCCGGATCACCCCAATATCAGCTTCTACCATTTGACCGCGTACAACGGAGAGCCGTTCGGATTGTCGGGGACCCGGTGCTCTGCGAACGGCTGGACTCTTTGGCATTGCGTAGAGACGTGGCTGCTTTGTGCGTCTTCTACCGCATTTACAACGGGGAGTGTTCCGAAGAACTATTCGATCTGATGCCTACCGCCGAATTTCACCACCGCACAGCTCGCCATCGCCTCCTTTACCATCCGTACCACCTGGATGCGTGGCGATCTTCAACTGTGCGGTTTTCAAGGACTTTCTTCCCACGTACCACTCAAATGTGGAACGAACTTCCTTCGGCGGTATTTCCAGATCGATACGACATGGGTACCTTCAAAAAAGGCATATATTCCTTTCTCCAAGGCCGGCAACGCTCTTGTGTATCCTCGGATGTTGCAAGAGTTCATGGGCGGCGGTGATCACATATTAACGGTGACCCGCACGCTCGTTTGCCCTCCTATAACATAAAAAAAAAAAAAAAAAAAAAAAAAAAAAAAACAAATTCACCCAATGAAAAAGGTTTAATCCTAGCTTTCCCCTTATTAAACCGTATAGTATCAGCTTTAGCTGCCTTTTGAATGTTTTGTGATGCAGATGAACGAACCGAATCGACATTAATTGTAGTTGGTTCAGAGGAACTAGGAGTTATTTTAGCTATATTAAGCGAGTTGCCTTGAATACCAAACATAAGTTCCAGAGGCGTGAAACCTGTGGTTCTAGAGCGTGTATTATTGAGAGTAAGTTGAATCTCTCCTAGTTCATCTTGCCAAGCATTACAAGTATTACACTCTATAACAGTAAGGATGTTTTTCAAAGTTCGCATGACCCTTTCAACCTGTCCATTGACTCTACTGGAGCCGGTTGCTATTAAATGGAGCTCGATTTTATTATCATTACAATTTTTTTTTTAAATTCATCGCAGTCATAACATCTTCCCCTATCTGCAATAATACGTTTTGGAAAAGCAAATAAATTAACAGCGTTTTTGACTGCCTTTACTGCTTATGATGAACTTAAGGTGGGCGTATATTCAAGCAATACAAACTTTGTAAGGGCGTCTATTAAAACTGAGCAATATTCCTTCCTATCACTTTTGCCCGAAAGTTTTCCCGTTAAATCTACATGAATAGTGTGCCAAGGGACTGGATATTTTGGAATGGAATGTAACTGCATTTGTTGTGCACCTGAAGGACCCTTAGAAGTCTTACAAATTACACAGCAATTGATAAATTTTCTCACAAACTTAAAGATCATACAGCCTATCTAAAGTTTTTTCATATCCTAAATGTTTTAACTCGTCATGAACATGGCTAATCAGGGACCAAACCAAAGAACGAGGGATAATAGGTAGGCAACTAGAAACTCCTCTACGTTCAATCTTTCTGTACAGTACTCCCTGCCTAATTGTATGTACGCGATATTTCTACAGGTAATTGATTATTACGTACTTTGGACATTATGTCTGAAAGTTCCGAATTACGTTCCTGTTCTACTACTAACCAGCCTTTATGTAATTCTAGAAAAATTTTTGCTATGGGTTCAGTGTTTGGCAAATTACGGGATAAGAAATCTGCATGAGCCATTTTACGACCTTCTTTGAACACGATATCAAAATCGTAAGCTTGTAATATAATTGTAAGCCCACCAACGGTGAACTCTTGGAGTTTCATTACGTGAGGAGTTTCATTATATTTTTGAATAAGAATTGCACCATATCCTTCACTACTTGCATCGGTATGGAGTTCAATAGGTAAAGAAGGATCAAAAACTTTCAGAAATATATCCCTATAATCAACGCAAAGTCGTGAACTACCGTCTTTTTTGTCAACAAAAATTATAGGGCTGGCAAATGGGGAAAAACTGTCTCTTATAATATTTGCCATCAACAATTGCTCAATTTTGTCATCAACTATCTTAAATTCCTGAGGGGATAATCCATAATCCATAGTCTATATTAATAGAATCAATGTCGAAATTAGGTTTGGACTTGGCACACGTATTAGACTTTCTATACTGCTTGAATATTAAACCACTTTCTGACATTTCAACAAGAATATCGCGATCAAGTATGACTCTGCCTAATAAAATAGTATCATTAAGGCAATCATCCGGAACGACATGAAGAGTGATGTGACTAATTTCAACGTTTTGAATTTTTGCTTTACAGACGATTTGCTCTGTACTACTAACACTTCTTTTACCGATACCGGTCATATTGATAAGGTCATGCGATCTTTATCCAATAACTTGGTGTGAAATACTCTGTCTTATTAGACTGCACTCGGAACCGGAGTCAAAAATGAAATCAAACGTCATACCACTACACTCCATAACGCCACGAACAGTCTTTGAACAGATGTTGACTTCTTTGCTTCCAGCTGCGTTTTGCTCCTTTTTCGTGTTGTCAGTTCTCATCGGGCAGGTGGTGATAACGTGGCCTAGCTCCCCGCAGACGTAGTACGTAATTTGTGGCTTCTGGTTCCCACGTTTATCAGCGACGCTGCTTGAATAGCGAACTTGAGTTTTGTTTCTGTCACGGCAATCGGCGGCGCGATGACCAATCTTGCCACAACTGAAATCTAAGGATATTATCAAAGTGATCCTGAATAAGCATAGGACGAGAGAAGTGAGCTGTCAAAGTTTCCCGTATACCTTCCCATTGGTATTGACTGGGAGGTAATTTAGTGAGTAATGTGGCTGCACACCCCCTGAGACAATGGGTTAACGTCATAATTAAATCAAGCCCTTTTAAATTTTTGGACCTAATTATGGTATCTGATAATCGACACCAGCCCTCTATGTCTAAATTGGGGTCGTCGGGATCGAATGGTACCAAAGCTGTGGGAGATTGCGAAGCATTGGACCGAGACAGCAAAGCATCAGACAATTTCGAGAAAATCGCTTCTAAACTACTGAGCGGTAGCGTTAAATTCTCTTGCATGTTCTGTGTGGTGCCAGAGATGGGCGGAGAATCCGATCCCACTTCTGATGTCGGGTTTTGCTCAGACATCAGGAAGAAAATTCAAATAGAATAACAAAATTTATTTACAGTTTAAACACACACAGAACAAAAGAATTAGTAAGATTAAACAAAAATATTAATAATAATTTGATCAATTGTTATAACAGTTATTAACTAACGCGTAACAGAATTATAATAATTAAAAATCAGTAAGGCTATGTAGGGCGGTCACATAGGGCCTACTAACTGTCAGGGACAGAGTTCGGGCACCCACCGCAATACGAGCACTACTTATTGTCAAAGACAATTTTCGCCGCTCAACCCCAATATGGTGTATTCGACTATCAAGAGACAGTGATCCGTACACCGAGACGCAATCATTAGAAATGCGTGCCGACTACTCGGAGTGGGCTGCTTTTATAGTCGATTCTGAAGGAAGGAGAAATTGTATTTTCTCGAAGTACCCGCAACTTGCGTTCGGTGTACGTTCCACCGGCGCCTATTGGACGCTGTTCCTTGAAGCCGCGCATAAATAGCGTGACTGCCGACATATATATATATATATGAAAGTACTATTCCGGATAATACTGTTTTTATTTTTGTAGATAATCTGATAGATAATAAAATCACTTTGCTACACAATTACCAAGAAAAATACAATAAAAAACATAATATAAACTTACCTTTGCCGTGAATATTGTTAACCGCATGCCGCCATTTTCAAAATTATCTTATATTTCGTAATGTCAGTGTTGTAATAAGAGTAAATATGTTTAACTACCATCTTATAATAATAAATTAAAAAAAAAGTTTTACTCAGAGAACAAAAAATCTTGTTCTTCTTCTTTGTTCTGGTCATCCGATTTATTGGACAGTATGCACTAATGAGTTAATGTAATGTATGTTTTTTTAAATGTTTTTTTGAGCAAATGAATCAATAACAGTATACAAAAATACTTTATTTAGGCGTTAAATAAATAGTAGCATATTAAGAGGAGCTTAATCATATGCTATTTAAAAAGTATAATATAGTCATATTGAATGTTTAGGACAAAATTCTAGTCACTTCGAAAACAAGTCTAGAAGAAGAAGTAAATGTAAATGTAATACTAAGAAGTAGAAGACGCACAAAGAAGCCACGTCTCTACGCAATGCCAAAGAGTCCAGCCGTTCGCAGAGCACCGGGTCCCCGACAATCCAAACGGCTCTCCGTTGTACGCGGTCAAATGGTAGAAGCTGATATTGGGGTGATCCGGACCAGAGATGAGAACAGTACTCCATGTGTGGCTGGACCTGCGCCTTGTAGAGCGCAAGTCTTTGGCCAGGTTTGAAATACTGCCTCACTCTATTGATCACTCCCAATTTCGTCGAGGCCAACTTGGACTTGCTTTCCAGATGACCACGAAACTGACAGTCGCTCGAAATGTCGAGACCCAGTATTCTGATACTTGGCGAGGCAATAAGAGGAGTGCTCTCGAAGAGCGATGATACGAGAAATGGGGTTTTTTTAGTGGTAAACGCGTAAACCTGTGTCTTTAGGGGATTGAACTGAACGTCACCCCACTCAGAGACCATCCCCAGGGAAGTCTCTATTGAAGACACAAGTTTCTTTCGGCACTCATCGACGTTTTCCCAAGACAGACCTGCACGACCGGAATATACCGCATCCCCAGTGCTGTCATCCGCATAACAATGTATGTTGGAAATATCCAACATATCATTGATGAGCAGGAGGAACAGAGTTGGGGATAGCACGCAGCCTTGGGGTACAGCAGCGTTCACGGGCTTGGGGTCCGAGCAAAAACCGTCGAGAACGACCTGTATGCTCCGCCCAGTGAGGAAGCTGGTTATCCACTTGCATAAACTCTCGGGAAGCCCATAGAAAGGTAACTTCGAAAAAAGCCCCTTGTGCCATACACGATCGAAGGCTTTTGCCATATCCAGACTAACTGCCAAACCCTCTCCCTTGCTTTCAATAACCGTTGCCCAATGGTGAGTGAGGTCTAACAGAAGATCACCAGCTGATCCACCATGGCGAAAGCCATACTGCCGGTCATTGATCAACTGGTGATCCTCGAGGTACGTTAGGACCTGTCGGTTTATGATAATCTCCATTATTTTGGAGAGAAGGGAGGTAATGGCGATAGGTCTGTAGTTAGCTGGGTCCGAGCTATCACCTTGTTCAGGGATCGGATGGACAAGGGCACACTTCCATGAGACCGGGACTACGCCTTTAAGGTAGGAGGAGGTAGCGTATTATGCAATTCTGTCGACTGATTACGAGAGACATATAATACAAAGACTGTGATATTATCTTAGCGACGTGCGGCCATATCACTTGGTATTAGGATACAAGAAGGATTTATTCCTTGAATAAGATCAAGCCAACCTTTGCAGAATCAGAATCTCGGTTATATCACAAAGATGGATTCATGGATGAATATAAACATTATTTATGTCTGTTTCCTTGGAGGTACATAATAATTATTAAATTCTAAAATATTAGAAATAAGTATCCTAGGAAAGGAACGTTGCAACTATTAATAATAATAATTATAAAATATGAAAAGTTATACAAAAAAATATTAGACTATTTCTAATAAAATTAAAAAATCATTTTAAATAGCGTCAATGGAGTTGTGTTAATTATATAAGTTTTATGAAACCTGGAATTATTAGCTCGTCCTTATTAATATTGGTAATTACAGAGAGAAATATAGGTCGATTTAAAAGCCTTGTAATTCGGGATAAGCAATGAGTTTTTCAATGTACTCATTGTAGAGTCATTACACAACTATTTAAATTATACTTGTATAATGTATTAAAATATGTTATGGTTTACATCTCTATCTATAAATATGAAAAGATTTGTCCTGAACTGAATCTATGTTAATCAGTAAGATCTATTGACTTATATGATTTAGTTTGTAGTTACATGCCCACATTATTTAGAAAATTATAAATTAGTATCTTGAAAGAAATAAATGTTGTTTAAGTTATAATAATTTCGATTAGTTATTAAGTATTTATAAAAAAATAGCGAAAGAATGTGTATCTACATGTATTTCGTACGAGTTTTGAAGCAAAACTTTATTCCAAGTGCTAGTAATTACCAGCCTATAAAAAAATTAAATAGAAACACAAAACAAGATAAGATACTATAAAAATTTATATCTTAATAAACTTCACAATTTCACATTTTCGACTAACGCACATTTTAATATACGCAGTGATTGCACATTATACTGTAATGCAAAGCGAGCGCTCGCACGATAGTTGAATAGCTTGCGTTATCCTACTTTAGATTCTACGGTTGAGCAATTACGCGACGAAGTATACCCTAGACTGTGACAAGCTTTCTCGACGCTTTATTAGAGCTGTCGTTCGCTAATTAATAACTCAAGGCATTCACTAGATAGTAGACATCCTACAACAAATTAATAAAGGTAGTTTTTTTTTGCGATTTTGGAATGAAAACTTAAATATGTTAGTATTATAATAAAAAATAAAACATCTTAAAATAGAAAAAAAAAACTTTTCTTTAAGGGACCCTATTTTAATTTAAATTATTAATGAATACTAATAAAGGCCATAAATAAATACAAATAAATTATATCAATATGTGTAATATTATTAATTATACATACAACAAGAAAATTTTATCGGTATCTTCTCCTCCTCCTCCTCCTCCTGCTCCTTAACTGCTCGCAAAACATCTGCTGTGCAACTGTGTTCAGTATATTTAAAGATTCTTAGATTTAAAGATGCTTCGTTCTTGTGAAAACTATATTTAAAGTTACCTTTATGAGAGTTAGTTATTAATAAACAATTCTCTACTTATTAAAAATGTAAAAGTATCTTTGTAAGACTTTTTATAGCATACTACTCAAAAGATTAGAGTTTTACATGGAGAGTAATGATATTTTTAGCGAATACTACTGGCTTTAGAGGTGAGGCTAATTGTTAATTATGTAGGTATGTATGGAATTGTTTAAAATAAATACACCTTAAAATTCTAATTAATAATCGTTATATACTCGTATGTAGAAGTATATTCCACAGCCTAGCCTAAGTCGATCCTCATTCACCTATTATCTAATATTACTACAATTAATATTTGTTGAAATATTTAAAATATTTACATTTTGCAATGTATGGACGATTTTTTACTATAAAAAATTGTAATTCACTACAAGAAGGCATAATTCAATTACTAACGTCTTTAAAGTTTATGGAATTAATTACTAATATGGGACTACAAATTTATTCATCAAAAAAAAAATTGTATTTTTAAAAGAGGTTACAAACATGAAAATATTGATATATATGTTAACGTTGTGACGACGATAGACGATAGACGATATTAAATACTTAGGATTATGGCTAGACCGATCGTTGCGGTGGTCAAAACACATTAACGATAATGGAATGGACAATGAAAGAGCCCATTGTTTGAAGATGAGAATTATATTAACAGAATTGCTAACTTTATTGAAATTTAATGCACTCTTGTTTTAAGTGGACATTGTGAAATACCATTACAACGAAGGTATTAATTAATAAATTGATATTTATGTAACCTATTTAAAAAAAAAACGTAAAACATGCTTCACTTTTTTCTTGTTAATTATTGCTAGGATATATGTTTGACATGTATATCAAGCATAAATCTTGCCAACAAGCTGCTGGTGCTAGTTAGTAAGAAATATATTATTATATAAATCTTAATCCTATACTATTGTCTGAATAATTAAAGACCTAAATCTCAATATTTAAGAGACTTAAAACGACAAAAAGTTAAACAAGTATAAGCTAATAAGTTAAACCAATTGATATTGGTACTTACATTTACCCAAATTTGTGTAGTTAAAGTAACATTAATAATAATTTAAGAAAGCCGTCGTTTTAATAAAAAAACAACCCCTGAAGAAGACACCAAGTATGAGTTTTTTTTAACGTATAAACAAGCGATTGTTTGGCTTCTAAATAAATTGATCAGCAGATTTTATGATACTAACGATTATCAGAACTACGAAAGATAAACCCCTCATTGGTATCTACGAGTAGATCATTAACAAGATCTTCTAATTGGAATAATAATGTAAGCAAAGAACTCTCTAGGTTGGTAAGTAAGGAATAGACTTTTAATAATAAAAGCAACCCCCTGAAGAAGACACCAAGTATTAGAATTAAGTACGGTGGCAGCCGAGGATGCAAAAAAAAAAACTATAAAAATACTTTAATTAAAATTACAATTTAAGTTATAACTAAAATAACGACTGCTTGCTCGATATCACAATACAAGAGTGACAATTATATTTAAAATTAATTATAATGAAATACATTTATGTCAAGTGCACATTCAGCTTTTTGGTTGTTATAAAATTATAATAAAATAATACATTTATGTGAAGTGCAGATTCGGCTTTTCGATTGTTATAATTCCTGGATTCCGATGCAATGTAATGTATATATTGCACTAACGCTTGCTAAGCGGTTCCCGCGATGCATGGGAACATAACTCCTCCCTCCTGAAGAACAGCATATATTTGATGTCCTTAGATAGTAGTGCTGTAAAATCTTCTAAACGGGATTATGATTTCCTTCCTCGTCCTTTGTTAGCTTTTGTTCTTTCTTAACTTTAAGGCTTTTACGATTCTTCAGGCTTTTATATTATAACATCAATGCCTAGTGCACCTGTACTTAATATTATTTCATATAATGGGAATGTAGTATGATAAAGACTTACTTTCAGTTATTCCTGAAATTTTCGGCTGCAATGATATATCATTACTTATTTCTTGAAGCTTTTTAAGGTCGATGGTGTTTCGTTGTAACGACGTTTGTAAAACTTCAATTTTCTCAGAACTGTGAAGGTCTATTATTTTATATGATTATTATATATGTATTATATGATCTTTTTATTTTTTATTAAACATCCCAGACGTAGAGTTACAAGATAACTAACTGCCTTGTAATTTTATAAATTGTTGCTGATTGCAGGATAATTTTAAACTTGATGTCTCCGGAAATGTTATAATATAATGCTTGTCGTCAAGTTGTTCCACAGCTTCCGTAGTCAGGATCAAGGATACAAATTGGTATGAACTTTGTATCTGCTGCGTCGTAATGAGGTGTTCTATACAATTGGGCTGTTTTCCATAATGATTGTTAAATATGTTATCACACAGATAAAATCCGTTGACCTTCGGGCATTCAGCCCCTATGTACATAAAATCTTTATTGTGAATTTCTAGGAATGATTTAGGATGAATAAGGATTTGGTTATTCTTATTCGGTACTGCAGATAGATGATACAAATATAAGAAATAAAATTTGGGAAAGACAATCGGAAATTTAAAAATTAACACGATATTCCTATCTTTATAATAGTAACCTACTTTAATAACATCGAAATGGTCTCTAAAACTAATGTCTAAAAGTTCCTCTTTCTCGTAGAGGCTATTTAACTTATTTAAAATATCTCTAAGCACATTGATAGATAACATTGAATGATGAGTACTTTGAGCATGAATAAAAGCTAACTAATTTTCTAATCGATATAATTCGTCCGTTATAGCTTCAATATTATCTCCTAAAATTAAGAAAATTTGAGTCATGTGCGTAAAAGTTTTAATATCCGTTTCGAGGTTACTATTGACACTAGTTAAGTTATTTATCCAGTTTCCCAATTTTCTTAGATTAATTGTTAAATTATTAATAATATCATTATTTTCAAATAACCATTTTTGGTTAAACTAATGTGAATGTTAAATTCGTTAACAATTCTATTATTATTTCATTCATAGTGGGAAATGATTCTAGCGGTTCCTAACTTAAACGGTAAAATACCCGGTCCATTATCCAGGCTACTTAGCTCAATTTCTTCTGCTTTCGTCAAGATTGCTAACAGGAGCGTCATTTTGTAACAATTGACCAATTATAGGTACTCTTTTAATAGTGGCTTATGGATGGATTCTAATACTGTAAATTTACACCTCTTACACCTCTACCCATATTAAGGGTGTTAAAATAAAAAAATGATATTAAGTAAACAATACTTTCTACAATAAGTCCTTTGCCTATCTTTATATTATCTACACTATAATAAGTAACATATTTACCAGGTAACGCAGCACTATGTGATGGACATCATATTCAATACAGAAACTTTTGTCAAACTTAAATACCATTAGCAATTCACGAAGAGGTCAGATATTTCAATAAAATAAGAAATATTTTGTTTTAGTGATTCCTTGGCATGCAATATAATATTTGTTTTGTTCTTATTATAAATATGAAATTAAATTAAATGGTGAAATTATTATAACAATTAAATTATAGTAGATGTACATTATTTCAAGTGTAAAGCCTTAATTTTTTACTAATAGTAAGTACTTAAATGTTTTTTATAATACTTCCTTTGTCAGTGACTGTCTATCCTCTTCTTTCAAATTGTATTATAATGTAATATTGTTATGTTATATGACAATTGAATGCTTAAACAAGATAATTCCTTTTTTAGAATTCTAGTAATTACGAGTATAAAGTAATTATCACAAGAAACAAAGCATAATTTTTATGTTTTTTTTTTTAACTTAAACTATACCTAAATAAAAAAAGTCATAAATAAACAAGGAAAATAACTTAAAGAGATAAATGCATTACACAGAGGATAAATAATATATAAATTAAAATAATTAGAATAAAAATATAGACTTCATTCTCGGGGCACAATCAGTAATTATGTTACGGCCTTTTAAAGCTAACATTAAATTGTCAACCCGAACAACGCTCCGGCAAATATTTTTATAGATTATTCTTTTTGAATTATGATTATGATGAAATCAGGAATAGTATAGGAATTATGTATTACCTATTTAAAACTAGTTTTTAAAACATTTTATCCAGTTTAGTCAGTTGACTATGTTATTACATACGTATTTTGTTAGTACTAAATACACGTTTATTAATATTCTTTAAGTTTTGATACTGTAACTTATTTAATTATTTACCCCCGGTTCAAATCCATAAAACGTATAAAAAATATTTTTCATACCATAAGCATTTTTAATGTGTAGGCATGAGCTCGTTATCTGGGACTAGTACAGGTAGGTGGGTGTTATAGTTTTCTGCTCCATAGAAATCGCTCTTAACAAAAGTTGCCGCGCTGTTGTGTCGCCACTGTGGTAGTCGGATAATTGAATCTGTTTCCAAGGTGAAATGTTCTCTTTAATACTATTAGGAGTGAATATTTAATGCAATTTATTTTATATCATACTAATTTTCATAATATTTCATTATCATCTCATTATGCGAGACACTAACTTAATTGGTATAGATGCCAATTTATTTCTTATTGTATCTTTTAAGTTATAGCTGTAATTGTAATGTAATCAAAATTTGAATAATAATATGACCTTGCAATCGTTTTATAAAAACCATTAGTATATTGATAATAAAACATAAAATTATAGAACCATTCATCAGTAAGAAAAATTTAAAGAATCTTTCTACATTATTAATGTATATCAATTTTTATTATAAATCAATCTTAAAATATTATTATATTAAAACATTATTTTTTACACGGATAAAATTTATTAATAACCCTCAAAACATTATAAAAATGGTGAAAAATGAAATTATAAAAACATGAAACGGTAAAAATTATTAGTAATATTTTTAGCATTTTTAGTATAAATATAAGATGTTTAAAAGTAAATATAAATTTTTAGCCTAATTTAATAATTAATATCATTAAAATAACTTTGAAGTATAATGTACTTCTTGCTAATTATGAAAAAAATATATAAATGTAGTTGCCATCTATAATAATCTTATTAAACAGTAATTTTGAGACGTTTAGTTCATCCGTTAGTTACTCCTAATTTTGAAATTTGCAATCGCACCGACGCAGCGCATACCATCGTTAAATAAAATAGTCGATAGCTTTTTGAATGACCTTAAAAAAGTAGACAATCAACCAATAAGTAACATCAAAAAGACTTGGATATATGATAATTATTTAACATTACGTCTAAATTGGCCTTTCCTCGTTCATGATATAAATAAGACCCTTTTGTTACAGTTAGATGTAAGCGTCATAAGAACATTGAAGTCATGGCTCGGGTTAGCACATCCAGCAGACTCTTCTACCTTATTTAGAAACCGACACAATTTTGGGTTAAAATTAAAGAAATCAAAGGCACTCTATAAAGTAACTATAAGTTACAGAAAGACATATCATCTCAAAATCGAATGAAAATACTATAACATCTCTCCCAAAAGATAAAATTGCTGCAGAGCTGGAGTCACGACTTCAATTCCATAAACAATTTATGATAGGTGCTCAAACAAATAAAGCAGGGCTAGGATCAAGTAGGAATGAACAAGACGTAGAAATACTAAAATTCTTTATTCGGCAAGATAAAAATGACATTTACCGGTTGCAAGCGATGAGCCTAGAATTGCAAAATGAATGGGTGACCATAGGAGATTTTTGTATTCCAGCTTTGAGATGGCGCACCCTGCTTCATGATTGGTTCCCAGCATTATTAAAATTATATCTTAATACATTCGAAATGATTCTCCCAGATCAAAGTAACTTAGTAAGATGGGGCAAAGCCACCGAAAAATCTTGCAACATCTGCGGGGAGGCAGTAGGAACCGCGAAACACTTGCTAGTAGGGTGAAGAGTATTTTTAAAGAGAGGTAAATACTCGCGACGTCGCGATAAAGTATTAGAAACCGTACGAGAAGCGGTTAGTCTTTCTGTAGCAAGAGCGCAATAACAACCACCAATATATCAGTAGAGTTCGTAAAGGCAGGTTCGTCCAAAAAATCTAAATTAAAACTTTATTCCATCTTGGACGCGTCTCCTGAATGTACTCTCATGATGGACACGTATGAAAGGCAATACAAAATCCCCGGGAATTTGTATGTTTCGTCATCTAGGCCGGACTTATTCCTGCACTCAAAAAAACAAGGGCGCGTTATACTTGTGGAGCTTACTGTACCCTGGGAAACAAACATACCCAAAGATCATACATTTAAGCTTAAAAAGTATTACGAACTATGTAACGAACTGATCAGGAATAAATTTATAGTTAATTAGTACGCTATAAAAGTAGGAGCGACAGGTATAACAGCAAAATATCTCTACAACTTACTATTTAAGGATCTCAGCCTTTCTAGAACGATCATCAGTTCATTTCTGGAACGTTTTCAAGGGCGGCTTTAGTAGGTTCTTACGATATTTGGTTAGGTAGGAAGAGGAGCGTGAGCAGTGAAGGTGAGCGTGTATACGCATTGTAAAGAGGCCCCTTAAACCTACATCTGGGTCGCAAGTCCCAGGAATTGTTTGCGCTCCTCCTCTTGCAATGCGATGGGCCCGGCATCCGCACGGTGTACCTATTATCCTTGTGGCAAAATAGTAATATTAAATGCCTTGAGTTGCGTTGAGCTTATTTATAGACTAATTTTGTGCAGTAGGCCTGGGACTACTATAGACCTATTTATAACTTGGGAGATAATTAGTAATAGTACACATTCAATTTGTTGCAGAATGAGCCAAACTTTGGAACTAAAATATATTAAAAACAACGATGGAAATAGCACTATGCATTAATAATAAGTAAAACAGTTAAATTATAGAATAAGGAGTGTTAAGGGAAGATAGAATTAACTACGTATTTTAAAAGGATTATTTCAAAATTTGAAGCTGCGTCAGGACTAAAATTGAAATTATTTATTCGATATGGGATTATATGCACCATTGGTCTAGTAAAAGTGTAAATTTCTGCCCCATAAGTCCTAAAAATGTAAATGAAATAAAAAAATATATATTTTACTTATGACATTTTTATTGCAAAAAACGAATAAAAAATTTCTTTTCTTATAGTATTAATACGTTTCAATTATGCCATAGTGTGAAACATTTTTTACAAAGGTATCTAGCACAACATTAACACATTGTGTATGTTCTAGTATCCTTTTTGTTTTTAGTACAAGATACACAGCGGCGTTTATTTGCCATTTCTATTGGCACGTGATCTCCTACTATACCACCAACTCTCTGTGTATTTGATCCAGTCTGATTAGATCTCTTTACAGACGATTGTAATTTCCCAGCGTCAATTATTTGTTGCGCTAATTCAACAAGGAATTCTTTTATTGAACACTTTGTTTTAATTTTTTCTTTGTATATAACCCATGAGTTGACGATAGCCGGATAGCTGGAATATCAATTTGGCTCCCATCCTTTTGTTTCCTTTTTACTGTAGTCCTATCAGGTCCATGACAATTACTCAACAGCATTACATCTTTCGTATCTTGACACCTAACAGCAATAGTACCATGACTATTTCCAACAAACTCCATTGTTCCTCTCTTGAACCTCGTTCCCGGTAATATTTTCGGCATGTTTTTTCTCGAAGCGATGCACGTACCTACAGCAGCAAACTCAAGAGTATTCATTAAGTTCACGGATGTAAAAAGTCAAAGCATAAAGTATTGTTTCGATTCATTATTTAGGAAGCAAGGTTTCTTACTACTCTCTCACCAAGAGTATTTTCGTATTGTCGGCCCTCTGTATCTTTTCCAATGTAAATATTAACATCATATGTATCGCCAGTTTTTGCGTCAGATCAAAGCTACATTTTTACACCCCGTTTTGTAGGTTTCAAAGGCATGTACAGCTTCAGTGCTGAACGTCCTTTGAACTTCGTCATCGATTCGTCTATACTTTGTAAATGACTATCTTCACAATAATTTCTAAATGTTTGTTTTAAACAGTGGAGTACATATTCTATATAATAAATTTTTGATGCATTTGCAGGATTTTTAGGGTGCGCAAAATATAATTTACTAGTTAAAACTTACACCTATCGCGTCCTATGCTATTTTTATTACAGTATTACCAAGTGATGGTTGGTTTGACCAATAGTCACTAAATGAAGGCAGTTTGTTATATCCCATGATCATAGTGCATCCAAGAACTATCATTATTTCACCTAGATCAGTTAGCTTTATGTATGACTTCTTATGAACTCTAGATGTTCTATTATTAACGAGCTCAGCAATTTGAATGCGTTCATTAGTATTTTGGACAATATTTTTTAATAAACTTTTGGAAAAAAGTGAAATAAATATGTCAATAGCTTTACTGTTCGCAGAAATACTTTCATACGTTTTACACTCTCTTGGTGAACTTATCACTTTTCTTGGTACAAATGATGACCTCACCGGCCCCCAACAGATGTTAATTGGTTCTGAAGAAATTGCATTATTTGGTTGTACTGAGTTTAAACATTCATCAGGGTGTAATTCATGAAGACCTTCGACATCATTGTCTGCCAAGTTTCGATAGTTGCGTTCATTTAGATCCTCTTCATCTTCAGAGAAAGATGATGGAAATCTACTACCTTAAATTGATGGCTCATAAATATCGTTACTCCCAACAGATTCTTCAAAAGTACTCATGTCATCGTCCATCAATACATCATTAATTATTTTTTCTAGGCTTGTGTCATCCATTTCTGAAAAATAAAACCGTAGGTATTTATTATCTCGAAATAATTGAAAAAATACTGCCTGTTGAAAATACTACTAGGATAAAAAAGTCTTTTTCAATAACTGCAATCTAGTAAGTCAGGTTTAATGGCACAATCGGTTCACTAATGAGTTATTATAATAAAACTGCCACACCAAGCTTAGTGTATTTACTTTAGTTGCCTTCTATGTCACCCACACGTTAGAAAAGGAATAGACTGTGAGCTGTTGAAAAGACCGATGGGACGTTATTCATCGGCTTCGTAAGACTGGTGGGAAAATACAAAAACAAGTTCCCCACCAATGGGACAATATAACCCAATTGTAATTTACAAAAAAATTCAGGCCGAAGTATGAGTAATTTGTATAAAATATTCACTGTATATGTAAGGCAATATAAGCTTTATTAAAATACAATTGAAATTTACCTCAAATTTAGATGAATTTCACTATTAATTAATTGTTTTATTTATGAAATGTGAGCACACGTACGCTCCTTCGAACTTTTTAACGAACTAACGAATCCTACTGAGGTGCAAGTCGTAACTTGATTAGTTGTTCAAGTAGTTAGGAGTGTAAAGACTAAATTGGGACCATTAAAACCAAACTGCTTATAAATTTGACGTAGCAGTCTCTCATCACAATTCAGTGGGCCGTTATGTCCCAACAGTGCATACCTACAGTATCGTAAGGGTTAAATGAAATTCAAATTTAATATGAATGAACTAAAAAATAAAACCATTAAAAAATTGCCACGAAGACTAAGCTCTAACGGTCACTTGAAGTGATCAACTCAAATACTTTTGCTAAATAAGCTTAATAAATAATAATCCTTGATAATAGTATGATCTCTTAAATTAAAATCCTAGGCGTTACTGACAATTAGACATAAAAGAGCCCCTCTTGTTTGTCAGTACACGAAGACTGCAGTCAAACTCTTATTCTATAAATTTTAAAACATAGTGTTGATCAATTATATAACATTGTATATCAAACTATGCAAAATCACATAACAATTCATCCGAAATAAAATAATAACATATTTAGTGCAATAAAAAAAATCTCATTAGAAGTAGGAAAAAATAACAAATTGCTCATGGTTTTTGTGATTCTACCAAAGATAAAAATTTTCAGCAGGGCATATTTATAGTATTCGGAAATTTATATAAGTATTATTATAAGCTTAGGAATATCTTACATCACGAAATGGTTTGGCAATTCTTGAATAATGCAGTTACGGCATATGACCATTTCACAATAGATGGTGTCATTTACGACCCATTAGATTACGTGGTTCGTTGGAGATCGTAAAACTTAAGACCGACTTTTTTATCACTTGTAAATGCTAATGAATTTATTAAACAGTCTTTGAATTTATTATATTTTGTAAGTTTATTAAATTAAAAGCGCTGCACCAATAAAAGAAGAGTAATACAAAGTTATATTAGATCCTATAATCCTTATATTAGATAAAGTAACACTGGTAAAATTAAGATATCAAATTTAGTAAAAACTTTCGTTGAAGCCTTGTCTGTGACACCGATTCTAAAAGTTAAATTATTTTTAAGAAAGGAAGATTGACAAGTTTCATTAAACAAAAAAATTCAAGAGAGTTTATTCTTCCAAAAGTTGTATAAAAAGAAAAAATTAATCATTAATTAAGTTAACTTGTAGAAAATACTAATTGAGCTTGACGAACGATTAAAATTAAAATTTTATGAAATAATATAACCAAAATATTGACTGAACAGTAACTCTGTTGTGGATTAATTAACTATAAAGATATAAAGTGAATGAATTCATTCGATTCGAAAGCAAGTTTGAGGTAAAGTAACATAAACTTATCATTGTAGATAGTTCTAGAAGTAAATTTAATATGCATATTTTAAGAAACAGAATGGTTGTGGACTACTAATACTGTAAATTTAACGTAAACTTAAATTGTAAGTAAAATTTTATAACTTTGTAAAGTGTGATGTGTGTCTTAAACAAAAGAAATGAAGTATCATAATTCAACAACTTTTGTAAACGTATAAATTTAGAGCAAAAACATATAATGTGATGTAATTTTTGTCATTAATGGCTGATTTTATAAAACTAAATGCAAAATTATTGACATAAATGATCGCAATGTCCGATGTCACTAAATATGTTTAATTCTTTCTGGCTGAGCCACCCAGCTGCCACTTTCTAACTCAATAAGGTATAATACAACCTAACCATAAAGATATATAACAAAAAAATATGTATTTGTACTTAATAATATGCGAAACTCATCAAGATAAAAAACGAGTTACTTGCGTTTTCATTTCAGATTTATCATTATTAAACTCTGCTAAAAGTTTTAGGCGCTTTTGTAACGAAGATAACATTCTGAGATTTCATTTGTAGTTCAATATTCGAATAAATTAACTTTTATACCATGTAGTAACTCTTTATGTGATTGTCACTTCTTCATTTGTTTTTTATTATTAAAAATTCAGAAAATATTTTATGTAATATTCTCGTATTTTATTCGAGTCGTAAACTACAATATTTTCAAATCATATTACTTTATATATAAAACGTGTTTAAAATTTAGTTGCAAATATTCATCAAAGTCAGAAACGATTAAACCACTATACTCTGATTAAATTATTTATTTTTTTCACAATCAGTAAGCACATTGTAACTTCTCTTGAATCTTTCTCTTTGTTGATACTAAAAACTACATTTGAGTTAAATGGTCTGGTAACACAGGGATGAGATATGGAATAAGATGTGCATAATCTAAAATTATAGTCATTGCTTACATACGGCAACACCTAAAAGATTTTATTTTTTAAATATTTCTTAAACTAATTGGTAATAATGTAAAGAATTTCCGCGTAACTATAAGTAAGTTGACAATCTCGGATAATAAAGTATGAAATGTACACCTACGTGATTCTCACCCAAACACCAAATATACTCAACTGATGTCACTGTGGAATCTAGACGAATCTATATTTTCCTCTATAGAAAACTCACATAATCTCGGAATAACTTTTTATGCCATTATATTCGCGGAGAAAAATTGCCACTAGTTTATAAAAATACGTATAAAGGTTTTGTAGTTTTGAATAATGAGCTGTTGTATAGTCATTTATATATTTTTTTCATGTATAAATGACATTTTTCATAGTCTATTGATTGCGATCAAATATTTAAAAAACTTAAACTACTATAGAAATACTAATCTGTTTCTAGCTACTTTAACATAAATCCTATGTAGACGCACTCATGGTGAATTGTCTTACTGTATAGGTAAAAAAAAAAAGATCAGTGAACACAGCTATGTATGCTACGTGAGGGTTGTATAGCCATCACCAATTAATGAAGCTCGAATAAGCTAAATCGAGCTTGTACGTATCGTCAATACACTGTAAGTCACCTTATACCTCTAGTAAGTATGAGACATGCGAGAAAGACTTATTGATTGAAAGCGTCACATGCACGAGATTGGATAAATTTAATTCCAGGTTAAATTGCAGTAACTGAAACTAGACCATTGGAGAAGTGAATAACAAATCTGATTTAAGAACCTTCAAGAAAATATAAGAAAATAAAAAAAAAGATATCGGCAAGATACCCTAGATATAATTACGTGTACGTTATTTTCCTTATCTTTTTATGATATATTATTAAGAATGTTCCATGTTCATGTTCCATGTTCCATGTTTTTTTTTTTTTTTTCATGCCATGTTCTGAACGGCGGAGGGTGGAGGACGGAGCTACAAATAGCTACGTGGAATGTAAGAGGAGGAATGGAACAGAAGATGAATGAATTATTAGATGCGATGGATGACAAAGATCTGGATGTTATTTGTGTGTCTGAGACCAAGAGAAAAGGCAATGATACGACCGATTTACCTGGCAACCGGGTCGCTTTCTGGGCTGGGGTTCCAGAGGGTGAGCGAGGTTGCCAAGGTGTAGGCGTATTATTGTCCTCTCGAATGGTTAATGCAATGGTAGAATACAAGGCGATTAACCCGAGGCTTCTTTGGGTTCGCTTTAAGCTGGGGATAACAAGAGTATTCTTGTTAACCATGTATGCGCCAGTATCCTCAGCTCAAATGAGCGAGCTCGAGGAGTTTTGGGAGAATGTCAGGGATGTTCTAAGTAGTGTCAGAGATAATGAAAAGTTGATAGTATGTGGAGATATGAATGAATGGGTTAGAACCGCGCGAAGCGGTTACGAAAGCGTGCTAGGCAAATATGGTGATAAGAGAGTAAATGAGGCTGGAAAGCTTATTTTGGAATTTTGTAAGGAGATAAATTTGTTTGTGGCAAACACGATGTTTGATCACAAACAAATTCACATGTATACATGGGAGCGAGCGGAAGAAAGAAGTATGATTGATTTATTCCTAGTGGACCAGCGTATTCGAAGTCAAGTTATGGACACGCGAGTGTTCAGAGGTGCTGATCTGAGAACGGACCACTATCTAGTCGTTGCTAGAATAAGAGGTTTGTTCGCAGGTTGGCGCAGCCGCACGACGTGTCCAATCTTGGCGTCGAATTATCCCATAAGAAGCTGGAAGCTTCAAGATCCACCGATCAGAGAGGAATATCAAGAGAGGGTTTCCAAGAAGCTTGAAAGCTGTGATTCTGGAAATGAAAGTGTTGAAGTATGCTGGCAAAATCTTAGGAATGGTATGGTAAAAGTAGCGACAGAAGTATGTGGTAAGAGGAAAAGAGGTTTTAGTAAAAAGCGCGATGAATGGTGGGATGATGAAGTGAAAGACGCTGTAGAGATAAAGAAGAAAGCATGGCTGGATTATAAAGCCTCTGGTAAGGATAAAAGTATGAGAGAGGTAAGAAAAAGAGCGTACAAGCTGCAAAAGCACAAAACGAAAGCACTTATAAAGATGAAGCGTGAAAATAATGAGAGAGAAAGGGATGAAAGGTTGACGAACAACTTCCGGGAAAACACGAAGCTTTTCTGGCGAGAAGTTCGTGGTTCCCGGAGTTGTTCGGTAACCTGTAGAATGAAAGGGGTGCTTTCGAAAAGCGGTGAAATTTTAACTGAGCAAGCACACGTTTTGCAGCGGTGGGCGGAATTCTATAAGGAGATGTATGAACGTGAGGACTCCTCGGTCTTGACTACCAGCGTAATGCTGAGTCAAGATGTAGCCAATGGTAAAATCAGTTTGGAAGAAGTAGAGAACGTGATTCGAAGTCTGAAATGTGGTAAGGCTGCGGGAGCAGATGAAGTTACTGCCGAGATGATCAAATCTGGTGGGCCACGCGTCTGGGACTTTTTCTGGTTTTTGTGCAATTTAAGCTGGAAATCTGGGGAGGTCCCAGACGATTGGCGAAGTGCAGTCATCGTACCTTTGTATAAAGGCAAAGGTTCACAGATAGACTGTGCAAGCTATAGGGCCATCAGTTTGATTAGCTTGGGCGGTAAAGTTTATGCTAAAATTTTAGCGAGAAGAATGCAAGAGAGATCTGAAAGGCTGTTGTGGGAGGCACAAGGTGGTTTTAGACCTGGAAGAGGGTGTATAGATCTTTTCTCTCCGCATGATCACGGAAAAGTTTTTGGCCCTAAACCAAAAGGTTTTCTGTGCTTTTGTGGATTTGGAAAAGGCGTTTGACAGGGTTGTGAGAAAGAAGTTATGGGAGATACTGCCCCGATACAATATGAACGGACCCTTGCTACAGGCTGTAAGGTCTCTTTACCGAGATCACTCAGCCTGTGTGCGAGTAGGAGCTGGCATGTCGCCCTCGTTTGACATCCAATCGGGTGTTAAGCAAGGTTGCGCTATGTCAGCTTGGTTGTTCAATTTGTATTTGGATAGTTGTTTCCAAGGAGTGAAAGATAGTGACATGGGAGTGAAAGTAGGTGACCTTAAGGTCAATTGCTTACTATATGCAGATGATGCAGTGCTCATTGCATCATCAGAATGCAATTTGCAGGCATTGGTCACCACTCTGAAAGATGGGTGTGAAATTAATGGTCTTAACCTGAATGTAGATAAGACGAAGGTTCTGATATTTGAAAGAAATGAAGAAAGAACAGAATGTAAGATCAACGTGAATGATAAGATAATAGAACAAGTGAATGAAGTGGTATATTTGGGAAGTATGTTTAGCAGAGACGGAAGATACGAAATGGATGTGGGAAGGCGTATTGCTGCTGGTAACAGAGTCAATGGTGCTTTGACTGCATTGTTGAGACGGCAAAACGTCAGTATAGCTGCACGTTTGGCTGTACACAATGCAGTTTTGCTACCGACGCTGTTATACGGCAGCCAAACGTGGGTAACAGAAGAAGAATGTAAGAAAGATGAATGCTGTGGAGATGCAATCTCTTCGCAGAATATGCGGAGCCAGTCTAGCTGATCGAATCCGCAATGAAGAGATCCACAGAATGGCAGGTACTAGCAAAGATGTCACGGTGAGATTGAAGAAAAACGTGCTCAGGTGGTTTGGGCACGTTGAACGAATGAGTGATGAAAGAATGGTAAAAAAGATTTATATGGGAAAAGTGAGCAGTAAGATAGACAGGGGGAGGCCTCGAGTGACCTTCGAAAACACAGTAGCTACGATACTCGAGGAAGGTCACGTAAAAAGCATGAGGACCCCCGGAGGGCATGTATGAAAAGGTTGATGTCTGTGGCCGAGGCGAAAGAGGTATGCAGAGACCGTAGCGTTTGGCGCTCCGTCGTCTCTGGCTACCCCGCAAGGGATATGGCGTGAATGTAAATAAATAAATAAATGATATTAATTGTTAAAGATAAAAAATAAATGGCTTAATAATCTATGGCCAATTTTGTTTAAAGTACTACTACAACAAAACAGTTCTTATAATCGCTGAACCTAAAATTAAGAGTTGGCTCTTTCCCGATACACAAAATAGAGCATTTATGAAAGCTTTTTAATATTTGTTCCAAATTTCTCTATTACACAACATCGAAACATTAAATCTGTAACGTTAGGCTCTGTTTGTATAAGTTATTTTTTAATATATATTAATTGTTATTTTAGATCTAAACAGTCAATATACACACACAATATAACTTATTTAAAATATTTCAGATTTTATATTTTATTAAACATTATTATGTACACTACATTTGAAATATTCAACTTCTATACATATACACACCATATTCATATTATATACACTATATTTATTAACAGTATACTCTTAGAAAGGGATTCTCAAATATAGTTACTATTTCTTTAAATGGACAAATAAAAATCTTCTCTGTCTGCTCACATTCAGATCGCGACTTATCAGGTAAAACATGTAATAATAATGGACACTATTATAAAAATTAATGATGAATTAGATACCATGTCAGTTGCCCATTCTGCATACTTAGATGAAATTGAAAGTATAACAGATATTTTAGCGAATAATTTCAAGTATCCTTTTAAAATAATCCATCAAAATATCAGAAGTATCCAATGTAACATGACGGACTTTACAACATATCTTTCAAGAAGCAAAGTAAACTGGGTTATTATAATATTAACTGAATGTTGGCTTTTTCAGTCACAAAATATTCCTGATTTGACCGGGTATAACTACTGTTTTACTGCTAAACATTCTTCACAAAATGAGGGAGTGGTGTTATATTATAGAAAACATATTCAAGTTACAACCAGGGAGCCATGTTTTACAGATGCGAATTGCTTATTTTCAGTTATAAATAATGAAATAGCATTAATATCAATTTATCGCCCACCTTCAAAATACAATATTGATAACTTTATGTCATCATTAGACCAGTGCCTTGAAGGCTGTGTTCATCCTTTCAAACTGTTATAATAACTGGAGATATAAATCTTGACATCTCCGACTCGTCCACTGACAGTCGAATCAATACGTACAGTGAACTATTGGTTTCTCATGGACTACTTCCAGCACACACTATTCCTACCCGCAATCAGAGCTGTCTGGATCATTTTATGCTCAAAACAAACAAAACTGCCCATTGCTATGTTGTAAATTCTTCTGTCACTGACCACTACACAACAACACTTGTTCTGGATTTTAAACCTGTCGCGACTTATGAAAATTATGTTGTTAAAAAAATTTACAATACCGCTTTAAGCGAGACCCTATCAAAAACTAACTTTCAATCCGTGTTGTTAAAAGATAACGTTAATGAAGCAACAAATGATTGGATCTCAATTTTACAAGAAACGTTACAAAAACACACAAAAGTTTCAAAAGTAACCAATAGAAAAAGAATAACTTAGCCTTGGATCACTCCTGCTCTTCTAAAATGTATCAAAAATAGAGACAAACTACATGCTAAATGCAGAAAGCACCCTGATTGCAAAAATCTTGAAATTATTTATAAACGCTATAGGATTCACTGTAACAACTTATTAAAAAAACTTAAAAAAGAATATGAGACTCTTGAATTACAAAAAAATAAATATAGCAACAGAAAACTATGGGAAACAATAAAGAAAATAACAAATACTCAAAACAGTGTTAATAAAATCCCTAAAGAATTATTGTACATGGAAAATTCTATGGATAACGTTAACCGTATTAATAAGTATTTTTCTGAAATAGATAAAAAATTTGCTGAGTCAATACCCTTAAATCATAATACTACTAAATTACATTTTAGTTTAAGTAATCATTCATCTTCTTTGGTTTTATTACCAGCTACCGAATCAGAAGTAAATACGCAAATTATGAAACTTAAAACAAATTGTGCTGTAGGTATTGATGGCATATGCTCATTCTTTCTAAAGACGTACAAACAATTTTTACTACCGGCCATAACTCATACTTGTAACTTAGCACTTTCTACGGGTAGTTTTCCGTCTTCCTATAAAAAGTTTGTCATAATACCAATTTTTAAATCTGGTGATCGTTCTAGCATAAACAATTGTAGACCAATCTCAATTTTGACAGCTCTCTCTAAAATACTTGAGCGTTTGATTACCTCCAGACTAACGAATTATTTAGAAAGTAATAAACTTTTATCCCGAAAACAATACGACTTTAGGGCTGGTAGATGTACGGACCAAGCCGTTCACAAATTGATGAACTATATAGTTTCAAATTTAGATGCCAAAAAGAAATCGGTAGCAATATTCTTGGATCTAGCTAAGGCTTTTGACACTGTGTCTATTCCGATTTTATTAAAAAAGCTTGATGCTTTAGGTATTCGTGCTGAACAATTAAAACTATTCGAAGATTATCTCATAAATAGAACGCAGTGTATCAAAATTGGAGAATTCATTAGTGATGAGGTTCCTGTTGCTTATGGTGTCCCTCAGGGCAGTATTTTAGGACCAACACTTTTTTTGGCTTATAAAAATGATCTCTGCAATTTAAAACTTGAAAACGGAACTATCATTACTTTCGCAGACGATACGGTCCTTATGTTCAGTGCTGATTCGTGGCCTGAAGTTCTAAATTACGCTCAAATGGGCTTAAATATTGTGACTCAATGGTTAAATGTAAATAAATTAACCTTAAATACTGAAAAAACTAAAGTAATGACATTTACTTCTAGAACACAAGATCAGCGAATTTTAGAGAACTATGAGTTGGTAGCCCATTCTTGTCCTAATATTACAGGTATTTGCTTGTGTCCCAAAATCCAAAAGACCAATCAAATTAAATATCTGGGTATAACTGTTGACTACAAATTATCCTTTCTTCCACTTACTGAATGTTTAACTTCTAGATTGCGCAAACTTATTTATGTATTTAAAAAGTTAAGTCACGTGGCAGACCAAAATCTCATAAAGAGAATATGTCTTTATGTCAATCTTTAATCACTTATTGTATTACTTCATGGTGGGGTTCTTCAAAAACCAACATATTGAAATTAGAACGTGCTCAAAGATCAATTTTAAAAGTAAGCTTTTGCCTGCCCTTCAGATTCTCAACAGAAGAGTTATACAATCTATGTAAAGTGCTAACAGTTAGACAACTTTTCACTTTACAAATTATTCTAAAACAACATGCCCATTTAAAATATGTCCCCACTCAAAATAAACGACACAAACAATACAAATGTCCCAGTAAAATGTTCAAATCCACCTTCTCTCATAAATTCTTTTGTTACCTCGGTCCCCTGCTTTACAACAAAATAAGTAAATCAATGATCATTTATCCTTTAACTAAAAATTCGTGCAAACTTACAATTTCCGAATGGCTACTAGGCCTAGATTATAAAACAACAGAAGACTTACTATTACCATTGTCTTAAATCCCAAATAGTGCTGGAGAAAACAATAAAATAAATACATATTTACACATACATATATAATTACTATACACACGCACACATGCACGCATACACACACACACACACATACACACACATTACATATACAACATATTATTACTATTATATACACGCACGCGCACATAATCACAACACTATATTAATACTGCTATTTTTATTTGTCTTAGTAGCGAATCAGCATCGCTAGCAATTCTCTTTAAGCTTTGTATAATTGGGGGAAGGGCCTGGTGATCTGTAATACAGGTTTCCTAATACTGACACCAGGCTCTCACAGTCACAATTTTACTAGTTTTAATTGCTGTTTATAAATCTACATATTTTTTTTGTTATTGTGATTTGTAATCTTAAAGCATTGTGAGAGCAAATAAACTTATTATTATTATATTATTATTATTATAATTTAAAGAATGATTTTAACCATTTTATACTTTACAAGCCGAGCTGGCCCATTCTTGTGCGGGACAAGTCACCTAGAAAAGTTA
Source organism: Melinaea menophilus ssp. n. AW-2005 (assembly GCA_918358695.1). Lineage (NCBI taxonomy): Eukaryota > Metazoa > Arthropoda > Insecta > Lepidoptera > Nymphalidae > Melinaea > Melinaea menophilus. The sequence goes on from OU911052.1 coordinate 4,933,329, forward strand.
TAAGGCGAAATTTTTAACGATAATAAAACGTAAAAAATCCAAATTATGTATAAACGTTTGATCCGTATTAAATTATCTCGGAAAGCGAATTTTCAAATACAAAATCAAAATCTTTTTTATATTTTAACTGAAAAATTATATATGCAGGAAGGATTATCAAAATATTTTTAAGTGATGATCGGTGTCATAAAAGGAATAGAGATAATTAGATTTTTTCGAGATAATACAATGCTAATGCTTTGCAATATTAATCATATAGCTTTATTTTAGAAGTAGCTTAATTAAAATAATTTCTGATTAATTTTGTTAATTATTCTACTCGTTAGGCCATGAAGTTTATTTTAGATCTAAAGATAAGACGTAGAATGCTATGCAAAACCTTAGTATTTTTGTTATATAGCCATTATATTTATAATTTTAATAAGGTGCACTTTAACTACTATAATAATAACCTTAATTTAATAGATATAGAACGCAATGAAAACTTAATAGGTTTACTGTCAGAACGTGCCTTTGCTCTTTTTACCGGGATTGCATCTACGGCTTGGATTGACTAATGCTCTTAAATAAATATGATGAAAAGGCTATTTCTCAATAAATGAGATTAAATCCAATATTATATATACAAACATACAAGATGAAATCAACCAGATGAAAATTTGTATTAATTAAAAAAAACAATATTTTCAAAAAACAGGAATTAAATTATATTGAAAATTTAAAAGAAGCAAGCATTTTTATACATTTAACATTTTGAATGTCTCCACTGAGATGATGAATTATAGAAGAATATGTAAGGATAAGTACAAAACAATGTGAGGGATCATTTCTATAATATTTAATTATTTTATAAATTTATATTTCAATTTATATTATAAATTTATTTTGTGAATTTTCTTAAGCTCATAATATTTATTAAGTACATTTCTGATTTAGGACTATAAGTAAATTTTTTTTTCTAAAATTAAACAGTATATCTAAAAGAAAATTTGTATCTTTTTTTCAAAATAATATTTCTGCTACTACTTTCATTATAATATCTACTCGTATATTGTATGGTTTCAATCATAGCCTAATTTAAACCAACGACGGACCAACTTAGCAAGTCATTGGTTTAGAGACATAGTTATTGGTTAAAATTAGAGTACATCGATAGCAATACTGTATTGGAAATTATGAACATTGAATTTTTTATTTGAAGAAAAATTAGGACTTCTTTGATTTTCACGAGTAGTATATATGAAAAAACTAATATATTTTGAAAGGATTTAATATTGAAAGTTGTTTTAACATATCTAATTAAAACCTAAAATTTTTAATGCTTTGCTATCTTATTCATTCAACACGATTAGTTTGTCAGCCACTTCATTTCTCAACTGCTTCTAACTATTTCTTATTTTCCATATAGAGAGTTGAGAATGCACATCTTAAATGAATGATTAAAAGCCTTATTTATTTATATTTAAGTCTAACCATGTATGTATTATATTTTATTTTTCCAGTAGTCAATGAAATTAATTCAAAAATATTGTAGAACAAAGAGATTGTTTTAGTGCAAGCGTAGATACGTGAACAGTTGCGAAAACAGATACTTCAGTCGGCGGCAGACTGTACATCGAAAAACAAACACTCTTGAACGTTTAATGTGTTAAACGTTCAATTGTTTGTATTACGATTTAAGCTTTATAGTGTAACTGTATGTCTCAAGAGATTAGATTCCTAAAGTTATTTTTCAGATTGTTTGATGTAACTCTTATATACTTATACAAAAGTAATTATTATCTCAAACTGTAAGCCATGTAAATAGAAATAGATTACGTTTCTCAAAAGTTTTAATAATAATATTTCATAATCTGCTTATGAAATAATTTACTGGGAATAAGTACATTTAAATGGTACTAGTTCTCATAGAGTTAAATTCAATTTCAACTATCTGAATTCCTATTCATGAATGAATATGTTTTTGAAGATTTGCTTTTGCTAGGGAATGAAACATTATTTATCCCGGCTTAGCATAAATATAAAACTTTAAAATCGACTTTTTTGAATCCTTTTCTATTGATCTGAAGACCTACTCCCACTAGGTTAAGAATTTTAGACTTGAAGGTGCTATCAAATCGAACATTATCACCAATTTACCGATCCAAGACTCTGCTTATACGTTTATTAAAAATATGCAAATATAAAAAAAGATGCACTATTTATTTATTACTTTATTTATTTATTTATTATAACGTGTCAAGTATATGAAACGTTTACCCTCTGAAGGTTTAATGCTTCGGTTTAAATATAATCGGAATCGATACAATATATAATCTCTTTGGGTATATTATATATCATATAGGGATATGCACTCATAAATATATCAATAAATAAACAGTCAAATATATAAGCAATTAAATAATAAAATATGTTGATAAAAATATATGATAATAATAATTAATAAAAAATAATATTAATATGTATATTCTGATATTTAAAAATTACATTATAATATAATATAAAATTTAAAAAATGAAATGAATCGTTGATGAAAAAGTAGAGTGATAAGATAGAGTGATAGAAAAAGTAAACTCATATGAATACAATAAATAATAATAATAGAAATTATAATAGAAATAGATTTAAGACATGCACGAGAAGAAAGACTAAACAATTTAAGAAGTACTTTATTGATACTTTACAGATAGCCCACATCCCTACAATCAAGGATATTCAATAACAATAATAATAAATTGGTGAATGGTGTTCTTTGGTTGGGAAGACGGTACTCAATGAAAGACTTAAAAATCAAAAAAAGGCGACCACGTTATGTGGAACTGAATGTCAGTGTTGTAAAAGTTAAAATTAACATTTAAAATTAGAATTAATGAAGACATAAAGAGAAGTCATCTATTACCCGAAACTGAGATATTTTACGAACGGCAGAGTAAGAAAAATGTAATGTTCAAGACTATTCAATGCTTCACTGAGATCAATTAGCACTAGTGGTCTTGCAGTTTATCCCTTGCTCTTTACAAAATAAATACGTATATTTTTGAACGTTATAAAAACATTGAAGTTGCAGAAGGCGGTGTTACTACCAACATTTTTAACGTCGATCAAGTCTTGAAGTTATAACTATATCAATAAGTTTTAATTACAGATCTCATCCGGGTCATCCTTTTAGTTGAATTCGTTATAACACTAAAATGATCGGTATTACGAGGGTAGTGTAGCTTTTTTTGAGAAAACTTTTGTAACCGAAGCACTGTGGAAGAAATTTTTAGGAAAAGGAAATTACTACTAATGTATTTATATTTAGATATATATTTTTTATTTTGTGGGTATAGAAAATACATATCAGTACAGTTTTTGCTGCGGTATAATTATCTCGAACGTAACATTTAAGATTTTGAAGGGCCTGGATCGGATCATCGGTCACTCTTATATTAAAACCATGTATTTTATCTTAAATCTACATGAATAATACAAAAATATGTTCCACAGTTTGATAATATTTGAAATAAAGTACTTACTTCGTTTTAAATTCTCTAACAATATAAACCTTATAAAAGCTGTAATTAAATATGAACAATCTGAGAGATTCTGGGCTCGTAAATTTCATATGAGGAGATAAGCATCGCTGACATCGCTAACAAATATGGAATCTCGTACAAGTATAACCCAAGTAAATTGTTCCGTGATTCAGTAAACGGAGGAATGAAGGATCATATTATTTTTGATTGAATAAATATTGCAAAAGTCTAATCAATTCGAAGTTTTCGAAATTCGAAATTCAAGCCAAAAAAGAAAAAAAAAGATATCTTAGACCTTCCTTTTTTAGTTTAAATCTAAAATCAAAAGCTTATTATTAAATAAATCTTATTATAACGTTCAAGAGTTTTTAGTGGATCGAAATATGTGGAACTTAAGTTGTTGAATCATTTGCTAGATTTATATTATAATACATCACCCAGGATTGTTGTATTTCTTTTGAAAAGAGCAACTGTTGAGTTTCTGACCGGCTCTTCCCAACAGAGCAGCATTCCGAGCCGGTGGTAGCTTACTTACGGACTGACTACACTGACCTTTTTTTGTAATGTAATAATTGACGATTCAAAAGTGCGTATATATGCCTACTTGAATAAAGATATTTTGAATTTTGAATTTGAATTTGAATTTGAATTTTATGAAATTAGCCTGAAAATGTTTACCTTAAAAAGTTACACTATCAATGCGTCGGAAATAAAGTACATCCATATAATAAACAGGAATCAAAATGATTCAATTAAGAAACCACTTGCGATAGTTTCGGAAGTTCCATTTCCCCATTCATTCTGGTAAAAGAGACAGGGTAGTAGCTATTTTAATGATCTTACGAATAACTTTAAGAACCGAGTCTCAAAATCTGGTAATATTATATTTCCGATAAGAAATTATTAACAGTTAAAATTGCAGTTAAGATCAATATTTAGCAATTTTAGGATTTTTCGACGGCTATTTATTGGCTATCCTCTTGCAATTAACTGCAGAAACTGAAAACTTTTAAATGACTGAAAAATAACTTGTAATCATTATTAATCTTTATTCATAATGATTATCTTAATATTCTCAAACAAACGAGAAAATAAAGGAGAAAATAGATCATTAATGTAATAGACACAAGAAAAATGTATCCCATAAGAGTGACATATTTTAGCAAGCTCTTTCTCCTGCGATTGATTGATTGTCCTCCTTGAACAATTGACATTTAACCTACCTACACTCCTATGAACTATCAATTTGTGTCTCTAATACAGGTTAATTACATTTTATAATAACTTTTACTATACTAACTTTACTTTTTATTATAATAAATTTCTTTTAAAGTTTTGGTTCCTTTTCAGTGACTAATATTTCTGATATTATTTTAACCTTTAAAAGTCTCACCTATCTTTTTTATTATTTAGATTTTACTATGAATACAAAAAAAAAACCCTAGTAAAAAATAATATTTCACTCTGATTTGTTAAATTATTCATAAACAATGAATCAACGGTAAATAAACAAACAAAAAGCTTAATATTAAACTTTTGAGCTTTTTTTTATAGCACAGTAAAATTACTAGTTTGATATGTTTTGTAGTTTGGGTTTTTATTGTATTTCTTCTTGTCAGTTGACAGATAAGGGCTTTATAAGCGTATTTTTTTAGTTTGAGAACAATAAGATGCGTATTACAAAAACTGTAGTAAATGTGCCATAAACTTAAATATCTTTGATTAATATTACATAAAAGTTTGTAATTTGTGATTTTTTTCAAATTAACAGATTTTTCTCAACTGACTATAAGATTTCGCAGCAAATATTTTTATGCTATTAGAAAGAGGTAATCATATACATTAAGCTACTTATTAGCGGACCTAGGATTAGCTGGGTCCAAGTTTTTTTAGGGATCGGCTGGACAAGGTCTCGCTTCCATGAGACCGGGATTATAGTTTTAACGTAAGCGTACTAAATTAGATGCATTAGCACAATTGGAGATGTAACATATGGCCGACTCGATTTGTAAATGTCCAAGGAAAAAATAAAGATGGGTTCTTTGCCGAATTTTCTGGTTTTGAACTCTGACACCATCTGACATACTTCAACTTTGTTTTGGCGATTAGCCGTTTGAAGAATCTGGAAGCACAGTTTTATTTCGTCTTCATAACTCTAGAGTTCGGCCACTTAGTAATCAACGTATCAGCCCAAGCTTAATACGCCTGCCGTTTGCCAGCTACTGCAGCCCTAACAGATGCATCAAATCAAGGCCGTAATTTGCCTCTGAAAGGTACCAGTTGCAAAAAAACACCGCATGTAATTCCAATCTTCATTCATCACTTGTAGTGTCAAAAACGTTGGGTCGCAAGTCTTGTGAGAGTCGGATGTAGTGTAGCAGAAAATACAACAAGGAGGGCATATGGCCATCCACGTTCGGTAGAATATCAACGTTTAATTTTATTTTTTATTTTAAATTAAATCAAATTAATGAATACCAACAATTTCAATTGAAGTGGTGGTTTGATGTAAATATTTTTGTATTGTCATTATATGAATATATTTTACATGAATGAATTGAAAATTAAACGCACCGTTAACCAGGCACACTTTAAATATGTAATTTTCATAAAGTCATGGTATTGTAATATTTTTGTAAGGTAGTTGGGACAGTGTTCCTTGATTCACTAATCATTTTAATTTTAACGTTTTTATCAGGTTATTTGTGTTTGAATAAATTAGAAAAGTGCTTATGTAAAATATTAAAAAATATTGTTGGCTTATTATATAAGTAAGTATATTTTCATATAGTACATTTTATAATTTTTAATAAAAAAAAAGTAAGTGTTTGAGTAAAACAATTAAAATGTGTAGATTGTTTTTAATTTTTAGTCGCAATATATGGTATATGATTTTATGATTTGAGTCAAGAGCATCGAGAAAAAGAAATCAAAAGAAGTGACTTATCAGAGTTTATTCAAAAAACACAAATTCTGTAAATTAATTCATCTTAGTGAAAACATTTTGCTTGTTCTAAAATAATTAAACACTATAGTGTGTTAGCCAACGATCAAGAAAGGATGCAATAAAAGTAATTTCTTGAAAAGTTTCATTACCATCAGGGGCTAGGTTCGCGTTAACAACATTTATCTTTTCAAACAACTGCTACCTTTTTGATGTTAGAGTCGAAATTAAAAGATAAGACCGTTATGAGATCATTTCACCGCGAAGGCTGATGTCATCAAGTAATTAAATTATGTTTTTCTTGTATTTTAAGTCCTCTTTTGCTTTATATAAAAATATATAATGTAAATTTAATTAATTACGATACGCATATTATAGTTTGCAAAATAAAATTTGGGCCAGTTCTGTTAATGCTTTGTTTCGAGAATGAAATACAGAATACTGTCTAAGATTTTGAGACCTTTGTCATCATGTTTGATTACATTTATTCATAGCTTTTGTTACTATGGAAATATGTGGTAATCTAAATGTTTTGGACCAATCATTTGTCTATTATTACCAAAACCTTTATTTGTCCAGACAGATTAAATTCGTTGTAATAAGTTAAATATTGTTGACTACAAAGACTATAAACAAATTAATTTTTAAAACTGATTAGCCAATATTTCTTCTTTTACTAATTTTAGGTATATATGATAAGATTTAAATACATTTTAAAAATAATTAGCCAGGAATTATGTATTTATTTTAAAGATAGGTTACTGAATTTAACGAAAATTAGTCTGATGAAACGTTTTAAGATACATTAGTTACGAGTTTGTTATATACCTAATGAATGTACTTAAAAAACCTTATCTTGATAATTTTATGCAGAGGTATATTAAAAAACTCATAGTTACTGAAATACTGGATTATTCTAAGAAATTTTACTCATAATATAAATTCTAAAATATTTTTAAATCTATTTTTAAAATAACAGTTGAGTTGTATCCTTTTATTTAATGAGACAGTGTAATCTTTTTAAAATGCCCCGAAGAATCAGGATTACGAAGTCCGTAGCTTAAGGCCAAGTGATTGGTATTATAACCAAATTTGAGTTTTAAAGGTCGCTTAAAGAAACTTATTCGTATTTGATATAAGAATAAAATTAAGATTTTATATTTAGAATATCATCTATATATGTTTATCAAAGTCAAAGTAAAAGTTATTTATTTCAAATGAGCAATGTGTGCTATGTTGTCTTTATGAAGGGATTCTAATCGTTAATTTTATAATATCTTATTTTTATTAACTATGAACGGTTATACATATAGGTAGTTACTTTAATAAAATAATAACGAGGCAACATTATTAATGACAAAAAACTTGAAAACTATATTCAAAAATTGGAGGAGCAGATGACATCGCTAGCAACAGTCCATTTTCAATCCAATCGAAAGAAACGAAACAGTCATCTATACTAATGTTATAAAAAGAGTGCAATTTTAAATGTTACCATATAAAAACCTATATTTATATATATTTTTTAATGTACATATTATTCTGGATAGAGTTAAATTAAGTTTGTTAACGTAAAAGGTGAAAGCCGTGCATATTAAGAGCTACCATGGCGTCCGATGAACGAATTATTAGTTTCATGAAAAGATTTATCGTTTGTTTGTAATATATGTAACGTTATGTCGCACATATAAATTTATATATGAATAATATATATATGGCGAACAGTCAACAAATGAGCTTAATTATGATTATAAAATTAATACAAAATTATTAATATTTTTCTTTATTATCTTAATAATAACATATATGGGCAATCTTCACTGAAGCACCCTGTGATATACGACATTTTTCGCTTTGTAACCAGGCTCAAGAACAAATAAAGCAGATTTCTTTCCGACTAGTTAACACGTAGCATACGCGTAAATAACCATAAGAAAAACATGCATTTTCAAAAGTTAGACTATAAACATTCAAGGACTGGCCTTTGGATTTATTAATCGTCATGGCTAATTCAAGACAAATCGAAATTGAATTCGTTTAAACTCAAACGTTTTGTTTGTTTTAGGTTTCGAAGCATGATTGCTTTTTATCATATGTTGTATCGTGTGCTACAATTATTTTTTTGTTTTTAAAATTGAGAACTGGGTTCTGACAGCCGTTTAATTAGTTTTGATACTAAATATAAATTGTATATATGACTGAGATTATAAAAGATAATTTACTTGTCAGTTTTAATTTAAATTAAATCCAATAATCTTATTTATTAAAAGTTCAAAATCTAACACAATAAAATAAGGAAAATGTGCAATTCAAATGGGAGCTTTTATCTACTCCGGGCCTGAAGAAACAAATCCTCTTGAAAATAAAAAATCTCGAGGTGTCCTTGAAAACGAGGAACGAGCTCTATGCTGGACTAGGGACTAAATTATACCCTAATAAAAAAATCGCTTCTTTTTAATTAAATATTTCTTGCCAAAACACTCCAACAGCGATTTTAAAATGAGAATAGATTACTATTAAATTACTAAGTATTAAAAGTATTAAGTACATCATTACTGATTTTAAGTTTTTTATGTGAAATTATTATAGGTATATTCAAATTCAGTCGATGTCAAGAAAATCAGAATAAATAATTGCATTTTAATCATTATATAAGGTTAAGATACTACTTTAATTCCATTATTTTTTTAACTTAAATCGAGTAGGTATGACCTACTAGATTTAAGTTAAAAAATTGTTGTAGTAGTCAATAAGTTTATAATTCTAATTCTTGATAATTAAAAGTAGTTTTGAATTAGATTTGTTTTTTATGTCTACTCTCCGTCTGTAGCTAACGTTATTGGCGCAGTCGATAGGATAATAGAATAGGGACTGTTAGGTCAAAGTTAGTTATCCTGAGGCTACTGACCAGGTGCAACCCATGAGACGAAACCAAACTTTAACTCACAGACAGAAACCAGAAATGAATTATATTTCAGTACATTTGAACCATTTTTGTGTCTAGTCTTAATTTTTTTCCAAAATTTATTATCTTAGAGTTTATAGTAATCGAGAATCTGCATTGCCGCAAGCCCCTCAGCTTAGTTTAGATATTGGAAGAAATTTGGATAATAATTTTATTTCAAATAATTCAAGTGATACACATTTATGTCTCAAGGTCCAGATAACATTTACAAAATCCTTAGGATCGTGCCCGTATTTGATGAGAATCATTAGGGATCCCGTCAAATTCTTACTGGATTTATAAATTTATTCTTTGTTTTTAAAACTGTATTTTTTAAACACATGTTGAATTTTATACAATATGAAATATAAAATCACTTAAAAAGGAATCTCAAAAGTGAATTTTGATCTAAAAAATAAAAAAAAATGTCTATTAATTTAGGAATTTGATTCTTCACGATCGCATGTATTGTGTTCGATTGTATTATACAATTATAAAAATAAACATTTTTCTAATCTGACAAAGCCGAATACAAACTATCTTTACATTAAATATTATTTAAGGGTCTAGACACAATATATTTCATATTTAAATATAAAACCGTAATATTAACATATTTGTAAGCTAAAGCCCATGATTTATATATTTTAATAAGTTCTAATAAAATAATCACGTACTTTATTAATCTATCTATTTCCTTTACTTACTATACCCAGAAGTGCACAAAAACGTAATGTCATAGCAAGAAATTAAAAAAAATATTAAATTATTATACAATATAAACCATTACTTTTATTATTGTTTCACTTATCTGAAAGTAAAAGTATTGTTGGAAAATTAATGTAAATAAATACTTGCTAATATCACCAATGCTAATTTAAGTTTTTAGTGATACAGACTCAAGTAATTTTGGTTTACATTCAGAAAGGAAATTCGCCCTTATAATGTTTTAGTTACATTTAATAATATAACGTTCTGAAAGCGAGTTGCACAGATATTGTAACTACAATTTTATGCTATCATTATTGTTATCAATACAAGCAAAATAAGCACAAGAAGTAAATATTATGTGAACAATATTAATTAGCAAAAATATTTACAATGTAAAAAAAATAATATAGCATTTATTATATTAAAAGATTAAATAGACTCTCAAGAATGTACTACAAACTATGTAGATAGAAAATGAGCAAGTATGATCGTAGTCTTACGTAGTCGATGTTATCTACAAACAGTCGAAATATGTTTAGTAATTTGAGAACTGAGTTTTTATTTTATTGTAATTCATAATTTCAACAGTAATATATCTTTACTTTACTTTAAGTTTTCGAATACAAGTTTTGAGTAGAATTTCTGATAATTGCTGAGGAAGAAAGGCATTTCACAACAAAGCACCGAATTCCATAGTTGGAGAACTAAAAACAAAACTCTCAAAGCTACTTAATTATTAAAAAAGAAAATTGGATGGTCCAAGCGAATTTGTCATCTGGCTCTCTATATGAAGCGCTATTCAATTTCTTTATGTCTGAAAAATACGAAACAAATAGCGTTTGATGGCAATATTCTAGAAAAGCAATCTTATATATATTATAATATTGCCAACGCTCGCATATAATACAGAAATATAACGAAAGCACAAAATCTACACACACAATAATTTATTAAATATACACAATAAAAATTATTATTATTATAATTTATTAAAAAATATAAATCTATTTTGATTCGTGTAAATATATATACATATTTATACAAATTTGTATGTACCTCATAATTATAAATAAATCGCTTTAGATAATGTAATATCACTTAAAGTAAAAATTATTTTAGTTTTACTTAGAAATATCGATTTTTTTAGCGTTAGTTTATAATATTTTATTTAAATGAATTGATTTTATAAGCAGTTTTATGATATTAACATCATTAGTGCAGAATCTTTTAGGATCTATTATTTCTTATGACTTTAATGAAAAACTGACACTAATTGCCATGAAAGCGATAAATACGACATGTTCATCAATGGTAGAGTTGAGATCCTATATAATCGAAATCGTTTTGATTAGACGGTAAGTTTCAGATCCAATAGCTCTTCGAAACATTCCTCGTTCTAAATGCGATAGAAGACTCACAAAGAAGGTATGTCGCTACGCAATGCCAGAGAGTCCAGCCTTTCATAGAGCACTAGGTCCCCAACAATCCAAACAGCTCTTCGCTAAACGCGGTCAAAAGGTAGAAGGTTGCGGTGTTGTGTGTGTTGTTGCGGTGATCTGTATCAAAGAACAGTACTCCATGTGTGGCCGGACTTTCGCTATATAAAGAGCGAGACTTCGGCCAGGCTTGAAATACTGCTTTGCTCCTAATTTCATCGAAACCAGTTTCGGCCTACCCTCCAGATGACCACAAAAACGACAGTTGCTCGAAATGTGCCCAGTATTTTGATACATGGCGGGGCATTGAAAAAAGTGCTTTCGAAGAGATAAGATACGACAATTGTTTTTTTTTAGGAGTAAACGCCAAAATTTCTGTGTTTTGATTGAACTGAACGATATTCAGTTCACCACATTTTGAAACCATCCCCAAGAGGTTAAAAGAATACACAAGTTTCTTTCGGTACTTGTTCAAGTTGTTTTAAGTAGATATCCCAGAAGAAATGGGATATACGGCATCCTCAGTGCTTTCATTCGAATTATTGATGTGCAGAAGGAAAAAAGTTGGGAATAGCACGCAGCCTTGGGATACACCAGCGTTCACGGGCTTAGGGTTCGAGCAGAAACCGTCAAAAAGAATTTGTATGCTCCACCCAGAGATAAAGCTGGTGAATCGCTTGCATAAAGTCTCAGAAAGCCGATTGGAAAGAAATTTTTAACGAAAATCCTTTTGGAATACACGGTCCAAGGCTTTTCCCTTATCCAGACTAACTGCCAGACCCTCTTCATTAATTTTAATAACAGCTACCCCACCGTGCATAAGATATAACAGAAGATCACCAGCCATATTGCCGGTTATTGATCAACTGGTGATTCTCTCCATTACTTTGAAGAAAAGAGAGGTAATGGCGATAGGTCTGTTGTTTTCTGGGTCGGAGCGATAACTTTTTTAGGGATCTGATGAACAAGGACATAAGTCCATGAGACCAGGACAATGCCTTTAAGGTAGGAGTACTGATAGAAACGCGTTAGTATTGGAGTCAACTTAGGCACACATGTGCCCAATAGTGTTACGAACGTTCGAAACCATTAGGAAAATGCCATCCGGCTCGCTCGACTTATGAACGTTCTATTAAATTAGAGACTTTTGGATGATTTTAAAAAAATTTCTTTAAATTGTTTAAAGTAAATAATAGTATTTTTCATGCTTTTCGATATTCTCGATATTATTGTACCCTAATAATGAAAACCGGTAAATCAACATGAGCTGAGAGGTTAGAGCTAGTAATTGAAACGATAACTTACCGTAAAACTGTTGGACGCTCGCCAATTGTTTAAAATAGGCCGATGTTCAAATTTATTTAAAAAATTTAAGCCTCTGAAAAACTAACCTTTCTTATAAGCTGTAAAATATTTGGGTAAAATAATACAGTACGAACGGTTTCCACGAAAGCCACTACAATGATTGAAATTGGAAAACATAGTTACATTTGCATAGGATGAATATAAAACTTGAGAAGTTTTGAAGTTTATTTATATTTTGTTAAATACGTTTAATTATGAATGAATTAGTTAATTAGCAATACAATAAAATTTATTATATGAAAAGAAGAATATGTCTAGTCGTTTAAGAAGGTATACTAGCGTTTATAAACATTTCATGCACTTATGAGGATTGATGTTATAATATAAAAATGAATTCTACATTCGCCTTTCATCTCAATAAAACTAATATAATATTCAGTGGATTAATGTTTATGTTATTTGTAATCTAAACGTAATCGAATGCCACTCACATGCTCCATCCGTTATTCATTCATTCGTCTTTATAGTTAATATCAGAAAAAATATTTCTAAAGTTATAACGAAGGGAGATATGAAATTCTTCGTTACTCTGCCATTTCAATGCGAGTTCTAAGCCTATATAAGGTATTAAAATAGAAATCTTGCAGGAATAGTCAAAGTAAAAATAAATAGCAAAAGCACAAACCAAATGAAAATAATATATTAAAGGAACAAAACATTTTAAAATAATGACGGAGCATAATTTCCGTTTCATTAATTTACTTTTTTAGTTGGAAGGTGTTACATATAATGAAACTTATATTAATACATTTTTAGATTGTTAGTAAATAATTAAGAAGTGTGTTTTATTAAAATAAATAAATTAATTAAATATTTATTTATAATAGTAAAGACAAAATAAAACTTAATAATATTGTGATTATAATGATAAAATAATATGAAAGAAATAATAGCATTTTTTTTATATTATAGAAAACAGATATAGATTATAGGTACAGAAATTGAAATAATTCGAATAATATATCAACTCCCTCAGCAAAAAGATAAAGAAACTGGAAAATGCTTTAATAATTTGTTCTTTAAATAAGTGAGATTAATAGTGAACATTGTATTAAAGCATACATATATTTTCTTAACTTATAATAATAAATGATAGAAAAATATTTTAGATAAAACCCTTCACAAAAATGTTTAACAAATTTAATTGTTTATTAAAAGTATCCGTTCTTACGCGATGTATTTTTAGTGTAGATTTTATAATATGAAGTTATTTTTAAAGCTCGTTGACCTTGACGTTTACCTTTTTAACACCTTGACACTCACGATGAGTCAAGAAAATCTTCTAAAGAACTTGTAGAAAATTGAAATGATCTACATAATTATATATGTAAAGTTCAACATTAGTTGTAATATGAGGCAAAAAATATTAATTTATGCAAAAAAAAAGATGTTAGAAGAAATATTATAGTATTACTCGGATTTTTTAAAGTACAGATAATTTGTAGTCCCCTCTTTATTCTAGTACCTAGAATTGACAATAAACTAACAAACAGGTCTGAAAGAAATCAAAGATGGTCGTTAATTTCACTGTATAAAAAAGAATTAAAATTAAAGAAAATAGAACCTTCATTTAAATTAAAATATTATTTATACAAAATTTTAAAGGATATTCGATAAATATTTCGTTGATTATGAGTTCTTTTAATCACCAAAGACGGTTCTCTTCCTATAGTTCTCAAAAGTCATTAAAAATAACTATATTTTTCTTTAATCTAGTTATTTACTTTTATGAAAATTAAATTAATATTTATATTATAATGATTAATTTAATGTCACAGTTAATAAATTATGAAGCAAATAATGTACACATGTAATTACTAATGTTTTTCTTAATATTATATTGCTGAAGTAACTATAATAATAAGAATAAATTGTAGAAAATAAAAGCAATTTCAACTTTAACTTACCTCTAGCATGTTCTTAGTTTAATTCATTGAATTTCTTAGATTAGAAACCTTTTATTTACGCTTGGAATTAGTTAACGCCTAAGATTCTTTAAATTTATATTTTAATCGGAACTTTTTAAACATCTAAATAGATTATCCTGATATTTTTTACACCATTATCCGTTTGGATAAAAATAAACACCTGAAGTCACGCCTTTCAAGAAATCAAGTAATTGGTTATTGCTTAATTCAGAATTCAAGACACTTTGATTACGGCAGCCATCTTTACCTTTGGTTACACATCTAATTATGACAGGGATCATGTCTGAATCACAAAAGTTTGTATTAGAATTTAAATATTGTAATAAAAAATAATAAGAATAGTAATATTGTTAAATTAAGATTTGTTACAGTCGTTATATCAGTCAATATATTTTTGTTTCTATTACCTACTTATTAGTTCTTATAGTGATCAAGTTAATATTTAATAGTAATTGTTTATATTATGTTACAAATACTTTTCTTAAAGAGATCACATCTTAATCCTACTACAATGAATTCCAGAGACATAGTGAACGTATATACAGCTCAACTTCTCCATTATTAAAATATAGCAATAGTCCTTCAGACTAATATTTATAGTTTAAAACAGAATTGTTAAATTTTTAATATAGATTCACGAAGAAGAATTCACGTACTTACTACACTTTGAATAAGATACACTATTTGACTATATTTAGTTATATATATTAATCTCCTTAGTAAATTAACATGACATATTTATTATTTGTCAACTTTTAATTAAACATGCTAATAAACTGCTGCGTAATAAATACTGTTAGAATTGTTTCTCTGCATTCTACAGTTTTAGTAATAAGACCTACAGTTAGCTGCATTTGTTTTTTTGGTTTTATCCTGTTAAGAATATATTTATATATAAGGATAAAAAAGTTTTCGTTAAATAGTCCACAATAGCTACGTACTTTGTGTAATCTGTCTCATTACACAACAACCAAAAACATCACTCTCTATAATTTACGGACCGTATATTACGTTTATAATAGCAATAACAGTAATAAAAATGTTTTATTGCGTTGTCGAGTAACATAGTTTGGGTGATTTTCGGCTTAATTCTACCGTTATTTATTGTAGGTAGACAATCACCAGTGATAAATGTGGTCTGCTTTTTAACCCAAAGTACATAAGTTGAAAAGCCATAAGAGAACACTCTTTGTAAATCCACACATTGTTGTTCCGAGTCTGAGTGTAGATTGTGTCCATTATGACTAGGTTTATTTTGAACTCCAGAACAGGATTATATGCCGTGTGATCTCTATTGTGGAAAATGTATTAACAAAACGTAAAACATGAAGTTCAGTAAAACCATATACTTTTGCATTACTTTTTCAGACTAGGAAGATAACTGTTTCATTTATATCATTAATATATTAACAATAATGATAAAATCGATTTTTTGGTTGCAATTTATTTTAGTTTAACTATTTATTATTATGATATTTCCTCAGATGAAAACTGTATAATAATATAACGACGATTCTTTTAATAAAGAAATATATAATTCTTGTAATATTTGTAATATTTTAACTATTTATGAAATATATATATATATATATATATGTAATAGATTTAATATTAGAAATATTATATTTTCTTAAATATACATTTATTGTTTTGATTATTACATTACGTCTAGAATAACACAAAATTTGTTACATTTATTTATAGAACAAGTTCACATTGTTCACATGTTATGTTGAATTAGTAACAAATTTATATGGCTTGAAATTACGACCGCTATACCGATGTGTAAGATAAGCAAAATAATTATATTTATAATTAACAAAAACAAAAATATGATTGAATAAAAATAAATCAGTATAAATAATTATTATAATATTTCACATCTTATTACAACTAAATATTATTATGTTTTGTATTATTCATAAAATCAGATGATAAAGTATAGTTCTTAAGATATATTAAGAAAAAAAATACATGTTACAACTCCATAATCCGTACTATTGTTAAAATTTTACAAAATTACTAGGTCACAGTGGAACCTCCAATTCTGTACAATATAAATTAAAATGTTAAAACAAGATATTTTTTCTAGGTTTTCATATGATGTGCATTTATAAAGCGCATGTTTGAAATGTTTACGAACGTCAACGAATAACGAAAGCTCTTTCACACTTTAATATTTAACTACTTGTTGTTTCAATGCGTGTTTCTTATATTAATATACATTTATTTTCTTATATTTAGATAAAAAAAAAACTATTTTATAAAATCTGTGCATAAAAATGATATATAAAAATACCTTAGGCATATATTAAATATATTCTTTAAAATTCATATCACGGGATTCTTATAAAATATTTCATCCCCTATTACACCTGGAACCCACCTATTTCAGTCTTGATTATACAACATTTTATTAGTCCATTTCAATTATTTCTTTTGATAAAACTGATGAGAACATAATTTTTTAATGATAGCTTGAATTATATATTCTTACTAAGTATTTAATTTTCATCAAGATCGGTCACACATATCTCACGAAAACAATAAAGGTAAATGTTGAAATTTCTAGGCTTATCTTTAAAGAAAACTTGAGTATTTCCGGTATACTTTTCATAGTTTTACTAGTACTTTACCACTTTGACTTGAAACAGAAAACCGCGCTTTTACATTTAGCTCAAATCTTTTGTGCTTAAATAGAAATAGTAAATATCATAAAAAATATAATTGGATTTGCTGACCTGTCCTGTAAAGATGATTCTTCGAGATAGTAATCCACTTTGATAATAGTCAGATAGTTAATCAGTAGCTGAGTTAGTCACCATGGGATCTATAAACAATCCAATCCGAAAACAAAAAAAGATATTCTAATTTACGTTACAATTTATTAACAAAGATAATAACAAAGCTCTAAGTAAAATAAAACATATGAACGCATTCCCACAGCGATTTAATACAACATGCGGTTGGAATAGATTTGTTCAGTCGAGAGTAAAAATTACGATTCTACCTGATTCAGAGCACTTAGCTTTTGTCATTCAATTTGTGCTATGAATCACATTTCAAGAATGAGTCAAGCTATTACTTAGAAATTTATCATTCCATCATTTTCCATCCTCTTGCACATGTTAAAATGACGGGGGTATCCATGATGCTCTTATTGTGGTTTCAAGATCTTATAAACAGTTGTTTTTTATCAAAACTTCATACGATTTTATGAAGAACTACTCTACCTTGCCAATCTAAATTATATATTTTTACTATCTTATAGTAAAACTAAAATAATAAATCACGAATGAAGTATTTTTAGAAAATAAGAAAGAGACATACTTTATTAGAACCATTAGTAACTGTTGGATCCCACTTAATATTCGAGATTTTTATTTTGAAAAGCAGATGTAATACGTATATCATCGCGATAATATTTTCTGCCAGTAAAATGTGATATCTTGCTTATAAAGTGAGAAACATTCACCGAATGTATCTTAATAACAATTATTTCATATGGTGCTGCATTCAATGCAGCACTGGACTCTCCCATATACAGTAATACCCCGCTTTACGCGACCCCGTTATACGCG
Source organism: Melinaea menophilus ssp. n. AW-2005 (assembly GCA_918358695.1). Classification (NCBI taxonomy): domain Eukaryota; kingdom Metazoa; phylum Arthropoda; class Insecta; order Lepidoptera; family Nymphalidae; genus Melinaea; species Melinaea menophilus. The sequence goes on from OU911052.1 coordinate 4,951,756, forward strand.
GTTTCACTATAACGCGGATGTAAATTTCACGCTCAAATGCCTCGAATTACGCGAAAGAGTGTGTATAAATATAATGTAGTCATCAACAATAGATGTATTTTTCCGTAAAAAATAAGAGTATGTATTGCATAAAGAGTTCCTAGAATTAAAGTGATTGATTAAAATGATTTGTATTTTTTTTGTAATAATTTTTGACTATGTTTAATCATAAATCTCGTTATACGCGAATTTCAGTTAACGCGATTTTTTTTGGAACGTATCCCTCGCCTAAAGCGGGGTATTACAAATACAGAATGCTGTTTTGGCTGCCGCGGAGACGCTTGAGTAATGCTAATAATAATTATTAAAATGAAATACTTCGTAATCGTTTCGTTTGAATTTATATTTACCTTTAAATTAGGTATTAATCATAATTAAGATTATTAACTAGAAATTATTATCGTGAATCAGAATGGAATCGTGGAGCGGAATGGTGATCCAAAAACAGTAAATTTATTTTACAGAGTAAAAATAATTTTACATTAAAATACCAATAATAACCACTAGAAACCATTAACGTACTCTGTCTTATAAGTTATAGAAAAAATGATATTGAAACTTTATTGATACAACATTCATGAATATTTTTAACTATGTAATGAATATCTCGAGTTTGCAAAATATGATATGATTTGTATTAAACAGTATTGAATTAATTAAGCACACAATTGTGTAATATGTTAAATTCGGCTATAATTTTTATTTTTAATTATTATATATATTATTTCTTTTATATAACTGAAAAATGTATTTTTATTTTAATGTAGATATACATATTAAAACAAACTATAAATTAAATTTTTCTATTCTAAATAATAATAACTCTAAGAACAATAACAGTTCTTAGACTAGTGCTTGGTGAATACATATTTGTAATAAAAATGACGTTACATTCTTTGTTCTGTTCAAAAATGATTTTACTAAACCTTACAGTTATAAAATCACAACATTCTTTTATTTAAATACGCCTAATCTATCTAAAAAACTACAGAAGTGTTGTACGATGTGCAAAGAGTCGGGTTTTACAAACTTGTGGTAAAACATTAAGAACAATATAGTCTAATTATCGTTTTTGTGATATATAACATAATATTAAAGTGAGAAAATTTTCAAAAGAAAATATCATAGCGCAAACAGTATAAAGAAAATGTATGCAATATAGTATATACCACATATATTATACATTATGTAACAAATACAATATACTTTATGCTTAAGAATGCTATGTTTAAAGCTAATTATTTATCCGGTATAGAGAAACATAAAATATACCATAACGTCTTTAACTTTTTACATAGTAAGTTATGAAGGTTATTAATATAATTACTCATGAAATTAGTCTGGATGGGTCATGTGGATTATAATAATAATAATAATTACATTATTTTACCAATACCTTCTATAATAGAAAAGCTCTTTTTTCCTTATATTTTTTTTTATCGTTTTCCATTTAGGGATAAGAAATAAAGAAATAAATGCGCATTAGATCTAGATATAGTCGATGAATATGTATTCGGGCTTAAACATTGTTTTGTAACCAGTGCTATGTACTTCAAGGAGTTTTGGTGATTAAATTCTATTATTAGATTTAAACTCTCGAAAATTTGATTGGAAGCTGTGAACTTATATTAATATTAATATATTTAATGTTTACATCCCGGATAGCTTGTAATTTTTTTTTAAGTTTACCAGTTTGAAACATCCGACAAACTTAAAGAAGCGGTGGAATTGTTTCCTAATAATTTAGTAATATATTTTCTTAAGTTATAATTCATAATTATGTTTCACAAGTTTAAAGAATACTTTCGTTTGTTTTTTTAATTATCGTTTAGGATACGAATTTACACGATCATGTACACGTATGAATAAATGCTACACAATTCAGAATTAAGTTAAAAATAGGTAATGTTATACACAAATTTGACTATTGTCATGGCACAATCATATAAGCCTAAAGCAATCACATGCTGATTATTTCGATAGAGGATTTTATATCCTCTATCGAAACAATCAGCTGGCTCTTTTTTTTCAATTATCCAGTCACGTATTTCAGAAAAAATTAGACATTTCAATTTGTTCGTCTGTAAACAATACAAAATAAAAATATACATTATTAGTCTTTTGCATAGAGTTCGTATATCGTTAAAACTAAATTATGTTAATAAATTATCAAGAAAATAGATAAAATGAAGTTATTAAGGTATAATGGAGTACTTACATTTTTACATAATCATAAATTACATTTATGCAGGACGTAATTTTGTCATTTATTATTTACATATGTAGCCTACATATTTATGATTTTGAGCATTTACATGTTAAAAACATTTATCCCAGTATATTATACTCAAATACTATTGTTAATTCAGATTTACTGAAGATAACTTAAATATCAATCAAAACAGTCCTGCTGATGTATTAATTAATTGAAAAATTCCAGGAATAATGGAATGAGTGATAAAAATCATATTCTATAGTAAATATGACCTTTGTTCTATTATTAACGTTTAATGTTGCCTACATGTTGACTGCAGGAATTGTTGAAGAAATTACTGGAACTCAACTGGAATAATAAGCAAAGTAAATAAATAAATAAAGAAAACATTTATTAACTGCTTACTCTTAAAGTTATTGATTATAGTTTAGTTAATTGTTTTTATTTATATTTTCCTTCTTTTTATAAATAATAACATTTTATTCATAAACACTTTACTTGCAGGTATTAATCGTTCAAGAGCAGGTTGTAAACGTTGTGATTCAACATCTAATTAATTTACATGTAGTTCTGCTGACTGAAACGAATAAACAAAGTAAGTAAATTGGAAGTAGTTGTCTAATTATACTCATTTACAAATCACTCTTAAAACAGATTGTTCCATTTATTCTGTTAGTGAAGTATTGCAATTATTTTATTAAATATTTAATATAGCAATATGGATATTTTGTTGTACTAAATTTTATTAAGATAATTTAGTGTTTTTCTTGTTTTTTTTTGTTATAATTAATATAATTTTCATAATAATTTTAAAAAAGTCTGAAATAATTTAATTTTACGTTCATTTCGAATCTGGCAATTAATATTTAGATTAAAATGCATTAAATCAGTAAATAACTTATTTATTTTTTTATTAAATATATATTTTTTATATTATCTTTATTTAAATAATACAAAATAATAACCTTCAAAATATTTAAGTTGTCTTTATAACTCGCTGTTCATAAACTATAACATACCATTTTTACTTTTATTATAACTATACTCAAAACCAGCTATTGTTTTCTCTGGCAAATATGAGACAATATCCCGGAGTGTAAAATATTGCGCACCAACCTGCACTAAAGCCCTGCAAAAAATTTTGCAATTTCCTGGAGTGTAAAATATATTTATATTTATACTATATGAATTTTATTTATTTCATTTATATCAAACGGATTAAGTGTAGACTTAAAATGAGACAGCGACATCAACAAGCAGTTTTTTTAGCGAATGGCTGATTGTCCATCTTTGTTCTTTAATAATAATATTAATTATACATATTAAATCCTACGATTGAAGAAAGTCATATTAAAAATATTAAATTACTCAATCGTAAGGTTTTTCTTATTGAGACCATTCGGATATAATAAAATGATAAAGAATGAAAAAATGTATGAGCTATTAGAAGATATAATATAATTCCATTTGAAAGTAGGGAAACATATTTTGGCGATTTTTTGTTTGACATTAACATTTTACGCTTTAAATTAAAAATTGGTATAATGTGTTTAGGCAAATTCCCAAAAAAGGATAAAATGAAGATAATCTTTTTAAAAACCTTAATACATTCATTAATATAACGTCATTAATTTCTTTCAAGCAATTGCTATCTTTTACACATTAGAGTTTGAATTAAAAGATAAGATCATTAAGAGGTTATTAAACCACTAGAAACTTTTTTTTCTGGCACTAGGTACATACAATTCTTTGTTTTTAAGAGCTCTAGGGGTGTAACTTTAATATGTCTAAATATAGATTAATAATTGAAATCGTAAGACAAGTTTTTGAAACAAATCTTATAGAACTAACAAATTTTAAGATAAATTTTAAAGATAGTATATTAGCGCAATAGTTTGTTAACGCAACCAAATAATTTTTATTATCTATTATACAGAGTTTCGAAACCTATTTCTTATATTTCAAAGTATAGGAACAAAACTGAGACTCTAAATCTAAATAACCCAATTCACTTATGTATAAAGGTTTTCTTCATTTTATAATAATTACTTTCCCTGCACGGAGCAAAATATAAAATATCGTATCACTAATATAAATTTTAAAATGTTGGCAAAAGCATAATATAAACAAATCTCTTATTGCATTCAGAAATAAATAAATGTCTAATTTAAAAGTAAGATTTTATCTACTGCTGGCGTTATAATCGAAGTCTTAAAAATTTATATAAAAAAAAAATATCAATTTTTTTGTAGTCCACAAGACTTGAGTTGTCTTGAGAAATGACGAGCGACTTTAAAACTTTATATGAAGTTTAGAAAACTTAAAAATAAATATTTGAATTTTCTTTTCATTTTTGGAGATGAAATGAAGGTGGAAGAAAAGACAAGTTTCAAGTTAATTTCCTTCTCTGTACACTGTATACTGTTTGATACTTGTACTTTGATTTAAGTACTTGTGTCTAAGGGCTCTTCAGGTCATAATAGAAATGACCGTAGCTAAGTGCTTAATTAAATCAAGCACTTAGACTGTAAAAGCGTGATGAATAGAAAATGGCACCTAGTGTCGTTCTGATAAATGCCATATTGATTTTTAAATATAACTAATTAAATATAGATCCAGTAATATGTTAGTTGCAGAATTAATATGAACATTTCTATTGTTGAAAAGTTTTATTATACATTAATATTATTCTTTTTATTAAACTTCTATTTTTTATTTAGTATTTGTGGTGTATAAAGCGAGACTTCATGTGATGGTAAGTTGTCTCCTTATTCTTCTATTTGACTCTAAATGTGTAATATGTTTCATTCTCTGAAGTTGTGAACAGTTATCGTTCTTAATTGGCATGAATTAATAAATCGTTTGCCATAGTTACAACAAGCTATTTGAAGTTCCAGCATTGCGTGATTTGACATTTAGGTTGGTCACTTTAAATGCTGGTGTTTTGAAGATTTATCATCTTCCTGCCCTTATCCCATTTTGGGGTCGGCACAGTATGTTTTTTCCTTCCATACTCTCCTGTTACTCGTCATCTCTGTACACACTCCCTTCTTCTCCATATCGTCTTTTACGCAATCCATCCATCTTTTCTTCGGCCGTCCTCTACTTGTCCATCCCTCTACTACCATACCTAGCACTAACAATAACATGCAATAACATGCCCATACCATGACAGATGGCTACCTCTATTTTTTTCTGTCATTGGCGCTACTCCTAAGCTTCCCCTAATATACTCATTTCTTATTCTATCTCTTCTTATCACCCCACACATCCATCTTAACATTCGCATCTCCGTTACATGCAAACGCTTTTCATCCATCACCTTCATCGCCCAGCACTCAGATCCCTATATAACGACAGGTCTAATGATATTTTTATAAATTCTCCCTTTCAGTTTAAGGGGAATTCGGGCATCACATGCCGTCCCAGTGTCTTGTCGCCATTTCATCCATCCCATGTTGATTCTGTTCTTTACGTCCTGGTTAATATCGGCATCAATCTGTATCAGAGAACCAAGACAGCGAAACTCCAAGCAGACTGGTAACGTTACTTCGAAATAGGAAAAAAAACTGGAGACACCGCCGAAATCGCAGAACATGTGCTCTGTTTTGGTTTTGCTCACTTTCAGGCCGACACTCTCCAGCTTTCGTTGCCATTTTACCGCACCTTAATTGCATCCTCGCTGACAAGAACAATATCATCAGCAAAAAGCATGCACCAGGGTGCCTCTTCCTGTATGTCCAATGTCAGAGTATCCATTATCAATAAGAAGAGGTAGGGACTCAGAGCCGACCCTTGATGCAAACCTACTGCCACATTGAACTTGCCGGTGTTTCCAGCGGCCGACCGGACTTGTGTACTAGATCGACTGTACATTGCACGAACCAACTCCACATACTTCCCAGGTATACCCTTCTCTTTCAAAGCCCACCATATCACATTACGGGAACCCGGTCGTATGCCTTCTCGAGATCAATGAACACCATGTGCAGGTTCTTGTGGGCTCGTCTGTATTTCTCACACAACTGACGAAGAGCGAATACAGTATCCGTCGTACCCCGACCAGGCATAAAACCGAACTGGTTCTCCGAAAAATCACTCTCGTCTCGCATCCTTTTCTCTATCACTTTCTCCCACACTTTCATAGTATGTAACATGAGCTTTATACCCCGATAACTGTTGCAGTCTTGTATATCACCTTTATTTTTATAAATGGGCACTAGGTCACTATTGCACCATTCATCGGGGATCATTTCTTCATGCAACAACTTATTGAAAAATAAAGCCAGCCACTTATACCCATATTCATTTAAAACCTTCCATACCTCCACTGGTATCGAATCCGGCCCTACAGCTTTTCCATTCTTCATACCTTGCACAGCCGCTTTCACTTCATCATCGGTCACTTCTTTCACTAATACTTTATTTACCGGCTGGTTTCTCAAAACTCCACTCCAATCATTTTCTTCATTCATCAATGTTTCAAAATATACCTTCCATCTCTTTTTTATATCCTCATCTCTCATCAACACTTTTCCAGTATCATCTTTTATACATTTCACATGCATGACATCTCTAGCATTCTTCTCCCTACGCTTTGTTATTCGGTAGAGTTCCTTTTGCCCTGCAGGAAACTCTAGCGACCTAAATAACTCCTGTTGTACCTCAGCTCTAGCAATGGCTACAGCTACTTTCGCTCTCTTCTTACTCGTACATCTTTTATATAACATTTTCATCTCTTCTTTCATACTTTCCTTATCATCCGGTACTTCCTGCCATTGCTTAAACGTATTATTCTTCTCTTTCAAAACCTTTTGCACATCTCCATTCCACCACCACGTTTTGAAGATTCAAATAAAAATATAAAAATACTGTATTAGTTTAATTAATAATGTAAATAAGTGATAAAAAGATACTCCGCAAAAAAATTAATTTATGTATTATATAAAGCTTTTAAGAATTTCAGTGACACCTACTTTCCTTATTGCTTTTATTGTGCTTTATCTTTATTTGTTGATGTAAGTAAGCAGATTTGTTCACATTTTGGGTTTAATTCGCAATGAGTAATTATTGTATTTATTTAGATAATAGATCCTTGTCTGTAAAAATTTTTGTACTAACAAAATCAGGCATTAGAAAAACAAAGTAAATTTTTAATCTAATAACATAAGAGAGTAATGCTCTCATAACTGCAATCTTTGTCCTTATCACTCGCATTTTTTAAATTATAATTAATTTAGCGTTAAAATAATATGAAAAATATTAATTTACTTCACAAATATGTAAATATAATGATTTTATATTTCAATATAAAATTTATAGTGTCCAGACCTTTACATCTATACTTATAATAAATCTGTAGAGAGGTCAATTCTGTACATGAAATATATTTACAAAATAAGTAGCAGGGGGTGATTAGTGTTCGATACTGATGCCAAAAATGCAGTTAAAAAAATTTTTGTCTGTCTGTCTGTCTGTCTGTCTGTTTGTATGTTATTTATAGAAAAAAAAACTACTCGACGGATTTTAACGAAACTTAGTACAATTATTCTTTATACTCCTGGGCAGGTAATAGTATACTTTTCATCACACTACAATGAATAGGAGCAGAGCAGTGAAAGGAAATGTTGAGAAAATGGGAGAAGTTGCTTGATTTTTTAAGCTTCCGTCGCGTGTGCAGCCTTAATGGTTAGAGCTACATAGAAATTATGTGTAACGGAAATATTCTACATAAAAATACACGAAAAATATTCCAAGACAGCATATATCTACCTTTTATAGTTAACTCACAATAACACGCATAACTCTCGATAGCTTAGCAGTTCGGAGATTTCTTATTATATTTGTTTACTTTTACGTTTATAAAACCAATAATGCTCACCATCATTCCTAATTAAAAAAAAAATAAACATTAGCACCAATTCAATAAAAAAAGAATCATTGAAATCGGTATAGAAACACCAAACTTATACTTACTTACATGAAATACGCCAACAAGACATCGCGCGTGAATAGTGAATCAAGCTATAAGGATTATTTTTGCGTAACGGTTGCCGCGCTCGACGGGGCTCGCGGCGGCAGAGTATAAAAGGGGCGGGAGGCGAGCGCAAGCGTCATTCAATATTTGGCTGTTGATGCGTTCAGAGTGTTGAACTTTATTGACAGACAATAATTGTTATTTTATAAACCGTGCTTATCAGCGCGACTTTTTGTCTTTAAATAGTTTATTTTAATTTCTTTTGTTGTTATTTTCTAAATTAGTTTTAGTTTTGTTTAAATTCTTAACTATTAATAGTTCCTATTTTATTTCTTTTTAAGTAGATTTAGATTCGATTTTTAGATTAGATAATAGATAGATAGATTAGATTATTGTTAGATTTTTAGTTACTGATAGGTTAGTTTTGGGCATTTTATGTTTAGTTTTTTTTGTATTGAGTAGATAAAAGCGTAGGTAGGTACTTTTATTAATTATAGTATTCATAGGTATTTTTTATTTATTTTTAAGTGAAGTAGGTATAGGTAGATATTGCCTACTATCTACCTATACTGCACACGTGTTTTAGCTTTATTTTCATTTCTTTTTTTTTTGTACCTAAGTTGTAGGTAGGTAGGTACATATTTCTTAGTTTAATTCTATTAGAATATTAGGTATTTAAGTTTAAATAGGCACTTAGATTTATATTTTTTTATTATATAGCAGCTGTACTTAGAACATCTAAGGTTTTTTTTGTATTAGCATAGGTACTTTGATTAATTACATTAGTTGTAGGTATTTCTTATTATTCATTTTTAAGTGAAGTAGGTAAGTGTAGATAGTATTGCACACGCATTAAGTATAGCTTTATTTTCATTTTTTACTCTTTTGTAATTTGTAGGTACCTACGTACATATTTATAATTCGATTAGAATATTATTTTAGTTTTAATAGGCACTTAGATTTATATTCTATTTATTATATACTTAGCTATAGTTAGGACCTCTGACGTAAGTTTTTTGTTGGGTAACTAAATAGAATTTAAGTTACCGTCGATTAAAAATAAAATAAACGATGCCACCTAAAAAACGACCATCTTTATCTCGAACTTCGAGTCAAGCTAGGAGAATGAGAATGACGCGTTCTCAAGAATCGGAAGAGGAAAGAGCACATCGGTTAAACTCTATGAGAGTTAGTGCCTCAACATCTCGAGCTAATGAAAGCTCTCCAGAAAGAGAGATGCGATTAGCAGCTGAAAGAGCGAGACGAGCTACAACACGGGCTTCTCAAAGCTCTTCTCAACGAGAGCTAAGGCGTTCCATTGACCGGGAACAACATGCGTTATCCCGAGAAGCTGAAACTGCTTTACAACGAGAATTGCGACTCACAGCTGACCGCGAACGGCATACATTATCTCGCGAGTCTGAAACTTTCACTGAGAGGGAATTACGGCTTACAGCTGACCGCGAACGTCATATTTTATCTCGCGAGTCCGAAACCTTCACTGAGAGGGAATTACGGCTTACAGCTGATCGCGAACGTCATATTTTGTCTCGAGAATCTGAAACTTTTACTCAATATCAAGACCGTTTGACAAATGATAGGGCGCACCATAACATGATTCGATCTCTTGAAGATGAACATGAGCATGAACAACGACTAGAGTCGGGACGCGATTATTACAATTCTTTGAGACAAGAACAATTGATTACTTTATCTAATGAAAGATTAAGAATTGAAAATATTCGGTCGCTTGAAACAGAAGAACAGCGAGAGGCCCGTCTTACTGCAGAAAGATTTCGACATGGTCTTAATGACTTAGATATACACGTGGTAGATCAATCTACAAATTCGGTGGCGTGGTCCGATAAATATAAAAGTGGGTTTGCTTATAACCTCACAATTGATTACAGATCATCTTCTGAAATAGGCGATATGAACGTAGTATGTTCCTTTTGTAATGCTTCGAAGTGGAGGAAGGAGTCTGCTGGTTTCTGTTGTTCTGGAGGTAAAATAAATTTGCCTTCGTTCGAAGACCCACCGGAACCTTTAAAATCACTACTTTTAGGGGAACATTTGCAATCCAAACAGTTTTTAGATAATATTCGCACTTATAATAGTGCATTCCAAATGACATCCTTTGGTGCTAAACAAATCTCAGAAGGCCCTTTCATGCCTACTTTTAAGGTACAAGGTCAGGTTTACCATTTGATAGGGTCCCTTTTGCCTGAAGAACAACCTAAATTTCTTCAAATATATTTTGTATCCGATTACAACGAACAGTCGAATATAAGAAATCAATATTTTCCGAATTTAAATACTGAACTCATTTCACAACTTCAGAACATGTTACATCAGGTTAATTCGTACGTATGCAGTTTTAAATCGGCATTAGAAGCCCTTTCTCAAGATGGTAATAACAATTATAAAATTGTTATAAATGCCGATAAGCGTCCAACTCAGGAACACCCTGGGCGTCATAACGTTCCATCCACGAATGAAGTTGCTGTAGTACTGGTCGACCAGGAATGTGATAGGCGTGATATCGTTATACGTTCCAGAGACAATCGTTTGCAACGTATTTTCGAAACCCACAGGGCTTACGACAGTTTGCAATATCCTATGATATACTGTCGAGGGGAAGATGGTTATAATTTCGCTGTATACCAAACCGATCCGCGCACAGGCGCACCTAATTATAATAAAAAGGTGTCATGCCTTCAATTTTATTGTTACCACCTGCAAGTGAGACGGAATAGATTGGTATACTTTCAACGTTTTCGTGGCTTATTTAATCAGTTTATTGTTGACATGTACGCAAAAATTGAAACCGAAAGATTAGTTTATATACGATCTAATCAAAGGCAGCTGCGCGCTGAAGAATACGTGCACCTTCGCGATGCCATGCAGCAAGATAACGATACTGTGAATATGGGTCGTTTAGTTATTTTACCCTCTTCTTTTACTGGTGGTCCACGCTACATGCATGAACGTACTCAAGACGCTTTTTGTTACGTAAGAAAATATGGACGTCCCGACTTATTTGTTACTGTAACTACCAATCCCAAGTGGGATGAAATCACTCGGGAGCTTCTTGAGGGTCAGGCACCGCATGACCGCCATGATATTATTGCAAGAGTGTTTCATTTAAAATTAAAATCAATGATAGATCTTCTTACCAAAGATAACATTTTTGGAGAAGTATTGTGTTATATGTATAGTGTTGAGTGGCAAAAACGCGGCTTACCTCACGCACATATCTTGCTTTGGTTAAAAGATAAGGTTCGACCTAATGATGTAGACAGATTAATCAGTGCTGAAATTCCAGATCCGACTGCAGATCCCCTGTTATACGACATTGTTAAAACTCATATGATACATGGTCCATGTGGTGCATTTAACGCAAATGCTCCTTACATGCAAGACGGTCGTTGCACTAAAAGGTATCCAAAAGCATTAGTGGATGAAACTGTAACAGGACATGATGGATACCCATTATATCGTCGCCGTTCAAGAGACAATGGTGGTTTTACTGTTGAAAAGCGAATGTCTGGACAACAGGTTACTTTAGATAATAGGTGGGTCGTTCCGTATTTGCCTGTATTGTCCAGAGCATTTCAAGCTCACATAAATGTAGAAATGTGTAATAGTGTAGAGTCAATTAAATATATTTGTAAGTACATTAACAAGGGCAGTGACCAAGCTACGTTTGCGTTAAGAAATGAACATGATGAAGTTACTAGATTTCAGTCAGGCAGATATATCAGCTCTTCAGAAGCTGTGTGGCGGATCTTAAGTTTTAATATTCACGAAAGATATCCACCTGTGACCCATCTGGATGTTCATCTGGAAGGCGGTCAACGTATATATTTTAACGCCGAAAATGTTACAGAACGATTAGAGAACCCTAGACAAACAACTTTATTGGCATTCTTTCGACTTTGCCAAACTGATAATTTCGCAAAGTCTCTTTTGTATGAAGAAGTTCCATCGTATTATACCTACGATAAACAACGAGGTGTCTTTAACCGTAGACGCCGAGGCAGGCCTGTAGATGGCGAGACAGGTATTTTCAAAGAACATGTTCTTGGTAGAGTGTATACTGTTCATCCTAACAACGCAGAGTGTTTTTATTTGAGATTATTATTACATACAGTGCGAGGACCAACATCATTTATAGATTTGAGAAAAGTAGACGATGTTGTTTATCCAACTTATCATGCAGCTTGCCAAGCGCGTCATTTGCTTGAAAATGATCAACATTGGGATGACGCTTTAGCAGAATCCTGTGTTAGTGATAATCCACGACGGTTACGCCATTTATTTGTAACATTACTCACATTTTGTAATTTATCTGATCCTGTCCAATTATGGGAAAAATATAAAGAAAAATTTGCAGAAGACTTTCTTCGGAATTTATCTCACAATAATGAAGGCGCAACTAATGATAATTTTCGAGATCTGGCTATAAATCAGTGCTTATTAGCTCTTCAGGAAGACTTAACAGCAGTAGGCGGTAAATCACTTTGTGAATATGGTTTGCCAACGCCAACCTCAGTCGGAGAGGTTACCAATAGGGAATATTCCGCAGAGATTGGTTACAACCCAATGGAACTGCTGGTAACATTAGAAAACGGTGTCCCAATGATGACTGCAGAACAACGCTTAGTCTATGATCGCGTGTGCGAGAGTGTGCAGAATAATTTAGGAACAATATGGTTTTTAGATGCACCTGGAGGAACTGGGAAAACTTTTTTGACTAAATTAATATTAGCTTATGTTCGAAATCAGCGTAAAATCGCTCTTGCCGTGGCTTCATCAGGTATAGCTGCAACATTGCTACCAGGAGGTAAGACTGCTCACACTATGTTTAAAATACCAATTAATTTAGATCGCACGGAAAGTCCAACCTGTAGTATTTCAAGAAATAGCGACAAAGCTAAGGTATTGCGTGAGTGTAATTTAATCGTATGGGATGAAAGTACGATGGCCCATCGAAAAGGAGTAGAAGCAGTAGACAGAACTCTAAGGGACATAAGACAAAATGATCGACCAATGGGCGGTATTACGGTTTTATTTTGTGGTGATTTCCGACAAACCTTACCGGTAATACCACGGGGAACCCGAGCTGATGAGATTAGGGCTTGCCTGAAAAGCTCTTATTTGTGGCGTGATATACAATCGGTGCATTTGACTATAAATATGCGAGTGAGAACTGGAGACAACGCAGATAATCGTGAATTTTCTGATACATTATTGAAGATTGGTGAAGGTACCTATCCACAACTACACCAAGGAAAACTTATTCTGACACCTGAGTTATGTTGTATAGTGCAATCCCAACAACATCTTATATCTTCGGTTTACGGTGACATAACAATTATATTAAATAGGGACAATTCTTGGCTTTGCGAAAGGTCCATTTTGACTCCTCGCAATGACCAGGCATCTGAAATTAATAATAAAATACTGTCTAATATACAGGGAGAAAGCAAAGTTTATAGTTCAATAAATAGAATGGTTGATGAACAAGAAGCCACTAATTACCCGATAGAATTTTTAAATTCTTTAAGTATGCCTGGACTACCTTCTCATATAATTTGTTTAAAAATTGGCATACCGATAATTCTGCTCCGAAATTTAAGACCACCTCAACTTTGCAATGGAACTCGGCTAAAAGTAACCCAGTTGCAACAAAATGTAATCGAGGCTCAAATTTTAACAGGTTGCGGTGCAGGAGAAACTGTCTTTATTCCCAGAATTCCCATAATACCAAATAATTTTCCATTCCAATTTAAAAGAACGCAATTCCCAGTATCGGTGTGCTATGCCATGACTATCAATAAAGCTCAAGGGCAGACTTTTCGTGTTGCTGGAGTAGATCTCGGTGTTAGCTGTTTCTCGCATGGTCAATTATACGTCGCTCTTTCCCGGGTTAGCAATTCTAGGAATCTTTACGTTCACGTGCCGGACGGGTCGACTCTTAACATAGTCTACCCAGAAGCTTTGCGCTGAAACATTTTAATTTGATCTAAAAATATTAGCAATATATGATCTTAATAAAAAACAAGGAGTTACACGCTGACCGAGTCGTGGGTATATTATAATATTCTGCGGTTACTTATATTTTTCAACAGTTTTGTGGATTGGCATATTATATTACTATTGCCCTTCTAAAATACGAAAGTGAATCTGCCTGTTACGTCAAAACTATGAGGGAGGACATCTGCTAATTTTTTTTCGAAAAACGACGGAAACGCGGACGAAGTCGCGGGCAAAAGCTAGAATAAAATAAATTTACTTTCGGCTTTTCAATATTAGGAAAGAAATGGTTATATATATATATATATATATATATATATATATATATTTGGTTATTTTTATAACACAACCGCACACTGCATATACATATTGCCATTACCCAAACTAATTGGATAACATGATTTTGTTTTAATTCCGGTAATTAATACTTTCTGCTTACTTGTCCATAGGTGCAGTTATATTTAGTAATATCTGTTACGTTGGTGCTCCAACCATTTTTATGCTAGTTATATTACAACCTGTGCTGTCTTCTTGAAATCTAAAATAATCATTATTATTTTTTTCGGAACTAACGATGATTATCATGAGTCGTCTTAGGGGAAACATAATGTACATTGTCAGCGTCAGTTCTGATAGAAATTTAATTTAAATTTCTGTCAGAATGCAGTTTTTAATTTCAAACAGAAAAAAAAATCAGCAACATATCATAAAATACTTTGTGTTATTTTCTAATTCAATTTTCATCAAAAGTTTGTAACTCTAGTAAATTTTCCTGTATTGACACTACATCAACTGGTATTATTAAACCCAAAATATGTATTTATTTTTGAATTAACGTTAAAAATCGTAATGTTTAGATTTTGAATAAATAAATAAATATACATATGGTTATTTATCTTATTAGATGTGTAATTGTGTAAGTGTTTAATAAATGTGTAATCAATATATGAATTATGTGTGAATTGTGTGTAATTTTTGGGATTAAATATAATTATTAATAATGTTCATAATCAACATCGGAATCTCTAACTCTATAAACCCTAATGAAAGTGGTCCGTATATTAAAAAATCTGAGAAATTTTGGGCTTATGAATTTCATCTGAGAAGGTAAGCTTCGCTGACCTCGCTAACAAATATCAGTATAACCTGACTTAGTAAATTATTGCGTGATTCATTAAACGGAGATCAACGGATTGTTATTTTTGATTGAATTTACACAATTATTATGCAGTATTTAAATGAAATAAATATGTAAACTTTTAGTACAAAGAAATTACAAAATAAACTTAACAATATATCGTAACATACTTTTTATTCTCCTTGTTGGTAAAAACCTTAAAGAAAACACTGAAAACACTAAACTCTTAGATCTTTTCTTATCTCTTTCTGCCACTTATCAACAATTTTACTCTCTTTTTCAGATGAAATGTTTTTGAATTCCAATCAATTACATAATATCTACAAAAAACAACGCAATAAATATATTACTTACTTGTTTATGATTACTGTTTGAGTATTTATACTATTTAAAATAATAAATAATAATAACAATAGTTTAAATGTAGTATTATATCTCTTCTTCTTAATTTATAAAAATATAACGACGGTCCATTAACAAATAATTTTTACTATATCCTGTATTGGGTAGACCTCGAAGAATTCGGTCTACCCATTCATTTGAATTTTGGAAAAATTTCTTCACAGGAGGTCTTCTTATGACAGCCCGAGTCCGAAATGACCATTGGTCAAAAAGTTTATATATATATATATATATATATATATATATATATATGCGTGCGTGCGTCCAGATTCGACTTTTGTCAGCACGATAGCGGCCGCAGTTTCGCTCAGATCGCTTTCAAACTTTGCACAAAAATCAACCATCCAAAAATGAAGGTCAAGTTCGTTAACCAGAGAAATCCGGTCACAGGGGGCGCTAGGGCCTCACTTTTTCTGATTTCAGTTTTTCGACCATAACTTTGTTCCTATACAAAGGAGATCAATCGCGTTCATATTATATGATATCTTTGATAAATACCTATAACTAATGTAGATAAACCGAAAACCTAACTTCAATAACTTAGGGGTGGGGGTAAAAAAACCGAAAATTTTTGGAAAAAAAATCATAACTTTTTTCTGGTAAACATTCTTGCATCACAAGTATTTTTAATAGAAAGGTTATTTTTTACTCTAAATTTAGGTACCAAAAGTTTTTCCGTAAAAGGTACCGATTCCGAGAAAAAAAATTAAAACCACTTTTAACTTGTAAATTTTAGGTAGGTAAAACCACGACAACTTTTTTCTGGTAAACATTCCCTCCTCGCAAATATTTTTAATAGAAAGGTTATTTTTTACTCTAAATTTAAGTACCAAAAGTATTTCCAAAAAAGATACCTTTTCCGAGAAAAAAAATTAAAACCGCTTTTTGCTTGAAAATTTTTGATGTAAACAACAGCATCATGTATTATTCTTAGGTAGTGAGTTATATTTTAAACGAGTTACACACGAGGTCTACCCACGCGTGTCCCCCTGCGGGCACGGATTTTTTTTTCTTTAGATTACTAATGGAAAAAAGGTTTATTTATAAGAATGGTTGATTGTTAAAAATAAACCTCCATTCTTTAATACAGCGGACCTTAAGTTTCTCAGTATTATGTTTTTAAAAAACAAATTAATGCTGTTGTTGCATCTTTTAGATCGCTTTTAAAGGTCATTGAAAATAACGTAAATTTTTATTCAAACGCAATACTTACATAAATACTCGTAAAATATTAATATAATAACTAAATAAAACTGCTGAAAGTGAGTAAAAAAGAAGGCTTCATACATTTTATGTGAGTATTTAAGCATCGTCAACCACGACCTAATGAATGAAACGCTGTGGAGCGCTTCTGCCATAGTCATATGAATAATTCCTTTCTCATTAACTAACATAAATTTTGATATTTGGATGACTTTAATATTTAGTGAGTCCGTTTAAATTTTTATGAAATATATAACAAGATATAATATAAACATATTACAACACACATATATATATTATTTTTACAAATAAATATAAGAATGTGTCATTCTGATTCGTATTTTTTACATTAAGATATTATATTATAAGGTATCTGTGTACGTTTACTAAGTTTATTTTAAGAACTAATTCCATAGTTCCTTCGGAATTTCCTAATTTAACTAATAGAAATTTATAAGCCATTACATTGAATAAAAATTAAGTCTCAATCACTAGCGGGTACAATACCTTAATAGAAATGGCTGAATTTCGTAAGTATGTATTTATTTTTACTGAACTATTCACCATTTTTTAATATTGATTTCAAATTCAAATAACTATCAAAGTTAACAACTCAACTCCTAGTTCGTGCAGCTGTTTCAAACGGCTTAATGAGTTTTTATGAAAACACTTTTATCAAGCGCATAGCAATTTTCTTTTTTACCAAGCATATTTTCCCGGTGCGGTCAAGGATTTAAAACAGGATATCAAATATTTAAATTCTGTACTTCCTTTAATTCTTTGTTAAATTTAATAAGCGAAATAGAGAATATCCACCAGTCCACCTCTGTTACGATATATACACTATTTTAAATTGTAAAGACTATACATTTTATGAAAAATTATAAGCATTTCAGCCTTACGAAGGATGACTTAATATAATGAAGACTAAAGCTACACTTCAATAATTAAGTAGTGGACGTTTAAAAGTTTCAGTTATGATATATGGGAAAGAGACTTTGATATGTTAAATAGGCAAATAGTAAGACCATGGAATAAAATCGAACAACAAATAGACAGAGTAATAAAGTTTTATTTTTATAATATTTAATTCTATGGGTATTTGTGAAACTATCCTATATCAGTAAAAATAACAAAATAGAAATAATAGAATAGAATGACTTAAAAGTTTAGTTTAGATTAATCGTAATGTTCCCTTTATGTTGACGAAAATAAGTCGCTGCCTTCTCCTAGTAATTGTCGACCCTTTAAAGTCAGCTTATCATGTGTTTAGAGCAAAAACGTTTTGCCCTAAAATATTTTTAAGTTCAGTAAAATACGTAAAAAGCATAAAAATATAATTTTTCTTATTTATTTATTTATATTTTTTCCACTTTGCCTATAAACGCTCACAGTGATGAATTGTTCTAATTCTATTGAGGCTAAGTATTCATTCAGCAGGAAGGCTTATTATGTCTTTACGTTCTTTGAATTTTATGTTTATTTAATAGATTTAAAGAGCCACCATGGATGGAATTAACTCAGATAAATGTATTATCTATTGAAACTAAACATTAAATTCTTAACTTTTAAGTCAATGTTCAGTTATACATAATATATTAATATTATTGTTTTTATTTAATCATGTACAAGTAATTATCAACTTTAATTGGTGTTTATAATGAAACAATCCACAATATATTGTATTGGGTTTTTAAGAAAGTTTAATATCATCTGGTACGTCTTCTATCAATGTTTATCTTCTAATTCTCAATAAAAACTTTTTTTCTTTGGAAGCAACAGACAGCGGTGATAAATGAACGGCCGCTTATTATCTTTCACCCGTCCAAAAACTTCCAAGTCTTTAGTGTTTCCTTTTTGTTTTTAAAAATCTACAAAGCTTAAAGTTGTCTTTTTCCCTTAGATCAACCAAAATAATAACATTAGGCGATCCTCCGCCTTCTGTAATTCCAATATTTTTATAACAATAAAAAAAATATGAAAATATATTTTGTCATGAAAATAAAATTCTGACTAGAAAAAACCCAGGGCCCACTTCATTTCTTATTTGAGCTTCTAAAGAATGCAATAATGTGAAGCACTTAATATTTGAATAATTTGTAGCTCATGAATTTGCCCTTAGAAATACGAGTTACTATAAATATTATAAAATCGATAACGGAAGTCAAGCATTACTACTTTGAGGCTAATTCGATTTTACTAACACTTAACCTGGCTTGATATCCCTATTAGCGAATAAGTTGTAGTAATTTGTTTAAAAAAAACTCGCAATAAGTAATGAGTATTAATTAAAATAAAAGTAGATACAAATTTAAAAGCGTATTTGATAATATTTTTTACTGTTCAGATTAAAAAAAATATTAAGATGAGAGAGCACAGCTATGTATGTTACATAAAAGATATGGAGCCCTCACCAATCAACTGAAGATTTAGTAAGGTGAACTGATCGACCTTGTGGACGTATCATGAGTACACAGTAAATCGCCGTATAGTAAGTATCAGAACATGCGAGAAAGAGTATTTGATTGAAAGCGTGCATGTGTGTGTGCATGAGATTGGGTAAATTTAATTTGAAGTTAAATTCGTTGGAAAACTGAACAATGAATTTGATACTAGCATCTTCAAGAAAATTTAAAAAATATTAAAAAGGAATTTGCAACATATCTTAAACATAATAACAGGTACGTTATTTTCTTTATTTGATTTTTTTAATATCAAAATAATGTCGTTATTAACTTTAATAACAACATTATTACTACTTAGTAAAAGTAAAAGAAAAATATAAATTTCCATTACTCCTAATTTATGTAAATGTATAATGAAACGATTCTTATAATCGCTGAACTTAAAATTTTGGGTTGGCTCTTTTCGATACACACAATAGAACTTTCAACTTTTTAATAGAAAATAATTCCAGTTTACACATAACGCTTCTCATTGCTATTTCTTAATTCTAATATAACATTTATATTGTGTTTTGAATTTATTTTGTTTAATTTTTTTTTTAAATTTTTTTTTTTTACTTTTTCTTTTATTTTTCGAACCATTCAAAGAATTGTACTGCTGTTTGAATTTGATCCTTGGGCGGCCAACTGGCCCTAGCTGTGAAATTCAAGCGCCACCTGGTGGCGCTTCTTGGAATCATTTTTTGAAAACTTCAAGGTATTTTTCATAGTTTTTAACTGAGACATTTTAATTTTAATGAACTGGAAATAATGATTAATTAATTTCTTGACTTATCATATAAAGACCTTGGGTAATAATCATAATATTTGACAATAAACAGTCGCAAAAAAAAAGTTGCCTAAAAATATGGCTGAAATTTTTTTTAAAGTTAGTTTGAGATGTCCCAAAAATTTTAACACTAGAAACGTTAAAATCGGTGATGCAGT
Organism: Melinaea menophilus ssp. n. AW-2005; assembly: GCA_918358695.1. Lineage (NCBI taxonomy): Eukaryota > Metazoa > Arthropoda > Insecta > Lepidoptera > Nymphalidae > Melinaea > Melinaea menophilus. The sequence continues at coordinate 4,972,161 of OU911052.1, forward strand.
ATTTGAGAAATCGATTTTTTTGTGAAATGGTGAGTTTTTCACTTTTTATCGGTAAAAAAATAATAGGGTCATTTTTTATCTGGTTTCGTAGTAGTTTTTCAAAGTCCAAACATAAACAAACAAAAAGCATTGTTGACAGTAAATTAAGAACAAATTTATTGTTGACTTTTATAGGTATAAACATTTTTGTTAATTTATTTATCTTTCTTTGACAAAAAATCAAATCATTATTTCAAGACGCAGGATTCGACAAAAAATCGGGAAAAAATGTTTTTCGTCTTTTTTAAAGAGAGGAAACTGTGAAAAAAAAATCAGCCAATTTGGTGGCCCTTTGGAAAAAATTGGTAAATTATAGAAACAATGACCCATTATAAAATTGAGGTTTATAATGTTAGAAAGCTAAATATAATGGCTGGCTATAAAAGAAATCTTCAATATTATAAACAGTCTTGCTAATCCACACATTCATAAATGATTAGCGATTTAAATTACAATGAAATATATATTTATCAATAATTTCAAATTGAATGCCATACAAGTATTATTCTAATAACAAAATGCAAAAAAAAGTAAGCATATATCATAGATATTACAGTGCAAGTCAGTAACAGTGAGCAGAGAGAAAAATAGCCCTTAATGTGTCATTTTTGTAATTGAAACATGCTGTATAAAAAAATATTAATAATTTTCTTTGGGAATCTATCATTTGCTTTCTCATTTTGTCAAGAGGTTATTGCAATTTTTAAATATATTGTATTAATAACAATACCTTTATAAATAAAAAGTTTTTTAAGAACATGATTTCAAAATAAATTTTAATTAAAAAATAAGTATTTTGTTTAACTAGTTTCGTGAGAACTATTTCCTTCTTGATGTGAATGTCGATGATTTGATATAAACATTTATTTTCTTAAAATTTATATTAAATATTAAATATAATTATGCCGAATAGTTCATAAATAAACAAATAAATAGCTCAATGTATCAATAATTAATTGTAATAAGAAGTGATCATAGCAAAGTGTTGCTTTGTTAAACAACGAAATTTTTTACAGAAACTAAAATATAAGAAATCACAAATTTGAATAATATTTATAATACAGACAAGAAATATAGTAGCTCATAAAAGTGTAATATTTTACCATACCCTTTCTCTCCCTTAGATAAGTAGAAAGAATGAAGCTCTTGGGATAATTTATACATTTAACCTGTATTAATATTTTTACACAGAAATAGACAAATTATCGTTACGAACTTCATGATACAAATTAAAATTACCGGTTATATTTTCTCATAATAACACTATAATTTCAAATACTAACTAGTACTGATAAATAAAACGAGACCTGAGATTAAATTTAATTTGTTAATAACATTTGAGTACTATTTTTATTTTTAAACCAAATTCATTTTATTACAAGATGGCCAATTTATGAAAAAATACCCGAAATACTGGTAAAATTTTAAATTCGTTTTATGTAAAATAGTAAAATGTAAAAATATTGTAGTTCACGACTTAAACAAAATACGAAAACATTTTATAAGAAACCCCAGTATTTTCAATAATGACACACAAATATAGAGGTGACGATAATATAAAAATAATTGTACAGTATCAACGTTGATTTATTGGAATATGGAACTGTAAATGAAATATCAGAATGCGGTCTTTATTGCAAAGCTGGCGCAGCGCCCAAAGCAGCCAGCAGAGTTTAATAATTATAAATGTAAAATGAAAACGCAAGTATATCGTTTTATATCTTGATGAATTTGAAAATAATTGTCTTTTTGTTATCTTTTTTTATAATTTGGTGGTAAATTTAATATATTTCATTTAGTTATAAAGTAAATAAATATATTTACTGACATCTAATATTGCACTTGTGTCAATAATTTTACATTTACTTTTACAAAACCAACCAAAAATGAGTTCGTTTACGGAAACGTATATGTTACACGTAGGAATGTGTTATTTGATAAATATTTTATAATAAAGTAAAGAATTAATAATTAATATTTCAAATAGCATTTTATGATTTTATCATAGGTATTCTGCAAAATATGTTATCATTAATTATATGTTATTAGTATATAACTGTGTTTTTTATTATTTTATAAATAAACAATGTACTTATGAGTATAACTTACAGTCTGCTAAAATATATTCATCCTCATACATGAAATGTATTATTTTCAAATTTCCACAGAAGACAATACGATAAAGAACTGTGTATAGTGTAAAATATAATAGTGTGGTAATATAATTTCAAATGTCTATTATAAATCGTCTTCGTCAGTAATTAATACAATCACGCTGCAGTATTTAATTAGTGTTCTTACTTGGTTTTAAACGAACTGCATTCAAACTTTCATTTCAACTAGTATTGTTCCTGTCTTAGTATTTTATTAGTTTTAGTTTTGGTGGTTTATAGTGCAGCTCTTCATGGCTAATGAAAGGAAATGAAAAACAATTAAATTTATTTTATTAACTTTGCGATATATGTTTAAGACCTGGTCTTATATTCTAATTATGTTATAAATAATATTATATGAGCTGTATGGTATTAAAAATAAAATAACATATTATGTGAGTTATTGTAGTTTTATGTTATAGTTGACATTTGTAGAAACTTTTTTATTTAATGTACAATTTCATCATAACTGACTTTCATCATACAATTTAATAAAATATATTATTGATTTGTCTATATGTCTGAGTTATTTATAATTTAAATTGAAACCATATTGTTGACTATGCATGATTTTACTGCTGTATGAATGCACTATTGCTAAATAAAATTCCAATAATTCTACTTTTTTAAATACAGGGCATTTTATGTCGTATTATTTGATTAATTATATATTTCGTAGTTAATGCTATTTAGCTATCATTTTAGTGAATTGTTATATTAGATATATAAATAATTAAAAAATAGTGATAATTTAAAAATATGTTTTCTATATTAACTTAATATTTTTATTAAGTTAATATAGAAAACATATTTAATATATACCATTTATTTTTCGATATTCAAGCTTAGAATAGTTTAGGTAAGCTATTCCAAGTTTACCTAAGTTATTCAAAGCTATTACTGTTAAGTTATAATTACTATAGTAACTTAACAGACAGGAAACGGTAACTGGCCGTCTTGCTAGCCACAATTTTTTTTCTTATTAACTAATCATTAGGCCAATTATCGAATTATCGAATCGGTTCTAGTTATTTGTATATTGCTCACTAAATATATTGACGTTTGTGAAACAGTGATCACAATAAAAAACGCCTAAGTTTGTGGTATGGTTCTTCTCAGACAAGCTCTCGTGACCTTATATTAAATAAGGCTCTTCTATATGGATATAGAAGAGCTTATATCGATACGTATGATATCAAAATAGGCCCTTCTGCTGTAGCGGCAGGCACATCAATGCGAGTGCCCATCGACGTACACACATGGATCACTGGTATTAATTGAAAGTGGAAAAGATATAAATAAATAAGTAAGTAAAAAAATAAGGAATATAAAGTTCTCCAAATGATGAAGTAAAATCCGATACTATATTTTTATCTAATATTAATATTAAGCATTTTTTAATTCAAACTGAGAACATTTAATACTGATATTTGTGATCTGCTATAACAAATCGGTGTTCACATCTGAGTCTATACTATAAACTATATAAACTTTGCACATTTAGTTGGCTAGATTCATTGTTTTTTGTTCTGTTTGGCTACACAGTGTTTTATCTTCGGTTTTGCTCAGACCGTGCAATTTTAAGACTGACGAATTGACTGACTCGCGCAGATACGACTGAATACGGGGTCATAATGGAATAAGTTACCGTTTATGGGTAATGCATTGAAAAGACGTCCGCCGGAAATTCTTCACATAAGTATATATTTCAGAAACTGATTCATGGTGAACATTTATGTCAAATATCTGATATGATGATTTAAATAAATTAAATTTTTTAGCTTATTTTTTTCTGGATAGTTGGTTTTATAAATAAGCATACCTTAAACTTAAATACAAAGCCATTAAATATCATGTAAGTAGCTGCATTATACTCGTAGCATGGCGAAAGCACATTTGCAAACATAAAACTCTTGTGTAGATCGCAGCCTTTTGTCGGTGTCACGACCACATCCTTTGGGAACAATTTGTAAGACTCCTTTTGACCTATGCACTGACTGAAGACTTCTAAAATACTAAGAATATTTAAGTTTACCACTACTATGCTGGTATTTTAATAGTAAAATTAATATATGTTTATTATAAAGGGACAAAAAACATGTGCTCAAACCATATTTACAGCATAATTATCTTTAGCAATTCTACGTTTCTACATTCATAATTAATTTTTACTTAAAATTTTGGAATGTTTACATTTTAAGCTTTACAAACTAACCTATTTACTATTTACGTTTGGGTTAAATTCGCTATACTAATATTTCACAACCATTCCGTAAAATAAAAATACACTTTGCATTTTTAATTTATTTCTAGAACTTTCACAATGAAAAGCTCATGTCACTTTGCCATCGTCTCTTCGTTCGGCTGCTAAAATAATTTCAAATAGCTTTCGTAAGACATTTATAACGTTAACATTTTTGAATGTAAACACATATATAACAATTGTAATATGAATTTTATAATAAGCATTTTATTCACTTTTTGAATAAAAAACGCTGTTAAAAAATTATTAAATTATAAATTGTATTAACAAATCCTAAACAGGGGCAGGATGTAATCGCTACTACAACTGCATATTGACGGGCTTATATTTGTTATAAAAATTATTTGTTAAAAAAAAACATTTTTACAAATACTCAATCAAGAATATTTTGTTTCAAAATATAAAAGAAGTATGTCCGTAATCTATTGATAAAAGAGCTTCTGCTCAGTAGCGGGACATATAGAATAGTACTTTACTTTTTAACCAATAAAGAATCAGTTGTCCTATACAATTTACAAAGTATAAAAACATATCTTTTAAATATTTAGTCTAATAATTTATTTAATAAAATCAAAAGTAAGAGGAGGGCAAACGAGCTGGCGGGTTAAAGATGGATATGGTCACCACCGCCCATGAACTCCTGCAACATCCGAGGATTTACAAGAGTGTTGCCGGTCTTAAAGATAGGTGTAAAGGCCTTTCTTGAAGGTACCCATGTCGTACCGAACTGGAAATATCGCCGAAGGGAATTCGTTCGGGACACGTTAGAACTGGTGTCAACTCACATGGCACATGGTCGTAGCACAACTGGAGAGATACCCTCTGGCCCACTCGACTTATGAACTTCAAAGGAACGGAGGGCTTTTCGGATGAGTTTTTGCCGATATACTATTTCCGACATTAAACATGGACACCGCAGGATGATAGCCGGTGTCTATGGTTCCCTGGTCGTCCAAAGTCTAGTTTAAAGCAAAAAGAGTGCCCAAGAGTGCCAAAGCAAAAAGAGTGCCCAAGCAAAAAGAGTGAAGTCGTTACCAGTGTGCAATCACGGTAGGGGTGGCTGACAAAAGTTGAACTTGCGCGTGCCAGGCGGGTACCTTGCCAGCTGATCCCCAATTTTGACGACATGCATGTACTTTGCTCTAGCAATTTTCCGTTTGAAGAATCTGGAGGCACGACTATATTTCCTCTTCAAAACTCTAGGGTTCGGATCCTTAGTGACTAACGCAAGAGCCCAAGCCATAAGCCTGCCGTTTACCAGCTGCTGCAGTTCTGACAGACGCATCAAACCAAGGGCGCGATATGCCACCAAGTGGTACCACAGAGCTTGGTACAAATAGTTCCATGCCCTGTAGTATCACATTAGCTACAGCCGCAGCGCAGACACTAGGATCATTGGATGGGAAACAAATCGGCCCCCATGTAGGATGGAAAAAAGGACCGCATTCCATCCCAATCCGCTGACTTGTAGTGCCAAACGCGTCGAGTCGCAGGTCTCGTGCGAGCTGGACGTTCAATGGGCGTTACACTCCGTACCAAGCAATGATCAGAGGATCCTAAGAGAGATTCGACAGTGACCTGGTACTTTCCGGGATGTGTAGTCAGCAGAAGATCCAACAAAGAGGGCATATGGCTGTCCACGTCCTGTAGACAAGTGTGCGTCTTGACCAATTGGGAAAGGCCATTTGCTAGAGCAAAGTTAAACACAGATCTCCCCACTTAGTCTGTGGCATGTGACCCAAGCCAATCGGCATTGAGCGAATTGAAGTCCCTGAGGACTACGACTTCGGCGGAGAGAGCCTGTGAAAGCAGATCATCATCATCAGACATGTAGAGACACGCGTAAACTCTGATACTTTCGTCCATGTCCACGCACAGCTAAAGTACAGACAGGTCCCTACCTTTAAAAACCTGAAGGTGACGGAAGCAAACATCCTCTCTTACGAACACAAATACCCCGGCGTGTGGTATAAAATGATGTTCTAGTTTATACCCGGGGTATGACAGGTACGCCGTGCTGCTAGGTTGAGATATCTGCGTCTCCGTCAGAAACAACAAGGCCGGCTGCGCTGTCTCTAGATGATAGTGGACGGCCTTCAAGTTGGAATGAAGTCCCTGGATCTTGCAAAAGTCAACATTTAGAGTGGGTCGGAGTGCCGATGCGTTGACTCATCGTTTGCCCTCAAAAAACACAAAAGGCGATACTTTGCCCGCCCCAGATACGACGAGCAGCCCGAAGAAAATCCAAGAATTATCCCCCCGATTTTGAGGCATCGCTTTCATGTTTGGGAGGGGGGAGGGACTGGACTTCCGGTTTCTCTCACTCACCGGCGAAACATAACCAAATGAATTTGGTTACTACACGGCAATCTTCTGTGTGAGGGTGGTCCTTACCCGGTCGAGCCAGCCCAATACGAGCTGCAGTTAAATAACTACAGTTAGGCTCTACCACCTATAAAAATCTAATATAGTTCTACAATATTAATAACTAGCTGATTCTGTTATCGAAAATACACAATCAGAATTCTGTATTGAACAGCTGCTTTTAATGGAGAAATGCTGAACATGATTACACATTAGCACTCCAAGAATGCTGACACGCTTTGATCGTTAAATTACTTTATTGATCGTACAAATTTTTGTTATTTTTGTAGTAGTATTATTGAAAATGGATAATAATATTGATACCAAAAATATTAAATATGATTATTTATATTGTTTAAACATATTAAATTACCTCAATACTTGTATAAAGTATTTTACTTCCTTTTATTACTATTTTATTTCAATCATGTAATTAAGGGATTTCTTATCCATGGTATAGAGAAATGTTATTTTATATTCTTACGAATGCATTTATAGGTCAGAGAACAAATAAGAAATATACGAACTCGCCAATATACAAACCACTATGCCTTCATGAACAATTTACCCGACATAGCCTTTGTTCCTAAACTATGATGTTCGCATTTCACCATTGACTCGAACTTTGATCAGCTATACAGTAAAAGCATACTTACTCTGCCGTTTATTGCTTATGTTATGATTACATTATGATATGATTAGATAAATAAAGAATTTAGTCGGTATTGTATCTACTAAAATTATAGAAATTATTAATTTGAAGTGGTAATGATAAAATCGAAAAAATAAGCAACTGTCATACATATCCACATAAACGTATGTAAAGGTAAACGACTACGTTGTGATAGTCACGGGTGCTAAATTTAAAGAGAAGTGGTTTGTGCGTTGCAATACTGTCAGTGTACTCCACATTGTAGTATGAACTTTCTTCCAGAATAAAGATAGAATATGTATGCTATAAAATACAAAGTAACTACAAACTTTATCATAATTATTATTGTAAGTGCTATTTTAAGCGTTTTTACACTCATATATGTATCGCGAATAAAAGTTTATTAAATGTAATCATTATCAATTTGTTGAGTCAAATTTGAGATTATCCATTTATAATTGTAATTAATACAAAGGCAAAAAAGAAATAAAATAAATAGTCTAAAGACATATATAGAAACCGTTTTGAACACTTCAATATATATATATATATTTTAATATAACATATTTTTTGTAGCTTTATTATTATATTATTAAATTTATTTATTTCATTAATAGATTGATTGCTCTATACTTTTTATTTAATTAGGCCTAAAATAACACCTAATCTCAGTAAAATTTTGCGGTGTAAATTTTTAGTACCACCGCTGCTAAAAACTGCAGGCACGTCCTCCAATTAGTAGGACAATGACATATTCACAAATAATTGAGCGAAGCGAGCAAAGTGAGCGGAGCGCTCTACTGGAGACTTTTTCACATTCTTTGTCACGAATAGGCTTGAAAACTGCTTGACGGAAAATTATGAAATTTTGCAATCAAAAAGACACACATTAGGTGATACTTTTAAAAAACAAAAAAAATAAAATTACATGTCGTTGAGGAATAGTCGTCAAAAAACTGATATCCCTTTGAATTAAATGGGAAACGATGAGTCATTATACTGGGCTCGCTTTACTCGATATTTCGCAAAGGCACCCGAGATTTCGCAAGCGCCGCAAATCCAAATTGAGGGTCTATGGGCGTCCCTAGTTAAATTATATTTATAAACATTTGACGTATATATTTTAGGTCTATCTCTCTTTAATGTTTTAATGAAGTGTAATATATTATTATTAAAGGTAAATAAAATACACATTTGAATCATATTTTGTGTATACGACTCAACTTATTACGTTATATTGTCTGTATTGTAACTTGTGTTGTTAATAGTGACATCAATGGTCATCGCACTGTGCTTCTAATAAACTTGAATTATTTATTTTTAGTTTATGTCAGCGGTTGTCAAAACAATGATGGTCGTCATAACAGCTTCTTGATGTGATCATAATGATGAATTGTTATTCGTTTTTATTGTTTTTTTTTTTTGTACTCAAATTATTTAATACAATTTAAGAAATTTATTTATTTATGCTGGCTGGCTAACACTTTATTATTATATCTGGTATATATAATTAAAAATGTTGTGAATTAATAGCTATAATATTATTTAGCACTTAGGAAATGATGTTTGTTTTTTAGTTATTGACCTCATAGCGTTATGTTTGTGTAATGATAATAAGGTAAGTACATAAAGTGCCTATGTCTGAATGTCGTGGGTTGGTAAATACAACTAAAGGTCCAATGACCCGTAGTTACTCAATAATCTATCTAATCTAATAAAATCTGTTAAAATATTTATTAACTAAGATGTCGTGAAAAAAGTATATTCTAGTAGATAAAAAAAATATATTTTTGAAATTAATAATGTCATGGAATGTAATTTGTTTTAAAACTATAACAATAAGAATATCGTCTTTCTAACAAAAGGGCTACTGTTGAGGTTATTTCATTTAGATTTATAATTGATGGTAAATACGTACAAGTATCTAATATAATATTCTTAGTTGTTTTTGAGTTATATAAATTTTATCTCGGATCGTTGTTATTTATAACATTATATATAAGTAATAATGTATTTGTGAAAAAGGGAAATCAACGTTAAATAAAACACAAAATTTTATAATAATTTACGAGGTTTGTCATAGTAAGCCGTAACATCGTTAAGAAAAGTTTTGTAAAATGAAGTTATAATGAGGGCGAAAAAGGCTAGGTTTATAAAAACTTTATTTAATTTTGCACCAATGAGATTATAAATTAATAAAATTATAATTGCGAAATACAGGTGAAGTTAATAAAGTTATATATTTTATATGATAGAAAAACATCATTAAAATTCGCTTTTATAAAAATTGTTAGGAAAGATGAAAGTGAAGTGAAGTTATTTATTTTTATGTCTATTCGTTATAGCAAACAATTTTTTATATTTTTTCATAGTAATTTTTATTTTACATTGACATCTCTTGTCGTAAAATAATAGTCAAAATGTATATTTTATACTCTGTACTTACATTACTTAAACTAATACAATCAATATTTTTATCAAAATTTTATTTATGATTTGAAGTCATTATTTGCGGCAACATTGGGAGCCAGTTTGACCCCTTCCCTCAAATTTGACGATGGCGAAGGGTGATGGCCGACCCTTGCGTTATGCTTGCTTGCAGTGACTGGTCGTCTTTCTAGCCACGGAATTCTTTCTTCTTATTATTAAATAATCATTAGGACAGAATATCGAATTGATTGCGATGGCTTTTGTTGTTCGTACATTGCTCACTAAATATATTGACGTTTGTCAAACAGTGATCATAATAAAAAAACCCTTGTAAACTTATTTTTCGTTGGAGATAGTCTTTACGTTACGTTTGTACGATATTAAAATAGGCCCTCCTCAACTCCTATTTGACGTACACAAGTGTTGGTGACTAGTATTGATTCAAAGAGGAATAAATAAAAATAAACATAACTATAAAATAATAACGAATGCTAATATACCACACCTTGGAAGTAGTTAAAGTGAAGTGATACATGCATAATTGTTAGCAACATAATTATTGTAAAACCTCTCTGTATTCGAGTACTTAGTTTTATAATGACCTTTAAATACAAGAACGCATTTAATGTGAGATTTTTTTTGTTGCGACATATCCGACAATAGATTATGAAAATTTTAATGTAAAGAATTAGAATTCCATTCCCATAACTATTTATTTTTGTTTAAGTGGGTAAAATTTTAGAAAATTATTATTTTATGACTATTGAATCTGATTGGGATGCATATTCATTGATCATAGTCCAATTCATATATATTCAAATTTTATTACTCGAGTATATTGTATGTTTTAAATTCTTTAACATTATAAGCCCTAATGCAAGCGATCGTTAAATATGAACAATGTAAGGTATTTTAGGTTGTTGAATTTCATATGAGAGGTAAGTTTTGCTGACCTCGCTCACAAATATGGAATCTCATACCAAACCAATATAACCCAAGGGGTAGTCAATTATTCCATTATAATAAACAGACGAACATGAAATAACGAGATGATAACGTTCATTTAATATTTTATATGTTTAATATTATCTTTTAAGAGATATTTGTATTTTTAATGTAATTTTTTAAAGTTAATTAAGTATAAAGTTTTATCTGCTTTATCGATAATATTACACGGCACTCAATTTGCAATGTTTCTTAATTATTAGGCAATGTTATTATCTCAAAATTAATATATTTAACGTTGATGTACTTTTCTTGTATTAAGTCAGAAGAATATAAGTCTGTGTTTAACTTGTTTAAATCATAAATATTTGAAATATTAGAAAAAATATGCATATTTTAAATAAAAATAGTGTTTTAGATAAATAACATGCACATCCATCAAATATATTAATTTTTGTGTGAATTTATAAAATAAACTGAATAAAACTATTGTTACTTATTAATATTATTTAATTATAATTCTTTTTGCTTATTGTACTTAGTGACTTATTATAACATTTTAATTAATATATTTTTAGGAATCAGGTGGAATTTTAATAAAAAAATAACGATTTATATAATTACAACATTTATATACTTCAACTAATTAAATAACTATTAGACTCATAAATCAAATCACGAAACATTTAACATTAACACTAATTAACAAAACTGATTCGTGATCAAATCAGTCAGATATATCGATTATGTATTCACAGATCACACCGTCAATCACTATTCACTCCTACAGCGCTTCCGCACGGAAATGACTTCGCACAAAAAGTGGCCAGCAACCACTGATGTTCGAACTTATATAGAAAGATCCCCACCACAATTTTAGAGATACCCTTCATTCCTAACACGGCCTCTCCTGACTATGCGTCGTCCACGACCGCATCTTCGGTATCTGGAAGACCATTTTGAGACTCCAATGGTCGAGTATCCATTCGGTGAGAAGGACCGGCATCCTGTGTGTCGTATTCGTTATGAAGTGGTTGCTCGTCTTTATTTTCGTCTAACAAAATAGCACTTTCTTGATCTGTAAAACACAATTCCTTGTATAAAAGTGTTAGATATGATAGTAACGCCTATACTCTGTCAAACATCACTTTCAAGGCCCTCTAACAAAAGTCATCACTCACTATTGCTAAAATAGTTACTCAGTCTGCAAATCATACATCATCTTATCATTTTATCATCCATCATACCACACACACATACAGGGCAAACATCCCGCAGTCTGTTGCCAATAGGATCGTCCCGCAGTCCGTCCTCTATATGTCATACAAAACTAAATAGCGTGCGTCCCGCAGTCCGCCGCTTTAAGGATCGTCCCGCAGTCCGTCCTCTGTATGTCATACAAAACTAAATAGCGTGCGTCCCGCAGTCCGCCGCTTTAAGGATCGTCCCGCAGTCCGTCCTCTGTATGTCATACAAAACTAAATAGCGTGCGTCCCGCAGTCCGCCGCTTTAAGGATCGTCCCGCAGTCCGTCCTCTGTATGTCATACAAAACTAAATAGCGTGCGTCCCGCAGTCCGCCGCTTTAAGGATCGTCCCGCAGTCCGTCCTCTTTATTAAATTATAGGCATCCCGCAGTCTGCCTCTATTAAGATGCCCCGCAGTTCATCTTAATATGTACTAACGTTCGAAGAACGCAGCACAAGTTTCTGGACACCACTCTCCTTTCCACGGCACCATATACTGTGCCGCAGCTTGAGTTGTCTTGCCATAAGATCCACTTAATAGTCGAAGTTCATGTCGTCCACTCGGCAGAATACGTACAACCCGATAAGGGCCGCGCATGCCTGGGTCTAATTTTCCTGTCGATTGTGAATATTTAATAACAAAGACAAGATCATTAATATTAAAACTTCGTGGTGGACGTCTGCTTCGATTGACAGTGGCATCTTGCAGGACTTGATTCCTCTTTAACAATGCAGTCGTTCGACGCCGGTGCAACTCCCGTCGCGATTCTCGATTTGGAGTAGAATCTACTATCGCTACGTCACGGATAAGAGACCTAATTAATAGTGTCGAAACGTCAATGCCAATCAACAAACAGGTTCAGAGCGGACATTTGTGTGGTCTTTTGCTTCGTAATATTAAGTGTCAGCTGCAACTTCCATAGGGTTTCAGACCATGCAGCTGCTTTGTGATTGACCTCAATACGAACCATGTTAAGTACGGTTCGAGCATATCTTTCAACCTGACCATTTGCCTGGTGCATTTCAGGTGTGATGCCTCATTCAAACGCCGAATGAGTTGCCTCGTCTCATCGTCAGCCTGTTGCGCTATTTGAGCCCAACTACGAGGCTTATTTATTTATTTATTTATTTATTTATATCTTTTCCACTTTGAATCATTATCAGTGATCACTTGTGTACGTCAAAATGGAAGTGTCAGGAGGGCCTATTTCGATACCAGATTTATCGTAATAAGCCCTTCTGTAAAAGCACTGTCCAACTTAATGTTAAAGCTATGAGGGTTCCAAACGCGTCCAAGTCTGAGAAGAACCACACAACAAACTCAGCCGGATATATATTTTTTTTATATTGTGATCACTGTTTCACAAATGTCAATCTTAAAAGCTATTTTGGAACAACTAGAACCGTCGCAATATAATGAAAAAAATAATAATTATTATTACAATAATTATAATAATAGCAAAAAAGAAATTAATAATAATGATAACAATAATAAAAAATAAAAATAGGCCTGCTACACAACCAGTCACCGCAAGCAGCACCCGTTCACGAGCATAACGCAAGAGTCAGCCATCACCCCCTTCGCACATATTTGAGGGACGAGCGCAACCCGACTCCCGACGCTACCGCAAGTAATGACTTCTAAGGAATCGGTGTGATGCAACAGGTCGATAAAACGAAATTACTCTACAACAAAAATCAAATTGCGGAGATTACTAGTTATTCGCAATATAATACAATTCATTCCCAGGCCATACCGTCGTTGATGTAATCCTGTACACTATAGTAGGATTTTTTTATCAAATTTATTTTTATATATAATTTAAATTTATTTAACGATAAACTTAAGGCTTCATTTGGGAGCTTATTATAAAAACGTATACAATTAACCTTAAAGGATTTACCTATTTTATGGAGCCTAGTGTTGGGCATAGCGAGTTTATTTTTATTTCTCGTATTAATTTTATGAAAATCACAATTTTTTTTGAACTTAGAAATATTTTTATGAACGTAAATTAAATTTTCATAAATATATTGATTATAAACCGTCATTATTTTAAATTCTTTAAATTTGTTTCTTAAGGATTCTCTAGGTCTCATATTATATATTGCTCGAACAGCCCTCTTCTGCAGTGTGAATATGGTATCGATGTCGGCTGCATTACCCCATAAGAGTATACCGTAAGACATTATACTATGAAAGTAACTAAAGTAAACTAATCGAGCAGTTTCCATATTTGTCAATCGACGTATTTTTTTAACCGCGTATATAGCAGAACTAAGTCTACTTGATAAATCAAATATATGAGGACCCCATTGCAATTTTTCATCTAAGGTAATGCCCAAGAAAGTAGTAGATTTGACCAAGTCCAATTCCTCATTGTTTAATTGTACATTGGTTTTAACATTTTTAACATTTGGTAAAGTAAATTTAACACATTTCGTCTTTTTTTTATTGAGCAACAAATTATTGGCGTTAAACCATTGTACAACATCTGAGAGAGCATTATTTACATCGTCAATAACAGATTGCCTTCTGCTAACTTTAAAAGTAAGAGAAGTATCATCAGCAAACAACACTATCCCATGTTTTTCCCTCACTAGGTGAGGTAAGTCATTTATGTAAATGAGGAACAAGAAAGGCCCTAAGATAGAGCCCTGTGGCACACCTATTTTTACCAATGAACCGGGGGAACGTATTCCATTTACGTCTACTTTTTGAATTCTATCATTAAGATATGAACTGATCAAATCTAGGGACTTATTCTTAACTCCATAATGTTCTAATTTTTTTATAAGGATTTCGTGTTGAACGCAGTCAAACGCCTTAGATAGATCACAGAAAATGCCAAGTGCATCCTGGGATCCTTCCCAGGCTTCAAATATATTGAGTAATAGCTCGACCCCAGCATCTGTTGTAGAGCGACCGGCAGTGAAACCAAACTGGTTTTTGTGCAAGAGATTGTTTTTACTGAAAAAATCAACAAGTTGATTAAGAATTATTTTTTCAAAAATCTTGCTGAATGTGGGTAAGACTGAAATTGGTCTATAATTACTAGGATCTAATGAACTGCCAGATTTAAATAATGGAGTTATTTTACTTTGTTTCATTAGATCAGGAAATATACCACATTCTAAACAATTATTAAATATCAATGCTAAGTCTGGCGCTACAATGTCAATTATGGACTTGAGTACGTCAACAGATATTCCCCAAAGATCACTAGTCTTTTTAACGCTAATTAATTTAAATACTTTGATTACTTCTTGAGCATTAACTTTTTTAAAATTAAAAATGCTAACACATCGATCTACATTATCTCTAAGTAATCCTATAGCTGCAGCGGGAGAAGAATTTAAAGATAACGTTGTAGTCACTGGAATATTAGTAAAAAAGGTTTCAAAAGCAGTAGCAACCTCGAGGTCAGACGTAACATATTTATTATCTATATTTAATTTAAAGTCGATCCTCTGGGATTTAGCTCTTCCAGTTTCCTCATTAATTATTTTCCAAGTTGTTTTTATTTTATTATTGCTACTTCCTATTTTTTTATTGATATGTTGAGATTTAGCTATTTTACATTGTTTTTTAAAAGATTTGGAAAATAATTTTACCTCATCCCTAAACTCATTACTAGTATTATACATCAATTCACTAAACATATTGTATAATTTTTCTCTATTTTTGTGTAACTCAGCAGATGCCCACTCACTAAATACTAATTTATCATTAACAACCACTGTTTTTGTGGTAAATACAAAGTTAAATAATTTAATGAAAGTATTGAAAAACTCATTATACATAACATTGGGATTTGATTTTTTCAACGAGGGCAAATAGTGTATTAAATCATTTTTAATTTGACTAATACGTTCTACAGTCACTGGTATAAAACTTACTTTCTGTTTTGATTTTCTTATCTTGTTACAACTGAATTTAATAAATTGGCCATAGTGGTCGGAATCTAATGTATTGAATAAACATTTAAAATTTGGAATAACACTTGTAAAAATATTATCAATACAAGTGGCACTAGTAGTTGTGATTCTAGTAGGCTCCATAAACATGTGTAAAAGATTATAAGATTTGAATAAATTTAAAAATTTTATACTTGTTGAATTTTTTTCAAGAATATTAATATTGAAGTCTCCACAAATGATTAGCTTTTTACTAGAATGTGATAGATTAAACAATACCTCATCCATAATCTTTTCAAATTGTTCAAAGTTAGATGACGGTGGCCTGTATACATTTACAATTATTAATTCCTCTAATTCAACTGATGCTAGTTCAGCTGTTCGCTCAACAGAATGGCTCACTATGTCTTTACGTTCTTTAAATTTTATTTGTTTATTTAATAGAATTAAAGAGCCACCATGTATGGAATTAACTCTGTTGAACGAACTACCAACCTGGTGGTTATTAAAATTAAACATTATTTCATCATTTTTAAGCCAGTGTTCAGTTACACAAAAAATATTAATATTAAAATTATTCAAAAATAACTCTATTTCTAATTCTTTATTTCTCATACACTGGATATTCTGATGCACCAGGTTGATATAATTTACATTGTTATTTTTCTTACTCACATTGACAATATTTTCTTTTCTATAATAATTATTGTGATTGCACATTTCATTTATTCGGCTAGAGAATATCTCTTCTGTCTTAGAATCTAGTTTAAACTAATATTGTTTGGGATAGCATCCAAACTTGTCTTACTTACATCTATATATTGCTCAATAAAAGCAGTTTGTTTAGCCAAATTATTGGCTGTCATTGTAAAAAAATATGATAGCGATACAGCTACCTGTCTCTTAATAGAAGAAGATAGATAATATCTATCATGAATCCGGTTACAATATTTACTAACAGTATTGTTAGTGTCAATAATATGAAACTTTTTATTATATAAACATAAGTTATATAATAATAAATTAAACTTATATCTAATTTCATTTTCAGTCTGTGGCAAGTTTTTATTATAGGGTAATGTAAACCACACTATTTTATTTACATTTAGTTTACTTAAAATTTCAAAACATTTTTTAAATTCTAATTGGTTTAAATTACCCCTGTTTCCAACAAAAATTATTAAATTTGTTAAATTATTAAAAAGTACTAGTTAACTTAGAACCTGTAGAGGCTGTAGACCACCATTGGGGAATTCCGGTTTAGAAAGTCGGCATGTGATATCATAGTACCCTTCCTTTATTCTACATCGAAAACAAAATCTTGAAGGTAGATCCACCAACGTGCTACTCGCGGGAGTAGATCTTTCTTTCTTTCAGCTGCTTTAAGAGCATTACAATCTGTAACTACTTTAAACTTAATGCCAATCAGATAATGTCTAAAATGTTGCAACGCTTTCATGACTGCCAAGGTTTCTAGTTCGTACGGATGATATCGACATTCGGCTCCTTGGGTTACTTTACTAAAATAGGCCACTATTCTTTTATTGCCACCCTCGTGGGTCTGCATCAGTACCGCTCCGTATCCTAAACTACTCGCATCAGTATGGACTTCAGTTGATAGTAGGGGATCAAAGATGGCTAGTACGGGGTCGGTAGTTTATTGAGTAATGATGTCTTGGCAAACGGATTCTTCGGCAGGTCCCCAATTAAAAGCAACACCTTGCTTCGTAAGCTGTAATATGCAACGAGTTTTAGTGGCGTACCCCTTAATGTAACGCCTAAAATAACCAGCTAGTCCTCGAAATTGCCGTGCCTGTTTCACGTTTTGTGGAGCTGGTGAGTCTACCAGTGTTTTTATTTTAATAGGGCTCGGTCTAACCTGATCTTTACTAATAAGCCTACCCAAATATTCAATCTCTATTGTTAAAAATACACACTTACGAAGGGTTACGAGGCAGGATGGACTTTAATTTGGTGAAAACCGGTAGCCATATCTAGAGACGAGAAACGTGTAATTCTCCTATCACCTAGTCGATCGATGTGATCGTCTATAAGAGGGAGACGGTACCGATCTTTAACGGTTATCCTATTCAGTACCCGATAGTCGACACACATTCGGTCGGAGCCATCTTTCTTTTTAACCAAGATAATCGGGCTCGAGTATTCGGATTCTGACTCCCTAATAATGCTCTTTGAAAGAAGATCGTCAATGATTCCTCCGACCTTCATTTTCTCTGCCAAGGAAAGTTTATACGGCCTGTAAACTATTGGTATCACTGATAAGGTTGATATGCATTTCGCCAGTTGTTACGGTAGTGGTGGCAGTTCCAGAAATAAAAAAAGTCCGAAAACTCACTAACAACTTTCATCAAACTATCCCGATCCGTACCTTGTAGATGCGTTCTAAGTAAGACCTCTCTAGATATGTTCACCGTGTTAACCCTAGTTACCGGCCTTGGCGTATGAGTTAGATACTGACTATCCTTATTTCTAACGTATGTTATCCCCTCTCTATTAAGAATGTCAGTACCCACTATTATGGGAGTAGATATACAAGACGAAGGTACAACTACTAGATCCGCTTCTATTGATATTTCACTAAACTCAAGTGTAAGAGTAACAAAATAATTCACAACTATTTCGCATTCACTCAGTCCCTTTAGGGTGCACGTAAAAGGCTTCAAATTATATCGAAAATATTTGAGAGCCTCGGACGAGATTAGGGAAACGTTGAGTGCTCCACTGTCAATTAATACATCCACAGGGATGCCCTGCACGACCGCTGTCGTTACGTCACGATTACTACCATAACGCTTATATTCACTACAGAGATTAACATTACGTTTCTGTGGCTGTGACCTAGCTTTTACAAAACAAATATCCTCCGTGTGTCCAACCTTTTTACAAAATGAACAAGTTTTAACCGGTTCAGATGTTTTGAGCTTTTTGGGGCAGTTATAACTTCTATGTCCCGGTTGCTTACAATGAAAGCATCTCGGTTCCTTATTCACATTAAAACGCTTTTTATGTTGAAACGATGACTGACCCTGCGGTAAACACTTATCTTTTGGTTTTTGATAAATCGATAAAAATGATGCGATGTTTTCGGTACTCAGTTCAGCATTAAAAGCTGCAGCGCGAACTTGCGCATCATTAATAACGCGAATGACAATTAAAGTCATTAGTTCGTCACTTAATCCCTTAACAATGTGTAAACGCAAAAGTGTGCGGCGCGCGTATTCGCTATACGATGAATATTTATCGGAGGTAGTATTCATGGTATCGAATAAAATATTCGCGTAGTCCAACTTACGTGGACACAATGGTTTGAACTCGCGTTTGAAATTGCTCCACGATCTATCGCTGGTAACCCATTCACTTAGCCACGATTTAGCGTCGGCCTTTAAACAGTTTGCAGCCCGCGACAGACACTCACTATCATTCCATCGATTCAAATCGGGTCGAAATTTGAAACATAGTAGTTGCTAGAACGCGTAGAGGCAACCGATTGAATCACCTCAACTAACGCTTGAGCCGTAGTTTCGCTATTAGATTCACTTCTAGGTTGTTCCCGACTTGGAACCGTGGTATTATTTTCAATTGCATCTAATCGTGATAGAATTGTACCTAATGTGCTATTGAGGGTAGACTGTCGGCTGTCTGATCTATGATTACGAGAACGTCGACGAGAACATGCACGATCCCGTAAGTGTAAACGCTGCGAACGCGACCGCGAATTTGAACGTAAACGTGAAGAACTACGTAAATAAGAACGACTCCGCGATGGAGATTTCGGTACTGGTGGAATAGGTGTGCGACTACGTAAATTATGACGCGATTGTTTTTGTGGTATTTCCCGCGAATCACTTCGAGACCTATCAACGCGACTATTACGCGAATGGCGATGCCGGCGTGATCTGTTCCGCGATTTGTGTGTTTTCAGCATATTCAAACAAGTTTAAAACACAAACAAATATCAAAAATCGAAACAAGAGAAAAAAAAATTATAATGAGGGTATGTTTGTTTTGTTCAACCAGTTAAAATCTCGAAAGCCAAAGGGTCAAGGCAAAGGGTCTGGGACTATCCCACTTCTGATTTTAGGAATCAGGTGGAATTTTAATAAAAAAATAACGATTTATATAATTACAACATTTATATACTTCAACTAATTAAATAACTATTAGACTCATAAATCAAATCACGAAACATTTAACATTAACACTAATTAACAAAACTGATTCGTGATCAAATCAGTCAGATATATCGATTATGTATTCACAGATCACACCGTCAATCACTATTCACTCCTACAGCGCTTCCGCACGGAAATGACTTCGCACAAAAAGTGGCCAGCAACCACTGATGTTCGAACTTATATAGAAAGATCCCCACCACAATTTTAGAGATACCCTTCATTCCTAACAATATATTATTGATTATTACTATGACTGCTTCAATTTCATTAAGATATTTAACTTCAGCAACATTTGTAATCCTCTTTTTAGTTAAGTATAATATTAATAAGTTATTGTACGTCCATTGTCGATACATACAAGGTTTTTAAGAAAAAGACATTGGATGTCAACGATTCTACGTTGATACAAATTTTGATTCCTAAGGGTATACTAAATACCCGGAGAAAAAAAGAGCAAATAAAAATATTGTGCGTATAATCCAGGTAAAAGTTTCTGGTTTTACTATTTTAAGGTAGTAAAGCAGTAAAGTAGTAGGAAATTTTTCAACGAAACTAGCAGAGCACTCTACTGGAGACTTTTTCACATTCTTTGTCACGAATAGGCTCGAAAACTACTTGACTGAAAATTATGAAATTTTGCAATCAAAAAGAAACACATTAGGAGATGGTTTTAAAAAATGTCATGACGTTGAGGAATTATCGGCAAAAAACTTATATCCCATTGAAGTCAATGGGAAACGATGAGTCATTACGCTGGGGTCGCTTCGCTCAATATGCAAACGGCACTGTATGTTGGTGACCCTAGTTAATTATTTGTTGACAGGAAATTCATGACTTTCATAGTCTATAACATTTCGTATTATTTTAGAAATTAGGTGCTTATTGATGACTGATGCTTTATGATGCTATTAGCTTGAGGATGTTTTGGGTTCCTCGAAATATCATAATGTATTATTATTTAGATTTACTGTTATTCTTTTGTCATAATTATATAAATTGATATAAAACTGCTGAATATTATTTAAAATTAAGTGACATTGCTTTCAGATGGTTAGATGCTGCCTACGTTGTTATACCATATTGACATATTTAGATTATATTAAAATTTTGTGATTTAGTAATGCTTATTTGCTTACAAAGACATTCAGTTTTTTAGTTTAAAATTAGAAAATTAATTATTATCATTTCTAATAATTAAGAATTTACCCGCATTTAATTTCGTTCTGCATGGGGTAGTATCACTATTCGCGTATTTGTTTTGTGGAAGGCAACATCACGTCAACCTTTCTATCGAAAGCACTTCCGATATATTTTTTTTAATTAGCTTCCAGTGAGTGTGATTAACCATAACAAGATTAACCATAATTCGTATTGCCGGCTTTTCCCGGTCAGTTTAAAAATTCATTTGAGGCACATATTATGGGGTAAGTAATTAGAATTTTTATTTATTTATTTAACACTTTATTGCACTGTATAACATTAAAAAAAATAACAAGAATAGACAAAACAAAAACAAAAATATAAACCGTGCAAAGGAGGTCTTATCGCTTAAAGCAATCTCTTACAGACAACCTTTAAAGATGAGTAACAATAAGAGATCAGACGGGATAGTCCAAATGATAATACATATTAATATTCATAGATGATAAACATACTTATACTAGAAACAATATATATTTATATACCTACATATTTTATTATATTTGTATATATATGACGAAGTAGCCTCGCCGCGGTTATTTTTAAAAAGCGTAACGTCAGCCTTGCTGACGTCACGACCTTCATGAGCAGAGCTATCGCCCATACTTGGTGTAGAATAGAAACAGCGTAGATAATTTCTTCACTTTTATTTTCCAAGAGCTCCGTTCGCTAGGCCGGTCCGAGATAGAATGCCTCGAGCCGGCGTCCGCTCGCCCTTTTATAGAAAGACTGGGTGTGTCATTCATTCGAACAAAGCACCCACCCTTTCAACTAAAACTATAAAACTATTCCTTACATCAAAAAAATGTTCTTAATCTAAAAATAAACAATCAATAATAATCTAAATCAAATAGCGTGATGTTGATATTCAAAGAACGGCTACCCGCCGATATATATATATATATATATATATATATATATATATATATATATATATATATATATATATATACATATATATATACTTTAAATTAGGTGATTTTCTTTAGTTTTCATAACTTTCTTTAACGCTTAACGTTGCATAATTTTAGTATTTGTCCTGTTTCGACAATATTCATGTTTATTTTGTAATATTTTTGGTTAACAAAGTTCTTAAAAACTATTTCCAAAAATATAAATCTGCCGGATAGGGCATCCCAAATCAGTCGTCAAAAATTATATTTGTACATTACTTTATTAATTAGCATTCCTGGATAACACGTTAAAAAGTATATTAATAAAAATATTCAAATAATTATAATTAAACAAAAATTCATAAAATATAAAAAAAAAATACAAAAATCTTAAATAATAAGTTTAAAATATGTGTGTCATTAATTAATTATATTTTTCTATTAGAACCAGTTATCAGTTGTCTTCCTTTATATGATTTATATCATCATGAATTTCAATTCCAAATACTGATATGTTTGCGTGCGGACATCAACCCGAAAACCGATAATTAATACTATAAAGATCAGACACAACTACTTCCATTTCAAAAGTGATACAATAAGCTCAGAAGATATAAAAGCTAATACAGGGAAGTAATAATAGCAACGCTCCGTGAATAAGGTCTGATTGTGGATTCGACTCTAATTGGGCAAAATGCGATTTATTATATGTATTATTAGCATGTGCACAGTAGCATAATTAACAAATTAACAAATTATATATTATATAAATAAAATATAAAATTTTTTAAACTCATGATTTGTAGTACTAAGAAATGAAGAAAACGATGCAGGCAATTTGAATCACTTCTTTTTACTTTGCCAGTTAAGTAAATAAATTATTTCTTTTTTTAATCACTTAATATATTCTATTTCTGAATATAATGGATATTTGAAACATTCCTTGTTAAATAATAATCTATATAGACTGAGGAATTCGGCCGTAAGAGATTCTCTGTGACATATCTCAAAGAATACCAAAAAACTTGAAATTTCTATGAAGGTTTTCTACGAAATCTTCTGAATAGTTAATTATAAGGTTATGCTGCCATGGCATGCATTTGATGCGGTGCTGCCACAAAATTAAAGTCAATGTTAATTTGCTAAGCTAATGCTAGTTAGCTTCCGCGAGGGCTGCAAGGTGCTAAGTTGTGTAACAGTTTTATTTTATTTATACGCGATTTGAAGTATGTTGAGTCACCCGTTGTTTTATCTATTTATTTGTTGTTATTATTAGTTATTTTTTATATCTACTTACTTTTATTATAATTTTATAATACGCGGGGATACCGACATTAGTTTCGTGTCATTTGATGAAAATTTCAATTCACTAAACTGTATGCGCATTTTACATGCTCTATTTTGCAATCACATAGGCTTTTTGATACGAATGGGATAAGCGAAATTCCTTTCCCTGCATTAATTGTTTAGTTGCATTAATGACAACGTTGATTCAGTTATTATGAACCACTGCAATGTACCATCTACCACTGAAATGTTCAGCATCTATTTATAATAACATGGTCTGTAGAAGATCTTATCTTATCTTTTTAGGTTGTTTTTAGAAATCTGCACCTAAACTGCACCTGTTAAGCAAATTCTAAATACACTTTTGAATATTTAAAAATTATAAATTTTAATGAACTATTTGTAAGCATGAGTAATTCGCTAACAAAAATAATTATTTTCTTAAAAGACTTATTTATTATTTATATCTTAAAAGTCCTATTATGTAAAAAAAGAAAATGTGAAATCTTAATTTTGTTTGCTTTTTATTTTTAATGTTTGGTTTCATTTGCTTTCATTGAGGGATTAGAGATATTGTAATGAGGAATATAACATGTTCTTATGTTCTTCTGTGTTTGTGGTTTGTTGTAATATAATAGGGCAATCTAAAAGATACGGATGAAGTGCGTAAATAATGATTGGGCTGAAAATCATATCTTCACTGGGACTCCACATATTGTGACAAGTGTTTAATTAGGAATAGGTCAGTTAGGATACATCTTCTGAGGAAGACAGAAGAAGAGAGATATTATAATTGTAATATATTGTTCATCTGTTTGTATTAGACTTTTGACAGGTCCAAAGTATTAGAGTGTTCCCGCAATGTATGCTATACTCATTATATTTTCCTGTCGCAGAGTTATGTTACTTAACATATTGGGTTCTAGTTTTCTATCAATTTGCAATTGGCTATACAAGTATTTATTGATAAACAATTATTAATAATCAAAAATAATTAATAAGTTTTAGAACATTTTTTATAATATGATATCTAAAATAGTATTAATAGACTTTGTAGAAACCCTATTAGACAAAAAAAATCCAATATAGCAACACAGTAACGAAGTTTTAATGTGATATTAGTAATAATTCTAATCATAGCATGTTTATTGCTATAGCGTCTAACTGTCTAATAATTAAAAATATATGAGATGACTGCGAATATCATTCGTTTACATATTTTAATGTGTTATGTTATTCGGAAAAATATATAAGGATTTTTAAAAGAATCTAAAGAGTATGAGTAAAGTAGTGCCAAAATTCCAGGCATAGATTTATCAAAATTTTTCAAGAGTACCTTTACATCTACATTTGTAGTTGAAATCACCGGGATAGATGTATGGCATGATTGCAACGAAGGTTGGCTTGATCTGGGTTCTTCACTTCAAGGAATGAAGATACAATATCAAGTGTATCCATGTCAATCTTATGATCTTGACATTCTGATATGGCCGCATGTAGCTAAGGTTATATCACAGTCCGTATGTTACCACTACTTGACGCAATTATTTTTATTATCGGTGTCTTATTTGTGGTTTAAGTCGATACTGCGGTATTCCAGATTAAGATTGCTAACAGAGTTCCACAGTATGTGGCCATATTATTACCTTACAACGCGCGACTTTATTAGGTCTAGTTTATTCATAGCCACATCAGACTTGTTTTCGAAGTGACTAGAATCTTGTCATAAACTCTAAATATGATCAGGTGTTTTTTATTATTTTTTTAATAACATATAATTGGATGATGGAGTTTCCATTCAATTTGCCACTATTTTTAGGCCTAAATAAAGTATATTGTATACTTAAAAAAAAATGTATACATTACTCAATTTTTTTCCAGATTTGGTGTGGAAATCAGTATGGTTTTGTACAAACATGGCAGTTTCTAGAGCGACGTTGGATGGCGTTTTCAATTCGTCATGCTTTCCAGTTCGAGTTCTTGAATTCAATAAACATTTAGCCACTGTGACAACGAGTATGGGATTAGGAGCTTTGTCTAACAAGTATTCGATTGCTTTAAATTTGCATAAATGCTTCTGTTTAACAAAATATTTCTTACTTATTACTTTGTCTTCCAGTGCCAAAAATGACAAAAACCTTGAAGCTTTTCTTCCACCATTGACATTTAATTAACGTCGATATTTTGGAATTGTATTAGAAAGAGAAAAAAGGATTATATATGGAATCTAGTCCAAAACTTTATACCCGCCTCGCTTTTAGATGGTTATTTCGATAAACCTTATAATGTTACAGGTGTTATTGTTTTATTTTTGGTCCACTATGCTTATCCTTCAATATGACTTGCGTTAATAATAAAAATGACGTGAAGTTTCTTTTAATCAAGAAACGAAATCATTTATTTACTAGCCAACTTGGTACTTTTTTAGAAATAATAGTTTAATTCCAATTTTAAATAATAGAAATAAACAAAAATAAAATAAGCAGATAGATGATGATTTACCGTATTTATTCCTTAATACAGAAAACCTTTACGACATCCCACTACAAGAACTTAAAAAGGCTAGGTTATTATTACATACATTTATTATTACTGTTATTTACAGAAAAATATATTTTATTTTATCAAACGGATCTTTACTCGATGATGGATTAGTATGTCTTACAATTTATACAGATTCTCTCAAATATATACAAGATGGCAACTATTGGACCAAGAACACGAGTCTTATAAAGAAAACCTTAAGTCCTTAAAACCCATTAAATTTAACGACCACTGAACTTTGCCCCTAGAGTTAGAAATGGCATCTCAACTTATGCCGTTTGTTTTAAATCAGCCATTTGAAATTCAGGTTTTTTTTTTAATATTCTATATGACTACTATTTGGGGAAATCAAATCACATCTATTATAATTTTAATCTGTACTGACACGGTCTAAATTTAAAAGTAAATTCATACTCTTTAAAAAGTTATCAAAGTTAATTAAAGTATTAGAGTCTACGAGAAAATCTATAATAACAAAAATTATTCCCAGTGTCACAACTTTTCTTCTATCAGGGTGAGTTATGATTGACATTGATATTAGTTATAACATCTAAAAACAACTATGTTTTCAACTAATTAAGCAAACCAATCAATTTTTCAAAAGTTCTTACGGATGTATAAAAGCTGGATATCAAATTTGTCTGAAAATCGTTCTGAGAAGTCGACTGTGTCTTCTCTGTCACAATTTACCTATTTAATATATTCATCAACCAGTAACAAATTCAATATCTACTCCATTAGACAATCACAATGTTACAGCTTCGTGGGGTTCGAAATCCTAAGTTAATGTCTAGTTATTCAAGTTTATTCGGAAAAAAAAAATGTGATAATATACTTGGTTATATGGTACCTACACTAAAAGATGTTATCGATGAGCAAGATGTGCTTATCGCTGTCACCAAAATTGATACCAGTATATTATCAAAGGGTATGAATGGTCTTGTAAAAGGAGAATTCCCCTTATATCCAACCAATGTCGCAATGGAGTCGCTAGATCGTGAAAGTATCTGCACTAACGATATTAATGCCATAAGACTGCTTACAAAGCCACCAATATGGATTCCGTCAGATGCTATTTTACAAGCTCAAATGACTTTAGAGGTATCAATAGGCTTGGTAGGTTGCAAACCTAAAGATATAATTACAACTTATTCAAGACTATATTGTTTGGCTCGAGATAAAGAAGCTATAGCCTATTTATTATAAAAGATAATGAAGACTAATGAAGCTACATTGACATCAAAGGCAAATGACATCAAACCTTCTAACAGGTTTTGTACTAGACACTGGCAGCACAGTTTTATTTTATGTCGAAGGATGTTGAGGTGCCATTTTAAAAATTTGGGAATTCACTGAGGATTTCTATCCGATCCTGAAACCTATATTTTCAGGCTCAGATAAACATATTGACAGAATTTATACAGGCATGTATAATTTACATTACATAAATACCAATACAATATGAAATTATTTTTCGAAGAATTTGATATTTACCATTTAAGGAAAAAAAATCAATTTTACTCATCATATTACATAAAAAGATCTAAATTTACAATATCCTTAATATCAGAATAACTATTTCATTGTGGATTTACACGTAATTTTTATGATTTTAGGTATGTTATCTTCTGATACGCCATATAATATACTGAAAATGTTTGCGCCATTAAAGACATTCTTATCATGCCCGCATGTGTATATCGAACCCGCT